>CM077126.1:20972500-23372500 GCA_039645545.1 Dendrolimus houi | reverse complement strand
ATTATAACTTCTTCTCGTTTTAAGTTGATGTTTCGGCAACTTCAGCTATTATCACAGCTGTTGAAAAATCCAAACTCATGCTTAATCTATAATATTATAAAATTGTAAAAGCGTAGTCTTTTGTTTCTTACATTTTTTTTGTGTTTGTCTGTTTGTTCGGGATTCACATAAAATCTACTAGGCCTATTTCGATGCGGTTTTCGCTGATCGATAGCAAATTCCCGAACTTAAAATCTGCGGTACTTTATATCCCGAGATTCTAACGGGAAGTTTGTTGAGAGAGGTTTTATGTGGCCAGGTCGTAACAAAACATTTATTTCGATGCGAAATTTCCACTGATCGATGAAATTTTTAGTAAAACAATTGTAGTTGTGTATGCCTTTAGTAACATTGTTTATCCCGAGTTTTTACGGGAATTTCCGGGATTCGTGTATTTTCATTAGTAAACATCCAATAATC
Source organism: Dendrolimus houi (assembly GCA_039645545.1). Lineage (NCBI taxonomy): Eukaryota > Metazoa > Arthropoda > Insecta > Lepidoptera > Lasiocampidae > Dendrolimus > Dendrolimus houi. Next base: position 23,372,041 of record CM077126.1, on the reverse strand, counting down.
TGCTGAAAATAACCTTCGATTTTGTATGTAGCAGAATAATTGTAATCTTTGTTACCTGTCCAACGTGGACTAAGTCGCAGGCAAATGCTAGTGATCTAGAAAACGCTTATTATGTCTAAGATTCTCTCTTTTAACGTATAAGAAGACAATGTTTTTGTAGTCATAAAGCATCAAGTCATAATCTTCGGAGATCAACTCCAGGTTTACACAAAGGGAACAAGCGTTAATTTAAAATCAGTTACTCTGAAATAAACTCTTTTATAACCATTGAAACGTTTTAATTGAAACCGTCATTCACGAACTTCCGAAACGAGCAAGAGTTGAATGAATGAATGAATAATTTATTGCTAAAATGTATGTACATAAGATGTTATGCGTTGTTTCAATACATTTTGCCTTATTAGGCGTGTAATGTCCGAATACATGTCAGAATTATAAAACTAAATTTACATAAAAAAATATAAATGTGATATAAAATTTGCAATACAATTATATGTCTAGTTACAAAATATTATTAGTCATGTCTTGTCATTCTCATATTCATTTACAGTCTAAAATAAACTTTGTTCAATAAAATTTTCTTAAGAGACTTTTTAAACAAATTTATAGGCTGTACTCCTAACATTTCTGGCAGTTTATTAAATATGATAAAAACTAAAATTAACTTTGGGTACTTTTAAGCCTTAATTAACATTTTCGTTGACGGTTTTGAACAACTTAGTAGTATGATGTAGCACAGAAATTATAAAGCTTACTTATAAATTTTTCGATTTATGAAAATAAAATGTTCCACTTATGAAACTGAACATTGATTATATATATATAACTAGGATATGACCGCGACTTCGTCTACGCTTGACTTGAAATTTCCTCGGGATTCCTGGGATACCAAAATGAGGCATTTAAAAAAGAATGTAAGCCTTCGTTTTAGTGAAAACAGTGTTGGAATAAGCTAATTTTTATGCACCCGAACAACTTTAAACAGCTCCCCGGAAATTCCGCGGGATTCTCGGGATAAAAAATATCACACATTTTATTTACATTAAAGTTGTTATCGATCAGTAGAAATATAAAATTGGAATTCGAATTTTTTGAAATCTGGCTATTTTAAATCGTACCCAGAATAAATTCCGCGGGATTCCCAGGATGAAAAGTAGCGCAGATTTTAAGTCTAAGAATTTTCTGCCGATCAGCGAAAAGCGCATCGAAATCGGCCCATTAGTTTTACGTGAATCCTGAACAAACAGACAAACTGTCAAACAGATAAATAGACAAGAAATCTAAAAAATAAAATGCATCGTGTTCTCCATCGTTTATATAGTCTATTCCATAGCTTCATTGTACACACACGGCTGGTTTAGAATTTTATTATATTAATAGATAGATGTATATCATTAGATTATATATATTATAATACTAGCTGGTGCCCGCGACTTCGCCCGCGTGGTGCGGTTTTTTAACTATCCCACGGGAACTCTTTAATTTTTCGAAATCTAAAGTATCCTATATGTTGATCACGGATATAATCTACCATCATACAAAATTTCATTTAAATCGGTCAAGTCGTTTCGGAGATTAGCCGGTACAAACAGACAGACAAACAGAGGGACATAAAATAATAAAAAAAATCTAAATTAGTTCTATTTCGCTTCTTACATACCCCTGACTCGGTTTTTAGCATTTTTTTCACTGTACAGAAATTCGACCTCTACAGTTTTATTATATGTATAGATAGATTGTATGTACTAACGTCCCTGCCACACCTGGATAATGTTAGTGTTAGTGATATGTCACGTAGATGTTGTCAAGGGCGTAATACGTTATTTCATATGCGATATTGTCCTTTCTTTTTCGTCCTCTCTCTTATTCCCGCATTCCCGCCTGCGCGCCCATAGAGTCCCATATTATAGTGCTCTGGGTAAACCGCGCGGGAGTAGGGGAAGCTAATTCTACAACTTCAGCATGTGGCATAAACGATTTTAAAATATTTTTTACGGCTCACAAAAAAATTATTACCACCCATAATCAAAGTTCAGCGCTCACATGATTTTGATACATCAAAGCTTTAGCTTTACGATCATCGTCTAAAACCACGTATTGCACCAGTTGTTTACCATCTGCATTGATTTTGCGGAACATGCATACTTCCTTAAGGGACTGATTCATGCATGGTGAATGATTTATATGTTATAAATTAAAAAATTGACGTACATTTCTTTGTTCTTTGCACATTATAAAGAATTTATTTTTTGAATAATTTTAATAATCGTTGGAACAGTAATTAGTTCGTCATTTGAGTTGTTTAAGGTGTTACGTCATACGTTGCATTCTTGTTTTCAGAATCTAGGCGACTTCTGCGTTTTTCAAAATAATAAAAAGTGTCTCAGTTACTCAACTATAACATTATAAGTAAAGTCCTTGCGCTATTGCCAATAGGATATATACTATTGTATACAGGGATAACATGCACATAATCGCTGCACTTAAAACCTATTTGTATTGTATTGTAAATTTTTATTAGTAGCAATAATCTCCCATGAAATTTTCGGCACGACAAATTGTGTTTTTTTTTGTTTGCATTGTTACATTTAGTTTTAAGATTAATGTATTTAGTGACTATCGTCTCAAGAAGAGCAAGTCTACACGACTATAAATGGTACAAATTTGAATTTAAGTAAGCCTATTTAAAATGTTGTATCTTATTCCATTTATGTAGTACACACAGGAGTCGTGATTCATAATTGCGGTTCTATTCAGTGCAATGTAATCGTTACTGGCACAATTCTTTCTTTATCGTTACTGTCCACGTATTGATGTTTTAATTGGATTATTTCTGCTTTTTATTGTGCAATATAGTGTGGCTTTGATTTCAAACATAATCCGGATTTACTCGATATCATACAATTATGTACCGTGTATACTAACTAGTGTTTAGTTATTTTTAACTTTTTTCGGTAACGTTAATCTGTCTATCATTGATCTTTTAATTTCTATCCCTGACTTCGGTGTAATGATTAGAATTTTTGTAACAATAACTAAAATTGTAGATAAATTTCGTTCTTGGATTTTGGAAGTTTGCTCTGAAAACTTCCAATATCAAACATGGTGCATTAGTTTACCAGCAAAACTCAACTAAGTTATAAAAGTTTGATATGAATAAACACTCATTAATTAAAAAAACAACTAAATACATATGTGGAGGTTTATTTTATATGTGTGTGGATGAGAGTGACGCACCACTGGCGAGAGCCCATGGCTCCGTCGCCGCGGGAGCTAGGCTCAACCGCTGAAGGGAAGTACAAAATAAGTCGACGAGTGTTGTACTCTCCACGTAATTATTCCTTAATAGATTTAACATTAAACTTAAGACTATATATACAGAAATCTTAACTGCTACGTGAAAATATGTATAACCCTAAACATATTCGTAGATGCATCTCCGAAGATTTTCTGTTTTCTGTATTGACAGATTTTGGGTCGTACATGGACTACTCAGTTTTAACCTTGCTAATTATGTAGCAATAAATTATTCCATGTACGTGACGAAACACATACAATACCTATTCATTGAATATCATACAAACAGTTTCTTCTTTTACAGGTTTGTTATACGAAATTGAAGGTCTATTGAATCTTTTCGTTTGAGCAGTCCATTTGTACTGTCTAAGTAAGGCAACGTTCAATATTGTTCTTAAATAACAGTTAACTATTGTGCTACGTGTGAACGTGGTCCGTCCACATCGGTATATTTGGACACGCGTAAGTTCATTGGCACTTGATAAATCAGAGACACAATATTGGCAGATGCCCGTTTCAAATATATGGACATTTAATTTTTTTTTTATTTATTATTTATTTATTTAACAAGACAACAAAATGATTACAACTTAGTGAATTATACATAGCATAGAAAACCTCTGGGGTTTATATTGTGCTATGTATATCTATGTCCGTAGCATTTAACAATTTTAACATTACATTTGTTTTAAAAAGTGTATTTTAAGTTTATTTTTAATATTTTTTGATGTAATGCTTTCCCTAAACTCAACGGGTAAGTCATTTAGTAAGTGCGGAACTAAATAAGATCGAATACGTTGATTTAATTGATTAATAACATAGTAACATTGACCTCGGGGTAAGTGAGAGCTGAGGTATGTTTTATTTGTTTAAAAATGTCTGGAAATTATTTTTAAGAGGACGGATCAACTCCCTACAAACAGATGACAAAATAGGGGGATTATAAGGAGTCTTGGTAGGTCACAAAAAAAGACGGATGCACTATACTAAGAATCACAACAATTTGTGGGGTAAAAGATGACCTGTGCCAGAAGAAAAAAGGCATCATCCTAGCTTTAATAGCCCGATTATGTTCAGAGCGTCTGCACTTCGGATAGTCTTTGCTCTTATTGTGAAAGCATTGGCATTTGGGATGCACGTTAGACTTCCGGACTTTAATCCTTCGAGGAAATACTTATACTTCGTACCTCGTGTATATGTATCTTGATGCTTCAGTAGCATTTCATGTACTAGGCTTATTCAACACTCAAGTCCACCTATTCATAGTCTGTATAAATCAGTAATAAAAAAAATTGTGTGTGTAGTTCATACGCAATAGAAGTGAAACTTCAGAGAATATATACTCACAGATAATTCTTCTCTTGCTTTTATTAATATAAATATAATTCCTTTAGCCTACATCCGTCAACATATTATAATTCAAAATAAACTTCTTATCACTTTTAATTTTTCACTGTTTTAGTCTAAAAATTATTATTATCAGTTTTATTTCGGTCTAAATTGGACCTATGTTTAATCATCGGTCTTACTGACTCTCTAATCTGTGCTGTACAATGAAAACTCGTATCTCATTCTCTCGTAGGCTTAGTCCTATAGATTTATGTTTATCTCTTTTTAGTGTCGCTTTTTCGTTTCATCGAGATTCAAACCGCAATGATTCTAAAGAAGTTTCATTTCAATAATATACCATTTAGTACTGATAGATACTATCGCTTATAATTCTTGTCTTTAGTGAAATGTCGTTATTCCCTAGTAGGGAAGACTAGGTTTCGGTAGGGAAGCCCTACCGAAACCTAATCTTTCTTATGAAAATTGATCTAGTCTTCAATCAAGTTACCGCTACAAGCGCTCTAAAATTCGCTAGATTGAGTTATATCTTCAAATAAGTTACGTTTTGTATATTTGAGGTCGTAAATCTTCTGAATTATCCTTATTTCATGTAATTATTTTTAATTGAACAACAACAACTAAGCGAATCGTATAATGAAAGATTGATACTATGTATAGGTGCCTTTTAGTTTCGTAAAATACATAATATTCTGATCGGTTTTAATAAATACTCTTCTCTATTAGTTACGGTTGCTGCTTTGTTCATAAATAAATCGACGCATCCTTAAACAATTATGAGGTCTATTAAATTACCCTTTGTATATTAATACTATACATCTTAAGTACGACCCAGTGGGGCCAGGATTAAACGAGATTTGCTATTTCCATATTCAATCAGCAAGTTTAATTTACGCTCGGTAACTTGATAAAGTAAGAGAGTATGCAGATTTGTTGTGTCTAGCACAGCTATCTTGGATCATGTCAGAGTATATTTAATTTCAAGCCATTGCTATGAAGGCAGAATTCGTAGCGTAATGCAATATCCGTGTGTACAGAATTGTAACGAAATGCTTAGTTATATCAGACTGAAAAATGCTGTTAATATTTGACTGAGGGATTAAAAAATTTTCTCTATACATCCGTGTGTCATTAGATAGGGCTTGTTAAATCAATACTATGTCTCTAAATAACTTTTTATTTAAGTCAATAGACAGGGAGATATTCGCTCCCAAAATTGGTCTTGACTTTTTCAGAATGCTTCATTTACATTTTTATTTCAGTTTTTTTTAATTGCTGGAGAACAGCAGATTATGGAAAGTGCTTACCGTCTCCTATGGACGTTTGTAACATTAGAAGTGCTGCTAATGTGCTGCCGGCATAGTTGGTAGCCTTCCATAAGGGCAAATATCTTACCACCTGGTTGAGGGTTGTTTTGTCGTCTTTTATGACAGACCGCCCGGCCGCAAAAACTTAGTGTTCTTTTTCCGTTCCTATACGAATAAAAATTATGGGGACGTGATTATTATTATTTATAACGAGTTTCAAAATAGGTACCTCACCAATATAATAAATATAAATAAAGTACAATTTTAGTTTGTCTTTAGAGAGATATATCCCGCGATCCTTAGTTTTTAGTTCTTCACAATTTTATCGGCTTATAGAAAATACTTTTCTCCAATATTTCATCTATATAATACCACAGTGATCTCTTGTAAAATGGCTGTGACATACACAGAAAGACGTATGTGACGTAATTAGAAAGGTTGCGGCAGTTGGCTGTAGAACCTTACAGGTGAAAGATCATTATCTCAATAAATATAATTATTAAGAGGTATAGTGTATAAGCATCTTTATGGTCTCTATGAGATGATATTCTTAACGGAGAAATTTCGCTAATCTTAATGACGTGCCAAAGTCTATTTAACGGCAAGACTTTGTAGCGAATATCCAAGTGCCTTCAAAGTTTATGCATCGAGTTTTGTCTTAGAATTGAATTGTTGATAGGATTAAGTGCTTAATTGAAAATGTTTTATCTAAGTTATTAAATCGTGTTATTAAGGTATCTTATGGAAATCAAACGAATATTTGCAAAGTGAAGAAGTATACTATAAATATTAAGGTATGAATTTAGAAAATGATTACTTTTACTTCTCTTCGCTATTTCTTAATTTTTTTAAGTTATGTGGGGAATATATAACTAGCACTGTCTCCTTGGCCATGTCCTAGTAGCACAGGCAGGCCTGAGAAATGCTGGCTTGAAGGTGTGAAGGCCGATGAAAACAGTACGCTCGTGCCGGTGTGTACGTGCATTATCATATTTTCGCTACGCTAAACACTCGTAGTCTACGGCCAGCCACCAGTATTTAAAAAATACAAGTGAACACAACCGAATTAATGTACGCGCAACGAATTTTATTGAAAAATTGTAAAGTATGAAAATATACGCAATATTTAAGCAAAAGGTGCTTCATTGAAGACCTACTACGCTACACAGCCAGCGGACGACAATAAGAATATTCCCAGAGGCCGAAACCCACCGTTGCAGACCTCGAGCATTGAATTGATGTGGGTAAACAGCATTTTATCGCGAAATAAGGGCGCAAAATAATAGCTTAGCCAAAGTCGCGACCCAGTCATAGATAATATTATGTATATACCCAATTAAATCCTACATCATTAGGCCAGGACCCGAAACCACTAGATACAAGGACGTACGGATTTAATGAAGCCCATTTTGAATGAAATTAATTTGGACCTTCGTCTCGTTGACATACTCTCATCGTGTATTGTATTTAACTCCTTGTCAATAATAGGATATATTTATAATATACAATGTACATATAGCTACATAACATTGTATTAGTATATTTTGGTATAAACGGAATGTATATGAAGGTCAGTTCTAGGGCGTGGTCATCCAGTTCGATCGTCATCTTTGGATGTTATAGTAATTTTTTAACTACTGTGTATATAGGAATGAAATTAGCAGGAATGTATAATCTACATGTCGCTACATACAATGTTGTGGTTATGTAATTTGGGTTGATTTCTTTTTTCAATGGGCACATGAAATTCACGGGGAAATTCAACAGATCTTGAAAGAATTATAATCGTTAATTATTTTTTGAGTCAATAAATATTTTGAGAGTTGAAAGTGCTTTTAAGCACTCTTAGATTAAAAAACTTCAAAGGTTTCAACTGAAATCGGTTTGAACAAGACCCGTCATATAGTTTTTGAGATACAGGCTGTTTTCAATTATATGCTTTTCTACGTTCTCGGATCCAAATAACGCAAACAGTGAGTGTCGCTTGTACGGAACCCCTTATTGCGTGTGAAATGCCACGCACCGTCAGATTTATTTTTAAGCAGGAGCATTAAACAATCTTTACCATTATTCTCTTCAATGCTTAAAGTACTAAAAAGAAAAGAAAAGAAAGAAAGAAAAACTTTATTCGAAGAAATAGCGACGTAATTACATTCGTTATACATTATTATACACAGAGCATATTTTGAGAATTTGTACGCCGCATTTTCAACGAACAAGGTTTGCACTCAGCATATTGCTGTGCCGGGAATATATCCGACACAACGCTGATTTTCAGTGCAAACCTTCCTTTTGGCGTAAGACCAAAACGACCCAAATTTGTTAATTAATTAATGAATAATAATAATAATTTATAAAACTAAGTCTACTTATATAATATTTAATTAGTAAAAATAAATAAATACATTTGAATAAAACCAACAATAAATTATAATAACAATTTCCAGAACGATAATTATCGTAGTGATTTTGGGTAAGAACTACTAAACCACGCTACATTTGCACTTCGATTTGCCTGTCTATGTATGTAATTCTATTTGGATTCATATCAAGGTGAGTTAGTAACTGAACTACATTGTAATTATTTAAAGGCTTATCAATGCATATGTATGATCTTCTTTTTGTAAGTTGAGAAGATGTCTTTTATAGTGGAATTTAAATGAATTTATTGTTTTTAGGTCTCTAATTGGTGGAGGAATATCATTCCAGCAATGAGTGGCAGCAAATTTGAAACAACCTCTGAAAACAGCTGTCTTGTGCTTCGCTGTTATTAAAGGTTTCGTAACAGACCGCATAGTATAATGGTGTGACCTATCCCATCTCCAGTCCATCTTATTGTACAGATATTTAGGGTACTGCGAGGAAATTACACCAAACAGCATACAAGCTAAGTGTAACTTCCTCCTACCTGCCATCTTTAACACATTATTTTTATTTAAATATGGGGTAACATGGTTTCTTCTTGGTATGTCATAACAGTAACGGGCACAAGCATTTTGTATGCGCTGTATTAGACGCTCTGTTCGTGATAATAGGCCGGGCCCATATACTGTGTCACAATAATTTAATTTAGACAGCACCAGACTCTCTATTAATCTTTTTCTTACTTCTACATTAATGTAAGCCCTAATTGTATATAATATTTTTAATCTATAAAAACAGTTCTTCATAATATTACTGATATGCTTTTCAAAATGCAGTTCTGAGTCAATACTAATGACGCTCTTTATAAAAGAAATATCTGCAATCAATTCGGCTTAATGTCAATATAATTTCATTTGGCATTTTTATCATTCACGTGGATACAGGACGCGTCACAAGTGTGAATTAAAGCGGATCAAATCGTAAGCCCGTTTTGATATACTCTCTATGTAGCACCATAATCGTTACGGTTGACAGACGTCATCATTTTTATCATTCGTTGCCGATAAAATTGACGTCAAAACAACGAGTTGAGTCTTACACCTTGTCTAGAGATACTGAAGTAAAAAATATGTGAAAATTTGTGATGGAGCAATATCATCGAATCTGTGGTATATGCAATGCCAATCATGATTTCCAAATAACAAGAATTGTTTAATTACTTCTTCTATGATGTTATATTTATTTTTCTAACACTACTCCGAAACTGAATTGAACAGAACAACGAAAACATATACATTTCGTGGAAATGTGTTTAGATAATTAGTGTCGGTATCTCGAAAATCATGACCAAGATCACGTAGCGTATTTATTTGTATTGTAAGATTGATAAAATTATTTAGTGTAACAACTGAAATGTTTGCTTTCAACGTCTATGATATCTACTATTAATACGATTTCTCGATACCATTGTTGTCTGCATCATCATACTTGAATTAGACCCCATACTTTTCGATAGTGTTGATGTTTGATTGTTCAATAATTGATCTCCACCAAAGGAGGTCAATTTTGATCACAGTGGAGGACCGAATCTATTGGTCTATCCACTGGTTCTACTGGTTCAGCTGATCAGCAACCCGGTCAATCTATTTATTTGGAGATCTACCTCGAGGTCTCTTGCCTTCAACTTTACCAATGACTACAAGTCTGTCCATATTGTCTGCATGCTTTCGGGTTACTTGGCCAAAGTCAGTATCTATTTATCTCTATAAATTAAACTTGGACAACTAATAAGCAAACAAACCGATGTGGGATCTGTAATGTTAAAGCAACCATGGAAGTTGCTCATCTGCATGTTCTCTGGTGCTTTCGGACAGTACGTTAAATATCGTTTTGAATATAAACTAAATAAGGACATTATTCAAAATATAATGTGACTACGTTTGACTTCTTGGAAACGTATTTTTAAGTATTAAGTACTATTTCCACGCGTGTAGATAAGATAAGGTTTGCTGATTTTTGCTTGTTTAAATATTTCTTTTAATTGGCGCCAAACATCCTGCTAAATGAAAAGAAATAAAATGTGATTTGGTCATATATTAAAAGAAATGTGTTTTTCGAATCTGTAACTTTTTAGGGCAATTGAGACTACCAATACTCAATAGATTTTCTTTTTAAACTTTGCCATTTTTGTCGTTTACCACACGTGATTATAGCCGCCCAGCTATCAATGTAATACACCCAATAAACCGGCAAAGACCCGGGCAGATTTGTGACAGATAAGATAAGCGTAGCGATTATCATTTCGATCGGCAACATAAAGAGCTCTCACGACGGACTATGCCAGAGCTAAAGTTATATATAATAATAAATAATTTCAAAGGCCTTTCATATTTTGATTTTGTCAGAAAGATTCATAACGCTTCGCACGTAGTTTGTCTGTGACAATTAGATAATTTTAATCAACATTTTAAATTGTTAAATCATTCCAATACATATAATGTGTAGGCCCATTACAATCGGACTACAGAACACCTATATAATAGGTTTACAGAAATTAAAAACCGACCGTCATTGTTGAAGCAGGTTTCACATATAGAAATTGTACTATTTCATCCTCAGTTACTTTAACATTAGAAAAAAAAAACGGCTAGCCACACGTGGACTCATGCACAATGAAGGGTTCCGTAGAGGGTCACCTCTACTCGATTGTATATCACAGTCGTGTCATATACAACAATAAACGTTGCACACATCCTACTTGACCCTTGGTGGCTTGCCTTTGTAACTACACTTTTTGGTGATATTATTTTTTCGTGAAATTATTACAAGTATTACTGTATGTAACAGTTCTAACGAAAAAATAAATTTAAAAATTACTTACGAGGTCATGCACTGACGCTAACGATATGTAGGTAGGTATATTTCAAGATGTGTTGTTGTAAGGAAGTTTTACCGGAACTATGAATCAGCGAGACGTTAAATCTTGTTTTGTCACTATGATTAACGTTATAATAATAAATCATGCTGATATAGCGGTACACATTTAAAATGTTTTTCTGATTGCACGTAGATTGATTTGGAATTGTCGATTAATTATTTACGATAAACATTCCTGAATGTTAGATGTGTCACCATACACCACTATCATTCGCATAGGTTTCCTGGATAGTGGGGCAAATGTGTACGGAGTAAAATGTAACAGCAAACTCTCTAAAAAATCTATGTACATGAAAATTTTCCAAAGTTCTAATTTAATGTCTTCCCAAATTTCTTCAAGCTCAATAAAGCTGAAAAATAATCTCAACGAGAATTAGTTGAAAAAATATCTATTGAGTAGTATTTTTTGAGACACGGTTCGTTTTCAAAAACATTTTTTTATGACCTCTCATCCAAATGCCACAAAATGGACGTTTGTTGACTCTACGGAATTCTTTAAGGGTATGGACTGACACGCATTTGGCTGATTTTTTTCAAATCGCTACGAAGCTTGGTAAGTATGCTATCGTTGGTTACAGTATATGAGGGTGAGGATAATCTGCTCTTAATTTCTGAACACTGAATAGCTGAAACAAAGAAAATCAGTAAAAGCTGATTTACATTGATCCAGCTACTTAGTGACTTCTAATTCAAAGGAGTGCTGGCTTCATACTAGGGTTGTGTAAATGGCTATTGATTTCATGTAAACGGCAGAAGTCAGTTCTTGACGTCTACACTAGCTTCGTTTGGAGTCAATACCTGGATCAATGTAAATCAGCTTTAAAACTTGTTCTGAGAGGTGGTATGTTTTAATTTAGAAACTTTCTTTATTTAGTAAACAGGAGAATAAATAACAGTACTAGATCCCCTTAGGATACTATGCTTTAAGGAATGAAAGGCTGTTTATACAAATATTAATATTTGACTTCTCTTGTTCTAAAAAGATAAAAAAGGTTTCCATTAAATGTTCTTATATTTGTTTGATGTATTTGTTAACATCATTTTCTGCTTCTCCTTTTACTGGTATAATCCATATTTTTGAGAGATAAAAGAGTAGACGGTAGCAGAGGTTTATTTCTGCTTTTAATTCAACGAACACTGACTATTATAAAAGAACACATAAATATGAAAATGTCTGTGTTTAATCTTCGTATATAACTCTTTTGCGACATTGGGAATGAACTGATTAGTTATCCTGAAATTTGGTATATTACCTTTACCTTATATTAAATTAGGTATAATATTGTTATAACTTAAATTCCGACAAAAACAAAACCCACCTACATATCTATAAAAACATATTTTATTACCTGTCGGCGTTTGAACTACTTGTAATTCTTTTATGATTTTCTTCTTTTGTTTACTTGTTTATTGGTTATTGTGGAGAACAACCTATTCTACTCGTTTATGGCCGTTTGCAGGTATAATTAGCCAGGTGTGCGGATTACGATTCTAGCAAATTCGGTCCACGCTGCCGGATGGACATGTTGCATTTGTGCGATAAAAACCAATGGTCCGATTGAGGAAGAGTGAGTCGAGCGATAACCTCGAGCGAAGCAAGACTTGTGTACATTCGGTAATCTATTTAGTGACGGACTGCGCGTGTTTTTGAATTACGACTTTCTGCATTACGTTTGAACTAGTTGTGTTCGGTTATATTTGTACCTGTGTTATACGTGTTTTTATAGTTATAATAAACTCTATAATAATTCCAACGGCATTTTAATTCGAGTCCTGCAACTCGTAACAATATCTTAACCGTAAGATACGGTACCGGTAAACCGTATATTAATTACCATTACCCTTAACTTCGATAACAGGGATGGAGATACTTTTAAGCTGAAGATTTTATCCCAAAAACTATGGAACCGTGGAGATGAAAATGAGGTCTCAAGACCAACTTCAGGTCAATGATATTTTCAAATTTAATAGCGTTCGTGGTCGCCAGTTTGGTTTACATTATTTTTTCCGTCTGTTTTCACCACCTTCATACAATGATAAATGGACTACACGGATGACGAAATAAACACAAGGGCGGTTGAAGTTTACCTATGTTTTATGGTGGCATTGGCCATTAACGTTTTATGAGTGACATCAAATTGTGTGCAGGCGTATTGTGTATTTTTCATTGTAGATGTATGATTTACCTGCATGCATATTAGTTGGAAAGTTTACATTTGAAGCCTGAGTAGATTAAACATTGCAATTTTTCATTGTGGATATATGGAATGTTATTAAATAGTTATAAAATCTTATGAATATCTCAAATGTTGTACGGAAAACAAGCGGTACTCTTAGATATATCATAATAAACATATTTTTCTGACAAACATATATATATATATATATATATATATATATATATAATAATAATAATTCTACATCACAAAATAGTAGTAAGGAACCACTTAAACCTATGAGGTTTGCGTGTGATGGAACATATCCTTGCATTTGCAGTAAAACTTATTCTTTACCAGGCCACTCAGAAAGTATTGCGAAAAAAGTTTTATGTATGAAAGACTGGCCAGTTAAAATCTATTTTGAAAATATGATTATTTATAACTAAAAATAGGTACGTTCCAATTTTAAAATTTCCCTCCATATTGTTTGCGAGCTAATTTAAATTATCGTGTCTCATTGAAAAATGCATCTGCGCCGGGAACATTTTCGCGCTATGATTTTTTACGATTTCAAGTGTCGCCTGAAACCGGACGAATCGTACACCGGACCGAACGCAACCGCACGAATATATTGTTATAATTTACTTATATAACACCTGAAAAGTTATTATTGTCAGTGGTGGTTTACGTTTTATAAACATTTTTATCTAATTTCAATAACTACCTACCAAAAATAGACAATAACACATATTAATACACTTTGTAATATAATAATCTCTTCCCAGTTTTTTTAATGGGATTTATAACTCGCAGGCAGCTCCAGCATAAGGACCGAGAACAATACTAAAAAGTAACCTGACAGACCAAATTAGATTACTTTTTTTGTTCTTTAAAGTATGATATAATAATAATTTACATGAAATGTAATCTAAGTCTCATAGCAAACCTTATTTTTTTTAAATGTCAACTTTTAAAACAATTTATATCAAGTTTGCTTCAAGCCTAACAAAAGCTGGCTACATGAAAGATCTCTAGAGCATAAATCAATAACAATAGATGATAAGGCAAAATTTTTATTGATGCTGATCAGGTCGATCACCTTGACCATGTGGAATGTGTTTTTAAATTGTCAGTGGACTTCTGTGATCTTCACACATATTACGTACATGAAGCAAATATTTAAACGCATAACAAGATTGTTACAGCCAAACAAGGTAGCGGTGGTTGTGCTCAAAGATAAGTTCCGTTTCAATGTTATTATCTCATGATATTTTCGTCGAGCATAATAAGATTGAAATAAACAAGCAAAAGTCATTAAAAGAGACTTAACAAGGCTTATAGAGGACTAAGGCGAAACAAATGTCTAGTAAAGCTGTAGAAATTTTGGAGATCTTTTTGCTAAATTGAAATAGTTTTTTTTTAATAACTTGGTTGATTCTTTCTTTTTACAAATAGTTCAAAATCTTGAAATGTTTGTTACCTATGAAATAAAATTGAAATACCTTCAAAGAAAATTACTCTGTATATCTTTGGGATTTTTTCGGCATTGTAATTTTGTTGTTTATGGGAGAAATTGTGATACAGCATACTCATTGAATTATTGATGAAAATGATGCGAACATCTTTTATAGTAACGTTTTATAATGGAATGTTTCTACTATGTGCAAGGCAAATGTATGATTTTTACGTCCTTCAGAAATTAATTCTCAGCCCGGCGTTCTTCGATTTTACTCCTTGAGGTTGGTGCCCCTGACTATTGTCATTTGCCGTACAAATCGCGTTTAGACTAAGGCAATTTCATGCTAGTTTCCTGTAAAATCCTAGTGACAAATAGGTTAAACTGTTACAGGAGGCTGTAGAACAGCCTTCTATTATAGGCATCCCACTGTTCGCCTTGTTGACGATCTCATATTTACAGGTGGCCTAACTATGGATGCCTTTCAGAGAAACTTCTTGTCATTGTCCGTTTTCTACAGTCTGTATAATGGGCAGTATTCCAAGGAATTATTCAGAATGGTGGTTTTTTCAATCAATCAATTAATCGGCTCGGCGTTTATCCTCACTTTTTCGGTTAAGAATTTATCTTGCTTACTTTGGGAATTTGGAATTAGCTTCCAGATGATGTTTGGATGATAAGATTCCTACAAGGCCACCATCAGAGGCGATGGTAACTACTTTCCATCAAGTGAAAGAAGAAATTAACCACCTACTGCATGGTATCTCTATACTACTTGATGTCCTATATCAGACGAAAGCACCAAGGCGTGGTTCATATGAACGTCAAGCTGTTTTCTGTTTTATATGCCGTCGCGATGGATGCAATAAGTGGAGTTTTATTACGCTTCAATAGAGGGAATATTGCCACTTTATATGCGATCGAACCTTCATACGGGAGTTTGTCAAACCGTAAAAGTAAATTGAGTTTTGTTGCTGACACGTTTATATTGCCTTTATTTTTATGTCAATGTTTTTTATGACATAAAATATGGCTCGTTTAGCACAAAAGCTTGGTAATGAAGATATATGAGATTTGATATTGAAGAAGCTTGCTAATGACTCAATAATCTATTTCGTGATTTACTAATCGAAAGGAGCTGCAATGTTGGACGAAAAAGTTATTAGAAGACTCGCAGCTATATAAATCCCGTGTTGAAAATACACGCTTTCATGCAGTGCAGCGATGACCGAAATGTCCGAATTAATCCGAATGATATAGTTGTACACGTAGTATATATAATCTTCCTATTATAATTCTAAAATCAAGAGTAAGTCCTCCAACAGTCAAAGCATAGGACTGTATGTCTTAATGAAACTTAACATTAGTGATTATTGTGACAAATGGAAAAGTTATATTTATAAAAAAAACAAATCTTAAAATGCAGGAGAATTCTTTTAAGAAGTAACTCCATTGTCTTTAATAAACTGCGTTCTTGTTAACATATTAAATATAGTGTTATTTATACCAAAAATATGGTAATAACAAGTAAACAATGACACGTTGGCGCTACACATTTGAATAATGCAGATTTTATGTACGTTTCGCCTCTAAGGTACAGCGCACACGTATACATTTAAGCATGTAGCTTCTAGGTATGTGTGCTCCATTTTAGACCATATAACCGCTCAACATCGGGCGAGATCATGGTCAAACGCGAAACTGTTCTACTATAAACAAAGCAGCATTTTTAGGATTTCGACACCTGAGAATAAAAGGGAATGTTCCAACTCCCGTGCTGGTTGTGTGTCACAACTGCATATCTCTGAAAGTGAAATGAAAAAATTGTGTTAATATACTATCAAAAGCCTGGTACATATTTTGCCCAGCGAATTTGCACTGCGTGGCAATGCAGTCAGTCTTCTACACGTAGGCACGCTTCCCTCGCTTCCCACGCTTCCTTCTCGCAGTGCTCGTCTAGAACTCTAGATGATCTATAATATTTTACTTGTTTTTTTAAAGTGCATTTTGTACGTATTATAAAAAATGTATATAGAAAACAATTATATGTTTGATTTTGAAATGTATTCCATTTTAAATGTTATCAAGACCACCAATTAGTTAAATTTTAAACCCCTGCAATAAAATGGTAGATGTTTAATATACGTACCATTGAATTAGGAATAAGGTTAGTTCGTCTAGCAATATTAATCATTTGACATAAGGCAGGATGTTAGAAACAAAATGAGCCATATACCTACTGGTTGAAACACATGTAACACAATGCCCTATAATATTCTAAATTTTTTTCGTGTATAGTATAACTAAGGTGAACGCTCTGAAACTAAGGCGAGTTGAAACATTTTCTACGTCGTTCATTTATTCATGAACACGCCGCGGGCTATGAAAAATAAGGTTTACATTTCATACTTTAAGAGGTCACTTCAAAATTAAATTATATGAATTATTAAACATTTTTTTGACGCAGGTCGTATAATGTAATCTCAGTTTTAAATAATGAAACAAAATAGAATTTAGGTGTAATATATTCAAAAACGAGTGTTACATTTTTGAAGATGATTTATTGTGATTATAATAACGGAATAGGAAATTAAATAGAATAAACTATTAAAAATTAATTAAGAAGGAAAGATAGAAAATAGAATATTAATTTTTAAGCTTTAATAATACGAAAAAAATTCGTGTCAATTCACTGTGATGTTTAATCAAAGTTGTCACGGTGGGGTAGGTAAAAAGGTTTTAAGGTACCTACATATTTCTAGCTATTTACGACTACAGATTCCAGATTATGATTGAAACTTGTAAAGTTGCTTCATTGTTATTATTATTCTGCTACCCGCGCAGGAACGGAGAAAGAATATAATTTCTTGCGGCCGGGCCGGTCTCTCGTGAGAGGCGATAAAACAATCCACAGCCAGGTGGTAGGGTATTTGCCCGACTGGATGGCTACCACCCCTGGTTTAGAGTATACCGCCATAACAACCTTGAGTTGTGGTCCGGCATTAGTGACCAGGTTCCAGTCTCCCTTAAGAGAGCAGCAGTGCATTTGTAGCACCTTTGGTGTTGCGAATGTCAATAGGTGATGGTGACCGCTATCCATCAAGTGGGCCGTCTACCTGTCTGCTGAACTCCTGCAACAACAAAAAAATCATTTTAACAATATTTTCGCCGTCTAGCCTTCATAGACTTGCTCTCCGTTTTCCTCGGACACTTTCCCTTTTTGCTGGCTCAACTCACCTTATATATATTTTTGATTCGAAATTGACAGCAATCCAATATCACGAAAAAGGAACAAGCGTACTTGCACAGTATGTGCTTGCGTAAACTCGGTATTTGTGCATATCTCTTCATCGTCGGTGAATAAGAATGAGAACTAAGTCTTGCTACTAATTTCAGGGCGCTTCTCGTTTGAATAGAGTGTATTCCATTCAATTGCTCTCTTGCTGGTACTCTTAATTCAAGCTATGTTGCGAAAATTCTTTCTGTTTACTTTTAGAATTATTTTCACCTTACTTCAGATGACAGGTAATGTACTGTTAGAGACAAATTAATGTTTTCTAAGAATAGTAATAAAAAGAAGTTTAGATTGTTCATAGAAACGATTTTCTTAATAATTGTCTGTTAAATCCGTAGAAATTATACTACAAACGAATTGTTTTTTTTTTTTGCTACGAATTTTAATAGCCTTTATTAAAATGGTTGTTTTAATTAAATATCTTCAAATGTTTTCCTCATTCATTAAACCATAAAATACGCTTATTAATTTTTTATTGTTATCCAGTAGACTCTTTTATTTATCATGGTTTCTAATTCGTATCTCGCGCCATCTGACCCATTGTCGGAGATATAAAGGTATCCGATGTCCACGCTCGATACGAAGATACATAAACATTGAATTTCATGATAAACTCATTTCCTATTTCATAAAAGAGAAAAAAAAATACAGAAACATCCAGTCACTTTCGTGTTTATATTACTATGGCATTTTAGTCAGTTCAAAACATTGCAGCAATACAGAGCTCTCTTAATGTACAAATCCTTCACTTTCACTAATATAAAACGATATAATGCCATCGACTTTTTTATATTGACACTAGGATATGCCCGCGACTTCATCCACGCTTGACTTGAAATTCCCGCGGGATTCCCGGGACACAAAGTATCACATCATTTTAAAAAATAATGTAAGCTAGCGTTTTATTAAAAAACTGTGTTGGAATAAGCTAATTTTTATGCACACGAACAACTACAAACCGCTCCCGGGAAAAATTGCCAAGGGATTCCCGGGATAAACAATATCGCTCTTTTTATTACATAAAATTTGCTATCCATCAGTGAAAAAAATCACATTAGAATTCGATTTTTTTTACTCTGGCCGTTTTAAATAATTGCCACAAAAATTTCCGCGGGATTCCCAGAATAAAAAGTAGCGCAGATTCTAAGAATTTGCTGGCGATCTGCGAAAACCCCATCGAAATCGGCCCAGTGGTTTTTATGTGAAACCCGAACAAACAGACGAGATCTAAAAAATTGCATCATGTTCTCCATCGTCTATATAGTCTATTCTAGTTGTTTTTTTTTAAATAACTTTCAATGTACAGACACAGCATGTTTAGAATTTTATAATATTATTATATATTATTATATATTATTAACATTACTCCCACTATCAATTCGTCTAACTGAACGAGACGCAAGTTTACCTCTATAAAATTATGAATAATTGCGTTGATCCCCCATATCTTATAAATAAAACACAATAAACAAACAATAAAAACACATTTTATAGCGCGATTGTCAACAATACAATTCACTATTTACTAATGTAGTATATCTTTCATAGGTAATTTGTATCAATTTCAAAACCCAAATTAAAAAATATTGTAATTTAGAATAATTCAATTACACTTTTTTATACTTTCTTTATTTTTCTTTTTTTTAGTAATTAATTATTGTGGTTACTTTTTATATATTTGACTATATTTATGCGACATTTTTTTAAATATTGAACTCATTTAAATAGACATTATGTAATTTTATTATAATTCAATTTTTTTACTGGTTGTTTGTTTGAGCCAAATTTTTTTTATTATATAAATTATTTTTAGTGGAGACTTGATTGATTGATATGTATTAATTTTGTGTTTTATATTTGAGAATATTAATTATTGTATGGTTCCCAAATAAATTAAATAAATAAATATTCCGTCTTTTGTAAATTATTTTGCAATCGGCAAAAAAGTTTACTATCTGTATTGCTTCATTGAGAAATAATCCAATAACGAACAGTTCCAAATATTTCCCCTATTTTCACCGATAATTCTTTTACCCCACTTTTAGCTTCCACCCTCTTTGGAAGGAGGGAAGCACTTAGCCCCCAGGTCCGGTCGGCATCCCGTGGGATCTAATGATGTTACGTCGTCGGGTATTAAAAGCTTTCTTGTTGAGACGGCTTTATGACTCGCTTTGAAATTCTTTTAAGGATCCATAAAATGGAATGGTTAGATATTGATGTTATTAATGGTACTTTTATTTACGGAACTCCCAGCACGGCCATTATTGATTTTTTTCTTATTGCAGGAGTTCAGCAGATAGGCAGAAGGCCCACTTGATGGAAAGCGGTTACCATCGTCTATGGACATTTGCAACACCAAAGGCGCTACAAATGCGCTGCTTCTCTCTTAAGGGAGACTGGAACCTGGTCACTAATGCCGGTACACAACCCAAAGTTGTTATGGCGACATACTCTAGACCAGGGGTGGTCGCCATCCAGTCGAGCAAATACCCTACCACCTGGCTGTGGGTTGTTTTGTCGCCTCTCACGACAGGTCGTCTGGCCTCCGGAAATTGTATTCTTTCTCCATTACTGCATGAATAAAATTTTACTTAATTTACTGTTGGACTCCAACCTTCCTATTTTAGAGGAAAGCGCCGTATTTCCGTGACGCTTTTCTAAGGCGGATTAGGTGGTTTAAGATACCCGTGACGGTGTGCTGGTTTGTTCGCGATGTTTCCCGTCACGGCCAGGTGGTAATTATAAAAGTATGTACTTTTGATACAAGAAACTGATGGCTAGATTCGAACTGACGTAATTGGAACGAGACACCAGCGCTTTAGCTTGGCCGGGTCCTATGTATATCATACTAACTGTGCCCGCGGTTTCACCTGCGTGGTGATGGAAAATCGTTATATTTTGGATAATTCATTCACACTATCCTTATAAATTATAGCCTATTAGTCATTCTGGTGTGTAAGCTATATTATTGGAAAGTTTCATCAAAATCCATTCAGTGGTTTTTGCGTGCAACAAACATGCATCCATACATCTACACATCCATTTTTACACTTTTGCGTTTATCATATTTATAGAGATAGAGATTATAGAGACTATATACTCACTTGTCTTACCATCGGTAGAAATTTGATAGTAAATGTATGGAGCTCGTGTCAAATTTTAACCCATAGTAAAGAACGATTAGTAAGATATAGGAACCGGCCATAAGCTACCACGCGACATGTTTTGGATTGTTAACTTTATAAATATTTAAAATCACTGATGATTGTACAAGCTCGATAAAAATTATGCCGTTGTCTTAATTTAAATATGTAGGTATATGATATTTTGAAAAATATGAAGTACTTTTTCGAGAAATTATCAAAAGGTTTATTATTCATAAATTAAACAGTTCTAACCCTTTGATGATCGCGATATAGTGATTTAAACTTTGAACCTAACAAATTATGCGAAACTCCGCTTCGATCCGTTCATGACCTCCAAATATCTTTATTAATAACATCGAAATCTTTATAAGCTTTTCACGATGTTTGTTACGTTTTTTTTTACCATTCGTACGTCATTCGTTTCGTAAAATTAATTGGGTCAGTGGACTGCCACGAGACGACTAATGTATTATGTAGAATAGGTAACACCTGTTCATACATGCGTACGCGCCGAGGATGTTGTGTAATGTGATCTATTGAATTCGCAAGATGTGAGATTAAATAGAACCACAGCATAGCATTGTTGTTGTTACCTTACCTTAGAATCTCGTTAATGTAACTAGATGTTATCCGCGAGTTCGTCTGCGTGGAATTTAATTTAATTTGCCTTTCTGTGCGGCGACGGCGAAGGCGTGCGCGTAGGCCTTTCAATGTTTTTTCTAAAATAAAAGTAGCCAAGTCACTCCTTATAACATCAACTATCTGCCAGTGAAAGTCTCGTCAAAATCGGTCCTGCCGTTTCAGAGATAAGCCAAAACAAACAAACATACAGACGGATAGGAAAAAAAAATATTTTTTTTTTTTTAATTTACGTACCGTATATACTTGTTTATGCATTTAGTAAGAAGCTGTTATTTTGTTTGACATTACAACCAGACTTCAATTTTATTTATTTGTATAGAAGAGAATTCGTCCGTTGCTTGTGAGTCTAGTGACTTCGGTTGTAACGACTTTTTGGTTATAGCGACGTAACACTTAAATCCCATGAATTTAGAGGACTATATTAAAGTATAATTTTAGAGGAACATAATTTGCCTATAGCGACTTCGGATATAACGCTGATTTCGGGTATAGTGACTAATATTGATGAACCATTTGTAACAAATTCCTTTAAGAGAGCAGCAGCGCACTTGTAGCATCTTTGGTGTTGCAAGTGTCCATAGGCGATGTTAACCGCTTTCCATCAAGTGGGTGGTCTGCCTGTCTGCTGAACTCGTGCAATAATAAAAAATAAAAAAATAAACTCACAGATATTGCGCGAGCGATTCCACACAGAGACTAAATTAACAAACAAATATACAAAGTTTCATGCATAGAATCATGGGGCTTTCTCATCTTTGTTTGTATTCACATGGCCAACGGTTGTAATGATACGTTTTTTTTTAAATTTTAATGTGGGTAAAGTTAAAACTAAGAGTCTGTATTTCTAATTACACATTAGGCAATATTATATAGATACGCATTGCGCGGCTATGCTGTCTGCTAATAAATATTGTTTTCTTGCTGTATCGTCGTTATACACAAAATCTAATGTACGCTTGAAATTTAGCTACGGAATAAAAAAATAGCGATTTAAATTTAATGTCCTATTGAATACACCTCTGCTAATTTTTATCTCCATAAACCCAGTTGATTCTAAGTGTAATATTAGAGCCTTAAGAATGATGAACCACATATTATAATATTGTCTAAATAAAAGTGTCCAGACTGAAGATAGTAGAACAAAAAAAATCTTTATTGTACACAAAAAAATACTACACATGAGTTAACATTCATTTAACTAGTACAATCGACGGTGTTATCGCTAACAGCTTCTTCCAGACAACCTCCTGGAGATAATTTCTCATTTCTAATAGTCCACCGGTATTCAGAGAGCGTAGTTTAAAATATATACAATCATATATACATTTTTTTTTATTGCTGGAGTTCAGCAGACAGGCAGACGGCCCACTTGATGAAAAGCGGTTACCGTCGCCTATGGACATTTGCAACACCAAAGGTGCTAGAAATGCGCCGCTGCTCTCTTAAGGGAAACTGGAACCTGGTCAGTAATGCCGGAACACAACTCAAAGTTGTTATAGCGACATACTTTAGACCAGGGGTGGTAGCCATCCAGTCGGGCAAATGCCCTACTACCTGGCTGTGGGTTGTTTTGTCGCCTCTTACTACAGGCCGCCCGGTCGCAGGAAATTGTATTCTTTCTACGTTTCTGCACATATATTAATAGTAAATAAAAATACACATACACATATGAAGATAGTTATATCCAATTACATAAATGGTTTTATTTAATAAGGAAGCGGACAGTTGAATCATCTGAGATATTTTTTATTATCGAACAAAACGTTGCAGCCGCATAGATGTCGTACGTGCGTACAATCTTATGATCTCGTAAGTAAAAGGAGACGAATAGCACATTAATTATTGTTTTGACAGTAATTAAAGTTGTTTCTCTCATGATATTTTAAAAATAAGACGTTATTTTAACTCGCGTTATTTTATATGTGAACTAGGATATGCCCGCGAGTTCGTCCACGTTTGACGTAGACCGTACCACAGCTATCGTTCTAGTAAACACTGTCGGAATAAGTTAATCTTTATGCACCCGAACAACTACAAATCGTTCCTGGGAAATTTTTCGTGGGATTCCCGGTATAAAAATCACAAATCTCTATCCGTGCAGAAACGGAGAAAGAATACAATTTCCTGCGACCGGGCGGCCTGCAGTAAGAGGCGACAAAACAACCCACAGCCAGGTAGTAGGGCATTTGCCCGACTGGATGGCTACCACCCCTTGTCTAAAGTATGTCGTCATAACACTCTGAGTTGTTTTCCGGCATTACTGACCAGGTTCCAGTTTCCCTTAAGAGAGCAGCAGCACAGTTGTAGCACCTTTAGTGTTGCAAATGTCCATAGGCTATAAGTAACCGTTTTCCATCAAGTGGGCCGTCTGCCTGTCTGCTGAACTCATGCAATAAAAAAAAATACATTTTATGGTATAAAATTTGCTCAATGAAAAAATCACACTAAAATTCGATTTTTTTAATCTGGCCATTTCAAATGATTCCCAGGAAAATTCTCGCGGGATTCCCGGGATAAAAGGCAGCGCAGATTCTAATTCTAAGAATTTGTTGTCGATTAGCGAAAACCGCATCGAAATCGGCTATTTACATGAATCCCGAACAAACAGACAAACGGTTAAGGTTAACATTTATTGCCACTTGTGTCCCCGTATCCCTATAGATGTTTTTGAAAATATGGAAAAATTCGCGTTCTGACAACCGGAAACGTCAAAATGCAAAATATATATTCTGAAATACTTTCGTTTTGATTTCCGTTCACGAATTCTTCGAGAAGTGTAAACAATCCGTTCACGCTGTATTGACCTCTGAAAAAATACGATAAATTACGCATTTAAATTGGTAGTGTCTACGATTCGTGAATATTAAAAATAAGTGAAATTAGTCGATAAATCAGCGCGTGTACGTCTTATTACGAATTAAAATAAATCATAAACACTTTTACGTCGTAGTCAACCGTGTTACTCATTGCCACGCAGTCGAAAAACACACTCGAACGTGACATTCTACTGAATATATTCAGTGCACACGATTAAAATGTTACCGCCCACGTGTTTGTGCGGAAACTATTGAGCCATGTATTTCCGATCGAAATAAATTATGCGAAATATTTACTTATATTTTTGAGTATTGTATCTTCCAAGTCATGTATTATATTAATGTCACATGCCTGGCGTGCAAGAGGCAAAAATTTAAACAGTGTCGTGCTCTTAGTCGAGTATAATCTATATGTTATAAAATAATGTTACGAGTTGCAGGACTCGAATTAAAATGCCGTTGGTATTATTGTAGAGTTAGAATTATACAAACACGTATTAGAACTATACAAACACGTATAACACAGGTACGAATATAACCGAACGTAATAAGCCAAAACGTAATGCAGAAGATCGTAATTCACATACACGCGCAAAGTCCGTCACTAAATAGATTACCGAATGTACACAAGTCTTGTTTCGCTCGTGGTTATCGCTCGACTGCTGATCTCTCCATTGGGGCATTGCTTTATACTACACAGATGCAATATGTCTGCCCGACCGCGTGGACCGAATTTCGTAGAATCAGTTTGTACTTTTAAACCCGAGACACCTGGCAGTGTTCACAATACAACAATAGGCTGTAAAAGATTACACACAATGGGCTGTTTTTTTAATCACAAATTTTATACACAAAGTAAACAAAAGAAGTCCAAATTCCGAAAAGGTAATAAAATGTGTTTCTACAGGGCTGCAGGTGTGAATTTATCTTTATCGGCAATCCCCTAGGTGCACAACAATACGCAATAGTGCGTAACAATACTAAACATGCCGTGTCTGAACATTATAGCTATTTAAAAAAACAACTGGAATAGATTAAATATTATAGATATAGAATACGATGCAATTTTTTTTAGATTTCTGGTCTCTTTGTTCGGGATTCACGTAAAAACTACTGGACCGATTTCGATTCGGTTTTCGCTATTCGACAGCAAATTATTAGACTTAAAATCTGCGCTACTTTTTATCCCGGGAATCCCGCGGAAATTTTTGTGGTAATGATTTAAAATGGCAAGATTAAAAAACAAATCGAATTCCAATGTGATTTTTCACTGATCGATAGCAAATTTTATGTAATAAAATGTGTGATTTTTATCTCGGGAATCCCGCGCGAATTTTTCCCGGGAGCGGTTTCTAGTTGTTCGGGTGCTAAGTGACGCGATATTCTTTGTTCCGGGAATTTCAAGTCAAACGTGGACGAAGTCGCGGGCATATCCTAGTTACATAATATAATTTGAACTATATTGCGCACTTGAATCGATACACTTTTATAAGCAAAATTTATATCCAGAATGTTGTCTGGAAGAAATCGCCACTAGCAATCAGACCACCTTTTGTACTAGTAGAATTATTGGTAATACTGATGTAAACTATATTTTTGTGTACAATAGAGAGCATTATATTGTATTTTATAACCCGTGCAGTTGTATTCTTGGTTCTTATAAGCGGGATGTAAGGTCGCGATAACTGCGAGCCCTGTCGCCAAAATAGAGACTGCAAGAAATAGTTTTTGAACGTGGTGTACGTACTCTTTGATTTACTAAACAGTTGGTATATGCGCATTAATTTGCATATGTATCAACTGTTTAGTCAATATATAATAATTTATGTTTTCAGAACATTATGCGTGAAAATTGTTAGTGGTGTTCATTCCACTAGTCAGTTTATATCATCATGTGTATATAATTAATATATAATTTGTACTTAAGGATGTTGACATAACAAGTATATGAAAATGGTTTAAGTGGATACATTGATTTTTGTAGGTTGAAGCACACTTACCAGAACTAGATTATTTTTTTATATATTATCCACGTTTTGATGAAAAAGGATAAAAATAATATTATACCCGAATGCGTGTTTAAAGAAATGAAAGTAAAATTGACGAAATACAATGTATACCAAATTTATGACAAAAATCTAAGTAAATTGACATCCATTGTCTATTTCGTACTTCTGTGAAAAACGTGTATGAATTAGTGGTGTATATTTCAAAAGATCTTTTATCTGATTTCCAATAATAGAATCATCTGAACTTTAAGTCTATAGTACCCATTGATCACAACTTCCTGGTATTTGTATTTCGATTTCCCTATTCGTTGTTTGTACTCTATATAGAAAACCAGATGAGTTCGCTTTGTTTCTCGCTAAACAAATGTTTTCTATTCACCGTCGAGAGCGGTATTGGAAACCGATCAGATCCAGCTATCTGCGTCTCTCTTGTAATTACTCCTGCCTATTAGAAGCGGAGTGCTGTCGATTACAAAATGTAATACCCCGCTGCCCTGCGAATCGTGTTTTGGATTGATGGTTTTATTTTTGTTTATTTTGTCTTATATGTAGTAATACATCCATAACCATCATATCACATAGTTCTATCATTACTTACTTAGGGTCCAGAAGTTACAGGTTTAGTTTTGTTACATAATTTTATGTACGCAAATTTTTTAGTGTTAATAGAACTTTCTTTCAAATAAATGACTCTTAGCTACAAAGGCGGAACTTATAATATTTGTTGTCTTTGAACAATAATTGTATTAGATCTGATACAAAATGTATTGAACTAGCTGCGCCAACCACTTCGCACCCGTAGAACTTGGACTTTATATTCAGATCTTCAGAATCCTGCAAGATATCGACGTAAAACACAAGAAATTTGAAGACAGAAATTTGTGTTTAATCCCTAAATTTTTCATTGAGCCCTTTTAGAGTCTACTCGATGCAAACAACCAGACAGACTCGTACATAAAAATGATAATACGTGACATTTATAAGGCATCATATTTTATAAATAGCAGTTTTACTTAAATATTAGCAGATATTTAGAAATCAAACAGACGCTTCAATTTTAGATTATGTTAACGCAAAAATGTAAGGACGATGTTGTGATATTGCGCTGATCGGAATTATGTTAATGTCTTAGATCTCGACATAATGAAACACGAATCAAAAACCTTAAGTAGTTGCGATCTCAAAATAAAAATAACCAAATATTAGATACGGTATTCTACATATAGCTATCGATAACTCGTTAACTTCAAATCTCCATGAAGAGATTATGTTCTCGTTTTTGCTGTCTATCCATGCTTTATCCAAATGTTTTTACTTTTTGCAAACGCAGATATTTTGTTTCGCAATTTTCAAATATCAACGTATTGCGGATTATAAAATAAGCTTTTCTGTATGTTATATTTTGGTTTTTCATGTTCTATTTTGTGTCGGGGTTTGGTTACTTTATGATTTCAAATATATCTTTTGAATAAACATTTCGTTGAACAATTTTGAAACAAACATCTATAGATCCTGAATAAGATTAACCTATAACGTCACTCGGCTGGTTTTGAATTAATTTTGAGGAAACTGGCGCCATACACGTCATTGTCATACTCTATCCACCTGTGAAATGCTGTTTGTCGGATTTTACGCATCGGTAATCTTGATATGCAGATTTTCTCAGTCTTAATGCGACATATAAATGGGAAAGTGTGTGTTTTAAATTTTTGTTTGTTCGTCCTTTATGATTTTGGCAGTAAACCAAGCACACATAAGTTTTCGTATGGTTATATGCACATTGTACATATATACATATACCATACTTTCAATAATGGATGAACAGCCCGGAAAACGGGATGGCTTCCAGGGGTTCACGCAAGTGACTTCGCATAGAAAACCCTACAGACATTTGAAATGTGTCTTATTTTTATTATTGCATATGTATTTTTTTTATTGCATGAGTTCAGCAGACAGGCAGGCGGCCCATCTGATGGCAAGCAGTTACCATCGCCTATAGACTTTTGTAACATGCTACCAATGTGCTGCCGCTCTCTAAACGGAGACTGAAATCTGGATACTGATGCCAGAACACAACTCAAGGTTTTTATGGCGGCATACTCTAGACCGGGGGTGGTAAACATCCAGATGGGCAAATACGCTACCACCTGGCTGAAGGTTGTTCTTTCGCTTCTTACGACAGGCCACTCGGCCGCAGGAAATTGTATCGTTTTTCCGTTCCTGCACGGAAAGTTTTGTATTTATTACATAACACATTACGGGTATAAGCTGTTGACAAAAACTTTACGTTTGTGTCTTGTTTTCTTTGCAGAGGAGGAGTGCTACCACTGCATGGCAAGCCTGGTCGCGTCCAAAGAGAGGATGTTCATCACACAAACGAAACTACACAACGAGGTTACATGGAAGACTGTTATGCAAATCGCAAAGAAGCATGCCGTAAGTGCTCTTTTTATCACAAAACTATTAGTATTATTACGAATATAACAGATATAATAACAAAGTTCTCAATTAACACTTTTATTTCAATTTTTATCACATCAATATTTTTTTATACATATTTCCCAGTGCTTAATTAATATTAGTCCGGTGACTCGTGCGTTGGTTAAAGTATACATTTCCGAAACCCTCTAAAGTGTATTAAAAAGTAGTTACCCTACTACGTCATGGCTCAACCTGGGGTCGCGTTTGTTATTAAAGTGGGTCGCGGTCTGTTATAAAAAATCTAACGTATAAATAAACTTAATTAATATATCACTTATAACTTTGCAGTAAAGGGGTCGCAAGACATTTTACTTAAGTTTTTGGGTTTTTCGTGGGTCACGATCATGACATAAAACTCGTTGAGAAACAATACTCTAGTAAAAACAGGAACTCTTAATGATAACCTAAAAATACATCTTTCAATAAACCAATATTATAACGTCATAATAAAAAGCTCGCGTCACAATGCCGCTGAGTGGCGTTTAAAATGTTAAAAGGAACTATTTATCAGCATAATTTTAATCTTAATCACGTTTTATACCTAATATATACAATGGCTAATCTGCTTATTAAATGTTAAACCCCTTATCAAATATTATGCACACCCACGTACTTTTTAGGGTTAAGTGGCCATTTTGGTAAAAATGGAGATTCGAAGTCAAGAAATACAATACTATATGCCACTAATGATTTGGTAAAATCGCTTAAAAAAATAAATTAGGCTTGACTTTGGTTGATATACATTGTACATGTCTTCAGGGGGCCCTCTAGCATCTAGGAAGCAGAGGATTCCTCACCCCTGTTGACGAAGAGAGTATTGAGTTCTTCGAGTCTCCACACAAGCCGGAGATTTGACTCTGGTGCGCCATTCGTGGTGACACCTCTCGTCGCTTTGGTCTAATCCCTAGTAAAGGACCCGGTAGTGTGCGAAATGCATTTCCCCCGCCGCAAAAAAAAGATTCTACATGTCACGGAAGAGTACAAATTTCTTGTAGTAGGTATACTACTATATACATAGGCGTGTACCGTTAGATAGGTCTTCGAAAATAAAAAAATGTTTCGTAATGACTTTATTGTTTAGGATAGTGTGAGTGTTGTTGAGTTGTGTTGCTAAAGATTTCAGTAATGTTCCCCCCACCGCCTCACCCTATTTTTGAAATATAGAGTGAAAATAAAATCTGAAAAATGATATTGTGCAGAGGTTGTAGAGCTTTAATGTATATATATTAAAATAAGAGATATTGAGTAGGTTTTTTAGATATCATGTAATTTCTATTACATACTTTTTTAATGTTTTATATTGAAATGATAAAAACAATAGATGTTGCTCTACGGAGCCCTTCATTGTAAAATAAAAGCATTAAGAAAATATAAGATATAGCAAGCGAACTCTGACACAAACGCGTCGTTAGAGGTAGAAATTATAAAATAAAGAAAAACCCTTCATAGTGCATGGACTGACTCGGACTTGGTTGTTTTTTTATGGAAAAGTTGGATAACGTTTGCATATATATAGTTAAATAAATAAAACTTACACTTACCGCAAGACGTCATATCACGCAATTCGCTTTTCTTTCTTGTCCTTTAGGTAAAATGCTACAACTGTCACCCAACGACCAGAAAACGTAAAAGAAAAGACTATTAATGTAATAAATTAAATTGTCAAATAGCTAGTGATCGAATAGCTTCGTGATACAATGCTTTACTTGCGTGTCGCATTGCTTCGCTGCAGAATAATGGAGGCAGTTCACGATAACATCGGTTAAGGGCACGCGATGTTCTTAAACCACACGTAAACAGAAGGTTCTTGGAGTAAACTTCGTTTTAAGTGAAATATATTTAGGTATATGTATAAAGATATAAAACGACCAAATGCGTGCCAGCCCCCGCGCACAGTGAACTCAGCTGTGCAATTTAAAAAACAAGCAACCGAATTCAAAAAATGAGGATATTCTCAATTCGTTGTGTAAAGATTTTTTTATGTATGTTCAGACATAACTTGTTTCTGAACCGATTTTATTGATTCTTTTTGCGTTGGATTCATTATAGCTTCAAAATGGTTTTTATTGCTATTAGATTGGGTTCCGAAGATATAACAGAAAATTCATTAAAATTGGATAGTAAATGTGAAACTTTTGCGGTTTTTTAACCACACTTTTTTGCCTGACATTGAAACCGACTTACGAAATCATAAAAATACCCTCCCTCTATTACATGTACATCGGTCACTTGTAATATTTTTTTCGTGATTCCACTACACCTTGTAAATATATATTACAATGAAAATTAAAACGTGCATCAAATAAATTCTATTGAATGAAATATATTTTATGTAAGAATACTGTTAAGAAAATTCCCTAAAGATGTCAACTGTATCGGGTAGTTTACTAGTAAAAGGGTTTAATTATCGATAAATAATGTCGTAAGGTTACGGCACTGGCCGCGTTTATCGACATGATAATAGTCGAGGTGAACGGCACGAGCCTTAAAAATCAATATTGTTATGATATGATGACCCCTTTGTCTACAACTGTTACATATGTAACTAAGATTTTACTCTCGATACACTCAGTGTAATTGATAACTTACATGCCCCATGTAAATTACAAAAGCCCCATATTCTACTAAACTCATGTAAATTAATCATCATTATCCTAGAGTTAAATTCAGGTTGCTCTTGTAACGCCCGCTTCGGAGCCTCGAGTTCGTTTTCACTAAAATTTAAGTATTGAAGAGTACTTTTGCCGCCGTTGCTTTAGGTGCCAAAAACCAAAATCACATATGCAGATCAAGAAACAAAATACTTAAGACGTCTCTTTTAAACCAATGACAACACACATAAGTTGGAGCAAAACTCGGAACGCCCACTTCGGAGAATGGAGTCCGGTTTTCTACGTTTTCTTCTACACTTCGTGCGGTCTTCGGAGTCCCTAATTATAAGTGACCTCTGGTACGAATGTCATTCCTCACGACGTCAAATCTGCAATTCTCGGGCCTACCCCTTCTACGGAGACCTGAAAGAGGCGAAATGCCTATTAGCTTAGTTACCACGACTTGAACTATGTAGTTGTTCTGCAAAGACATTATATCGCGGAAGGCGGCGGTCGAAAGGCGACGTGAGGAGAATTAGCTAGCGGACCCTCATCACAAGTGGCTACGCTCACCTCCTCCCAATGAGGAAGTAGAACCAGGTCGAGGGACCTCCCCGACGAGCCACACTCATGGAGTGGCATGTCCTGGTCCCAAGCACACTGCAGGTATGACGGATTGCGTGGAGGCGTTGTCGGTGAATGGCCTACGCTATATCACGTGGCACCTACAAAGACGCAGAGGGAATCTGACGGCTGGCATCTCACGAATCCTTCAGTGAAAGATTGCAGAGCCGGCTCTTGGAAGCCTCGCATACCTTCGGTGTAAAGCCGGGGGGACCTGAGGCCCTAGGGCATGCGCAAAAGCATTTCCCAACTGTTAACATAGAAATGTGCTTGAACTTCCGGTAGTTTACTATGACGCAAAGATCCAGGATTTATTAAGCTAAATTTCGTAATCTAAGCCCCAGAGTTGTACGCCATTAGCCATTAGCCACAACAAGAGAAATTTTAGTTTCGGAATAATTAGCGTGGGTGCTTTTGCCCGCCGTTGATTTAAGTAATGTCCAGATTTCTTTATGTTCGTATAGGTTCGCGTTTGACCGCTGTCTCACCTGATGTTGAGTGATGACGCGCTTTAGTATGGGGCACGTTTATCTAGAAGATATAAACTCACTTAACTTGAAAACTCCTAGATTGTATTTGTCAGGAAAAACAGTCTGGATATTTATTCCATTCTTCGGCATTGCGCACCAGAAAAGATGAAGCGAAGCCCTTGTTCCTGACTGGTGGTGTTTCCATCTGTTTTCCCTGGTTCTAGAGTATGCCGCCATAACAACCTAGCGTTGTGTTCCGGCATTAGTGACCAGGTTTCAGTCTCCCTTAAGAGAGCAGCAGCGCATTTGTAGAACATTTGGCGTTGCAAATGTCCATAGACAATGATAACCGCTTTCCATCAAGTGGGCTGTCTGCCTGTCTGCTGAACTCCTGCAATAAAAAAAACCATGTAAACCGTTGGGTCTGGGTTGTCCGATAACAAAACGGGGTTGGGGAAATCGGCTTGTGCTAGGAATTTTACATTGGTTCTATTCTCACGGGTGGTTGAACTTTAATAGTGTGAATGCCCTATCCGTGAAGTAAACACACAGTCATACACGATATATGTACATAATATTGCACCAATGATTTATCGTGAAATATATGTACACTCGATCACTTAATATGTCTGTAAACAGCGATATCGAGTAAATTTTATTGTTTCATAAAGATATTCGTAGTAAAATAAGGAAAAATATTTAGGTCCACGTTCTGCGCTTTATGACACAAGATAAATGAACAATATCCGAGTGAACAATCAATCTTGTTCTGTTCTGGACCCAAGTTAGTGGAAAAGATTGAACGTATACTATATAAGACATTGTATCGGTAAATTCGTAAAGCTTTATTGTAAAAAGAACTGAAAGGTGACTCATTACTTTATGCAAAAACTTGCGAACTATATACTTTTATACTTAAAGTTTTTTCCCGATATACCAAATGTTTTTCCTACCTTTGCTATTTTTGCAACATTGTCGAAGTAATTTTATGTTGATATATATCATAATAATATATCTATATTTTATGTGTATATCTATCTTTATAGATTGAATGTGTAACTTAGGGTGGGTTGTTTTTAATGTGCTATGATCTGAACAAATGAATCTTTTCCTTTTTAACCAACTTAAAAAAAGAATGCTCTTAAGTCTTTTGTATATATTTTTGAAATTAATATTTAAATTCACAAGTATAGGAACGTAGCCGTAATTTCTCTAAGTCCGCCTATCTGGCTGTATATGTGCCATTTTACTTGACAATAAGTACTGGCACTGTACAGCTGTTTGGCAGTAACATGCCTGTTAATAGTTAGAACTATTGTATTGCAAAATTATTTAAATAATTTACGAGTGGTGCATCATTGTGTGTAACTGGGGACGATTAGAAGATTTTATAAGATCATAAGCATATTTATTGTTTTTTTTTATTTAAGTGAATAAGTTTGAAATAAGCTGTTCAGAAATTTCAGAAAAGTTTCAGAAATTATCGACAACTCATGATAGTGTTATTTAAAAAATACTTTCCTTAGAAGTTGGTTTGAATAAAACACGTTGAATAGGTTTTTGAAACGTATTTTCAGAATAGAGGCCTCTGTGGAATACCTCTGTAATGACAACAACGGCAAACGTTTTTCGTCACTACGTAACCTGTTAAGGCCGGTGTGCATAGACATTATTACAGTGATTATTTTATTTTAACCGTCAGTTAAATATCTATGCACACCAGCCTAAGGAGCTTGGATTGAAACGCACATGATTTATATAAATATCATCTTTTCAAAGTAGTCGATAAAGAAGCATATGACATAGTTTGTGTAGAATTAGATCATGATCTATCAATGTTGAGTAGAAAATGCTGAAAGAGTATTTTTATTGTCTCCTCTGTGATCATAAAATTGCGGTTGACAACAGTATAATAAAACTGTTTATCACCTTTACGGTTTCATCTCTGCAATTATATTTTGCTATTAATATTTTTATACTCGACTACTGAGTATGATCAGGTGCCTGTTTTTATACTCAGGTATCGTTTCGTACAGAGAACTGAAACAGCTGACCCAGAATCAAAAATGATTGAAAGAGTCTCCACCAGCAAGAGATAATGATACAGTATCATCATAACATTTAAGAACGATGCTCTGGTCGGTGAAGCTTTTTCCAATCCTCCGAATTTTACGCCACCTGGTTTTATTATTTGTACAACACGACACCTATCTCTTAGTTTATTTGGTCGATAAACACCCGTCTAAGTTTTTCCTTATGTCTCCCAACTTCCCCTAGCCTTTGGTCGTCTTACATAGAACGAGTGTCGTATTATACGTAGAAAGAATACAATTTCTTGCGGCCGGGCGGCCTGTTGTAAGAGGCGACAAAACAATCCACAGCCTGATGATAGGATATTTGCCTGTCTAGATGGCTATCACCCCTAATCTAGAGTTTGTCGCCATAACAACCTCGAGTTGTGTTTCGGAATTAGTGGCCAGGCTCCAGTCTCCCTTTAGAGAGCGGCAGCACTTTGGTAGCACCTTTGGTGTTATAAATATACATAGGCGATGGTAACCGCTTACCATCGGGTGGGCCTTCTGCCTATTTTCTGAACTCACGCTCTAAAATAAATAGTAAATACCCAATTATTATCTATATCATGGAATATGAATACTAGCAATAGCAGTCGTCCAGTAAAAAACATAATTCCGCAGAAACGTATCTATTTATGAAGATAAGACTAATTTAATGATGAATTATTCGTCCACGTAATTGAAAATGGCTACATTATATCAAAAGATTGACAAAAATATTTCAGTGTTGACGACATTACCAGATAAGAAATTATTTACAATAATAATATTTTAAATTCGCAATGCTGTCACACACCAGAAACGAAAATCAACCAAACAGTTACTTTTACATTTGTATGTTATTAGTGTTGATTAATGAATAAATGCATGAAGCAATTGAGGAATCTCCGGTTGCCAGAACTGCGATTATTCCTGTAGTAAATATAAGAAGAGTTTGTTCATATTATTCGGTTTCCGTACACTGTCGTAACTTGTTTGCAGAAGTCGGCGGCGCAGTACCTGTCGCGGCTGTCAGGCGCGATTGGCCCGGAGCGCATCTACGCCGATTGGCAGTGGTGGATCCTGGCCGCGTTGCCGTTCCCTCATCTCGTGCGCGTCCTGGATTGCTTCTTCCACGAAGGAATTAAGGTGAAATATATATATTCGCACACATACCCGCAGCAGACATGCAGATAGAGACATATATTTACAGACACACAAATCTATAATAAAATTTCAATCCACACAAAAGAGTTTAGGATAAATAAATTTAAAATTCAGTTAAAAGAATGGCTCTGAAATAGAATGTTTTACTCGGTAAACGAATTCCTCGATTGTAAATAAATACCTTCCTTGACTTATGAATGTTATTATTATTATTACTTTATTGACATTTATCAGTATTTTTTTCATATGTTTTATTTAACATTATATAATTTAATAAAATTTATTATAAATATTTGTATGATACTATGTGAGCAAAACAAGTATACACATATATGCCAACTATTTAACCATGTTTTGAACTAATAAATTTGATTTGATTTGATTAACACATGCATACAAAATAAAATAAACAAACAACATAAATGCATACATACATACATATTATAACGCCTATTGCCCATAGGGGTAGGCAGAGACGATAGATTTCCACTTGCTCGATCTTGACATACGATCTTTTGCTTCATACTCATTTACGAACACTCATATAAAGACAAAGACAAAATGTATACAGTGTTACCTAATTAGGACAAGGAAGTGAAATCAGACAAACAGTAGGCTCAAAAATCTGTGATATTTTGTATAACTAAGTAGTATGTTATAAAATAGATATACGCACTATTTTGCACAAAAGGCAAAAATTAACTATGCTGGAAAGTGGATCTCTAGTTATGAAGACTAACGCAAAAACAAAGTCCCTGACAGAACAGAAGGACTGTTAAAATTATATGTATATAAAAATAGTACATTTTATACGCGACTCGGTTCGCGTTAGTATCATACTAACGCGAACCGAGTCGCGTGGGATGATCTTAATATTGAAATACATATTATGTTTTTTAAATTACTATAAAAAAATATATATTGTTACCAGCTTTAATTGTGTAACTTAAAAATGTAATTTATGTCGTCGCAGGTGTTCTACAGGGTGGCACTTGCAATCCTCATCCTTTTCCACAAGCATGCATCGAATCAGAATTCCGAATGGTACGCAGAAGCTACGAAGAACGGTGTCGATCACGCAATAGATAAATTCTGCAGGAATATGCCAGCATCGCCGACGAAGCTGCTCCGGACCGCTTTCAGTATAAGGGCGTTAAGGTAAATAATTGTTGTGATAAATATATATGTAAATAATTACTGAATCGCGCCGAGTCTTTTCTTATATATTGGTAATAAATCTAATAAACAAAGCAAGGTATTGTTGACCTTAAGCAAACGTGCGGTCGCAGTAACCGGATGATATTACTTGTCATTGACAATACTCATGACATCACCAATATACATTGTAAGCTTCAAATATTTTGAAGCCTCTAATAGTTTTATTATGTCGCACTTCTAAAGCGCGCGCTTCTCATTCATGTGACATTCGACGCGAATGATGACTTTAAATCGTGGCAGCTTGACTTTATCATTAATATCTATCTATTTATAGTTCACAGTACATATCCCGGGTGTTCATAAAGACAGAGATGACATTGAAATCGAAACAGGTGATAACAGGATCGAGACTCGTCAGGTCGAGGTCGTCGGATAATTTGCCAACCAGCCAATCGCAAGTCAACATACAGATGATGTCGCACACGCTGACCATTCGCGAGGTGAGATTCATATTTTAAATCATCTACTAGGTTAATTGGTAACATTTTTAGGTTAGGTAAAAGATGAAACTGTAGAGGATAATGAATTCTTTAAGATTTAAGAAGTAAGCACAATGAAGTATAAGTTGCAAAAGTGATAATGTTGCTTACATCAGCCTTTAAGATACCAGAAGAACTAGTTCAAATATTTTATAATTTATATCTTCTATTATAGAAATAAATGTGTTCGGAAATCGCTTACATAATTTAAAGTTTTTTAGAATTTCAAAGAACAGTGTAACCTGCAGCCACGTCTATTTGTTATTTGTCAATGCTTAAAGGTAGCAATGTCGCTCTAACAGCTACGATGAATATGTCTAACTACACACAGTGCACCAAAAGGTCCAAATTGATATAATATTATTTACCTAATATACAATAGGAAATTTTACTTGGTTTGCAGAGAATGTCTGAGGAAGCGTGCAAACAGATGGTATCGTACACGACGGTATTAGGCGTGGCTTTGGCTTTTATTATTTCATTCGATCATCCGATTGCGATTCTAACCCAACTAACTTCAGTTACCATCGAATTTCTATACAGATTCGATTATTTTTCACGAATGGTTACCTCAATTGTTTTATTGTAAGATACATCTATCCTTTCGTTTCTGTCGATATTCACAGAGTTATGTTATGTTCGGTCTATGTAGCGAGAGACATGTGAATGACTACAATGTTGTGTTAATCGATGTTATATCATTCGACTCCGATATCCATAACATTGGTAAATATGAAGGAAACAAAAAAGGACCCTATTATCATTCCATTAGCTTTGAATGTTTGATTTATATTCGTGTATTTTTCAATGTTTCTAAGTGTGTTTTTTCTATATTGTAAAATAAGTTTTTTTTTTTTGTTGTTGAAATTATTAATTAGTTTCTACAAAGTCCAATACGCCTCTGAAACTTGGCATGTGTGTGAACATCTTTATTGAGTTACAAATGAAAACAATTGTATAAAAATACAAAATGTATTGTGATAACAGCGGATGAATATAGCTTGGAATTCTATTAACCATTTGTCTTTTTTCTCTAGGACGATATTGAAAGTGACAATAGTGTTGAGGTCGCATGTTATCGATTGTTTTGTGTGAGTGCTAACTGTGTGTCGATTTTCCTGTTAGGGCTCCCATTCGCCGGGCCCGCGCGCCCTTTCGATGGGCGTATACCCCATCCAATCGATCAAGTCGCAGATTCTTGACCAGAGTGAAGTAAGGCTACAAATTAATCATCAGAATACTAAGTGTCGCCCCATTATGAGCTTGCGACATTTTTTATATCGATGTTTAGATGCACCGCTTGTCACTTAGGTGTTATTATTTTTAATTTTAAACGACCCGCTTGAAGTCTTTCCAGTTAGAAGTATGGCTTCGATTTTGATTCTTTTTAGTTCGCCTTTTTTTGTGGTAAGTATGTGTAATCTAAAATATGCATGATAGCTATTGTATTGTAACTCGCATTTGTTTAATTTTATATCTACCTATGAGTTCGTTTTGTGTCATTCTTTAATATATTTCGACGAGGTTTGTTTGAATAGAAAATAAATAAAAAAAGTAGTAAAAAATATTAGGATCTATTCGACACGTGCAAGTATCGGCCACTCTTCTATTAGCAGCTAGGTTTTTTCAATGACTTGACTTTATGCGGTTGGTTCGAGGACCTTACACAGCTCTACCGAAGTTTCTGGGGCGAGCGCCCCAACCCCGGAGAGATGGGGGCTAACAGCTAGGTACTTTCGACTCGTACATTTTTAACTAATACAATACTTATCAGTAGAACTGCAAGATTATCATAAATTAGGGTGGTGTTCACAGAGCCCGCGCTCGTCACATTTGGCCCTGTGGTTCCCATTCCCAAACGCGGTGTTTAAGGACCAACGTCAGCACTCATCCGACTTGAGGCAGAAGGTTTGAACGAGCCATATGTTGGTAGAAAACAGTAAACACTACTTACAATAAAGGTTTTATGTCGTGGTAGCACATTAAAGCAAATTTTAAAAGAATAATCTTTTACTGTTCCGTAGGATTTAAGATATTTTCATTAATTTTATTGTTCTGTTCTCAAATTTCAAATATAATATTATCACAACGATGTTATTTTCTCGATAGTGTGGTAACATCACTAGTTTGGTTTTTTGTATTCACGTAAGTAGATGTCATTTTCTATTTATACTAATGATTGGTTTTACTTTGTAATATTTGGCTATTTATTTTAATTTTTGCACGAATATTGATACACATGGTGAGTAATCAAGGAAATTATCGATTTCTAAATGAACTTGAATTATTATCCTTTCATGTCTAACATACGTCGTATGTTGATGTGATATCCATCCTTTTCCAATGCTGGGGTTCTTTAAATCCATCAGAACCTTAAAAGATTATTTTGCATGTTCTGAAATCTCTCGGGTTGTAATATATCAAGTCAACCAGTATCGAAAATATCAAAGTGAACAAATTATTACCCTTTCGCTGGATTTCAAAAATTTGGTTTTCTTTTTATTAAAAAACTACATTAATTACAGAGAGATCTCATAAAACTGTATGTTTGTGACACTGACACCAGAAGTCTCTATAGAGTATCTGTATTTAGAAAGTATTTAAAATCACAATATAACCTGTATTTTGATGGATTAATATTAATTGATAATAAATAAGTAGGTAGAGTATTTTCAATTTTAACAAAGATAATAATAAAATATTTAATCGATTTACCAAATATTAATTTTGAATTAGATAACATCAGTTCGTATCCAAAAAAAAATTCGTTAGTACTGACATAATGTTAATGTAATTATCATAGTAGCAAAAACAAATGTACATAGATAAAACAAATGGGCCAAGCAAAATAGGCTGCAATATACTTAGAGTCACGACTGTAGTAATTACAGGTTTCTGCAATTACAGTCGAATATAATATTACCAACCATAAAAAACTGACAACTTACTTCTATGGGATTTATGTCAAATTTTAACTAGTAATAAAAGAAATTAATTGATAGTGAGATAGAAAACTCGGCATTTAAAATAAACTGACACGAAGATAAGTATCTACACGGTGTATACATGCATTACATCTTAGAAGTCAATCAGTCACTAAACAAAAATATCAAATATTAAAGCAAAGAAAAAAAAAATTGTTTTTATCGTTGAACACAAACATTTAAACTGGTAAACACATAAAATTCAAGATACTTTTTGGTAACTGACAATTTTCATTATACCTATTGTATTTACCGTCGGTATTAAAAATCTAGCAATCCCTGCCAAGGGTTGCCTGGAAGAGATCGCTTTTGGCGATAAGGTGGCCTGTTTTATCTAATTCTACTTCTGTTTGTCTACGCTTTTGTGTACTATCTATATTTTTATGCGAAATTTCAAAAAGGTGTGAAATCATTTTGTAGAGTTCTTAGATGGCATTAATAGTTCAATTATTGAAATATATCCTTTAGTGACGGCTTGTCTTTAAACGCGGTATATATAAAATTGTCAACAATTAGTCAACAGGTTAAACAATTGCAGCCATACTGGCAGCTGGTGATCTCTTACACACCTAAGGGCCCTTGTACACGCCAAGAAATTTCACGGCAGATACGACCAATTCATCATGTACACGACTAGAATTTAGTCGGAATTAGCCGCGACAATTTGTCGTGGCTGCTCCAGACAAGATAAATAGGAACCTGTAAACGATGAGATTGTTTTCGGGCAGTCGTATATCCCATCCCGCGTTGTAAGCTGGATACTTGCAGCTGCAACGTAAACACGTCCACGAATGCAAACGTACTCAAATTACCTGAAGCACCTCGCCTACTCCACCTCTCCCTTCACCGCAACAACACAGAGCGCGTTGTGTCTTACGCATAATTTTTTCTTGGTCAGCTCCGGAGCAATGTACACAGTTCGTGTGTAGAAACAAAACGAACGCTTGCGTACACGCAGCGATTTTTCTTACCGTGTACAAGTAGCCTTACCGTTGATAGAATATTAGCATTAGTATGGAGTTCATGTTCAATTTTATCCACTAGTAAAGTACATGAATGAATACTAAGATATAGGAACCGACCAGTAGCAATAATTACTACAATCGTAATTAAAAATTCACAACCATAAAGTTTATAATTAAAAACATCTTGAAAAGTAGTTTATACACACACTTAGGGATTTTCTAATCAGGCTTAATTTGACTTATTATTAAGTTTTATGCAGTTTATATCTATCTTTTTATTTGAAATATATTATATCCTAGCTGTAAAGTGTGAATATCGAATGAAAAGGTTGTTATCATTAATTCTTACAATAATTTCGCAAGTTTCTTCGTTTTTTAAATTTGGCATATAATCAAATATTCGATCCAAATCTTAGTAGTCACATTGTGTAATAGTAACATTGTTGCATGCAATGCCGTCCGTCCTTACTATGTGTACTTGATGTTTATTAACGTTTAAGACGATTGTGATTTACTAAATTACTGTTTACTCTGTCACTGAAGACTAATTTATTTTATTAATGTCTCTTGGAATAGTCGAGCAAGTCATTTTGTTGCAAAAAAAGCAATAATAGATAAGTTTCTAATGATTTCTATGGAGTTGGTAATGTTCCTAAAAGACAAGCTGCGTTACCACAATATGGCAACGCTTACAATTGCTTTTTTCCAAATATTCTTTTTCCAGGTGGTAGGGCATTTGCCCGACTGAATGGCTACCACCCCTGTTCTAGAGTATGCCGCCATAACAACCTTGAGTTGTGTTCCGGCATTAGTGGCCAGGTTCCAGTCTCCCTTAAGAGAGCAGCAGTGCATTTGTAGCACCTTTGGTGTTGCAAATGTCCATAGGCTATAGTAACCGATTTCCATCAAGTGGGCTGTCTGCCTGTCTGCTGAACTCATGCAATAAAAATAATAATTATAATTATTATAATACAGCTAACGGAACGGTTTGGGATTAAAATATGTGTTTTGTTCAATTTTGTATTCTGAAAATAAATATCAAAATTTACATTTTGTCCAAAATAACGTGACAAAATACAGCAATTAAGAAAAAAAAAAAAACAAAAACACTTTATTTGAAGAAATAGCGACGCACTTAAACTGATTACATATGATGCTGAAAGAATGAGAAATTTTGAGAATTTGTACGCCGCATTTTCAGCGAACAAGGATTGCAGCTTTTTGATGTGCCGGAATTATATCCGACACAACGTTGATTTTCAATGCAAATATTCCTTTTATTGTGATACAAAAACGATTCGATCAAATTTATAGCAATTAGATAACTTTTACTAAGACAATTCCTTTAATTATGAAATGCAAAGTAATGTGTCTCATCATTCTAATAGAAAAACTTCGTTATAAACGTTAAT
Organism: Dendrolimus houi; assembly: GCA_039645545.1. Taxonomy (NCBI): domain Eukaryota; kingdom Metazoa; phylum Arthropoda; class Insecta; order Lepidoptera; family Lasiocampidae; genus Dendrolimus; species Dendrolimus houi. Next base: position 23,328,821 of record CM077126.1, on the reverse strand, counting down.
AGAAATCAAGTCCAAAGGGCTTCTTACCTTTTGTGTTAAATACGTCGTAGGTGTGCACATTGCACTATCACTCGTAGATGTCTACTAATTTATGTACACAACTAATATTGTGATGTCATGCAAAAGGTCAGTGTATACGAGTTCTTAAGCCGGTCCAGATTTACGCCGTGTTATATATATTACAAAGAAATTTAGACCGCAAACTCGCGTGAGATACTAATCGTTTCCAGTTTCCGACAATATTACATAGTTATTACTTACTTTCCTAAAATGACTACTAAAATCATATGTTATTCTACGATTATTAGAAGTTTCTATATGTATGGAGGTATTTTTAGTAGGTTATTATATTTAGTACTTATAAGATCAGTTAGAAAAGAAACAACCATCGTATTTGTCCATTATATTGAAATGGCGTATTTATATGTGTCTTAAATTTAAAATACGAATATTAAGTGCAAGTATATTAGCAATGGGTTAAGTGTTTAATGTTAAATATGCAGAATGATTTGGTGCAACTTCAACCCATTGTCACAGACCACACGATACAAATTTGTGTTTTTAGCTTGCGTGTATCCTAATAGTAACCTTTAGATTTACTTACAGTGGGGGATGATTTGTATTCATATCTCACTTTCTACTTCACACGTTCACTAGTGGCCTCTTGTTCCCAGTTTGATGGATCTACAAATAAGGCAATTTTTTTTTCACCTTGCTCGGGAATTTAAAAGGAACCCTAGTTTAAGTATTATAGTAATATAGAATTGGCGTCGTGGAAAAATCGCTCTGGTAACGTTCCATTTGTGATGTCGTGTAGGTCTGGACCGGTCTTTAGTAAAACCGTCTCTGTAGTTTATATTTTTAATATTCAAATTAGATTTAGCTACAAAGTGAAAGTCGTAGAATATTGTATTATATAGTTCTCTAGATTGGATCTAATTTAACATAAAAACAGCATTTTCATTTTTTATTACTCAGATAGCTCTCTTTTTTGAATCATCAATATTGTTATTTTCAAATTAAGTTGCAGTTGTTTCTTTGTTTCGAATTTATTTAATTTTTAATAAACAATATTAACAATTCACCTCGTTTGGATTTTTTGATTATATTGACTAAAATTAACAAGTGTAACATCATTACAAAAATATATTCAACGACCAAAATTAAATTGTTTATTGTTTTTTTTACTTTTAATACCTTTTCAAATATCAATGCAAATGCAAATTTTTTAATTGCAATGTTATTACAATCTAATAATTACACAACAACAGATATGTAAATACAGATAACATTGGTTATTTCTATAAATTAACATCTTTAGTACAGAAATAGTTTTTAAAATTGGTACAAAACACCAACATGTTTTGTAAAATTCTTCTTTCACTCAGGTGCTTTATTCTTAAGCAGTATTCATACGTGTACCGATAATGGTTTGAGATGATGAAGTTCTTTCATCATCAGCACAAGCTTCGATTTGACCATGTTGAAGAAATCAGGGAAAACTGATAATAACAACATGATAATATTAAACCTTTTGTTATTCATCATGTTTATTTACTTTAAAATCATCGTCCATTACAACATACCTTCGAAAAGACTCTTTTTAATTCGAAACTAATAATGTCCTATGACAATTTTCAGTTGTTCACGCTTTGGTCATGGCTGCCGGTGAGAATAACAATGTACCAGCCGGTACTACTTTATACGACAGAAGAACACGGGTGTTCATTGACAACATTCTACGTGCGAGTGGAGCACCACGAGCCGACGCTACTCATGATCAAGACTTGCAATAATGAGGTAATTATTTTCTTATTGCTGTAATACAGCAGGCAGGTTGACGGCCTACCTGATGGAAAGCGGTTACAATCCATCGCGTTTTATTAGCGCCACGTCATGGCAACGCAAATGACAAAGAGTATTGTCATTATGACTTTCATCCCTTCTCATTACATACATGACCATGCCACCTCATTCTTCTTTCTCTCAATTTTTCAGACACGGGTGCCACTTTCAAAGAACCTTCTAAGTACTCTTTTCTTACCTTTCCTGTAACACCACATATGAATTTCAATGTTCTCATCTCGGCTGAGTGGAGACGTATTGGGGTATGAGCAAAACTTGAATGCGTCCGTGAAGTTCTCACAAGTCATTTCGTAGAACACAGTTATAAGTTTCACAGACAGAGCTGAGAGGGGAGAAGGTTGTGCTCTCGCTCGGCCGCTATCCGGACACGCGTATCATCTCTTACGCTCAACACACCGTAAGGTGTACTGAACATTAACATTTGACTGGACCTGCGCATACTCATGGAACTAACTTCACTCGAAGCACATTTAAATTTTGCGCGTATCGTACATTAGTATGGTGAACTATAACCACTGTGGGCACCCCACCCAATTAATTTATTCAAGATATTACGAAGTCTTAATTTTTTTTTGTAGCCATTGAATATTGTTATTATTATATCAGTGTAGGATTACAAAATATTAAAATTGTACATTGTACTTGGATGGTATAGTTGGTGCAATGGTATAGTTTCCCGTATGTGTTTAATATCTTTCAGGTGTTTGGCGCGTACTGTTCGACGCGATGGTTCGAACGCAACCAGAAGGACGAGCGCGGCAACAGGCAGGCCTATTTCGGCACAGGAGAGACTTTTCTATTCAGGTAAAAGAAATAAATCTATTTTACTCGCTGAGTTATTTCCATGTTTTATTTAACACTGACTCTAAATTAACTCGGAAGTTGCTGATTCTTAAACAGGAATGACAATCGCTCAGTAAAGACGCAACTTTAAAGAGCTCCTTTAGCATAAGAAATCTTTATAAAGAACCTAAAATTCTATTGAAATCTTTATATACATGTGTACTTGTTGCTGTATCAGGACGTAGAATTTAATTTAAATGTATCCAAACGTTTAATTCGCTCTCTTGGCGGGAACTGATAGGAGACATTGTGCTGTGTAGTTTTATTTTCTAAAAATGTGTAAAATTACTCTAAAATGAACAATAGTTGTAGGATATTGATAGTTTTTGAGAAGTAATTATGTTTTTGTGAGAAATGTGAACTGTATAGCCAAATGTGGCTTTTCGAGTTTTCACAAGAACTCCGTTGGATGGCGTCGATTGTAGCCTACAATACAACTGCGCCTGGCTTAAAGGCCTAGTTGCCAAGCCATAAACATGAAAATAAAATATTTGTAAAACAAGAATTTAATTAATTACCTTTTTATTTGATATACAACACTTGTATTATTTCAAAAAGTTTAAACATTAACAGTGTCGTTGAAACCAACCGTGCTTTAGTTCACAGAGTTACACTATAAACCAACTAAGTTTTAAATATACTTAAGACGCATTAATATACTTGCTTTATTTTAAGTGTATTACTGAGTATGCTAACATTTACCTTTTTTTTAGCTTAGTATGGCTAAAGTATTTAATATTTTTGTTGGGTATCTTGGGTAGAGGCTGCTTCATATAATCATATTTTCCTTTCCCTGTTCCTTCAACAGCATGCTTAAATATAATTAAATTTCTATTACTTATCATTCCTCAATATTTAATTTGATTCTCTCAAGATTTAACTACTCTAAAACTCAATTTTCTCGCATTGTTAACGTACAAATAAGTTTCACATCTCTAACCTACTGTTGATTCTATACGACTATATTGGTAGTCTATTTTATCAGGTATGTAGTTTACTTTTCTGACTAAATAAATTTTTTATTGTAAGTCTCTGAAGAATTTTCAACCGATGTTGCTCGGGTAACCTTCGAAAATGTGTGAGGCACTAAAATAATTTCTACATATTTAGTATTATTAACGGTAGAGATAAGAAATTATGTCTCCATAAAGGAATGATTCCAACAAAGCGATTGTATGCTCTAATTTTTAATTACCTGGACTGAAATGACAGCTGCGATCAACCTTTTTTTTTATGTTGTAAACTTGGAGCATAGTGTTGTAGTATATATAACTTCGATGAGTGAGTTGTTGATTCAACTCGCACAACTCACTTATGAACGAGCCATACTACAAAATTATGCTTCAAGCTTACGACATAAGAAAAGGTCGATCGCAGCTGTCATTTCAGTCCAGGTAATTAAAAATTAGAGTATAGTAAAGATGGCGACGAAAGCAATTTTTAATTTTCTCCCAAAAGGTCGACATCCGGTCCATAAGGATAACTTTTATTAAACAAGTTTCTTAGGAACTAAATAAAATCTAAAAAGGATTAGTTTCATGCCATTTAATTTTGATCCATTACCGTCATTTTGGTCATTTGTTGATTCCTCATCGTTAACATTTAGATGAACATTTTCAATTGATATTACGTGTATAAACTGTAAAAGTATTCTTGACATATAAATCACAAATTATTGATGAATAACCATCTAAAGTTAAATAGTTGGCACCTATTAAAAATCATTCCTCACTAGGTTTCATGAACATCTCGAAGAGTGGATGTTTATATCACAATCTCGGCGAATCCAATCACCATAATAACACTCCAATCGCCATAATCACCATAACGAGCCCCGACAAATTCCATTGCAGCCTGTACCCGGAGCGCGCGAAATACCCATGGGTCGGGTGCGCCGCGAACGCCGCCCCGAGCGGCGACACGAAACCCGAGGAGCAGAGGATCGCTCACGGATCGGAACTGTTCATGGCGGCCGACTCGAAAATGATCACGATCGGCGGCGGGTCAGTGTTTTATCCGTTTATTTCATAAATTCCAGTCTTCACCCGACACGCGCCAAATACCCGTGGGTCGGGTGCCTTCAGGAGGACGGCAAGGAGGGGGAGGCGGAGGCGAGGACCCCCCACGCGAACTCGTTGTTCATGGCCGCCGACAATACGATGATTACGATCGGTGGCGGGTGAGTGGTCGATGCGCATGCGATGTCCGGGCTATTGTGATGTTGTGGGACCTTGTACATTGCGGAATTTGGAGTCTACCCTATGGGAAATCTTCTAAGAGTATAAACCTGCTAATATTTATTGAAATATCAAATGGCAGCATTGTTGATGTACTTTGGGTAGCGTTCAAGGTTATCCAAAGTCACTGTAAATAATTAACTCTAAAGGAGTTTCTGCTCAGCGTTGTCTGGTTATACTGTTTCCAAGCGTTTAATTTACTTTCAATGTTTGCACGTCTATCAAGTTACATATTTCTTAATAGTATAAAGTCTACATGAAACAAATGACATATTTCTTCTTCTTTGTACAGTTTTGGCTTCACACGGTTTGTGCATTCAGCCAGAGTCATGTGTAAATTGCTTTTCAATTTAGTTTGATAAAACGAGGGAAAACGCATCGCGAAAAAATAGAAAATTAAACCGAAAATTTGGAAAACATGTATCAAAATAATTAATAAATATATACTAACGGGCTAAAATTAAAGTTTAATTTGGTTATTATAGTATATTATATTCATCAAAATTACAATCCTTAAAAAAATTACATATTTCTCATACGTTATTCTTGTGGGTGACGTAATAGGGATGTTCTATGAGTCATGTAGACTATTAAAACATCGACAATATACGTAAATAAATCGAAAGTAATCGATTTGAAAATAACAAATGTTCTACTTTAAATAAAAATAATTGATTAAAACTTATTTATGAATGAAGTCGATTTTTATAACAAATCGAGTCGGTAACGCATTAGGACATTAATAATTGATCCATCAGCTTCGAGCTGTCAAAAGTAAAATAAATGCTTGAAAAGGGTATGATCTCAGGTTATTGTAACTTTGATTAGTCATTCCGACAACTTTCGATGTACGAAAGTCTGATAGCCGTATGCTGACAAATCAATGCGACACTCTTAGAACCTGAAAAATGTTTGATCAAACATATTCGACAATGTCCTTACCATGACTGCTTTTGGTTGAATTTTGTAATTGCTCAAAAGCAAATTATCACAAATACCAAGAAAGCAGGTTTATATCCTTAGTCGATTGATTGTTGTAAGTATTAAATGTTCTCTAACACATATCCATCCAATCTCAAATCCCATCCAAATATTTCAATAAAACATTAAATAGTTATCGATCTTACACAGTAAAACCTTTATGAATGTAGATGCATAAAAGAACAAAATAAAAACATTTCATCTGTTATATTCCCATTATTTGTTTCGAAACTAATTGCGTTTGTATGTGGCGAATTGAAATGTGCATGAGATTCGGTTAGCTACTGAAATTTCCAGTTTTTGCCCGAATTGGAAATTGGTCCTTCGAGTCGGATATAATTATACTTGAATATTTACTGTTTGTTACTCATGTTAATTCTCCCAATACTGTGACTCCTGCAACTCTTCTCTTTTGTCCTTAAAATGTAAAAACGAGTCTAAAACCTAAGATTCTGTCCATGGCGATGCAGCAATATTGGAGGAGGTAACCTTTGTCGACTGCTGACTGCATAACCCGATCCTCAGCTTTTCTCATCCAACATCACAAATGCGTGTAAGTTAATTTGCTACGACTATAATTATATAGTTATAGTTGGGATTGCCCAACAATTGTTTGTCTGTACTTTTAAACTATCAGCCCATAATCGTCTTACAGTTGAGGTCGAGATTTCCTATTTCAGAGAAACTGGAAGTAATACTATACTTGAAATGCACGCATGTAAGCACAGATTTTCCTTATGAACCCTCACTGCTCGTATTAAAAATAACATAAGATCTTATTTCAATGCAACTTTAATAAGTAGAGATTACTTGTCTTTGAACAGATCTTATATTGTTGACAACCTCTATGATTGAGCGGGCTAAGTCTTAGCCGGCCGAACCGATCCCTGGCATGGTAAATTTCGGAAACGAACTTTCTGTTATTTACTATGGTCTGGGTGTGTGGGATCGGCCCCAGAGTGGTCCGCTGTATATCACCCATAACACAAGCGTAACTTGCTTAGCTTGGGGATATACAATGTGTGTGTTTGTCTGCCGATTATTATAATTGTTATTCCCTTATCAGAAACAGTGATCTAATTTTAATTTATACTTTGTGTTAATTCACAGTGAGGGCCAAGCGATATGGATGGACGAGAACATAAGGTTCGGTAAGACTGACCGTTGTTCGACATTCAACAACCCGCCACTATGTCCGAGCGGCGATTTCGAGATACGAGTGCTCGAAGTTTACGGCTTTTCAGGCGCGTAAATAACATATAAAAAAATATCCAATCGTATATGTTGGATGGAACAAAAGGAGTGATATAATCTCGACATATTATAGGCCTGATGTGTTACTAGTGCTGGGTTTCTAGGACTTACTGTTCGTTCATTTGCTTTACTGGTTAAGATTTGACGTCAAATTCATATAGGTAATTTCACCAATGAATGGACAATAAAGTATAGAACCCGGCATAAGACGATTTCTGATGGTCGCCACCGATTTTATATGAAAAGCCGTCTATTGCGCGGTAATCTGTTGATATTTAAGAAGGATCACATTGTTTGTAGTACTGGGAGAGTGATATATGATTTATGATTTTTTTTCCTAATTTATGGTTATTTTTTTAAATCATGGTAATACTTTGGCTTATAATTCAGGAATCGTCCCACTAAAGCTTGATTTTGACGACGCATATATTTATCAATTATTTTAATGATTAAACATGTTTGTGCATAGTCATGTTTTGTTGTTTAAATAGTTATGTAGTCAAAATTAGGGTTTAGTGTCAATAACAATATCAAACTATTATTTGGCTTTGCGTATACCAAGTTTTACAAAGGGCCTATAAGTATGTCTCAATCTTGATTGAGTACAAGCATGTACATGTACATTATTAAGTTATCATTTTTAAATCCACAAAAATCAAGGCGATCTCGTCATATTATACAATTATATTACTAGCAATGCATTCTAGTGTTAAAATGCATCATAGCCATTATCATATTTTCACGATCTTTATATATCGTGTAACAATATTAAATATTTAAACGGATGTTGTCCCTTTTACTGTGTAGCCAATGTCCTTATAAGCGCATTATGAACTTTTAATGAATTACTGAGCTATGTAGCTAATTTTAAATATATACATAACGTAAATGTGGCTACTTATATACTTTGGTATTTATTGAAGTTCTGCTCAAAGTAAAAAAGTTAGATGATTTAGTAATATAATATATAAAGGCTTTTATAAATACATGTGGTCGTAAAGTAAAATTATTGGATAGATCAATTTGAATAATTGAAAGTTCATAATACGACTCCTTGCCGTTAAAATCAGACTGTGTAAATGTATCTCTTATATATAGTCTGGATCTCCATTAAGTGTAGATATACGAAATTCGACGAAACTTGAGGTTTTTGGGTGGTTTCCCCACTTGAAACCACATTTTGGTTTATTTTTATTTTTCTTGCTCATTTTTTTTAATTGGCAACTTTGAACAATTTTGGTACGTTGTAATTAGAAGCAAGAAAATGTTATAATGAGTTAAAAGCAAATTTAATGATTAGCTTTTAAACAGCAATATTAAAAATTTACTTAAAAAATTATTTACTAATTCTAATGAAAAAAAGTTAGAAGAATAAACAAAATCAAAAGGATTATGAGCTCTTGTCATGGATAAAGTTGTTGATAGTTTCACCTAATTTCATATATGCACTTTATGGCGACTCACTTCCTATAATATAATATTTAATCGACGAATTTTAATGTGAGGTAACCCCGTAGCTATCCTTTATGTAAACACAGCTGTCCTTTTAAGACAACGAAGACGGGGAATGTAGGTTGTTTTTTGAAATATATTATGTATGTTTAATATATATAAACTACATGTTTAAATGTATGCGTGTAAGTACAAAGATGTCAAGTACCTACTCTCGATGGATTTAATACGCTTATATTAAAGCAATATAATGTTATTGTGAGGCTTAGCCGTGCGGTGGGAACGTAATAATTGAAGTGGACGCGTTTTACGTTTTATATAAATAAATAATATATATTTCATTTTAAATATATTTCAATAATAGTGAAAAATATAGTAATTTGTTTATGTATATATAAGTCTATAATAATCTAATATATTTTATAGATTCTAGGACTGTAATCAGACATCGGTTATAATTTTAAATGTCGCACGGTTTCTATGAAGTATTGAGCATACGTAAACACTTCTTAATTAGGAAGCTTCCTCACCTCAAATATCGTTTTGTAAGTGAGTATTGTTCTAGTATATTATTTTGAATAATTTTAAAGATAACAGTAACAACGTTTCGGGTTTTTAACAAGAATATGTTTTGCTGTTTTATTGCTGTTTAGTAAACACAACTATTCGTGTTGCTAAAAGAATTTCTGGGTTTTAGTCAAAAGCCTACAATTTTAATGAGGCTAGGATGGGTGTTATATACCGGTTTTCACTTGGTGCATGTTAGGTTGAAGATAAATCTAAAACTTGCATATAGGAAAACAATACGCAAAACTAAAATGTGCTTCGTATGAAGTTAGCTACGTTTATTTGCGCAGATCCAGTCATCCGTTTATTACATCTGACAGTGTGTAGTGCGAAAGAGATGGCACGCTAATAAGAACAGCAGAGCGAGAACGCAACACTCTCCTCTCTATATCTACAGCCTTGTGACAGTTCTGCCCAATGACGTGACGAACTTCAAGAATGCATTTAAGTTTACTATTACTAAACTAATATTAAAATGTATTTCGTGTCTACTTTAATTTAGTTTCATTGATGGCGTGAACATTCCAGTGACTGTAAAGGCGATATATTTAACGCTATTAAAACTCAAAAACATGGATAAACTTAAAATCACAACACACTTCTTCTCATTTTTTTTAAATATATTTTATCGGCACGTATTCGGTCTAAAACATTCAGTATTTGGGTATCGTTATAGTATGAAGTATCTTCAGTATCGCTATTAAGGCTTAATTAATTATAAATATACTCAGTACACTAATGAAAACCCACGTCGTTGCTCACAAAAAATGTACCAAAGAATTGCAATATTAGTGACTTTGTATTATTTTTCGCTGTAAAACCCGCAGTGTAAGTGTTCGCGAACAAATTTTATATCGATTAATATGCGATAATTATATTTGAAATGGATATTCGATTTTTGAATAATATATGATTTGAAGGTCATTATAACTAGGTCATGTCTTTTTAATTTTAACATTTTACGACAGATCACAAAAACATTCTGTAAACATTGGTTTCTAAATTTAAAATTTTCGCGGCATTTGTAGTAGTGATGGGTAACCAACCGACATTTTAAATATTTAGGTATCCGGCCAATAGCTGGCTAAAAAACCATGTGATTGCTATTTGGCTAATGGGTAAATGACTCTCTAACTGTCAGCCGAGAGCTGACTGACGGCTTAGCCGTAAACTTGCCAGTTGCCGCTTTTATTCGACAACCATTAGCCAGCTGGCGTGTTGATGGACAACATAGCCGTGGCTATTTTATGAACAACAGCTATTTAACTTGTTTTTACAATAGCTGCCCATCTCTACTCCGTAGGTTTTAATTGCAACCTCATTATCGTTGCGTAAGCGTCGTTTTGATATTTAGGAAACAACCCTTTACAGGTTTCTAGTTGTTCTAGAATCACGCTCAGTATTTAAATATTACCGATACACATTTAGCTGCGTTCAAAATGCTCAAAAGCCCACATTTCTCTTGGCGAATAGGCAAAATGAAGTGTTAGCATAATATAAGATGACATCATAAAGTTATATATTTTAATATTAAATACCGAGTGTTGTTCTAAACTAGGAAGTCTTGAAATTAAAAAGTTACATATTATAACATCTAACAACGTATAAACTACAACGGCTATGCATCGATGACGAGTTTTAGGTAATGAACATAAATGTTTATAGATTTAAATTAAAACATCACTGCCCACAACTAGCAGTATAATAAAGTATTATAGTTTTGAAAGATGATGTGCCAAAATCGGACCATTTGGTAAAATGAAACGTCTCGTGGAATATAAGGAATATTACTAAAATGTAAACAAAATATTATTTTTTTTACGTATAGGTATAACCTGATCTGACCAAATGTAAAACTGTCCATGATATTGCTAAGTTAGCCGCGCCGGTATTCTTAATATTGAGTTGCTTATCTATCAAATTAACAAGATTATTGCATGTGTAAAGGTTTTTTTATAGATAAACAAAACGATCTACGAGAATTTGTGTAAATAATACAAAATTCTAACAAACTTAATTGAAATAAAGTACATTTTGGACAGAAAGTGTTCATATAACAATAAATGCATTCAGTGTAATATATTATATATATAATATAGTACTTTTTTTACTTTTACACATTTTCTTGTTTTGTTATGTTGACGAAACGAAAGTGGATTCTATTTAATATAATATTATTAGTGTATTAATTATGATATTAAGTAAAATTGTGTTTGTTTAGTTTTTAAATATATTACCATACGTTTTCTATAGTCGAAATTCTAATAAATCGATTTACCAAAAATTGCCCTAATGTAGGGTAATATATCGGGCAGAAATATTTGCCATTATTATTTATCACTATTTCATCAGAATCTGTAAATAAAATTTAATAGAATTACATATTATGGTCGATATGTAACGTATTATTGAGAGGTCTATAGTACAAAAACGTGACATCGTGTATTTTTTTCTGTCATGTTGGTGTACAATAAAGAACTGATAACTAAAGTTATCGAATAGTATCTTAATTATAGAAATCGTATGTGTAAAATGTATTATATATAATGTACATTTTGTTCTTATTATAAATTACAGTTTTTCGTCTGTATGTGTCACAACGTCCAAAACATAACCCTGTTGGTGCAAAGGGTTAAAACGTTCATATCACCCGCGGCTTGTTGCGTAATGTTACGATGTTTTGTTTTTATGTAAATATTCTTTTTAAGTGGTCCGGTTTGTCACATCTGACTTGGGCAGATACGAATTAACGTGTTTTTGGTTCTACCCGAAATATTACCCTTAAAGTAAGATATCGAGTACAACTAGGGTAAGGTTAGGGTTAAACTTTGGTGCCCTAAGTTTACCCTACGATAAGTCAGGTGTAACAAACCAAAATATTGTAGCGGAGTTGAGGTTTGTAATGGTACTACATACAATATTATGTTTATTGAAAAAAAAAGCCTAAGAATTGTTTTAAATTCAGATTAATTTATGTAATTTATTGAGTAGGTAAACAGGTAATGTTTTATTATAAATGTATGTTAAAATGCGCCCCCGTGTGGATGACAACATTAGTTATATTAAGTTGTATTGTTTTTGTGTTATATTAATATTAAGTGTGAAGTCATAATAAATGTATATACAATTAAACTATGTTACGTTATTTTTTTGCTATCGACCATGATGGTTTATTAACAATATTACCAGATTCATATTTTAATGAAAATTCATAAAAATTAGTATGACGTTATTTAATTCTGTAAATTGTTATATTCGCAAAAGATTTGCATGCAGATTTTCAAATGTTTTGATATGTTTCAAATCATGTTAGAATAGACCTTACATTTAAAGTGACTCTGGTAACACTGATTTTTAAAGTGAATCACTTATATTGGTTTGTTATGACGTCACAATAGTACCGGTTAGATATATTTTCGTCCACGCGGAGGCGCCACTCGCGATATGTTGCTGTTAGTCAATTTGTCGTTGATCAGTGTAAAGTCTAGTCTGTATCCTGTTTTTTCCCCTCTAACGATATAATTATTACCTAAATATATACGAATTGATATTTAATTTCGCGATTCGCCCTATAAAGGGCACGTAGGCTCGTGGTTAGTTAGTCTAAGTACATTTAATGTATATAATTATAAAGTTATTAATCTCTTTCCCTTTCAGTATTTGTGGTGTACGTTTTTTTTTAAAGTGAGGAGCATATCATGTAAAATGACAAGTGTGCAGTGATGCGAGATGGACGATTTTGTTAATGTACTGTTACATTCGAATAGTTTTAATCTGCCGCACGTTGCGACGGTTTAAACTTGTTTATGGTAATGTAAATGTTGCTTTATAATGTCTACAAAATATATAATCCCGTACAGATTTTGTGGTTTTATTCCTTCTATCCTGGCTTGATAAATTGTTTCCTCACTAAATTAAAACAAAGCATGCAGATAAATCACGAAACTATTTTCTAAGATGTGTAGAATGACAATGGCAGATGTCAGGATCATCTTTCTTCGACTCAAATAGTCTCACAAAGGGTGTTATTTCAAACTAATATCAAAATTCTTGAAAATATAAAACAATGGAGGATATTACGGGGGACATCATAAATTATTCCATATCCCAGTATCTGCATTGCCTTCATGAGAAACAACTTCCTATAAACTACGTATTTTGGCATTGTTAACAATCTTATGATAAAAACAATTAAAAAAGTGTCCAGTTTTTTTTTCGAACACATCTGGCAGTGGCAACCCTATGAGGAAAATACTAATTTAAAGTTTTATAAGAAAGAATTATCTCACTTTTTTGCAACTTAGAAGACATTTATTTATTGTTATCTTTAATAAGGTCTTCAGTAGGGCTCGATGACATTCTGTGGTAAGCTACATGAACCCCAGTTTTCTTTGGTGAGTTTTCAATAACATTTGTGAACGGTGTAACATACAGCGTTGAAGTGTGGAACTGGTAACTTGCTTATTGAGCTATGTTGGGTGTCTGTTTTATAGATAAAACTGAAACGACCTGTTGTCGTCATACTATGCAAAATAAGTGGGGTAGGCCGATCACTTATCACAAAACCTGCTTAAGGTCGCCAGTGAGTGCTAGATAGAAAAGTAAGGACTGGCATAGTCAGTGCAGTCAAGGCCTGCATTAAGCTCTGGTTCAGTTGATACTGAATTTCACAATGTGGTAGCTAATTGACTAGCACCTATATCACATACTAATGATGTGGGTTTGATAGCATGCAACACTTATTGTTACAATTACCAAAATATAAAGAACATTTTGAGGATACTTTTGCACCAAAAGTATCAATGTGTAAAACCAGTCAAATCCTTTTTGGGATCCATTTTTTTAAAATGAAACAGCCCTTTCAGCAATGCAACATATGGTCTGATATTATCACCTGCAGCCGAAAACATAACTGCAACATTAAATATAATTAAAATAAAACCACAGAGTATGTTAAATATTTTATTATGAATCAACATTCTCTTCTAACCTAGTCCTATAATTATCTGTTCTTTTTGTGACTGCAGATTGAAGTTCTACATCTTTGATTAATTTTAAAATATCTTCATAATCTCTCCTAATACTATCTAATACTTTTAAAAGATATTTTTGATCACATTGTGATACATATAAACCTATTAAACTAGCAAGTGGTCCTTTGATTTTCACAGGAAACTCAAGTAGTTCCTTCTTATCATCCTCAAAATCTGAACAATTATCTGAATTGGTCATTGAACATGCCGCTTCCCACATTTTATAAGTTTGTTTAAAGAACTTATTTGGATGACTGTGTTCACCTAGTTTTAAAATATTAACTATTGTATTTGTTGATTCAATAATATCAACTATATCAGAGTCAATTTCCTTCTGCTTTACCAATTTGTTTTCATAATAATTCATTATTTGATGAATTACTGTTGTTAAGTTTTCTCTTTTATTAACATAAATTTCATATGATTTGTCAAACCCAGTCAGGTTTAGAATTATTTGTAAGCTTATAACCATAAGCCTTTCTAATACATCAGTTTCTAAAAGGTCTTTTTGACTGACAGTAACTTCTGTGAAAGCTGTGCATAGAGATACCAAAGCTTCTTCTGTGATAAAATGTATGAAAAAGTCTTTTCGGTGTTTTTCAATGTTACAATATGAACAAATTGTATTGAAGTTCTCTAATGCAGTTACTAAGAGGTCTTTATTTGATGAATTACTTAGAATAAAATACAATGCATCAGAATAGCCATAGTTGAGAAACAATTTCATCCAAATTGCAACATCATCGTTATGAGAAAGGAACAAGCAAGAACTTATAAGGCGTAACAGCTGGATGAGAATCAAACTATCATCTGACTTGGAATATTCCAGCAGTGTATTCATAAGTCCATCTATCTTCAACAATTCAACAACGGCTTCCTTCTGACAACACATATTTCCAACAATGCCAATGAAAATTTCAATGATTCGAGGCGAATTTACGACCGGCAATGCGAAATTTATCAGGTTTAAAACGTCGTGTTTTTGCAGAAATAACACTACATCTCGTTCAGTAGTCATATCCCAGAGGGTACAGAGGTCGTCTTCAAAAGATTTTTCTGGAATTTCGTGTTTTAAAGTATCCAAATTAGCCAATTTCAACAATATTTTCAAAACGAACCGCTCACTGTACGCCGTATCTCCTATAACGTCCCCAGTAACGATTTCTGGTTTGTCTATTTCTTCCTTTGTTTCCTCGTCTGGCTTCATTTTTTCATTCGTTGCTTATTAAAGCTAATAGCTCTAGTCAGTACTCAGAATTTTTTTTGAACATAATATTACTAATTAACGATTAGCAACCAAATTCCAAAATCCAAATAGAAAATTGAGTATTTGACAGTTTAACAATTATATAATTGACATTGACACTAACATCATTAAAATGTAGTTTATAAAGTTTTTGACCCAAAATTGTTAGACCACTTTACAGCATTTGACCTGATATTTGCTCGCCCTGTCAATGTAAAAACTCTAGCTGATAAGTTTATTTTATCAAAGTTTTTAACATCAAATAACATATATTTATAGTGTAGTTAGTTTAACATTCTGTTACAATTAACCTTTTTCATCTCGTATATATGAACCTGACATTTTATAAACTACTGTGACACTGGCAAAATCAATGCTAATTGCGTTGGAGCCATAATTCTCCAAAAAGAAGAAGTTTTTCGTTGTTAAATTAACCTCATAAGATGCAAAAAAGCATAGTGCATACAGCCTATCTTGTTCATAAATCAAAATTCCTTTCTCTGTCAGATTGTTAGACCGCGATGAACTCTGAAACTTCTCAACCGATTTTGATGATTTTTTTCAATTTGCTGGTTTTTTCCAACTTAGGACATTAGGATAGGTTTCATTTAAAAATTTTTATACCGACAGTTCGTTAAGTACGAGTTCTACTGTTAACTAAGTTCCATAAACATCAAATAGATGGCGCCATACTTTAAGTCCCGCCCTTTCTTTCACAATTTAAACCGCTCGGTGGCGCTGGAATCGGGTTCTAGATTCCTCTTAATCTCCTGGACCGAATTTGTAATTTTTTGTGTTTGAGTGGGTCTTCTGATTCATAATTGAAAGCGGTAGGAGGCACACGAATCGGGTCCTCAATTTTCATTTTTTCAGGGCAGCAGGCAGGCAGGGCAGGTTAGTCAGATAAATAATCATTTTCGCTATAAAACAATATTATAACAAAATATCACATTTCAAGTTCCCTTCAAAAACTGACATGTCAATATTTGCGTTTAAAAAACGTTCTGAGATGCTTTTTATTATACAAAAGCTTTTACTGCTGAATCGGTAATTGTATTTAGATATATAAGTTTTATCTGTGGTATTTAGCCGATTTGTAGACTATAGTAAACTATATCTACATATACTATTCCAAATTTGGGACTATGAATATATGAAACTATTGAAATCAATCCATTAGGAACAGTTTACTCAAAATATAATTTAGATAGATAAAGTAATATACGTTCATTGATATTATTATCAATATGACGATATTATTCAAATAAAGGTTTTAAAATAAAATTGCACACAACTTACAGATAAATTTTAATCAGCTTTACACGTTACATATCCCTTATTAATACAATGTAACAATTTTTATATTTTTAAATAAATATTGATGTTGTTCTATGGTTTTAATGCGTAATATAAATTTACGAAAAATGCAATGGAAAGTATTTTCCCTGAATAACAAGTAAGTTGTAGTGTAAACTACTAGATACCCTGGTGACAGGAATTATAGTAAGCCTTTTCACATGGAAAAAATTGGTACAATAAAGAAAATAAAATTTTACTTATAATTATAAGTGTGGCAAATTGCCTTTTGAAGTTAAAATCAACATATTTAGTTTTCACCAAGCTTTATGGCCTCTCCCAATAAGCTGCAGAAGGTTATAACTTTGTATGAAAAAGCTTCCATTATGCAGTAATCTGTTGCTAGCTAAGATCGGCCATAGCAGCACACACAATATATAGGAAGTGCCCTATTTCTCATAAGATATATACGGTAATTATACCATAGTTAAAACTTCTGTAGTAGTGCAAATCTTCGGCGTCAGCAGAGGACCTCATAACAAAACTTGGTGGTATTATTTTTCATCAAATTATTAACAAGTATTTGACTTATAGTTCCCGGCAAGATTCTTGAGCGGTCACCTTGACCCACGGACAGTGATACTGCGGCTCTATTTCGATGTATGAGGTATCCTCCCTTTTGAGTAAATGGACAAAAACATAATACTTTCGATATGTCGATAAATAACATCACATTGGCTACACTCAATTCGTAAAGCGATTTTCACTATTTCAGTGAATGCTCAAGATACGTGCCAGGAACTATACTCTATGTAACAATTATAACGAAATTAAAAAAGTGTGATTAGAAGGTCCTGCACTGACACTGACCATATGTGTTATTTATGTCAAAATACATAATACTCATCGTATTATGTAGTTTCGAGTATAATATTTTCTAGTTTTCTCAATCTGATTGGAAAATATAAATAGGGTAACCAATACTGTTGGCACGCCACGATTTGTACCCAGTTAATTTATTCAAAATATTTTTTAAATCTTAAAATAGAAACAATTTTTAAGATTTCTTAATGTTTTCAATACTCAAATAGAAAGATATTTAAAGACACTTGATGAATAGGGCACAACTTCCATTTTAATTAATAGGAGGCAACTAACAAACTTATAAGCACTAACTATCAGCTTTAACCTTAGCAGGCGGTGCTTCATCGTCATTGTCCTGCCTCCTTTTCCTCCCCTGCTTCCCTTTGAAATTCTTTCCCTTATTATTTTTAAAGTTCTTCATATTTTTGCGTCGGTTAATCATATTTTCCACAGTCTTTTCTAAATATGTCTTTTCTTCATCCCCTTCAAGTAGCTTGAACACAACGTCTGTTTCGCCAATTTTTATTTTGTTATCTGTTATTTTTTCTGCTATTTCCTTTGCTGCGTTCTCTTTTGTTAGACGGACCCAACCCTCTGTGTCGCCCACTTTGAAATCTATGTAGGCTACTTCTCCACCTGAAATTTAAGAAAGAACATAAATAATAGTTACTGGCTTGCATTTAGGACAAATGTTCATTCAGCATTGGCATACAACATAGATATGTCAGCCAGTATTTTATGAGCACTCCCCCCCCCAATGATAATAATCTGATATATTTTTATCTGTAAATGTGTTTATAGTAATTTTAATTTTAAGTTTTTTTACTCAATAGTGTAATTTAATTTACAACTTAGTTTTATTTTAGACTAGACTTTGCCCATCGGCCTCGTAATTTTATTTTTACAACTTAATCGATTTTACATAATATAATTGAATATATAAAAGTATATATATATATATATATATATATATATATATATATATATATATATATATATATATATGTTCCGTAATATTAACACAATCAATTTTTCCGCGTATTTCATAACTTCCAATTTAGTATATTTAAAAACAAATGCATCGCCACCCCGTGTGAGCTATCGACGCCGATGCTGCCCCCACGAGGACAGTTAGTGCAACTTCCTACACCGCACGCGCCGCATCGACCTTCCTGTTTTTCGTCCATTTTCAAGTGTTTTCAAATATACAATTAGCTAATCCTCTAGCCAATCGAGAAATCGTGCCAGTGAATGTGAATTACAATCCACGATCGAAGGGTTCCCGCAGCACAGCTAGCAAGGTAAGTGGTTGTGCATTTGGCGTTTTCCAAATTCCGCATTCTAAACCATACAATATATATAAATATATATATATATATATATATATATATATATATATATATATATATATATATATATATATATATATATATATATAATATATATATAAAGTCGTGGTAGCGTAATGGCTAGCGCACGCGTCCCGAGTTCAAAGGGCGCGGGTTCGATCCTGGTCGGAACGCATGCACTACTTAGTCAGTTTTCTGATCTAATGTGCATATTGTTATAAATACCACGTGCTAACAACGGTGAAGGAAAACATCGTGATGCAACCTGCACATCGAGATAACCGATGTGTCAAACCTGCCAAGCCGCCTTGGACAAGCGTGGTCGGTATACTGACCGTACCACCCTATAATAGGAGGCCCGAGCCCAGCAGTGGGACATTTATGGGCTGATATTATTTATATTATATTATTGAATATAATAATAACATAGAAACTTAAGTCTATACAGTCTAGACAATTGCCCAGAAAAACATAAAGAGGTAAATCAAAGCCAACCTAATTTGAAGTAATATGATAAATGAACATGTTATTTATGTCAACATAGGTATTTATTGGTGAATTGAAAAACATGATTGTAACACTGTTTATTTTGCTAATCCGTCCATTCTAAGGAAACAACATTATTTGTTGGGATAAACAGTATTCTAAGTTTTAACTCTGGACATAAGTCACCTCTTTGCACTGTTTCATTTGTATACATTCAGTAGTTTCCAAGAAAGATGCGACCGCAACGCCCTTTTTTTATTATTTTTTCTATAGTATATGGAAACGGTATAAATTATCAGGATAAAAAGTATCCCAAAGGTACGACCCGGCATACAAGCTAGCTCTGTGACGAGTTTCCTTTCAATCCATTCAGTAGTTTTCACGCGATGCTCTAGCAGACAGACGAAAATTCTAAAAATTGCCTTTTCAAAATCTCTTGGTCCAATTTTCCTCCCTGATTTTTTTCACATTTTTAAACGCAATGTACAAACTCGAACCATTTACAGATTATTATATTATAGATAAGTTCCTTTTAGCTTTAGTTGTATTACAAAAAAAATCGAAATGTGTGCTGGGACACATAGTAGAAGTAAAACTTCAACGAACAAGTGGAAAAACGAATGGCAATGGATAAGTGGCAAAAGAAATTGCAACAAAATTTTAACTTGAAGTTTTACGGGCAGATTGTTAATGTACTTATCCGATTTGAAAACCTGTCCGTAAAACTTTAAGTTAAAATTTTGTTGCGATTCGTTTTCCCACTTATCTGTTGCCACTCGTTTTTCTTCTTCTACTATGTGTCCCAACACACATTTCGATTTTTCGCAGGTATACTGCAAATTGTGATTTGGTTTTAGGTTAGGTACATTTTAATAAATGCATTTTTTATTTAAGCATATTGTAGTTTATTAAACAAAATATCTGAATTCGATCCGGAACCAAAAAACGCATCCATAGTCTACTCTAAAATTATGCCGCTCCTCCACGCGGCCGTAACGCTTTTTCGTGACAGAAAAATCCTAACCCCCCGTCTATATAGAAGTTTCACTTCAAAAAAGTTGTTAATCACCGACCAAAGATTCAGTTACAGCCAATTTTGGCGAAAAAAAGGGGCGTACAGAATAATGTTGAAAATTTCATTAATTCTCTTGACAATTGACACAAAACAGCAATAACTTTTCTTAATGTATGCTCTCTTGAAAAGTTGCTATTTTACGTATATTTTTCCTTTGCATACTGTCACTGAAAAAGTACATGTATTACAAAATAAATGATAATCAGGTCATATCAAAGGCTACAAAGAAGGAACCATCAAAACCAATTTTATTTATTTAGGATAATAAACAGATATACACTAAAGTTACATAATTTAAAAAAAGTATATAGTATAAAATCAATGCTTATCCAACTACATTATCCACGAACTAAAAGATGGTAGTGTACAATACTTTAAAAGAATACGGGACATATACAAAAACTCACGCGCACCCACACACACACACACACATGCACGCGCACGTGCAACCAAGCATGTGTGATTGGTTGCACGTGCGCGCGCGCATCAACATTAACACGCTTATATACATATTATTTATATATGGGAGTGTTAAGATAACAGACACAAAAAAAAGTAACAGAAAATTAAAGTGTCTGAACCTTAATGGCGTTAATAACAACAATTTTGTATAAATGTTTTAGTATGGATAGGCCGAATAGTTCAATTCTCTTACCCAGCGCAGTGAGAGCATCCTTAACATCTTCCCGCTTCATCTTATCACTGACTTCATTAAAGTGCAGTACAGTTCCTGTGGGCAGTTTGAGTTCGTCCTTCTCTGATTTTGCCTAAAAATAAACAAACGTGGCTAAATTATTGTGCCTTTATTCTTGACTAGCTGTGCCCGCGACTTCATCCGCGTGTATTTTTTTTCGCGGTACCCTAATTTTGAAAGGTAGCTTAATTTACTCCTTAGCTATCTGCCACCGATTTTGAAGTCCCGTCAAAATCGGTCCAGACGTTTCAGAGATTAGCTGGAACATCCAGACAGACAGACAAAAATTCTAAAAATTGCATTTTCGAAACCTCCATCGGAATTATCCCCAAATTTTTTTAACATATTTTTTGAGATCACAAACAGACACTTCAATTTTATTTATATGTATAGATTAATTTCTTTACTGATTTTCTTCTGTGTGTATTGAACATAAAGATAATGTTACAACCTAGTGCCGACAAAAGTAGATTCACACCTGCATACCATAAAAGCACACTATTACCTGTTCGCATTTGAAATTCTTTTATTTAAAATTTGTGATAAGAAAAATAGCCCATTGTGTATTTTAATCTTTTATGGCAGTCATTAGCCAGGTATGCGGGTTACGATTTCTAAGAAATTGCGTCGAAGCTTCCCAGCAGAAATATTGCATCTGTGCCGTATAAAGCGATGCCCTAATGGAGAGATGGGTAGTCTAGCGATAACCACGAGCGAAGCAAGACCTGTGTACCCCATGCGGTAATCTATTTAGTGACGGACTTTGCGCGTCTTGTGGAATTACAATCTCGTGCATTACATTTGGACTGGTTGTGTTCAGTTATATTTGTACTTGTGGTATACGTGTTTGTATAGTTCTAATAAAATAAACTCTATAATAATTCCAATGGCATTTTAATTCGAGTCCTGCAACTCGTAACAACTGGAGTTCGTCAGCTGCAGATGGAAGAGGAACGCACTGCACACGCCTTATTAGCGTCGACTTCTCGAATTACAGCGCCTGAAATGGACCTTTCACCTATATTGGCTTCAATAGCCAGCTTGCAAGCCAGCCGGGAAGAAGACAGGAAGGAAAGAGAGGCTAGCCAAGGTAATTTCGAAGCCAGCCTGCAAGCCAGCTGGGAAGAGGACAAGAACGAAAGAGAGGCTAAGCGTGATGTTATAGTCAACAATAATTATGTTTTGGCCAATGTTGCTATGGAACTCAAAAAAGGGTAATTTTTAAAATGAAAACCAGCAAGTGTACTAAACTTACAATTCACCACTATGGTATTGTTGTAGTATGAAAGAGAGGGGGGACATTTATGGGATGATAATAAACAAATAATGAATAACTTACATCTCTTTCCTTTTTTTTGCTTTTCTTTTCTTTCTCTTCTTTCTTGTTTGCATATTCCTCTTGTTTCTGTTTTATGTAATCTTCTTGCCAAAGCACAAGTAGCTCAGCCTCTTCGAATTGATGTCCTTTGGTGTCTATGAACTTTTCTGCCTAATAAATTAAGTCAGAAAAAAATAGAATTATAGAGATTATATCTATCGTAATATTTTGGTCTAAATTTGCTTCCGAGCTCTGCACTTTCAAAATTATATCAATAGGTGGTACAAGCTGTTCTTTGTACATTTTGCGATTTTGATTAACTAATACAATAGGCTAAGAATAAGGTGCTTATATTGCCACTTCAGTTTTAGGACTGTTATAAGATTGCAATTGAACGAAATAAATAAATGCTTCTGCATAGTAATTATATATGAATTCTTTATACTCAGTGCCACTCATACATCTTATTTTTAGGAGCAGTATATCATTGAATTTAGTTTGAACAATACATTTCTTTCGTTAGTTAGTTTTAAGTTTTGTTGTGTCACATTGGAACCAAATTACTCATGTCTTAGTACTTAGGAATTTGTTACAATTCAAGTCTCACAACAGGCATTATTTTATTTTATTACAACAATTACGCACCTGTTCCCTAGTCTTAAATGTGGCAAACACAGATCCTTTGAATATTCGCTTCTTAGTATTCCTTTCCTGATATTTTCTCATAACAATATTTTCCACTTCATCAAATTGCTTGAAAAATTTTAGTATTTCATCTAATGAGGCGTTTTTTGTAAACCCCTTTGCATATATAGTCCGTTTGCTTAGTTCCTTGCGCCGCTCTTCATTAAATTCGGGCAATGGTACCTCTGGATTTCTGCGCACTTTCTTTTTGTCTTCAGAAACCTGGAATTTTTACATTTTACAAAATTATTTAAATATTTTTAAGACAAATGACACTTGATTTGTCTATATTAAGCAAAAGATTGATTTTATTTTCACATGCAAATATATATTATATAACTATATATAGTACAAGGCTAGAAATTTCTTTCTTGTACTATGAAGTGCCATTAAAGTTTTTTGAAAAGAACTTGTGTATTGCTTTACTTAAAGAGTGGATTATAAAAAAAAGAAAAGCCTAGGTATATTGTAATGGTTTATTCAATACTTCACATGAACATTCCTAGCAGTGAGTCTACAAAAAGCATGTATTAAATTAAAAAAGTTTATATGACCTAAAAATATGTTAATACCTCTAACAATCCACTAGTTGACTTGTTCAATGCATTAGCAATCACTTCAATGTCCATTGACAGCTTAGCCAGACGGTGGAACTTGGTCAGGAGTTCTATGGGCACCCAACCATCATCCAGTTTAATTTGTTCCTTCAAGAACTTGTCACGTGGGAGATTTGAGTCACCTGTAATAATGACACATTATAATAATAATCTATATATTAGGTTGGGAAAAAAGTTTCTTCGCATTTTATATAAAAATACAATAGGTTTTTTTTATAAAGTTTATTTACATTTGACTAAAGTATGTAGGTGCCATTTTGTTGGATAACTTTTTGCCATCTTGTAGGTAGGGACGTGATCCTATTGCTATAAAAATTTTGGGGCTTATGATCAAAAAACTGCGACAAGTGGTTTTGGCAGTCCTCTCGTGATGTTAACCTGACACTGCCCAAGGAATTCTGCAGAGACCGAAACAGTTGAAAATCTGAAGGTGCAAGGTCAGGACTATACGGCGGATGCATTAACACCTCCCAGCCAAACTCATAATTTTTGCTGAGTGGCTAATGACGTGTGAGGTCTAGCATTATCATGGTGAAAAACCACACCCCTTCTGTTGATTAATTCCGGCCGCTTTCTCTCAACTTTTTGCTTTAATCTCATCAGTTGTTCGCAGTATAGTTCAGAATCGATGGTCCTGCCTGGCGGTAACAGCTCATAATGAATAATGCCCTTCCAATCCCACCATACACACAGCATCACCTTGTTGCGAGTTAACCCGGGTTTCGCCATAGTCTGTGAAGCCTGACCGGCCTGTGACCACGATCTTTTTCGCACGTTCTTGTCGTACGTGATCCACTTTTCATCACCAGTTATCAGCTTCTTCAAAAATGGTTCGGTTTCATTGCGTCGTAATAAAGAATCACAAACGAGTACACGGTTCATTAGGTTTCTTTCAGTGAGCTCATGAGGCACCCAAATATCGAGCTTTTTGTGTACCGAGCTTTTTTCGAATGCGCCAAAAACGTTTTGTGGTCAATTCTTAGTTCGCCAGCTACATCGTAACTACTAATATGCCGATCTTTCTCCACTTTTTCAAAAATGGCATCAATTTTGTCCGTAACAGGGCGACCAGAGTGACGTGCATCTTTGATATCAAAATTTCCGGATTGAAAACGCTTAAACCAAATTTGCGCTACTCTCACAGATACTACATTAGGTCCATAAACATCACAAATTTTTTCGCGGCTTGTGTTGCATTTTTACCTTTTTTGTAGTAAAATTTTAAAATGTATCGAATTTCTTCATTAGATTCATTCATTTTAACAATAAGAAAACAAATGAAAATCACACATTTTCCTAATTTGAATTTGGAATTGTCTTCTTTAAAATTAAAACTTTTTAATGATACCAAAACCAGCCAGATACAAATGGCTAGGCTGGCCAGCCAGATATAGCCAAAGAGATCTTATAACAAGTTCATACATAATATATGCGAAAAGACTTTTTCCCCAACCTATTATATACTTGACCTCACTGACTGACATCAATGCACAGTTCACACTATTGGGGCTAGGACTACAAAAAATTCAAATATGGAGTCTTTCATACTGTAAAATGTGTACTAAAATTGTTTTGGAAATTCAATCCTTAGGGGGGGGGGTGAAAAAGGTGATGATAGTTTGTATGAAATCAATCATTTCAAAGTAAGAAGCACAAAATTACATATACTACAAGTGTCTGGTTATAAATTAATATACACATAGAAAGAAGAAAGCAAGACAATGATTTTATTTGAAGAAGTAGCAACATACTTACTCTAATTACAAATCATAATTAATAGAAAGAAATAAGTATTGAGAACATGTATGCCACATTTTCAGCAAATAAGGTTTGCACTCTGTTTATTGCTGTGCCGGAGTTAGAGAATACAATCCTGGGATCCAGACTGTTTTCTGAGCCTGAAATTCCCAGGACTGTACTTGGCTAATCTCAGGATATTCGGGTTTGCCACAAACAGGTAGTTTGCACTCCATTACGAGTTGACAATGACCTTGCCTAGATTATCTTAATAGCATTTATTACATATTGACAAAAAAACATACCTTTAATACGCGTATGATATGTACTACATAGGTACATCTCTAATATGTTTGTCATAGAACTCAGAAGGGATTTCCCCGCTCGGGATACTTTAATACAATACTCTTAATAAAATTCCCCAACAGGCCAATAGGGGAATCACCCGGTCACCTCATATCACAAAATTCCTCCAACCAGTGTAGAACCTGAACGAGCGTTTTCAGCTGCTGCTTATGTTGGCAATAAACTACGAAGCAGGCTTGGAAGTCAAACTTGGATGCATTGATATTTCTACACTGTATTTTCGAAATTCTAAATAAGTCTTTTTGTCTCGTTATTTCTTACTTACAAAGTATAGTGTGTTTGTTTTGTCTTTTTTATTTTCTTACCATATTGTGATTTGTGTCCTGGACTCGTGGAATAAAATTATAAAACATTTTTCTAGAAATTACTTGTTTTTTACATTTGAGCCCAATTAGAAACCACATAGTTTAATCCCGGGTTAGGCCCGGGATCCCGGGATTACGGGATACTTGATGCATATCAAAAAACATGCTTGGGATTGTATTCTCTAGCCCGAAGATCATCAGACACAAGACTGATTTTCAGTGCAAACCTCCCTTTAACCATGATGACAAAAATGAACAAATGTAGAGCAATGTTTTTGGTAATTCAACCCCTGAGGTGGTGAAAAGGGGGCTACATTTTAACTTTATTTGGGTACACAAACTATGGCCAAGTTTAATCTACGTGAGCGAAGCTGCGGGCGACAGCTGCTATTTATAATGTAGATAGATTCTCTATTATCTCTAATGTTAAAAACATCTATAGGTGGCAGCAATCATTTCCCAGTATGTGAACCATTGGCCTGTTTGCCAGGAGAGCAAAAAAATTTATAAACACTGTAAATACAGAGTGAAGAAGAAACTAACAAGTTCATATTGAAGTCTGTGATAAAGGAACAAGCAATTCACTGAAAACATCAACTATATATACAACACCTTTCAGTATTTTGCAAGTCCTTAGCCATTTTGAGAAAACCAGAACCTTGTAATATGTCTGTTTGTCCAATTTGGTATATCATAATAATTTTTCTCAGTAATTTAAGGGCTTTTAATGTTGAAATTTGATAGAAAGGTGAAGATCACTTATAGTAAGTCATACACCAATTTGATGGTTCAAAAAAATGTTTTCAGTGAATACAGACATGGGGACATTAGACAGATCTTGAAAAATCATAACAATATTTCTTTGCCACCTGACATTTCTTCACACAAATTGATAGTTATAAGCTGCACTATGGGTTGGTGTAAATAGGTTTTTTTTTTACATTTAATAATGTCATTACAATTTTGACCAAAATCAGCCTCAAAAATCCTATAAAACTTTTTGGTTATTTTTTATAGCTTCAGATTTGGCCATCCAGATACACTCGAATAATTGGTAAGTGTTTAGATATTCAATGCATAAATTTTAAATAATGGAGAGTGGAATTATACTTATCCCTTTCTGCAACCTTATGGTATGGAGTTCTTAAAATATTATTTTTTTTAAAACACATTCACATACTTCAAAATAAAAAAAAATCTTCAAAACAGCGGAAATAATAATTTGATAGTTTTTTTATTATAATCACATTTATTTTTAACCCATATTAAAAAAGCATCATGCTATTGTCTACTAAATAAATGTTTCATATGAGACATAAAGCATCACAACTGTTCATGTATATAAAATAAATAGTAAAAGGCACTTTACTGGTTGCCAGTGCTGTACGCCAGTTCGGCTCATGCTCTTTGGTCTAAAGCTAATCTAAACATAACCGAAATCAATGTTCTAGTCATTGGTCTCAACTTTTCACCAACCATCACAATAATATTAGTAAAAAATAGGTTAGGTTATGTTTACAAAAATTAATATTTCAAGAACTCCGGACCATAGGGGTTACAGAATGGGTAAGTATACCTTCCCACTAACCACTCTGCCGACCCATTACTTAAAATTTGTGTACCTTATGTCTGAATACCAACTGAATTATTACCTGTATGTGTTTGTCTAGTGACAACTACCCATACAAAAATTAGTTACCTCCTGAGCTTAGCTGTAAGAGGTTACTGAATAATTGATTGTGTATTTGGTGCTCACTTATACCAGCAGTATACTTTGGAGCAGATTATACCTAATCTACTGTAGCCCTACCATAATCACTCTTTCTTGGAAACCAATGATGGTATTCTTTATCTGTAATCTCTCTGTAGTCACTACATATAAAGCATTTAAGAGTCAATCCACAATAACACATACTGTGAAATAAAAATAAACTTAGAAAATGAAGTAATTTTGAAGCCGAAGCACAATATTTACATTGTATAGAACAACAGTGCATTGTTAGGTTATAATGTTGCCTTTTACATGCGAGCAATGTAGTGGCTTTTAACTATATACTATTAGTTCAAATATGTAAGAGAGAAGTAAATTTCTGCATAATTTGTACATAAACGATATACACACTGAAATAGTACTCGACTTGACGAATAATACCGCTGTCCAGTTCAGTTTCTTCTTCAGCGTTTTCGTCACTCTCATTTTTTTCTTGGCCATTACTCTCAGTGGTAGACACTTCTTTATCTTCAGTCATTATAAATACTGGAAATAGGTAAATAGTTTTAAAAGAGGTATTTGCTCTTGGCGCTGAATCAATGCGACACGTAATAACCTTCATACGACTTACCAAGATTTCTAATGCGCACACTAAACTTCTTTTAAACGTTTTAAATGCAGATATTGAAAACAGTTCAAATAAGTATTATAACACAATTATTATTAAGAAACACGTGTTTCTGAAATATTTAATTTAAAAACCCACACGCGGCGCAGCCGGCGAATCAAGAATGAATGAATGAATGGAATAAATAAAACAAAACTGATGAAAAGCATCGACGAGACTACGATGTACATTTAAAATAGTATAGATAAAAAAGTTGAATAAGTACCGTCATAGATTATTGAAAATGTCTTCGCTCACGCGCGGCGCAGGGCTGGGGCGGTGGCGCTGCGGCGTCATTGCATCACCAGAGTTTTTGGCGGGAACTTGAAGACGATACTATGATGATATTATGCAGTTGTTCAAAAATTAATTACTTTTTAAGCGGGTGCTGTGCGTTTGTTATAGAAATGTTAATACTTTATTTGTTGTGAAATGTGGCTTTCAAGTTTTGTTTCGTAAAAACTCCGTCGATTCACTTTGAAGCTAAGGCTCTTGTTTGTTATCTGTCTGCCCAAGGTTTTATCTAAAACTTGATTATTCATGAGTATTGGTCGAAAAATAATAAGAGAAGCATTATTTGCATTAAAATTTGATATAGTTTCTCAAAATGTACTTGGACTTGTTTATTGCTAAATTAAAAAAGTGTACCTTGCTCCTTGTTAATAATGACAGTGACTTACATTGATTTCATTTTATTTTTGGTTGATGTTTGTTTGCTTTTCCGTTCTAAAAAATTATAGAATACAGAATGAGATTAAAGTTTGGTCAAAAACACTCAATAGATACTAATTACTAAATCGAATACAAATTTTAACGCACAAAAATGGGAGTCCGTGGTTTAACCACATATATACATGTTAATCAAGATTGTTTTCTGCAAAAGTTTTGTCTTCACGACACTTGTTTAGTGATTGATGGACATAGTTTATGTGCTCAGTTGTATAGAAGTTTAAATTGTTTCTCAGCGTTCGGTGGAGACTACGACAGATACGCGTCATACACCAAGAATTTTTTCAAAAGCTTGCGTAAGTGCCATATAACTGCCTATGTAATTTTCGATGGAAGTTACGAACCAAGAAAACTCAAAACTGCTTACAGTAGGTTAAGATCGAAAATAAATGGGGCTTCAAGACTTGATCCTGTAACACAAGATAGTATACAAATATTTCCTTTGCAATTGCGAGATGTATTTAAAGAAGTACTGGTAGAAATGGATGTTGCCTTCACAGTTTGCGAGTATGAGGCCGACGACGAAATAGCGGCAATGGCACGATATTTGAACTGCCCAGTTTTAAGTTACGATTCAGATTTCTACATCTACAATGTCCTTTACATACCTTATAATACTTTAGAATTTAAACCTAAGCCAATAACACAGGGTGGAGAAAAGGTTTTCACATTAGAATGCAAAATATATAAAGTAGAACATATGACTAAATGCTTTGGTGGGTTAAAAGAGGAGGTGCTTCCTCTACTAGCAACATTGTTGGGCAATGACTATGTTGAAAAACGAGTATTTCGGAAATTCTTTTCTCATTTCAAATTACCAAAGAGAAAAAACAGAAATGATCAACAGAGGTGTATTCATGGGTTATTTTTGTGGCTCCAAAATGAAACTTTGGAGACTGCTATTCCAAAAATTGTTGGAAGGTTAAAGAAGAGTGAAAAAGATAAAATTTTAGCCTTAATTAAGAAAAGTATTAATGGTTATAATCGTAAGTATTGTAGATCATTAAAATATTTTTCAATTAAAGCAGATGAAACTCTAGAAACTGAGGTACAGCTTCCTGAATGTGAACTTGAAGGAAGTGAAAACGAAAATACTACAGATAGTTCTAGTGATGATGAGAAGTCATCAGAAAATGATGAAGAAATTACATCAGAAGTTAGAAAATGTGAAGATCAAGTTGATATAATTTTACCTGAATGGTTTATTGAGGGGGTACGTGAGAATAAAATACCGCAGTCCTACATAGATCTTTATACTCTACATTTGTATTTCTGTAGTCCACAAGCTGATGATTACAATGAAGATGATTCTTTCCTCTGCAATCTACCAATACTGAGATATGCATTTGACATTTTGAATGACTTTTCAGAAGAAACATGTATTTATGTTAGTAGGGAGAAACATAATATGTATAAGAGAGTAATAGTTGACAGAACATTTGCTATATCAAGGCCTTTAGACATTAGTTTTGAAGATCTTACAGAAGTACAAATGAAGTCATATTTCTCACATTTTTTTAAGGAAAAGCTGCCATTGTTAGATTGGGATGTTATTAAATTGCTGCCTGACAATTTCCAACTATATATGATTGCAATAATTTGGTGGGTGGCTAATTGCAAAGTGACATTATCAAATGTGCATAGTTTGTTCATCTGTTATATAATGCTAGACGTAATTGATGAAAAGACTGGAATGTGTCGTGGTTATAATCACTTCAACAATAAGTTTTCTAAAAAAATTGAACTATGGAGAAAGAATCCTTCATATATGTTGCCAGAGAATACAGAGTATTTCTTTAATAAGAACAAAGTTCAATATGAGGATTGTTTGATAGTTGCCAATGAACTGTTGAAGCTTTTTGATTTGGATGATAAAATCCTAAAAAAACCATCAACATATGATCCTAAACGAATGCATTCTTTTGCTCAGTTTCAATGTTGTATACAGCAAATTAATTGTTTAAATATTTTATGTGGCAATCCATTTCAAAGTACAACATTTTCCAAATGTTTTAATGGGACTTTCATATATAATATGTCTACTAAATTGGAAAATCAAAATAACCCCAATGAATTCATGCAAGGGTATTTTAAGGGTGCAAAAACTATTTTGTTGTTCTATCACAGTTTATGTAGGATCTATGAGAAATGTGTTAGAGATATGGGCTTAAAAATGGCTAAGTTTATTGGAAAGAAAACTAGAAGAGGACGGAAAAGTAAGAACTCCAATATTGATGAGGAAATAAGTTTTGTTGTTAATGGTTTTGAATCTGAAGTAATAATATAAAAAATATAAATGGACATGTTATCTGTTTTAAGTGGACTTTTTACAGTGATTATACAGCTAACTAATGAAATAAAATAAAAATATTTTTTTGTAAATATGTATGATTAGTTAATTTTTTTATAAAAGTAGAAAAATTATACTAAAAATTAAAATAATATCAAGTTTTTATATTTCAAATATGCTTCTTCATGCAGGTGGATTAGGGATATAAAAGGTGATTTAAAATACATATAGCTTATATGTTCCAATTTGGGTTTTGAATGACAATGAATTACACACTAATATTACTTACTATTCATGGTTGCTGTTAATCTATATCTATACATACTACATATAATAAAATTGTAGAGGTCAAATTTCTGTACAATAAAAAAATGCTAAAAACAGAGTCAGGGGGATGTAAGAAGTGAAATAGAACTAATTTAGATTTTTTTCAAATTTTTTGTTTCTCTGTTTGTCTGTCTCCGAAACGACTGGACCGATTTAAATGAAATTTTGTACGGTGGTAGCTTATATCCCTGGTCAACATATAGGATACTTTTGATCCCGAAAAATTAAAGAGTTCCTGTGGGATAGATAAAAAACCGTACCACGCGGACGAAGTCGCGGGTATCAGCTAGTAATTAATAATAGTTTAAGAAACAATGGAATAGGTTCAGTTTGCATTGTTTCTTAATGGCAATGGCCAACACAGAGCACAATGTCGTCAACACCACAAACTACTATGAATACTACGTCAACAGTTACAGTACAAATAGATCTTTGGGCTCATAAAAAAATGAAGTTGAAAATACTTTTTTTTTCGCCGTACGCGTCACAACACGGCTCGTACTAGCTCTTTCGGCTCTTTCGGCTCTTGATACAGCAAGAGCAAGAGCTGTCGGCCGATTAATACTCTATTAGAGATATTATGGATATGAAATTTCGGATCTGGGTGTGGATATATGAATAATATTATATCGGTTTCAGATCGGTTATGAATATGAAATTATTTCGGATTATTCGTTAGTTTCGGATAGTTTCAGGTACGGATTTTGGAGAAATTGTAAAAGTAAAACGATATTTGTTATTTTATGTAAGTAAATGTAATCCCACAAGAGTAAATGACTGACTGGCTATATCTAAGCAACAGCAATAACAAACAATGCATGGAGGTTACGTGCGCGGCTCGTGTGTCCGTTCGACCGGGCAAAAATAATAACGTGTCATCATTTGGACTCATTTGGACTCCGCCCCTATCCGAAATTATTTAAAACTTATATCAAATTCGGTTACGGTTACGGATAGAATTTTATTTCGGATATCCGATAGTTACGGTTACAGAGCTCCATAACATCCCTGCTCTGTATCGCTGTTGAGCTAGAGAGCAAAAGGAGTGATACCTACCTATCTTTAGAGCGAAAGAGCTTTGTACCTCCTTTTTCTTTTTTGTGAGCCTTTTTGAACATGTCTAGAAAATTGTGCCTCTCCTATTATATTAATGTACTCTGTGATTAAGTCCCTCCCCTCTAACTTTCGAACTATCAAGCAGAAACATCTGAAAAAAATCGAGGTTGTAGTTTTACTAGTTTCTAAAGCAGTATCAATGAAAATAGGTTTGAACAATATCCGTTCAGTAGGTTTTAACATAGGGGTATTATCAATTAATTACGTCCACGTTAATGGAGTGTAAAAAATTATAAACTATATTGCCAATATGTATTGTCTATGCAAGATTTCTTAAGATAGCCGAGCTCCCTCCCTCACGTGCTTATTTTGCTATAACATAATTATTTAAATAATTATGAACTAACTAGCTGACCCGGCAAACTTCGTATCGCCTCAGAATCATATTTTTTTCATATTTACTCACCTTTTAAACCTTCCCTGGACTTCCACAAATAATTCAAAACCAAAATTAGCCAAATCAGACTAACGACCAGCAATTGATTTTTATATATAAGATAACAATCACAGGATTTCATTAGTTCTCATCTCTTCATTAGTACATTTACGGAACTCTTAATTGTGCGCAGACTCGTGTGCAGTGACCAGATTTTTGCACCATACTCGGAACCTAACTAGTTTTACCTGTTTAGTTACAAGTCAAATTTTTAATAGCGTCCTTGACCGAAAAATGGTGACATTTGTACATGTCTAACATATTTAAGCTAGCATTGGTTAGGAACCTGACCAGTGGACTAATAACAATTAATCAGGACAATAAATCACATCAACTATCCTAATATAGATTCTTCTATTCCTAATTCTATGAAAGTATTTTATGCATTTTTCTTTCAGTCCATTTGACATTATGATCAAACATAGATACCTACATTATTTAATAAGAAAAGAATACTTGCCTTTGCGAAATGTTTAGCGCACATCCTTTGCTTAAGATTAAAATATGCATATTAACCTGAAAGCATTATTTGATCTGTTCTTGAATAAAGATGGCGGCCGTCAGTGGCGTATCTAACCCTTTAGTACACGCCAAAAGCCTCTTAATATAGTCTCGTAAAATAAAACAGTTAAATATATTAAAAATAATTTATTGCCTTTTCCTCTGCACGCCATTAGTATACAACTGAGTGCTGGGTGAGACCAACGTATTAAGTTTCTCACCTAATCTATAAACAATTAATCCTATAAAAGTACTAAATCCACAGAAGACGATACGCATTGGCCAGTTAAAAATCTCTAAGAAAGGATACACCCACACACCTTTGTAGAAATATATGTAATGAATCCAACTTATGTACGCAAAATTAAACAATAAAGCCACTGGCATGCCTACTTTGCGTGACGGATAATTACGATTAGATAATAATAGCTCTAGGATAATAAAAGGTACTATTGTCGTATGCATAGTGTGGTTAAGCCACGCCGGGAATAGCTTCTCAACGTTTTCAGGGAATATAAGGTCTTTGTGTATCGCGTACAAGGACCAGAAAACTACAGCGACGTATAGAGCTACTGGAAACGCCAAGCTGAACATGATGTCCTTTATTCTTCGGATGATAGGAGAATGTTTCGGTGATGCTGCATTAGAACCAATGATGTCATTCAGTAATGCGATCGTGAAGTAGATCGTCTGAAGTATCTGAAAAAGACAAACAGAAAAGATAATTATTTTATATGATCTCTTTATTTTTCCTAAAGTTTTATCTGTGGCTTGATGACTTCACTCACGAAAACTTTGGACCTCGTTTGATTTTTAAATAGTGTTCGCTGTTCATATCGTATATATAAAAATCAATTGCTGTTCGTTAGTCTCGCTAAAACTCGAGAACGGCTGGACTGATTTGGCTAATTTTGATTTTGAATTATTTGTGGAAGTCCAGGGAAGGTTTCAAAGGTGTGTAAATATGAAAAAAAATGATTCTGAGACGGTACGAAGTTTGCCGGGTCAGCTAGTCTTATATATAAAAATCAATTGCTGTTCGTTTCGAGAACGGCTGGACTAATTTGGCTAATTTTGGTTTTAAATTATTTGTGGAAGTCTAGGGAAGATTTAAAAGGTGAGTAAATATGAAATAAAATGATTCTGAGGCGGTACGAAGTTTACCGGGTCAGCTAGTCTACATATATAAAAAGGGCTTTGGAAAGAGAACAAAAATATAAAAAATCATTTTAATTTAATACATTGTTTTGACATAAGTATGGAATTTTACCAAAATGCATTAAAATCGGTAATTAAATGTGACAGTGAAGAACAGACAATAAAACAAACTTAGTTTCACATCCCTAAGCATTTTAAATATATCTAGTAAGTACCACCTATAACAAAATCTAAATATATCGGCATTTCGGCAAACAAACACTCATTGTATATCTCCAAGCTAAGCAAATTATGCCTGTGTTATGGATAATATGTTCAAGGAACAAGTCTTGGACCGATTGCACCTGTACCGAAGTAAATAATGAAAAGTTAAAAATTACGATGGTACTTGTATCGGATGGTATTTGTGTTTACATGAATGAGCACTGGTAGCATAAGCTAGCTAGCTTGGCTTTTTTGTCCGTGCAGGAACGGAGAAAGAATACAATTTCTTGCAGCCGGGCGGCCTGTCGTAAGAGGCAACAAAACAACCCATCGCCAGGTGCCCGTCTGGATAGCTACCTGATTTAGAGTATATCGCCATAACAACCTTAAGCTGTGTTCCGGTGTTGTGGCCAGGTTCCAGATCTCCTCTAGAGAGCGGCAGCACATTGATAGTACTTTTGGTGTTACAAAAATGTCCATAGGCGATGGTAATAGCTTTTCATCAGGTGGGCCTTCTGCCTGTCTGCTGAACTCATGCAATAAGAAAAAACTAAATTGAATCAGATTATTTTATTTCAAATCAAGATTAATTTATTCTCAAAAGCGTAAAAATAAACAAACATTATTCAACCGCAGCGTTAGGCGCCGCGCAGGGTGGCGCGAAGACTGGGTGGAATCAACTACTCCGCTAAACCTACACCTGCGTCCCATACCCGGCGCTTGTGTGAAAGAACATGAGATGACAACATTAACAAACGGTTGAACGTACACCCATTGTTCAACCGCGCAACAAGCTTAGGTCACCCCGTGATGCAGAGTGATCCATTTCACCAACAGAGGTTGGACGCGTCGCATCTCCACGATGCGGGGACCCCTGCGATGGAACCATGGGAGGAGATTTTGCGCATACATGTCTCTTCGGAGGCCAATCTGTCGACGACGATCGAGGAGCGCGTGCGCAGCTCTCTCCATTACTCTCTCAGCAGCTTTCTTGCGGGACATTACTGTCTCGCAAAAGGAAGAAACCGCTCACCAGTGGTCGTCGCTGTGGAACATGGCCTCAACCAGTCCCCTCAGCGAATCGATCGGCCCTACGATGGCGTCGAGCTCGAGCCTCTGAGGTTGAGCGTTGCCAGCCCTGACTTAGTCATTTGAAGATGTGACGGTGCCAGAGTGTCGACGCATGTCGCATCCCATTCAAGCGGCCGTCCCAATATCAAATTTATAATAATCGCTGGCAATGTATATCTTCCTACAACTCAAGTGCTTGTATTTACGATCATAAATTAATACGATTTAAATGTATAAATAGCCTTGTTTAGTTTACTCTAGTAGGTCAAACAGTGTTATTATGTAAAGCCATGTGTACTTGGCACATTTAATTGGTCATGCAAAACGATTAACTGCAAACTAATATTGTGGATGCAAAGACAATATTTCAATCAAGTGTATAGGCCTTCTTATCCTGTCTCTCGTTGAGTATTAGATTTTTGGATATAAAAACATTCCATATTCATCCGTGACAATTAAAATACCTGATCCAAAATAGTTAAGATGCCTTCATTATACTAGTTTAATTTTTAATGTATATACATTACACAGATAAATAGACAAGACTTTATCGTTCACCAAAGCATAGATAAACAGAAATAGAAAGAATATATTATAATAAATATTTTAAATAGATTTTTTTAATAAAACCGGCGAAGTGTCTTGACATTCACTCACTGTGAAGGGTTTTCTGACTAACAACCACTGTATTTACCATTTGATTAAAATAATGTTTTTAGCTTTTTCGGGTTCTGTGGTTAAATGTCAAAAATCAAATATCAGGCGTTCATCATTTCTATGGCATATTTCATGAGTGGACTAATGCTGATATTGTGCGGATCAACCAAATTGAATCAATTTGTTTGAAAGGCACAGAACTTAAAGAACAGACGGAATCCGATGACATTGAATGAGTCAAGTTTATGTTTATATGGATCACTTTGGTTGATTATTCAAATTGAATGGTCGAAATAAATTGTCTTAGGCCCATATTAGACAGTTCATTTGTATTTCGATTTGGATGAATTAAACAAAGTGATCCATGTAAACACAAATTTGTAGCAGCGAGAGGTAGAGGTTAAATGATACTTTAGATGGCAGAGAGTAGTATTCACTGTCGAGTGTTGATGTGAACTGAAGTGAACTAATTTATTTTGGAAACGGTAATCTTAAGTACAAATATTAACAAGTCGTACAGCTAGTACAATATACAGCACAACGTGTGAGCGGGACGGATGATGTGCGAGCGAGATAGAGCAACTATTAATGTGTGCGCTCCCCCCATCTTGCGCTAGCCAGTCCACACAAGATTAGCTTAGGCGTGTTACTGGAGAGTTTCTTCCGCTGCTTCTTCTCTGCCAGCTATAACATGTTGCGAAGCGGTAGTAAAGATAGACTAGGATCGGCTTTGCCGGCGGAGTCGATAACGAGTCCCCATTATAACACTTCAGCCTGTTGGCTTAGCTCATTCAGCCTCTCACGGCTTAAGCTGATCCAGTCTCTCTCCCCCGTAGCGGTCGAGCCGAGGTCGAACCTCACAGGAGGAGCCTCCTCGAGCTCGCTGCTTTCGGGCTGAACGCCTCCGCTCCCACGGAGTCGGGAAGTCCACCAAGCCCGATATCGCTGGAACAGCCATCTGCGGCTATTAAGCTGAATAATTCACAAAAAAACGCTAGCCAGTAGTTTGTTGTCCGCTGCGATGACTAGACGTATGCAGCTCCCATAAATTTGAATCATTCAATGTCATTGCGAACCGTCATGTCCTTTCAGTTGTATGCCTTTCATCTAAATTGATTCAGTATAGTTTACTTTTTGACCCTCGATTTAATTATCGTGAGCAACAGTTTTGTCTTTGTTCAATAATTAAGACGCGCAAAAATACACATGAATACTGTCGTTGAATATGAACGTACAAAACGTACTTGATCTGAGATAATACCTGTCATACCCATTGTATGCTAATGATTATGTCCATTGCAAATTACAGTTCACATCTAAAGTTAAATGGTATTTTTAATGATTAGCGAATTACCCAGTGTTACTCAGGCTGTATAACTTTTGAAATGAAATGAAATATTTATTCTTGCATAAATGTAGTTGTATACAGGTGTTATTCTTAGAAACATGGTTCAGTACATTTTACCAGTTTCACTGGTGTGCAAGTAAGCAGGATCTTAATCGTCATTATTTAAGTAGTTAGTTCCTATTTATTCTACTTTATTAATTAATTATACAGATATCTGTTTTCAATTAAATTATTATTCCAATTTGTATATGTCAATTTTTTAATATCTTTAATTAAAATATTATTATTAATTATGTATTGATATTATGTTTCAAATTTGTCATTAAGAAATTCGTTTGTGGAATAATATGATTTGTCTATTAACAATTTCTTTAGTCTGGTTTTAAATATATCTAATGTTATTGTTTTTAACGGTTTTGGTAGTTTATTAAATATTATAGGTGCCATTACGTAAACACTCTTTTCCAACAGTGCCGTATTATATCTATTAACACTGAATACATTTGATTCTCTTTTTCTCAAATTTTCATGACGTGGCGGTTTTATTTTAAATAGATGGGGATTTATTTTAACGAACTGCGCAATCTCGTATATATACAGACAGGGCAAGGTTAAAATTTTAGCACAATTTTTTTCTGCGACCTTTAATATGCATAGAATACCTACAGGCGGTTCTAGCCCACGTAGCGCCCGTTTGCATTCTATACCCTGGCGCCCTCTACCACAGTCAAAACGGAATACTTACAGTTATATTTTCACCAATGAACGGAAATTCGGGTGCAAATAGTGCAATTTTAAATGATGTCGGTTAAGCAGTCGACACGTTCAAGAGAACAAGAACTCTCATAGAACCCGTGCTAAAATAGCAACAGCATACCTAGATACTGTTCTTTCATTTTCACTTATAACACAATTTGGTGTGTGGAATAGAGAGGGATATATATACAATATTTTATTTAATTCACTCCTTATTTAGCATATACTGATAATCGAGACAAAGGTAGGTATGGTAACTTTTCATTCTTTTTTCTTTACTTCTATCTAATAGTGTTCTTGTCCTGAGCGTACCAAGTAAAAAGTATTTTTATGGAAGGAAGGGGTTAAAAGAATAATGCGACACTACGCCAATATGACCTTTAATTATCTGTTTTAAGTCTGATTTCACGTTGAAACAATAGCTATTGTATTTTATTTTACAATTTTTGGATGACTATCAGCTATTCACATTATAATAATAACACATAGTGATAGTGAGCTATTAACAAGTCACCACAGATAGAAATAAATTAAGATATCTAATTAGAGAACTAAAAACAAAGAGAAAAAATAGAGTAATTAAAACATTTAAAAAAATCTAACAGCCTAAGAAAACCTGCTCATTACACACTAAAATTCAAAATGTGGATCATTGAGTTTATTCCTAAAACCAGACACTGAGGTACCCGTTATATCCAAATCATAGCTGCGAATTAATTTATTATAGGTAGCACACGATCGATACAGAAAACTATTTCGGCGATAGTTGGTGTCAACCGATTTCAAAGCAAAATAAGGACTATGACGGAAAGAGTGTCGAGGAGTATATATATCTATTTTGTTAAGTAATTCAGGACAATCGAATTTCTGTGAGTTTACAATACGAGCTAGGAAGGTTAAATGAGCGATTTCCCGACGCTGTGCGAGTTTCAGAAAATGGTGATTCTACTAAAATCTTTTAATTTTGAGTTGGTCCTACAATTTAGATGTTTAATAAATTTTAATTGTATTTGTTCAATGCGTTTAATGTATCTTGGAATATCTTGGATTCCAAACTTGAGAAGCGTATTCTAAATGAGATCGAACATATGTAGAATAGAACTTTGAATGTTTTAGCCTGAGTAAAATCTTTCGAGAAACGAGAAACGCATAAGGAACCCTAGTGCTCTAGAAGCTTGTATACCTATAGAGTAAAGGAGTCTATAGTGACGTGCCTTAATTTGCTACCGCGTCCGGTGTGGGTAATAACTCGGCCGCAGGGTCTTTGAGAGTCCTGACACCGCGAGCGATTCATGTGTTCTGGAGGTGTCGTGAGCTACGCTCGGCGCTCTCTAAATTACCTTGCACCCGTGTGCGCTGCACACCTTGCACTACTGATAGGTAGAGCCGGCAGTGAGAGAATATCAGAACCTAAACGGGCCGCTTATAGAGAATCGCTTAGTGCAATTGACGCGTCTAGATATACTGTTAGATGTAATACATAGCATAAAGGTCCGTATTATGATACTTGTTACATTCCTAAAACGAATCCGCAAAAGCGACTGCTTTAGGCCTTCTGATTGCGAATGTATGCCAACGCTGCCGTAATATTAGAGACCTCTGATTCTCCTATTTTGTAACTCACTCCTTTCTATTACCTTTCTTTTTTAATGAGGTCTAATCCGTCGTGGACACCCTTCCGCCCAGCGATAGCAGTAACGTAATGTTCGACTCCCCATGGCATACTCGGACCTACCAACTAAATCAACTCGGTGGTCCATCGCAACGCCGTAATGTTAGTCACGGGAATCAAATATACTTCCGATAACTCCTTCTTACTATCTAACCTAGGCTTCCTGATAACCTTACGCCTCATTATGGGAAATCGTAACAGGAATAAGTGGTGGTTCTTGAACCTAATTTACACGGGTTAACTTCTGTACTTCAATTTCTTAATATGATAATTTCATAATTATTTCAAAATATTAAACGTAAAAAACGTCTAGTCGATACAACAGGAAACCGGAAGGCTGGAGCTTACCTCACTCAATGGAATAGCCTTTGTATCCAGTGAGGTAATGCTGCCAGCGTTCTAGGTACAATGTCCAGCGACAGTGGTCTGGTGGGGCTGGACGGCCTTTAGTATAGTTTTTTTTATTATTATTGTATATATATATTTTAAAGTTAGTTTTATTTACAAAATTTGTGGATAATATGTATTTTCCGATATTTGAGTATCTAGACCATGGTTGTAAGTATGCAATGAACTTAATACTTTGTTGCAATTGATGTTATACATTTAGTAGTTCATTATTATGTTACTCTATAATTATATAAGGGCAATTTTATGAATGTTCTCGGTTCACGATGACATGACGCACAGAGTTAACAAATTCTAATAATTAACATCACACACATAATATCATGTTATAAGATAGGTTACAAATAGAGATTATTACTATTTTAGGTGTTTTTACTCTTAGTTTACTTACTTACTTACTCTAGCTTTAGGTGTTAATATTAATTAATTGTTGGTAATCCTCTGCGTCTGGTTATTGTGAACGGGATATAGGTATGTTAATAAAAAAAAAAACTTACCAGACACCAAAACGTGAGAAATATCCCTCTAGCCTTATATGGTAAATCCTTTAACTCTTCAGGCAGCGGTAACTCCATATACATGTAGTCATACCATAAAGTGAAATAATTCACAGCGAGTACAAAAGTGTGAAAAATGAATAACATTTTTTTAAAAAGGACGTTTAAGTTGTTTCACTAAGTTTCTAAGTCTGGGAGCGTGTGTAGAACCACTTTTTTTAAAGTAACATAAATAAAGTGTCTTGATTAGTGTCCTAAATTTGAGCTCTTTTCTTAAATATTTATTTAAAATTACTTATTTAATCTAATAATAATAATAGACAGTAATCTAATATTGATTATATTCGGTTTCAAAGCTCAAAAATATTTATTTTTTAAACTTGAACATAAAAAAGTTTGTCTAGCAACAAATAACTTTTTTAATTTACTTTTTTTTTAAACTGAGAGAAGGCCAACGTCCACCAGCGTGTCTGGTATTAGACTAAAGACATTATGTTGAATCATCTTTTACGAGTTTATCGTTTTTACAATATAGTATAACTTGTTATTGACCTGATAGTGATGGACAATTTTTTGTTGGTGCGGGTCGCTTATCAGTAATCACAAACTCAGACTAAATAAAATTTTCTAATTAAACGACAATAAAAACCTATGGAGCCTCTATAAAAGCTTTTACAAGTGCTTGATTGACTTGTCAGGTGATTAAAGAGGTGGATGAAGGCTGGTGGAGCCTTGGATAAGAAATCAATATGGGGGTCCAACAAGGAAACCTTGACAGCTTTTTGTAGTAGCAGACAATTCGCTGCAATGGCAGACAAAGAACTTCAAGGTCCATACAGCGTCTGTTGATGTTCGTATAGCTCAACCGAAGTTTAGATCTTCTACTGACGCCAATCTACGGAGTTCTTGTGACAACTTGCAAGGTGGACTAGTGTATACAGTTCACATTTCTTACAAAAACAGTCTTACTACTGAAAAACTATCAATATCCTACAACTATTGTTCATTTTAGAGTAATTTTACACATTTTAGAAGCCTGAGATAATATATAAATAATCATGATGAAAAAATCTTTTTTAGCTAGACGTTGTTGCTAGAGAATTTATTGTCGTTTCTTCTCCTTTGAACAGCGAGAACACATTGCGAAGCGGTGTACATACATAGGAAGTAGATAGATATAACGTTTATGGGCTGTTATATGTTTATGGGCGTATCATATTGTTGCAAGCCGATACTAATCCTTTGCAGGTGTCTTATTACCCCTTGGAATTTGAGTGATCTATTGTGTGCGCTAATCTATCTGTTCACACCGCTGTAAGACGTCATGAAACCTTCTTTCCTCTGTTGGTATCTCATCCGAATTCGTAGACACCATTTAGTCGATCATTTAAGGATTTCAAGAAACAGTGGATGGCATGTTGCTAGTAGGCCATGTCCAATTTACAAATGGATGAGGGTCGGTCAGTCGAAAAATGCGCCAGTCGTGATCTGAATGCGAACGAAGCGTTACCTAATACACTTTTGGAGCGAGTATCTTATAACGACAAACTTTGCGTGATTTTCTGCCCTATGGTTTTATTGTATTAGGCCTATACTCATAAGAAGTTTGAATTACGTGTGTGTATTTCTAATAAACATTGTGGTAATTCCAACGGCATTTTCGAATTTACATCCTACAAATCCCCTACAAATTCGTAGCAATATAGTATTTTATTAGGGGTACTTATTATTACTTAGTAGACCATAAAGTTTGGAATAACTTTCTGTTTAAAAGCTGACTTGAACGAATTTACTTCTTATTTATACCGATATATAAATTTTACATGAAACTCTGTCATTTTAAAATAAACAACTAAATTCAAGTGACTACTACTGTTTATACTTTGCCTAAAATGACAAATTTAAAATATATTTGTCCGTCGTGCTAAAAGTTGGTCTCGAACAGACTTCACAACGGTCGAGCAGATTTCAATGGAAATTTTAGGGCTTTAAACAGAAATTTATTCTTATTTTAAAACATTTTGTTTTATTTCGATATCTTGCGGGTTCGGTCAGAAGATATGTAGATATAGTTCTCTGCACAGATCTTGAGCGCAAAGTGGACTAATTGGGATTGCTTTGCGCACTGAGCACAGCCAGTCGCGGCTTTAGAATTATAATAATATTTTGTTGTGTCTCTAGTCGAAAGTAATTGCACAGTGCATAGGTCAAGGTGGCCGCTCAAGAATCGTGTCGGGGCTTATACCTATGTATGTATATATATACAGTTTAAATGCCGGAGACAATCTAGGAGGCGTGGCTCCAAAAAAACGTTAATATTTATCGATAATAATGTATCCGGTTGCTAACGTAATCTGTCGAAATTATGAGAGCATCATTCGTAACGGCATGGGGTTATCTGTTCGACTGTTAACCTCGTCAAACCGGAGATGCAAATGCTGCTTATCAGTAGCCACAGTCGGGTTATCAGTGTGAATGTTATGCAATTACTTTTTTTTAAATTATACATATTACGACATTTTGGGCTGTTTCCGCACTATTGTCAAAGGTTGTAGTTATTATTATTGCGTTGTACATAATTAAATTTACCTTGCCACTTGCCGCGCCAACAGTTGCATTACTTCTATGTAGCTTATGTCAAATTTTAAGCGATAGTAAGGCCAATAACGGTGGGTGAGATACAGAAACCGGCTATATTTTTTTTTTATTGCACGAGTTCAGCAGACAGGCAGACGGCTCATATAATGGCAAGCGGTTACCATCACCTATGTATAATTTGTAACAACAAAGGTGCTACCAATGTGCTGCCGCTCTATAAAGGGAGACTGAAA
This sequence comes from Dendrolimus houi, assembly GCA_039645545.1. NCBI lineage: Eukaryota > Metazoa > Arthropoda > Insecta > Lepidoptera > Lasiocampidae > Dendrolimus > Dendrolimus houi. The sequence continues at coordinate 23,284,172 of CM077126.1, read as the reverse complement.
CCTAGCCACTAAACCGTGAACACAATTCAAGGTTGTTATGGCGCCATACTCTAGACCAGGAATGGTAAATATCCAGACTGGTAAAAATACCCTACCACCTGGCTGTAAAATGAGCATTATGTTAGGAGGTGTACATCATTTAAAGTGTTTTAAAAACGTTCATATTGTTACGAGTGCGGGACTCGAATTAAAATGCCGTTTGGAATTACTATACGATTTATTAAAACTATACAAACACGTATAACATAGGTACAAATATAACTGGACACAACCAGTAAAAACTGCACGATTTAATAACGCGCGCAAAGTCTGTCACTATATAGCTTATCAAATGTACACGTCTTGCTCGTATCGTAATCGTCGCTTGATTGCCGATCTCTCCGTTCGGGCATTCCTTTATACTCAGCTTGCAATATGTTACGACCGGGTAAACAATGCCTACCATAGAGCATTACAACACACAATAGGCGGCTTTTCTAATTACAAATATTAAACACAAAGTAAACAAAAGGAGTCCAAATGCGGGTAGGTAATAAACTGTGCTTTATGGCCGGCAGGTGTGCATTCACATTTGTCAGCGTGCTTCGTGGAATTTTGTCCAAGTTGTAACACTATTGTAAAGTTTAAATAGCGGTTTAAAATAAAACAAAAATGTATATAACCATAGCATACACAGACGGATCAACACCGGTAAAGATTGTGTAAGGGTTTTTCACAATGGTCTCGGAACAGTTAAAATGGAGGACGCTGAGCCTGTATTATCCAATATTTACTTCGAAAACAAATATGTTTTGGATATAATCGAAAGTGGGATAATCTCGGTCAAGAGGGTTCCACATTTACGAGCGACGACGTAAGGCTTATCTCAGACCCCCACGGTATCCTAAGCCGCGTGCATCTACTCCCAACACGTCTTTGTACTGTGACTATTTATTGTGGTGGAAAATTAGGGATATTTTTAGTTATATCTTAATAGTTTAGTGGCTTTATTGAAAGGACATGGGCTCGAATGGGGACCTATTGGGCACGTCTCGTATGACATTTTGTTACATTTAAAAACTAGTCGTGTTAGTTTTGGTCTGTATGTGCTTAACTTAAGAGACCAAAAATTCACCTCGAGATCTGTTAGTGCCATGCACTTGTAAGAGTGGACGTAGCTGCACAATTGAAAATGAAATCTATGGTTTTGTGGTGTTTGTTTCTGTACAGAATTTGGCATAGTCTTCATTTCCATTCATATACAACAACAATTTTTTTTTTATTATTGCGAACGTGGCAAACAGTAAGACGGCACATCTAATGGAAAGTGGTTACCGCCGCCTATAAACTTTTGCAACGCCAGGGGCGAAATCAATGCTTTGCCAGCTTTTAAGATAGGATATGAGGGATGGAATAGGAGGTGAGGGTAAAAGGGGATGGAACAGGAGAGATGGGATACACCGGATGGGACACCGTTTCTTCTTGCTAGCGTGTCATGCTCGCCAAGGAGTAGGCGGAGGGCGTCCGGTTGCCGTGAGCGAGCGTCGCCGGTCCCTTAGGGAAGGATTCCCACCCGCCGTTAATCCCATCGAGATGGTAGCGCGCCGGTGTTTCGCGCGCGCTCATCTCTCCTCCCGTGAGGCCCGTTACAAATTACATCACGCCAAGGAGAACGAAGTCGCTGGAGGCTTGGTTCCTCCCGGCAGTGGAAGAGGCCTTTGGGGCGTCGACTACCTTGCGAAATGGCAAGGCCAAATACTTGTGGCTCTGACATAAAGACGAGAGACAGAAAAAAAAGGGATGGGATAGAGATATCAGAGAGGAGGCATTGGATAGAGGGGATGGTGTAGGGGAATGGAATAGGGAGAAGGAAGTGGGCCTTTGGTACTCTCACTAATCGCACGAAACACGATTAGTTGAAGGCTAACCGTTTCACGCCGATATTCTGTGAGAGCGTGGTATTACACCTGTAACATGGTGATGTTTGATATTTTCATGTATATTTATGTGTAGGTATATGCATATATGTATATATTTATGTATGTAATATTAATAGATGTATTTATGTGTCTATTAAGTATAATTCTTATTTATATAATACTAGAGTTTACCCTGCGGCTGCGCCGCGGGTCAACGGCTAGTGCGCATCTCTTGTTTAAAGAGCAGGCGGTACAGGTTACATTCTATTAAATTTTTATGTATTTGCCCCCGGAAGATTCACTTCATTTTATATCGCAAACTATACAAGCCCCCGTCTATCTGTAAACTACATAAATTATAAAACTTGACAAAATACGCAACATGGACAACATGGACTAAGTGGACCAAGTGGACCGAGTGAACCCCGAGTGGACCCCGAGTGGAGCGCGAGTGGACAGAGTGGATCCCGAGTGGACCCCGGGTGGACCCCGAGTGGACCCCGGGTGGACCCCAAGTGGATCCCGTATGGACCCCGAGTGAACCGAGTGGGCGAAATGGATAAAATCACAAAACATATCCTAATTTCCGGGATAACCTTTACATAAATCTAGCCCAAAATCTACCGAGTTTCAGCTAAATCGGTCCAATAGTCTTTCCATAAAAGGATAACAAACAGAGAGACAAATATTTTTTATCCCGGAAACTATACCATTTTTCGGAATAAAAAGTAGGTATCCTATGTTCATCCTCGGCATTGGAAATATATATATACTGAGATTTAGTCAAATCGGTCCAGTAGTTTTTCCGTGAAAACAGAATAGACAGACGGACAGACGGACAGACGGACAGACGGACGGACGGACGGAAGGTTGGACGGACGGACGGACGGACGTACGGACAGTCGGACGGGCGGACGGACGGACGGACGGACGGACTGACGGACAGACGGACAAACGGCCAGAGTTACTTTCGCATTTATGATATTAATAGGGATTTTATATATATATATGTTTATCATTGAATTAAATATAATGTAAGTAACTGCATATTGCCTAATATTTATGTATACCACCTTTAACAAATTAAATCTGTTTTATTCCTGCCACGGGTTGTCTGGAAGAGATCGCTTCTTAGCGATAAGACCGCCCATTGTGCACATTTAGAATATTTTTAGGCTGTAAGTTTTTCTGTGTATTCTGTAATAGTGTATGTACAATAAAGTGTTATCTCTATTTCTCTCTCACACACCGACCGAGGCGGCCCTAAGAACTGTAATCAAGTAATCATTGCAGCGTGGCTCTACTACGTCTCCAGATTATATTTATCAAAATTATGATCAAATTCTCGCCACCCTATCTTTATCTAAAGTCGAGCTAAGAAAATAAAGGTATTAAGTTTTCTATTAACCCGGGCCTCTGGATATTATTGGCAATAATGTCGATCCGGGATTTGCTCCACCAATAAATACACCACTTTTATAAGCTAATGGTCATATTATGACATCTTTCCCAATATCTTTGTTTACGGCCATATAAGCTGGTATTAAGAGTTACGAAAATATTATTTATACAATCTTTGTACTTTGTTTTATTTCCGCAATGTAACTATTTGATTCCGTCCATATATTGACATCTATCCATTTCCACATACATTATAAATGTTAACACGAAGTTATTTTTTTTAAATATTAAACTGTAAGACACATTTTTCTTTTTTTATAATGTACTAGCTGTACCCGGTAGACGTTGTTTTGCCCTTAAAAATATATAAAAAAATAAAAAATAAAAATCTAGAACTCGATTGCAGCGCCATATATCGTGACCAATTGTTAATCTAAGCCATTCTCAAATCCACTTGAACACACACTAAAAAATCAACACAACACAACACATCAAAATCGGCCCCACCGTTTAGGAGGAGTTTAGTGACATACATACGAACAGAAGAACTTTATATATGTTATAGATTTTTGGGCTAGAATCCCTCGCAGGCGTCCTCAGAACACCCTATCAAATGTCACAATCTGATCAATGGTTTAGGAACGCATAGAAAACAAACATACAAACATTAAGTTTTATTCACATAAATTTTTTGAACCAGAAACCCTTTCGGACGTCCTCAGAGAGTCCTATTGAAGTTCATCGCAATCTGATCAATGGGTTAGGAACGCATAGAGGACAAACATACAAATATTGATTTTTATTCATATAGATTTTTTGAGCCAGAAGCCCTTTCGGGCATCCTCAGCACATCCTACTGAAGTTTTATCGCAATCTGATCAATGGTTTAGGTACGCATAGAAAACAAACATACAAACATTAATTTTTATTCATATAGATTTTTTGAGGCAGAAACCCTTTCGGACGTCCCCAGAGAACCCTACTGAAGTTTCATCGCAATCTGATCAATGGTTTAGGAACGCATAGAGGACAAACATACAAATATTGATTTTTATTCATATAGATTTTTGAGCCAGAAACCCTTTCGGGCATCCTTAGAGCACCCTACTGTAGTTTCATTGCAATCTGATCAATAGTTTAGAAGCGCATCGAGGACAAACATACAAATATATTAGCTACATTTTTATTTATAAGAATAATAATCGAGTTGTCTGGCATTGGGCGTTAACAACTGCAACACAGTATTATGCTACAGCAGTTTTTTGGTATACCATATTGTTTATTGCACATTTATGTTAATGGTTTTGAATAAGTTCTTTAAATTCTTCTTTAGTTTAGGTCAAAGGTCCGAGTTACGTTATACTTAAATACAGTATGAGGATTTTAAAAAATCTGCGTAAGCACAGCACCTTCATTCGCAGTGGCTTTAGCAGGCATCGGGTGGCTAAAGAGAATAAAATTGGTGCTCAAATCGTTATAGTATACTATAACGATTTGAGCACCAATTTTATTCTATAACTATCCCAGTTGGAGCAGGAACATTATAATGTTCCTGCTCCAACTGGGATAGTGCTAGTTTTAGTGACACTATCCCAGTTAGTAGTAGCTACGGGTTTAATGGGTTATTTGTAATGCGACATCATTATTAATTGATAATCACTTCAGACGTTCACAGATAACGTACATATATAAAGTACATCTGAAGTATCATTTAACCTCTACCTTTCGCTGCTACAAGGGACTATGGGTAGAATACAATATAACTAAAGTTTTCTTTCACTGTATTAGTTTATAAAGCAATTTTAAAGAAGTTTAATGAAGTAATTTATTTAACCTAGCCTTTAAATGGACGAAGCGGCGTGAATAGCCCTCCTATCAAAACAAACATTTAAACATGACCCTACAAACGCTAAGGCCTCGAAACAACTAAGCTGAATTCATTTTCACTTAAAATGAAATAGTGTATGTTCAGTTGGCAAATAGAAACGCCGCTCATTAACTCGCCTTAATGAGGACCCTGGCGTAAAGGAACGGAAACACGTTCAAAATAACCGAAGAAATTCTAAATTGCGAGCTTAGTACTTACAAAATGGCCGACAAGTTTAATGGTTTTAAAGGATTTAAAAACATTAAATAATTTATACTATGGTTACAACTTAAGTTCCGACAAAAACAAAATCCACCTGCATATCTATAGAAACATACTTTATTACCTTTTCGGCATTTGGAATTCTTTTGTTTACTTTATGTTTAAAATTGGTGATTAGAAAACAGCCCATTGTGTATTGTAATCTTTTATGGCAGTCATTAGCCAGGTGTGCGGGTTACGATTTCTAAGAAATTGCGCCGACGCTTGCTGGGCAGACATATTTGCATTTGTGCAATATAAAGCAATGGCCCGATTGAGGAAGCGTCAGTCAAGCATAACTACAAGCGAAGCAAGACCTGTGTGTATTCGTTAATCTATTTTGGACTTTGCGCGTGTATTTGAATTACGATCTCCTGCATTACGTTTGGACTTATTGCATTCGGTTATATTTGTACCTGTGTTATACGTGTTTGTATGGTTCTAATAAAGTTTATGATAATTCCAACGGCATTTTAATTCGAGTCCTGCAAATTGTAACACTATTATATATATTCGAAATAACAGCTCATATACGTCCCACTGTTGGGTTCAGGCCTCCTACTATAGGGGAACGGACAGTATACCCGCCACGCTTGTCCAAGGCGGCTTAGCAGGTTTGACAGGTCGGTTATCTCGATGCGCAGGTTTCATAACGAGGTTTTCCTTCACTGCAGTTAAGGGTAATTGTAACAATATGCACATTAGGTCGAAAAACTGGCTAAGTGGTGCCTGCGTGCCGGCCAGGATTCGGATCTGCGCTCTTTGAGTTTGAAATTACGCTACCACGACTTCTAACATTAATGGAAACTGCATTTACATAGCTGCCCGCTCCAGCTTTTTATACTCTCTTCTGTATAACGTTTATATTTTGCATAACATGAAAGAAATCTATGGAGATTTGACGCCTTAGTATGTCATTATTGCGACGGCAACTATATTTTTTGTTACAACTCAATTCATTGTTTGAAAAGTCATTGTATTGCATATATAATTATGTATTTAAATAAAGATAATATATAAATAATTATGATGTAATTTTTTTTAGCTAGATGTGTCGTTGGGGAGTTTCTTGCCGCTTCTTTTCCTGTAAACACCGATAACATGTTGCAAAGCGGTGTACATAGAATAGGAAGTAGATTTAAATTTTGACTTACATATATGACCTTCAAAAAGTGTTCTCCAGTGGAACTTATTTTAAATAAAAACTTTTGAATTTGAATATACAATGGAGCTTTTGAATCTCTAAGTTTTATCACGATGTTTCCTTCATAGTCATCATGTAATTGTCATTAGTACAAGCTGCTAAAACCTTCAAATCTTCATTATGGTGAGGCTTCATTTGGGATAATATTTCAAATATAAGCCGTTTCACGCAGTTCTAGCGATGGATGTAATGCGTCATTTGTGATGCGGTATTGTTTTTAATTGTTGATGTCGTTACATATTGTATACTAATGTGGTTATTCGATAATGGCGTTATTTTTAACGCTTTAAATAAGGCGCATTCGACCACAACCACTACAATATCTTTAACAATATCGTAGGTGCGGCTGCACCATTACAAATAAAAAAACGAACAGTTCTAAAATTGACACGGCTATAGCTCACTGTGACATTGACAAATAGTGTCATCAGAATTGTTCGTGGAGTGTATGCGGATTAGTGTAGAATATATTGACCATTTACTATTTGCCATCAACGATGTATTTTAGACGAAATAACTTATTTTTTCAGCAGTGAATTCGGTAGTCCACCAACTATAAAGGGTGCCATAAAGGCGACAAATGTCCACGAAACGGACCAAATAAATTACATATCTATATATAAGTCTACTAGCATTTGCCCGGGACTTCCAACGTAGACAACGTTGGACAGGTAACAAAGATTATAATTATTTTGCTAAACATAAAATCAAAGGCTATTTTCAGCAGGGTAATGGATTTTCTGTATAAAAATAGATGAATCCTGGAAATTCCTGTTAAAACTCGGAATAAGTAATATTACTAAAGGCATCGTCTTCGTCTTCTGCGAGCGGGCGGTTTCCGCAACTTGACGACAAAGCGCCTATTTTGCGTGCGAGGGTGGACGAGGGTTTACTCCATCCAGCCCAGCTCCTCCAGGAAGTCCACCAGTTTCTTGACGTTGCTGAAGACTTCTCGGAGGCTACTTGGGGCGTCCAGATACTTCGCCCTGTATTGGGCCACCTCTTCGCATTCAAGCAGGACGTGGGCGGGTGTTTCTTCTGCCTCCAGGCATGCTCTGCACAGGGGGCTGTCAGTGACACCTATATTGAAAAGATGTCTGTTAAAATTGCTATGTCCAGTGGCTGCACTAATAACTTGTCTCAGCCGGGACTGACTGAGCTTTAGGATATTCCTGGAGAAACGCAGGTTCACTCGAGGCATTGCCTGCAATCCTCCAGTTTATTCCAAAGTTGTTGATGTAATGCCTGCAGTTGTCAGTTTGTGCTGGTTTTATGATTATAAACGTTATTTAAAATTATACAATGGATGATGGCGCGCGCAATGAATTACATAAGAACAAGAAGCGAAACAACAACATGGCCGCAGACCATCTCGCGCGCAGCAAGCTTCACACCGCACTCTTCAGCGCGTGCCTTCGCACGCATCCCTCATTTTACCACATATAGCATTAATGATGTTAATTTTATCAAAAAATACAATTTCATCGCTCACAATGCCCTTGTCCTTTGATTTATGTAATTTCTAAACCAACTGTGCGGCACAGGCAGGAAAGGTTCCGGTCCAACTGGTTGGGTTTCAGAACCTCTCCTTGCCAGTTGATCTGCCGCATCATTTCCTCGGGCACCACTGTGTCCCTCGATCCATTGAAGGGTCAAGCTATTGTTCTTACCTGCCGCCTCATTTAGAGCCGAGTGGCATTCGTATATTAAATTTGAATAAATAACCCTGCTACTAAGCGCTTGTACCTAGTACCGATCTGCTATCAGAGAGTATTCTGATACTGTGATCATAGACATCTCTAGCTACGATTACTTTAGCTGCAAGCAGGATTCCTATGCACTCTGCTTGATATACTGTATTAAACTTACCCAGGGGCTCGGATATGTTAATATTAAGGTCTTCTGAGAAGACTTCCGTGCCTGAGCCCGAGCTAGTCTTTGACCCATCAGTATAAAGGCTAAGCTCATGATGGGAAAGAAAACTGTCGTTACCTTCCACGAGTTCAACCTTGTATTTTTTATCGAAGATGAAAGCTTTCTCTATTCTGTCACTGACCGCTTCCACCAAAGGTGAGTTGGACCATGCTTCCGAGAGAATGCTGAAATGTCTTACCTTGTCAAACTTAAGAGTTTTCAGGTGTTTTAATCTTAGGGCCGCCATTGCTGCTTCTTGTTGTACGAACAGGTGAAGTGGAGGGATGTTAAGAGCTATTTCTAAGGCCGCGGTGGGCTTTGTCCTCATGCATCCCATCACAGCACAACACGCTTGTCTTTGTAGTCTCTGAAGTTTGGTCGTGCAGGTCGTAAGCTTATTCCTTGTCCACCAAACCACAGAGCCATAAATTAGCATGGGTCTAACCACAGCTGTATAGAGCCATAGAAAGAGTTTGGGATGAAGTCCCCAACGCTCACCAACTGCTTATTAAAGGCATACACAACTATAATTGTTTTTATAAAGATTTTATCGATCAGTGAAAATTTCGCATTGGAATAATTTTTTTTCGACCTGGCCACTTTAAACCTCTCCCAAGTAAATTGTCGTGGGATTCTCGGAATATAAAGTACTGCTGATTTTAAGTCCGGGAATTTATTATCGATCAGCGAAAACTGCATTGAAATCGACTCAATAGCTTTTATGTGAATCCCGAATAAACAGACAAACACAAAAAATGTAAGAAACAAAAGTAGTCTTTTGTTTTTACAATATTATAGATATAAATCGAACCATAAACAATAGGGGAGCACACAATCAAAAAACTATGGAATTCTTAAAGGCTGAGACAAAGAGAGTTAGAGAGAGCATTTCTTGGCGCTTCTTTAGAACAGTAATAAAACTTTGTGTACAAAGACTATACCTTAAAAAGTGTTCTACAGTGGAGCTTGGTTTGAATAAAAACCATTGAATTTTGAATAATCAGTCTTTATTTGACAAATGCAACGGATACAAAAAGGTAATGTAATTTAAGTACAATCATGTATTACCGGTATAAAAAACTAATTTAAATGACATTAGATAATGTTTGTAAACGTAGTACTTTCTGAAATATTCGCGACTGAACATACTCGTAAGTAGTATCAGAACAAAGGGTTATATATTACCCGAAACCCAATCTGCGGTCTTGGGCATACATAACCTTCAGTCGAAGCCGAAATTGAAAAAACACACTCTCGTTTAATTTTAGTTATCATTCATAACTACCAAATAATCTCTACACAATTTCCATCGATATTAATATTATTACGTATAGTCAATTAATTGATTGTAAAATTTTCTTCTTTGTAAATATATAATTGGAATAAAGCCAGTAATCTATATCGGTTTCTTATAAAAGTTATTTCTTCACCTTCCGTTTCGCCTTCGGCAGAAGCTTAGCTTAGTTTCGGGCAAAATAATTATGATATTTTGGTTCTGACCGATCGGACCGAACGATAAACACAAGACATGATAATTAAATTAATTCAGATTTGACCTTTCAGCCTTGACAGAGTGAAAATGGCCGAAAGATTAATAGTTTTATTTAACGCCAATAATTATTTAAAAATGATGTTTGTTCTATATTTCATTATATTTATTTATATATGACCTTAAGATATCATACTTTTTTATTTATTATTTACCAGTGAAATTTAGATAATTGTACAGAATTCGGCCACAACATTTAACCTAGATTTTGCATATTGTATGCAAATGTATTCTCGAATGGTGAAAAATGCCTATGCATTCATATAATTAATGCATAGAAATATAAAATATAAAAAATTCTATGCATTATTTATATTATTGTGTGTGTATGGGTGTGTGTGTCTGGTGTGTGTGTGTGTGTGTGTGTGTGTGTGTGTGGGCACCAGCATGTTATGTAACTGTGTAACAACAAAAAGTTATGAACATTTTAATTTATAAACATTTTATCGGTAATAATAGGTTGGGGAAAAAGTCTTTTCGCATATAGTATGTATGAACTTGTAATAAGATTTCTTTGGCTATACCATTTGTATCTGGCTGGTTTTGGTATCATTAAAAAGTTTTAATTTTAAAGAAGACAATTCCAAATTAAAATTAGGAAAGTGCGTGATTTTCATTTGTTTTTCTTATTGTTAAAATGAGTGAATCTAATGAAGAAATTCCATACATTTTAAAATTTTACTACAAAAAAGGTAAAAATGCAACACAAGCCGCGAAAAAAATTCGTGATGTTTATGGACCTAATGCAGTATCTGTGAGAGTAGCGCAAATTTGGTTTAAGCGTTTTCAATCCGGAAATTTTGATATCAAACGGACGAATCTGTTACGGACAAAATTGATGCCATTTTTGAAAAAGTGGAGTAAGATCGGCATATTTGTAGTTACGATCTAGCTGGAGAACTGGGAATTGACCACAAAACGGTTTTGGCGCATTCGAAAAAAGCTCGGTACACAAAAAAGCTCGATATTTGGGTGCCTCGTGAGCTCACTGAAAGAAACCTAATGAACCGTGTACTCATTTGTGATTCTTTATTACGACGTAATGAAACCGAAAAATTTTTGAAGAAGCTGATAACTGGTGATGAAAAGGGGATCACGTACGACAAGAACGTGTGAAAAAGACCGTGGTCAAAGGCCGGTCAGGCTTCACAGACTGTAGCGAAACCCGGGTTAACTCGCAACAAGGTGATGCTGTGTGTATGGTGGGATTGGAAGGGCATTATTCATTATGAGCTGTTACCGCCAGGCAGGACCATCGATACTGAACTGTACTGCGAACAACTGATGAGATTAAAGCAAAAAGTTGAGAGTAAGCGGCCGGAATTAATCAACAGAAGGGGTGTGGTTTTTCACCATGATAACGCTAGACCTCACACATCTTTAGCCACTCAGCAAAAATTACGAGAGTTTGGCTGGGAGGTGTTAATGCATCCGCCGTATAGTCCTGACCTTGCACCTTCAGATTTTCACCTGTTTCGGTCTCTGCAGAATTTCTCAGGCAGTGTCAGGTTAACATCATGAGAGGACTGCCAAAACCACTTGTCCCATTTTTTTGATCAGAAGCCCCAAAATTTTTATAGCAATGGGATCACGTCCCTACCTACAAGATGGCAAAAAGTTGTCCAACAAAATGGCAACAAAATTTACATTAGTCAAATGTAAATAAACTTTATAAAAAAACCTTTTGAATTTTTACATAAAATGCGAAGGAATTTTTTCCCCAACCTAATATAATGGCTTAACATTATTTTTGATGACAGGAGAGTTAAAGTAAAAAAAAAATATTTTTTTATTGCAGGAGTTCAGCAGACAGGCAGACGGCCTATTTGATGGAAAGCGGTTACCATCGCCCATGGACATTTGCAACACCAAAAGTGCTAAAAATGCGCTGCTGCTCTCTTAAGGGAGACTGGAATCTGGTCACTAATTCCGGAACACAACTCAGGGCTGTTATGGCGGCATACTTTAGACCAGGGGTGGTAGCCATCCAGTCGGGCAAATACCCTACTACTATGGTTGTGGGTTCTTTTGTCGCCTCTTACGACGGGCCGCCCGGCCGCAGGAAATTGTATTCTTTCTCCGTTCCTGCACGGATATGATTACATATATTATATTATAATATACATAATATCAATTAAAAAGTACAGTTAAATAATGAAACTAAGAGTAAATTTCAACGAAAATATTGACTTACGACGTACTCTATAACACCACATCTTGCTAAATAATACATCAACAAATTAATCCACGTACGTGATGTAAGACTAATATTGTTTATATAAGATTAAAAAATAAATTATTCCTATTCAACTATGATTGTATATAAATGCTTTTCTGGTATCATGTATAATAAAAATAGCACCAAACTTTATGACCGCTCTTTGTTGGTAATGTAATTATGTTTACGCAAGCAATATACGCTTTTTCGGGCAAAATTAGAAAACCTGCAGTGATATTATTTGGAAATGGCATAAAGTTTGGCGTAAATTACAATTTACCATAACTTTTATGTTTAACTAGAAATAAAATTGAAGCGTCTGTTTGTGATTACAGAATAAGTACTTATTATAAAGCAGTGTGCCACAAATGTTTCCTGATCCCTCAGAAAATTATGTTTTTAGTCTAAATGCATACGAATTAGAGATTTTTTTATCACACGATTTAATTGCTCCTCAGGACCTATTTATAAAGCGATTTTTTCTCATTTACGCGCACACTGTGGTACAGTTTTACACAAGTTATAATTTCAATCGGCAGTTTTCGTTTGCGCAGAAGTAGAGACCACATGTAAATATCGGATATATTGTACCTATATTGAATTTTATTCGCTAGCCGAAATAGCAGTGTTGCTTGCTATGCTTTCTAGCACTGTTCGCTTACACAATTCGTACACTGTCATCCGCTACTAAAAATGGTCAACTGCGTAGATCGGGAGGGATTATTCGTTGTGTAAAATTGTATCATATTTATCTTACTTGCTATATCAGTCAGTTGTAAGAGCTATAGTCTAGAAAGATACTCGTGCACAAACCGACAACCGAAATGATATACGGATTAAATTTTAAAAAATATTAGTGGCTTTTGAGATTGAGACCCTGGGGCCGTGGGGGCCTGGGGTTCAACACCTCTATCGAGATTTCCTAACGCGACTGACGCGAGAGGTCTCGCGTGACCAAAAGGCTGGTATGTATTTGGGGAAGCGCCCTACACAACGTGCAAATGCGGCCAGCTTTTTGCGAACGCTCCCCGCAGACAGCGTCATTTAGAGTAATTTTTTACTTATTGATGTTTTTATCATAGTTTTCGTTTTACTTAAAGTATTTATTGCAAGCTGACCCGGAAGTCGTTGTTCTGCCATAAAAGTAACACCATAATAGGGTGAAATATACTTTAGGACCAATTCCCATATTTACCAACTATACAAAAGACCCATTAAAATCAGTTAAGTCGTTTCGGAGGTGTGCGACCGCAAACACCGTGACACGACGAGATATTTATATATCAGATTGAAAATATATTTACTTGTATTTATGTTTTTTTTTTATTTTTAAGGCAGTGTTATAAAATTCCTATAATTGTGTATAATATATAATTTAAAACAATTTTTTTTATAGGTAAGACATTTTAATCTTAATTTGATTGTAATAGTAGATTGTTACACAAGAGATAAATTGACCTATTTAAACATGAGATGGTTTGGCGTACGAGCGTTACGAGGGCACTAATAGTTCGAGTGCCTAAATAGGTCCATCATCCAAGGTTTACACTCTGCTTTTTTATTTCGAATATCAGGAAAGTTAATAAAAACTGATTAGTTAAACAATCAACTACATCTCGAATAAAATCAGGCGTTGAATCCATATCTAATCTATCTAATCTAAATCTGATGAAACGTCATCACGTACGTCACATATGAAACGTCAACTAAATTTCTTTTTCTGTGGCATTCTACCAACCAGTATTTTTTGTCACTGATGATAGTAAATATTTAGCTCAAATTTATATAAATTAAATAATAATTTAATAAATAGTTATTTATAAGTTATAAATAATGTTAAAAAATTGTAGATTTTTTAAAATTATATTTAATGCCGCGATTTAACAGTGGCTGTAAAAAAATGTTGCGACATGAGCCGCATGGATTATCTATGTCTCGCATAGTTTTTTAAATTTTGTGACAGCAGGAACAACGTTTCCCAAAGACGAAAAGTACTGTTTTCATCCCTGTGATTAGGAATCCCAAGCGTACTTTCAGAATATAAGAAATGAAAAGCACTTTTTCACATATTTTTGTGTCTATGAACAAAAGTATGTGACATTCCTATTTTATCAAATTATCGCTTTATGACTAGGTATACTGTTTCATATCCTTAATATTGATTAAAATTTCACATAAATGTTATTTTTGTACCAATAATAAGGTAAAGGGTACTTAATAGCAAGATCTCCAGATTGTGAAGTTTTTAATCCAAAAATTGTTTGGAGAAAATTTTAAGAGGTAGGTATAAAATTCTCCCCAAAAGTTTTTTGTTTTGGGAAGAAACTTTGTGTGCGTGTAAAATGTTGTCTTTGGGGTTTATAAAAATTAGTACCAAGCAGTAAAATATAACTAATACGGCCTGGTTTATTAAAGTTACTGCTGGCATAATAAGTTCATTAAATTGAGGCGATATCAAAAACTCTATCTGAAGACCCTGCTAAGTGTAACGACACACTTGCCGTAGGTACGATGCCGACAATGGCGACTAAATAATCGAGCTTAGTATTTGATTAAACGCGCCAAACTTCAGTTCGTTACGCGATGGAAAGTAGTACGGTACGAAACTTCCCCAAAGATCTTATGGTCATAAATTGGGTCAATTACGTTCGCTGAACTTTCGATCGCGTAAGGCGTCGCATAGTGGGTTGATTGCTATTCAAAATATATTGAACGTGTTTACACAGAAATAGCTGTTAGACGAAAACTAAGGCATTACGTCGAACTACGTAATTTCGGCTAATGTGACATAGGTTACTTAAAAAACACTGCGAGCCAAATTTTCAGCGTCATACTTTCGGCAGATGTGTCGCTAGCCTTAGGTATAGTAGTTATATTAAAATTATGCATGAGTACTTTCTAGAACACGTCTAAGGTAAGTACTTAAATATAGATATACAGAGTCAATTACTTAAACTTAAAAAACTTGGTTAATGTGTACCGCGTCTCAGGCATTTGTTTTTTCCCATGGAATTCTGGATTATCAGGATTGTTTGAAACCCTTTCGATAGCGACTTTTTGGTTCATTAGTGTGATGATGTGCAAGATGTCCAATTCCTGGTGATGCTTCTCCACCATCTCGCAAAACGCCTGGACCATCCAGGAGCCGTTTCTGTCACGATAGGATACGTAATCTATAAAAAAATCATACAATTTATAAAACTGACGAAGTGTGCGTGTGAGTAAGCGGTGCGCATAATGAAGGAGGTATTTGGTGGAAATACCATCTATACGAACAAAGCGCTTTGTGACCACCTTCATTTAGTGCACCGCAAAAGAGTGGGACTCACTGCTGGAGTCTGTAAATTGGATTGTCTTCAAGTCCCGTGTGAATATGCACCTTTTAGGTAAGCGTGCTTCATCTTAGATCATATCTCGGCTTTAAATCGCGCAAGATAATGGTCAAATGTGAACCTTTACTGTAAAAAAATAACCTATACAATGTGCGTGTTCGCCATTCAATGTTACTGTCGTTTATATCTTGGCGAATTCACTACAACACTGTGTAGACTAGAGATGCCACGAATATTCAGCTGCTAATCGATATTCGGCCTATTCGGCCACTTTTTTAAGTATTCTGTATTCATCCGAATACCGAGCACAATTCAGCCGAACACCAAATTGTGTAAAAAATAACCGCACATATGGCCCAAAATTGTAGACATTTCCATCAAAAATTGATAGTTAAACTACGTTTTAAGAGTGTTAAATGCGATTTTAATTAATATTACGTTTCCGTCAGTTTTTAAAGTGTCATAATCATATAAAAAATTATTTAAAATCGCACTTAAAATCGATCAAACATAGTTTTAATTATGCGTACCGATCATTTGCGAGAACGTAAGAAAATACTTCACAAATTATTGCTTAAATACTAACCTGCTGCGCGCGAATTGAAAATATCTTCTGCCGAATATTCGGTATTCGGCCTAACCACTATTCGTGGCATCTCTAGTGTAGACGAACAAAATTAATAACACATATATAGCTTTTCTTATGTTTGCTTGTGACAAACTGGCAAACGTGTCCACTTAATGGCATGTAACTACCGTCGCCCATGGACATCTGCAACACTAAGCGTGCTGATGCATTGCCTACCTCGTTGAGTCTTTAAATATCTGTTTATGCCCTTTTTGAAGAGCAATTCCATAGCTTGCTCACGTATGGCACAAAAGAGCGAGCGCAACATACAGTGGATGACTTTCAGATGACAAGGAAGTGTAGA
Organism: Dendrolimus houi; assembly: GCA_039645545.1. Lineage (NCBI taxonomy): Eukaryota > Metazoa > Arthropoda > Insecta > Lepidoptera > Lasiocampidae > Dendrolimus > Dendrolimus houi. Next base: position 23,267,596 of record CM077126.1, on the reverse strand, counting down.
TAACTCCGACTCGCCGGCGAGCAGTGCGGTGGTAAAATGGTGACGTAGGCACCAAATCAAATAGCTCATCAGAACACTCCCCATTGTACAAACGGTAGAATACTCTTAGAGCGCCAACTTCTCTTTTGAGACTTAAAGGTTCAAAACCGTCTGTCAGGTCGGGATCGTCGATAAGCGATTACACATTCCTATTAGTTTTCATTCACGAAGAGCCGTAGTTTTTGAAAATGACTGTGACAATATATATAAAGACAGGTGGACGGACGGACATAAGTACGTTATACGGGTGTTGTGAAATGGCAAAGACTAGAAACTATAATGATATGATATAAAACTTGCTTAAGTTCAGCTGGCGATTAAAACCAGCGCTATTGTTTTGGACTATGGACCACTGGTGATGTGGCTAAGAATACGTATATTCATTAAATCAACTAATGAGACTGGTAATTAAAATGATATAGACAATCAATAAGACACGATCACGTCAAAATCACCGTGATTTACCTTCAACAGTGGAGCATAAGACCAAAAAGTCCGAATGGGTTGGGATTTTAATGACATTACTGCCATCTCCGTCCGCGTCTACCTGTACAGATTTTCCTTCGTCCATGAGTTTGCCTCTACAAGCCTGCAAAAGAGTATTGTCACCTTATTAATGGCTTTTATTCACTTTGACTAGGACTAGTAATTTTCTAAGGTTCCGTAGCCATTTGGCAACTGTATTCTTAAGAAATTGTCACTTTGGGCATAATCATTTTTTGCAAAAACTACACAGTATAAAAACTAGAGAGTGAAGCAATTTTCACGTCTTTGAGAGGTAGTTAAGCCATTTATTTCTTCATTAAAAAAGTAATTAGTAGTCATCTTTACGTTTTTGCAAATACTGCCTAAAGATACACTAAAAAGAATTCAACCTCTAGTTACATGTAAGGGTACGTTCACACGAAGACAACGATTTCTAAGCCGGATCTGATATTTTTTTATTCACCATCGCCTATGCACATTTGTAATACCAAAGGTGCAACCAATGTGCTGCCGCTCTCTAAAGGGAGACTGGATCCTGGCCACAAAACTCGGAACTTAACTCAAGGTTGTTATGGTGGCATACTCTAGACCAGGGGTGGCAGCTATTCAGACGGACAAATACCACATGGCTGTGGATTGTTTTGTCACCTCTTACAACAGTCCGCCGGCCGAAGGAAATTGTATTCTTTCTCCGTTCATGCACGAATGAACGGATTTTTGATGGATACGTTTAGTCACATGTATGAGCTTAAAAGTGCAATCGGTTTTATGATCCGGCAAATAACCGAAACGGGCAAAGCTTAACATTCGATTTTGTGACTGTAATCTGATTTGGTTATACGGCAAAATACTGAATACGGTTCAGCGAGAATAGGATTTTAATACATACGTTCACACGGGCGCAGATTCGTTTTTACCGAATGTTGCAAAAAACCCGGTACGGCAAAGTTGTTCGTCTTTTCACAATTGGGTTTAACCAAAACCTCTTTCTAGAATGCCTCTGACGGCGATAATACCAGTTGTATGACAGCAAGAGTGTTCACGTCCTTTGCTTTCAAATGGTAGTGAGAGACTGAGCGCTTTTCTGCAAAAAACCGAATTGCGAAAAATCGAATATTCACACGTTGACACACCTTTCGGTTTTTTGCGGAAAAGTAAAACCGAATGCCGGGTGAACAGAGCATTCGGTTCTGTTGTATACGGTATGGATTCAAAAGTGGTTTGGACTGTAATAGGTGCTGGATTTTATAAGATGTTTTGTATGATTTGTGTGACTCACTTGTCTTCGTCTGCGGTCTTCTTTGGGCCGGTCCGTCGTCTGCCTTATTTCTTGATTTGACACATACACACTGTGTTTAAAGTGTTGGTAATACAGGACAAGGATAAGCCACTTTATATTAAATGTTAATTATATTCGTACGCGAAAAAAAGGTAAGTTGCAGGAACAGAGAGCGGATGCGAAACGAATTCTACTTCTTTTTTGGAGGATTATGGCTCCAACGTAATGAAGCGAATTATCAGCGCGGGAAATCGAAGATACAAAATGTCACTGTCAATGACAACTACTTTGACATTAAGTTTTTTTATTTACGCAGTAACAAGGCTTTGGCTTTTACACGGCAAAAATCGGGTCCGGCAAAACTTGACTCCGTGAGAACATAACCTTATTTTATTTATTACCCCCAATATTTTTTTTTAACAATTTTACTACATAAATTGTGTTATGTAGACTACTTTTACGTGTAAAATTTCATCCGTGTAGACCCAGTAGTATCTGATAAATATTAGTAACATACACGCACAGACTGTAAGGGTTCTATTTTTGCTAAAATAACTAAGGAATTCTAGAAAAGGATGGATTGTGTGATGGATGATATAGTGATTTGTGGTGTGAATGAGGACGTTTGTCAAATAGAACAAATGGAAGTAAAAGCATACAATGGTCTACTGATTTCACTTCTGTAAATTTCTTCAATTTTATCAATATCTTATGCCAAAAGTAACATGACATCCAGACCGACGTCACTATTAGATACACTTTAGTGCTTAGTTTCAATATTTTTTGCCCCAAATTTTTTGATTCAAAGCAATAAATTCCCAATATGGAGAACTAGTACTGTACCGACCCCAAATGATTTGGGAGAATGAAAACTCACTTGTACAAGAAACAACTTCGGCTTGGTTACAAGCCCCGGATCTCCGTTCTCGAACAATTCGATGAGGTCCTGAAGTTGGTAAGGTCTGTCAGCTGCATACAGTTCGCCGCCTTTGCCACCGTGGGTCAAAATGACCACGCACACACACGACGTCTCGCTGTGATTGTCGTTGCAGACTGTAAAGATGAGACAACAGAAGTTTTAGAAGAAAGCAACCGTTAAGAAAGTTAAAGATTATATTTTAGATACTAGGTATTTAGATATACCCGCAACTTCATCCACGCTTGACTTGAAATTCCCGCGGGATTCCCGGGGCACGAAGTACCGCAGCATTAAACAAATAATGAAATGCTTTCGGAATAAGCAAATTTTTATGCCCATACAACAACAAAAAATAATATCTTGAATTATTTATACTTATACTTGAATACTACTTACAACTTTTCAAAGAATCCTTGATTTCTCGATAGACCTTATCGTGATGAACGATGACTTGAAAGTCGAGCTTTGAGAACAACTGCTTGAGTGACTTTACGTCTTCGTAGGTCCCGTTACGTGGGTTCGGCTGACCTCTGCAGAATTTTTAGGAATAAATTTTCTTAGAATTCCGCAGCCGTTCCTTACAATCTTAATGTATAAAAAATAATGATTGTCTGTATGTCCTATGTATAGAATCGTAAACTATACATTTGATCATGTGATGATCTTTAGCAAAGTTGTTGTGCATGAACCAAAGAAGGTTTCTGAGTTGGTTCACAATTGGACCCGGTAGGTGGTGCTGCTGTCGGCATATCGACTGAAGCTTTTCCGAGCAGGACGACGTCTGCCGGGACAGCTAGTTTAAAATATATTTTAACGGATTTCAAAGCGTGTTTTATATAAGGTGGAAAATATTGAAAATATAAAGAGAAGAGAAAAATATTCTGGTGGCTCACTTTCCCCTCCTCCGGATCTTCCCATCTCACTCCTAAATCCCACCTTTAAGGCTGGCAACATGGCGGCAGCGCTCCTGGTGTTGTAAAAAAGCCGTACATTTTTACACAACTAATAATTCCTCCCGATTCATCTACGCAGTAGACAAATTTTAGTAGCGCGTGACTGTTTACGAATTGTGTAAGCGGAAAATAGCTAAGAATGCAGAGCAAGCAACACTTCAGCCTCTGCTTATTGCGAAAGCTGGTCTACACTTTTCTGCGCAAACGAAAACTATTGATCGAAATTAAAAGTTGTGTAAAACTGTAGTTTATTAATATTTTCTTAAGTTTTCGGGACTGGTATACGTAATAAAACTACGTTTTAACGGTTTTAAGCGCAATAATTTATTTGATTTTTATTATTCCGTCGTTTCGGCCACTTTTCTGTAGCCGTGATCACGGAAGACAAAGATATCAGGTGTCAATGAGTATTGTTAAGTTTTATTTAGCCTACCGCCAACTTGTTCATTTTTAATTATTTAGTTTTAATTTTGTTTATGGTTATTATTTACTCTATTGGAGCCTAATCTAAGTTACCACCGCTTTGCAATATGTTGTGGCTTGAAGAAGAAACGGCGCAAGAAATTCTTCAGCAAACATGCCTAGTTCTAATAATTTTATATAATATTAAAATGGGTAGGAGGTAAAATAAAAAGAAATTGTCAATCAAGTTTGTTTGTGTTCCGGTACACGCAGAAAGAGCTCGCAGTGTCTTGAGGTCTGGCGGTTGGTTTTTGCTGGATTTAGCTCTTAATAGTTTTAATGATCGGATCCCAAACAGGTGGCATTTGCCAACCTCTTAAAATTTAGGTGTTTTTTGATTTCAATAGCCTCACGCATCATTCTAGGTATGAAACGATTCTCTTTTGCGAGGATTTGTGGTTTATCGAATCTGATGTAGTGCTCGGGTTTACCCAGCGTGTGTTCACTGATCGCAGACTTTGTAGATCTTGTGTGTTTCATTTCATTAATGTGTTCTTTTACCCGTGTTTTTATGCTTCTCTGTTTGCCCAAATCAAAATGACGCGAGCTCGAATTATGGCCGAAAAAGCATGCACCTTTTGGCAGATTTCTGACCTAATGTGTATATTGTAACTAATAACATGCGCTGAAAGCGAAGGAAAACCTCGTGACGAAATCTGCAAATCGATTGACCGAGATAACTGATGTATCAAACCATCTAAACTACCTTGGAGAAACAGAGCGGGTATACTATCCGTTTCCCTTAAGAAATTAGGAGGCCCGAGTCCAGCAATGGTACAATTATAGGCTGTTATTATTGATATGTATAGTAGTCGCGAAAACTTAAGAAACTATTGATATGTATGTAAAATATAATTTATGGGTAAGGATAGACGGACATGACAACCTCAAACTGGTATTTGATAATTTTTCCTCCTTGAGTTATATTCCTCATTCTTGAACCCTCAAGAATGAGGAATATAACTCGAGGAGGAGCCCCGTGACACTCAACGGCAACATGCAGTGCGCCATGTACGGAGTGTATATGACATCGTTGATTGTGGGGTGGATCAGTAGAGTTCTTCAGAAACGTTTCCGTGTAAAAACGGAAAGCTCCTGAACGAATCAACTTGCAATCTTAGGGAGCGTGAAACGAACACATTCGAGAATATGCCTCCGATAGGATTTCTTAATAGATTAATTAGTTCGGGAGCTTTCCGTTCTTACACGGAATCATTTCCGATGTTTGTGAATAGCTGGTCGGACCTCTTTTCCTTTTAATGTTAGCGAATAATATTTATAAATGCCGTAGCGACCTCTAGCGTGATATTTAACGGATCGAGTAATACATTGATGTAAAGTAACTGCAGTGATACTGTATTTTACAGTAATGAAATAGGAGATGGCACTACAGACAATAAGAGGTCACGCTTTTGGTGTCTCGAGTGTAAGCAAGCTCGCATTAAAAAAAATAAGAAAGACTCTCTCTGAGCAGCCATCTCGGTGAGTGGACAGATATGTATAATAAACACATGATTTTATAAAAGTAATAATAACTAATATTAATGTAAAGTTATACAGTTGTAATAAAGAAACTGAGAGAATTAAGAAAGAGAATGTCATCACTATCACTAGTGATCATATTACGATGCTTACAGTGACTACTTTTATGCCTACAAAAGAAGATTCTTACCAAAATATCTTATTGTACTCTTTTCTATAAAACCAACCTAATTTGTTTTATGTGTATCAATTTTAAAAAATTAGTATTTCTTTTTTCCTTTCTAATTCTAAGAGAGACTTACTTGAAATACTGTGTTTTCTTATAAGTGTGATGATTATAAATGATCATATACTTCTTCCCCTTCATGTCGTAGTAAAGAGAGTTTGTGTCTAGAACCGGTAGACTACGTGTTTGATTGGAACTTGCTGGATTCCTCGATGCTAGACTGAAACAAAAATATTTACGATCTATAAATACATATATGTATGTATGTATATAGATAGATGGATACACTTTATTGCAGACAAAAATAGTCAATCACAATACTGTGTTGGTAAAACAATAGGTCACTTTATCACTTATGCCTCCTGCAGTTGGCATAATGTGAGTGCTAGTGACTATGTTCAAATAGAACTTATAGAATACAATTAGAAACTCTTTATTGTTTACCACATACACAGGAAATAAACATTTTACAGTAATCATATTATGCAGCAAAGGCAGGAACAATGGGAGGCCTTATCACTTACTTATAGCGTTAAAAAATAGGGCCATTAGTTAGGCCCTTCTTACATTACGATATTTACATACGACTAGTAAAATTGCCTAGCTATGTGAGAAAAGATAGGGAGATGGTTTGGGGAGAAATTGGAAATAAATTGCAATCAAAAAGTTGGTAGTTTTTATTATGTCTGTAATAAAGATACATTTCAGATGCAAGAGTTTCATCGTCATGGGAATTACTCGACAAAATTAAAAACGTCCTAGCGATGTGTAGTGCAAATGATGACATTTTCTTTGTTTCCAGTAGCATAATCAGTGGCGGATAGGCTGAAAGCCTATAGCCTATATAGCTTATTTGTGGCAATTTTTTATGTCTTACGGAAAAAGGAGGTCTGTTAACACTATAGTGCATAAATCATAAACTTACAATTTCATTTGTGATGAATAAGATAGGCTTAAATGGTTACCTATTCGCTTTCGCCGGAATGTTCACTTACTCTCACTTTTGCACAATATCCTTTACAATCCCTGTACTCCCCCATATTTAAAAGAAGTTTTTAGTTTTCTCTATCAATCTCATTCCTGTAATTTGCGCTCAAATGAAAATTTTTTGTTAACAATACTTGCACACACTTCCTACGTAGGAAATTCTTTTGCCGTACAGGTTGTCCGACTGTGGAACTCCCTCCCTTTACCAATCAGACAAGCTTAATCAATGACTCCATTTAAACGTATGGACACTGACCATTATTGGCCTATTAAATAAAATTGTTGCATTACATGAATGTATCTATTGTTCGAATGTATATATATCTAATTTATAATATCACCTTTATCTAATTATATATGTATATTTATATTGTTTTTTATTTTTAATAATATTTGATTGTGATTTTATTACTTTTATTTTAGTTTAGTACACCACCAAAAATCGTTTGAAATTTCCTTTAAAATCTCCTTAGACACTGGGTGGCTCGGAAGAGATCGCTATAAGCGATAAGGCCGCCCATTGTTCTAATGCAAATGTATCCATATCAATTATCTAGAATTAAGTTTATGGTGAACAATAAAGAGTTTTCATTCATTCATTCATTGACAAAAAAATGTATCGACTAATATGATTGTGAACTTGGGTATCTATTTCTAGAGGGCCGTAGGGTCGGCAAAGTTTGAATAGCCTGCAGGCGGCAAATTTTTAAATCCGCCCCTGAGCATAATGTACGAATCTCGAGTAGTGCACATGAATTCTATTGTCATGCGACTGACGTATCGTTTCTTGCAAGTATCGTAATGTAAGGGCCTTACAGGTTTACACAAGTAATCATTCCTTCCAATATACCTGCGCAGTAGACCAATTTTAATAGCAAATTAGAGCAACTAAATGCGCCAAAATCTTGCACTGTGATTGATTGAATTAATTGTTTCCGACAGTGTACAAATCGTGTAAGCGGGACAGATTTCAGTATGCATAACAAGCAACACCATTTCCGCTTGTGAATAAAGTTCAATATATAAGTACATTGTTTTTCCTTAGAAGATCATTTTTGTACATTACAAACAGGATTAATGAAGTTTAAACTCAAGCAACATCGAAAGTTAGATATAACAGTAAAAAATGTTTCATATTAATCATCTAGAGACACATTAACATCCGTGCAGGAATGGAGAAAGAATAAATACAAATTCCTGCGGCCAGGCGGCCTGCCTTAAGATGCGACAAAACAACCGACAGCTAGGTGGTAGGGGGGTATTTGTCCGTCTAGATAGCTACCGCCTCTGGTCTAAAGTGTGCCGCCATAACAACCTTGAGTTGTGTTCTGGCATTAGTGGCCAGGTTCTAGTCTCCCCTTAGAGAGCGGCAGAACATTGGTAGCATCTTTGGTGTTACAAACGTCCGTAGGCGATGGTAACCGCTTTAGATCATATGGACCCTCTGCCTGTCTGCTGAGCTAACGCAATAAAAAAAAAAAAACTAAAATTATTTACATGTTACAAACCCGTTTGCACTTTTTACGCAAGTAAAACTGCCGATCAAAAGTATAACTTGTGTAAAACTGTAGCTAAAATAGTGTAATATACAGTCACAAGTTCTGTCAATGTTAAGCGTCATCAACAATGTCGCATCTCAAATTACGCATTAAACGCATGGTTACATTAGTGTGACAGCATCATAACATTAACATTATCCTAGATATAGCAGTGACATAAGAAAAACAGCTGTGATTTACACAGACAAACGGATATAGGGATAGACGGACGGACGGACATGACCACATCATGACGCATAAAAAATTTATATTGCCTATTTTCTCAAATTTTACCAATAGTAAGATTTTTTATTGCATGAGTTCAGTAGACAAGCAGATGGCTCACTTGATGGAAATCAGTTACTACTTAACCTATGAACATTTTTGTAACACCAAAGGTGCTACCAATGTCTTTCCGCTCTCTAATACGGCGTTCCTTTTGTAGCTCACTACGCCCAAAATGTTCAGTTAGCCGTTCCACAAGGCGACCGCGGTCGTTGTGGTCCTGGCGAAAACGTCCCTAATGACGTCATCGTTTTCGATCACATAACGCTCACAACGACCCATGTCAATAGGTGGGTCGAATAGCCGTTCCAATTGGGTTTACGATTGTAACGCCGCAAGCAAGTGGAACGGGATAAATCGCGGTTGTGTACGTCGTCGTTGTGAGTCCCAAATGGAACGGAGCCTAAAGGGAGACTGGAACCTGGCCACTAATGCCGAAACAGAATTCAAGGCTGTTATGGCGACATACTCTAGACCAGGGGTGGTAGACGTCTAGATGAGCAAATACCCTCCATGCCACCTCCAGCCAAGTAGGAACTTGTGTGTGGTTTGTTTTGTCGCCTCTTACTGCAGGCCGTCCGGCCGCAGGAAATTATATTCTTTCTCCGTTCCTCCACGAGTAAAACATGTCCCCTTCATCCATGTTTTCATGTAAGATGCAATAATGCAATATAGTTACTGGCTATCCTTTTTTCCTTAAAGCTATTTTAATATTAATATTGTTTAAATTATAAACTGATTTAACATAGAGACACAGTCACATTGAGTAAAACCGTAATGATTCATGAGCAATGAACGTCGCTACGCTTATTTAAAAAAAGAACCTACATAGGTATCTTTACATTTAAAATTTGTTAATAGTGAAGGAAATCATTATGATTAGCAATGTGTGAACAATCATACGTTCTCTCGGAAAGCGAAATCCCGCGCCTACAGTCTAAAAATCTAACTTTTTATGGGCTCCTTTTATTATACATATCTTCACCCTTAGTCCAGTAATGGATTGTTGAATTGTATTTCAAACACCACAATTTTTGCCTTAAGTCAAAGGAAACATCTAAAGTTACATTATTAACGTAGAAAATGTTTAAAATTATTCACTCAAACATAATAATTAATCAAAATTTAATAAAAGATACCTATTGTATTATAATAATGTAATTATATAAATCGTATAAGTACAAACTAACCTTGAGTTGGCTGGATTTCCACCGAACCATCGAACATCAACCGAAGTTTCTTCTTTTGCAATTGCAGCATCAACCAAGCTTTCTTCCATTTCAAATCGTTGGTCAATTTAACTACTTCAAATTAATTAATTGTACTATTTTATTAATTTGATTAAATTAAAAAAAGAATAATTAAAACGCGTTCTTCGTGTATCAAGTAAGTTTTAAAACTACACTTCTGAATTTGAATCTCGAACGCACGAAAACGAACGATGATGGCGTTATCAGGTAGCTCTATCCCTCTCGTTTCTGTTAGAGAACGTTGAAACGGAAGATCACCAGCTTTTTGTTGAAAAGTCCAGTGTTGCAATTTGTGTATTCGGTTACGTCAATTATGCAATATTCGCTATTATTTGCAAAATTGCGTAATGAATCATAATAGGTTATGTCGATAGCTTGAAAATACTATAATAATTACGAAGATCAATGAAAGAGGCTAAAAATGTAAAACTGAGATACATCCTTTTTCAAGTTTTTTTTAATCTTAAAAAACGAGTAGGTATAAATAAGGAAACTACTTAATTATCTTATTTGAAGTTATTTATTTGGCAGCAATTAGTAATGGACTGCCTAATTATTATGTGCTTGCAAACAATTTATCTTCAAGACATAAATTATTTAAATAACTTGTTCATGTATCATTATGCTTTATACACACTCCACTTATTTGTTGAGGTAAAGTCCCTCCTACGGACGTCCCATTGGGGACTGCGGTGAGAAGTGGGTCTCGCTCAGCTTTGGTATTATACCTAACAAGGCGCGCGGAAGAATACCGTGACCATCAAAAGTCCCTAATAAAGCTCTGGCTTCATTGACCAACAGCATAATATCAAGTTCCTACATAAATCATTATTTCGTCTTAGGAAATTAGGCTTGGGTGAGCGCTAAAGGAGCATCGATAGTCTTTGTCGGTAACTACCTGTATAACTTATTAATAGTCGGTTCCTATATTCATGTTCTTGCCCTACCATCGGTGGAATTTTGACATTATTTGTATGGAGCTTTGTCAAATTAGAACCAATAGGACCTAATTCGAAATACATAGTACTCATGAAAATTTACATTTTGACGAAAATACTTCTGTTAACTTTGTGTTTGCTTTGTTAACTTCAAGAAAACGAAGAATTATATACATCATCACTACATACTAGCAATAAGTACAAAGAGCCGGTTCCCAATTCTTACCTCTCGTTCATTTGGCTTACTAAGCTTCATACAAGTAATGGCAAAATTCAACCGATGGTAGGGCTAGTGAATACCTAGTAAGCCAACCGGCCAAAAGTCCCGGGTTGTGATGTCATTAATTAGCGACAATGCCGCCTACTTTATCCTCACATGGTATCTTGTATTCAATAATTTGTATTTTAGTTATAATTAAAAAGTATATCATAAATATTATATTCGCTGAAGGCCGAAGTTCTTAAAGATATCTGCATTTTTTGTGAAAATATTAGATAATGGCAACCCTAATTTTTTATTATCTTATATCTTTTGGTGATATGATTAATCTAGTGAATCGATTGAGTTTATTGGAACTGATAGTTACATATTATTTATTGATAGCAATGTGAAATTATAATCAAAATGACAAAAGGAAAAGATTAATTTGCAATTTGCACAACTATTAATATGCGATTACTATCTTCTTCATATAGTATTAAAACAAAGTAGCTTTCCGTGTCTATTTGTCTGTCTGTATAGCTGTTAACTCCCCTAAAACTACACAACGGATTTTTAAGCGATGTTCACCATCATTAAAAAAAAAATTCACTGAAGGTTTACATATAACCTAATTAAGATAAGATAGATAGGTAACACTTTATTGTTCACCGAATATACAATTTCAAAAACACACAATTACAATATTGTCATGGTAGAAACAATAGGCGGCCTTATCGCTTAAAGTAATCTCTTCCAGGCAACCTAACTCGAGGAATAGTTTAACCTTGTCTGGCGATGTAGGTGGTGCAGATTATTAGTTATCTATATCATAAACAAACATACTTAAACTACATATTTTATAAATTAAGTACATACAAACATATTTATAAGAGATATATATATATATACACACACACACACACACACATATATATCAGTCTATAGTATAAGAATTAGGTATAATTATTTAAGAAAAATTAGTGTTTTCTGAGTGCGTTCTTAAATGTAGGCGATGTTTTGGCCTCTGACAGTAACAGGCAGCGCATTCCCGAGTTTGAAAGCCTGCACTGTAAAAGAATTATCATAAAAGGATTATGTTGCATGTTGCAAATAAAGATCTTGTTCTTAAAAATTGCTTTGGAAGCGGTGGTAGACTCATAACTTGCAATAAATTATCTAAAAGTTTCAATTTTGCAAAAAAATTAGTACATTCATTTATAATTTCTTGCCCTTCGGTGCATAGAGTAGATATAGCACTATTTATACAGTGATATTTTAGGATAAATAGGTTTGCGTTTGACCACGATCACGCCTTATATCGGACGATGATGTGGTCGAAGATAGAGCACGCTTACCTAGATAGCACCTATTCACACGAGACCTGAAGATTGACCCGCATTGTACTTTTCGGGAAACTCGGACTCTGGTAGTGCATTCCACAATTCTGCCGTACATAGAGGGAACGTGGAGGCGAACGTTTCCTTCGCACTGTTGGCGTTTCCACTGTGAAGCGATGGCGTAGACCAGAGCGCCTTATCATCCCACAATGGAACGCTGTAGGGGGAATCAGGTTAAACAGTACAACCGCACAATCTCTGAAATGAATCCTATAAGAAACACATTAGTATTCTTATACTTCTTTCAAATAACATTTGGTTAGACGTATATTTTGCGCAACTCTCGTGGTCGGTAATAGATTATTATTATTATTCGCACACAATAACTGATGCAAGAGTTATCATTTATTTATTAGGAATTATAAATTACATAAATGTTACGTTAGATAGAGACGTCCTGTCCTTGAAATTGTTTGAACCAATGATGCAATATTGCAATCTAATAATATCAGGCTTATTAACCAGACGAGTCTGGTTAGAGTTTTGCGTAAACATTTTTTAGATTTATCCGTTCCTGCACGGATAAAAAGGTATACTGGTAGTACAAATGTAATTAATAATAATTATTGTGTGATTTTTACAAATAGTGTATATCATTTAATTAATGAAGATACATTTTCGTGTGCTGTGGTAAGGTATTTGACCCCGGTCTAGAGCATGTCCACCGGGTCCTTTGCTAGGATTAGACAAAACAATAATCAACCGGCAGTTTCCAGAACGTAGTTACGCCCACACCGATCCTAGTCGGTTCCGTTGATAAAACCAAATCATGAGAACTGTTTACTAAAATACTGATGCGACATTTTCGGTTAATTACCTTCATCAATTTTTTTTTTTCGATTTTATAGTATAAAGGGTTTTCCGCGAGAGCCATCGCAACAGCTGCGGTCGATCTGTGTAAGAACGGAGAAAGAATATCTAATTTATGCGGCCAGGGCGGCCTGTGGTCGACGCCGTTGTAATCCTCGAGGCGAGGACCAAAACAACCCATACGGGTGCACAGCCATGTGGTAGTTTCCTAGTCGTCCCCCCGGTCCCCCCACGTTGGGAAGAAGCCGAGAGAGGGCGCCTGCGGACTCACGAGCTTGGGGAACTAGCTGCTCAAAGTGCGCTTTGAACAGCCATTTCCCATCAAGAATTAGCCCCAGATATTTCATCTGGGGGCCTACACGAATGTCCACCCCTGACCTGTAACGGACAAGTCTAGAGCATGGAACATGATCCCGGATCCGGAAGAGCCCATCGATAACCGACCGGAGGACCTCGGGTTCGAGCGTTTCCGTAGCCGTGGAGGTGCAGGGCCGCAACGTGTTGCGCCATAACAACCCAGTTGACTTGTGTTCCGGATCATTTCTGGTGGCCATTCTCCTCAACATAGTTCCGAGTCTCCTTGAGCCTAAGAGATGCAGCCACGCATTTGTCCAGCACCTGTACAAATTTTTCCATAACAACCTTGGTGTTCCGATGGTAACCACTTTCCATCAGGTGTGCCGTCTGCCTGTAGGCTGAACTGCAAATACTGTATGAATCGAAAAAACTATACAATAAAGTGATTCATGGATTGTAATGGCGCTTCTCATTTCTAGACCTTGTACGTTCCGTCGCGGTGATTACGAGAAGACATTTATTTTGAATTTAGTAGAATACGAATTGGTTTGTGCTTTGTATGATACCCACTTAGTATGATGTTCTTGTCATTTCCCTTTGATGTGATTATAAATGGATTATACGGAACGGAATAAGGAACGGTTAATAATGGGCATACCCGTCTAGCTTGTGTCAAAATACCTATTCACTATCCTGCGTGGCAGTCATGCATTGGAGAAGCTTGCAGGCTTCAAGAAGTATCCTGCTCTGTGTTGCCGGACGCAATGCAGGCTGCAACAATATTCCTAGCTGGATTGCCATGTAGGATAGTGAACGAGCCCCTTAAGGCGGCTCGGTGAGTTTGACTGTGATCATCACGTTTTCTTTCAACGTTTCCACGTGGTAATTGTAACAATATGCACACAAAGTCAGTAAACTGTCTAAGCGGTACATGCTATCCGGCCAGGATTCGATACCGCATCATTTGAGATCACGCAAATCACGAAGCTACCAATATGAAACATACACAGAGTGCAGGTATACTTTTTTTTTAATTTATAGATATATAATAATAATAATATAATAGCAGCCCATAAATGTCCCACTGCTGGGCTCGGGCCTCCCACTATAGGGGAACGGACAGTATACTCACCACGCTTGTCCAAGGCGGCTTGGCAGGTTTGACACATCGGTTATCTCGATGTGCAGGTTGCATCACGATGTTTTCCTTCACCGTTATTAGCACGTGGTAATTGTAACAATATGCACATTAGGTCAGAAAACTGCCTAAGTGGTGCATGCGTTCCGACCAGAATCGAACCCGCGCCCTTTGAGCTTGGGACGCGTGAGCTAGCCACTACGCTACCACGACTTAGAATTTATTGATGTACTAAACAAATTACAACGATAGAAATTAAAAGATTAAATTAGTAACATAACAATCCGTATTGCAATGCAATACAGGTGTATAGAAAAAAACATAAAGCTGAACAGGTGTAAATTAGGGTGGCCAACTATTTATGAGAAAAATAACGTACTACATTTTTTAAGTAGGGAAAAATAAACTATTTTTGTGTGTTTCTAGTACACACTAACAAATTTCATTATCCTTAAATTTTTGGAAGCTATCTTTACATTCCTAATTTAAATTTAAATAAACAAACAATTCATTTTTTATTAATTTATAGATGTCCTGTTCCTTTCTTCTCGCCATTTTAGATTCATTACTAATAATAATTACGAATAAACACTTTCAGTGAAAGCTAGTTCGATAATAGTTCAGTAATTATCCATATAAGTATTTCATTTTACGCATCAGAGTCAATATTTGAAATAGAGTATTTTCACATACTTTATTTTTATGCAAAAATATAAAGTATTTTTACCAAAGTTAAAGTAGGATACGTTATTATAAAGTACGATTAGCAACCCTAGTGTAAACATACACAAATATACACGCGACACGCGCACTCACTCCCACACACTAATACGCTACTATCTAATTAAACCTATTGTATTGTTACAAGTTGGGCCATCTGCATACCTATTGTTTTATTGAAACTCAGTGCGCACGGCCGATTTTTTTATACTGTATAGTTAGTATAAAACAATGCCCGAATGGAGGGGTGGGGCAGTCAAGCGACGACTACGATACGAGTAAGACGTTTGTAGTACTCTCAATTAGCGATATAGACGACGGACTTTGGCCGTGTTGAATTGCATTGAATCGTGCTGTGTTAACTGGTTGCATCCAGTTTTATTTGCATTTGTTTTATACGAGCTTGTACAGTTTTAATAAATTCTATAGTAGTTCCAACGGCATTTTTAATTCGAGTCCTGTAGCTCGTAACAGTATCATAAATAGCATACAGGGTGAATTTTTCATGTGGGCCTTTAGGGCCATACCCTAAATTATACGGAATAGCGAAAAATACTCAAAGATGACGTTTAATTATTATTAACCACCTGCGCGCGCGGTTTCGCCCGTGTGGTGATGAATAAACGTTATATTTTAGATAATTCACATTACATATTATATCTTTATAAATTATAGCCTGTGTGTTATTCTGATGTGTAAGCTATATTATTGTAAAGTTTCATCAAAATCCATTCCGTAGTTTTTGCGTGAAAGAGTAATAAACATATACCTATACATACATTCTCACAAACTTTCGCGTTTATAATATTTATAAGGATGTATGGAAAATAGAACATTTTGTTCATAAACAACCTTTTTCCTCGGTTTGCCGTTTGACATTCCTTCACAGAAGCAGCTACACTATGATTTGGTATAATAATACAGAATGCGTTTATTTTTCAAAATCAGGGGTTTCGGTTCCTGACAGGGTAATTGATTTTTCAAAAATCTATCGATGCCATTTTACTTTTCATCAAAATCGGCCTCGAGACTCCTTAGAGTGCTTTTCGCTATTTAGGATTTGGCCCTGAAGACCCCCTTGAAAAATTATATGACCTATATGACCTTGGCCTCAAATCTGCAACTTTAACAACAAAAAACACCATGCCAGTGCGAGTCAAGCTCCATTTGGCTGGCAGATGGTTAAAATATCCGTCGTCTCTAAAATTCACATTAATACGGTCTCGATCAAATCAAGATTGATTCAAGATTGAGCCGAGATGCTTTACACACTACCAAAACCGTCCAAAATGCGACAATTTCAACTCGATTCAATTGTCAATTTAAGTTACAGATAAAATTTGACAATTTGAGTAATAGATACAGATCTATCCATAGGTTCAACAGATTTTTAAAGGAAGACTATCTAATTGTATTAGGTTGGGGAAAAAGTTTATTCGCATTTTATATAAACATTCAAAAGGTATTTTATAAAGTTTATTTACATTTGACTAAAGTATGTAGGTGCCATTTTGTTGGTTAACTTTTTGCCATCTTGTAGTTAGGGACGTGATCCCATTGCTATAAAAATTTTGGGGCTTCTGATCAAAAAACTGCGATAAGTGTTTTTGGCAGTCCTCTTGTGATGTTAACCTGACGCTGCTTAAGGAATTCTGCAGAGACCGAAACAGGTGAAAATCTGAAGGTGCAAGATCAGGACTATAAGGTGCATTAACACCTCCCAGTTAAACTCTCGTAATTTTTGTTGAGTGGCTAAACATGTGTGAGGTCTAGCGTTATCATGGTGAAAAACCACACCCTTTCTGTTGATTAATTCCGGCCGCTTTCTCTCAACTTTTTGCTTTAATCTCATCATTTGTTCGGAGTACAGTTCAGAGTAGAAGGGATTCCAGTGTTCTGGCTCACGGCAAAAATCGCGTTGAATAGATGGGATTCCAGAGTTCTGGCTCACGGCAAAAATCGTGTTTCTGGCGGGCAAAAAGTGTTTCGACGGACAACCCTGCCTAAAAAAAATAAAGTTTGGTGTCAAATTGGAGGTTCTCAAGTACGGCCGATCGTTCTGTGCTATCAGTTTTTCGATATCTGCTGTATTTGCAGAGATAGCTTTTTTAATTCCATGCTAATTACAGCACTAATTAGCTACTCATTTGTTTATTCTTTTCTTAATTACTATTCCACGTTCACTAATTACCCTCGTCCGATACTCCCTATTGTTCTTAATGACGTCAACAACGACTTCAAGACAAAAACAACATGTTGTTTTCTTCCTCAACCTTTATTTAAAACAGTATTTGTACAAATCGTATACTAATATATCATTAAGGAGTGTTTCCTGGCTTTCGAATAAATTGGTCAAATCTGCCATACTATATCCATGAAACTTATAGTATAAGTACACCATTTTGTATTCTCTTAGTATTGAAATGCCATATTCTACAATTCCTATTTAGAAAAGCCAAGTGGAATCCTACAGGTGACCAACCAAAGGAATCGAATAATTGTCCAATATAGTGTTGGTAAAGAGGCTTTAAATGCCGGTGTAGGTCTCCTATCGGATATGGTTAGTTCACGACCTATGGAAGAATCAATTAAAACCCGGCTTAAAGAGGCCAGTTCGAACTTAAAAAGGAAAGCAGATGCCAAAATTGATAGCGTTATGTCTGGTTCAGGGTATAAAACAAAGAGGAGAAATCAGTCTTCATTCATTTCACCATCAACCGCCAAAGCAAAAGCTGCTAAGAAAATAAAAGTGAACAAGAAAAAAATAAAAGACATTTTTTCTTAAAATAAAACAAGATGTCTTTTCTACATAGTCATTCTTGCGAGTGCATTAAGTCAGAATTAGATTTATTTGCTTTACCTTCAACACAAACAAGTATCGAAAGTGGATTATGGATACATTACAAACCGATTTCATCTCTGGCTGATGATGGGCCGATAGAATTTCAAGTTCCAGGAGGAGGAGATGACTACATAGATTTATCTCATACATTAATACATATAAAAGCGAAAATATTAAATCAAGACTCCACCAAATTGAATTCATCAACAGTGGTGGCTCCAGTTAATAATTGGTTACATTCACTTTTCAACCAACTTGATGTATATTTAAATCAAAAACTTGTTTCACCTCCGAATAACACATATGCATATCGTGCATTTATAGAAACACTATTGAATTATGCTCCTGCAGCTAAAGACCTTACTTGCGGTCTTTGGTATAAAGATACATCTGGAAAGATGGATTCAACTGATGATTCCAATGAGGGATTCAAAAAGCGACAAGAGTTTGCTAGTGAAAGCAAGGAAATCGAAATGATTGGACATTTGCATGGTGATTTATTCAATCAGGAAAAAATTTTGATTAATGGTGTTGATATGTCTGTAAAATTAGTTCGATCGAGAGAAACGTTTAACTTGATGGCTTCTTCGAACGATTTAAAACTAAAAGTATGCATAATGGATGCAACTCTCATTGTCCGTAGATCTCGAATCAGCCCAACTGTTTTACTCGCACATCAAAAAGTTTTAGCCTCTACTAATGCAAAATATCCTATTACTCGAGCTGAAGTCAAAGTTTTAACGATACCATCAGGGGTTCAAGGAAAGACCCTCGATAATACATTCCTGGGGCAGGTACCTAAAAGATGCTTAGTTGGCTTTGTTAATAACGCAGCGTTTAATGGTAGTCTTACTAAAAATCCCTTTAATTTTGAGAATTATGAAATGAGTTCATTTTGTTTATACATTGATGGTCAGCAAATACCTTCTGAAGCGTTACAACCATCATTTGAGAGTAATATTTTCACTACAGCCTATCATACGTTATTCTCTGGAACAGGTATGCATTTTATTAACGAAGGTAACGGGAACGGGATATCTAGAGAACAGTACGCTAAAGGTTACTGACTGCTAGCTTTTGACTTAACTCCTGATTTATCAGCTAACTCCTCAAGTCAATTGGAACCTGATAAGGAATGTAGCGTGAGATTATAAATTCGTTTTGAATCTGCTCTTTCACAAACTATTAACTGTATTGTGTATGCCGAGTTCGATAATGTTATTGAAATAGATAAGAACTATATGTATTAATCATAAGAAAGAAATTAATAAATAAAACTGTCAATATAGCTTTCATATTTTTTATTTACAACTTCCTTTACATAATAAGTTCACAAGATTATGTTGAACATTTACAATAGTATTCTTCATCGAGTAGCACGTGTGCACTTTGGTTACAAATATGAACACAATCGAGATCCAGAAATGTTTATGCAAAATTCACCCATCTTTAGAGAGGAACGTGTATGCAGCAAACAACTTACCAATTCACACGGAAGCACCTACGTTCTTAGTAAGCAATCTGGATCCAAGCACCCAGCCAGGCTCTCACTGGGTAGCCATGCACATAGACCAACACAACATTGGACAATACTTCGATTCCTTTGGTCGGTCACCTGTAGGATTCCACTTGGCTTTTCTAAATAGGAATTGTAGAATATGGCATTTCAATACTAAGAGAATACAAAATGACTGGACTTCAGTATGTGGTGCATACTGTTTGGTGTACTTATACTATAAGTTTCATGGATATAGTATGGTAGATTTGACCAATTTATTCGAAAGCCAGGAAACACTCCTTAATGATATATTAGTATACGATTTGTACAAATACTGTTTTAAATAAAGGTTGAGGAAGAAAAGAACACGTTGTTTTTGTCTTGAAGTCGTTGTTGACGTCATTAAGAACAATAGGAGTATCGGACGAGGGTAATTAGTAACCGTGGAATAGTAATTAAGAAAAGAATAAACAAATGAGTAGCTAATTAGTGCTGTAATTAGCATGGAATTAAAAAAGCTATATCTGCAAATACAGCAGATATCGAAAAACTGATAGCACAGAACGATCGGTCGTACTCGAGAACGAACCCAATTTGACACCAAACTTTATTTTTTTTAGGCAGGGTTGTCCGTCGAAACACTTTTTGCTCGCCAGAAACACGATTTTTGCCGTGAGCCCGAACACTGGAATCCCTTCTACTCTGAACTGTATTCCGAACAAATGATGAGATTAAAGCAAAAAGTTGAGAGAAAGCGGCCGGAATTAATCATCAGAAGGGGTGTGGTTTTTCACCATGATAACGCTAGACGTCACACATCTTTAGCCACTCAGCAAAAATTACGAGAGTTTGGCTGGGAGGTGTTAATGCATCCACCTTATAGTCCTGATCTTGCACCTTCAGATTTTCACCTGTTTCGGTCTCTGCAGAATTCCTTAGGCAGCGTCAGGTTAACATCACAAGAGGACTGCCAAAACCACTTGTCGTAGTTTTTTGATCAGAAGCCCCAAAATTTTTATAGCAATGGGATCACGTCCCTAACTACAAGATGGCAAAAAGTTATCCAACAAAATGGCACCTACATACTTTAGTCAAATGTAAATAAACTTTATAAAAAATGCGAAGAAACTTTTTCCCCAACCTAATACAATTAGATAGTCTTCCCTCACAAATCTGTTGAACCTATGGATAGATCTGTATCTATTACTCAAATTGTCAAATTTTATCTGTAACTTAAATTGACAATTGAATCGAGTTGAAATTGTACTCAACACGATTTTTGCCGTGAGCCAGAACTCTGGAATCCCTTCTACTGTTCAAAATCGATGGTCCTGTCTGGAAGTAACAGCTCATAATGAATAATGCCCTTCCAATCCCACCATACACACAGCATCACCTTGTTGCGAGTTAACCCGGGTTTCGCCACAGTCTGTGAAGCCTGACCGGCCTGTGACCACGATCTTTTTCGCACGTTCTTGTCGTACGTGATCCACTTTTCATCACCAGTTATCAGCTTCTTCAAAAATGGTTCGGTTTCATTATGTCGTAATAAAGAATCACAAACGAGTACACGGTTCATTAGGTTTCTTTCAGTGAGCTCATGAGGCACCTAAATATCGAGCTTTTTTGTGTCCCCAGCTTTTTCAAATGCGCCAAAGCCGTTACTTGGTCAATTCCCAGTTCTCCAGCTACATTGTAACTACTAATATGCCGATCTTGCTCCACTTTTTCAAAAATGGCATCTATTTTGTCTATAACAGGGCGACCAGAGCGACGTGCATCTTTGATATCAAAATTTCCGGATTGAAAACGCTTAAACCAAATTTGCGTTACTCTCACAGATACTGCATTAGGTCCATAAACATCAGAAATTTTTTTCGCGGCTTGCGTTGCATTTTTACCTTTTTTGTAGTAAAATTTTAAAATGTATCGAATTTGTTCATTAGATTCACTCATTTTAATAATTAGAAAAACAAATGACAATCACACATTTCCCTAATTTAAATTTGGAATTGTCTTCTTTAAAATTAAAACTTTTTAATGATACCAAAACCAGCCAGATACAAATGGTATAGCCAAAGAGATCTTATTACAAGTTCATACATACTATATGCGAAAAGACTTTTTCCCCAACCTATTATAATGTGTATTATTTGTTTTGTATGTAAGTATTTATTAGGTTGGGGAAAAAGTTTCTTCGCATTTTATATAAAAATTCAAAAAGTTTTTTTATAAAGTTTATTTACATTTGACTAAAGTATGTAGGTGCCATTTTGTTGGATAACTTTTTGCCATCTTGTAGGTAGGTACGTGATCCCATTGCTCTAAAAATTTTGGGGCTTCTGATCAAAAAACTGCGACAAGTGGTTTTGGCAGTCCTCTCCTGATGTTAACCTGACACTGCCTAAGGAATTCTGCAGAGACCGAAACAGGTGAAAATCTGAAGGTGCAAGATCAGGACTATACAGCGGATACATTAACACCTCCCAGCCCAACTCTCGTAATTTTTGCTCAGTGGCTAAAGATGTGTGAGGTCTAGCGTTATCATGGTGAAAAACCACACCCCTTCTGTTGATTAATTCCGGCCGCTTTCTCTCAACTTTATGCTTTAATCTCATCAGTTGTTCGCAGTACAGTTCAGAATCGATAGTCCTGCCTGGCGGTAACAGCTCATAATGAATAATGCCCTTCCAATCCCACCATACACACAGCATCACCTTGTTGCGAGTTAACCCGGGTTTCGCCATAGTCTGTGAAGCCTGACCGGACTTTGACCACGATCTTTTTCGCACGTTCTTGTCATACGTTATCCACTTTTCATCACCAGTTATCAGCTTCTTCAAAAATGGTTCGGTTTCATTACGTCGTAATAAAGAATCACAAATGAGTACACAGTTCATTAGGTTTCTTTCAGTGAGCTCATGAGGCACCCAAATATCGAATTTTTTTGTGTACTCAGCTTTTTTCAAATGCGCCAAAACCGTTTTGTGGTCAATTCTCAGTTCTCCAGCTACATCGTAACTACTAATATCTTGCTCCACTTTTTAAAAATGGCATCAATTTTGTCCGTAACAGGGCGACCAGAGCGACGTGCATCTTTGATATCAAAATTTCTGGATTGAAAACGCTTTACGCGTTACTCTCACAGATACTGCATTAGGTCCATAAACATCACAAACATTTTTCGGGGCTTGTGTTGCATTTTTACCTTTTTTATAGTAAAATTTTAAAATGTATCGAATTTCTTCTTTAGATTCACTCATTTTAACAATAAGAAAAACAAATGAAAATCACACATTTTCCTAATTTGAATTTGGAATTGTCTTCTTTAAAATTAAAACTTTTAATGATACCAAAACCAGCCAGATACAAATGGTATAGCCAAAGAGATCTTATTACAACTTCATACATACTATATGCGAAAAGACTTTTTCCCCAACCTATTATATATTGTATAACTATATATCTGTCATATTATTATTATCGTACTTTTTAGTATGTTATTATACATTATATCACATATATTTTATTATTAGTATAATACTAAGCTGTATATCAACAAATTATTTTGAATAAGAACCTTATCTATCCAAAGGCTGCCCATTCTACTTTTTTTATAGTCTTAAGACAAGAAAATGTATTACTATTTTTGTGTTGTGTACAATGTACATTCGGGGATAATGACCTTTTTTTTAATAAAACTTTTGCATCTTTTAACAAAAGGGTTGTTGTGGTTTGTTGTAAATGTTTATATATTTTGTTTTAGAGGCACGGCTTATTATCTATAGCCGGGTGCCTCCCCTGGGTATCTCCGCCTTCCAATAGCACCACCGAGTGCGACAATGCCGCAGTGTTGCCAGCCCAACCGGGCCCTTGGTGGTTGCGCAGCAACCCACAACGAGATTCGGTCAATGAAGCGCCTCGAACGCTTTACTAACCCAACGGGAGTACATTAGATCTTGGGCGTACGACTTGGCTGTATTCCTAGTCGTGCGCGTCCGAGGCCGACAAAGGCCGAAAACGTGAAGGCCACAACCATGAGGTCAGTTGTCGGAGATAGCCCAGGGGAGGACCGACAGTAATAATCAAGAACTTCTATATATACTAAATTGGATGAAAAACATCGCTAGCGCGATGTAGGACTTTCCTCTTTTCTGGCTTTAATTGGAGTTGGTTTTAAGTTTGTCTTATACACGCATGTTCCTTATGCCACTAAGAATGTTCTAGTAACATTAGTTTAAGTCTATTCACTCAGAAAAGTGGAGTTTTAGTTAAAAAACTACAAATAACTCTCCACTGCGTATCGACGTCATCGTTTATCGTTAGGAAGGGGTTATTCTCAAACAAGATTTTTGTGAAGCCGAAATTTAGACAATTTGAAAGACGAAAATGAGACATAAAACATTTAAAAGATAAATCAATATTGAGATTTTAGAGATAGATCTTTTCGATTTTTTTTACTTGTAAAAAGTTTCAAATACTTTATTTGTAAATCTATTATTTATACACTATAATATTTTGTATTTTAGACACTTTGTCCGTGATAATGCTTCATAATCTAAGAATCACCATTAAATAACCAATCAGCAGAGAAGCAGTTAAAAAGTCACATTGTAAACCATATTTAACGATTACATTCTTTTATTTTTAAAAGTTGGTAGTGCCTCTTTCTATTAGAATTGAAAGAGCAATTTTTGATGTTTAGACAGACTTCTAATGTGTTATTGAATCTGTTCCATTTTTAAATAAATGGAATTAACCTATAATATTAAAAATTCTAAACATGCCGTGTCTGTACATTAAAAGTATTTAAAATAAAACAACTGGAATAGACTATATAAACAACGGAGAACACGATCCAATTTTTTTTTAGATTTCTTGTCTGTTTGTTGGGGATTTACGTAAAAACTACTGGGCTGATTTCGTTGCGGTTTTCGCTGAACGACCGCTAATTCTACACTTAAAACTTTTCTTAAATGGCCATATTTAAAGAAAAATCTAATTACAATGTGATTTTTTTATTGATTGATAGCAAATTTAATGTAATAAACATTATATTTTTTTATCCCGGGAATTCCGCGAAAATTTTCCCGGGAGCGGTTTGAAAGTTGTTCGCATACATAAAAATTAGCTTATTCAGACACAGTTTCCAGTAAAACGATGGCTTACATTCTTTTTTTAAATGTTGCGTGGGAACCCCGCATAATTTCAAATCAAGCGTGGAATCAAACAAGCCGCGGGCTTATTCTAGTGTAGAATACAGACATTAATAAATAATTAACGCCGTTTAGTATTAGGAAAAATAAGATTGTGTTTTGGGAAATGAAAGTATATTGTGTGTATTATGTTTGGATGTTGACGGTAATCCCATATCTTATTGCTGCAGCACACAGAGACGTCTAATGATCCATTTACTGCAAGTAGCGTACGTTGAACGCTTCGTTTTCTCTTTTATTTAAGTGTGTCATTCATATAATCAAGCAACTGCGTAGAGATATTTCGGGACATTACAATGATTTTTGTTGACAAAAATGTAAAATTTTCAATCAGAAACTACTCAGAATTAACAAAAAAATATTGCTATTCAAATTAATATTTTTTTAAATCCTGTGTAATCCATCCATCTCTGTAATACACTCTTAGGCGTCACAATAAATTATTTTCATATAATCCATTACATCGATATCTACATTCAAACACTTGATTACTGACCAATATTTGTCCATTAAATAAAATTTGTTGCACTAAATAAAATTATTGTTCACATGTAGGTATATGTAATTTATATTACTATTATGTATAATTATGGTAGTTTATTATTATTATTAATGTTTTTTCTTTAATTATATTTAATTACGAAGTTTTAATTTAGTTAAACCAGCAAATATTATTTAATTTTTCTTTTAATGTCTCCTTGGACACCGGGTTGCCTGGAAGAGATAGCGCTGTAAGCGATAAGGCCGCCTATTGTTCTAATGGAAGTGTATGCATATTAAATTGTCTATCTGGGTTTAAGTTATCGTGAACAATAAAGAGGTTTCATTCATTCATTAATTCATATCTATATCTAAAGTTAAGGCAGAAACTTCAATAAAGAATTATTATTATTATTATTATTATTATATGATTTGACTAAATGAAACTTGTTATTTTTAGTACGTCACTTAAAGAAAGAAAAAGAAGATTTTTTTTTTTATTTAGAACTACAACACAAATGAGAATACAATACATGAGCATAAATAAATAAATGTACAATGTAACATGCAGTAAAAAAAGAAGCAAGTGTAGCTCTAAATTGGTCCTAGCTCAGCATGTTGCTGGTTAAGTTAACTAGCGCTGATCTTCCGCTAGGGCCATTCAAGTGACATACACAGACACTGAAGCAAATAAAATACAAAGTGAAAAGAAAGTGTAAAAGAGAAGAAAAATGTGCACAACAATTGTAATAAAATTAAATACATATTATTTATGTAGTTTGAGATTGTTATAACGATAAGAGTTTAAAAATAGCAATATTAAGAAACACATGACACAACACATACAGGATAGGTCAGGCACATCCTCCAAATGGGCGCCATTATATAGCACTGGTATCATGAACGAGGTCAGATTGGTACATTTAGTGGGCATACAAGAACTTTTTTAATTTAACTCTAAATCCATGAATACTTTGCATATTTTTTATGGGGGGTGGGATATTGTTCCAGCATTTGGAGGCACTAACCTTGTAACCTAAAACTACCCCTAAAAGCAACTGTGCCATGTGGCTGCGTCCTAAGCTGCATAGCGCACTGCCGCAGTCCAGCTGATCTTTTTGAAGAGAACCAAGAAAGCTTTTTATATAAGTATGAAGGAGCTTTATGCTTAATAACTCCAAAAAGTAGGCAGGCGAGATGCAATTTACGGCGGTGCTTCATTTTCAACATAGAACAGTTGTTTATAAATTATTATTTTTTTATTGCAGGAGTTCAGCAGACAGGCAGACGGCCCACTTGATGGAAAATGGTTACCGTCGCCTATGGACATTTGCAACACAAAAGGTGCTACAAATGCGCTGCTGCTCTCTTAAAGGAGACTGGAACCTGGTAACTGATGCCGGAACACAACACAAGGTTGTTATGGCGGCATACTCTAGACCAGGGGTGGTCGCCATCCAGTCGAGCAAATACCCTACCACCTGGCTGTGGGTTGTTTAGTCGCCTCTTAAGACAGGCCGTCCGGCCGCAGGAAATTGTATTCTTTCTCCGTTCCTGCACGGATGAAATATAGGCGTCACATGACTTCTAAATGGAATGTCAAAGCAAAAGCGTTTATTTATTTATTGCTTTTTAAAATTGAATCACGTTTCATTTTCATAGATTTTTTAATTTAATAAATAGATAGATAACACTTTATTATACACCAATACAAAAATGAACTTAAAGACTAAAATTATAACTAGTAATGTACAAAGGGCAAATTTAATCAAAATTTTATAAACGAGCCACTTATTCGGTTATATTATAGTGCCAATGACCAAGGTAGATTGAAACTATGGTCAATCGATGATACTTTATCATTCCATCTACTTATTTCCATATCTGAATTATAAGATTGGTTAGTGAATTAATTTTCTACTGTTTTCAGAATAATCCACACGGATAAATTCTCGACCAGAATAAAATTAATCATAAGCAGCCGTCTCTTTCCAACTCTCTTTATAGTTGGAAAGAGACGGCTGTTGATGGCTAGTCCTTACTAGTGTTAGTGAATTTTAATCCTTCTGGCATATTGATAGAGTGTAAATTAGCTAGCTCCTGAAAGCCGCATTTGTCACACATTAATAATATTGTTGAGTTGTACGCGGATATTGACACGTGCACTGCGGGTCCTGTTTTAATTAATTCTCTACTTGTGCATTTGAAGTTGAATCAGAGGCCTTGGGGGCTGTGTGCGGAATCCGAAGGTAAAAAAAACCTCGGATATTCCGTACACAAGTAGCCGCTGAAGATAATAGTATGATTTTGTTGCCTTCAGTTGTTGTGTAAATGTTTGTCGACTAACAATAAATAAATAGAATAATTAGAAAGACTCACCCAAACCCTCATCGACTAAGAAAGTCCACCTTGGCTTCAGACGCAGACATCACACATACACGGAAACTAAAACCACCTCCACCAACATCCACCACTCTTCAGGGCGGCCGCCATTTAGTTTGTTTCAAGAACTCACTGCATTTGCTAAAAACGTTATTATTCCTTTCATGTGTCTTCTTAATTCCTCAAAAGTATCCGACGACAAAATGGTGATGTTTACCAAGTTGTAAGAGGAAATTGGGGGACAAAGATAGATATACATACAGGCTATTATACTAAAACAGAAAGATTATATATGTATCAAGAATGTGTATTCTTGTGTAAGTTTGAACAAGAGATGGCGGAACCATGACTTGAAAATCATGGATCCATTAAATAATGAACCATCCACATCATCCACAAGTCACACGAATTTCGACGATTTTTTTACCCCTCTCCCGTCCTTATCGCAGCTGGTTACATTCCTGAGACCCTTCCTAGTGTGACATCACATATTTTGCAATTTTACATCAACAAATTATTAAATTAAAACAGCAATTGCGTAATTATTTTATTTCCACTCTTCTTTTTTAATAATTTAAACACTATGCTCGTACAGATGGAGTTGGAAATATTTTGAAGTTTTTTGTTAATAGTTCAAAATTCGTGTTTTAAAGCTTATATATATAAGCTTTAATAAAAAAAAATCTGAGCTAGTTAATAAAAATAGGTGGGTTTATACTACCTACATTTTATCGTAAATATGGAGGGTAGATAGAGGTTTTTAGAGATATTATATAGAGGTAATTAGTACCATCTCTATCTTGAAAAAGTGTCCGTCAAAACTCGGATAATAAGGATAGCGCTGAGGTAGCATAAAATAAATTTCGAAGGAAGCGCCAAAAGTAAATTAGAGTGAGATAAAAAATAAACAAGGACCGAAAGATTTGCTTTGTTTTTTTACTATTAAAATCACAATAATTATATAACTCTACACATTTTCTTACAGCATTATATTTACTAAATTATTATAGACTATATATATAGATACAAATAGTTGAGGTTTTCTATACTGGCATTTTGTTCATTTTATGGCACTTGAACAGTTTTTAATATATCGTAATTTTACTTACGCCAGCCCCTATCTATTGTGGTAGGTATTTGAACCTCTATTTTCAGCATACTGCTGCACACTTTCTCTACTTCCTCTCCATATATGATGGTACTTTTTACGTTACCCTCCATAATCCTAAATTAAAAGGTAAACGAAACATGCCGTAAAGTGTTCTAAAAATTTAAAAAACCCACGACTTTCAATTACTCAGTTTTAAATAATTAAGGAATACAATTTCATTGGTTTTTATTATACCGACGAGTTTTGTGGCCGGAATTGTGACCAATCGCAATTAGCTAATGGATATCCGAACCAATGGTGGGACGATTAGCGGCAACAGCTGAGTGATTCAAACTTTGAATTTTTGTTCTTATTTCAAAATTGGCTATATTAATTGCATTCTTTTAAGTCAGTTTTTTTATTTCGTTTTTGAGAGTACCGATATTTTGGTCAAAACGGAAGCCTTATGATATCTTCATATCCGTCTGTCTATCGTATTTGTTTTACATAAATGAAATTTAATTAATTCCGCAAAAATCGAGGTGATTAAGCTTTTGGACATATAACCATTATACCCATGCTCCACTTGCGTTATTATTAATGACTGTGGCTAAATGCGTCTTGTTTATAGCGTTAAAAAATAACGCCGTTAATGCTTAACCATCTTAGTGTATATGGTACAGTGAAATATCGAAACTCTGGCGCTCCTAGGTTTTGACTAGTCAAACCTCAGGTCTGACATAAAGCCTTAGTCAAAGTCCAAAAATTCGTTAGTTAGTTAGAAAAACATGTAACAATTGCAGTATACGAATCGACATTTGACCGAGTCTGCCTTAGTCGCTTCTAGAATCCACCAGGCAAAGCCCGAAACAGATTATTTTATGGTCGACGTTTGACTAAAAAGTTAGATACTTCTAAGTTTGACTAAAAATATTTTAGTCAAAGGCCGAAATTGGAATTTATTTCGGGTTTTGTCGAAAGGCCTTGCTTAAACTTAGAATAAACCAGTTATTCCGGGAAGAGACTGCATATCGACCTTTGACTATAACATATATACATACGTTATCTGTCAATGTTCTATGTCAACAATGTCGCATTTCAAATAGCGCATCAAACCCTTGGCTACATCTGCGTGACATAGTCACTAACATTGTCCCAGGCTTAGCAAAAAGATTAGAAATCCTACCTTTACCTATATATATTAATTACCTATAAAATAATATCTCGATAAACCGGACTGATCGTTGTCATAACAACTCCTAAGCATTCGGATAATCGAAAAATTGGATAATCGAAAAATCAGATAATCTATACATAATTACTTGACCTTACTGACTGACTGGCTAACATATCAACGCACAGCCTAAACTACTGTAGCTAGGATCGTGAAAATTTACACGCGGTTACTTTTTTACCGTAGATGTGCACTAAGACACATACCCATATTACGAAAAGTAGACAACACGGCTCATATTATTTTAGAATGCGCGAGATGGGAAGAGCCGAGAAGAACAGCCCAGACAAATATAGGTGCCAACATAACGTCAACTACAATGTTGGAAATAATGCTAAAGAATGAAGAAAATCGGGACAATGTCAACAGAAATTATCTCCAAAAGGCTCGTGATGATAAAAAAACTCTCTTCCCCACTGCAGTGAAGTCAATGCCTAACGGTTTCTACACCGTTGCAGTGCGAGGTTTTACATAAGAAAAGACGAATAAAGGATTTTTGAAAATTTAACCCCTAAGTGGGTGAAAAACGAGATGAAAGTTTGCTTAAACTGTGACTATTTTTAATCTACAGGGCCGAAGCTGCGAGCAACAGTTAGTAGTATGCACAGATCATAGAAACACAAATATTTACATTTTACTGGTCAATAAAATACCTGCAGTTTTACTTGTGTTCTAGTCTAGATTCAAGAAGTTGATATCCTAATTGTTTCTTGGTAGTTAATTAGATAATATTCCAATTATGATAAAACTTCGCTTGTATAGTATATACTATATATAGAAAACTCCTATATTCTTTTCTTTATAAAATCTTTAGAAAAGAGCATAAAATAAAGCTAACTGAATTTCATCGATATTTTTCTATGATTGTCAATTAACATCACTAGTTGCATAACTTGCATATGTGTGTTTATTCGGAGTCCGTAGCTACAGGTAGATGCGCCGCCTTCTTTCTGCATGTATTCTATTAGTGAGTTTATTAGTGTTGCTCTAAGTTTCTTTGTGTGCGGGAGAAATATAAGCTCGTGTGCCGTTCTTACAATTTTTGGTGTTGTGTTAGTGAAGTAAGTGGGAGAAACGCGAAGACATTTGAACACGAATAAATTTGTGTACAAAGCATATCTCCTGTGTTTCTATGATATGTGGTAGTATGTAATATGAACATTAAGTCAGGTAGAGCTTGCTTTCCAAACAGGATTGGACCCCGTACCTTTGAGTTCGGGACGCGAGTGCGCTAACCACTAAGCTACCACGGCTTAATATTGATACTTAAGGATGAAACTATATTTTTCAATAAACGAAATCAACAATATTAGTATCTATAAAACAGCAATGAAAGGCGCTAACAAAAGCGAAATAAAGCATTTCATTGGGCTGTTATTATAAGGCGGAATGGTCGAATTTATTGTTAATAACGCGGACGAATGTTGAAATTGTATAAATATAACTTGAAACGTAGCAACGCAGCATAAAAGTGGTATAAATGCCAAGAGGGTGAAGCTGGGTTGCTAGTAAATGTTTTTTCCAAGACTTTACTAAAACTTTTAATGTACTTTAGGGTAGATTTTTCAATCAACATATAAAAGTTATTCATCGACCAAACTCCAGCCTAGAGCGGAAACGCTCTCCAGACCGATGGACTGACTGATGAGGAAGCCGGAGGACAGGGATGAGTGTCGCCGTCTTGGGGACATCTATGTCCAGTAGTGGACTGTGGTTAGTTGACGACGAGACATCGACTAAACTATAACCTAAACTAAAAGGCACGGTTTCGAATCCTATCCGGAAAGCATGCGCCACTTAGGTAGTTTTCTGACCTAATGTGCGTATTATTACAATTATCATATTCTAACGATGAAGGAAAATATCGTGATGAAATCTGCACGTCGAGATAACGATGTGTCAAACTCGCCAATCCGCCATGCGTGGCGGGTATACTGTCCGTTCACCTATATATGGCTATTATTATTGTAGTTATATTATTATAAACTATAACCTGACTGAATGTAAAATTTAAAAATAAAATCTTATTTTTTAAGTTTTCGTGACTTGTATACATAATAAAACTACGTTTTAACGGTTTTAAGCGCGGTAATTTATTTCACGGCCACTGGAAAGTGGCCGAAACGTCGGAATAACAAAATCAAATAAATTACCGCTTAAAACCGTTAATACGTTGTTTTATTAAAAATCTTATTCCTGAAACTGTGATTTTTAATTTTTTCATGTTGTATATGTGTTAAAAAATCGGCTCTTACGTACATACATGTATTGGTATTAGGACATGGTAGAACCATGCTTTCGGAGGCCTACTCGACCGGTGTGACACCATGCTCTCACAGATTATTGGCGTCCAATGGTTAACCTTGAGTTATAATCATGTTTCCGTTTTCCGTTTTCAGGTGAGTGAAAGTTCCAGTGGCCCCTTTCTCTTTTATCCACCTACTATCTTAGATAGATATATAACACTTTATTGCTCATCAACATAAACAAATACAAAAAGAAAATGCATAATTACAATACTTCTTGGGAAAACAACAGGCGGACTTATCGGTAAAAGCGGTCTCTTCCGGGCAACCTAGCTTAAAAGAAATTCTTAACTAATCTGGCGATGTATGTGTAGCAGAAAAAAGATAGGACTGTACAATTTAAATATACGTACTTACACTAATTTATGAATTTAATACAAATATAAATATAATAGTAATATATATATACGTATATACAAAATGATGTAATTAAATATATTTGTAAACATTATATGTGACAAGCTTTTATATTAACATGTATTACAATAGATAATTAAGTAAATGTTTAATACATTAGACATGTTTATTTAAAGACAGATAGTACTTTCTAAGGGAGTTCCGAAATGAAAGTAATGTTTTGGCCTCTCTGACTGTAAGAGGCAACGCATTCCAAAGTTTGACAGCCTGCACTGTAAAAGAGTTATCATAAAAGGATGAATTGTGTGCAGGTGTCAGGAGTCTACGATATGTATCTGAGCGCAAATTGTGAGAAGTGGAGATGGAGTGGAGAGTATCTTATCCCCTAATAGATAAATAAGTACAACGTTTTTTAGTGCACGAGTTCAGCAGACAGGCATACGGACCATCTGATGGAATTCGGGTACCGTCTGATTATAACGTTTACCTTGAATTTGTAAGTTTTGGGAGAAAAATGAATGCAATTCGATTCTAGTTCAAAGAGGTTATAATATTTTTAAATTTACATGACATGACATTTGACACATAACGTTCCGTTCACAAACTTTTGTATAATGTAGTAACACCGTCACCTATGGACGTTTGGAACACCAAAGATGCTACGAATGTGTTGCAGCTCTTTAAAGGAAGACTGGGACCTGACCACTTATGCCGGAACACAACAACTTTGTTATGACGGCATACTCTAGACTGGGTGGTAGCCATCCAGACGGGCAAACACCCTACCATCTGGCTGTGTGCTGTTTCCTCACCTCTTACAAGGGGCCCTACGGTCGCAGGAAATTTTATTTTATTTATATCTCTGTTCCTGCACGGGTAATATTACTCAAATAGTTAAAATATTAGTGATAGGAAAACAAAAAATAGTCAGTAAATGTAAATAAAAACATAATTGAATAATAAACAAATTATTAATAGTATATTATGTGTACATATACTTAGCGTAAATAGGATATATATTATACATACAGAAAGAATGACATAAGTGGTAAAAAAAACCACAAAAGATAAAAATATTAGACCACACCGAAAGTCAGGGAAACGTTATAAATTAAAAAAAATATGTCTTATCCTGTGTCCATCCTTATCACATCTATCTCACACCCCCTTTCGCCTATTTTGCCAAAGTTGACAGCTTTTAGAAGCTGTCAACTTTGGCAAAATAGCTATGGATTTTTTTTACGCAGATTTGTTCGAACATTGATATATTGCATCATTGATTCACATAATTTCAAGGATTGGACGACTATAAAATGTGCCAATGCGCAATGGCCCGTACCTTATCAATAAATGATAAATCTTTAACCATATAATATGATTGATACATGATAATTGCCCGATTACGGACCACATACTTATGCTGGTGTACAACGAAATTTATCCGTCGGTCAAAATAGAATTATCGCTAAAACTGTATGGCTAAATAACGATTATTTTGTTTTAATCATCGGTTAAATGTGTATGCAAACCACCCTTACATTGTAAGTCTTATTTATATTTGGTTTTATTATTATAGATATTTTCAATTCGCATCCAGCAACACAGCGAACCGTGAAGCATATCGTGGTATTTCCCGCGGGACGCCACTGCTTGCGGTAACACTGATTCCATTCCAGCCACAATGCTATCGAACGATGTTTTTGTAATAGCGCACTTGTGTTGGTAGCAAATTGAATCAATTCCTATCAATCATATGGAAAAACCATTTGTGAGTGGAATTTGGGAATTGAATACGCATTTACGGAATATTTTGTCTGATGTTGCTGGAGACATGTAATTTTCTCTATTTTGTGTCTTTTTCTCTTCGTGTCACGCAAAAAGAGTAAGATTCACAGAGTGCATTATTAGAGTACGAAGTATGACGATGCTTAAAAAAATTCTGAACCATGCATGCTTAGACGTCGCATCTTCTCTAGCTTTTTAATTATTCAAAAGAAATTATAAGCAAATCCATTGAGTCTTAATTAGTTTTTACTTTTTTATTTCCCACTTCATAGTTCAAAAGTTTAGTAGAAGTGATCACTTATTTTCATGACAGTTACGCTATAGCTACGGAACCATAAAATATATCATAATATATATATGTTTTAAAATAAACTGGAAATTTTAGTTCCAATTGAATTTAGATTATTACAGGAAGCAGTATTTAAAACATAAATCTTTTCAACCTCGTTCCAAGTCAGGGGCCATTAATTTCATGGGACGTTTTGCCTCTTCTTAGAAAAAGGAACTGAGAGTTGGATTTAAAGAGTTCCCTGAGGAAGTGCCCTTTTTGTTTGAAATTAAATTAATGTGTTGAAATGCAGAGTTATTCTAAAGCTTTTCCGATTTCTGTATCTACACAGATAACAAAAAATCAAGTCCGTTTGTAATGTCAAAATACAGATGTGAAAAAAGTCAGGGGGGATAATTCGGACCAGGAGATTCTGAAAATGCAATTTTTAAAATTTTTGTTTTGTGTCTGTCCGTCTGGATGTTGGATGTTCCGGCTAATCTCTAAAACGGCTGGACCGATTTTGACGGGCCTTTCACTGGTAGATAGCTGTTGTTTTGAGGAGTAACTTAGGCTACTTTTAAAATTAGGGTTGCGCGAAAAAATATCACGCGGGCGTAGTCGCGGGCACATCACATATTTTTTTCCAGTCTTGACCCGGGGAATATGATATGCCCGAGTCGAGTTACAATTTATTGTTATGTCTATTATTTATTAGTATGGTATATATTTAGTAGTATTATTAGTATGTATATTTAAATTGTACAGTCCTATCTTTTTCTGCTCCACCTACATCGCCAGATTAGTTAAGAATTTATTTTAAGCTAGGTTGCCTGGAAGAGATCCCTTTTAGCGATCAGGCCGCCTGTTGTTTTGCCATGAAGTATTGTAATTATGCATTTTGTTTCTGTATTTGTTTATTTTGGTGAGCAATAAAGTATTATCTATCTATCTGTCTATTTATTTCTGACTTACTATCTAGGTTAATGCGTGTGTTCTAATACTTGTGTTAATGTTGTACGTGTTGGAATCATTACATACATTCCCGTTATATTTGTCGAAAGCAGGTTGGTGAGTCTTACACATCAGTAATCTCTTATCACATCAGTAATTTGAGATTACTGTTTAGGAAAACCCTCATGGTGTAT
The DNA here is from genome assembly GCA_039645545.1 of Dendrolimus houi. Taxonomy (NCBI): domain Eukaryota; kingdom Metazoa; phylum Arthropoda; class Insecta; order Lepidoptera; family Lasiocampidae; genus Dendrolimus; species Dendrolimus houi. The sequence goes on along the minus strand of CM077126.1, from coordinate 23,231,582 downwards.
TTCTTATTGTATAAAAGTAGAAATGTATGAATCAAGTAGGTATGTTTTCATTATTTTAGGACTTTGGCAATACCTGAGGGCTACCATCTATTTTTTACACTTTTTGACTAGGTACAACTCGAAAATTAAAAAGTATTAAAAAAAAACTTTTTTATACGTACTAAACTTTTATTGTAAACTGTAATTACTATATTTATAATATTAAGAAAAATTTAAAAATGCCATGTCTGTACATTAAAGCTATTACAAAAGAAAAAACAACTGGAACGTTGAATTTTTTTAGATTTCTTGTCTGTTTGTCTGTATGTTCGGGATTCACGTAAAAACTACTGGACCGTTTTCGGTGCGGTTTTCGCTAATCGAGAGCTAACGCTTAGACTTAAACTCTGCTCTACTTTTTATCCCGGGAATCCCCCACGGGAACTTTTATGGGAATAATTTAAAATGGCCAGATAAATAAAAATAGATTTCCAATGTGATTTTTTTACTGATCAGTAGCAAATTTAACTGTCTGCTAACACACACACGTACACACACGAACAATATGCACACCAGAACCGTAACATACTCTCCAGATTGCTTTAGGACGTCCGAACGCTTAAGGTCAAGTCCGTCACTTACGACTTATAATGTGCACATTTCAATGGACTTTCCTTATCCAGATACGTTGTAAACCAGTAAGTCCGTCAGTCGCGACTTATTTTTTTAATTTTTATTTACTGAAGCAGGCAAACAGGCAGCCGGCTCACCCGATGGAAAGTGGTTACTATCGCCTATGGACATTTGCAACACCAGGGGTGTCGCCAACGCATTGCCGACCTCTAAGAAATTTTGTAACACTCTTCTTTAAGAACCCCATGTCATAGCGCAAAGGGAAAACCGCAGCGAGAAGTTCCCTCCAGATCATTGTTGTATGTACGCGGAATAAGTGTTCTAGAGAACCGTTGCGTAGTTGAGCGTGGGAGCTCAAGGAAATGGGGGTGAATATCCGGCTCTTCCGAGCGGTGCGGTTGTAAAAGTGAGGCATTGGCACCAGATCAAACAGTTCCTCGGAACATTCCCCGTTGTACAGGCGGTAAAATACGCTTAGGGGCGCAAAGTCTCTTCGAAGGCTAAGCGATTCTAAGCCGCCTGTTAGTATGGGATGACGATACGAACGGGGCGACGCTGGATGGAGTTGAGGGGGCAGTCTGGTAAGCGGGTGCTCAGGCCCATAGATGTGAGCAGTACTCCATATGCGGTCTGATTTGCGCTTTGTACAGCGCAAGTCGTTGCCGCGGCGTGAAGTACTACTTGGGCCAGTTTAGCACACCAAGCTTTTTGGAGGCAAGTTTAGCCTTGCCTTCCAGATGACCCCAAAACTGCACGTCGTTCGTTATGTGTACGTACTTATAATATGCAAACACCTTTATTCTTTAAAAATGATAAATGATTCAAGATCTACCTTTTTTTGGCTTGGCATTGCATGATTGTTACGTTTCATAAATTGTTCAGTTCTTGAAATAATTTGAATCGCCGATGTTCAATGTTTGCACTTGAATAATCATTAATCTAATGCTCGAATTCCACCTGGGATAATGATATTGTTACGACCAGCCAAAATTCCACGAAGCAAGCCGACAAATGTGAATGCGCACCTGCCGGCCATAAAGCCCAAGTCTATTACCTGCCCGCATTTGCACTTCTTTTGTTTTCTTTGCGTTTAATATTTGTAATTAGAAAAGCCGACTATTGTGTATTGTAAACCTCTTTGGTAGGTAGTGGCCAGGTGTAGTTCTAAGAATCCATTGTTTACACGGTCGTGACATATTGTAAGCTGAGTATAAAGGGATACCCGAACGGAGAGATCGGTAGTCAAGCGACGATTACAATACGAGCAAGACGTGTGTACATTCGATGAGCGATATAGTGACGGACTTTACGCGCGTTATTAACTCGTGCAGTTTGTACTGGTTGTGTCCAGTTATATTTGTACCTATGTTATACGTGTTTGTATAGTTTTAATAAATCGTATAGTAATTCCAAACGGCATTTTAATTCGAGTCCCGCACTCGTAACAATGTTTATTGACTGTAGTCAAATGCGTCTTGTTCATAGTGTTAAAAATAACACCGTTGTGGTATGCGCGGGGTTTTATTGTGCGCTGGCCCCCCATTACGATGGACAATACAAATGCTTATATACTACATCGTTAACGAATAGCTACATTAATATTTTTTGCATACCTACGTTATCTGTCAATATTTAACGTCATTAACAGTTAATAATAATATCGCATCAAAATAACGGATTAAGCATTAAGCATTAAGCCCATCGCTATGTCTGCGTAAATTTCTCAATAACTATTACATTATCCCAGATGGAGCAGTAACATAACAAATATGTTGTCGCTATGGCAACGCGGACAAAGTTTCGCTAGCACCACTAGTATCAGAATAAAATTTTATAAAAGAAATTAATATCTGACGCCATTATCAGCCGGCGCTCTCATCCGGCATTGACCGGACATGACGTCGGGTGTTGAAATTAAGCCAAAATGGAGACCGCTCATTGTTATAATGGATGAGTCTTACGTGATAGTGTAAAATGATAGTGCTAGGAAAATTATTCGATAATATTGGTAAGGAATGTCTGTAAATCATGTACTGAAATTAAAAAAAAAAACAGTCTGTAAACGACCCACTATTTGGCTTGGGACTAATGTTGGAACACAACTTAAGGTTGTTATGGCGGTATAATCTATACCAGGGGTGGTAACCATCGAAGCGGGCAAATACCCTACTACCTGGCTGTAGATTGTTTTGTCGCCTCTGACGACAGTACACATGGCCGAAGGAAATTGTATTCTTTCTCCGTTCCTGCACGGATAAAATTATCATCATCCGAACGTTAAATCCCATTTCCGACCGTTTACTTCGACATCCAGGATTGGCTGTCATACTTTTTCTTCTCCGCTTCGCACGGTTTCAGGTATCCCTTGTTCAATACAACAACTACTTGTGAAAAACCTCTGTCTGAATAGTACCCTACTATATTGACTGTAAAAAATACAAAGAGGATAGAAATCTCCTGTGATATGATGTAATGTAATATGCATCATAGCGTTTTCCATCAAAATTAACAGGAAATGAAGGTATCCCAGTACAATGAGAAAAGTTTTAACTAGCAATCAACCTCGGGGTGGCTGGTGGCTGCTAATCGCAACGCCATCAATCAACGACTGTCATCGGCTGTGGAAAAATGTTATTTCCCTTTCGGAAATCAAGTTAGTTATCCAAGACTCGATTTTTCATATTGCAAGTGATGGAGATAAGGCGACGAATTCAAGATAAGTTCTGTTGAAGAAAGAAAGAAATGAAAAATATTTATATTATGTTTATTTACAAATAAAATACGGTTTATAATAGGTTGGGGAAAAAGTCTTTTCGCATATAGTATGTATGTATGTATACTTGTAATAAGATTTCTTTGGCTATACCATTTGTATTGGTTTTGGTATCATTAAAAAGTTTTAATTTTAAAGAAGACAATTCCAAATTCAAATTAGGAAAATGTGTGATTTTCATTTGTTTTTCTTATTGCTAAAATGAGTGAATCTCATGAAGAAATTCGATACATTTTCAAATTTTACTACAAAAAAGGTAAAAATGCAACACAAGCTGCGAAAAAAATTTGTGATGTTTATGGACCTAATGCAGTATCTGTGAGAGTAGCGCAAATGTGGTTTAAGCGGTTTCAATCCGTAAATTTTGATATCAAAGATGCACGTCGCTCTGGTCGCCCTGTTACGGACAAAAATTGATACCATTTTTGAAAGAGTCGAGCTAGATCGGCATATTAGTAGTTACGATGTAGCTGGAGAACTGGGAATTGACCACAAAACGGTTTTAGCGCATTTGAAAAAAGTTGGGTACACAAAAAAGCTCCATATTTGGGTGCCTCGTGAGCTCACTGAAAGAAACCTAATGAACTGTGTACTCATTTGTGATTCTTTATTATGGCGTAATGAAGCCAAACTATTTTTAAAGAAGCTGATAACTGGTGATTAAAAGTGGATCACGTACGACAAGAACGAGCGAAAAAGTCAAAGGCCGGTCAGGCTTCACAGACTGTGGCGAAACCCGGGTTAACTCGCAACAAGGTGATGCTGTGTGTATGGTGGGATAGGAAGGGTATTATTCATTATAAACTGTTACCGCCAGGCAGGACCATCGATTCTGAACTGTACTGCGAACAACTGATGAGATTAAACCAAAAAGTTGAGAGAAAGCGGCCGGAATTAATCAACAGAAGGAGTGTGGTTTTTCACCACGATAACGCTAGACCTCACACATCTTTAGCCACTCAGCAAAAATTACGAGAGTTTGGCTGGGAGGTGTTAATGCATCCGCCGTATAGTCCTGACCTTGCACCTTCAGATTTTCACCTGTTTCGGTCTCTGCAGAATTCCTTAGGCAGTGTCAGGTTCCCATCACGAGACGAGTGTCAAAACCACTTGTAGCAGTTTTTGATCAGAATCTCCAAAATTTTTATAGCAATGAGATCACGTCCCTACCTACAAGATGGCAAAAAGTTATCCAATAAAATAGCGCCTACATACTTTAGTCAAATATAAATAAACTTTATCAAATACCTTTTGAATTTTTATATAAAATGCGAAGAAACTTTTTCCCCGACCTAATACATTTTAGATTAGAGTAGACTAGATTGTGCGCAGCTCATCGCACATATAATATATTTTCTTCTACGCTGATGGTGTGGGCGATAACCTGGTCGTTGTAGATGTAAAAGTTAAACACTGTTACTGGTGAAACCTTATAATAAATCACTTTTACATAACAAATGCGCGCGCAATCGGCTACAAACAAAATGGAAGAAGATACAAAAAGTAACGACAGTGTTGCAAATTTAAAAATAAGATTATGTTGGCGTTGCCAACAAGATAAGTTTATTGCTCATCAAATTAAACAATTACAAAAACAAAATGCATAATTATAATACTTGTTGGAAAAACAGGTGGCCAAATCGTTAAAAGCGATCTCTTCCAGGGAACCTAGCTTTAAATAAATTCTTAACTAATCTGACGATGTTAGTGGAGCAGAAGATAGGAGTGTACAAATTTAAATATACACACTTACACTAATTTATAAATTTAATACATAAATCCAGGCACATTTATAGAATACCTATATAATATATATATATGTCAGGTTGCCTGGAAGAGATCGCTTTTAGCGATAAGGCCGAATATTGTCTTGTACTTTTTGTAATTTTTGATTGAACAATAAAATGTCTATGTCTATGTCTATATCTATATATTAAAAAAAATTTCTTAAGTTGACATAAAATGTGTTCAAATTAAAATTGTATGCGACATTTTCAATAAAAGAAACTGGCATCTCAGTATAATAATGCTGCGTAAGAATCTCTTCAATTAGAACGCTGATTTCCAATGCCAACCTTTACTTTATCAACCTAATCCATTTTTTTGAATGTACACCTTTCATAAAAAATATTTTTACATAGAGCATGATATGTAAATTTATGAAAGAAAGAAAATAGGATTATTTTTAGGACATGTACAAGTGAAATTCATTTAAAGCTATAATTAAAGCACCATAAAAAGAGGAAACAACCACAAAGTATCAGAAGATATACATATTATGTCCTAAAAATTAAATTAAGCTCAGCAAAAATGTTGATTTGTTAGACCAACGCTGATATTCCGCTTGAACCTAGAGCGACGTCACGGCAAACTATACATTATATTATTAATAAATAATTATATTATTGTGGTAATAGTGACAAATAGTTTAATAAATTTAAAAATATTTATAACATAAAGTTCATATACAACCATACATATAATTTGAAAGTTTTTTTCTTCTTTATAGCCTCCAGATACTCCTTCCAACCAACCCATGTTTTTAAATTTGAGGATTAAACCGCGACAAGAGCAGAACCTTGGGGTGATAGTTCGCGACGTAGTGTGAGATTCGACAGATCGGGGGTGGCACTAGCATGCCCAGTCAGAACTGGTGCCATGCTATTGCCATTCCCCAGTTAGGGATACCCACTAAAACCCATGGGTGTTCAGTCTTTCGCCTTATGCCAGGGCTACGGGTATATGACAGCCTCTCCGCAGCCCTGGCCGGCGAGGGCCTCACGAGGCCTCTTCCACTGCCGGGGACTACAGTTATCCCCCGGCATCTTCAAGCTCTCTAGACGTGGGGCGGTCTGTAACTCGCCCCACGGGAGGAGAAGTTGAGCGCGCGCGGAACACGCCGCGCCCCCATCTCGACGACTTCCAACCAACCCTAGCTCAAGGAGAGACTTGCTCGCAAATAGGGGTGGGTACATATCAGCCAGTGTCACGATGTTGGTACCCCCTTATTCAATATATAGCAAGCTGTTTTAGTGGATGTTCCGACAAAAGAAGCCGGCAAAAATGTCTACATTCTGTCTGAAAATGGATTTCACATCGAAAGGTACTCCTGTACCTCCTGTACACGCAGCTCGGGGATATGAGAATAGGGTAGTGTTGACTTGACGTGCTACGCTGGATATGTTTATTCACCTGGATGGATCTAGGTGAATAAGCTCATCCAGCGTAGCACATACATGAGAATGACATTGGATGTTGTGATATAAAAGAAAGATTTTAGCCTCAAATTGTACTATCGCTTCACCTCTCAAACTTGTACCATACATAAACGTACAAGACTACTTGAAGCGGAAATGAATGGTACCAAGAAAGCTTATAGGAAGTTCATAGAACGGCAGCCAAATGGGGGTATCGGTATTCTAATAATGGGACCATTCTTACCCTATGTCTGACAGGAGGTAATTTATGATTTCATCGAAGTCTTAAAGATATTTATTTTCTTATTCGTGTTTAGTTTTTGAAATCAGAACCAAAACTTTTCTTCATTTTAAACCTGCCTATACACAAGTTATGCATCTAGCCCCGATCAAGTATTCAAGCTTTAGAACAATCTTAAAGCAAAAGCCTCAGATAAATTTTAAGTCTATCACTAATACCTAGAATCGATATTCAAACGAGGAAGTTTTTGTGGCAACTCGAAAAGGCACATTTCATTAAGCGGTTAAGACCTTCAACATAAATACAACAATAAATATCAACTATTGCTAAGTCCTATGCTCTTAACCAATATTTGAGGTTTTCTAAAAAAACCATACATTAAAACAACACTCTTCAAGTTCTCGCCAAAAATAAATATTAATTTTGAACGACAAGAAAATATAATTAAAAAAGTAAATTTAATTTAAATTCAGAACGACAGTTAACCTGAAGTTCTAATTTTAAATTGCATTCTAATATTTAAACCGAGCGTCCCCGCGGACGAGTCGTAAACAGGCCGGATATCGTTTAAAAATTACTGCCGTTTCGCCAGAGTCCGTCTCTGGAGTCAATTATTAATTTATTTATTACAGTTAAAACCAGTCCAGTTCGGCCATGGTGAGATAGAAAACATAATTATGGTAATTAGCCTCTTATTATGATTTGATGTTTCACACCGATATAAGATGATTTTTTTGGCAACAGTTTTTGCCGCACTGCTGTTTCATTGGACCAATAGCTATGATTAAGTTTGCGAAAACCACATTCGCGTGCGACCAATACATTGGTTGTAAAAACGGCGGTCGGCTGGTCGCAATAACTGCGACCGTTGCCAAGCGATGAATTAGTAAATACGAACGAAATGTGACCTAGCCACTGGATTAACTTGACTTGCCGTTACACCATACTGTAATCCACTGTCTACATACAATATCCACCTACGAATATGTGGCCACCTGCAATAATACTGTTACGAGTGACGAGACTCGAATTAAAATGCCGTTAGAATTACTATAGAGTTTTTTAGAACTATACAAAGACGTATAAAACAGGTACAAATATAACCGAACACAACAAGTCCAAACGCAATGCAGAAGGTCGTAATTCCATAAAACACGCAGTTCGTCACTTATTAGATACCCGATTGTACTACACGCGTCTTGCTTCGCTCGTGGTTATCGCTCGACTGGCCTCCCCCCTCCATCTGGTCAACGTTTTATACTGCGCAACTGCAATGTCCCCGTATCTTAATCCGACACACCTGGCTAATGATTGCCATAAAAGATTACAATACAACAATGGGCTGTTTTCTTATCACAAATTTTAAACACAAAGTAAACAAAAGAAGACCAAATGCCGAAAGGTAATAAAATGTATTTGTACAGATATGCAGGTGTGAATTTTGTTTTTGTCGGGACCTGAGTCGTAACAATACTACTTTCTGATGAATTACAATTTTTTCTTAATTTTTGATTGTCGTGATTTCCAGATCTTGATCCTTAATTACATTTTTAGATTGTATATTGGTACAATATGTATACTTTAAGGCAGAGTAGAGAAAAATATTGTTTAACACTAAAAACAAATTAAAAAATAAATACAAACTGGTCCAGCCCCATCAGGTAGATATGGCTACAGGTCACTCGCACTACGGCTTCTTTTTATTATATAAGTTCAGCAGACAGGCAGAGGGACACATGATGGAAAGCGGTTACTATCGCCTATGGACATTTGTAACAACAAAGGTGCTACTAATGTGCTGCCACTCTCTAAAAGAAGACAAGAACCTGGCAACTAATGCCGGAACACAACTCAAGGTCGTTATGGCGGCACACTCTACACCAGGGGTGATAGCTATCCAGACGAGTAAATACTCGTACCATGAGAGGGGTGCGTGAAGGTTTTCCACGCTTACCTTTCTCCCTCAATAAGTGAGACATAGACCGTTATGGGGTCGTCCCCTCCTCCCCTTCAATATGGAAAGGACTAGCAGTACAATACTCTTTATTGTACACCAACAAAACAACAAACAAAAATTATGCATCATTGCGTGAAAATTATCCTACAATTTTTTATTTTAAAATAATATTACACATTTTTAGAAAATAAAACTGCACCGCACATTAGCTTTCACTTTTCATGAAAGATCTCGTGTACTGCTTTTAATCTATGGAAAAGTTGACATTAACAACATTATCTATGAATCTCTGTGCTTAATAATTAATTGTATTGTAATTAATTAACAAAATCGTTCCTGTTGTAATAAACTATTTTTAAAAAGTTTACTTCACAATAGCAAAATAAATAAATCAGATTTAATATGTATTTGTAACGGTGTGAGTTGTAACACAAACTTAAGTATTAAGCGGATAGTCGAGAAAAATGTCCACTGTCGGCAATATGTGTAGTGTAGGTACACTGCACCTCTGAAATACTGAAACGACGCGGATGATCTTGCTAATTGCCGGGATTTATTTAAGCTGATATAAAATTATATTGCATTACATTTCAAGTTTGTGTATAGAATACTTATTAGACTTTTTCAAATGCCTTTACAGACGTTTGACAAATTCGATGATCTTGCTAATTGTCGGGATTTATTTAAGCTGATATAAAATTATATTGCATTACATTTCAAGTTTGTGTATAGAATACTTATTAGACTTTTTCAAATGCCTTTACAGACGTTTGACAAATTCGATGATCTTGCTAATTGTCGGGATTTATTTAAGCTGATATAAAATTGTATTGCATTACATTTCAAGTTTGTGTATAGAAATATTTATTAGACCTTTTCAAATGTCTTTACAGACATTTGACAAATTCGATGATCTTGCTAATTGCCGGGATTTATTTAAGCTGATATAAAATTGTATTGCATTACATTTCAAGTTTGTATATAGAATACTTATTAGACTTTTTCAAATGCCTTTACAGACGTTTGACAAATTCGATGATCTTGCTAATTGTCGGGATTTATTTAAGCTGATATAAAATTGTATTGCATTACATTTCAAGTTTGTGTATAGAAATACTTATTAGACCTTTTCAAATGTCTTTACAGACATTTGACAAATTCGATGATCTTGCTAATTGCCGGGATTTATTTAAGCTGATATAAAATTGTATTGCATTACATTTCAAGTTTGTGTATAGAATACTTATTAGACTTTTTCAAATGCCTTTACAGACGTTTGACAAATTCGATGATCTTGCTAATTGTCGGGATTTATTTAAGCTGATATAAAATTGTATTGCATTACATTTCAAGTTTGTGTATAGAAATACTTATTAGACCTTTTCAAATGTCTTTACAGACATTTGACAAATTCGATGATCTTGCTAATTGTCGGGATTTATTTAAGCTGATATAAAATTGTATTGCATTACATTTCAAGTTTGTGTATAGAAATACTTATTACTTTTTTAAATGTCTTTACAGACATTTGACAAATTCGATGATCTTGCTAATTGTCGGGATTTATTTAAGCTGATATAAAATTGCTTTGCATTACATTTCAAGTTTGTGTATAGAAATACTTATTAGACTTTTTTAAATGTCTTTACAGACATTTGACAAATTCGATGATCTTGCTAATTGTCGCGATTTATTTAAGCTGATATAAAATTGCTTTGCATTACATTTCAAGTTTGTGTATAGAAATACTTATTAGACTTATTCTCGAATGTCTTTACAGACATTTTTTGTTAAAAAAGAAATCTACTCTTTAGTTGCTTGTGTAGCTTTAGAAGTAATATTTTAAACGCCTGTCGAAATTTTACAGCTGGCACACGTATAGAAGTTTGCCTTTCGAAGAATATTGACGCTTGACGCTCTTTAACAAAGGTTGCTCTCTGTTCGCGTTAATTTAAAATCCTGTCCTGTCCAATTATTTCCACAACTACCCGCTTTCCTAACCGCGTTATCCAATCACCTTTTCCCAGCCGCAATCTTCCATTCCATACGACTATCCTTGTCGTACTTACCGCTGTACTAATACTGCTCATCTTTACGAGTCAGTTTGCTGTCGCCTGTCGTCGCACAGAGTATGCTGTCGACCCTTGTACGACAACCCGCACATCTTTCCGCCACCAATTGCCGGTAAGTGCAGTTATACCGCGCCACGTGTGTACAAATAATATCAAAGGCCGCAAGAAGGAGACAAGTCAGAAGATTTGTCTGTGATTTGTGTTTCTTTCCATACCAGCAATCCTACCACCGCCATTTGGTTACGCGTTCAGTCCCTAATACTGGGCTGTCGCGTTAACACTCTCAATTCTCCTGATCTTGACTTGGTGACAATGGGACCACCTCAGGTGTATACAATTTCGAATAAAAAAGAAAATTGAAAATCGGTCAACAATTGATGGAGAAATCGCTTAAGTAACTCACGAAAAAACACACAGTCGAATTGCAAACCTCCTTTTTTGAAGTTGGTTAAAATGTGCCAAATAGCCAAAATTAAGTCTCTATATTGTCCAACCAAGAATCTTTCATCTAGTAATAAATATAATATTAGGTACCTATTTTCTCAGTGGAACCTCAGAGCAAAAGTTATTTATGTCCCCCACAAGAATTTGCGTTCCCGCACGTTTTTGGGTCCCATTCGTGTTTATCTTATTCAATGTTTTTCCTCCTCCTTTCGCCCGTGGCTAAGCGATCGGGCTGTTTGGGACATTTCACAAATTACTCCGTATCTTTGTCTCCTCCATTAATTAATTCCCTTTTGAGTGTTTTCTCTTTGGCTCTTTGGTTTTGTTGTTCATTGTCTGATCTCAAAATTGGTTTATTTTCTAAATATAGATTAGTATATTATACAATACAATTACACTTTATTAATGTACAAGATAAAAATCGGCCCAGTTGTTTTTACCTGAATCCCAAGAAATCTAAAAAAAATTGCATCGTATTCTCCATCATTTATGTAGTCTATTCCAGTTGTTTTTTTTTTTAAATAGCGTCAATGTACAGATACGGTATGTTTAGGACTTTATAATATAATAGATACGTTTTTTAAGTCATAATCTGTCATTAAAGTGACATAATTTGCATATTTTAACTAACCTAACTTAGTTTCTTAAATAAAAACACTACAAACTGTCATATAACATGACCTCTAATATGACATGACTTCTAAAAAACAATGAGATGACTACGTAGTAATTTGTAACTAGTCTGTGATCAGGTGTTTATTGGAGTGTGTGAAGTGTGAGATGAGATATTTCTGAAATTACTAATTCTAAAATGAACTCCAATTGTTATAAATCCTGCATAATGTTTCAGTGTGAGAACAATACCATTAAATCTCCGAATAAATTGTTTACTAGCTGTTACCCGCGACTTCATCCGCGTGGAATTTATTTTAGTTTGCCTTTCGGTGTGGCGACTGCGGCGACGTTGGCGTAGGCCTTTCAATTATTTTTTTCTAAAATAAAAGTAACCTGGTTACTCCTCATAACATCAGCTGTCTGCCAGTGCAGGTCCCGTCAAAATCAGTCCAGCCGTTACAGAGATTAGCCTAAACAAACAGACTCACAAAATTAAAAAATATGATTTTAAAGCTTTTATTTTGATATTACAAACAGACACTTCAAATTTATTTATTTGTATAGATGTATAGATTTGTGTGCCTCGTAATGAAATAACAAGGTAAAGATGACTGATATTAGCAAGTCTTAAACTCGCTCAAATATATTTTTGCGAAAACCATTTTGATGTATTTATATCACTTAAAAAACTTCAAACAAATAGAATGTTATTGATTACACTAGTGATTGTCTGCACTGTTGAGTATTACTATGGCTACGTTCCATCAGGGACTCACAACAACCACGTTCACGACCGCGACTTTTCCTGTTCCACATGCTTGCCGGCGTTACAATCGTAAACCCAAGTGGAACGGTTATTCGACCCACCTCTTGACATGGGTCGTTGTGAGCGTTGTGTGATCGAAAATGGTGACGTCTTTAGTAAGCCGTTTTCGCCAGGACCACAACGACCGCGGTCGCCTTGTGGAACGGCTAACGGAGCATTTTGGGCGTTGTGAGCTACTCATGGAACGCGCTGTATAACATGATGTTTACTTTGATTGCTACATTTTTATTTACATATTCTTTTTAGGTGTATGTTAAACCAAAAAGAATATATAAGACACTTCTTTAAATATTAATATCTTAGTGGACTGTAATTATTTTAATAATAAAAAAACTGCATGTGCGAATATAGACTAACGGTGTTATTCATACAGCGTTAGAGAAGTTTGAACGCTTCTTTATGGTTCTTAAAGAAGCGTTCAAACTTATTCTAACTCTCTATGAATAGGACCGTAATTTCATAAGAGAAGAAAATTTGATACAAAAAACTAAAGATGGCCGCTTTTGGTCTCGCGGACAATTATACGTGTTTACCACAAGGAAAGCCCGCTCGCTTTCGGAAATTTTAAGAACTTATAAACTATTTTTTATTCTTTCACAGCGGATGGTCAGCGTGAAATGTTTCAAGTAACCCCTGTAAAACCGGTTGGGAGGAACCCCTATCCCCATGGGGGTCAACAAGGTGGGAGGGGGAACACACGTGTACCGGTGTTCAAGTTTGTGTTGGACGTAAACTTTCTGCTTATCACGGTCGACGCATCCGTACTTCGATTCTGCAGGCGTAGTTCCTACTTTGTGGTTATTCTATCCAAGATGGTATGTATTTATCAGGGGAATATATAGTACACTGCTAGTATTGTTATATGCAAATTGAAAAACTGTATTATATGGATATTATTATAGGTACTTGTCGCCATGAAATAAGGCCCGCAGACGCGGCGCTGCAATCGCCGTACATAACACTGAAGGAGTAGTTATTTGCTGATTCCTAAATCCTTGTAAGTAATTATTAAATAATAAATATTAATTATTTCATAATTAAACCTGTTTTATTTCTTGGCTACATTGCAGACAAAATTGAAACAAAAGGTAAACCTATTACTTTTATATCCTTCGATTTCCATGGGACTTGTTTCACCGCGCGAACTCTACCATGAAATAAGCCAATATAGAATAGTTGACAGCTAATTCAAATGAGACTTAAAAGGTCTTATAACCAAGCTATAAAATAAAAAATTAAAAAAAAAAAGTTTTAAGATGTGATATACTTTTTTTCCATCCGGAGTATTTTTGATTAAACCTTTCATTGTGAGCGGACTACCGATCACTTACCTAATTGTTTAAAATAAGACTGAAGAGCAAAACATAGCTTTTGATGTTCCCGTCAAAATTTTTGCAATACTTGACTAGCTTGTCTATGATTGTATCGTTGTATTACGAACATGGTCACTGAGAGTAGACTTTGTCTCACGAAATAAGTCTCGCAAACGGGGCGCTACGATATTTTAGAATAATTTCTATATAATAGTATAGTATTTGTAAATATAATAATAATATAATGTTATTTATTCCATGTTCCTTGAACATTGCGACGGGCAGACGCCATAGTCCCCATAGTCCCAGATCCCTGGTTCCACTAGCAGTTCATCCCGATAACCCGGTACCATTTGTTCTCATTCCCTGCAATAGTCCTACACTTGCCGGGACTTGTCCTTGGGTACATTTTTATATGGTGTAGACAGGAATAATCGCCGGTCACTGACACGCCACATTTCGATTAAATTTGTCAAGGTGCCTCCACGTTGGCCTTCCCATGGCCCCACGCAAGCCTTCCAAAGTCCAGGTAATTTTTATGGCCCGTAGTCCGTAGAGACATACAAATATATAATGTATCAGTTACATTAAAATATTTGACTAAAACAACATACATAGCTGGGCGCATCTGTTGTAACTAGTTACTTTTTTTTGCCGCGGTAACAATTTTTGTGAGACTTACTCTGGGCGTATTTTCGTTCTTTAAAATTGAAAGAACAGGCTAAGCTAAATCACACAGCCTCGTCTTACGACCATAGATAGTTATAATTTCGAAATTCATAATTTTACCAATTGCTTGCTTCATGCACGTAACACACGCGTTCAAGGACTACAAACAAGACCATAGAGAGTTCATTATAAACACAACTTGGTTAAAAACAATTACAGACAACTGTGTACCAACTTGGAGAACTTATTATATCCTACTTTCCAACACTGTCGCCGTGTTACAACAAAAGTTAAACAATAAATGTCTGTTTGTACGTAAACTGGCTACATACGAGTTCAGTTTAAATTATGAACGTTGTTTAACTTGACAGTTTTGTGTTTTAATTTAGAATGTCTGTGGTCTTGTTTAGGTTGTTGCTTGGTTTGTCACTAATGACATTTTGTTTTGTTTTTCTTTCTTTTTTTTATAATAATAATCGGCAGAGAAACCGTTTTACAGATATCGGCTAATGTGGGGGGCGCATGCCCCCTCCGCCAGGTCCCGGTCGAAAAGGAAGCCCCATAAACTTGACTAAAAGTGGACATCGCATTCTTGGATATTGCTCCAGTTTAACATATAATTGTGGAAATGTATTGGAAATTTGAACTGTTTAGCGAAATGCATCTATCCGGGTTATCACAAAAGCTATCTTTTTTGGCGTCAGTCAAAGTCCTACAATTTGCTTGAGGTTTTTGTTTGGTTTTTATTTTATTCTGGGCTTACTGTAGAACACTT
Source organism: Dendrolimus houi (assembly GCA_039645545.1). Lineage (NCBI taxonomy): Eukaryota > Metazoa > Arthropoda > Insecta > Lepidoptera > Lasiocampidae > Dendrolimus > Dendrolimus houi. Next base: position 23,216,088 of record CM077126.1, on the reverse strand, counting down.
CCCATTGGCTAGATATATAAATCGCGCAAAACCAAATTAAAAGAAAAATATATTAAAAAAATGATTAATGTAAAATTGAAATATTATTTTAAGTAACTAAACGATTTTATAAAACTAATATATATATATTCAAGGGGCTTATGAACAAGGGACTAATTTAAGGCCACAGTTCTAAAAATTGTTAAATATCCTACTGTAATATTGTGATCAAATGATATAAATGGCTCATGTGTGTGGTAGATATTAACGGATATCGCTCTGATAAGACTATGAAATACTATACTTTGGTCTTTTCATTTCTGAGTAAAAAACAATAGATTTTTCTATTTAAAAAAAAATCTAGTTGACCTTTAAGTGACTTTGATATATGGATCAATGTCAAATCTGAGGTGATCAGAAAGTTGCCTCTAAAATATCAAATAAATTTTTTAAAGAATATTTTTCGACATGACCCTCGTTTTGGAATAATTAATTGGTAAACTTAAAATGACTCGCCCGTTATAAAGCTTCAATGAAAAATAATCTAACCGATGGTGAGTTCTATCCATGCAGGAACGGAGATAGAATACAATTTCCTGCGGCCCGGCGGCCTATCGTTAGAGGCGACAAAAATAACCCACAGCCAGGTGGTAGGGTATTTGCCCGACTGGATGGCTACCATACCTGGTCTAAAGTATGCCGCTATAATAACCTTGAGTTGTGTTTCAGAATTAGTGGCCAGGTTCCAGTCTCCCTTTAGAGAGCGGCAGCACATTGGCAACAACTTTAGTGTTACAAATGTTCATATGCTTTCAATCAGGTTTCAATCTGTCTGTTTGCTGAATTCATGCACTAAAAAAAAGTGAAAATCGCTTGACAATCCGTTGTGTGGTTTAGGAGGAGTTAGCGGATATACAGATAGACAGACAGACGAGGAGATTGACTTTGTTTTATACTATGCAAAGAAGACGCGCTAAATCTATATATATAAAAATGAATTGACTTTTGTTAGTCTCACAAAAACTCGAGAACGGCTGAAACAATTAGCCTAATTTTGATTTTGAAATATTTGTCAAAGTCCAAGGAAGGTTTAGAAGGTATAAAAATGAATCACAGAAATGTATTTACGCGTATAACTTGAGAACAACTTTACCGATTTTGGTGACATTTTTTGTGTGTGTTCGAATGGGTCCCCGGATGATTGAGGTTCACAATTAGAACCGGTAGATGGCGCTGGGATCGGGTCCTAGATCTTTATTTCAGGACAGGACAACGTCCGTCGGGACCTCTAGTATTACATATTTTGTGAAACTAATGTTTGGTAGTATTTCTTTTTCTAACAATGCCAGTTGAACGTTAAGATTAATGAAGGGTTGGCAGCGAAATAAGAATGGCGTCGCTTAATGCAAGCAAAGGGTTGTTATAAGGGTTGCGTGACTATGAAACAATTCCGGCCGGGGTAGTGGCTTGATGGATGACTCCGCGTCGCTGGGCCTGATTTTCATATAGGGCTGCCTACGTTCTTTTTGTTTCTTTTTTATTTTAATTTCGCCAACTCCTCCGTCATAGTTCAAGACAGAGCCTTTTATTTTTCATGTCTTGTTTTTATCTTATTCTGAAACTCGGGATTAATATAATTATGGTCTTTTTGTATTTTTCTTTTCTTTCTTTTTCTTAAAATCATAACTTATATTCTGGTACATTTTATCTTATTTACTAATACATTTATATGTCTATTTAATTTCGGGCTGCCTACGTTGGGATGCCATTTTAGCATAAGTAAAAGTAAGTGTTTTAATTTATTTTTAAGTATAAAAGCCATAGTATTAGTGGTTAGCGCACGCGTCCCGAATTCAAAGGGCGTGGGTTCGAATCGTGCCCGGAAAGCATGCACCAGTTAGGCAGTTTTCTGACCTAATGTGCATATTATTACAATTACCATGTGCTAACGGTGTAGAAAAATATCATGATGAAACCTTCACAAAGATAACTTATGTGTCAGTTAACATTAAAAATATTAAGTTTCTGGACGAAAATGTACTGAAAGAGATTTTTAATATCATTATTTTTTGGTATGTTTAATTTTGACAACATTTATAGTATGGCAGCATAATACTGATGTATATTCTCTGTAGCACTGAATCAAAATTAATAGCTTGTACTATGAATTATCACGGTCTCATATAGCAACTTACGTAAAGGCGTTCAGAAGAAATTCGAAAGGCGGCACGATGCTGAATAGGAGAAAATTATACCTGAGGGCTTAATGTAAAATGATTTCGTCTTTCGTTTCCGTCGAATTTCATAACTATATATACACTGTCTATATATAATTAGCATCAGTGTAGTAGTATCTATAAACTATCCATAATACTAATATTTATTATACTAGTATCTACAGGCTGGCCAGAACAGTGCAAAATAACAATTTAGTTATTTTACATGAAGGGCTTCATGTAAACAATATACTAAGTATCTACTGTCACAGTAGCAGTATCTACAGGATGGCCACAAGAGATATGTTCAAACTAAAAAAAAATCTTTTGAACCTCGCTGTTCTGGCCACTCTGAATATGTATGGATAGATATATAGGTAATATATATAGACAATATACTCAGTGTCACAGTAGTATATAATAACAGTAATGGTTACGTTAAGTAGAAGAATATATTTCCCAATAAATTGCCAAGCAAAGCACGATTTAACGCTTAAAACAAATAATCTAGCAAGGTAGCAACCCTACATTTTTTTATATGGCAACAAAATTTGTCTTCGCATTTTTATATTGGACAACAAATTGCAGCGGGCAATAAAATATGTTTTACGTGAAATGCCTGCAGAGATTATAAAAAAATATACGTTTTACATTTTTAAAAACATTCCTTCGACATCCTTAAAAATGTAAAACAGCGGGGCAAACAGTATTAGAGTTTTTGAAATATCTCAACTTTTGGGTGGTTTGATTGGAATCCTTCATCAGTGACTTTTTGGTAATTTGAATAAGTTGGTGTTACATAATACTATGAACCTAGTTTCGTTATATGTACGTTAATGTAGTTAGTATTTTTGAGACTACTCCCTCACTCTAATTGTCTAATAGTAGTGAATTATTTTTTTAATGAAAGCAAATTATAGACCAATTTGTACAATTTCCGCATCGTTAGACCCTTTATGGTAATCAAAATATAGGTAATTTGTATTGCCAGGGTAGGCGTTAATTTTGTTAATTAAAATTGATGTAATAAATACATAATCACTATATTAATACGCGAAGCAAAAACTTTGTACGCCTTTTTAAGAGTATGAAATTTCGGACACTTATAGTTTATATAGAGAAGGAGTGCAGAATGCTAATATTTATTTTAAATTATGCATAGAAAATACATTAAATCAATAAAAAAAAACAAGTGGAACTTATTTATTCAAAATAAGTTCCACTGGAGAACAGTTTTGAAGGTCATACATATAAGTTAAAATTTAATTTTACTTCCTATTCTATGTACACCGCTTCGCAACGTGTTATCGCTGGACAAACCGTATGTTCCAAATCGAACTCTTTCCTTTACATACTACTTCTGTATAAATTGTTAGTTTCAAAATATATTCATATTATTAATTATCTTGTACCTACTAATTAAATCTGCTAAGTGCTATTTACAAAACCCTTGCGATCGTTAGTGTTAGCAATCTCACAAATTAGTCGTATCTTAGCAATTAATCCGTTTTAACAAGAGGGTTCAGATTTATATTTGAAAATACGAGCTCTATTGCCTTGTAGTTTGTAATGTTTAGGGAAACTTTTATCTCCATCTTAAGGTACAAAGAAAATTGATTGTATTTCAGACTGTGCGAGAAAATCTACACAAAGATCTGGAGGTAACTTCCCGTTAAGGCTTCCTTTTTGCGCTTGTTTAAGGAATTAAAAAAATTCCTATAGGCTGGCGACGTGTTTTTGAGTTTCTTCACATTCCATCAAGTCGGTCGTCTGCCTGTTTATCTATTGCAGGCAATAAAAAAACATCAACACTTTTTGTGATTGAGTATATTACATTCATATTAATTTTAAGACAGGCTTTAAAGTGTAGGTAAAATTATATAAAAATAAAACAAAATATTCACTGATGACTTTTTATTCTAATTAATTAAATTTAAGTGGAAACATGAATTCTTATAACATGAATCTAAAGAAGGAAACGCTATTATATTTCTTAATTATGAAATACTTAGTAAATTAACAAATGTCTTTCATTTTGTCATCGATCGAAATGTTACCGTATTATTATTGAGAAATGACAACGCATTTATCTATTATAGAAATCCATGCACACATTGTTTATGAAGACCCGTAATCTTAAGCACGACTCTAAAGATTTTTTATTTAATTCTGTCATGATTTAATAATATAAATCACCTCTTATACATGACTAACTAAATCTTAGTTTACTGCATTACCAACGTAAGTGTGCGTAATTGCGTAATGTGTCTCCTCGTCCATTACTCTTCGCACATCCAGCGTTGTGAAATGAGCGAATGAGAAAGCAAATATTACGTCACGCCCACAGCCGATAGAAAGACTATTTGAAGAAATAATGATGCACAACTATGATGGCAGAGTAGTTCGTAAATAAAAATAGTGCAACAATATAAGAGAAAATAACAACAATTCTATTTTTTCATTTATAATCGATCAAATGATATGATTTTGTAGTCATTTCCAGGTTGGTTCTTTTGATTTAAAAATGAAATGATAATTTTTGATAGTCGATAGAGCCTAGATTGAGAGAATAAATTAAAACACAGTCAAAACTTTATGCATGGTTAAGATAGTATTTCGTATATTGTTATACAAAGTTCCAACAATTTTAAACTTTCTTCATGTCCTTGCTTTTCTGTGACTATTTTTAAAGCCCAAAGATTATTAGTACTTTTTACTGCGTTTCAAGTCATTTTTCTATATTAATACATTAACATACAAAAGTATTATATATAACTAAATACATAACGCAAGCCATATATGGCACAACATTACTATATTCGCAACAAAGTTACTCATTAGTATTAAATAAAAGAACAAAGTATTTTTTTCCAAAAAACCAATTTTATAAATTATGCAAAATATAAACACGAACATTGATTTTATGCTTATTTCGCAAAATGTGCCTATAATGAGCATCGCATTAATGTGGGTAGAAATGACGCTATATAAAATATTAATAAATTTAAAAAGCAAATTGTTTGAATTTCAATAAAGGGCAAAAAATAATTTAAATAATAATAGCAATAACACGTATTACTACTACTATTAATATTCTTATTATTAGTAAATAGTACAACTATTATAATAGTTATATTAATAGTATGTAATTATTAATAGCTACATATTATAGTTTTATATATATTTATTTTGTAGGTTAAAAAGCATAACCTACCCACATTTCACATAATAGTCCTAAGCTCGACAAGTGCCAAATGTAATTCTACTTATGTTAAACACGTGTAACAATTATAACTGTAATCAAAAACATACTTTTACAATTTCGTTATCTTTACCATTATTTTGAGAAGGCACATGAAATTTTTTCATCATCTTATAAAATAAATGAATCGATATTGTGGAAACAAAAAAACCTTTTAGAAATACTACGAAAAAGCGAACTGACTTTTCGAATGCTGAATTAAAACAACTACATATTCAAGATAACGTTAAAAGTCATTTAAGACTGGTTTACCGCGACATGTCCATAAAAAACGTCATTTAAATCACCAGCCTTTCAATCAAGCTCAATCAGTTCTTCACATTCCGTATTTCACATTAAGTATGTATTAACACAATATTCATGAACATTTCTTACGTACTATATAAAAATACAACGATATTACTTTGTTGGAGCGTTATCGATTTAATTTCTAATAATGAAAATTAAACCGATCTCACAGTGGTACAGTGATATGCCACGAAATAGTATATTATTTTGTACATTACTACCGTTTACATCCATTTACAAAAACTCTACCATGATTATTATTAATACTAGATCAGCCAACATGAAATCGCTGACGGGTTATTCAGAAGTTTCCATACCGTCGAACAAATCATCCGGCCGATGTGTTTAATATAGAAAACGAAAATATATTCAAAATAAATTTGCCATTATTAATTTCGATCTAACTTTCAGATAACCTTAAAATTTCGATCCCAATTTTTATAAATTTATTGTTCCCCGTATATAATATTATGATAGCCAGTATGTTGTTTTATTATGTCATAGTAAATGTACTATTATAGTTATTATAATTGTAACAATTAGCGCAATATGTACACTCGTATAGCCGATAGCGTAAAAATGGAGGATAGCGAAAGATATAAATTAATTTTATATATAATAATATTAAACGGGAGAATAGAGGATAAATCAAATTTCACAAGAAGAAACTATATCGTAGCGTTGTGATCAGTAAATCTGGTTTCGTAGCTTTAAAAGTACAGCATAATTATTTGAAATAATTTGGTGTTTTTACGTGTATATTTTTGCAGCCTTACTCTGAATTGTAATGTGTAATATTTTTTAAAATACATATTAAAATATAGTGAATATAAATGCAGAATGATGTATTGAATTGAATGAATGAACGTTTCTTTAAACTTTGAACTTCCTTCAAGAGTTATATATTATTTAATTAAATTTAATATAATAGAATTTAACTTCATACGCTCCTATAACATTGTCCTATTGTGAAAGAATCTTATATTTCCTGTACCTGTTATATAAATAAATATCATTTCATTTTATTTGTAGAGATATAATAGCATGTGTCATTAGATAAGTAATAAACAATGAAACTAGTAGATATCACTCAATCTACTCTGTATGAGGTCGTATGGATTATTATTAGTTATTTAATCTTAACTACCAACTCATTCTCCTTTTTTAAATTTAAGGTTTTATAATTTACATTATAGAGTCGTGGTAGCATAATGGCTAGCGCACGCGTCCCAAACTCAAAGGGCGCGGGTTCGATCCTGGCCGGAACGCATGCACCACTTAGGCAGTTTTCTGACCTAATGTGTATATTGTTACAATTACCACATGCTAATAACGGTGAAGGAAAACATCGTGATGCAACCTGCACATCGAGATAACCGATGTGTCAAACCCGCCAAGCCGCCTTGGACAAGCGTGGCGGGTATACTGTCCGTTCCCCTATAGTGGGAGGCCCAATCCCAGCAGTGGGACATTTATGGGCTGCTATTATTATATTATTATATAATTTACATATTTTTTCCTTTCATAAGCATTGTCACTCCAGTACGTATATATATATTATTGTAGTCTTAGATTTTAATATGAAACTATAATTTGCAACAAAACACGCGCTAACGAGTTAATTTCGCTCTAAACTTTAATAAAATCCTGTTTTACTGACCACAACACTATCTAGTTGAGACTAATGTCGGAAGTATTAACTCCTCTAAAGATTTTTATTATCGCCGATTCGCACACATAGTTAAGAGTTAAACCAAAAATGATCGCTTCTAGCAACATTTATGATACTTTCACTATCTTAGCTCTCCTCCATAGACAACAAAAAGTACAGATTAATTGCGTTCCTAGACAACTACTAATTTATAAGTAATAAAAATATATAACTTCTCAATATAGTGTTAATTAAACTAATGTTTATGAAAGCTCGTGAAAATGTTCAAGAGTAACCAGAAATTGTCTTTTACAATTTTAGAATGCCTCACCTAAAGAGGATCCTTTTTTTAAACACTACTTGTATAACTACAAAGATTTTAAACGACCCAGTGTCTCGTAAATTCGCAAAACCAAGGGTAATAACAATCCAAAAAGAAATCAAATTAAAAAAAATAACTTAACACTAGAAACACTCAAACTTATTAAATTATTCAAACGAAAGCCTTATTTCATGTCTTTAGAATCTGCTGCTTCGAACTGGGAACGTACCGTTTCTGAACTGAAAACTATAGCAGTGGTTATGCTTCCAAATATTAATTAAATTTACTTAAATCCTTGTACATTAAAAGCTGTATTTACTTTGGTCTTGTACAATTTAAATATAATGCAATATTTAAAATATTTACACGAAACGTTATCGCACAAGTTAAATATATTCTAATACCTAATTAGAACCATATTTATATACTTAATCTTGATGCGAACGGTTAAGTGCAAAGTATAATCATAACTATAGATTGAAGAAAATGTCTTTTATTTAAGAATGCTGACTGAAAGGATATGTAAATGCCTTCGTGTCTAAGACGGTATGATAATTAGCGAACGTAAATGTAATTTGCAAAATCAATTAGTTTACTTTAATTAATATACATTACATGTACGTATATGTAAAGTATAAAATTTCATGAATATAAATCCCACTTCTTTTATACTACACCAAAACCTATGGAAGCCAATGACGATGTAGCTATAGACGCCGTCTACAAAAATGCGACATATTTACTATTAATATAATAATTATTAATATTATTTTTTTATTCACTTATATTTTAATAATATGAATTCTAATACAGAGATAGCTTTTCTACAAAACAGTGGTCCTAATTTCAAGATAATTATTTTAAGAAAATATATTGTTATAACGCGCTTTCGCCCGCCATCTTCTTTACATAGAATAATCACATACCTGTAAGTGACAGTATACAAACTGTCAATGTAAATGTCATTTTAGAAAAATCGAGAGTAAAATGATCTCGGCAAGTTTTTTTTAATAATTTTTAAAAACATTTTCAATAACACTTGAACAGCTAACGTTACAGATAAAAGTATTATATTATAATTAATTGAGTGAAAGAATAAAAACAAGTTTTATTAATGTAAACATATATACCGCCATATTTTAACAAAGATGGCGGCCATCTATGCTTCTCTCTTGCATTATGGTAATAAACTTTACAATTATTTAGAATAGCTATCTCATAAACTGGGATTAAAATGTGTTTATTTATAAATCCTCTATTTATTTTAACCATTTATGATTGTGGTTCTGACCCTGCTTCATTAAAGCGATATAAAAGGGAGTTACATATATTAGTACCCACAAGGTATATCGTAATGTGAACAACTTTAATAGTATTGTAGACCGGGAAATTCAAAGTCCTTGTGAATGAATGAAAGCGTCCATGAGTGGTCTATATCTTTTCCACCATGGTCGATGGGTCAAAGTCATCATTACATGGTAGCGGGGTGAAAAGACGTACGAAATCGGCAGAACGCTTAATTGACGTTCTTGCTAAAGCTTCGTTTTTAATAGAGCTTTTTTGTCCCACGGCTTGGTCGCACAACACGAAATCTATATATTGACCGACATTGCACGCAACATCTACATACAAATCGATACCGAGGCGACTCGAAGTTACTTTCCGTCGTTTTGACGCGTGCCGTCAACAGTAGCATGACATACTTTGCTTATTGAGGATGCGTGTTGGTGGTGCTTTACTTCTGGAGATATCCCGATGTCAACTGGGCAACGTGGAGAGATATATCATGTGAATGTTACGCAATGTGTCTGCGATGAGTCACAGACTCGTTTAATCCCGTTGCAATGCATCTTCCATAGCTCGCAGATCATGAAAATGGCGCACAAGAAAATGCAGGTGTATAACTCACTAGGACACGTCAAGGAACTAAAAAAAACAACCGATCCTTTTTCCTATAATGTAAGTTAAAATTTTAACCGTCAACAAGTTGCAATATCTTCATTGAATGCAGCAATAGTAATTATGCTTAATGCTGCTGATATAAAACTGAATAATGTTAAATAATTTTACATTAATATGTTAGTGATGTCTATTGTCATAACATGTATTTGGCATTGGCCCTTCAAGTGGTATACGTGTAAACTCCCTTACTTCCCATGGATATTATTTACTGTCGCAATAATCACTTATCGTTTTCATAATTACTTATAAATACAATATAAATTACATTACAAAAGCTGACAAAAATATACTAGGCCGATAGGAACTGAACTAAAAAATTACTTAAATCAAACTTTAAACCAACAATATTGAATCTTATAAAGATTTGAAAGTTGATCTAAAGTTCTGCTAAAATATAATCTAAATAAATTTTGGGACAGTTACAAGTTATATCGAAAATATGTAATTCATCACTTGTACTATCTGCTAATACTATAATGCAATAGTGATGGCATTTACTCATATTATCGATCAAGCAGTCAAATCGCCTGTACCAACTAGGTTTTTGTAGCATAGCTTGAAGGATTAAACAAACCGAGAATTAATCTGATGGGATACGTAGTCAATCTTAGAGAGGTTTTAAGAAAGATAGTAATCAATTCTGATGCAGTCGTAACTAATGTATTTGTATTGGTAATAAAACTTTTAGAAACCAAGGTTCTACTTCAGAAAAACAACTAATCATAGATCGAGGTTTGAGTTACTATTCAGTCAAATTAAAAAGTCTTTTCGTATACAGGTATCACGTATAAAAAAAGAACAACTTTGCAATTTAGCACGAAGGTCTGTCCTCAAGTTTTATTTAAGACCGATTGCAGTTCTACGTACTGCATGTTAAGACGGAGAGAATAGAAATAATAAAAGATAATGCAACAAGAAAGATCTCTTAAACAAAAAAAACAATATCACGTATTTTCGAAATAATTTGCTCCTTAAAAACACCAAAGGTAAAAGCAACGCAAAAATATAAGACTGACTACCTTAATCTAAGTCTCACTTATTTTAACTTTACTAAAACTTATTAAAAACTAACGTAGCGCACTGTCATAATGATAAACAGCCGAATATAAACTGTTGTGTATTTTGCAACGCCTCGCATTATTTACCTATATTTCCACATGTTCTACCCATATTTCCACAAGACTATATTTAAAATTATAGTCCGGTTCATGCTCAAATCATTTCAAAGTGATAATTAGATATACTAGAAAATTTAGGTAGAACATTATATTTTGTATATTATAGAGAAAAATCTAACTCGAACACTACTTCACGTTAGTGGAATAGAAGTTACATAAAATACTTTATCAAAATGTACATCACTAATTCGTTTTGACGCACTAAAATAGAAATTATAGAAGAAACATCACAAAACATTTTAGATCAAATTAGAAAGTTCTCCTATAAAAACAAACATCTTATATTTTAAATTATTTCCCTTTGGTCGTAATGTACAAGGTTGTAGCGAGGCGTCGCCGCAATGGTGTCATGTCGTGTAACTATGAATTCTCTGGTTCCTCCCAATCTATGCTGGCCCATTGTGGCAGCTCTGTTTCGTACTCCCAGCCGGGGCCCTGAAAAGAGTTTACGTTCAATTTCATTACCTTGTTAAGATAAAATATTTTAACTCATCATGAACATGAACAAGTTACATAAGATGGAGAAGCAGAATATCCCAATATGGAGCAACTTAAAAGAATAAATTAAATGCCTAACGATAATGAAAATACAAAAGAATATAATATAGAAATATCAGAATACAACGGTATGGAAGGAAAAGACATATTGTGTCGACCCCAAATATAATTAAAAGAAGGTGAAAGAAAAGAGAGAATCAAAATAAAATGAATAAAGGCTGTTGTATTTATTTGTTTTTATCGAGCTCAAGCTATTATTCGCACTACTATCGCGTTGTTCTGTTAATTCCTAACACCGACTAGAGATGTAATCATCATAAAAATATAATTACTGTTGACATTGAGAAGTTAAAGATGACTAAGAGGTAGAACTCCATAAAAATGGAGGGCTCTTTGCAACAGATCTTTATGAAGCAGAAGAATATACATATAGGTATTTTTATTATTAAATTCACACACGTTAGTTATGGAAACCGAATTAGAAGAATCGAATAACCTTGTATTTCCAAGCATGCAGGTACATGACCAGATCCCTGGGCCTTGGGTCCCGGTACCTGACGCGGCATTCGTAGCAGTGAGGGTCTGAAGCCAATGTATCAGACGAACTCGTCGAGCTTGTAGCTGCGTTTGCACTGACGGCTGGTGTGCAGCCAGTCTGCGTTGCCACCGTCACTTTATCCGACTGTTGGTTAAAAGACTTCTTATAATGTCTAAACTTTTTGGTTACTGAATTTACTTATAAAAAATTTGCTAATAAATGTTCAACCACCTCTTAGCTATGAAGCTCTTAAGCCTCTAATCAAATTATCTTTTTGTCACCTAAAATTTTCAAATAGCTGTTGCTTATCTAAGAGACGACCAGATAAATGAAATCTGAATGGTACAAATAGATTATAACTCTGCCTTTAATAGCCCTAATCTATTTACCGTCTGGTAGACAAAATTTCTAAAAGAACTTTCATAAAGAAAATTAGCAAGCACCAAACATTTAGTTACCTTAGCATCATTAGAATCCTCATTTAAACCTGGCGAGGCCACTGGCGATGGAGCCATAGAGCATTGGGTTGGTGAGTTAGATACTTCCACTGGGGCTTCAGCACCACTCGATGGACTTGGAAGAGTAGCTGGTGAAACGAAATAATAATGCTATTTAGCATTGATCCCTTCCGGTTCGTATCAGTAAAGATCAGGTAAACTAAGACATATTTCTTGTAAGAAGTAAATAACTTTGAAATTTAGTTATCACTGATCAATTTATACTACTATTAATTTGAATATTGAACACTTATTAGAATTTATGATAACTACTAATTATTTTATCAAATAATTAAAATATCGAAATTTCCAAGTAATACTTTTGAGTTGGTGTATTTATTACCTACAGTGAACTTACGATAACTTGAAAACAGTTTATTTATAACAAGTATGTCTTACATGAATTAAATTTCCATGGCTTTACGACCTCTATGTATCTATCTATATTATTACATGTATATGTTTTTACTTTTCAATTACTTACGCGTCATCACCGTAGATGGAGTAACACCTGGTGCTGGAGACTCCAATCTCGGAGAAGACTCTCTTGATGCCGGTCCAGTATCACATTCGTATTCACCAACTAAAGAAACAGAATCATTAATGATTATTTTATGTAAAGATAATACAGAAATTGTGTATTCCCATACTAATAATGTCTTATTTATGTTATGAGTAATATACGATGGACTACATCGTGGCCAATCCTAGTAACATAGACATGAATAAATATGGAAAAATTCATATCCCTACTGAGATTCATACATTAGCGGATTTTAGTGAGTTAAATAAGCCAATCGGTAAATTATTTAATTTAACAAACATTTATAATGCTAAGCTTTGATCGTCTGTTTAGATTTATTTTGTGAACTATAACTTTCATAGCTTTTATGCATGCTAATTGTTAAAAAATATGCGTTTACCTTTATCTTCCGAAGCAGGCTTAGAGAAAAGCAAATCATCATCAGCAGCGTCAACTCCAAGCCAGTTTTCGGCATTATGTATAGCAATCAGGTCGCGTACTAACTGTTCGTCAGTTTTGCCACCGGTATCACCCCCTTTACCTCGCAATGGACCGAAAACAGGGTGGTTGTATAGTGGATCATTCACAACTGGGTAACCTATGGAGTCAGATTTAGATTTGTCATATTAGTGCTTTCTACACGATTTATTTGCGTAAATAAATTTGTATTGAATCTATATTATATATTTGAATCTATATAATACTTTTCACATTGACAGTATGCGTATCTACTACAATACAATTGCACAATCAATTGCAGGGATGATGTTCAATCATACCAGCTTTTGGTCTAATGTACACACAGATATTTATTTATCACAAGTAAATCCAACTCGCCTACGTAAATTCCAAAAATTTACTAAGGAACAATCATGTGATTGGAAATATTACTTTATATTATATAGGATTACGAATCGATATGTAAAGATTTTTCATAGGGATCATCATCACTGCCCAGTTTTTCATACATGTGTCAAATAATTATTTTTATATTAAGTTGTATATTTACTGATATAAATTTTGTTGTAGTATGCATAACATCAAATCTATCCACTTACCTAAGTACTGTAAGTGCACCCTGATCTGATGCATCCTACCGGTCTTCGGCTTGCACAGAACTACGCTGGTGTTTGTATTGGGATTGAAACCCAACCTCTTGAAGACTGTGGAACAATCTTTTCCCTTTGGTGACACTTTACACACTCCGATCTTGTAACTGACTACTTCTATCGGCTCTTGACATTCTATCTCACTTCTGTAACAATATAATGGTCCCTCAGTGTTAGTAAATTTTTTACAGGCAACATAATTATTAGTATTGTTATCTAACAAGATAACGCAGCCAGCCTTTTGGGAACATTTCCTCCTGACAGCAGACTGGGACAAACTTTCTTAATTTAATATTAATTTCATTTATATATAATTTCATATAATTTAATTTTAGTCTTAATTGTTAAGATGTAGGTATTTATGAAAAATTTAGCTACCAAATAAAAAAGGTACATGGCATATAATTTTTATAATAAAATAACATTAATTATTATTTGTAACTACAAATACCTTTGTTTGAGCTGTATTTACATAGGTATGTCACAGAACACAAAAAAGAACAATATGTCTTAACCCAAAATATAAAACATATAAAATTAACTTACTCAGGAAACTGTCCATCGACCCTGCATACGTATTCTTTCTGCACTTGCCTGTTCCTGATCTGATGTTCCATCTGTCTCGCCTTCTTCGGACTCCTTCCGAATAACAGAAGTCCTGTGTAATAAAAAAGACTTATTGTTATTACATAATGCAGAGCTTATTTGGATGTTTAGTTTGTGCTTCCTTTAGGTCGCTCTTGAGGCCGAATATTGGGTAGACACTTCTTACTATCTGAACTTTACACAGATGAATCTGTGTGGATAGTAATCGAAGCAAAACTTGTTGGAAACTATGAAGACTGGGGCATCAGGTATTTTGCTGATAGCGTTGAAGCTAAATAACCCTAGTACAGGTGGAAGATAAATAAAAAACTGATATAATTGAACATTCTGTAATACTGTGATGAAAAATAAAAATCAACAACCGATAGTAAAATTATGCTTCTAAAAGAGAGCTTTATTAAAGATTCGTATAATTACGTTTATTCCTCCTTTACAGCTTTGATACCTATTTTACTTATTATCATCGAATTTGGTCTTGAAATTGAAATACGGGATGTGGATACAAAGTGTAAATGAGAGAAGTTGCGTTTAACCCTTCAGTAAATTAAGATATACATAGATACACAACTCTTTATTGTACATAACTATAGAAATCTTACATGCTAATACTATTTTAATTGAGCACAAAATGCGGTCTTATACCTAAAAATTGTTGTCTTTCAGACAAACCGTGGCAGGAATTAAACAATCTATATAAATTATATTTAGAAAAATTCGTTTACCTGATGTTAACCTGTCAAGCCTGTGAATCGTCCTCAAATTCTTCAAATTGTACTCCTTTGCGAGGATAAATACAACTGTATTGTGTCTGTATCTGCCGCACGGATGTACCTGATATAATCAGTTAAATTCAATTCATTAAACATTTTCTTTCAAGTAACTAAAATTATTCGTAGGAATCAGGAAGCGATCCTCTAATCAATTGCATTATCTGTCCCATCATAATCAATTTAAAGATATATATATCCTTATGAACCCTCATGCTCACTATAAATATAATATTAAAGATAACTTTAAAAAAATCATTAAAAATGTAGCTATTTTTGGGGTGTGATAAGAAGTAATCGACAAAAATAACAGTTTATATTAAAAAGGCACCTAGAATATTTATTGCATACACCTATGATTATATAGATACAAGCTATTACAGATAATATACATATAATAATTAAGAATATACAAGAAAGCATCAGATAATACATCAGAAATAATTTATGCTATATTTATCAAAGGGAAGTTGTTTAAATTAAATTAAAAATTAACTACTATCAGAATCCAGCTGAAGAACACTAGAGTATTTTACCACTGAATAGTTATTGAACTTACCACAAGCAAATGTTTTAGGATACTAATGCACAGTAGGAGAGTACTGTAGTACTAACTCAAGCGTTACCTAAAGGGTGTCCGGTGGCAGAACAGGATTTCAATTTCAAATGAATTCAAAACTGTTCATCGGACGGATGTGTAAGGGATCTCGTTAGAATCGTCATTAGTGCGGATTTACTAATCAGAGTGTCCCAGTAGACAGATATGAAACGTGTGTTTGCAATTGAAGCCTTTCTGAACAATAACAATGATTGTGTCGATATTCGCCAAAGATTCTGTTCGCAGTACATTATCGGATATTTACGTGATGCATCACAAAGCTACTATTATTACTCATTTACAGAAAGATCCTGCGTTTGAACCATCAGCAGCTACTGGATAGCCAAAAAAACCATTTGGTATGCGTTATCAATCTATGTGCATAAATGTTTATAATTTTTTGAGTACTCCAGAGGGTAATAAACACCTTACTGTGGATGGCGTTTTTTTTTGACACATGATGAATTATTATTTTCTTCCAAGACTTAGAAATCGTCCTTCCTTTAGTTCAAATACATGGTTTCAGCAAGATAATGCCACGCCTCATGAAGATACTTTGATTCTCCTACGTAATTTTTTTCCAAAACAATTGATGACCCACTTTGAAAACATCTCCTGGCCACCTAGACGGCCAGGTCTCCCCCATTGAACCTTTTTCTATAAGGGTATCTCTAGAGCCAAGTTTATTAAATAAATAAAGAAATTATTTCCAAACTGAAACAAAATATTGTTTGGGAAATTAACGACATTAAGCCATCACTTCTTAAGCACGTTTCGCAGAATACAGTCTACAGATTCTTTGTAGTTTTTTTTAAATTAACATTAAAATCCTAATTTTGCCACCCGAAACTCTTTATTTGGTCTATAGTTTACATCAATCTACTATAGCAAACATTGCTTAAATGAAGTTCTCGTTTTTCAAACACTCAAAAGGCATACTACGCAAGTCCAATAGCAACAGAAGAAATAAGAGGATTTAAATAGAGAGAGGTACCATGCAAAATTGAAAAGGTTTCAGCAGAAAAGTAAAAGGGATACCGTGTAAACAAAATAAGGGATTACCGTCCCAGAACTTCTGAACACTTTGGCAAGTTGATTTGTATTGAAAATTGGTATCTAAAATTATACCAGTAATGTAAGCTTTAGGAAATTTATCGGGATAATATTAAAGTTTGTTTTAATATAATATTAAAGAACAATTTAATACTAAACGAAAACACAAAGCTTCTATTATTAATAATAATTATTTTGTATTTGATAATAACTTAAAAGATGGCTATACCAGTATTGTTTTACAGCGATTACGAATTACTTTAAGGCAATTTTTGTTTTCATCACAGTTGGGCCGTCAGCCTGTATACTGTGCCTCAGCAATAAAAAAAACATGAGGAGTAGAGTTGTATGCCCTATAAGTTGTTGTATCTACTCTTAACATGTTTTTATTTTGTTTATCGTTATGTATTGTTTACTTTATATAAACCTAATAAATTTTGATTAAATCTATTTGAAAATTATTTAATACATGAAAATTATCTTAAAAAATGACTAGGCAAGTTTTAATATTTCTTAGCAAGAATTGATATATAAATACCGAATAAGTAGATTTAATATTTCAAGCATAATCATGATCAGTAAAAAACTTAAAACGTCAATGACAAAATGATTTTTGAAGCTTTTCTACAGAAATATCCTCGGACTTTAAAAATTAATAATCAAGTTGCTTATAGTGTTAGTTTTGCTACGACGAACCTATTGTTTTCTAATAAAGTAGGTGACGATAATAGATCTATAAATATATATTTATTATTTATAAGCAAAAAAAATACTGATACCAATGCAACTCATATATACTTTTTATTTAAATATTTACACGATATTAAAGAGAGCGGAGGAAAGAAAGTTCAAGTTGATCACCAGTCTCGTACGGGTCAGAACAGCAACAGATTCTTTTAATTTTGAAATCATTCCATCGATATCTAAACATAGAAGGTTTAAGCCAGAATTAACCTTGCACGAGACCGATGCCAATTTGGAAGCACCATATAAACCAGCCTACATCTGTATTCACTTGTATGTGGGTTTTTAGTATAAAATCATTAAACAAACTACCACTTTTAAGTGGTCTTTCCTAGATTATTTTGTCCTTGAGAAAGACAGTCAAAATGTCTTTCAGATTAAAAGTATCAAACATCAGACCCTGAAGTCGAACTTCGCGTGAAAAAGAATCCCCTTTAGCACGTCGATTCTCGGGCTTTATTGCGTTTCACTAAGATTTATTTCTCTTTATTATTGTACTTTGAACATCTTCTGGAATACACGGTGGGATCTGCTTGTCTTGGTTGGAATTAAAAGATTTTTTTGTTTTGTTGAAAGGGAAAGTTTCCTTTTGAGGAAAAAATACACAAGAAGAGCTTTAAAAACAGTTTAACAAGAGCTTACACGCCTTATTCCAAAACTTATTTGGGTTTTTTGTTTATTAAGTTTTAAATTAACCACTGTATAAAACATAATGAACGTTTTAATTAATGTCGTTTGAGTTTTATATAAAAGTGGTTAAGATTTTCAGATTGACACAATCATTCATAATTAAGTTGATAAATTTTAATCATCATTAAAATATTCATATTCATGTGTCTAAATTTAGCTATCTAGCAGAAATTCAATTTCAAGTCAATTTGAAGGGAAATCTAAGAGCTTTTGTTTTCTCAGTTCTGAATGAACCACGGAATGTTGAATCGACGGTATGTGGAGTGAAATTCTACAAAGATCCACATTATGAAGTAAAAGCTGAAACTTGTGAGTTATTTCACATAATTCCAATGAGGTGTGAATAAAATTTTACATAGAAGCAACAGACAAGCAAAATTTTGAATTCGAATTAAGACCTTTCGAAAGGAGAGTTTTGGTATCTGTCCTACAGATACCAAAAATCCGTGGTTATTTGAGAAGGTCATTCGAAACTTCTCGAAGTCCGATCATCAGGATCCGAGGGTCTCCGAAAACGGACTCACCGGCAATGAGCAAGGCTTGTCTAGCACTAGCAGCTCCTCGTCAACGTGTATGATGCGCAAGGGATTAGCGAGCACTGGTGTCTCATGTCTATACCACCATACATTACATTTGTCAATCATTTCGCCAAGTATATATGGTGTTGGAATGGTTTTGGTTACTACAGGATTCAAGATTAACACAGTCCTTTCATATTATACAGCTTTTGAAGCTGTTGATCAAGTAAATAAATCAATGGGTGCTGTGATCAATAAAAATGATGAAAGTGTGTAAAGAATCTAAAGATAGTTAAATAGAGGTGAATTTAAAGATGTTATGGAAAATAGAAGAGTGGTACTAATATTGAATACAAGTCTCCAGTACTATGAAAATTAGAGACGAATAAATTTCATGTTTCTTGTTTAAGTCCCTGATAATTTCATCCAGTAGTAAAGTTAAAGTTGTGTACATTATTTACAATAATTTGAAGTGAAAATAATGTTGATGTGTTAAGTAGTCTTTAGGTATGTAAATTTGTAAACTTTAGAGATCAAAAATGACTTTTGAATCAACAACACAAAATTGAAAAGACCTTGGACTTTCTATTTATAAAAGGACTTTGTAGGAAGGGCATTGACTAATGAATATTAAGTATTTACAATAGGAAACCCTTGGGATGGTAGTGTTGTTAACATTAGCGAGGAGAGCTGAAATCTTTGTGAGAGACGCTTTGAAGTGGTCAGTGACTAAAGCTTAGTGGTACTGGATAAAGGAAAATAATCCATAATGCTGGGTGAGCAAGACAAGATTTTTGCTTCGACTTAATGTACAATGTTATTAAGAAGATTTACGAATCAAATGTTTAGTATGGAAGTTTATTTGAATGGGTGTTTGTATCGTTTAGACGACAATAGACTTTATTTGACAAAAAAATTAAGGACATGTTCATTTTAGTTTTAAATAATGTTCCTGAAATACGAAACTAATTAACACCTTAAACATTTTTTTGATTTTTGAGCTAGCAGTACGAATAATCGCTCACATTATTTTTTGTTTCACACACCTCACGTATACAATATGCATTTTTTTATTTTTTTAAATGTCTTCCGATTTCTATGCACATAAAACATATATTTTGTTAATACTAATATTATACCTAACTTATGGCCGGTTCCTATATCTTACCTCCATACAAGTAATGTCGACATTCATCCGGTGGTAAGGCAAGTGAATGAATAAGATGATATAGTAACTGGCCATTAGTAAATAGGGTATTTGACAATCAGATGAAATGAGACACTTTATCGAACGTTTCAGCCCAGTATAGGTAAATTAGGTTCGAGAAGTTTTTGCATTTGTAGTAGTATTTGTATATTTACAGCAATTCTAAAGTTGAAATTTAAAATTCTTTGTACAATCAGCAAAAAGAAGTTCGTTATATTTTGAAGAAGAAAATATATTTACAATCAAAAGTCAATGGTGGAAGTCATATAAATAATAATTATTTACTTTGTTAATTGTTGTGAGGTGTGACTATTTGGTTTTTGTTAGATAATTAATTAATTAATGGATTTTATTTGTGTTTATATTATTAGTTTCATTTTAAGTATCTGCCTATAAAAATATATAGGAAGTATTAGTTTTTTTATTTGTATGCTGACCGTACACTACTACAAACGCAAAAACATCTCGAAGCTAATTTACCTTGTAAGATATATTAGAAATGTAGCGAGCTTCTGGCCTAATATTTCTAACGATTATAGTGTCGTAGTGATAGTAGAATTAATAGGTAGGAAGTATGTTTATCGTAATATTTCAAGATGATAACATGACGTTTTAGTGCTCGATGTCTTATATAAATATGGATATTGTTTCAGAATTGTAAAATGTGTCAATAAGAGGTCTGTGTTTCACGTGCAATATTCGCTTGATAGTACAAAATTATTTCAGTAGTTTGGAATTTCGCTTTTATCTATCATACGGTAGCATATTGGCCAATCACAAAAGCAAAGATAAACAACAAGAAAGTTTCAAATTTATTTGTAGGAATAAAAACGAATAATAACCGAAAACCATTACAACAACTTTATGAACGAAATGTAACTTACAAAAAACAAAAACGACTACATCACATATAAACTAAGCTGCATTGTAAACTACTATAAACCCACCGATACGTTGCGGGATTTGTACCTAAAGTACATATAGCTAAAGTGTATAGTTGTGTGTGGAGTTCAAAGAAATCATGAAAAGAAAAAACACTAAAGTATGTTAATAGAAACAAAATAAGCAACAAAGAAGCTAATGTAAAATATACACAAAAGTTCATTTAAATTATTTACTCTTTAGGTATTAGTCATTAGTCACATAAATCAATATGTACAACAAAACGGTACTATAATAGTGTTAATGTTTCTTAGCTACAAATATACTTATTTTACTTATATATGTTACTCATAATTCTATGAAGTTCTGGATATAGAGTACTAATGTTTTCTAAGGTTCTTTAGATATTTTGGCGTAAAACAGAACCGTATGTTTTCGCCATGTCTTCTACATTTGTATGTACATTTTTCTCGGAATCCACCGGGTCTATAAGATCGTACAAAATAATAACGGTGTGCCTTAAATTAGTGTTTTATTTAATATATGGCGAGACATTAGCTTTCAGAGTAGTCAAAATTGTGTTCTATCTCTAACTTTTAAATTATAATATGGAAAATTTATTCATTTATTGCTGCAATACATCAGACAGGCGGAAGACCCTCCTGATGGAAAATGATTACCGTCGCGTATGTACATTTGCAACACCACAGCTGCTACCAATGTGCCCGGCCTCTAAGGGGAATCTGGAACCTGGTCACTGATGCCGTACACAACTCAAGGTTGCTATGGCGACATACTCTAGACCAGGGGTGGTAGTCATCTAGACGGCCAAATGCCCTGCAACCTAACAAAAATTGAGGTTACAAAATTTCACAAATATTTTCAACCAACAGGTTTAAACAAGATTCGTTGAGTACTTTTTGAGATGGAGTGTTCGATTAAACGCTTTTTGGTGTTTTGTAGCCAAATGAAAAAACTATGGATGTATACAGAACCCTTCGATTTGTCTGGTCCTATACAGATATGGTAGATTTTAAAACTCAGTAGAAAGTAGCTGCAGCGGCCTTACACACTCATTAGCATCGCGTTAACCCGATGAGTGAAAGCCGGGGTAAAGACCTTTCGCTCACAATCCCAACCTGCCTCATTTTAGCAAGAGAAGGTAAGAAGACGAAAGCTTGCAACCGGTTTTAATCAACTATCTCGTTCATCGGGTAAACCTCAAAACGAGCGTTAGATAAACGTGACTCAACCGGCTTATTCCGCAAGCATTACTTTCTCATTCTATCTCTCTTAACATGTGTTTGTGTGGACCGAAATCTGGATGTACCAAACGGTTGGACTTTGAAGGTGACCGGCAAAAACCGGTTTATACAACAGAACCTACTTAACGAAGTATTGTTAACAAAAAACCATTTAATTGAGGTAAAAGTTAGAACAAAACCGAAAAGTTCTTATGTAAGTAGGCTTAAACCTGTTCGACCTTTTTACCGGTTCCCAAACTTTGAAGAAGATATAACGAATAGATTTTCTCAAACGCATCATCAATTCCTAAACCGAACTTAAACTGTGGATTCCATACCCAAGAGGGTAGACAATATAATGAATACCGAACTGGGACTAGACAATGAATCTAATATTAATTCCTTGTAGGTCAAACCCAACAAATCAATTGTTTAAAGTGAACACGCGCGGTATGCGATGCGCAGTTCTGTAACATAGTTAGGGAGTTAGCCTGAGCAATCAGAACGCGGGGTTTCGTAGGGTTGGTACGTCAAAAATTATAGTGCGAAAATTATATTAGTGAAGGTATTGTTTTTACGTATAATTCTTGTATTTTTAATCAATTATTTATATTTAAGTGATTGGAGAGTCGGTGTCTCTTTCGGACAACGGATCAGAGCGGGGATCCAACGAAGTAGCTTACCCAATTTTCTGAGTGCATTACACATAGACAACAGTGATGTAGACTTAGTATTTTTATAGTTTTAAGGGATTATAAGCAGAATACAATATAATTAATATTCAAAATTTAAGGTTAATTAAAATTAAGTTTTTTCGTCTGTAGTATGTGTGTCACATAAAAGTGGTCACTGTTGCCTACAGACGTTTGCAACACCAGAGACCAAGCCAACTTGTTGCCAGCCTTTAGGATTGGATAAACTGAATGTGACAGGCGGATAAAATAGTGGGATCAGATAGGAGGAATAGAGGGATATTATACGGGATTAGAAAAGGGGAATGGGAGATGTGGAAGTGGGCCATCGGAAATCTCACTCATCGTTCGAAATATGAGTATCGCAAGGGTAACCCTTATATGTCGATACTCTGCGAGAGCATGGTATCACACAGATCGAGCCGGCTAAGAGTTGTAATCAAGATATTGATTCTAGCATGGCTTCAACACGTAAAAATGTCTGTCAACAATGATATTTATTATTTATTTTTTGAAATCAAAAGTATATTTTTTATAAAGAAATATTTGTATGTTCTATTCTTTGTAACCCGTACCTATTAAAAGAATGTAAATTATTGAGGAAATAACGAAATAAACACAAAAACGCTATACAACGCGGCAATGGAGCCAGCCTTCTAGGCACGCTCTCATCTGGCAGCGCCTTGTTACACAGTCTTTAATTGAATGAATGAATGAATGAAAACTCTTTATTGATCACCATAACTTAATCCTAGACATTTAATATAAAGACATTTCCATTAGAACAATGGGCGGCCTTACCACTTATAGCGATCTCTTCCAAGCAACCCGGTGTTCAAGGAGACATTACAAATAAGATTAAATAATTATATTATTTGTACGATTTATAACTTAGTTTTTTTAGTTATTAATTATATATTTAAAGTTACTTTTAGTTTGCATTCACTTATTAGTTTTCATATATTTTAAAGTTAGTTTTATTTATAATATTACAAACAGATATACAAAGCAAAAAAACATTTGGTATAATCATATCACTATAAAACATTCTTCAAGAAATTGTTGGAGATTTATCTACATGACAGCCCTACAAACAACCCGGCGAATCAGTATGTTACGTCAAAGCCAGCGAACTAGCTATTCGTGCCGGCATTCATATTGTACATGCTTATTGTATCAAAACGTCGGAATTAATTAGTTGTGTACGAACTCTCTTAAGATTAACGCAATTTACATTTGTTTTAGTCTAATTAGAGGTTGTGTTTCAACAAGTCGGTATAACAAATGTTAGATTCTAAGTAAGTGGAGAAACGACACGCAATCTCAAATCGGGCCTTAAAATCATAATTTATTGTGGCGACCGGGAATAGAACATTTTAGAAACGTGAGCTGGTTTTAAGACTTCCAGAAAAATGTAGAAGATTCTATAATAAAAAGACAAGGACTGATACATTTTAGAAAGGGATAGATGATGAACAAATAAATAACGAAATATAGATCGAAATTCTGGAACAGAAAGGTCAGGACGGAAAAGAGGGATAGATAGATTTTTAGAAAGGGAGAGACAGTAATTAATATAATAACGAAAAGAAGATTGAAATTATGGGTTCTAGAAGATTCTACCAGGTATATAAGTTACACGAGGTGCGCCTTACGGGCAATTCATTGGAAGACAGTGGAACGATAACATCGAAAGAGGAGTTTGGTGGGAGGAGGAGGGCGATAACGAAAGTGAAGATGGGGAGATTAAAGCGGAAGAAGAGGACGACCCTGGAATGGGCCTAGGTAGCGGATGTCGGCATGTGTGGCAAGCCTGATGGGAAGCGGTTACCGTTGCCTACAGAAATTTGAAACACCGCGGACAAAGCCAACCTTTGCTGTTGCTAGCCTTTAGGATGGGATAAGGGGATGAAATAAGAGTGAAGGTCTAAAAGGGATGGAATAGCAAAAATAGAAGAGAGGGATCAGATAGTAGGAATGTATATTTCACTTACACCATGTTAGTACTATTGTATGTCCTGGAAGACCACGGGCCATAAAATGGCTCGGACTATTGCAGGACTTACGTGGGGGGCCATGGGAAAGCCAACACGTAGAGACCCTTTGACAAATTTAATGCAAATGTGGCGTGACACTGACCGGCGAATACCCCTGTCTACACCACATAAAAATTCACCGAAGACCAGCCCCAGTCAGTGTAAGATTATTGTAGGAAATGATAACAATAGGTACCGGGCTATTGGGATGAACTACTAGTAGAACTAGGGCTCTGGGACTATGAGGACTATGGTGTCTGCCCGTCGCAATGTTCAGGGAATATGGATAAAATGGGCAAACAGTGACTTGTCATTACCTGCATGGGCTCCAACAAAAAATGCCGTACAAGATTGGCGAGGGGCAACATGGATGTTAGTGGCTAAGGGGTGTAAGTGGTTCACCGAAGCTGCCTTCAACGTCAGGTCATTTATTACTTCCACCCCTGGGGCTTGAATCTTAGCTCTAGCGATCTCCACTCCGTGCCGGCTGGCTAAGGCAAACACGGAGGCCCCCGGCCTTGCCTTGGCCCCCGGAGTCTGCTACGAGGTATCGCTACTCACCTAAGGCTTCGCCACAAAGCCACAAATCATTATGTATACATGGTTCAAACATTAAATGGACACTTGGACTTGACTTTGGAAACTAACATCACATTCAAAATAAAAGAGCCAAGAAAGACTCCCGTTATGGTTTTTCAAGATTTGATTGATTCACGCGATTATATAAATTTAAATAAAATGTTCAACCCTCAGTTAAGTAGGTATATATAAGGCCAACATCTGTGATTTTTAGTTGTGTCGTTGTTTTTTTACACCACTGTGTAGCACCACACCACCACTAATAGAAGATGTTTGTTTGTTATTAGCATTTAAGTAAAGTTGTTTTAAGTTTGCTTTATGAAGGCTAATGTATGGTTCACATATGATTTAATGGAGGCTGGTACTGAACATCAGCGCTGTGCCAGTTCTTGACACAGCATAACACTGAGCTAAAAGCCTCATTGCCGTGAGTTTTACGTACATTTCTTTTTTAAATAGTTTTATATTTTATAAAGTTCTAATGGTTTTTGTTTTATAAGTAGATATATTTTGTTAATTTAGTATATTTTTTAGTTTTATATGCATTCATCCGCGACAATAAATATTTTTCTTTCTTTCTTTCTCTATAGACTAACCATATTTTTCTTACAAGATAAATTTTTGGATATTAAACAACACTAAACATTTTCTACTGTAATATCTAACTTTAGCTGTGGCTTAAGAAACAACTTAAATAGTGTAATTCATTGTAAAACCCTGTTTCTAATGTACGAAAATGATCTTCCAAGGAAAAACAATGTATACTCTAGCCAATATCATCAATATGACCTAGTAATTTATGAAAAATAAATACCGTGACATAGTGATGGATGGACGGAAATAACAAAAATTAAGAGATTTTTTTGCCAAATTCCTTACGGAGCCCTAATAGTCGGTTTATCCTACACTTCCTTTTAAAAAAGGAAGTAACAATATATGTACCTACTTCATTCTGTAGAAGGAAATATGTCTACGACTAATGCGGTGAGTTGTGTCCCGAGTAACAGAAAAACCCGCTGTACATTTGAATCCGCAACACTTTATATGCAAATAGAAACACCAATACATACCTACTGTACTAGAGTTATTCTGTGTAAGTCTATACCAGGGGTGCTGAACTTTTTTAGAATTCGAACATTTCGACGAATTTCGTTTTGTTGCTGTCTGATTTGACGGCAGCCTATGGTACGTTAGGTTCGAATTTCAAATTTTCATAAACGGTTAAGTCTTACTCTTTATGTGTTAGTTAATGTAGGCTTTCAAGGCCGTAATGTGCGTAGACTAAACATCTTTTTTATTTTATTAATTAATAAAAAGTAAATTTATAGCTCAACTCACCCAACCATAATGTACAATAGAATAATATTTTTGAGAACATATCTTAGCCTAATGTGGGGAACTGTCAACTCACTGTCAACTTCAGCTTTAGAATTTTGCATGCCTTATTTGCTTGTTTCCGTTTGATGTATATTTTGTTAAGTATAATGAATTACTTACTATGTTGATCACAATTAAGTGATCACTAATAAAAAAAAAGTCCCTTCTCTTAAGGAGCTCCTTAATAGAATTCAATATCCCGCTTGCGCATTATCATAATTTTTAAGATATATATTCACAGAATTTACTTACAACAAATGTGATTCTCAACAATAAAGTTATGAATATTTCACAAAATTTTAATTTCACGTACATTTCTAATTTTCTATATATAACAATCAACTCTTGTGATTTTCTTTTGTGAAACGTCCGTCATATTTTATTGTTGAGATTTGTTATAAGCAATTTCTGAAAATTTATGTCTTCAAAAATGTGGTAATGTGGCGAGCGAGGTAGCGAACACCAATGTTACGAAATGCAACTTTCTTATATGACTCTACTAGTTTATTTTGTACAAAACCCATTTATAGAGAAATAAATAATAAATAATCGGCAGAGAAACACACATATTGTATATCCCCAAATTAAGCAAGTTACTCTTGTGTTATGGATAATATACAAAGGATTACTCTGGGGCCGATCCTAGACTCCAAGACCCATAGTAAATAACTGAGAAAATACGTTTCCGAAATTTACTATACCAGGAATCGAACCCGGAGCCTCTGCGTTGCAGTGAGGTAAGCCGGCAAAGGCTTAGCCCGCTCAACCACAGAGGCCGTCGAATAATAATATAATATAAACCTGCCCAGACCTTCCATTACATTGGAATTCATTAGTAGATAATAACTGTAAAAGCAACTCACTAAACTATGATTACTACATATGTATAAATTATTACATAACGGCCGGCTCTGTTAAAACTAAACTGTTAAAACGGTTTAATATTTCTATATATATAAACATTATGGTATCCAAAATTTATCAACCCTGGCACATACCGAACGTAGCGCTTAGTTATATTACGAACACTCCATCATAAAGCGCTGCAGCATATTTCAGCCAAAGGGAACGTTTAACGTGAATTCAAAGGCCTGAGATGGTTGCTTTTAGAGGCTCCTAAGAGGATTTCAAGCCAACTTTACCGATATATCATAGTATATTTATACTGGAAACTCGGTACGAATACTAAACATATTAATATCATAAGGTAACAATTGTAACGTGTTTTTGACCATTGAAACTGTAATGGAGAATTTTAATCGAAAGAGGGTAGCTATAAAACCGCCCTTCCCGCCGAAATAATAATAAACGAACGACTTTAAACAGACAGTTCGCTCTCTTTACTCTTTATACTAAAGTAAACCTTATCATAAGTCCATTATTTCACTTAATCAAATGTAAAAAAAAACTGTTGATAATCTTTTGTTAAATAGATAAACAAAGACTAACCGTTTCACGCCTATATTTTATGAGAGCAGTATGACACAAGGTAATAATTCCAACGTCACTCTCTACCACATAAAAATAATTAATTTGTCTGTAGAGAAACATATCTAATATGTTTAAAATTAAATTTTCCAATTAACAATTACGTTCATTATTTCGTTATTAATCGTCTGTTTGTTTCAGTGTTATTTTTTCAGTAAATCTGTTGCATGCAGATTGAATTTTTACTACCAATTATATAACAAACAATTTTCGAAAAATAGCTATCAATAAACACAAGCGAACTAACAAAAGTCTATTGAAATTAATCGGATTGTTCCCGATGGAGCTTCCACGATTGGAACATTTACACAGCAATAGGACTTTAATAGGCCATTTCGCTTGTCATTCAGCACCAAATTTATATCTAAGCACACACTTGAATAATTCAAGCTCAATAAAGTTCGACTGTTACGTTAAGAACAAAATAACATAAATGAAAGAGAAATTACGGCAAAATAATGCCTCATAGATAAGAAAATTGTTCAAGTTGTTTCTCTAAAAGGTTGGGAGTTCGCTAAAAGTTATCAAAGCGAAGAAGTTAACTACAAACAAGTGTTTTTGTTAAAAAGCACTTCAGCATGTATTGCTTTTATAAAAATACCAATGTATCTTACAATGGAATATAGTAAAGTATATTTACCTATATATAAATATAAAGAGCAAACGAGTCACACGAACATAGGTTCGTTTGGCCATCAGCTACCATCAGGAAAACATGTACTAGAACACTGTAACTGCTGCTTATATATCTGGATAACTAGAGTTTTCTCAGCAATATATTTAACACATCTAATCGTTAAAATTCTTAAAGGAATTGAACTGATGAGAAGTTTAAGATCGAATACTATATACTCCATTTTGTTTTGTCTCACGAGTTACGGTTCTAAGAAACACTCTTTACTATCTCTAACAGAATCGGGATTTATAGCGTCGTCAAAGCTAGCAACGCTCAGTTTCGGGATTACTTGACAAGCAAAATTAAACTTGCCTCCAATTAACTCGGTGTGCTAAGCTCTTTACATCTAGTTGCTAAAACACCTGCTTACTAGACTAACCATTTCAACTCCATCCAGTATCGCACCGTTTGAATAATCGGCGATCTCTTACTATCTGATGATTCAGATACGCTTAATCTCCAGAGAGACTAAGTCTCCTTGAGTTTTTTATCGTCTGTACAACGGGGTATGTTTCTAACAACTGTTTGGTCTGATGCCACAGCCTTATTTCGACAATTGGAGTTTTTGCTACAGACGGGGTTTCGACACCCTCATTTCATTCAGCTACCACACGAACTACGCAATTATTCTTTAGAACGTTTATGTCGCATTGAATAAAGATTTGGAGGGAAGTTTGCGCCGAGGTCTTTCCTTTGGGCTACGACATAGGTTTGTTGTAAGAAGGTCGTCATAAAAATACCATTGGTGTTGAAAAGGTCCATAGGCAGCAGTGAGCACATCATTTCTGATTGGCCGTCTGTTTGTTTTTGAAAATAAAAATAAATGTAATGACGCTAAAAAGACTTTTCTTTAAAAATGAATTTATTGTAAATCTGAAGTCAAAAAGAGGTAGAATATGATATAAATTCAAGGTCGATCTAAATTAGCTAAATTATCATTGAATAATATTGACTTATTATCGATTAAAATGTTATATAAGTGATAAAAACATGCTAACGTAATTGCTCTCTATGAATAATAAATACTACCATAACATGATATGATGATTATAATTAATTAACAGTGATAGTTGAAATCTGTAAACTGTTCGAGTTTGAACATTGCGTTTAAAAATGTGAAAAAAATCAGGGGGGATAATTCGGACAAGGTTATTCCGAAAACGTAATTTTTAGAATTTTATCTGTCTGTCTGTTAGAGCAGTACGTGAAAACTACTAAATAAATTTAAATGAAACTCGATATAGAGCTTTCTTATATCCAGAGGCGTAACTTGGGATAGTTTTTATCCCGATAAATGTTGTCGTTTCCGCGGGATAGACGAAAATATCGAAAAAGATGGCGCTGCTATCGCATCCTTTTTGAAAACTACTGAACGTATATGAATGAAACTTGACACAGATCTGGCTTATATCCCGTATTAATAATTAGGATACTTTTTATCGCGATAAATGATGTCCTTTCCATAGAATAGACGTGTTAGGTAAATAGATGGCGCTACAATCGCGTTTTTTCAATTCGTAACAAATAGAGTAGAGTGGTATAAGATTGCGCATATGTCATAAAAGGACATCGGACTGATGTTTGGAGCTAACTTGTGTTGTATTTATGTTCGTGGGTGGGACCGAAATACGCTCCCGAAATAAAATTGAAAATAATACGAAAACAAAAGTACGTAAGCTGAAAGTTTTTACTTGTTGATCTTATTTTTCAATTATGATAATGTATTAAATACAATAAAACTTTAAAAAAATTGCTGATTAGCCAATATTATAGTATAACAGTAATAACAGTAGGGCAGTTAGAGATTCATACGAAATAATTAAACAATAATATAGGTAACAGCAGTTGTATCTAGATTTTCAAAATGGCGTCGAAGTCTGTAAACCTACGTTGTCATAAACAACATGCCATTCGTTGTATTACTTCAAATCAGGTTGGCTTCGACTCACCTCTCACACTTTGCTGGGCAGTTGTCTAGACTATATGGATTTAGTTTCTTTGTTATTATTATATGTAAAAAATCGAATTAAGTTTTTGTGTAAGTAAAATAAAGCTACTGCGTAGGGCTTGATACGCGGCGCAGCCGTGGGGCAAACTAGTATTAAATAAAGCTTTTTTAAATTAAAAACCTTAATCAGATGAGAAGATAAATTACACGTAAATAAAACTTTTATTCTATAAACTATTTTAACTTTCGTGACTTTGGTTGTTCCAGGAAAATTGAGTACCTTCCATAAGTATTGGATATAAAGTTATCTAAAAATGTATCCAGGATAATTTGAATTTGCAGTAACCGCTGCGATTCGGCATGAATTTAGCTTAAAATTCACTTTCACGCCTGCATTTTTATTCGTTCGGTGAACAATTATGTATCTGTATAAAATAAACCATTCGATGTACATTTACGAAGTAAGAGATTCAGCTTCAGGACAACCTTAGGAGATCTCTTAATATAGAAACAACATTGTAGTATTCCATTGATTCTATGTATTCTAGAAATTATGGCGACATAGACTACACGTATAATAAAAAAATAAGAGGTGCAACTGGTACTTACTATAGATATATATTTCATAAGCTAGCTTAACTATAATTAAGAATAGAATGTGCAGGCGTATCTTTAGCACAAATTCGTATACGATAAAGAAACTTGCTACACATAAATAACAATTAAAACAATAGTTATTGTTAAAAGACATACATATATCATGCATAGATGTATAGTGTGAAAGCGTACACATAACATGGCTGTCTCATTGGCCACTTACGGGGATAGAGGCCGGTTTGTTGACAACCACTATGTCCTCGTCGATATGTACGAGGGTGATGGGTTGGCTCGTGACTGGTACTTCGTGCCTGTAACGATAGATACGTCAGGCTTCATGGCTTTAGGATAGCCTAGGGCACTGAGCAACAGGAGCAACAGTTACTAACTCTTGACAGTTTTTGTAAGAAATAGAAGTTAATGAAGCAGAAACATTGCTCAGAGCCCCATAAACCTCTCGTTCCGCTCCTCGTGACATATGAATAAAAAAGATTAGACGAGAACAAAATAACAACAAATGAACATGCGTGAGCGGGGGTATCCTTAAACGTGATGAATTATTACGACGCCTTCAAACAGACAGTTGTCATAAATGTTTAACAAAACGACATGGGTAATGATAGTACGTCATCAAACGACACAACACGGTGCGTGAACGCTTGGAGTACGGCCAAATAGTGCACTCGCATGCTCATTCGGTGCTTAATGCTTCGTTAAAGAAGATTATACTCGTGTTACAGTGGACTAAATACACATTAGACCTGAAATACAACACAAGCTTGTATTTATAACGAGGCACGCCACAGTTGTAAACCTTGAATTAGATGTGACGGCACAGGGAGAGTATATAGCAGACAATTTTAAGAGGCGAGAAACAAAGAAGGTTACAGTTTATATTTACAATAAAGATAAGTGTGTTGATGTGTAAATTAATGTAGTTGATGTTGTCTCATGTGTTGTTGGAAATATCTAAAGTGCTTCTAACTTAAGCTTACTACATATGAATATATTAGTAAATAAGACGATACCTATGGACAACATTGGCTAATAAGTCGTT
The DNA here is from genome assembly GCA_039645545.1 of Dendrolimus houi. Taxonomy (NCBI): domain Eukaryota; kingdom Metazoa; phylum Arthropoda; class Insecta; order Lepidoptera; family Lasiocampidae; genus Dendrolimus; species Dendrolimus houi. The sequence continues at coordinate 23,183,306 of CM077126.1, read as the reverse complement.
GTGTTTTAGCCTGTAGTCGGGGTCGACGCGTTCGTAGTTGACAGTAAGGGTACCAGCCCTGATGCACCTTTCGTATTCGGCCGCGGGGTGAGCCCTGAACTCCCTCGCGAACACATCAAGGATCTTCTCACCGACCCACCTTCCTTTCGTGAAGGTTGTGAATGTGAAGTAATAGGGGAATACTTTTCTGAGACCTGGAATTAAATATTTCAGTTTATCATAAAGCTTTTATACAATACATAACACGTCGTAAAACGATCGTGACGAGCGCTGGGATAGCCTTGAATATCATTTCATTTTGTATACAACTCTTCTTATATATAAAATCAATTGCTGTTCGTTAGTCTCGCTAAAACTCGAGAACGGCTGGACTGATTTGGCTAATTTTGGTTTTGAATTATTTGTGGAAGTCCAGAGAAGGTTTAAAAGGTGAGCAAATATGAAAAAAATTGATTCTGAGGCGGTACGAAGTTTGCCGGGTCAGCTAGTAAGACAATAATTTGTTAACATTTATAATTAATCATATATACTCCATATGCACTCAAGAGTTTTATTAACAAATTGAATTTAAATTTTATATGCGTGTAAATTAATAAATAAACTGAAAGAACTATTTTTTTCTCTTTATTTATTCTAGGTATATGTACTGTAATATTTATGTATCCTATTTACATGCATTTAATTTGCACACCACCGTCATACACTTTCGATTCCTTTCACACAATCCACAGCCCGGCTTGTCTGCAAGAGATCGCTCTAAAGCGATAAGACCGCCCTTTGTTCCTGTCTTTACATGAAATGACTGTAAAATTACTATAAGTGTATGTGGTGAACAATAAAGAATTTCCTATCTATCTATTTAACCCATTATTCTGTAGATGAGTATATGGAAGATAAATTGTAATTCATATGATATTGTTTTATTGATATTATCTTTATTGCAGATATATTACCCTAATTTTAGACATGGATTGCATTAAAGGACGTATAATTATTAATGTTATTATTAATAATAAGACCCTTGCCGTTTGTCATTTCTTCCCAGTAATTGATCCTTACGAGCTATTCTATGATTTTTTTTAAAGTTTTTTTTCAAAATCAGCCGATTCGATTCCTGACATGGGTAATTGATTCTTTAAAAATCTAATGATACCACTTTAGTTTTCGTGAAAATCAGCTTCGAAGTTCCATTGAGTGTTTCACTATTTCGTGTAGTGTAGGGTTTGGCTCTGAAGACCCACTTGAAATTTTCTGCTGTATATAATATAAAATTTCAATATTGCATCCACAAATAATGATAATATAATATATACAATAATAATGATTATGAGATGAGAAGGTCTTTAACCATGTATTTGTTAAGAAGTGATATAGGAACTAAAATAGTAGACCAATATAATACAAGTTGGGCCAAATACAAGGGATGCACATCTGCCTGCCATAAAACTTGGTTTATTGCCTTTCGTCTATTCGGAGTTCTTTTGTTTAGACAATAGCCTATTGTTATTGTACTTGTTTATGGCCGTTCGCAGACATAATCCTGCAGGTATGCAGAATTATGTTTTCTGGGAATAGCGTCGATGATGGCGCAGGTGTGATTCCTGGAAATCATTGTTTAGACGGTCCTAAGCTGAGTATAAAGGGGTGTCCGAACGGAGAGATGGGCAGTCAAACGACGACTACGATACGAGTACGACATTTGTAGTACTCTCGATTAGCGGCATTTATTTTAATTCGAGTCCTGTAGCTCGTAACAATAATAACATACCTACTAATTAATATTTGTTTGTATCAACAATTCTTTCGTATTAATACACAATTAATATGTATGTACATACAGATACAACACACATGGGATAATGAGTATCATATGACGTGTCCGTAAACCCGCCCGTAGTGCACGGTCCATGAAATTACGTAAACAACCCTTTTCATACGCCTATATGAAGTCATTTGTATATCGTTATGGAGTGAAAATCCCACCGTATAGTGGTTCAGATGGATAAAAGTTATAGTTAAAACAAGAACAGTAAACGCATAGGAATAGTAATCCTTTTTTTGTGTTGCCTCCTTCTCTGTCACTGGTTGAGGCAGAGGTTCTTTTTGTGTTATGTAAATTCTTATTTCTAATATGAACTTAAAGTATTAACTTTATTACTTACACTATTTACATTTATATTTTATTATTTATTTGCCTACTATATCTATTAAGAATAGGGATTATTGAGCGGTAGAAATTGCAATTACTAAAATCTTTGTAATGATAAAATATTCAACATGAATTCATGAAACAATTCATTGTAGCCTAATGGCGTCAAGTCACGTTTTACTCAAATGATGGTATGGATTCATATCTTTTGCATAATATGAGTATGCATCACTTATACAGTTTATTTAGTCTCATGTACTAGATATTGTATCAATTATTAAGTACCAGTTATGACTGAAAACATTGGTCTTATTTTCTTGCGAGATTTCTGATGTGTGAAACCCGCTAATTTAGTTTGAACAAACGTGGAAGGTGAATAATACGTTTCTTTAAAATGGTGAAATTCGAGTCTAGGAACTGGGCGATTATGGGCTATTTTTTTTATCAACTAATCGGTCTATCTAAAAATAAAGCAAATATATACGTATATAAATTTATTGTCAATATGCCATTTTGTGAATGGTGTTAATAGCGAAAAATTTGTTTTTTACATTTTATAAGATCTTTTTGTTAGTGATATTTGAGCCTTAGTTTTTTCATAAAGAAATTTTAGCTATATGTCTAATTAATTATTTAAAAAAAATAGTAGTTATCAACTATAATTAAATTCTAATTCTGATGTTAATATTTAAAATGAAGTAAATACATAATCTACAAATTATTTACGATGCAATTCAACCCTACCGAGTGAATTTACTGGTCTTTCAGAGCTATGGCGCAGTACACGGCATTGCGGGTAAGATGACTAAGGCCATTATGCAAGTAACGAACCACCCTATCCGAGGTAGCCATAATGTTAGACTCCATTAAATTTTGCAAAATTATGCAGTGATTTACAAATTGTTCAAGGAATTTTATTTAGGTAAATAGAAACTTCTTAAATACTTTCGACAGTCTGTAAAGTTGTAAGTGCTTTGTAGATTTTATTTCAAAAGATTTATCATATCTTGCTTGTAGACGGAAAAGTAGTAACATAGAATATAAAACTTTAATTTTAAGTTACCTTAAAATTAGGTGTTGAATTTTAATTATTTATTTTAATATTTTATTTATTATTCATAAACTGCTCACAGAAAAGCTATTTGTGAATGCTTGAAAGTTTAATTAGCAAGTAAAATAAAGCTAAACACTCGCTTAGATCCGTTTGAATGTAGATTATATTTTGTACTACAGATACGAAAACGTATAAAATTTACTATGGTATATACATGTGCTAAAACCAAAAAAATGGTCTTCTAATCTCTAATATTAAAAACTAGCTGTGCCCGCGACGTCGTCCGCGTGGAATTTGTTTTCAAACTCCCCCGATTTTGAAACATTCTTCATTAGTGCTCCGCTCCTATTAGTCTTAGCGTGATGATATATAGCCTATAGCCTTCCTCGATAAATGGGCTATCTAACACTGAAAGAGTTTTTCAAATCAGACCAGTAGTTCCTGAGATTAGCGCGTTCAATCAAACAAACAAACAAACTCTTCAGCTTTACATATTAATACAAGATTTGTAACAGTGTAGCCTTCTGTTTCTTAAATATTCGTGTTTGTCTGTTTGTTCGGGATTCACATAAAAGCTATTGGGCCGATTTCGATGCGGTTTTCTCTGATCGATAGCAAATTCTCGGACTTCAAATCTGCGGTGCTTTATGTCCTGCAAATGTCGCGGGAATTCTCTTGGGAGAGGTTTAAATTAAATTTTCACTGATCGGTAAATTCTTTAGTAGAACAAATGTAGTTGGGTATGCCTTTATTAAAATTACTTAACATTCCGTTACATGTGTCAAATACTCAATTTATTGTCTACTTCAGGCAAAGGAAACGTTTCTTACCATTTTCAATATAGTATGAAGTCTCGTTGTACCGGTCGTCAGTGAAGCCCGGCCTTTTCGCCTTAAGCGCCTTGGTTTCCAATTTCGCCTGAAACAAAACGAGGATAATGTTATTTTAATCTTAATTTACGTACGAAATCTTAATCAAGGTTTTATGGAATGCGTTACTTTTCTAATTAACCTTTTTTTTCATTTCCGTCCAAATATTTAATTTTATCTTTATCTTTGAGCATTATACGTCCTGTGATTCTAGACTGATAATATAGAACAGAGATTTATTATTTTCTTAAGTTTTCGCGACTAGTTTACATCATAAAACTACGTTTTAACGTTCGGATCGTTTCATACCTCGAATGATGCGTGAGGCAATTGAAATCAAAAAACACCCAAATTTCAATAGAGAAAATGTTTGGCAAGAACCACCTATTTGGGATCCGATCATCAAAACTATCAAGACCCAAACCCAGCAAAAACCAACTGCCAGATCTCAAGACACTAAGGTCTTTCTGCGTGCATCGGAACACAAACCAACTTGATTGATAATTTCAATTTATTTTTCCCCCCACCCATTTTAATATTATACAAAATATTAGAGCTAGGCATGTTTGCTGAAGAGTTTCTTGCGCCGCTTCTTCTCTTCAAGCAACAACATATTGCGAAGCGGTGGTAAATTAGTTTAGGCTCCCATAGAGTAAATAATAACCATAAACAAATTTAAAACTAAATAATTAAGATGAATAAGTTGGCGGTAGGCTAAATAAAACTTTAACAATACTCATTGACACTTGACATCTTTGTCTTCCGTGATCACGTCGACTGAAAAGTGGCCGAAACGTCGGAATAATAAAAATCAAATAAAATACCGCGCTTAAAACTGTTAAAACGCAGTTTTATTATTTATTAGAGTTTTATTAATATACAAATGTTAAAATCAAAATAGATTAACGCTTAGCCTTGAGCTAATCGTGTTTCGCACGAGGAGTGGGGGTTCCGATGGCCCTCTTCCTCTTCGACGTACCCCATCTTCTTTAGCCTATCTTCCTATCCCATCCACTGTCTCCCATTTTCCATATCTGATCCCTATCCCTATCTCCTGTACCACGTTCCTCGTATCCTACCCTTTCTATTCTATCCACTGTATCCTATTCTTCCTGTTTGGTCCCTCAATCCTATCTCCCGTACCACGTTCCTCGTATCCCACCCTTTCTATCCCATCCACTGTATTCCATTTTTCCTCTGTGATCCCTCTATCCTATCCTTCCTTTTTTAAATTCTGGGAAATCACAACATTTTTCGAACTTTATAATATTATATATTTCATTCTTTTTGTATTTTCTTTATTTTATTTGATTAATTTTGATAATATTATTTATTATTAACTTTAATTATATAATTTTCACTCAAAACTCAGAAATCACTATCTGTCTGTAAATAAATACTACCAACACTTTCATGATAACTCTTTTAGAGTGCAGGCTGTCAAACTCTGGAATGTCTCTTACTCTTACTGTCTGAGAGGCCAAAACATTACCTACATTTCAGAACTCCCTTACAAAATACTATTTGTCTTTAAATAAATATGTCTAATATAATAAGAATTTACTTATTTATCTATTGTAATATATGTTAATATAAAATAATGTTAATAAATATATTTATTTAGATAATTTCGTATATACGCATATATTGATATGCTATAAATGTGTCTGGATTTATATATGTATTAAATTTATAAATTAGTTTAAGTATGTATAGTTAAATTCTACATTCCTATTTTTTGTGCTCCACCTAAATCGCCAGATTAGTTAAGAATTTCTTTTAAGCTAGGATGCCTGGAAGAGATCGTTTTCAGCGATAAGGCCGCCTGTTGTTTTGCCAAGAAGTATTGTAATTATGCGTTTTGTTTTTGTAATCATTTATTTTGGTGACCAATAAAGTGCTATAACGTACGTCGCGTCGCGAGCAGATGCTACCGGTCAACTAAACGGGGTGGGGGTGTGCTGCGTTATAAACTCAAGGCGCGGTGCTACGTTTATTACATGTAAGTACCTATAAATAAATATATAATATATATTTACGCTATTAATTTATATTAATAATTTTTTCAACCTCTGTTGCAGGTCGTGCTTGGCACGTATCGATTACATAATCTATATTTGTACTTGAGATTCTAATTGCGACTATATATAATAGCGACATTAATTAATTAAATTATTAGTATATTGACTCCTTTAATAGGTCCACACATAAGACACATAAGAGCTTTTATATTAAATCATTTGTAATGTAACATAATAATGTGTGCTGTTGGTGTGCCTTAAATAAATAAATAACTACAACCTAAATCCAAATAATTGGTAAAATTCATGTGAAAACTAGTATTTATACTGTTACGAGCTACAGGACTCGAATTAAAAATGCCGCTGGAACTACTATAGAATTTATTAGAACTGTACAAACACGTATAAAACAAATAGAAATAAAACTGGATGCAACCAGTTCACACGATTCAATGCAATTCGACTCGCGTAAAGAGAGTACTACAAACGTCTTACTCGTCTCGTAGTCGTCGCTTGACTGCCCACCCCTCCATTCGGGCATTGTCTTGTACTCACTACACAGTACAAAGTAATTGGAGGCGCACACTGAGTTTCTAAGAAATATTAATTTGCACATCTGCGAACGTCCACAAAGTCGAAAACAATAACAATAGGGATTAGTTCGACGCTAATGATGGTTATAAAACAAACTTTTTTCTATCAGTCTATATAGTTCGTCTGGAACAGGTTTTGAAACGATTTAACAGATTTCAATGAATTCGGAAATTAAAACAGGAGAGTAATTTTAAGTTCCGTTTCGATACCTTAGTGGATTCTGATAGTAAAGTAGCAGACACAGCTATAATGATTAAAAATAAATAATATCCAGCAACTCGTGTAACAGGTGAATATACAAAAGCCAACTAAAACGCAAAAAAACTTTCTCACCGAGAAATATTCTTTTGAAAATAATAAGAGATTGACAGAATTTCCACTGGAATTGTGCTCTGGAATCGCTTATAAAAAAGTTCCAGCCTGCCGGGACAAGCCCGGGGGCGGCGAAATGAGAAAAGTTTTTTAAACGAAACAATCCACGTTCTGTTGTGCCTGTGCCTCGCTGTGGTGTATTCTTAAAGCTATCGATAATTTTAGCCGATTTCAAAACGAAGGAGGTTCTCAATTCAGCTATTTTTTTGCATGATTGTTAAGTGATTTTTCCGCTAATTGTAAACCGATTTTTAATTGTTTTTTTGGAAAGTATACTCTAGAGGTGGTCTCAATGTCATCAATACAAGATCTGACGAGTGGATCTTAGGGAAATCGAGAGCAACCCTCGAATATTACAGGGACGTACAACGTGTTTCATATATATTTTTTAAAGCTATTCAAGTATTTGTGTAACTAAATAGTAGAACATAAAAAAATAACAACAAATTTGCTTTTCAATTTATTTTTGAAGTCAGTTTTGTTTTCTGTTAAAAAAACATTTTTTCGATTATGTTCCTGTTAAACGATCGACATTTTTACGATTTCGTAGCGATTTTGGCAAAAACGGAACTTAAATAAAGTCGCCGAGTTCGTTATCTAAAATTAATTAGTCAATATGAATGAAACTTGGCAGGGATGCGTATTCTCTTTATCGCTACCCAATGGTTTAATAAAAGACGTATAAAAATGTAAAAAATTAAAATTCGTCATAGTAATATGTGAAACTGAAGTTGAAAAGAAATTGGTTGTACATAGGAGTGTGAGGTATAGTTAAACCTTGTTAGTTCTTTATGGCTTTTCTATTTTAAGTCAATAGGTGCTACTTCATCTAACCTTTGAATGGATTATAAATTTTGATAAAACTCGAAGGTGGTACAGCTTAAAAAATTTGAACACTATGACGTTGAGTAGTTTATGACGTATACTTTCGATCTTAGAGTAATAATACCAAGAGGGATAGTTTCCTACGAAATTAAATTCACATTTGAAGCACAAATCGATCGATGTGTGCGTGAGCGCCATGTAATTATTTTCGCTAACACGCAGACACAAATAATGTTGCAAGTAAATAGTCTCTCTAAAAGTGGGGAATTGGAACTAGAGCTCGTCACACTGAGAATTTGTCTTGCGGCCTGACGGGACCGCTGTGTCGACAAACGAACTAAGACTTTTAGGTCCTACTTAAAAGTGCTTCACTTTACTGACACGTACTCGGGTTTTTTTTTAATTCGCCAGGACACCCTTGCTATTTGGCAAGGGTCTTAGTATCGTGTAAAATGTATTATAATACAATTGTAAATAAATATATTGTAAATACTAAATTCTAATTAGGGTAAATAAAATTTTATGTAAATACCATATTTATATATGGCTAAAAATAATAATTGTAGATAAAGTCTAGGTATAAGCGTATTCTTGTAATATAATGACAGCACATGGCAGCTCAGGAATAAGTCGAGGCAATGGTCATCATTGCTCCGACTTATTCCTTTTCCTGGCGTCCTCTATCACTTTAGTGCAGTATGTTTCCAGACACGACCTTGTATCTCTTCCAGCCAGCATCTCACACAATGATAACTCCGTCAACTTCATTTTCGTTGCCGTTTCCAGATCGTGTCTGGCGACACCGTACTTTGGACAGTCCAGCAGTAAATGCTGGATTGTTTCCGGTACATTAGGTTCACATACACATGCTGGATTTTCCTTAGATTTAAATCGGTAAAGGTACGCCGAGAAACCGCCGTGTTCCGGTACTGCTTGTGTTAACACAGGGGTTAACTTTATTTTCTTTATTAACGCATAAGCACTTATGGCATCCGGCATGCATAATTTAGTTACTGCTCCGGTGGTTCCCTCTGTGTACCGTTTGGCCCATTTTTGTACGCTGTCTTTTCGAATCTCGGCTTTTATGTGCGACAGTGGACATTGGTCATACGCTGCTGTTTCTGTAGTCTGCTGACACCTACTCGGGTTCCAAGCGTATTAATTCTATGCTTGCGATTAAATAAATTTTAGGGTTCCGTAACTAAGTTACAGAAGCAGTCGATGTTCATCAACTACATGGAATCCATCACTGTAGGTATAATTTATGCAGACTAGCGTACTAAGCTGATTGTTATTACGTAAAACAAATCATTCATATTATTCATTTACAAAATGGTGTTATTTTATTAAACAGTTGAAATTTTGGGATAAAAATACACAATTATTATATTTAAAAAAACCGCATTTACTGTTCATGTTAATCAAAAATGGATTTGGAGTAAGTTTTTTTACTTAGAGTTTGTTACTTTGTAGATATAGTTTTATTTATAGTATGGTTCAATTTATAATTAGGTTTATTATTAGGGTTTATTTAATTATTTCAATTATTAGTAATTCAGAATAATGCATAGATCAAAAATAATTATACGTCTATTGAAAATAGAACTGTACAAAAACATCATATTTCAAGTTTCTATCTAAAACTCGAGCTGAAATTATATATCGAACGCTTTAAGAATTAGGGCAGCATTGTTTTGCGGGCACCTGATTTTTCATTATACAGAATCCAGACTGAAATGTTTCGAAAATCGGGTATGTTGCTGATCAAAATTAAATATTTTATTAATTTTTTTTATTAAAAGTGTACCTGTATAATTTGATTGTGTTTTTACTTGGAGTATTAAATAATGTTTGGTATATTATTATAATTTTGGGCATTTCAAATGGCTTTCTTCCCTTTAACGGTTTTATGTGCGGCATTTTATTTGATTTTTATTTCCACATTTCGGCCCATTTTCACTAGTGAAAGTTCTAATGAGACCGGCAAAGGCTTAGCCTACTCAACCACAGAGGACGTCGTTATAAACGGAATGCTAAGCACTTACCATATTTTTTAAATTATGACCAAAATAGATAAACCGAGCCCTGAGCTCTCAAAATGAAGCCGGCTAAAGGAAGCCGATTTTGGAATAGGAAGACGATCAAGCCGCAGTGCGTTACGACAATAATCGAGTTAGTACGAATCAGGGTGAAATAGTTTCTACGACGCAAATCACATGTATAGCATATAACTTTACGCACCTAATAGGTAATATTACGATATTTATCAAATAAAGTTATGTATGTGCCATGCTAAGACACATTGTCACCTGGAATTGACGGTACTTGTGTTTTTCTTAAAATACACACACTTGATTTATTGAGAGAGTAGTGTGTTTTACCTTAATAAAAACTAGGTTGTATTTATATGGTAAGATTTATATTGTTAGGTACTTGATAAATCTTTTTGGATTTTTGATAAGTTTTAGATTATAAGATTGCTAAAATGTGAACACGGTGTTGTTGGTTCAACAATATAAAAGGAGGCGAAATCGCCTAATGGATTCGTTCCATAGATAATACACTATATATAAAATATTGTTAGTATTACATTCATATATATTTATATACCATTAGAAGGCGTTTGAATCGATAATTCTATAAATTCCACTAGTTGATATGGTACAAATAAGTTATAATAACTTGTTCTAAATTGAAATAAAGGGAAAGACGGAAAAATAGTTAAAAAAAACTTATATATAGTTATAAGTTTATAACTCATCTCATATATATATATATATATAACATTAATTTATGCCAAAAGTAATAAAATGGTTCACAATAAATAGTTCACGAAAAATTCATGTAAAAATATAATAAATTCAACAAATATAACCATAACTTGTGATTTCATTTATGCTCTTAAGATCTCGTTAGCGCGATGTATTTATTCAACGATATTGTACAGCGCCATCTTAAGTGGACTAAATGGAAACTAATTATAATTTTTGATGTTTCTGGACCACTTGATGGCGCTAGTTTCCGTACATTTTTCGATTATGTAGGGGAGATCCACTGAGATGATTCATTCTATGTTCGTCTGTCGAACAGAGCGAAAGCTCTGTTCAACATAATCAAGCGGTAGTTATTGTGACTGCTGGTACTGGATGCTATTGTTCACAAAGCCCCCGTCAATATTTTCATTCGTCTGACTTTCTGTACCAATTACCAAAAATATTTTATAACCAAGAGACAAATGCGCGCACAATTGAACTGGCTTTATTTATATCATTTAATACCGCGATTATGAATGAAGTTTAAACCATTTAAATCCATCGGAGGGTATTGAAATTGTAATTTGTTTTTAAGCCTTACAAAATACAGCAATCGGGGAGATGTTTCCGCCTCGCTAGGCTCACTCCAGCTTCCATTGACTGTGATTATTTGGTTAATAATTGGGAGTTCTGTTCCTCCTCTGTATTCAATAAATAAAGTTAAAGTATCCATCCCAGATTTCAAAATCCATGCCAAGATTCTAGTAAAAACAGCTACATAATTTATAATATTGTTACGAGTTGCAAGACTCGAATTAAAATGCCGTTGGAATTGTTATAGAGTTTACTAGAACTATACAAACACGTATAACACAGGTACAAATATAACCGAACAACAAGTCCAAACGTAATGCAGAAAGTCGTAATTCAATAAAACGCGCAAAGCCCGTCACTATTAGATTCCCGATTGTAGTACACACGTCTCGCTTTGATCGTGGTTCTCGCTCGACTGCAATTCTCCCTCAATCAGGCCATCGTTTTATCCTGCACAAGTGCAATGTGTCCGCCAGGTCACGTGGACCGAATTTCCTAGAATCAGCTTGTACTTTAAAATCCGTAACACCTGGCTAATGATTACAATATAACAATAGGCTGTTCTCTAGAAACGTATGCCAATAAATAAGCAAACAAAAGAAGACGATCATAAAAGAATTACAATAGTTTCAATGTTATTAGTTCAAATGCCGACGGGTAATAAATGTGCTTCTACAAATCTGTACGTGGAATTTGTCTTTGTCGGCGCTTAAGTTGTAACAATATTATACAATTCTAAACATGCCGTGTCTGTACATTAAAGCTATTAAAAAAAAACAATTGGAATAAAATATAAACGACGGAGAACACGATGCAATTTTTTTTAATTTTTGGTCCGCTTGTCTATTTATTCGGGATTCATGTAAAAACTACTGGGCCGATTTCGATACGATTTTTACTGATCGACAGCTAATTCTTAGATTTAAACTCTGCGCTACTTGTCCTGGGAATCCCGCGGATTATTTTCTGGGAATTATTTAAAATGGCCAGATTATAAAAAAATCGATTCCAATTTGTTTTTGTTTATTGTACAATGTGTAAATTTTTTTATCCCGGGAGCGTTTTGTTGTTGTTCAGGAGTGTAAAAATTTGCTTATTCCGGCACAGTTTTTATAAAATAATAGCTTACATTCTTTTTCAAACGTTGCTGTATTTTGTGCCCCGGGTATCCCGAAGGAATTTAGAAGACAAGTCGCAGCCATATCCTAGTTTATAATAATTATTGTCTTATTATTAGCATCTAGTTCAACTGTACGCCAATGCTATCTTTTCAATTAGATCTTGTCCGTCCAAAGCTTGCCTGGAAAAGATTGCTTTAAGCAATAATGCCGCTCATTGTACTTGCTTATAGTATTTAAGCTTATTGTGTACTTTTTCTGTTGGTGTACAATCTGTACAATAAAGGGTGTAATTGTATTGCATACTTAAGGTCTTATGATTTATTATTGTGTGATTTTGGAGGTGGGCACTGAAAACCAGTGCTGAGTCGGACCATGTTTCGGCACAACAATATACTGAGTGCCAACCTCATTTCTAAACTTGCGGTATACAATTTCTATATGTAATATATTTTCTAATCTGCTCGTAATTTGTGTGTCGCAATTGGAAATAAATATTTTCTTTCTAACCTATCAAAAAGTGAGTTAGAAAAATCCCATACAACAATTCCCTCACCGTAGAACAAAACAGCGGTACACAATAAACAACATCTGTTATACATAGAGTTAACTATTGCAACGCAGACTTCTGTTTGCAATGCTGTTTGATTTACGATCCTGTGTGCAGAGATTTCAAACTAAACTTCCAATGGAATGGGCACGTTATGAAATCCACAAGTAATTTATGTCTATGTTTCTATTTGGCTTAACATTGTTGATTTTATTGCAGTTCGAAGTTAGATGTTTGGGTAATCGTCCGTTATTGCTTTCAAACTGAAATACAGCTTGGAATACAGATTTTATTTGCCTTATGTTTTGAAATTTACCAAATGACCGGAAGAACGACGTGTTGTTAAATGAATATTTAATATTATAAATGCGAAAGTAAGAAAAACGGACAAGTGGCAAAACGAATCGCAACAAAATGTTAATTTGAAGTTTTACGGACATATTGTGAATGTACTTGTCCAATTTGAAAACCTGCCCGTAAAACTGGAAGTTAAAATTTTGTTGCGATTCGTTTTCCATTTGTCCTTTGAAGTTTCACTTCTACTATGTGTCCCAGCACACATTTCGATTTTTTGCAGGTTTACTGCAAATTATGATTTGGTTAGGTTAGGTAGATTTTAAAGAATGCATTTTTTATTTAAACATATTTTATTTTATCATACAAAAAAAAACTGAATTCGATCCGGAACCAAAAACGCATGCATAGTCTACTCTAAAATTATGCCGCCACTCCACGCGGCCGTAACGCTTTTTCGTTAGAGAAAAAATCCTAAAACTCTCAGTCTATATAGAAGTTTCACTTCAAAAAAAAGTGAGGCCGCATATGGAGTACTGCTCACACCTTTGCGTTGGAGCACATGCCTACCAGCTTAATCCCGTGAACAGTGTTCACTGTCGAGCCGTTCACGTTATCGATGACTTCATACTCACAGACGGTCTAGACACTCTTGGCACTCAGAGAGACTTCGCGTCTCTCTGCGTACTGTACCGACTGTACAATAGAGAGTGTTCCGAGAAACTGTTCGGAATGGAGCCTTCGTCCTCTTTCTACCACCGCACCGCTCGTCATCGGCGTCCATCCCCCACTCCCATCCCCACTAGAGCCACTTCGCTCTTGTACGCAACGGTTCTTTAGAACGTTTCTCTTGCGTACCGTGGGGATTTGGAATGAGTTCCCAGCTGCGGCTTTCCCACATATGGAGTTTTTTAAAAAGGGTGTCATAAAATTTCTTCGACGACGTAGCGGGTTGGTGACATCTCTGGTGACGCAAACGTACGTAGGTAGGCTACGGTAACCGCTTTCCATCAGGTGGGCCGTCTGCCTGTTTGCTCTACTCCAGCTATATAAAAAAACTTCTGTTCTTTTGTGACTGTGACGCTTTCATGGAAAAACTAACGAACCGATTTTGTTGAAATTTAGTAGATATGTAGTCTCAATACAGAGAATGGACATAGGATACTTTTTATCCCGAAAACTACCCAACTTTCCGGGATGAAAAGCATCTTAAATCGTACTTTTTTGAAAAAAGCAGTTAAGTTTCCGGGATAAAATTAAGCACATTTTTCGGGGGAGAACAGCAATAGAATAGAAAATTTAGTACAAAGTAATCTGTATGAATGGTTGCTCTCAGCTTAAACTTAACAGACTATTCAAGCGTGAAAAATGCACTTTAAAAAAACGGCTCATAGTCAAAGAGTCACATATCTTATATTCTTATCTCACGGAATTTTCTCTCACAATTTCTCCCACCCTACTTTCCTAAAAAAAACATTAAAGTTCCCAGTCTGGGCGGGGCAGGGCCTCACCGAGTACTGGGGTCATTTTGTTTTCATTATCTCGGAGCGTGCAGGGCCTCGAATTTACGACACTCACCCCTGTACTCGACCCTAATTTTAATACATTACTTGCCCCCGCACTGAATTTAGACGGGCACGTACGTGATGTACAAGTGCCTCGTTAATATATGAACTGAAAAACGCCCGATTGGCTTGTGGCCGGCTCCTGTATCTTACTATTTATTCACGTGCCTTACCATCGGTAGAAATTTGACATTACTTGCATGCGCCAGCTACAGCCAGGAGGCCCGTCTGAATAGCTACCGCCCCTGGTCTAGAGCATGCCGCCATAACAACCATGAGTTGTGTTCCAGCATTAGTGGCCAGATTTCAGTCTGCATTTAGAGAGCTGCAGCACATTGCCAACACATTTGGTGTAACAAATGTCCATATGCGATGGTGATCGCTTACCGTCAGGTGGGCAGTCTGCCTGTTTGCTGAACTCATGCAATAAGTACGTTGCTACGCTGGAATTATATTACGCTGCTTTTATTAATTTAAATTTTACCTCTTTCTTAGGTCATGAAAGCGGGTACTTTGGATCTAGGTCACTATTACTACTTTTACATAATAAAAAAATACTTAAAGTCAAATACATTGTTTTACTTCAATATTTTACATTATACTTAAATATTACTTTTAAGATATATAACTAATATTGGAGGTGCGTAGCTCATTTAAAATCCAGCTAATTAGCTGTTGTTCATTAAATAGCCATAGCTTAAGTTATCAACTACATCGCCAACTGGCTAGTGGTTGTCTAATAAAACTGACAAGTTGACGGCTTAGTCGTCGGTTGGCGAGTCACTCATCAACATATATAGGTATCTATATAATATTTTCAATAATTAATAATATCTATTATTTTTAATTGGCAGACAAACACACATATTGTATATACCCAAGCTAAGCAAGTTACACTTGTATTAGGGGTAATATAGAACGGACCACTCTGGGGCCGATCCTAGAAACCCAGACCATAGTAAAATGGAAAGTTTCGAAATTTACCATGCCGGAAAACGAATCCGTAGCCTCTGCGTTGTAGTGTGGTCGGCCGGCAAAGGCTTAGCCCGCTCAACTACAGAGACCGTCAATATCATTGACCCATTAGCTAAGAAGCCATTAGCTGGTGTTTTAGCCGACTAATTAGTGATGGAAATTACAGCTACTTTAATATATCGATCACTACCGTGAAGTTATTTCATTTTGTCACTGCTATTTCACCGGTGAAAAATCAACACTTTGGTTATTAAAACTGTGAAATCAAATAATACGTTGCACTCTCGATGTTACTTCACCGCGTTATAAATAACTCAAGCAAATAAATGCCTAACATTTTAAAAAATAAGGTTCATTTTTACTCAAATAAGCTCGTTCGTTTATCGTTTTGACTATTTACTTTAGCTATTTTGTACTAGATGGTGGTTTAACTGTGTATTTCACGTCTAATAAACCTCTGGTGAAATTGAAAGGTCGTTTCCTATTCTTTTAACTGGACTGAAAAGTTATTTATTTTATATCACTGTTAAGTTATTTAACCGGTGATCAGAGAAATGTGCCATAACTACGAGTAATCACTAATGAACATATAGAAGGAAAAATCAAATAGCTAATTATAGATAACTAACGTTCTATATAATTTATCAAGTGTAACATCATACAGGGTCTGCAGATTGAATTTACGACCCTATGGGAAAATTTCGTAAAAATCCGTCAATCTTTTTTCCAAAACGACACTATTTCAGAAACATTTAACCATACATATTTTGGATGAAAAAAAGATACAAGTGCGTGTAGATCCAGGCACAGTGAAGGAGTTTGTATTTTCGTTATTTTTTAAACGGCTTTAAAGGTTCTGAATTCGTAATGTAAATATTTTTTTTTAATAATTTGATTACAAAACCAAAAGCCATTACAATTATTGTGTATAGATCTGTTTAGATTCAACTTTTACTGGCAATTTTATGCTATCTCTAATATATATGACATTTTTAGTAAGGTTAAGGGAAGAAAATACGTCTCCAATTACCCCAGTGCTAAAATTTTCGTACCTAAAAATGGCCCCGAAAATTCCCCAACCGTAAAATAAGTCCCTAAACTGAGGACAAACGTCCCAATTTGGAGATCCTGAAAATAACATTTGTTTTTGCGGCTTTACTCCATATTCAATGGATTAGGCCTTCAAAAATACAAACGACGAAAAGTCGCTGGCACAACTAGTACGCTTAAGAATTTTTGTCTGTCTAATTTAGTAAGGTTTAATATTGAGTGATGAACTAAATCTATGTGTAAAAAGTGGCATGAAAAAAGAATGTACAACGACATCTAGTGGTAAAATAATTTAACTTGCTACTATAGATAAACGTTGATAAAGTGGGCATTTGTTGCTTAAAATCGGTGTTTATTAAAATTGAATTTTGTTCTCTAGCGAAGAAAAATATTAATAACAACACCATATACAGTGACATATTTTAATTGATCTTAGAGATGACGCCACAAGCGCTCTCGAATGAGAAGGCTATTTTTGATCTGCAATTATTTTGAGGGAAATTGACTTAAGTAAAATAAATGTTTCAGTAAGTTTCTGTACCACGCTGGGATAGTTATCTTGGTTACAGCTGTTAGGGCCGTCTAGATCGGAGTGATACCCCGCTCTCACATGATATAGGCGTGAAACTGTTAGCCTTGAGATAATTGTGTTTCGTACGATGACAGAGTTGCGATAGTCCACTCCACTCTCCCCCTTTTTTTTGATGACGCAGTGAGTATGTCTTTTCTTAGGACGTCATCCTCGGGCCTGTGGGGGAAGGCTCACCGAGGGATATGTGGGACTCCTGATCGGCCGTGACCTCCGAGCGGAGGGACGGTGGATGGTCGACCGTCAGATTACTCACTAAACCTAACCTGCGCCCCTCTCCTTTGCGCTTTTACGGGATGCCACAGGAACTAAAGCATAGGTATTACATCTGTGACACCCCAACGCTTGGCTTTCACTTAGGGCACCGCTGGGGAAGAGTACCCTCTTCACGAACCGAACAGGGGGAAGTCCACGGGATCACTTCACCCTCCCCTATCTCGTCTTAACTGTTCTATTCCCTATCCTTTATCCCATTCCTTTATTCCGAAACACCGTCGCATTCTCTCTATCCTATCTTAAAGGCTAATAAGGCGATGGCTTCGCCCGTGGTATTGCAAACGGTTATAGAAGACAACTACTTGGCCCACCTGATGGAAAGCGATTAACATCGCCTTTGGACATTAGTAACTGTCCACTAATGCCGGAACACAACTCAACGTTGTTATGGCGGCATACTCTAGACCAGGGGTGGTAGTCATCCACAATAGGGGCAAATACCGTACCGCCTGGCTGTGAGTTGCTTTGTCGCCTTTTACGACAAGCCGCACGAAATTATATTCTTTCTTCTTTCCTGCACGGATAAAAATGCCTACTTGCCAGTTTCACAACAAGAAAGGTTTATTTCTGCAATGACCACGTTTTTTCCAACATTAATAATATCATGAAAGTATATCTCTCTTTTCTTTCAACTTCTCCCAGTTATTTGGGATGGGCACAACATAGGTTTTCTTTTCACACTTCTCTATTCTTACATAATAGGTTTGGGAAAAAGTCTTTTCGCATATAGTATGTATGAACTTGTAATAAGATCTCTTTGGCTATACCATTTGTATCTGGCTCGTTTTGGTATCATTAAAAAGTTTTAATTTTAAAGAAGACAATTCCAAATTCAAATTAGGAAAATGTGTGATTTTCTTTCGTTTTTATAATTGTTAAAATGAGTGAATCTAATGAAGAAATTCGATACATTTTAAAATTTTACTACAAAAAAGGTAAAAATGCAACACAAGCCGCGAAAAAAATTTGTGATGTTTATGGACCTAATGCAGTATCTGTGAGAGTAGTGCAAATTTGGTTTAAGCGTTTTCAACCCGGAAATTATGGTATCAAAGATGCACGCTCTGGTCGCGTTCTGGTCGCTCTGGTCGCCCTGTTACGGACAAAACTGATGCCATTTTTGAAAAAGTGGAGCAAGATCGGCATATTAGTAGTTACGATATAGCTGGAAAACAGGGAATTGACCACAAAACGGTTTTGGCGCATTTGACAAAAGCTGGGTCCACAGAAAATCTCGATATTTGGGTGCCTCATGAGCTCACTGAAAGAAACCTAATGAACCGTGTACTCATTAGCGATTCTTTATTACGACGTAATGAAACCGAACCATTTTTGAAGAAGCTGATAACTGGTGATGACAAGTGGATCACGTACGACAAGAACGTGCGAAAAAGATCTTGGTCAAACGCCGGTCAGGCTTCACAGACTGTGGCGAAATCCGGGTTAACTCGCAACAAGGTGATGCTGTGTGTATGGTGGGATTGGAAGGGCATTATTCATTATGAGCTGTTACCACCAGGCAGGACCATCGATTCTGAACTGTACTGCGAACAACTGATGAGATTAAAGCAAAAAGTTAAGAGAAAGCCGCCGGAATTAATCAACAGAAGGGATGTGGTTTTTCATCATGATAACGCTAGACCTCACACATCTTTAGCCACTCAGCAAAAATTACGAGAGTTTGGCTGGGAAGTGTTAATGCATCCGCCGTATAGTCCTGACCTTGCACCTTCAGATTTTCACCTGTTTCGGTCTCTGCAGAATTCCTTAGGCAGTGTCAGGTTAACATCACGAGAGGACTGCCAAAACCACTTGTCGCAGTTTTTTGATCAGAAGCCCCAAAATTTTTATAGCAATGGGATCACGTCCCTACCTACAAGATGGCAAAAAGTTATCCAACAAAATGACACCTACATACTTTAGTCAAACGTAAATAAACTTTATAAAAAAACCTTTTGAATTTTTATATAAAATGCGAAGAAACTTTTCCCCAACCTTATGTGTCATCTGCCACACTACAAATAAACATGTCAATCTTCACACAATCACAATCACAATTGTAGTTCAACATTCTTTTTCTCACACTTTTATCTCAATATTTCATCTCAGCTGAGTGGAGGCGTTTTTGGTCTAACACTTTAGTGACCTAGGTCAATAACTTACTGAAATTAACGTTTAGTGTTAATAAGTATTTAGATGGTGAATTTAAAACATTTTCCACTTTAGTATATCTAACATTAGATGGTTCTTAAGTTGATGAAGACATTTAAACATCAATAAATAGTATACGTTATTGATTTAAAAAAAATATAATTGATTGCAAAAAAACGATATTTTCTAACATTGTTTTAGAATTTATTGTAAAATTTGAATTAAAGAATTTATTCAAAACCAATTAACACAAGTGTAAAGAAAACTATATGGTATTGCAAACAACTGCTGTAGTATAATTACTGTCTTGCAGTTGTTAGCGCCCACTTCCTAACTTAACTCGATTGTTGTACATAACTAACAGTCCCCTGCAGACGTTGTCCTGCTCTGAAAAAATAAAAATCTAGGACCCGCTTCCAGCGCCACCTGTCGGTTCCAATTGTAAACCTAAATCATCCGGGGACCCATTTAAACACATATAAAAAATTCATTAAAATCGGTAAAGTTGTTCTCAACTTATGCGCGTATATACATTTATACGATTCATTTTTATTTATATAGAAGATAAAATGCATACATATAAAATTATACTGTTACTTGCCGTCAAAGATAAACGCACAGCTGCCTGTCGTAAGCGCAGTTTATTGTCTTCCCAGATTTAGGAATTCTTTTGTGTTTTGAATTGTAATTAAGAAAAACATGCTATTGTTTTTCTACTTGTTTTATGACCATCATTAGCGTCGAACTAATCCTTATTATAGTTATTATTTTCGACCTTTCGCAGATGTGCAAATTACTATTTCTCGGAAACGCAGTGGGCGCGGCCATTTTTTTTTGTACTGTGTAGTTAGTATAAGACAATGCCCGAATGAAGGGGCGGGCAGTCAAGCGACAACTACGAGATAAGTAAGACGTTTGTAGTACTCTCTATTAGCGATATAGACGACGGACGTTGCGCGTGTCGAATTGCACTGAATCGTGCAGTGTGAACTGGTTGCATCCAGTGTTATTTGTATTTGTTTTATACGTGTTTGTACAGTTCTAATAAATTCTATAATAGTTCCAACGGCATTTTTAATTCGAGTCCTGTAGCTCGTAACAATACATTACTGTGTCACCTACCCACATAATTGTTGAAAATACACATACCTTTTATCGAATTTCGTTATAGGCAATGAACTGCGACTAAATTGCTCGCGACCGTGTAAACGTAGCCTACGAATACTCCATGCGACCCCAACGCTACTTGACAGTAATCGTACACGTACTTCGAGGAAAAACTTCTCGGTTTTCCCCCGAAAAATAGACTCAGTTAAGTGAATTAAAAAAGATGAGACACCCTGTTCGTGAATTTTTTTTTTCAGCTTTTTAACCGTTTTTAATAGCGCTGGGTTTGTTTATATCAAACATTTTTTTTGTGAATACACCTTATCACGTTTGTTTTGGCCCTATTTTGCTCATATTAATTTGAATTCAAATTTGTTATTTATTGAACGGAGAAGGAATACTAAGCCTCAATTCACACTATGATGGCGTTTATGGTTCAATCTCCCTCCGATCTCAGTCCGTTGCCTGTCCGGTCAAATATTCAAGTATGGAGGAATAAACAGACTCTTTGTGTTGAAAAAGTATCCGTTGAAAAGCGACCCATTGAGATGGCGCCACCGTAGCAAATAATGTAATTTCAAAGATAGTGCCAAAAGTTATTAGAGTAGGATGGTATATTATATATTAGAGGTCCCGGCAGACGTTGTCCTGAAAAAATAATAATCTAGAAAGCGATCCCAGCGCCCTCTACCGGTTCCAATTGTGAATCTAAATCATCAAGGGACCTACTCAAACACACAAAAAACCGTCATCAAAATCGGTTCAGGAGATTAGGAGGATCCTAGAACCCGATCCCAGCGCTACCTACCGGTTCCAATTGTTAATCTAAATAATCCGGAAACCCTCTAAAACACACACAAAATTCGTCAAAATCGGTAAAGTCGCCCTTAATTTATGCGCGTACATACATTTCTACGATTCATTTATATTTATCTTATATCTTCTTATATATAAAAATCACTTGGTGTTCGTTAGTCTCGCTAAAACTCGAGAACGGTTGGACTGATTTGGCTAATTTTGGTTGTGAATTATTTGTGGAAGTCCAGGAAAGGTTTAAATGATGAGTAAATATGAAAAAATTGATTCTGAGGCGGTACGAAGTTTGCCGGGTCAGCTAGTATAAATATAGAAGATTATAGAAAGAATTTATCCGTGCAGGAGGAGAAACAATACAATTTTTCTGTGGCCGGGCGGCCTGTCGTAAGAGGCGACAAAACTACCACAGCCAGGTGGTAGGGTGTTTGCCTGTCTGGATGGTTACCATCCCAGGTCTCGAGTATGCCCCAATTACAACTTTGAGTTGTGTTCCGGTATCAGTGGCCAGGTTCCAGTCTCCGTTTAGACTGCGGCAGCACATTGGTAGCACTTTTGGCGTGACAATTGTCTATAGGCAATGGTAACCGCTTTCCATAAGATGGGCCGTCTGCCTGTCTGCTAAAATCATGCAATAAAAAATTACCAAAAGAATAGATAAAATGATCATCCATGAAACTTCCTTAACGTTAAAATCGGAAGACAGCAACTGCTATTGGAAGTCTTAAAAGGTTTAAAGCAAGCTAAAAACCTAAAATTATAATATTTATTTAACTCTGTACTCGTGTTGATAAAAATTAACTCACTAGAAGAATAAATGTTTATAAATCCCTAGCATAGAGAATTCACGTTCTGTAGACATTTATAATTATATGGATGTTATACAAGTCGCTTCACTGACAATTTGGAACTACTTCTAAATATTTTTTGTTTATAACTTTTATTTAATTTGTTACAAATATATTGTTACGACCTAGTGCCGACAAAAGTAGATTCACACCCGCATACAATAAAAGCACACGTTATTATCTTTCCGCATTTGAACTTCTTTTGTTTATTTCGTGTTTAAAATTTGTGATTAGAAAAACAGCTCATTGTGTATTGTAATCTTTTATGGCAGTCATTAGCCAGGTGTGCGGGTTACGATTTCTAAGAAATTGCGTTGTAGCTTGCTAGGCAGACATATTGTATCTGTGCCGTATAAAACAATGCCCCAATGGAGAGATGGGCAGTCTAGCGATAACCACGAGCGAAGCAAGACCTGTGTACCCCATGCGGTAATCTATTTAGTGACGGACTTTGCGCGTGTGATTGAATCGTGCATTACGTTTGGACTAGTTGTGTTTATATATATATACAGTTATATTTTGTACCTTTGTTATACGTGTTTGTATAGTTCTAATAAATTCTATAGATAATTCCAACGGCATTTTAATTCGATTCCTGCAACTCGTAACAATACTTATTAAGTCACCGAAAGGGACTAACCCAAGGCTTGGCCTATTTAGCCGGAATACTCAACTAATACCGTCTCAATTTGCACATCGTGAATCTTGCACACTAAGGGGCTGCATTAGACATCGGGAGAAATGTGACCTATCACGCAAAATGCCCATAATGGCCACATTCTAACCCGTTCGCCATTACTATCGAGTCGTAAACGGGTAAGTTTAAATGTATGAGCGGTTAAAGACCCATAAATTATACCGGGGCGACATAATGTCGAATGCACGAGTGATAAACTACTGAGCAATTGGGACTTTTGGTCCGTTTATATAGTGCGACTCATTCGTCCGATAAATAATAAAAAATAAAATTATTTATTTCAGTTCCATAAAGTTTATACAAAAGGTTTAGGGTTGGGACTTTCTATTAAGTATAAATATAATTATACTTGTGCTGGAAAGACCCACTCTCAATTAACTTAAAACATTTACAGGTACTTTGTACTACAATAATACTTAACGAGTCATTTTTATGTGTTGAGTGAGTATCTCTGTGTGTATGTATGTGAGTGAGTGTTTGTGTTTACATTTACAAACTACGATTACTATGTAATATTAAACTAAAGATTCTTCAAAAATAATATAATAATAATGTTACGAGTTACGGGACTCGAATTAAAATGCCGTTGGAATTACTATAGAATTTATTAGAACTATACAAACACGTAAAACACAGGTACAAATATAACTGGACGCAACCAGTACAAACGTATTACACAATTCAATAACAAGCTCAAAGTCCGTCACTATATAGCTTATCGAATGTACACACGTCTTGTCTCGCTGGTGACCATCGCTAGACTGCCGATCTTCCCATTGATATCCCTTACACGTATACGTTGACTATAATTTTAATTTTACTTGTTAGTACCGTGGGTCGCATGACATTTGTGATTAAGGAGGTGAACACAGAAAACCAGTGCTGTGTCGGACTATGTTTCGGCACAGCAAAATACTGAGTGCTAACCTCATTTCGCAAATTGCGGCACACATTTTCATTATTACTGTTATTATTATTAACTAGCCCGCGGATGATGCCCGCGACTTCATCCGCGTGGTGTGGTTTTTTAACTATACCACGGGAACTCTTTAATTTTTCGGGATCAAAAGTATCCTAAATGTTGACCAGGGATATAAGCTACCACGATACAAAATTTGATTTAAATCAGTCCAGTCGTTTCGGAGATTAGCCGGTGCAAACAGACAGACAAACAGAGAAATAAACAATTTGAAAAAAAATCTAAATCAGTTCTATTTCACTTCTTACATCCCCCTGACTTGGGTTTTAGCATTTTTTTTTATTGTACAGAAATTCGACCTCTACAGTTTTATTATATAATATATATATATATATAGATTATTGTTAAGTGTCGCATTTTTAGAAATAAACATTTTCTTTCTTTGTTTCTTGCACAGTGCTAGCTTATATTCCGATTCAACGCTTAGGATACTTTTGGTCCTGATAAATAATATAGTTTCCGTGAGATAGACGAATGTAGATATAAAGATGGCAGATCATCAGTAAGCACGTGGTCATGTCACGCATTAGTTTGTAAAGCATTTTGATACTTGACTAAAAAAAAACTAACCTTTTTCAAGTCTTTATTGATATCCGTGTCATCAGCTTTCCGCTTCTCGCAGGATAAAATGCAGTTTTTGCCGTTGTCTTTTTCACCCTGTAACAATAAAACAAGTATCCTATAAATTTACAGTTCATATCTTCAGGGTCAGACTACGATTACCAATGTAAAACACCAGAATTGAGTCTAAAAAAGCTTCATAAACCATTAAATATAATAAAATATTGAAAATAAAGCTGTAATACATATAATAATGCTTTTGCTATACACATATGAATAGTGTATATATATAATACTAGCTGATACCCGCCCGCTTCGCGTGCAGTAAAATCCGTTCTTAGCTGACCTGTACGTGGCGAAAGGAAGGTCCATGCCAAATTTCAAGTCTATAGGTATTATTACTGCGGACGGGTGGAGGCCGGTAAGAGGCGACAAAACAATCCACAACCTGGTGGGAGGGTATTTACCCGTCTGGATGGCTACCACCCCTGGTCTAAAGTATGCCGCTATAACAATTTTGAGTTGTTTTACGGCATTAGTGGCCAGGTTCCAATTTCCCTTAAGAGTTACCACCGCCTATGGACATTTGTAACACCAAATGTGCTACCAATATGTTGCTGCTGTCTAAAGGGAGTCTGAAACCTGGCCACTAATGCCGGTACACAATTCAAGGTTGTTATGGCGGGATACTCTAGATCAGGGGTGGTAGCCATCCCGACGGGCAAATCCTGATAAATAACGTCGGTTTCATGGGATAGATAGACGAATAGAGTCAAAAAGATGGTACGGGGATGCCATTTTTTTGAGTGCCTCCGTTGCAATTCACTAATAAACACGTAGTAATGGTAACATGAATGTTTCAGTGGCACTGCTATTCTTAAATAATAGATAAAAAGTCTTAAATATTAAATAAAAATAAACAAAAAATGTGTATGTGCAGTTTACACGCAGTAGAAGTGAAACTTCAGAGAATATACTAACAGATAATTCTTCTCTAACTTTTATTAATATAAATATAATTCCTTTAGCCTACATCCGTCAACATATTATAATTCTAAAAAATCAATCTAAATTACACTTTACATCACAAGCATAAAGTTCAAAATTCAATGCACTGTTACGCACAATTTCCTTTAATCTACGTTTAAATTAATATCTGCCTTAAGTATATACACATAGAGCTAAAATTCATATGAAATCTTTGAAGTTTTATTTAAATTAAAAATTAATGCTAATGGGTAAAGAGAAATGTGTTTTATTTAGAATCGAGTGAAATACGGTTGAATTTTATGTGTTTATCTCTTTTCAATGTCACTTTTTCGTTTCATCGATTTTCAAATCACAACGATTCTAAAGAACTTCACTTCAAATATCTAAAATAAATAGACATTTCACTTAAATATTTGTATCATTAAGCTAGTGACAGCTAGTGGTGTACTTATGTTGCACTACTAGTGCTGACACGTGAACTGTGAACACGATGCAATCAACACGTTCGTTTGTCCGCCCCGTAATTGTCAGGTGTGCCAATCCTCTGGCACGTTTTTCGGTACTTTTGATTACACTCTTGTGAAGTGTTCGAATTTAGAGCGAAATAAACGATGTCAAAGGTAGTGTAAACAGCTCGAGATTAACAAATTGGAAGCAGTTTGAACTAAATTTGCTTAAACGATGTCCATCGAGTTTTTTTTTAGATATGTTGTATTTACGTTTAAAATGACAGAAACAGTGAATGTTTATTCTTCTCTTCTTCTTCAGCCAATCTCAGTCCACTGCTGGACGTAGGCCTCCCAAGTACGCGCCACATATCCCGGTCTCCCGTCTTCCTCATCCAGCCCCAGCCGGCGATCTTACGCAGATCGTCAGTCCACCGGGCTGGCGGGCGTCACGGTCAGTGTCCATGTCTCGGCACCGTATGTCATGATGGGTAGGACGCACTGCTCGAAGACTTTCGTCTTCAAGCATTGCGGAATGGCCGACGAGAAGACCTGTCGAAACTTACCGAATGCTGCCCAGCCTAACTGGATCCTCCTATTGGCTTCCCTCTCGAAGCCGTGTCTGCCTACCTGAATGTTTGTTACCTATATAGAACCAGCCTGATTTTTGTTTATAAAAGTGAAAAAAAGATATTCAATGATTAGGGGCTTAACAACGAACAAGATCGTCGAGTGTGAAAATAAATCTTATTTTATTCATGAAATTTTTACGATTTGTGTTGATATACTTATGAAAAATAGGTGTTTATATACTATATTTGCTGTTTACATCAAGACTTTATATGGATTTGAGATATAGTGAATATTATCTTAATTCTAAATTTAAGACCATTTAATAGACGTTTGGGTTAATAAGGTCTATCATGATTGTTTCGAATGTTTTAAATAAATAATAATAAAATAAATGTTTCTATTAATTTTTTTGTTTATTAAGGTTATTAAATTGGTTTTTAAGTTTAATTTCATTTTTGATTTTTTGAAGGTAGTTGGAAATAATTGATGTAAATGTTTGTTGTTTTAAGTCTAGTACTTTTAACCCAAAGGCCTACCAAAAGGTAACCTATTTTTGTCCTTTTTTCCTTCTCCTAGTACACCCGATACAAGAAAACAAATAATCATACTTTTGAGATTACTGTAAGGTACAATTTTTAGAGTTCAAAGTCTTGCGTTTTCGCCATTGAAACCTTTTTTTAAGTACTTTGGGCGTTTAGTTCTTGAAAGCGTTGCAAAACCTGGGAGTCAGAAGGTTAAAGAACCTTAAAGAACGTTTTGAATTTCTTTCATGCTCTCATAATTTACGCCCTTCCACTAAACTTAAACTGAACAAACCTGCGCATAACTCAACTTTCTACAACAATTCTTTTACTGTTAAGGCTATACAGCTTTGGAACTCGCTGCCTGTCCCTATTAGAGAAGCAAAATGGCTACCAACATTTAAAACTATTACCAAAAAAATACTACCTGTCGTTGAAATATGATATTTAAATGTATATATAATCATTTACATATCTGTAGATAGTATTTATTATCATTATCATCTCATCAACCATTATCATCTCAGTTCATTCCTGGGATTGTCTGGAAGAGATCGCTTTTTAGCGATAAGAACGTCCTTTGTGCATATTTAGATGTAGTGTTAGTCTGCAAGTTCATTTTTGTATTGGTGTACAATAAAGTGTTATCTTATCTATATTATCTATCTATTTATGATATCTATCTATAAATTAAGTTAATTTTCATCCACTCCCCAGGATGTTCTTTGGACATATTTGATAACAGAGTATGGCTGTATGATTCCAGGTCCTCGATATTTCACGGTGACTCCCTCATCATGCTCTTGGTAATAGTAGATGCACCTAAAGTTCTTTCCATCGATACCCTCTTTCTTTTCTTCTATCCCCGTTCTTTCCAATTCAAATATGGAAGCAAAACATGCGCTCACAGCGAAATCTCTTGATACAACCAATAACAAACGTTACAATGGTGATATTTTCCTTCGTAATATTCATTATGTTAACTGTCCCTTAATAAGCGAGGTGTTGTAAAGCCAAGGACATAATATCTTTTCTTTCACCTTATCCCAATTATTTAGGGTCGGCACAATATGTCTTTTTCTTCCATACTCCTCTATTCTGACATACGTCCTCTGTTACACCACAAATCATCATATCAATCCTTCACACAATCCATCCATCTTTTTTTGGTCTACCTTTACATTTGTATCCATCACTCTTGCAGTTTAACATTCTTTTTGTCATGTGACTTTCATCCCTCCTCATTACATGCCCATACCACCTCAGTGTTCTTCCTCTGAATTTTTCAGTCACGGGTGCAACTTTCAAAGATCCCCTTATGTACTCATTTCTCACCTTATTCATTCTTGTAACACCACAAATCCATCGCAACATTCTCATCTTAGCTGAGTGGAGTCGTAACTTGACCGGTCGTATGATAGATAGATAGCCAAGGACATAATATATACTAAGTGAATTAGCTAATAAAAAATCTTTGATATTCTATTATAAGTAACAAGCCTACACACTTGTCATTCGTACAAATATATTACTGTCGAAAATAAAATTATACAGACCCAGTTTCGGCTCTACGATATATCATGTCCAGTCTGACCCGTCCGCATCGCATGAAAAAGTAACGATGTTTATGTACGCTACGTACGTTGCCAGGGCCGTCGTTACCCGGGGGACAAGGGGTGGCACCGTGGCACTTAGGGGACTTAGGGTGCGCAAATCGATTGAGTCAATAAAGAAGTCTTTACGTAAAATCGTCATGGCTTTTCAAGACGCGTTCCGTTAGTAGCTCACAACGCCCAAAATGTTCCGTCTGCCGTTCGACATGGCGACCGCGGTCGTTATTGTCGTGGCGAAAACGTCACTAATGACGTCTTCGTTTTCGATCACACAGCGGTCACAACGACCCATGTCAAGAGGTGGGTCGAAGTGGGCGTTGATCACAGAGCATTAATTCTCTCTATTAGTTGACATTGAAAAGGAGCGATTTTCAAATCAACCAATGACATTTGTGTATTTCGTCGTTTATGACATCAACGCTCTATAATCCGTTCCACTAGAGTTTATGATTGTAACGTCTGTAAGCAAGTATAACGGGAAAAAATCGGGGTCGTGAACATGATCGTTGTGAGCCTCTCGTGGAACGTAGCCTATATATATATATATATATATATATATATATATATATATATATATATATATATATATATATATATATATATATATATATATATATATATATATATATATATATATCAACTCTCAGTTATACGTACTACACAATTATGTAGCATCATATACACTACATTTTCCTGGTAAATTACTTCCATATAAATCTTGTAGTTTCTGAGAAAAAGTCTATGAGATATAAAAATAGACGGACGGGCGGAAATGATCAATGCATAAGGGTTCTGTTTTTGTCAAAATGACTAGGGAACCATAAAACTGGAACACAAAACGTAAATGCTATTTTTTATATAAAGCGTAGTGCCAGATATTTTACACGTAGTTTGTGTACCAACAATACGCAAAGAGCCGCAAATACCCTGTGAATACAATACAAGAATGGTCTTACGATACCGATGAGGCTGTCCCGGTTCTGTAAGCGTTTCAGGTATGTTTGCAGAAGCACAAATAGACGATTATTATGCAATCGCTAGCCAAAGAGCTGCCACGTTGCTCTGCAGGTTTCGGGCCAGCAATAACAACATTCTGAAAGGCTTGGCTGTTCAAAAATTATGTTTCAGCAGCAGACTGTATTTAGCTGGTGTGTGTGTGTCCATATAATGAAACGACACTTTAATTGAACCATATTTTACATTAATTAAGTAGTTATAACTTTACAAAGCATCAGTTCAATAGCAACTGACAATATTATTTGACCCGTGACATTGGCTGACAGGTTTGACGAGTGAGCACTTAATTATTGTGGTAGCAAATATAGAGCTAGCACAAAGATTGTAACAATACTTTAGTAGGTTCTACTAACACTAGTTTTTAAGTATTTTATGTATTTCACTAATCACCATATGAATTGATTTACATGTTTCGAAATCGATAATTATGTACTTTTTTCGACTTTTTATTGCTGGAGCACAGCAGACAGGCTGACTAAGTAACTGTGATGGAAAATGGTTACTGTCACCTATGGACAATAGCAATACCAGAGGTCCTGCCAATGTGCTGTGGGCCTTGAAGGAGAAACTGGAATCTGGCCACTGATAACGGAACACAACTCAAAGTTGTTATGGTAATTGTTGGTGGTAAATGGTATGGCGATTTGTTTTTCGCGGCACTAAAAAAAAGGGAAAGTGAAAGTAGCCTAAGTTACTTCTTATAATATTAGCAATCTGCCAGTGGAAGTCCGTCAAAATCGGTCCAGCCGTTTCAGAGATTAGCCGGAACATCCAGACAGACAGACAACATTTTTTTTTAAATATTTTTTTATGTAAGTACCTTGTATACTTTCATATGCATTTAGTAAAAAGCTGTTATTTTAACATTACAAACAGAGACTTCAATTTTATTACACTGTATTGATAATGGGGGCGCAAGCCAATTTTCGCGACCCGGCGCCCAAAGTACTTAAGACGGCCCTGTACGTTGCGATGTTAGTATCTTGAGACAGAAAGCTTGATACATAAATACGTAGATAAACTTGCCAAATGTATGAATGTAATGATTGTATTATGAGTGCTATATTTGAATTTACTATCAGGTTGTTACAACGTTATAGTGATACATATGATTATGATATCGGGCATAAATACAAGATTGTTGTTTATATCATATTTTTAATAATTTTACATAGCAAATGAAGTTTAAAAAAAAAAATAAAAAAATAACAAACGAATTATACACTGTTAATCATTAGAAAGTCATTTTCATACATTACAAATAGGATTTTTGCAATGAATACACTATTTAATCATAATATTTAAATGATTTAGACAACTTAAGCCACATGTAAAGTTAGATATTACAGTAGAAAATGTTTTATATTTATAATCGAAATACACATTTTAATTAAAATTTTATCGAAAATTTATCTTATAAGAAAATGAGGTATATATATAATTAGGTTGTCTGGAAGAGATCGCTTTTTAGCGATAAGACCGCCCTTTGTACACAACTAGATATAATTTTAGACTTTAAGTTAATTTTTGTATTGGTGTATAATAAAGTGTTATCTATCTATTTATATATATACATATATAAAAAATACAGATATATGTTATGGTCAACAAGTTTGAATTTTATTTATTTACGTGTATTAAATGTTGTATGTACAATTCTGATCTTCAAATTAATTAATTTTTTTCATAATTAGCTTTGATTAAGGTATGCAGTAATATGCACTGACTTATTCAAGAAGGTACATAATGATATCTTCTTAAATAATAATATATATCTAATATTAAATATGATGACTAAGTCAATGCATCATATTTACATAGAGTTCTACTGTCTTCTAAAGACAATTTTCGTTTTGTTGTATGCATTAAACGTCACGTGGTTATGTATTAGTATATATTATGTATATATAAACTTGTCAAAGATCACTGTCTAAATCTGTATACAATAATTTATGTATGTAAGTTTATGTATATGGGTATTAATATTTCCTATTATTATAATATCATTTATAATTATGTATATTGTAAACTACGCGCACTCGATACCTACGCACTACTGTATATACAAAATTATTTCCGCCAGGTTGTCTGGAAGAAATCGCTATAAGAGATAAAACCGTCGATTGTCGTAGTTGTATTATTATTATTTCTGATGTATACTGCTTTCTTGTGTTGAATTGAAAAGGTGAGAAATGACGTACATAAAGGGATTTTTGAAACTTGCATCCGTGACTGAAAAATTGAGACGAAGAAGATTAAGGTGGTACGGGCATTACTGAACTGAAAATTTTGGAATTCAACTGGAAAATTGACTGGAAGATAAACTGTCTTTTTTCTATAATAGTGTGTGTTACTGGCTTTATAAATAAGTCCGTGAAGTGGGTTGACTACGATCAATACGCTACGGGCTACGTGCTACGGACTACGTCCATAGCTCCACCGCGCGGTCGACCGCGGCTTAGTGGGAAAATCCTGAATGCCGTGAATTATTGTGGCGAGGAAAAGGTCTTTATGAAAATTCCATTTGAAAGTTTGTTGAGTTTTTAGATATTATTCAATGCAAATTAAAAGCTTGTAACAATTTTGAGAATTCACTTAAAGAGGAGTATACAATTAATTTATATTATTACGTATATACATGTATGCTAGTAGGTATAAATTGTGAATCTTTAATATTGTTACAAGTTGCCGGACTCGAATTAAAATGCCGTTGGATTTATTATAGAGTTTATTAGAACTATACAAACATGTACAACACAGGTACAACTATAACCGAACGCAACAAGTCCAAACGTAATGCTGTAGATCGTAATTCAATAACACGCGCAAAGTCCGTCACTAAATAGATTACCGAATGTACACAAGTTTTGCTTCGCTCGTGGTTATCGCTCGACCGCCTCTTCCTCAATCGGGCAATTGCTTTATACTGCACAAATGCAAATATGTCTGCCCGGCAAACCTCGACGCAAATTCCTAGAAATCGTAATCCGCACACCTGGCTAATTACTGCCATAAAAGATTACAATAAACAATGGGCTGTTTTCTAATCACAAATTTAATTATGTATTACTTTCTGTATTTATTTCTTACTCGATTGTAAGTTTGCCTGACATCGGTACTCTGTTAATTTCAACGGCGCGCCGCGACTCTTTCTTTATAAATATTTATAAACAAAAATTTATGAAACAAATGCTTAAGAGGTTGGTAAGTTTTCAATATATTAGGTTGGGGAAAAAGTTTCTTCGCATTTTATATAAAAATTTAAAAGGTTTTTTTATAAAGTTTATTTACATTTGACTAAAGTATGTAGGTGCCATTTTGTTGGATAACTTTTTGCCATCTTGTAGGTAGGGACGTGATCCCATTGCTATAAAAATTTTAGGGCTTCTGATCAAAAAACTGTGACAAGTGGTTTTGGCAGTCCTCTCGTGATGTTAACCTGACACTGCCTAAGGAATTCTGCAGAGACCGAAACAGGTGAAAATCTGAAGGTGCAAGGTCAGGACTATACGGCGGATGCATTAACACCTCCCAGCCAAACTCTCGTAATTTTTGTTGAGTGGCTAAAGATGTGTGAGGTCTAACGTTATCATGGTGAAAAACCACACCCCTTCTGTTGATTAATTCCGGTCGCTTTCTCTCAACTTTTTGCTTTAATCTCATCAGTTGTTCGCAGTACAGTTCAGAATCGATGGTCCTGCCTGGTGGTAACAGCTCATAATGAATAATGCCCTTCCAATCCCACCATACACACAGCATCACCTTGTTGCAAGTTAACCCGGGTTTCGCCAGTCTGTGAAGCCTGACCGACCTTTGACCACGATCTTTTTCGCACGTACTTGTCGTACGTGATCCACTTTTCATCACCAGATATCAGCTTCTTCAAAAATGGTTCGGTTTCATTACGTCGTAATAAAGAATCACAAATGAGTACACGGTTCAATAGGTTTCTTTCAGTGAACTCATGAGGCACCGAAATATCGACCTTTTTTGTGTATCCAGCTTTTCTCAAATGCGGCAAAACCGTTTTGTGGTCAATTCCCAGTTCTCCAGCTACATCGTAACTACTAAAATGCCGGTCTTGCTCCACTATTTCAAAAATGGCCTCACTTTTGTCCGTAACAGGGCGACCAGAGTGACGTGCATTTTTGATATCAAAATTTCTAGATTGAAAACGCTTAAACCAAATTTGCGCTACTCTCACAAATACTGCATTAGGTCCATAAACATCACAAATTTTTTCGCGGCTTGTGTTGCAGTTTTACCTTTTTTGTAGTAAAATTTTAAAATGTATCGAATTTTTTCATTAGATTCACTCATTTTAACAATAAGAAAAACAAATGAAAATCACACATTTCCCTAATTTGAATTTGGAATTGTCTTCTTTAAAATTAAAACTTGTTAATGATACCAAAACCAGCCAGATACAAATGGTATAGCCAAAGAGATCTTATTACAAGTTCATACATACTATATGCGAAAAGACTTTTTCCCCAACCTATTACATTTCAGCTAACGATATTTCTGCTAGTAATAATACCAATTATTTCTACTATTATCCTGGCTAGACGATATCGGGAAAATATTGTGGATTTAATAGAATACGATTTTTTTACACTATCGCAATAGAATCGTGCTTTGAATATCTTCGCAATGCCAAGAAATTTAAATAGCAGAATTAGGCCCCTGATGGAAAGCGATTACCAGCACCTATGAACATTTGTGTGCTGCCGCTCTCTGAAGGGAGGCTGGAAACTGGCCAATTCAAGGTTGTTATGGTGGCATACTCAGGGGCCAGGGGTGGTAGCCATTCAGACAGGCCGCAGGAAATATTATTCTATCTCTATTCCTGCACGGATTACGATAACAAACTATCTGAACACATTAACCTTTGTCTATGTATCCAAAATTATCTGACGACTCCAGTAATCAATAATTATATTATAAACGATGTTAAATAATAAAGGAAAGTTTAAAATAAAATCGTTTCAATTTAATATACATAAAAATTGACAGGAAGCTGTCAGTCAATTTGTCCAAAGTTATAATTAAAGGCCGCTATGATCAATCGCTGACAAGCCAAAGACAATGTAAACTTTGTTCACAAAACCGGGCCAAAATTCTATACAAATAAGGCAGTTTCGAACAAATATTTTAGATTAATTAATGTTGTTCCGAACTGTCTTTTATTGGGTGCCTTTCTGGTAAATTTAATTCCACTGTCCCTCACTAACTTTTTCTTTCTACAAATTTATTTACGTCTATATAAGTTAGATTTCAATTTAGGGTTTGATTGATTTAGGTGGTAGGGTTGGTTTTGCCTTGGTTCTAAGGTCTAAAAGAAAGAAAAAAAATATCTTAAAGTAGTTGAAAATCTTGTTTGGAACAATGTGATAAAGGTGTTCTCTATAAGTGTAAAAGCCAAAGCCTTAACTACTGTTACTACGTAATAAAAAAAATAAAAAAAACATGTTGTCATTCACAGTGACATTTGTGTATTATTCGCTTCGCACCCCGCTCTTTGTTACCGCAAGTTTCCCCTTTTCGAATACCAATATATTACATATAAGGTGGCTTATTCTGCATTACCAATACCGCAAACACAGTACAAAAGTGTCAAATCAAGAAATAACCTGCCAGAAGGGCCGGCCCAAAGAAGATCGCCGAAGAAAAACAAGTAAGTCACACACAAATGACACAAAATGTCTCATAAAATTCCAGCGCCCTATACAGTCCACCCTCTTTTCTAACCAATAAGTAAAACCTGTATTGTATATAAAATTACTTAAATTAATATTGTTAAAGCCGGAGCTACCTTAAAGAGCATTAAAAACCTGTAGCTACCGGCATCCGTACCCAGTTTTTTCCAGTATTTGCCGTCAGCGTTAATGGAAGTATCTTCGGCTCCCAAGTCTCTGACGATACAGCGTTGCGATGGAACTCCGGGGTGGTTTAGTTGGTAGGATCAAGCATGCCATCGGGAGTCCAACACTAACTACTACTATCCCTTGGTGGTAGTGTCCATGACGGATTACACTTCGACGAAAAAAGGTATTTGCACATCTGGATATCTATCACCCCTGGTATAGATTATGTCGCTATAACAACCTTGAGTTGTGTTCCGACATTAGTAGCCATGTCCCAGTTCGCTGTTCGGTTTAGCAGCACATTGGTAGCAACTCTAGTGTTGCTAATGTCTATAGGCAACAGCAAGGACGTTCTATAAGGTCCATCTGTCTGTTATATTCAATCTTGAGATATATGCGACCGAGACACGAGACAGGGGACCGCGCGTGACACACGAGATACCCGATTTGTAAGTAGACATGTCAAATGTCACAATCACTCGGCTCTGGTTCACACCAAAACCGCACCGACTGTGTGCTACTATTAGACAGAACAACCAAATTGTATGAATTTAATTGAAAGGTATAAAACTGAAACAAGACGACAATATTAAACGATATTGCGTAGTTTAAGTTTATATTTATAAGGATCATTTTAGTTGATTCATCGAAATTGAAAGACAAATATGAACCATCTAATATCGGCTTACTTGTATAGGTTCTTGGATGTCACGAAGGCGAGCGGGCTTTACTTGTGGTAAACATGTATCTGTGTGTGCATGACTCTAAAAGCGGGTTACCATTGGACAACACGCTTGCCACAGATCGTTCTGTCACGCACGCACACTAGCTCAATGTGTATATACTTACACCTTTAACCAAGAGAAAAGCCACCTTTGTGGGTTTTAAAACCTATACAAGCGTAATTTACGTAGGGTTTCAGTATCGAAATGTTCTTTATACATTACATAGAAAGCGAATAAATGTGTCGCGGTCCTCTGTCACTTGTCTCGGTTGCGTATTTTTACATACAATTAAAATATCTTTCAACGTTTTGATACGCGTTTTAATATGATTTGTCACATAATTCCCGAGGTTTTGTCAAATTATCAACCGCTGTGATCACATAATTATTATTCAGAATTAAATTTCAAGAACGAGAACGAACATATTAATAATTGTTATTCCGAAAACTAAAATACTTTTCACGAGATATCAACTCGAAAAATACGCAAGAGAATTCTCATGAATTAAATCTACATACGATTTATAAAATGTTTCTATTAATTAACGCCTATTGTTTGAAATAAATATTCCCTTCGCTGACATCCGTTGTTAATAAAGTATGTCGTAGCACTAAATCTTGAGACAAAAAATAATTAAGGTAAGAAAATATACATTAAAATGTCACTTCTATTCTCTTTGTAAGATAAATTGTTATACCATATGTTAGCAATAAATATAAAAAAAATATTCTGATTCTTAATATTATATTTATAGTATGAGACAGTAGATAATCTATAAAAGTTTAGAGAAAACGGATATATGTGAAATAAATGCTCAGGCGAGCTGCCTCCGCCAGGTTCTGATAAAAGGCGTGGGCCCAAGAAATGCTGGCTCGTCCTCAGGGATGATATACGATATGTTAATGGTTTTTCAATAAGGATACTGAGCTTCGATATCTTCAGATACAACTGCGATTTAACTCTAGGATAATGACGATGCGTTCATTGGGTTAGGAGTAGTTTATATATATATATATATATATATATATATATATATATATATATATATATATACACACACACACACACACACACATATATATACACATATTATTGCCTTTGGCAGGCAAAAAGCAGACGGCCCACTTGACGGAAGGTGGTTACTGTCACCTATGGACGTTTGCAACACCAGGGGCATTGCCAACGCATTGCAGGCTTCTAAGGAATTTTATAACGCCTTCTTAAACGACCCCATGTCATAGCGCACAGAGAAAGCCTCAGCGGAAAGTTCCCACCAGACCATTGTGGTACGCGGAACAAACATTCTAGAGAACTGTTGAGTAGTTGAAAGTGGGAGCTCACGGAAATGAGGGTGAACGTCCTGTCGATGGCGAGCAGTGCGATTGTAAAAATGAGTCGTTGGCAGCAAATCAAATAGTTCCTCTATAAACTAATAACTAAAGGAAAAAAGTCAATAATTACGATTTACTAAACAGTTGAGATTATTAACACAAATACACAATCTTTGTTTAAAACAATGAATATTCTAGAACTGAAATGTTCACTTGTACACCAATATTATTTATATTAGGTTTAGGAGAAAATTTCTTCGCATTTTATATTAAAATTCAAAAGGTTTTTTATAAAGTTTATTTACATTTGACTAAAATATGTAGGTGCCATTTTGTTGGATAACTTTTTGCCATTTTGTAGGTAGGGACGTGATCCCATTGCTATAAACATTTTGGGGCTTTTGATCAAAAAACTGTGACAAGTGGTTTTGGCAGTTCTCTCGTGATGTTAACCTAACACTGCCTAAGGAATTCTGCAGAGACCGAAACAGGTGAAAATCTGAAGGTGCAAGGTCAGGACTATACGGCGGATGCATTAACAACTCCCAGCCAAATTCTCGTAATTTTTGCTGAGTGGCTAAAGGTGTGGGAGGTCTAGCGTTATCATGGTGAAAAACCACACACCTTCTGTTGATTAATTCCAGCCGCTTTGTCTCAACTTTTTGCTTAAATCTCATCACTTGTTCGCAGTACAGTTCAGAATCGATGGTCCTGCCTGGCGGTAACAGCTCATGATGAATAATGCCCTTCCAATCCCACCATACACACAGCATCACCTTGTTGCGAGTTAACCCGGGTTTCGCTACAGTCTGTGAAGCCTGACCGGCCTTTGACCATGATCTTTTTCGCACGTTCTTGTCGTACGTGATTCAGTTTTCATCACCAGTTATCAGCTTCTTCAAAAATGGTTCGGTTTCATTACGTCGTAATAAAGAATCACGAATGAGTACACCGTTCATTAGGTTTCTTTCAGTGAGCTCATGAGGCACCCAAATATTGAGCTTTTTTGTATACCCAGCTTTTTTCAAATGCGCCAAAACGGTTTTGTGGTCAATTCCCAGTTCTCCAGCTACATCGTAACTACTAACATGCCGATCTTGCTCCACTTTTTAAAAAATGGCATCAATTTTATCCGTAACAGGGTGACCAGAGCGACGTGCATCTTTGATATCAAAATTTCCGGATTGAAAACGCTTAAACCAAATTTGCGCTACTCTCACAGATACTGCATTAGGTTCATAAACATCACAATTTTTTTTCGCGGCTTGTGTTGCATTTTTACCTTTATGTAGTAAAATTTTAAAATGTATCGAAAATCGTCATTAGATTCACTCATTTTAACAATAAGAAAAACAAATGAAAATCACACATTTTCCTAATTTGAATTTGGAATTGTCTTCTTTAAAATTAAAACTTTTTAATGATACCAAAACCAGCCAGATACAAATGGTATAGCCAAAGAAATCTTATTACAAGTTCATACATACTATATGCGAAAAGACTTTTTCCCTAACCTATTACATTTGTTTTAATTCAAACGACAAAGCAAAACATCAGTCTTCAAAATCCCGCTAAAAACTCACATTATACGTGTACTCTAATAACACGGTATTATAAGGCTTTTGCTTAATAAACTCTTTTTATTAAAAATTGATTACAAATAAAATTGATACAAAACAAACATTACATTAAAATGATTTCGCCATTACGGACTAAAATAAAGTGACCCTAAATACATAAAAAATCTAATTATGTCACTGCAAAGCTTTGTAAAACGCAACGGACACATTGTAGGAGACTGGGCGACATTTAATTTAATGTTATTTTTAATGTTATTAAGAGGAAATGTATTTCTCGCCAGGTGGTAGGGCATTTGCCCGACTGGATGGCTACCACCCCTGGTCTAAAATATGTCGCCATAACAACCTTGAGTGTTCCGGCATTAGTGACCAGGTTCCAGTCTCCCTTAAGAGAGCAGCAGCGCATTTGTAGCACCTTTGGTGTTGCAAATATCCATAGGCGATGGTAATCGCTTTCCATCAAGTGGGCCCTCTGCCTGTCTGCTGAAATCCTGCAATAAAAAAATTATAATTTTGCGGAATTGTTGTGTGTTTTCCGGGATAAAAGTACCTACATACCCAAGTTTGGAGCGAATTGAACTTGTACTATTGAAAGAAAAAAGAAAAGAGTGTCCGAGTTATACGACGTTTAATACAGAACTAATTAAGGTTACTTATTGGTGGCAGTTGCTTCTTCTTTGGAACTGAAACTCGATATAAAATTGGACTGCATGATTATTATTAAACTATTTATATAACTTAGAATATACATAAAGAAGTACGTAATGACAAATTGTGCGAGGGAGTCGAGAGAGAGAATGGTAAGTTGTCAAAGAGAATTGTAATGAAGAATTAATTGAGAATAATAATTTTTGCCTGCAAGGCTGCTCCTATATCCCGCGTACCGTCCGACGCCTAGCTGCTAATTGTGCGAGCTATGGGCGTCGGCGGTATGCAAGGCGCGGACCACCAGGCCTAGGTGACCGTTATCAAATGACATGTCTCAGCTTTCCAACGTTGTTATGGCACAGCCTAGCGAAATATAACTACCTAAAAATCTTAAATAAATAGAAAAAGGTAGCACAATTAAAAAAATATATTGCAATAATTAAAATACATATAAAGCGGCCGTTTCAACAGCTTCTTAGATGTAGTCACCTAAAGCATTGTGTCATTTAGTTTCCTGACTTTCCTAGATCACTGAGGTTGCAGATTCGATTCTAGAGAAGATATTTCGTAAATTAATTTTCGATTACTTCTACTCTAGTCTGGGTGTATGAGATCGGAAAGTTGTCCACTTTATATTACTTATAATAGTAATATAACGCTTACCTTGCGTATATATTGCATCAACGCGTTGTAGGACTCTAAATTTACTGCAAGTTCCAGTAAATTTAGAGGCCTACAATGCTTGCAATCGCTTGCAATCATTTGGAGTAAGAAGACAATAAAGAAATAGTCTTCTTTCAGACTTCTCTATTCTATTATACCATATATGCTCTGTCACACTACAAATAATGTCATCACCAATTAATACTTCAAACATATTCACAAAGCATAGTGTGCGCCTAGCATTAAATTCTTTTATTTTTCCTATCAGAAAGAGACAGATGGATTATTCGTCTTTATCCCACGAACTCCGGCGCAAGGGCGGCGTCTGCCAAAAATAACAATAGTTACAGAATACTAGAGAGACGGACGCCCGTTTTACATTTATAATAATCAGGCCAGTTTATTTTGTTCGGTTGTAGACATAGATAAATAAATTTAGGTTTATGTTTGTGATGTAGAAATATAATTCATATTATACATCTGAACGTGTGTTCGTTTTTCACGTTCTTAAGCAGTTGTTCTCAACCTTTTTATAAGAGCCATATTGACGTAATAGGTAAGGGCCCGTGACACCTATGATTACGGTCAGGTCGGTGCCTCATTATGATGCGGAGGGGCGCTGAAAGGTTTAGTGGGTAATCATCGTCAGAGGCTTGTTTGTAGCATCGGCCGTGGGGAGTCCCATATACCCCCCGGTGACCTGCGGGCCCGAGGGTCTGCGCAAATGTATTCCCTCAGCGTTAACAAATTAAAAAAAACTGCCAAAGGCTTAGATCAGTTAAGGCTCCTGTTGCTGCAAAAGCTCGAAAGTGGGATACAATCGAAACAAGTTTTCGTTGGTATTTACTGATCAATAATTTATTAAAAAATCTATCGTAAATCTTCACGATATGAGACGCAACGTGTTTTTTTTTGGTAATTTTTCTATAGCTACTTTAAGTTATGAAAAATATTTATTAAAAATTATTAACATTAAACCATTTTACTTCTTTAATTTTTATCAAAACAGGACAAAAGAAATCTGTACCTTTATAAAAGAAAGATAAAAAAAATTGTTTTATTATTATTTTTAATACTATTTTATTGTTACAACCTGAACGCCGACAAAGGACAAATTCACACCTGCATACCTGTAGACATTTTATTACCTTTTCGGCATTTGGATTTCTTTTGTTTACTTAGTGTTTTAAATCTGTGATTAGAAAAACAGCCCATTGTGTATTGTAATCTGTTATAGTAGTCATTAGCCAGGTGTGATTCTAGGAAATTCAGACCACGCGGCCGAGCAGATATATTGTATTTGTACAGTATAAAGCAATGCCCCAATTGAGAGATGGGGAGTCGAGCGATAACCACGAGCGAAGCAAGACTTGTGTACATTCGGTAATCTATTTAATGACGGACTTTGCGCGTGTTATTGAATTACGACCTTTGCATTACGTTTGGACTTGCTGTGTTCTGTTATACTTGTAAATCAAATCAAATAATTTATTGCATAAAAACATGGTTATACAATAGGTCTTGTTATTTTATACAGAGCACATTTTTTTGCCGGTTAGGCGTACAATATATATTTTTTTAATTTATATTATAAAGGTACATACTTATACTTATTTGGTTTTAATTATTATCACTAATATTTTAATCTTATAATTATGTATATCCTTAAATTTAACAAATACTAAATGACACACAATTTAAATTTAAATATGTTTCTAATGATATTTATATGGTACAAATATTATAAATATATTTAAACACTTAATATTCTAACTTATCACTTATATTTAAATTTTATCATTAAGGAACTCAGTTACACTATAGCAGCTTTTTCTTATTAGTATCGTACCTGTGTTATACGTGTTTGTATAGTTCTTATAAACTCTATATTAATTCCAACAGCATTTTAATTCGAGTCCTGCAATTCGTAATATTATTTTATCCACAATAAAGTAATTATGCAATGGAAACCCCGCTATCGCCCGAAAAATCAGTACCGAAAAATCGTCAAGGACGTTAGCGTTGCTATAAGACTTAACCACAGATGTCGTCAAGAGTAAACGCATTATAGCAATTTAACGTTTGGTTAAACATCATAAGTTCTAGTAAAAACAGTAAATCGACGTATGCAAGAGTCAATGAACCTTAGTAAATATCGTAAAATAAACTAAATTTTTGGCGCTCATCGGTATATATAAATAATCAACAACATAAACAAGCTAGCAGAGTAAAATATATAACGACCAAATTATAACATTACACCATAAAAATATTTGCTTGATTTCAAACGTGATAAATTTTATGCTTTACAAATTATATACATTTTATGAGTAATAAAAATAAATGTTAATTTTTATTTTACGAACAAATGACAAATATGGCGGTTTTATAAAACTATCATGAAAATAACAGTGACACTTTTCATGTCTTGCTTATGATTCTAAAATAACGTTCATATAAAAAAGGTAGATAAAATTACGATATAATTATAATTACTATTTAAAGAATGATTACGCAGTTTGAGTCGTTAAAGTTGTGACCTCACACATGTACAAAATCTAGAAGGCTGGGTCGTGTTATGAGATGATAAAGTCAGTTTATTTGACTGGCAACTAACTTATCGTGATATGACCAGTTTATAACAAATTCAAATTTTGTGACATAATATGCGTATTGTTAGGATTACCACGAGCTGACTATAAAAAAAAATATAACTAGAGTAGACTATATAAACGATGGAGAACATGAAGCAATTTTTTTTAGATTTCTTGTCTGTTTGTTCGGGATTCACGCAGAACCTACTAAGCCAATTTCTATGCGGTTTTCGCTCACCAACGGCAAATTTTTAGACTTAAAATGTACGTTACCTTATATCCTGGGAATCCCGCGGGGATTTTTCTGGGAACGATTTGAAATAGCCACATTAAAAAATCTAATTGCAATGTGATTTTTCACTGATCGATAGGAAAATTTATATGATAAAATGTGTGATATTTTTATCCCGGTAATCCTGCGGGAATTTTCCCGGGAGCGTGGGTGCACAAAAATTAGCTTATTCCGACAAAGTTTTCACTAAAACGGTAGCTTAAATTCTTTTCTAATGCTGCGGTACTTTGTGTCCCGGGAAGCCAGCGAGAACTTCAAGTCAAGCGTAGATGAAGTCGCGGGCATGTCCTAGTTTTTATATATAGTTTTAAATGTTCTATAGGATTTATTATTGCAGCGGCCGGGCGGTCTGTCGTAAGAGACTACAAAACCACCCATAGGCAGGTGGTAGGGCGTTTGCTCCTCTGGATGGCTACCACCCCTGGGATAGAGCATGCCGCTACAACAACCTTGACTTGTGTTCTGATATTAGTGGGCGGGTTTTAGTCCCCCCTTGGCAGCTGGTAGCACATTGATAACACTTTTAATGTTGTCAATGTACATAGGCGACTGTAACCAGTCTTCATCAGGTTGACTGTCTGTTGTACTACAGCATGTACACAATCAATCAATCATTCAGTGTTCAACTTGTCTAATTATGGAACATAATTCCACTAGAAGTGAAACACGCCCAATCTATCTTATACTACAGTCGACTCTCGATAATTTGAACCTCAAGGGACCAGAGATAATTTTCAAATTGTCAAGTGTTCAAAATAACAAGCGTTTACTTATGGAACTTATGGAAAGACATTTGTTCTTTCTTGGATTCATTTTAATAGCACAAATCAAACATTAACATGACCCATTAACGTTTGAAAGAAGACTGGAATGCGAACTAACTCATATCTCATTTATGTAAACAATTAACAGGTCTGTACATGTATGTAAACAAACGACAGGTATGTGCATGATAAACGCTTCAAATTATAGAGAGTAGGAAAGCCCGGACTTCAAATTATCGCACGTTTGCGAGCAAGATAATATTCCTTCAACTTCAAATTACCGAAGGGACCAATTAACATTGATTTTAGTCAATTTATCGAGTATTTTTCAAGAGACCGGAAAAAAATTCAAATTATCGAGAAATTCAAATTAACGAGTGTCAAATTATCGAGAGTAGACTGTATTTCAATAAACTTGTTAAGGATATTGTTTATAATACCTTAAGATATATTGTTTGTAAATATATTTATGTTGTTTGGTGCATTGTTACATAATTATCTTAGGTATTACTTTGATTAGACCTGTATATACATATTTGTATGTGTGAAATTAATATGA
Source organism: Dendrolimus houi (assembly GCA_039645545.1). Taxonomy (NCBI): domain Eukaryota; kingdom Metazoa; phylum Arthropoda; class Insecta; order Lepidoptera; family Lasiocampidae; genus Dendrolimus; species Dendrolimus houi. The sequence continues at coordinate 23,138,319 of CM077126.1, read as the reverse complement.
CCTATGTGTTTAAGTATGTTTGTATATTATATAATAACATGAGTATCTACATTGTTTTTAGAATATTGTGCAACAAAATTCCTGTTCTAGCTTTTGTGTCATATTTGTCTCTCCATCCCAAGATTGTCTTTAAGAGATCGGTATTAACGATAAAATCGCCATTTGTACCTATTTCTAAGTTGTTTTTGCATATCGTTTATTATATGTCATACTAGCTGATCCGTGCCCACTTCGTTGAGCGTCATTAAAAAATACACATGTACCCACGCACACACACGCATATCATATATACCTTTAATTAATCTTTGTAACCTTGAATTAATTTATAAGCGCAGAAAGCACCTCGTACGATGATGTGCGCAATTCATGCGTGGAACGTTATTGTTGTAACATATTTAACAGGCGTTCCTGTACCCACTTCGCTGGGCGTAAAACATTTTTACTTTTTTTGATTTATGAATCACAATCAAATATAGCCTATGTCATTTGGGAATAATGTAGCTTTCTACTGGTGACAGAATTTTCAAAATCGGCTCAGTAGTACTGAAGATTACCCCGAACATCCAAACTCACAAACTTTACTTCTTTCTAATATTAGTGTAGATTTGTGTATTGTATATCATTAATGTGATTGTACAATAAAGTATAGATAACACTTTATTGTACACCAATACAGAAAACTTATAGCCTAAAAATATTCTAAATGTGCACAATGGGCGGCCTTATCGCTAAGAAGCGATCTCTTCCAGACAACCCGTGGCAGGAATAAAACAGATTATATTTGTCAAATCTGGTATACATAAATATTAGAGGATATGCAGTTACTTACATATATTTTATTCATTAATAAACATATAAGTATCTAAAAGATTATATAAGTAAGAATTATACTTAATAGACATATATAAATATACCTATTGATATTACATACATATACATAAATATAAGTAAAATTATCAAACATCAATATGTTGCAGGTAATGCTTTTTGTCATGTTCTTAAATATTGTTAGTGATCTAGCTTGTCTAACAGTAACAGGTAGCGCATTCCAGAGTCGAATAGCCTGTACAGTAAAGGAATCGTTGAAAAAAGATGAACAATGTTTGGGTGTATTAAGTCTAAGATTAGTAGAAGGTCGTAAATTGTGAGAAGAGATGAATTCAAAGCGTTCTTTGAGATAATACGAAGTTGTGGGGATAAACAACACACTGTAAAGGAGTGAAAGAATATGAGTATTTACACTTAAGTTTTTTTACGAAATTCAGAGACGTGGTCATATTTGCGTAACTCAAATATGCACCTTATACAAAAATTTTGGAGGCGCTCAAGTTAATTAAGTTGCTCTTGAGTCAAATCAATATAGCCGGCGTCAGTATAATCAAGAATGGGGAGTAGTGAGGACTCTGCAAGCTAATTTTGGTGGCTATGGGCAGGAAGTTTTTTAACCTCCCCAGGGATTTCGAAGAGAGGAAGAGACGTCGACTCAATTCGGTTATGTGGGGTCGCCAAGATAGCTCCCTATCAAATATGACTCCTAGATTTTTGACTGTTTCACTAACGGGGATATGTGTACCATTAAATATGAAATTTGGTAAGCAGGTATAAGCAGTATATTCTATTCTAAAAGAGAAAAATAGACATAAACTCTTATATATAAAAATCAATTGCTGTTCGTTAGTCTTGCTAACGGCTGGACTGATTTGGCTAATTTTGGTTTGGATTTATTTGTGGAAGTCCAGGGAAGGTTTAAAAGGTGAGTAAATATGAAAAAAAAATATTCTGAGGCGGTACGAAGTTTGCCGGGTCAGCTAGTCTTATATATAAAAATCAATTGCTGTTCGTTATTAGTCTCGCTAAAACTCGAGAACGGCTGGACTGCTTTGGCTAATTATGGTTTTGAATTATTTGTGGAGATCCAGGGAAGGTGAGTTAGTACGAAAAAAAATGCTTGGATTATAGTAAAAACAACAATTTCACTTTTTTTTTAAATGACGGCTGCGAAACAATTTCGCTTTCCCTCAGAAACTATTCTTACCTGTCAAACATTTGATGTTCGTCCCGTCGTTCAGAAATCAAATTAAATTTAAAAGTGAAGTTCTTTTTTCATTTATTTGGTTTTGAATGTCAAACGTTTGATGTTCGTCCCGTTGTTCAGAAATCAACGTTTTTTATTTATTGATTCCAAGGCGGTACGAAGTTTGCCGGGTCAGCTAGTGGCTAATAAATAAACATTAATGTTTTTATATAAAACTTTAACCTCTTGCTGCTATAGCCTATACAGTCGTTAGGCTAGCAGCGAAAGATATGTCGCAGTGAATTAGGGCGCTGGGACATTTACGTACTTGTCCCAGAATCGCGTGACTGCACATTCTTTAACGTGCAGACATCCGTTGCTACCTGTGTGGCGCAGTTTACAAAAAACAACAATAAAAATCAAAGATAGTAGATATGGCAGTAATGAGAGGGTTTAAATTATTTCAACGTATTAAGGAGAAATTGATTGCAATCTGAATTTAATTAATCGAATTATTTATTTTATCCCTCAGTACCATCACGAGTAATTAAACCGATGTTCAGTCATTTAAAAATAAGTTGAAAATGTTTTTTATATCTTCAAGTATAAATAATGTTTTCTTTTGTTTTATTTTCATATTGGATACATAGGTTGTAGTTAAAATTAAATTAATAAGTAGACTATCTTGGATTGGGTTATAATCCATAAAGTAGATGTTGATATATTATTTGAATTTAAAAAAATATCCTCTATACATAGTATAATAAAAATTGTCAATACTTCTATTCAAATAAAGATACACACACACACACACACACACACACACACACACACACACATATATATATATATATATATATATATATATATATATATATATATATATTATATATATATATTTAATTACAACAACTATGATATTTAGATATAAGCATTTTAATACGTCATTGTACTACGTTTACGTAAAAGTAGACAATTTACAAATAAATGTGAAATACTATCTGAAAGACGCAAGTAGTTCTGGTTAAGAAATTATACCAGTAATAGTATAATATTATCAAAATGGATATTACTGTGTACGGACAACTTTATACGGGTTCCATTTTTTCTTAGATATTACGGCGTAAGAACAATTTTATACGGGTTCTACTACTTCTCAGATATTACTGTGTAAGGACAATTTTATAAGAGTTCCACTATTTCTCGATATTATTGTGTAAGAACAATTTTATACCGGTTTCACTGTTTCTCAGATATCACTGTGTAAGGACAATTTTATACGGATTCCACTATTTCTCGATATTATTGTGTAAGAACAATTTTATACGGGCTCCATTATTTCTCAGATGTTACTTTGTAAGGACAATTTTATTTGGGTTCCAATATTTCTTAGATATTACGGCGTAAGAACAATTTTATACGGGTTCCACTACTTCTCAGATATTACTGTGTAAGGGTAATTTTATACAGGTTCCACTATTTCTCAGATATTACTGCGTAAGGACAATTTTATACGAGTTCCACTACTTCTCGATATTACTGTGTAAAGACAATTTTATAATGGTTTCACTATTTCTCAGATATCACTGTGTAAGGACAATTTTATACGGATTCTATTTTTGCCAAAATGACTATGGATCTCCAAAAAGTATGATGTAAACAAAATATTTTTAAAACATAATAAAATATGATACTTTAAAATTTTTATGCTACATTTTCTTAAATGAGGTTAACAACTTTGAATATAAATGACGGAAATAGCTTCCATGAAGTGATTCACAAAAATCATGATTTCGAACTACGTATTTCCGCTTTTTTATTGCCTGAATTAGGCAGACGGCTATGAAAATATTTTTTTATTTAAAAATGAAATCTTACTAGTTTAATTAGTGAAAGTCATAAGTCTATCACCGCTTCCAAAGCAATTTTAGTTACTGTTGAAGGAGAAGAAGTGGCACAGCAAACTCCTCAGTAACGTATATTTACTTCATATGGACATTAATGCACCTAAATCCCAACAACAACCTCAAAGATTAACTAAATTACCTTATTTTACAAATAGTGCTACAATTTGAGAACAACTACTATTGTAGTTAAAACATTAAGTGATGTATGTTTATCAGAAATCAGTGAACGTCAGCAACAATTGTAAAAATATAAAATATTAAAAACAAATTTGTAAAGCTGTTTCTTTATATTTTCTACCAGGATGTGAACCTACATCATTGGAATAATCAGCCAAGGTCTTAGTCATGGAGCCCCAATCCTTAAAACTTCCTAAATATTTCTTTTATAGCTAGAGTTCAGCAGACAGGTTAACAGCCCACCTGATGGAAAGCTGTTACTGTCGCCTATAGACGTTTGTGACACCACAGATGCCACCAACGCGCTGCTGGCCTCAAAGGAAATCTATGACACCGTTTTTTAAAAACCCCCATACGTATAGGTGAGGGAAACCTCATTGCAAATACAAATGCAATTGACATTTAGAGACTCTTGGCTCGTCAACTATCAGATAGCTTCATCAGTGCAGGAACGGAGAAAGAATACAATTTCCTGCGGCCGGGCAGCCTGTCGTAAGAAGCGACTAAACAACCCACAGCCAGGTGGTAGGGGATTTGCCCGACTGGATAGCTACTACCCCTGGTCTAAAGTATGTTGCCATAACAACCTTGAGTTCCGGCATTAGTGACCAGGTTCCAGTCTCCCTTCAGAGAGCAGCAGCGCATTTGTAGCACCTTTGGTGTTGCAAATATCCATAGGCGATGGTAACCGCTTTCCATCAAGTGGGCCGTCTGCCTGTCTGCTGAACTCCTGCGATAAAACAAAAAAAAAAACCATATAGGCGCGTCTCCGCGCCATCAAATATGATAAAGTGTTATGTCAGACTAATTAAAGTTAGTCCCATTGAATGACTACGTCTATTAAGAAATAGATTTACTGTTAGACAATTCACGCCATTATAGGTTTAATAGTCAGCAATGATTTAATACGATGCGTTTGGTGAGATTTATCTTCATATGAGACCATGCTCTTAAAGGACGCTGTACACATTGAGCCAGAGTATTGGACCAAGTTTACTACCTCAGATTGATTAAACGGCTGAGAGGTGATCTAAGTGCTAATGTAAGGTGCTAAAAAGGTGGTTGGCACTGAAAATCAACGCTGTGATGAAGGAAATTCCAGCACAGCTTTATGCTAAGTTGCCAACCTCATATGTAAGATATGCGGCTCAACATCTTAAATTTAAGCATAAGAATGTGTAAATAGTTTTTTATGACCATATATTGTCGCTATCATATTGTTCCGAGTTGCAGGACTCGAATTAAAATGCTGTTGGAATTAGTATAGAATTTATTAGAACTATACAAACACGTATAACACAGGTACAAATATAACTGAACACAATCAGTCCAAACGTAATGCACGATTCAATAACACGCGCAAAGGCCGTCACTTAATAGATTATCGAATGTACACAAGTCTCGCCTCGCAGCTGGTTATCGTTCGACTGCCGATCTCTCCATTGGGCCATTGCTGTACCGATTCAATATGGCTGCCCGCCCGCGTAGATCGAATTTCTTAGAATCAGTTCGACACACCTATTTAATGACTGCCATAAAAGATTACAATACACAAAGGGCTGTTTTTTAATCACAAATTTTAAACACTAGGTAAACAAAAGAAGACAATTATAAATAGTTTCAATGTTATTAGCTCAAACACCGGCGAGTAATAAATGTGCTTTGTTTACAAATGTGCAGGTGGCCCAAATTGTAACAATATCAAATAAATTCTTTCTTATTTTTTTCTCCTACCATTAGGAGTACCCTTGAGTCATTGCATCAACGGAGTACAGCGAGATCCTGTGACGTCTCTTATAGGGTATTGGTCGATTTTTAGTGGGTAGGCTGGACAAGTTTATTGCTCAAATGTTCCATACATTCACCGAGGTGTGCTTGAAACTAAGTTGTGATGTGTAACGGCATTTTTACAAACCTAAAACTATTAGGGTATTTAGGCCAAAGTGTTGATTCCTGAAAGTTGGTATTTACATGTTAATCATCCTGCATTGCCAGTTTGATAAACACGGATGTTGAAATTATTGCACCTCCGATAACTTGTAAACATATACTGCACATTCACAAAAAGTTATCGTATGAACGTTACTGCTGGAACGCTCCAAGATCCTTTAATATGTGTACGACAAAATTTACAGCACTTTGTTGGTCAGCCAGTGCTGGTCGCCAACAAGCCAATAAAACCACATGGGCCCAACATCTTGACTTAACGTATACAGGAAACATAAGGCACAGGACATGTATGGTGAAGATTATACGCTATATTTTATGGCTGAATATTCTAACGTCGATCAATGTAATTCATCCTAATACTTAAATGTCAATCTTGTTTTGAATGGATGTTTGTTTATACCCTTTATACGGCCTTGGACATTTATGTTCACGAAACTTGGCATTTGAAGCCTTTCGCTGGGGACGCTGACCTTCCCGCAATTACAGATACCTCCCAGCTGTAAACTAATGCGTGAAGGTTTACACTTGCCTGGTTCGCGATGCTGGTATTATGAGCTGATATTATTCACTAGGTAAACTCCCGGCTTCACTATGACTCAGTCAAATGTTTTTTATTATATTATAGGTTCGCGTTTGATCATGATCTCGCTTGATGGGGCGAAGATATAGTCTAAGATGGAGCACGGTTACCTAGAAGGTAAGTATTCACACGGGACTTCGGGACTTGAAGACACCCAGGTAGTAGGCATCGGAAAAAGCAGACTCCGGCAATGACTTCCAGTCTTTTACGATGCGCATGATGAAGGTGGACGCAAAGCGCTTCGTTCGTATAAGTTCGTGGTACGTTTACTAAATACCAGTGCTGCATGCCAGTACATCTGGTTGTCCGTTGACAGAAGGAAATATTAATTATTAAATAAATAAAAGTCTTCCAGGGAACACAGATTTGAAGAAAATACATTATTTGATTTAATATCCTACTTTGCGTTGCTTTTTTGTGTGTGGTGGTGGAAAGTGACCTATAAAGGGACGAGATGGTTTGGCGCACCAGTGTAACGAGGGCGCTAATAATTCTAGTGCCTAAAACGGCCTTTCACCCGAATTTAATACTCTATTTTTCATTTCGAATATGAGGAAAGTAAATAAATATTGATTAGTTAAATAAACCTGTACTTCTCTAATGAAATCAAGCGTTAAATACATATCTAAATCTGCATATTTATTTAATACATGACATATGAAACGTCAAGTAAATTACTTTTTCTGTGGTATTCTACCAGCCAGTATTTTTTTTTTCACTAACGACAGTAAATATTTAGATCAAATATATGTAAATTAAATAATATTTTAGTGAAAAGTAATTTATAAGTATAAAACGATGTTACAAAATTGTTGAATTTTTTTATTACAATTTATGCCGCGATTTAACAGTGGCTGTAAAAAAATTGCGACATGAGTCGCATGTATTATCTATGGTACGCATAGGTTTTTATTTTTTTGACAGCAGGGAAAATCGTTTCTTAGGGACGAAAAGTACTGTTTTCATCCCTGTGATCAGGCAACTCCAAGCGTACTTTTAGAATATGAGAAATGAAAAAAGAAATATATTCCACTGACAGTAGTTTTTTTATTGTCAAGCTAGCAAAAAAGCTCTCATGTATTCAAATACAAGCTTATTTGAAAGTTAAAATTCAATCCGTCAACGACTTACTATTGGAGTTTTGCCGATACAGACATAAGAAAACAATTTTTTTATATATAAAGGTTCATATTTCCGTCTTCAAAGTCTTAAGTAATCATGAAATTCTGTACAAAAGTTCCCTAGGGATCTGAGATGAAATCGTAACAAAATGCAAGTTTCCATATAATATATGATTGATGTTCTCACGGGCAAAACCGTGGGGATGACTTAATTCACCTACAAAAAATATTTCTGACTTCTATATATCCCAGTTTTTTATTTATAAATAAGACGACATTGTTTTAACCTGTTACACACGAAGGCTACAACCACCAGTGATGAAAATGCACAATCTCCAAGTAATATTTCTATACCTACTACTAATAAAATAACAGCGAGAGTCTGTATGTTGTAAATTCTTATCTATATTAGTTACTTTATAAATTAATGTACACTTGTGACGTTAAAACTGTGTCCGTATAAAATCTCGTTATATTAGCGACATCATGACTATGCACGGTCGTACAAAATCTAGGAGGCTGTGATTTTCTATGATGACAAAATGCATCTCAGTTGATTTTACGTCAAGCCTATTGTTAAAGGTGTCCTAAATGTGTACCTATGGCTAGGGTTGCCACCTCTTTTTAAAGAAGATATAGTATTTTATTTTTAAACTGAAAAATATAGTATTTTTGGGAAATATAGGTGAATAAAGAGTATATATTTATATAATATAATAACAGCCCATAAATGTCCCTTTGCTGGGCTCGGGCCTCCCATTCTCCTGGTCCGAATTATCCCCCCTAATTTTTTTCACATTTTTGTTTTCACTTTACAAACAGACACTTGAATTTTATTTATCTGTATATATATAATATGTATGTAAGGCAACTTACTTTTAATTTTCCATTTTTTAATTAAATATAATAATGGATACGAATGAGACGACTAGTATACGGTTAAAAATAACAACGTTTTTATTGCACCGAAATGCAGCAATCTTGGCATCTTCACTGGTGACATAAAAAACTCTGGGAAACCATTCAGCAGTCACATAAAGTTGTGTATTGTTGTTAAACAAGAACGCGTTCTTACGATTATCACTTTTACAAAGACACAAACAGATACGCTACACTTTTGTTTTTGTGCTCAAAATATTTGAGCGAACATAAATTACATTCTCAAAGTGTTCGAGCGAGTTTATAGCTGTGGCCTGTCACGGATGCCGAAAGCGGCATCTAGCTTCTTCAATCGAGGATTGACGAAGCCTCCAGCGTCGGATTGACGCTGTATTGATGGTTACTATGGAAACGTCTACAGACGATAATAGACGTTTCATTGCTGCAATTGAATCAAGCACAGTGATCCACGTAAACATTCCCTTAAAACATGCAATGAAAATGTATACCGTCATATCCGTTTAGTTCTGCGCCTTTCAATCAAGTTGATTCAATTAGGTCCGTCGGTCTAATCACTCTAATCTATACTAATATTATAAAGAGGTAAAGTTTGTGAGTTTGGATGTTCGGGGTAATCTCCGGTACTACTGAACCGATTTTGAAAATTCTTTCACTAGTAGAAAGCTACATTATTCTAGAGTGACAAAGGCTATATTTGATTGTGATTAATAATATGATTAATGTATGTTTTAATTTTTTAATGATCCCAGTGAAGTGGGCACGGGAACGCCTGTCAAATATGTAACAGCAAAAACGTTCCACGCAACAATTGCGCACATCTTCGTGCGAAGCATTGCGAGTGCTTTCCGCGGTTACAAAACTTAATTAAACCTTGATTTGCGTACGTGCATACGTGTGTGTGGGCATGACCGAGTGCGTGCGTTTTATATTTTTAATAATGGCGCCCAGCGAAGAGGGCATGGATCAGCTAGTATAAGCATAAACGCGCGTCAGTTCATTCATGTCCTCTCTATGATTGTACAGATTAATTGATGTCATTTATTTATTTAGGTGTATGGCTTGGCAGCTAGGCCTTTAAGCCAAATCTTAGATTATAATGTAGTTTCTTCTTTTTTTTTAAGCCTATGTGTAGCACAGCTGAACTGTAGGTTATCAGTTGGTGCCATTCAACGGAGTTCTTGTGACAACTCAAAAGGCCACATTTGACTATACAGTTCACATTTCTCACAAAACACATAATTACTACTCAAAAACTATCAATATCCTACAAATATTGTTCATTTTAGAGTAATTTTACACATTTTTAGAAAATAAAACTGGACAGCACAATATCTCCTTTCAGCGCCAAAAACTCTTTAGTATGCTCAAGAATGACCACTGTATCCCTACGTCGTCGTACGGATGCCGTGAATAGCGTAGGTATACCGCTTCAGACGTCTGAGAGAGATTTTGTCGGCCGCGTACAGCGTCACGCACAACCTACGGAGTTTGTAACTAACCACCGCCTTATACATATATAAAGACAGAAAATGGTTATTTGAAGAACACACGTGAGCTGCTCTACAAATTAAAGAAAAATGTACATTGTTAAAAATTTAAAATAAGTGTTTTTATATTCATATATTTTAGGTTCATTTGGTCCACTGATTTCGTAATTAGACAGATAAATAAATATTTTTTTGTACACAAAGAAAATTTACAAAGTTATCCTATTCTAAATGTGTACAAGGGGCGGTCTTATCGCTAAAAAGCGTCTCTTCCAGACAACCACTCAGAAAAGAATTTATTATTATGCACCAATAAGCACTAAGTTATTCATTAATTACTATTATAGATGAACCATGGCCGATGGGACAGACGAGTATAGGAGTCATTCATTCCAGAATATAAGTTCTGTAAATTAATTTCTCTCATTATCATCATAGTATTAAACTATATCAAAAATTCTATGAACACCAACTCATTAAATGTACAATAAAATGCACTTATATTAAAACAGCAATAATATTCCCACAAACGTACGTACTTTATTGTTTATTTTATTCAGAGATAAATGAAAAGTGAGAGTAGAGTAATAAATAAATTTGTTACGTGCGTGTGTCCAGTACACCGCGAAGGTTCGCAGTAATGATTTTTGTTTAATATCACATTGTTCTCAAAACGAAGAGCTCTTGTACAGTCGTAAAATCAACTTTTGTGTGTTACAATTGAAAAGCGAAAGGAGTTAAATAATATTTTTTTCTACATATTTGTTCAAAAAATGCATTTACGAAGCCCGTATGTATACATTGTGCGAACGCTAAAAATTACGTACCACACAATGCAAAGTGCGGAAAATAGACGCCGTGCGGTAGGTACTTAGGTGATTTTTTTTTATAAGAATGCCACGAAGGAACCTCACATTACGAAAATAAATAAGCTGAATAATCGAACCTCTTTGGAAGGTTTTTTAATCAATACATTTGTCTCACTTTAATACTATAGAGAAAATGAGACAAAAATATAATTCTAATTTTCACCACGCGCACGTGGCATCATTTATAAATGCGCGCCTTTTCATATTAGAAACGTCAAAGATTTTTATGTTTGTTTAATTACCTATTGCATTGTTTTCTCGCAAATGTGTTGAAAAACGTTCAACACACGTGAGGTTGTTGGTTTTTACAAACTCATGACTATAGTAAGCCTGAGACGAATAAGTCTACTCGTTTGTAAAAACCAACTTACCGCGCTACTATCATAACGAACTATTATTGTCAGTTTTTACATTTCTTAACAAAGACGCGTCCTGACGAATATAGAGACCGACGACCATAAATGCCATCTATGACTATGAGAAAATTCATATCGTATTGCAAACCAAACTCAAGGAACCAACACGTTATATTTAACTGACTTCAAAAAGAAGTTTTTAATTTCGACTGTATGTTTTTTTTGCGTTAGTTACGTGATTTCTCCATTAATTGTGGACCGATTTTAATTTTTTTTATTCGAAATAGATTTATACTCCTGACGTACTACCACTATCACCAAGTCAGGATTTGATGATTGGATCCCAGGGAAATCGAGAGCAACCCTTGTTGAAGAGTGCCAAACGCTTACACTCTTCGAAAGTCAAACTTATATACCTACGTGTGCCAGTAGTATAATTTCTATTATATTATTTCTAAAGCTATTTCAGTATTTGAAAATTATTTTCCTTACTTAAGCTTATAACTTAGACCACAACCACTCGATGCGTTTGACCTTGACGCCGTTTGGACGTGGGACCACACAATTTATTTTAAGTATGTACATTTTCGTATTTTTTAGGGTATTGTAGTCAAACAGAACCGGTAGGGTCATGCCGCCATAACAACCCTGATTTGTATTCCGGTATTAGGCTCCAGGCTCCCTTTAGAGTGTTGCAAATGTCTAATATGCTAGTAGGCTATGGTAACCGCTTTCCATCAGATGGGCCATCTGCCTACTTGCTGAGCTCATGCAATCATTTTTTATTTAAATGATCGTCCGTTTGTCTGTCTATAGATTTTTCTCGAAGATTATTGAATGTATATATGCAGGCCTAAGCAACTAATTATAATTGCTCCCGATGCACCTGCGCAGTAAACTAATATTAATAGACAACCACATTATAGGAATCGTGTAAGCGGGAGAGAGCTAAGAATCCATAGCAAGCATCATTCTGTATTACAAGTTGTGTACTACTGTAATATGGATGAAATATGAAACAAAGGTGTCTTCTATATGCCACTATACCACGCCAACCACACTAATTATTTTTTAATAATTTGAACACATAGAGTTGGAAATATTTTGAAATTTTTCGTTAATAGTTGAAATTTCGTGTTTTAAAGCTTAAATAATATTAGAATTTGAAATGTGACGTCATGAAGTTTAGGTCCCCTCCCACCTCTTATCACACAATGTCACACTTCGTGAGCAGACCTCCTTGCCCCGCTCCCGCCAAAAGCCCCTGGGGCCGCTTGGGGTATAGGGGTTCTCACTCAAACGCACGAGGCATCGAGATGAGAGCGCGAGTGTTCCGCGCGCGCTCATCTCTCCTCCCGTGGGGCGCGTTACAAGCCGCCCCACGCCGGACTAGACCATGACGATGCCGGGGGACGAAAAGAAGTCCCCCGGCTGTAGATGAGGCCTGTGCGTGAGGCCTCTGCCTGCCAGGAGGGCACCGCGGGGCTGGGAATCCCTTTTTCCCGTAGCCCTGGTATAAGGCGCAGGACGAAACACCTAGGAGTTTTAGTGGGTATCCCTAACTGGGGAGTGGCAATAGCGTGGCACCAGTTCTGACTGGGCACATTAGTGGCACCCCCGATCTGGCGAGTCCCACACACGGGTCGGGAATCATCCCCCCAGGCTTCTGAGCCTGTCGCGGCTTCGTCCTCAAACGGATTTCCCCTGGCCAAAAAAAAAGCCGCCCGGCCGCAAGAAATTGTTTTTTTTCTCCGTTCCTGCACGGATGAAATCATACCATTCAGCTATGAGACACACTTTTGGTCAGGAGATAGTCAATACAAGGATGGCAATACTATATCTGAATAACTATAAATATAGCTAAACACTTGTAGAAATTACCATTTACATGTAAATGTCGCAGACATTTTTATGGTTGCAGGTGTAATAAAAAAGATAGGTATGTCTTAATATCGTCGCGACCTTTTCATTTATGGCGAACGCTTTTTCTTTTTTCTTATTAGCACGAATGGGAATAATTTATTAATTGCTGAATTATAGCCTGTTTATAGACTGTAATATCTTCTATAAATTGGGTTGTATTTTAATGTTTATCTATTCTGAGTGTTAACGTGGGTTCTAAGTGTCTTAACAAATGTATTTTTATTAAAAGTGCGTTTGTTCGTTGTTACACTAACCCTCCGTCATAGATTAGATATCTCTTTATTGTTTAGGAAATCGTGGTATCACATAAGATACCACACTCTCACAGAATATCGGCATGAAGCGGTTGGCCTTTTTTTTTGTTAACACAGGGAGAAATGTCTTTTCTTGCGACACACACTCAAGTCATGGATATAAGGGCATACCAAATGCAGCACCTAGTGCCGCCTGCACAAGTGCGTGTGGAACTCTCGTATGGTATCGGTACCTTCCCTCGACGAGAGAGCCGACGAACTACCCACTAAAACTTGTGATCCGACGAAAATACCCAAATAACATTTCACCCGTCGTACGAACAATATACGATGAATGAAAACCTATGGAAATACGGATATAGTGCTACTGACATTTGATAAATATAAATAAACACATACACACTAGTTATAGGGCAATCAATAGACTAATAGACGGTCCGTTTATCTTAAAATCAGTGATCTCCGAATAACGCTGGCTGAGGCCCAAGTACAAGTATAGGTCAGTCGAAAATTCCTGTTTACTATTGTAGTCTAATTATACTTTTTTATGATAACGCATGGGTAATACACGGGCCATGAATACGGGGGGAGGCCAACAGCAGCGCCTAGTGACGCCTTTTTTTATATTTCTTATCCAAGGGAAATCCGATTGAGGACCATAGACCGCGACAAGCGCAGAATCTTGGGGAAAATCGCGGCCCGTGTTTGGGATTCGCTAAAGGTGCTATTGCCTATCCACAGTTAGGAATACTAAAACGCCATCTAAAGCGTTCGAGACAGACAAGCATTTATCGGTCGCGTACGGCTTCACGCTGCCTACGCAGCCTACGGCGCCTATATCGGATCACCTTATACCGGCAGCGTTTCACTGACACGTTTTACTAGTACGCCGCTAAAGATATATCTCCCTTACTATCATTACGTTTTGGCCAATTTAAACAATACCATAATAAGCCTATGAGTTATTCTGATAATCAAGTAAGAGATATTACATTAGCGACAGCCCGTGACTATAATATATATTATTTTTATGCTATAATAGGATGCTACAGGCTGACGATGATGATCAAAGAAATTCAATAAACCTAATTAAAATAATCGTTGTCACGAGACTGGTGCGAAACTCACGATAAACGCATAAGAATATGAATTGATCTATTAATACATTGCATCAGGACGCGAACGTACATAAATAATACCATTAGGTCCTTCTATTGTCTTGAATAACATTATTAAATGACAGAGTTAAAGAAAGAGCCAGAGATAGATAAATATGATGAAAATAACTTTTAGTTGGACGTATTGCGAGGGGCTTTCTTGCCGCTTCTCCTTAAACAACGATAACATGTTGCGAAGCGGTATACATAAAATAGGAAATAAATTTAAATTTTGACTTACGTATGACCTTCAAAGTATTCTCCAGTGGAGCTTATTATGAATGACAACTTTTGAATAATTTAAAAAAAATTGTGTAATTCGACATACATATATATTTACGTACAGTAGAGTCTCACTAATCCGGCACTAATAAAGACTAGGGTGTGCCGGATTATTGGAAAGTTCAGATTATTGGATTGTATACATGTTGCCGTGTACTTGACATATTTAGCTACATTATGTTCAACTTGAAAAAAATAGGTAAATATGTATATGTTACGTATTGTAATAGTTTTTGAGGTTATACTGATGCCGGTGCGTCAAGTGCGGAACGAGAGTAGGAGACGTGAGAGAAGGGTGCCGGATTATTGGACGTACCGGACTACTGAAATGCCGGATTAGTGAGAGCCTACTGTATATACAGAAAGACAGAAACAGAAATATTTGAAGAAATAGCGATGTACTTACAATGCTGCACTAGCGATGTAAGTACATCAAAATAAAAACATATTTTGAGAATTTGTCTCTCTCATCGCACGAAACATGATTAGCTCAAGGCTAATCATTTCACGTCAATATTCTGTAAGAGTGTGGTATCACACCGATCGAGCCAGCCTTAAAAGCGAAAAGCATAATAATGAATAAAACCTCTGATTACAGGTTGCTTCATCCAAATTGAAAGATAAGTGAATTGTGTATCATCAGCTTTACAGACAGTCCCGATGAGTACGTAACTACTTAACTATGTCAAATCTAATTGAAGTTTAGTAGTTTGATAAACAACGGGGAATGTACTATAGGACCTATCAGCTTGGATGGCGGCCAGAGGCATCCGAAGATCGCTTTGACTTCTTGAAATACTCGTTCGATCTAGATTTAAAACTATGTGATTTTATTAACAACTGTTACCCGCGTATTAGTTTATATTTAATTTTTTACACTGCATAATAATAAAAATGTACAGTCAGCGTCATATAGTCAGTGACAGTCAAGAAGATCAAATACTTAGAAACATTCAAAGCGATCACTCCTATGGGTACAATCAAGGTCGTCTATTGTTTACACCACCCTTCTTACCCAACAGTAGCGTGGACTTCATAAAACTCGATTCTCTATAGTCTACCTCTAAGAAACTAGTGACTAGCGAGCAAAAGGTCGTTAAAAGATATTTATTAGTGCTAACGCTTTGTATTCGCGCATGTATTATTATTGTATTACTATTTCTTACGCTCGGCAGGTTTCAACATGTATTGGACGAAATAGCAACTTATAACCCGATCCAGCACCGACTTTTGTTCCAAAATATGCGGTAAAATTGCAAAATTAAAAATACAAATTATAATAGGAAAATACATCGCGAGTTAGACGTTTTTTCAACTGCGGTGTAGTCGGCGCTACCGACCCGGCTTACCCTAGCCGAATTTCCACCTCGCGCCACTGTTACCCAAATATATCGGAACACGAACAATGTCAAAATTAGTTTTATTAAATTAATTCAAATTCAATTATGTCTTTGACTGTAACTTTTAGTCCTACTAACTATAGGAAAAACGCATTTCTTGTGCGAGCAAGCGATTATTTAATTAATATAAGTACGCAGCATAATGTTGACCCATTTGGGATCACTATTTCGGGAGCCAAATGGCGTCTAGGCCATGAATTTTTCAATGCCTAATTTTATACTGTATGTCTGCGTGTTACTCAATAGGGGTGAATTTAACTATTAATAACTTAGGGGACTTTGAATAATGTAATAATAAAAAAAATGTACGTGCGGCTATAGACGGTTTTATTGGAAGGAGAAATTAAGACAATAAAAAACAAAAGAACATTTATCTATGTTCTAAATTCAAACATTCAGAATATTTGCTGGCCAGTACTATGCCGCCCAAATAAATGAAAACTATTTGTTGGAGATTCCAACAATCCTAGTTGGAGTATTTTCGTGCAGAAGTCAAAGGACGGGCAGCGTGAGCGCGATTACATTTTTACACACTGCCCTCGTGACTTGCCACAGAAACCTTCTATTACGATCACTTGTATCATCAACTACAATATTCTATGCCGGTTGCTTCTTCTTTGTCTAACATTAAAACTAACTATTAAAAACAATAACATATTGTAATTAAATAAACGTAGTAGGCAAAGCGCTGACGCTGCAACTATTTCGATGTCTGCACTCACCCATAATAAACGCCAAAAGAATATACGAGCAGCATTTAAACACCAATAATTGTCCACGATGCTGCCACGAAAATTTTTTATCCTTCCGTTTACACTATGCCCACCACCCCTGCAGCAAGCAGTAAAGTGAGCAGCCCGAGTATACCCCATGTTCAACATACGTTGGGTATGTCCCCAAGCTGCTCTTTTTCCTAGACACTTTCCTACTTGCAGCCGAGGAAGCGGGCATAATGTGAACGACGAGCTAACTCTTCATTCGTTGCTTGATCGAATATATTATTATGGCGAAATCGGAGGATTTTTAAACCAACACAAAAAGTATTTTGACATAAAAGAAAAATAATAACACAAAGCACAAAAGGTCCCAATTCAACGAAGCAGAGTTGAGTTTACGGCGAAAAGGTATACTGGTGAGTTGTCAAAAAACAAAATCAATACTTTACGACTGTCGGGTTATTAGTTTCTTTTAACTCTCATAAGGTTTCTTTGTGAAGAGATCTCGTTTTGAAGAACGACAGCGAAGCCATTATCGTTGTACGCGGAATAAATGTTCTAGAGAACCGTTGCCTAGTTGAGCGTAGGAGCTCAAGAAAGAGGGGCTGAACATCCCGTCGCTGGCGAGCGGTGCGGTTGTAAAAGTGAGGCGTTGGCACCAGATCAAACAATTCCTCGGACCACTCCCCGTTGTACGGGCGGTGGAATACGCAGACGGACACAGTCTCTCCGAAGGTTTATAAATAGTATTGTAATATACATGTAAATGTGATCTGTAATATAATAGAATAGAATATATATATATATATATATATATATATATATATATATATATATATATATATATATATATATATATACATACAAAAGTAAACAATGACACTATAGCTTGAGGTAGTAATCCTTAACTAATCTGTTAAAAGAAGGTAATGATCGTGTCTGATTGATGTTTAGTGGTAGTGAATTCCAGAGATGAATGGCCTGGACGATAAACAGAAAGACTTGTTGTAAAAGCTTCTAATAAACAAAAAAGCCGCGGTAGATCTGTGGTTAGCGCACTCGCGTCCCAAATTACAAGGGTACAGGTTTGTTGGCCGGAAAACATGCACCGCTTAGGCAGTTTTCTGACCTAATGTGCATATTGTTACAATTACCGCGCGCTAACAACGGTGAAGAAAATCATCGTGATGCAACCTGCACATCGAGATAACCGATGTGTCAAACTGTCAAGCCGCCTTGGCCAAGTGTGGCGGGTATACTGTCCGTTCCCCTATAGTGGGAGGCCTGAGCCCAGCAGTGGGAAGTTTATGGGCTGTTATTATACATACTCCAATAGCTGTTTATATTCCTGTTAAAGATTATTAAGTTACTGTTTATAAAACCGTATCTATATATTAATACGTGAAGCAAAAACTTTGTACTCCTTTTTACGAAAATTGCGCGGACGGAGGAGTATGAAATTTCTCGCACACTTTAGTTTATATAGAGAAGAAGCGACGAATGCTAATATGTACTCTTTTGTTTATTGTTCAAGTCAAATTAACAGTCTGTGACAACAAATTATTATGGTCGAATTTCGACCACGAGCGACCACTAGTACACATAAATACATTACGTACGGATTTCACAACATGATTTCATACAAGTTCCGTTTTACCAAAACGGCTACAAAAACCCAAGTCGTAAATCTCTACAAAACCTATAATATAAGCATAAAATGGCTTATCATATATTATATGTATAAAAAAACTCAGACGGACAACTTTTGGTAACCGGCCCTCATACTTTTTTTTGTCCAAACAAAGGGTTATGGCGATGGTACAAAACAACCAAAACTAACAATTTCACCATCATACAAATACCATACACAATGGTTATACGATACGAGCTTGGCAAAAGCGTCGTCCGCCATAGCGCAAAAAATAAAAGAATTTTTCGCCGAATTCGCAGTTTTAGGGCCATGTTAATTTATACGCGCGAGTTCGTCGACCTTCGCACGAAATAAAAACTCCGTTTTGTTTTACTGGTGGACACATCAATTGCATCAAAGTACAAGATGACTGACTTCAAAACAAAATCTAATTATTCATACATATGAATCTTTCGATTATTTCTATGAAAGAATAAAGATTATAGTTTTATCATACTAGAGGATCAACGTCTTATGTGTAGATCGATGTTAAAGTGCTATTTTAAGTTTGTGACACAAAACGACAGATTAGATATTCAAATAAATTAATTTGGTAAATATGTATATTTGTTTGAATGTCGATTGTTTTGTGTAAATTGATTCACTTTATGTACGTATAAGTGTATCAATTGGTTAATATATAGTTTTGATATCCAAGCAAAAGTAAAAAGAACTTTTAAATAGTCTTCCTTCGGTGTCTACTTACTAGTTTACATATTATTTATTAAAAAAATAATTCCAATCCAAATCTGATGAAAGTCTTGATGTTTTAAACGATAAAATTACAAAAAGCGAGACAAAGATGACCTATTCATGTAGGATTTACTAGCTTTAAAGCGTTATGTTTTTAAAGGAAGATTGTTAGTGTAGACTAGACGTGGGCGTTATCAGCAATTTTTGGAAACGGGTATCTAGCTGATATTTGGTTTCAATACCGGTATTGATAACCGTTGCCGAATACCGGTATCAAAGCAGGTTTTCAACTAATACGCGCATCGTTTTCGTTTGTAGTCGATAATGTAAATATGCTAGCTGCCGTATCTATAGTGGCTGTCTTACTAAAGTATCTACTCGTATTACTTGGCTTTATTCGATGTGCGAGTATTCGACGATTTCCTTTCATGCTTTTCTAGGCTTAGTTAGTCTGTGCGTTACTGGATAGTGGTGATTAAGTTGCTAGCCAATACTCACGTCTTCTCTGATTTGCAAGTTAGGAATCATTTAGAAAGAGAGAGAAGGCATCATTATTTTGGTTATTATCGTTCGATCGATTACAAACGTAGCGAAAAAGAGAATCACTAAATCTAACCAGCTATTGTGATTATTTGTGTTATTGTCAGTTGGTTGACAACGTCGCGTCATCGTCAGTTGTTTGTACCTAGATATTAGATAACTGATAGCCGTTACCAGCTGTATCAATACCGATACGGTACGTTTGAGGCATGTCAACCGTTTTCAGTTACGATTTGCTATAGCGGACACATGCTTAGTGTAGACCGCAAGTGTAGTATGTCCACCATATAATTTTAATAGTGCAGTATGTTAGTGGATCTGATTGCCAGTAACGAAAATATATATAATAAATCACGTGTCTCCAGTAGTACATTTCTGAAGCCCATATCAATTGTAAACACAAAATTAATTATACTGTCATTAAAAAATACAAATTCGGTTGGGTTTGACGGAATTACTACAAAGTTAATTAAAATCTGCTTCAACATACTAGCGCCTATATTACAATACCTAATAAACCTGTCATTTGAACATGGTATATTTCCAGAACAATTAAAAACATCAGTAGTTAAACCGTTATATAAGAAGGGTGATAAATCAGAACTAAGTAATTATAGACCTATTACTTTAATTTCTATATTTTCGAAAAATTTTGAGAAGGCCATGCATGGACAGTTGAATCAGTTTTATGATAAGTTTAAGGTTATTAAACAGGAACAGAATGGATTCCAAAAAGGCAAATCTACTACAACCGCAGCTTTTCACTTTGTCCATAACATTTTGTGTAATTTGGACAAAAAAATATCTACGATTGCTTTATTTTTTGATATTTCCAAGGTTTTTGACTTCGTTTCTCATTAGTTATTACTGGAAAAGTTGGAAAACTATGGCATAAGAGGACCTGCACACGAATGGATTAAAAGTTATCTTAGCAACCGTAATCGATGTGTAGAAATAGCTTGTGTTAACAGTAAACAACTGATCGGTAATAAAGTTTCTCTATACATGGAAAACACACATGGTGTTCCTCAAGGAAGTGTTTTGGGGCCATTACTTTTCCTGATATATATTAACGATCTTCCTGACACAACTAGTTTTAAATGCACTTTGTTTGTGGATGACATATCTATTATATTGAGTAAGAACAAAAACAATAATTTTGACGAGGAAATTAATAATACTATTGACAATGTAATCAACTGGGTTGACATGAAAAATTTGCACGTAAATCTGGCTAAAACTAACTATGTACAATTTCAAACTTATGGTTCTAAAGTAGATGAAAGAAATAGATAGATAGATAGATAGAAAACACTTTATTGTACACCATTACAGAAAACTTACGAACTAGTATTATTCTAATTGTGTACAAAGGGCGGTCTTATCGCTAAAAAGCGATCCCTTCCAGACAACCCGTGGCAGGAATATTGCTGATTAGGAATGGCGATGGTGATATACATAATTATTGTACGATTACTTACATTTTAATAATAAATATATAACTATACTATATATACAAATATACACATAAGTTATATACATATTGAAGATATAGTGATAAAATGCAACTATTTAAACATAATAAATATATAGTTATATGCAATATAATACTAATTATATAAAATTACATATCATTATATTGCAGATAGAATTTCCTGACCATGTTCTTAAATGTTATTAAAGATTTTGCTTGTTTGACAGCAACAGGCAATGTATTCCAAAGTTGGATAGCCTTGACCGTGAAAGAGTTATTGAAAAACGTTGTATTATGAATAGGAGTAATAAGTCTATGTTGACTGGAAGGGCGTAAATTGTGAGAGCAAGAAATAATTTCGAAGCGTTCTTTAAGGTACTGTGGAGTACTAGGGATGAATAAAATACTATAAAGCAATGAAAGAATATGAGTATCCCGGCGAAAACGAATTGGCAACCACTTGAGTTTTTTACCAAATTCAGAAACATGGTCATACTTGCGTAACCCAAATATGAACCTTATAGAAAAGTTTTGGAGGCGCTCAAGTTTATTAAGTTGTTCTTGAGTTAAATCTAGATAGCTGGCGTCGGCATAATCAAGTATGATAAAAGTAGCGACTCTGCAAGCTTAATTATAATATATAAAGGAACTAAAATTAATGAGACAAATAGTACAAGTTTTCTTGATATAACTATAGATAAGTACTGTAATTGGAAAACGCATGTTGTATTAGTAAAAAAGTGAATAGTTTTGTGTATGTCCTAGCAAAGTTAAGAAAAATTTCATCATTAAGTACAGTACTAATGGCATATCATGGATATGTGACTTCGGTACTACGATATGGGATAATTATTTGGGGTAACTCTACAGGCATAAACAGAGCATTTATAGCTCAAAAAAAATGCATCCAAGCTATTGTAGGTATCCGATTTTATTATACTTGTAAGCCTCATTTTAAAGATCTACAAATTTTACCACTGCCATATATGTATGAAATATGCTTATTTGTCAAAAACAATTTTACGATTTTTACGACGGCTAAAGACTTCTATCCAAACAATACTAGAAACAGTCAACGACTGGTATTAAATGTGGCTCCAAAACCAACCCTCTTTACCAGAAACTGCTATAACATGTGCATTCAGATCTATAATAAAATTCCGATCCACATAAAAGAGTTAGGATTAATAAATTTAAAATTTAGTTAAAGGAATGGCTCTTAAATAGAATGTTTTACTCGGTGGACGAATTCCTCAATTGTAAATAAATACCTTCCTTAACTTATGAATGTTATTATTATTATTATTACTATTATTTTATGACATTTATAAGTTTTTTTTTCATATGATTAATTTAACATTATATAATTTAATAAAATTTATTATAAATATTTGTATGCTCCTATGTGAGCAAAACATGTGTATACTATAACATATATTCCAACTGTTTAACCATTTTTTGGACAAATAAATTTGATTTGATTTGATTTGATAATGAGAGAAACAAGTTCGTACTGATAAGTGTGAATCACCTTTTTAACTTACAAAGGGGAAAAATGTAACAATGCTAAACTGTGACGAGTTAAGAATTAAAATAAAGCGTGCTGAATACCGCCTTCATAATGAACCACGCTTGAGATGTTTCGAGGAAATAAGGTTTCGCACGCACTACAAGCTAAAAGCCTAAAAGCTAATAACTATTTTTTATTAATATATACACGCCTAAATGTACTTAAATTTTCATTCTTCGCTTATGTTTTCGAAGGGTCCCCCTTAGTTAGTAATTTTTTCGCGACTTAATAAAACCTTGTGGCATAAAGAAGACACATTTCTTCCAAATTTTATCCAAAAAGAGACTAAACCTTTGAGAAAAATGCAAGTGATATAATATAGAGAGGGACGGACGGATATGATGAAATTACAAAGATTTTGTTATTACTATTTCTCCTAATAATGAAGACTATTAGGCTATAAGGCTCGATTTACACTGCGATGCCGTCCATGGTTTAATCTCGCTCCGGCTCGGTCCTTTAGAGGTTCCGTCAATATTCTCAAACGAGAAAGAATCTGAGATTTCACAATATCGTATCGCACTAGTTCCGATCCAATATCGCGCCGGTAGTGGTTCGTCGAAAAGAATATTTGACTGAAGCGAGTTCGGATCTGTCACGACATGTACCGATACTGTGAATACCCTTTTGTTTTCAACTGCAGACTAGACATGTGCGCCGAGCCGGCGCGGCGGGAGACCTTGGATGACTTGTATACAATTTCCATATTATTTTTTAATTATGGGCAATTTACGTATTTAAAAATGACTGAACTTTGTAAAACCCTTCGATATATAGAGCAGATGGATGATAATCTGAAAAGAACAGAGATAGTGTTTGCAGCTCACAGTTTTAGTGACTTATTAAAGCCTGAAATTGCCACGCCGCCGGCGTCACGCTGCCACCGACTAAAAACCTTCAGTTCATCGTTTTACATCGCAGCGTACATGTCTACTTCAGACTAGTATAGTAGTATAGACGATGTAGACACAGCGAAATTTGATCAGACTGAAACCGGAGCGAGTTTGAACCCGGAACGATTTCATAGAGTGAATCAAACTTAACAATATCTTGATAAACATAAAAAACTGCAAACCGAAGCAAAGCAAACATGGTGTTTTCATATCAACAACCCTAATATTTCTAAAGATAACTGCGGCAATATCGGCATTCACGGTCGACGGGGCTCAAATGACCCCTAACACTTTCACGGGCATGAATACGCCTGCATTTATGGGGCGAAGGACAAACTCACCGGCGTTACTGTGCCATTTCTTACATTGCGGGAACACTTATTGGAGTTTGCTGACGTAATGAGGCACGGAAATAAAATAATTTTATCGAAAGTTAGGTATATATCTGCTATTTGCTACGCCTAGATGGCGCTGTGTTATAATCGCTTTATTGTTTATTTTAATAAAATGACTATTATGAATATTTTTTAATAGAATCTATCAAAAAATAAACGGCCGGGTTCTTCTAAGGGCCTGCTCTGAATTTATATCCTTTATTGTTAAGAGTGATGAGAACTGACAGAGGTTCCGTGGTGCCTTTAGTCATCATGTGTTAATAACATGTATTGATTTATGGCCGGTTCCTATAATTTACTATTCATTAACTTGCTATATCATTGGTTAAAATTTGACATTACTTGTACGGAGTTTATGTAAAATTTTAGCCGATAGTAAGGTAAACGAACTGTTGGTAAGATATAAGAACAAGCAATTAATCACTATGATATTAATCAAGAATAAACAACAATAAGGTTTATATACGTGTAATTATAAATTCGATTAATTTTAATAATTTTATTTTCATGTCTTCCCCTAGTAAAAACAGCGATTTTTGACGCGATCACTATATATATATATATATATATATATATATATATATATATATATATATATATATGTGTGTGTGTGTGTGTGTGTGTGTGTGTGTATATGTATGAGTATATCCATCGCTATCCTTTTTATATTACACAGCATATGTGTATTTTTATTTACTATTAAGATACACATGTATGTATATTTTAAACTATGCACAGTGGATATCGACCCACTATTATATATGAAAAATTCGTTAACACGTCTAGCTATTGATGATTCTATACGTATAAAGCAAATCTAATCATTTTGATTGAAAGGCACAGAACTAATAGGACATGGTGCTATTCAGTGATATTGAATGATTCAAGTATATGTTTGTTTATATGAATAATTTTGGTTGATACTTCTAAATTGAAACAGAAATGAACCGTCTGATATCAGCTTACGACACCATTTCCTGTTCATAGAAATAATCATATTATCTTCAGAAGGTTGCATGGAAGAAACCGCTATTAACGCCGTCGATTGTTCTAATTGAAATTGTTAACTCTGATGTATACTGCTTTCTTGTGTGTAATAAAGAATATTTTAAATATTCTATTCTATAAACCACACAAGTGAACATTTTAGTAGTTGTAGTATCGCATCGCATTATTATATCATCAACTATACGACATTCCCAATAGTCACTTGAGCTTAATGACGCTGTGATAAATACAATCACGTCATTCGAAATTCAAAAGAAATCGATACAACGGTAGCATCAGCGACAAAAAGTAATATCGCTTATTCGAACAATTTCACATAAGCATCGACTAATTGTTCAAAGACAAATTAATCGAATACCATTAACTGGAATCGATGTGTGAACAACTGATTTTAAATAATAAAATATTGGATAAGGGTACGCTTTTAATTTGTCCTGTGATTTTTAATCGATTTCGAATTTACATATTTTGAATTGCTTTTTGGTCATGAAAATTGAGTACGATGCGTTTGCTGATTGTTTATATATGTCAGTAATGATGACTTTAAAAGGCTGGACAAGGCATACCAACAGTTTCTTTGTTTTTCAAATTAAATCCCAAGAAATGGTAAAGTATGGTTTTTTAGGAACCGCAATCCAAATTGTAACAAATTAAAATTTTCATTATGTATTAAATTATGCTTGTATTCCAGGTAATGTACTGTTACAACTTAGCCAAAATACCAAGAAGCCCGCCGACAAAAGTGAATGCACACCTGCCGGCCATAAAGCACAGTTTATTACCTGCCCGCATCTGGAGTTCTTTTGTTTACTTTGTGTTTAAAATTTGTAATTAGAAAAGCCGCCTATTGTGTATTGTAATCCTTTATGATGGTCGTTAGCCAGGTGTAGTTCTTGGAAGATCCAGTCCACGCGGTCGATTGTTGTATCGTATAGTTAGTATAAAACAATACCCGAACGGAGGGGTGAGGCAGTCAAGCGACGATTACGATACGAGCAAGACGTGTGTACATTCGATGAGCTATATAGTGACGAACATTGCGCGTGTTATTAAATCGTGCATTACATTTGGACTTATTGCGTCCGGTTATATTTGTATCGGTGTTATACGTGTTTGTATAGTTCTAATAAATTCTATAGTAATTCCAGTACATCATATAAAATTATTAAAATTGAACAAAAAATGGAATAAAATGTATCATAATGTTAATTCAAATAATTAACATAGAGTCATACTGATAAGCAGAAAACTAATAATAAGACTTTGTGCTCATATCATGTCAAAATAATAATAGGCTTTTTTTAAATAATAATTCCTTTAAATTATTTTTAAACGCAGTCATACTTGGACTATTTAATACAGTTTTTGTGACACAGGTGTAGGCCTCGCGGAGCGATGCAGAAAATACTATTATTAAACATAGCAGTGATGTAGTAACAAGTTAAAAACGGAATGTTAAGGTGGTTTGAGCATTTAGAGAGAATGAATGAAAGCAGAATCACAAAACACGTGTATGACAGCAATGTGCATGGTAGAGTCAGTGTCGGTTGTTTTGTATGTAGTAAGGACAGGTAAAAAGCACTTTAAATAAACGTGTTTCTTTGAAAAGTTGATGAAAGATGATGCAGCGAGAAATGTTTGTCAGGATCATAGGTGGAGATCCATCATCCGTGCTTCCCCCAACGGGAAACAGGCGTGACAATAAATAGTTAAACTGTTAGCAAACTCAAATTCCATAGTAAAGATTCGAAAGCGTAATAAAAGAAGATGAGGCATTTACATAGAATTCACTAGCCAAATTTCAATTTAAACAGACTTAATTAATTGTAAATTTATCTTAACAGGGTTTATAACGCGATTCAGCAGAATACTTTAACCAGAAATCGAAAAGTAAAATTCGAGGAATTTGATTGGAGTTATATTAATTGACGCTTAAATGAAACCGCTTGAATTTGCGCGCCAATGGTCCGCCATTTTGGTTTATAGGTGTCAAATTGACTTAAAATCACTTTGATGTTATTACTGTAATTTCTGGAAATTATTGCCGTAGTTAAGCCGAAATAGGGGAGCGGACTCTCAAATCAATTGCGTTACTTATAAATATACAATGGCGCGACCTCATAGATTTCGTTACAAAAATTACCAAATTAGGAGTGGCTGATTTGAATCGTATATAGATTCAATATACATATATATTGCCTCTGAATTTCGTGAAAAACTCAAGTGGCTCCCTATTCGCTTTCGCCGGAATACTCACATTCTCAGACTACTTTATAACATATTATTTATTCCTAGTAGTCCTCTTTACCTTAAGGAACGTTTTGGATTCCTTCGCCTTTCTACTTCCCACAATTTGCGCACTCATACGTATCGTAAACTCACTACACCTGCACACACTTCATCCTTTTATGATAACTCTTTTACAGTGCAGACTGTTAAACTTTGCAATGCGGTGCCTCTTACTGTCAGAGAGGCCAAAACATTGCCTACATTTAAGAACGCACTCAGAAAACACTAGTTTTCCTTAAATAATTATGGCTAATTCTTATACTATGATTTATTGTATGTATTTAATTTATAAAGTAATTTAAGTATGTGTATTTAATTTATAAAATATGTAGTTTAAGTATGTTTAATTATGATATACCTCATAATCTGCACCACCTACATCGCCAGATTAGGTTATACTATTCCTTAAGTTAGGTTAGGTTAAGTTGAGGTTGCTTTGGAAAAACAGGACCCTGCTGAGGAGGACTCAGAGGGTCCTGTCGGTGAGGTCCATGCGGGGATACCGTACTGTGTCATGGACGGCGGCGACATTGTTGGCGGATGATCCGCCCTGGGAACTCCAGGCGGAGGTACTCGCAACAGTGTACCGCTTCCGGCAGGATGCTCAGGCGAGAGGAGAGGTGCCGTGTCCGGCAGAAACTCGGATGATCAGGGCCCAGGCGACCGAGGCTCTGATCCGAATTTGGCAGAGGGACCTGGAGTCCCCAGAAGCTGGGATTGCAACGGTGGAGGCGATCCGCCCCCACCTAGCTCGTTGGATCTCGCGGAAACGCGGGACCCTGACGTTTAGGATGGTGCAGATACTTACCGGGCACGGCTGCTTTGGTAAGTATCTGCACCAAATCGCGGGGCGGGAGCCCTCCCCGCAATGTTACGAGTACGGCGCACTCCAAGACACGGCGTTTCACATGCTCGTGGAGGGCGCCGCCTGGGGGCCCCAGAGGGCCCTCTTAGAAAACGTCGTTGGCCCTGTGAGCTCGCTTCCTAGCATGGCCGATGCGATGCTCCAGGGCCAGCAATCCTGGCTTGCGGTTTCCTCCTTCTACGATTCCGTCAAAGAGTTAGGGAGGAGGACGCGTATGCGGACCCCATCCGCAGGAGGCGGACCGGCGATCGAAGGCGCCGCTACGCGCATCTCCTCCCATAATTACCATCACAGGGGGCCGCTGCTACCGGGTTAGCAGCGGACTTCCCCCTGATTGATGAAGTGGGTCACTCTGCCACCGGGGTGGCCCAGTATTGCCGAGCGTGGGGGCGTCACGGTGCAGTAACTCTGTTCTAAATCCCGTGACGCCCTGTAAAAGCGCGGATACAGGGGTGCAGGTTTAGGTTTAGTGGGTAGTTTAGCGATCGGTTTCTCGCGACTGCTTCTGTTTGAAGCTAGCGTGGAGAACCGGTCGCTGAGAGTCCCACACACCCTCGATGCATGCTTCTACGATGCATTTGGCCCTTCCCCCGAAGAGCCCGAGGACGGTGTCCAAAGACATTCCCCCTGCGTTATCAAAAAAAAAAAGGTTGAGATTGCTTTAAGCGATAAGGCCGCCTATTGTTTCTGCCATGACAATATTGTAATTGTGTATTTTTGAAATTGTATATTTGGTAAGCAATAAAGTGTTATCTATCTATCTATCTATCTATATTGCTGCAATATCGCTAAATCGTATATTGTGCTGTACAAAAACCAATAGAACCAAATAGTGTAAACTCTTATGTAACGTCACTCGATTTAACGACAAACTCCCTTAAGCGTCGAAATCACTTGGCTTTGGTTGGTTTACCTTGTCTTCCATTCCCGGCCGTGGTATGCACCATGCCCAATAGGATGGGACGCCATCTCCTCCTTCTGCGAGCGCGTTATGCTTGCGAAAGAGGAGGCGGAGCGGGAGCCTGAGCGCACATCACTACTCCGCTCCCGCCAAAGGAGGACGCGTAATAAACTCGACTGTCGGCATCATGCATACCGAAATTTCTAAGAAATTCCGAAATACCGAAATTTCTGAGTACTTTCTTTATCACCAACTCACTATCGCAATATATTAATAAAATAAGTAAAAAAATACAACAAAATTATTGGTGCTGCAAAAGACATCAGACAAAAATAACAGACTCCTCTCCATTTAACGACAACTCTCTATAAACCCATAAAATGCATAGTCCCTTCAGTGTCGTTATATAGAGTTTACACTGTATTCGGATGTCCGCTTCGATGTGATGTACTTTCAAAGTTTCGGTGATATTCGTATAGAATCGGTCGGGGGAATAAGACGTACAACCTGTAACGCTGTTTGTGTGACAGAGAAATACTACTACTAGGGATCACGCATGGTTTCAAAAATATACGATTTGAAATCAGATTTTATCAAATCGTATATTGAATCGAGTAGGCGGGTGTAACGCGCGACCTTCCAATTGTTACGACGAAAACATAAACAACCACAATCCATACAATTGCGAACTTTAAGCTTTAGTTTTTACGTATAAATAATCTTGTATCTAATACTTTTACAAGATTTTTTAAGGTGAAATATTAGTTAGTCCTATTAGGAAAAAGCTTCATAAATCTAAAATAACAATGTAAAAATCGTACACCAAGGTTTCATGATATCGAAATCACGAAATCGTTATGCCCATGACTCGCATTACAATATTGGAAAATCGAATCGTATCGGTTAATTTATAAATTCAGAAATATATGGTTTTAAAATCAGGTATCCGAAATAAATATATGGTTTTTATTTGATATACGGCAAAAGCTATATTAGCCACCTCTATACCAAATGAATGATTACAGTTGACGAAGCTCCATCCTACCTAACAATGGTGGAAAGCTACACAAAAACAGTACAATTTCTACAACAGACAGGCGTCTGAAAGTTGGCGGCGATAGATGTAAAGAAGAACTCGCACCAAGAGAATCGACTGAAGCAAATTATTGCGCGTTTCATTTTTAAACAGTGCCATCTATCGAAGTCAATGGAGTTTCAAAACACTGAGAGATATTACACATTACAAAAAAAAAATTGAGTTATATTTTAGACATTAGAATTAATTATAGAAATAAGGAGTCATAATAGCAGCAATAGCATATTTACAACATGCAACATCAAATTTAGTGATATTGACTCGTTTCGTTACTCTAAGCTTGTATTCAAAAGTTTAATCTTGAAATCAATTATTGGAACAGATACCACATCATATAAAAAATAAGAATATATTGTTACGAGTTACAGGACTCGAATTAAAATGCCGTTGGAATTATTAGAACTATACAAACACGTATAAGACAGGTACAAATATAACCGGACGCAATAAGTCCAAATGTAATGCACGATTTAATAACACGCGCAATGTTCGTCACTATATAGCTCATCGAATGTACACACGTCTTGTCTCGCCAGTGGTTATCGCTTGACTGTCGATCTCCCCATTGGGCCATTGCTATATACTGCACCGCTCGCCGCGTAGATCGAATTTCTTAGAAATCGTAATCTGCACACCTGCGTAATTATGCCTGCAAACGGCCATAAAAGAGTACAATAGGCTGCTCTCCACAATAACCAATAAATAAGTAAACAAAAGAAGACAATCATAAAAGAACTATAATGTTATTAGCTCAAACGCCGGCAGGTAATAAATGTGCTTTGTTTATAAACACGCAGGTGGCCCAAATTATAACAATATGTAAGTAATATGTTTAGTTAATATTAATTTTAAAAGAGAACCAAGTAACCGCTTGTAAAATTAGTAAGTTGAAGTGTAATTACTTTAAGCTTTGTTCTTCTATTTTAATAGCACTTTATGTTACTGTCATAACAAAGTTTTGGTACCTAACAATCGTTTTAATTATTATAACTTGTTTTAATGAATTAAATAAAATTATGAGTGATTTTAATATGTAGGGTTTAGAAGCTTTGTTATGTTATTGACTGGACGATAATCATTTTTGGTAATCCTACATAATTTCTACTGCAGTATTTACTCATGTATTAAAATGCCATTATTACCATCAACGAATTAATTGATCTTTAAGAGGACGGCATTCAAATTCCCTCGCAAATAACTTTTTACAAGGCCGCCATTTTGGTGGGACGTGAAACGTGTTTCGTCAAATGGCGGCTATAAATTTCATTTAATTGTACGGAGATGGGATCGATTGTTTTATTGAAGGAGATATATAGATGAGCACGGACGATACCGTGGCAAGTTTCGATGTTTCTTATTTATACAACGTAAAATATATGACTATGAATGTAGTATATATTGTTGGCAACCTAAATTAATAGCAGTTAATATATATTTATAGGAGCTATTATGAAGCTACAGTTGTAGTAATTACTCGTATAATAATATCATAATTTAATAGATTATGTCAGGTATCACGAAACAATAACTATTTTAAGGCAGATGTTTATTGAATTGTTGCAGTGAATAATAAGGATTAGTTAGTGAATACGATACTGTTATATTTACTAAACGTTTTGGTGGTATTTATAATAGGTATTAACAATTTGCTGAACATTTAAGATTGTGAACATTTCATTGACGGTACTTTTAAGTATTTTATAGTATTTAAGCAGCGCGTGAGGCGAGGCTGACACAGTTGTTCTACCATTCGCCAGGTGCTACTCTCTTCATTAAACTGAGTAAGTGATGAATTTATTTTATATTATTTATGAAAATGTCCTTGTGTGGTATGTAAGTTTAATGTTGAGATAACATAAAGACTTGAAATAGTAAATTAAAAACTGCGATGTATGGGGTGACTATAAGGGGAGGTTGGAGGTCGCCAAGCCAGGTTAGGCCCATTTTTTATTTCATCTTGGTAATATATCTAAATGTACTGCTAACAAATGATTGAATACAGTTATTCTTTCTCATGTTTCTGTGGTTCAATGTGTATTTATTGATTTATTTTGGGAAGTTTCGATGACGCTTTCAATATATATATATATATATTTAATGTTTAAATCAAATTTTAAATTATCTTCAGCTGATCAGTGTTGGTGCTTACCTCGGACAATAGATCAGTATGGCAATTCAGCGAGGAAACGTACCCAGCCAT
Organism: Dendrolimus houi; assembly: GCA_039645545.1. Classification (NCBI taxonomy): domain Eukaryota; kingdom Metazoa; phylum Arthropoda; class Insecta; order Lepidoptera; family Lasiocampidae; genus Dendrolimus; species Dendrolimus houi. The sequence goes on along the minus strand of CM077126.1, from coordinate 23,105,612 downwards.
CTGGGCACCTTACCTATAGAAGACTGTTAACTAGGCTCAGTATTCTACTTATAGCCTTGAGAGATTATAGGTAGTATGCAATATAAGTAAGTTAAGTTTTCTTTTATTGTATTAGTTTATAATGTCTTCATTTAATAAAAAGTATCATGCCTCCTTTTTTTCTGCCCCCACCTACATTGTCAGATTAGCTAAGAATTTTCTTTAATTTGGGTTGCCTGGAACTTCTAGGTTTTTATTGTATTGCCTAGAAAGTATTGCATGACAGAAAGTTTCCACAATGACAGTAGATAAACCAAGAGGTGTATGATGATGAGATTAAAAAACTACAGAACCATTATCTGTCTAACGCTATGGGAAACAAGCGTTATAAATGCTTATAAGAATTCATTCGAAATTGTTCCTCTTTTTGCAAAAGCATCATCCTTATAGTAACAAGGATATTTCTCAGACACACACATTGTATATATCCTCAAAATAAGCAACTTACGATTAACGAAGCGGGAGTCAATCCCAGATTATAATAAACAGCGAGAGTTTATGAAATTTACCATATAAGGAATCGAAGCCGGCCTCTCTGTATTCCAGTGGACATGGTGGGCAAAGATTTAGACCAATTAACCACAGAGATCGTCACGTTATATTTTTTTTACATGCCACCTTCTCTGTCATTGTTCGAGACGCAGGCTTCTTTAACTTTTTATCATGTCTTTTCTTACAATCTTTTCTATGGGAAAAGAATTGTGAGCGTCTCTTTTATTTTTGTTGTGTGCTGAAAATGCGGCGCACGAGTTCTAAAAACATGCTATTTTTTTAAATCCACATGTAAGCAATGTAAGTTCATGGCTATTTCTGCAAATAAACTTTTTCTTTCCATTTTCTCTTTTTTTACAGAAATACGTCTCGTTATATTTAACCTTGAACATAACAAGATTCTAAAAAATTCAGACGGTCTCAAATGTTGTGCCGCCCGATCACCTTTCCCGATGGCGGCCGAACTCGAAATTGTTTACTTTTTAACCCTTTTGTGTCGCTAAGGTGAAATAAGGCGACGAATTTCGCCACAATGACCTTGATGTCGATGCACGTTAAAGGTATCTGCTCACTACACCGTACCGTACCATACCATGACCGTGCTAGGAACGTATCCGAAAAATAATACTCTTTGTATTGAAAAGTATTAGACTATGCCTACAAGACCGTTCGGCAGAGACCTTAAAGCTTAACTTGGTTTTTTGAAGAACGTAGGGAGAGAGAGAGAGAAAACATATATAATACTGCTTCAAAGTGAACAGTAAAATAGTAGTATCAGCCCTTAAATGTCCCACGGCTGGACTTCAGTCTTCTCGTTGTTAGAATTGGATAGCATATCTTCGTCCTCATCTAAGACTGCTCGGCGGATTTGAGATATTAGTTTATTCAGGTTTCATTACTGTTTTCCTTCACCCAACTGTTGCTGATGCAAGTGATAATTGTAACAATTTGCATAATTAGGTCACATAACTGCATGCTGCCGGCTGGTATTCAACCCCATGTCATTTTGAAACGCGAGTTTGAATAAGAGCGTTAGCCGCTAAGCTAAAAAAATTGTTTCAACCAAACTGACAACCAAACAAAAAGGTATGGCCTAAAAATGTTTTAATAATAAAACGTCAAAAAGTGAGTGAAAACCTGTGGCGACATCTACTCGTGTAGGATTATTATGCTTACACAAACCCTATACGAATAATTACTTAAATGTTGTAGATTTAAATGTTGTTAAATCTGATGTCAACTGGAGATCCCTAAAAGACATTTTTACGAATTTTCTAAGTAATTAATTTTCTACAACGAAAACGTAATGTAAAATCGCGCTGAACCTTAAAGGTCAACCCGTCAAATGCAGACTTAAAAATCATTACGTGTAACCGGGCCGAACCATAAAACCCCGGACTACCTATCAACTGTAGAGGGCGCCACTCGCATTTCAATATCAAAAGGGAACCGGAAATTGATTCCCGAGTACTAGACTCCCGTGATTTGTATCGACTACCCAACTTATATCTGCTTTTGTAATACTGAACTGTATTCGAATTTAAACCTTAAAATCTTTACTTTAAAGTTTTATAAAGAATCTTATAGAAGCAAAATTAGAATGGTTCCGTGAGCATAGAATAAGCCGGTCAATTCAAGGAGATATAATGACAAATTACTCAATGTTTTATTGAAAAATACATGATGTATGTAATGCTCAGGAAATGGTAGCCAGTCGTGGCATTGATAAATTGAAATACGCAAGAATACACTAGGAAACTAACCGGAGGAATGGAATTGTTATATTGCTTCTATCAATTTCATTCTAATCCTATGTATGATTGTTTTATATCGACTTGTTACTTTGTAAAGAATATGATACAAAGAAGCTGCTTCGTAAGAAATAGTACATATTTAGGGTAAACTATACCATTTTTGGCACCTGGTGATATTATTCAAGATTATAGTCATACAATGACATTATTATTATCATTGTATGGCTACAGAACAAAAAAGTATTAAGATTTCTTAATGTTTTAATAAAATAATAGGGTGCCAATGATTGTACTGGGGTACCAACAATGGTATAGTTTCTATTAATTGTATTTTAAACCAAGTCAATACATTGGTAAGTATATATTTTCAAGTTGCGTTACATATTTTCAATATTACTACTCTTAGTTATTTAGTAGCATAGTTGTTCTTGTCATGTTTCTTTTTAAAGTTAATAATTAATTTTGTTATGTACCCTCATATTTCTAAGCGATACAATTGGCCATTTCCTTAATTGAATATTAATGGTATATTTTTATTTATTCTGTGATTAGCGCCTATTCTGTATAGAGTATTCGATAGTATATAGACGGTATTCACTACATTTTATTTTAATGTTGGCAGACGCGATAGATTTTTACTGTGTTCGAATTATTTAATTAAATGTATAACCTTAAATATAACATTTTCTACAATATCTTATATAAAATATTATCTAAAATTTCCAAACAATAATGTATTAAATTCTTGTCTTTCATAACCCTTTTAATTAAAATAGTTTATCAATGACTTGATCTTGATCCGCTATCGGTTGTGCCAATTTGCTAAGTTTCTGATACTGTAAAATTGTTGGAGGGATGGCGAGGTGTACTAAAAAATGCTTGTAGAGTGTGAAGACTCGGTGTATGTAATATGTTAAAACAGGAAGGTTCTCTGATAATAAATATGTGACCAGTTGCTGTTCTTTTATTACCACCATAAACCCTTCTGAGTTGTTGCAAGTATTACACTACGTAGCCAACCAAAGTTGTGAACCTTAACTTAATTCTGAGAAGTCGAAATTGAAACAAAGTAATGACATATTTGTTAATAAGTCGTTTTCATAGTGTTTTGAAGAAACAATAAAAATGTTGACACTACACATCACTCCTCTTTTTGCGTCTCACATTTTAAACAGTCTATTGTACACTTTTATGCTTTTTATCTCAATTTTAGTATAGAAATAATTCAAAACGTAATCAAAATTCAATGTTCAATTTCTCATAAGAAGCGTGGATTTGATTAATTATTGTAAAGTCATGTATATAAAGTTGTAGTACATTACAATGATAAGCATAACCTTCAAAAAAATTATTCTTCAAAACTTACTTGGAATAAAATTGAATTAAATTTCAAGCACAGCATTCGCAACACACTATTTTAAGTGACGTAAATATAATACATAATTATATAAATAAATGAGAAATAAAAATTTTCATTGCTACATCAAACTTAACAGATAGCTAATACCCGATTCTGAATTACGCATAATTATGAATGAATGATAAAAAACCTTACCATAACCTTTTCTGCTGAACTATTTCTTATGAATTATCGAGTGGAGCAGAATTCAATTTACAACGCCTTGATAATCTGAAACGTGGGCCGGCGTCAAAATAACTGGACGTAAACTTTGAATTTATGACGTGACCAAAATATAAACAGCTGCACTATTAGTTCGTCTATCTCGCTTATTAATATTAGACTGGCAAATAGTGCCATCTCATTCTAAGTATGAATGAACTTATTTTGCTGCCAGCATCTACTGGAATGGTCTAAGGCACTCTAAGGGATTCTATTATCAAAGAAATTTAATTCATTTATCTTTTCTAGGTTCCGTAGTCGTCTTGACTTGTAGCCGCTTCCTATGTTTTACTATGCATTCGCTTGCCTTATGTTATTCAATGTAATATTATGAATACACTTGACAGGGTTAAATTTTTAATACTAACTGAATGTAACAAATCAGAACTATTAGTTAAAAAGACTAGACCTAACAACATGAGACCGAGATCTGAAGCATGTAATTATATTATTTCTAAATATAATAACGTGTATGGGACTAGGCGCGAGGAATATATGACACCAATCATAGTAAATAATCTCCCAGAGGACCTGCAATCAAAGTACAAAAATAACCATGTACCGGTCAAAAGTAAGTGACGATAGCCTGAAAAAATTCTACATTGATGCCCAAAGCGGCCCATCAGGCTCACGTGTGTAGACCTGGGACTAAAACAGAGCCATATACTAGAATGATGATAAACCCGCTTTCATTATCAAATTACTCGCCTCTGCTCCTATTTTTGATATAACAATATTGTGTATACGACTCTCTGCGGCACGAATAAACCCACGAGGTTTCTGTGCCACAGTTTCTAATGTATATGAATGTAAGCATATTGAACAATACATTAATAAAAGTCGTTGAATTTTGACGTGACTTGTATAGAGCTTTAGTCAAATTTTAATCGATAGTAAGGCAAGTGAACGGTCGGTGAGATATTGGAACTGGCCATTAAACGGAAACGTGATAAAATCTTGACGTCATTTCGTCTCTGTCTGTCTGTGTTATATGATTATAAGAAATGTAGAAGTGAAAAGTTATATCCGTACAGAAACTAGATTTTTTAAATAAAAGCGCCAGACAAACAGACATCGTATATCCCGAAGCTAAATGAGTTGGGCTTGTGTTATGGGTAATATACAATGGACCACTCTAGGCTGATACCAGACATCCAGGCATAGAAAATAACGGAAAGATCATTTACGAAATTTTCCATGCCAGGACTCGAAACCCAAGCCTCTGCGTTGATATGGTTTAATTAGTTCATGGCTGGGCCACTATGCCTTTAAGCCAAACGTTGATACGAGGTGGGCTGGCAAGGCAGGCTTAACCTACTCAACCACAAAGGCCGTAATTTTAATTTAGATTTGCACAAAATTACATAGGCTATTAGTACAAACAATGACAAAATATGTTGAAAATATTAATTATTATTCTTCTTTTTCTTTCACTAGATCCCAATTATTTGGGGTCGGCACGATGTCTTTTCCTTCCACACTCCTCTATATTGACATACATCTTCTGTCACACCACAAATCATCATATCATCCTTCACACAATCCATCCATCATTAGTATGATGAAAAATATCCACATCCCACGTAACCAAATACCAACAAAGAAATCCCCTTTTACATCTTTATTATATATACGTATTTTACTATGTACTCGGTTAAAAATAATCGATAACTCATCAATCGCCGTTAGTGCAATCGAATATTATCTTTAAAAATGTTATATTCCACGCTACATAGTTAAAACATTAATCGATAGTATCAATTAAATGTGAATAATCGATTATTGGGAGACTTGGATCTATAGCGATTCTCACAGAATACGTTCAGTGAGCGTTTTGATTTGGTCGAATAATATGTGGAACGAATTTTAAATAATAAGTGAGCAGACAAAACAATCGAAATTTGAATTCTTGGCGTTTTGCTCACACGCAATTGTATTACAAAATTGTTTATGATATTTAGTATAAAGGGGCCCACTCACCGTCCTGTATTGCAGTCCGCCGCGTAATGTAGTGTAGGACTGAGGATGTTGTTGCAGCCTGTATTGCAACCTAGGTACGCATGCGTCCCGCGGGTACCGACGTTAGTCGGGGCCCCGGGGACGTAGATATGCGCAAGATCTCCTCCCGTAATTTCGCTACGGAGGTCCTCCAACGTCTGGGGAGCGGAGGATCAAACCCCTGTTGACGAAGTGAGTTAGCCTCTCCCGGGGCATTCTCAAGCACTAATGCGCAGGATTAGTGTGCGCGTAACTACGTTCTAAGTCTCACGCTATTCCTACCATGAGCGCGGGGCACATGGGAGAAAGGGGGTTTTAGTGGAGTATTAGTCCATGGGTTACCTCTTTAATAGGGGTGCCTTGCTGAGTCTCCACACAAGCCGGCAATTGACTCTGTTATCTGCGCCATCTTCAGTGGATAACTCTCATTGCTTTGGTCTAATCCCAGTAAAGGACCCGGTAGTGTACGAAATGTATGTCCCCTGTATTGCATCCTGTAACACCGAGCAGGATACCTCTCGAGTCTTGGAAGCCGCGTCCACTGTAGACCTGCAATGTACGATCGTGTATGGCGCCCTATAGGTACTCAATATGTTCCATTTTTGAAGTTCCCGTAGCTATCTTGGCTTAAATTACACTATTTTTTAAATTGTTAAGTCCATCTGTCTGTCTATCACAGTCATTTTTCTCTGATGTATGCCTCAGCATACACTACTATTAAACGCGAGCATTTCGAAATCGCAGAGAAATGTAAAGTGTAGCTATCTACATATTATACAAGTGCACGCATTAGCGTTTTTTTTCTGTAACTGATATTGAAACCGTAATTTGTTACATCTGGATAGCAGTTCGCCAAAAATCCAATGTGGTAATGAAATAAAGCAAAAACGCCAACCGCTGTGCGTATTTGTACTCGTTTTCAGATATTCTTAAACCGGCCGCGTTTAATCGTAGTGCGTCCTAAGCCTTACTGCTCTACATTTGGCGTAATGTTAGTGCTAGTCTAGTGAACATTTCACGCAGATGTAGCGATGGGTTTAATGCGTTATTTGTGATGAGACACTTATTGGTTATTGACGTTAAACATTGACAGACAACCAATAATTCACCAACTGGTTAATGGTTGACAACTTATTCGTGGCTATTTTGTAAACAACCTCTAATTACCTCTGACTTTTATAATAGTCACCCACCTCTAAGTCTGCCATTTAGCATATTTTATTCAATTATAAGTTCAATGACAATTTTAACTGATTTCCTATTTAATCACCATCCTTTAAGCTCTCTGAGTATGACAGAGCGACATGCTTTCATTAAAATTTAAACTACTAACACAAAGAAAGAAAATTAAAATCAGTTCTATTTAACATTTTATATTTAGTCACTGTTGACTATCGCTAAGAATATTATATTATTAGGATCTCACGACAAAAATAATAAAAATGAAAACATAAAAAAATAAACACAACATACAGACGCACCGACAACGAGTTTATTTACACAATTAGCTTGCGCCCGCGACCCTATCTGCGTCCATTTAGCTCGACTATATTTATATGGATCCCGGTGAACCTGCTGCCCACCTTTCGACATCCCCTAGCCACTCGCACCCATGTTGCCCCTTGCCAATTTGTATGGCATTTTTTGGGCCCATTTAGGGAGTGGCGAGTCATCGTATGCCAATATTATCCATGTGCCCCACCACAATGCAACGGGCAGACGCCATAGTCCTCATAGACCCAAATCCCTAGTTCTACTAACAGTTCATCCAAATAGACCGGTCTTCACGAACACACAATACAATAGCCCATAAACGTCTCACTGTTAGGCTCGGGCTTCCCACTATAGGGGAACCAGTGTAATATAATTGGGGGAACGGATAGTATTATATCCGCCACGCTTGTCCAAGGCGGCTTGCTAGGTTTGACATATCACGATGTTTTTCTTTGTCAGAAAACTGCCTAAGTGGTGTATGCGTTCCGGACAGGATTCGAATTATGTTGGAATTTTTGAGTAATTATCGCGATTTTGCTGCTTTCGACTCTAGCTCTAGGTGTTAATATTTTTTATTGTTGGCAACCCTGCGCGTCAAGTTATCGTGAACGGGGGACTGACTCCCAGTAACGGTTGAAGCTGTCAACTTTTGAATAACACGTTCCATTTCTTGCAGTATATTTCTAACATTATAACCGTCACGAACACACGTAAACCACAGAATTATATTCGGTCTATTTTCATAGATTTTATGTTCAACATACAGACACAATTCGTACACAGTTTTATTACTACAGATTCATAGAATGTGCGTGAATTTTTTATCGTCTCATTAAAAAATAACCAACCATCGGTCGTCGTCTGAGCTGGGCGTCATGTCAACTGAGACAAAGTAGGTAAGTGAGAATAATAGTTCCTATATGGGTTCAGTATAATTTCATAATGCATTATAAACTAGTCATTCCTTAAAAACTAGTTTTAAGAAATTTCTCCTACTTGTGTACCTATAAGGCGGGGAAGTCCATCAGTAGGGTAAGTTCGTACACCTCTCGTTTTTAACTTGTTTTTGAAACGAAATTTAACGCCAAGTAAAATTTGAAGGTAGAACTAAATAGAGCTTTACTGACCGGTTTGTTGTCGTTGTCGCTTTTTAAATACGGAAATAAGGGGAGATGTACCGAGTTCCGCCACTGACGGATTTGACTGTATACCCGTTGCAACTTTCAATAAATATCCCTAGAAATATACAGTATGGTATATAAGCTGAATTATGAGTGCAGTTTGCACAGGACAGAGACATCTGGCGGCTCTCATTTCGGAGGCCATAACATACTTTGGGTCGCTGAGTCAAAGGAGTTAGTTATTCCCAATTATAGGCGAAACATTTACAAGATTCCTTACAATTTTGAATAATAGAAGGAACCCAAATATAAACATCACTAGTAGGATTCAATGAAGCAATTAATAATCCATACGCAGACCCTATAGGCGCAGACACCGATATATTGGTATTGCGCTTGAGGCAATCAACCTGCATGGCTATTCCAGCAGAAACGGGAAAAAACGTGTTAAATAGAACCTATATTACCACCATTCAACTCTAAGCCTTAAATCTATGTAGTATTAGTAGGTATTTCAGCGCGGGTCCCTAAGTAATACATCAAAACTTGTTATATCAAAATCGACTTTAATGCTAAGAACTTAAGGTTTATTTAAGTGAAGTTGTTATATTGACATAGAAAAAGTACGAAAAATATCAAAAGCGGCCACTGTGAGAACGGCCTCAGTTGATACGTAATACGTTTTTTTGATACGTCCACGCAGATTAAACGGTCAGTACGCGTTGAATATTAATATAAATGGGCAAATTTTATTAATTTTAAATCTGTATACAGAACGTACACGTCGGAGGCTCTGCCATCTAGTGGTATACACGCAAATATAATAATCATTTGTTCTACATACATACATAGATACATACATACATATTATCACGCCTGTTTCCCATGGGGGTAGGCAGAGACTATAGATCTCCATTTGCGGGAATCGTGACAAACAACTTTCGCTTCATTTACTTTCCATTAACCATAAATAACGTGCATTTGATATTCATTGATTCTTAGAGTAATAATTCATTATTATCAAAGCATTTCGTATGATTAGTAAGAGATTCGATGGCCCACTACCACCTTTCCTAAAGGCGTCAATACACGATCCTGCAAAGCAGTTATGCAGTGGAATGAGCTTGCAGGACTCGAGAGGCATTCTGCTCGGTGTTCCAGGACGTAATGCAGGCTGTCAATCCTGAATAACGCGGGGTTTTTATTGCTTGAGTTCAGAAAACCCACCTGATGGAAAGCGGTTACCACCGCCTATGAACATTTGTAACACCAAAGGTGCTACCAATGTGCTGCCGCTCTCTAAAGGGGAGCCCCCTTTAGCAACCTAAACCTTTCGGCCATTAATGCCGAAACACTACTCAACGTTGTTATGACGGCATACACCAGACCAGGGGTAGTAGCCATCTAGACGGACAATACCCTACCACTTGACTGTGGGTTGTTTTATCACCTCTTACGACAGGCCACCCGGCCGCAGGAAATTGTATTCTTTCTCCGTTCCTGCACGAATAGACCTTAATTCAGGAGCGTGAATGGGCCCTTTGTCCCATCCCCTCCATTTAATTCCTTCTGTTTGATACCATCCCTATCCCATCTCCTTTAATCCATTCCGCCTATTCCATTCTAAAGGCTAGACCGTGTTGGATCTACTTTTGGTGTTGCAAACTTGCATAGGCGAAGCTTACTGCTTTCCATTAGATGCCTATTATTAATACCTGTTTACATTCGAAACGTCTGCCTTAAGGCACAGAATTTGTTTTCCTAGTTGTTCTTCTCCACTTCGTGCATTATCAGAATAGTAGGTTTACCTCAAATTAAAGCATAAGAGCCCTGCCGTGGCAGCGACCGGCCAGTGCCTGATCCCTTTATTAACCGATTACAAGATTTCTATGGCCATTTACAATCTATCGATACTTTACGGTGACTACATTTATTAATAAATTAACAGTTTTTAAGTAAGTCTTCGGTGGCATGCAAATATTTAAGACGTTGTTGTCTCTAAAATGAATGGTACAAAAACACTATTGACATTATGGAGAAACTAAAGACCAAATCGCTCAGGCCTTTGTTTCGGCCCTGAGCCAACTAATGATGTTATATTGAACGTCAGTGGCAATTACTCGTTGATTTATAACATAAATACTACTATTAAGAGAAGATATACCATCTTTAAATAGATGGTATTAACTTCCTAATTGTGGCAATAGATCTTGTATAGGTAAGTACTTGGGTACCTATATCGCACGCTTAATCCCATACTGACACTATAGAAAATAGTGAATTTTCTATCCAAAAGGTTTTTTAAGCATAAACAATTACAAGAGTACATGCACTATTACAACGCTTTATTAATGGATATTTCTATTACTTTTAAACCAGGATTAGCACTATTACACGTATTGCCATGTTTTACGATAGATGGCATTGAAAAGTCGATTTGGCAAAATTTTGGACAGTGTCAGTATTGGATTAAGCGTGGCGATAAGTATACATATATATGTAATCTTCTACGAGACTTTTATATTAAGGCTGTTTAAAGATTCTATGACGAGTTACTCGTTAAGTTTTGGTATGTTTTAAAAAAACAACAGTTGCTTAAATGAATAAGTAAAAAAAGATATGAACCGATAAAGCACTGGATATAAATAATATTTGGCAAGTATGTAGCAGTCTACGAAATATAAAGAGTTCCACGGAGGTGACAAATTAGCATTGTTTTAGTTATTTAGCTACAGAACATGTAGTTTATAGTGTCATGTCCGTCCATACGGTTATCTTGGTATGGCACTTTCATTTCTCTCAGAAAGTACTTATATCTATCTTATATACTCAAGATGGGGAATTTCGTCAGTGGGGGAACTCCGTACATCCTCGTTATTTCCGTGTTTAAATAGCTACCACGACAACAAATCGGTCAGTAAAGCTAAGACACCATTAGACTCAACGTTCGAATTGTAGTTGGCGTTAAATTTCGTTTAAAAAAAGGTAAAAAATGAGAGGTATACGAACTTACCCCACTGACGGTCTTCCCCACCTTTATTATAAATACAATTTAATGGGACTATATATTCTATATGGCGTTATACATACAATGGCTTAGTGAATCTGCGAAATAACCGAAAATTAGGGGTTTTAGTCACTAAGGAATTTATTTGGGAGTTTTCAGTACTTATAAACATGCGATGTTAATGAAGTTAAAAAAATCATAATGAAGTTTCGTAATTACTTTTTCTGATGAATCAACAAGGTGGGGGGTGGATATCTACTTCCCAAGTCGTAAGTGTTCAAAAATTAAAGAGATGCCCTCTAATTCTGAACTAAGAGGTGGAAAATTCTGAGAAAAATAAAGTGAGAACTTAAAAAGAAAGGAAGAAAGAAAAAATATTTATTGTCGCGAATGAATGCACATAAAACTAAAAATAAACTAAATTAACAATATACGTACTCATAAAACATAAATCCATTAGAATTTTATAAAAAGAAAACTTTAAACAGAAATAGGGTTGAACAATATCCGTAGAGTAGTTTCTAAGATATGGGACATTTTCGACCTTTTTTTTGGGTTACATAGCAAAATGACAGGAACAGTGTATATTCATCACTTCTATGGAACCCTTTAATATATCGAATAGGTCACACACTACTCTTCTTTTTATTAATCATGCAATCTTTGTAATATTAAAACTGTAATCTTAAATTACGGCATGCCGGTATGTAAGTATGATAATTACTTTCAATTGCATCAAAAACGTACCCTTTAGCGATTCTCATCGCCCGTAATCATAATTTTAATAAAAAAGTTTAATTTTCATACTTATACCTGCAATCGCCTTATAATTTGATCACGAATTCTACTTAAACACGATGTTCAGGTTTTGGGAAATAATAAAAGTATTTATGACAAATTGTTTTCTATTTATTGTCTCCGAATACATAGAAATAATTCTTAAGCTAATTACGACACTATAACAAATAGATAGCGAAAAATACACAAAGGAGTGTAGACCGATTTTGATGACTAAAAACTAAACTAAAAGGGTATCATTAGGTTTGTGCAATATCAACTATTCTAGTTAGAGATCCGATCGGCTGATTTTGATGCTACTTTAATTTTCATCAAAATCAGCCCGGAGACTCTTGACTAATTTTCGCTAGATAGAGAAAATTATACTATATTATATTTTCGAATTTGGCCATGTAGGCACTTGAAACAATCACCTGTATATTTTTATAGAAAATCTTTATTTTTATACGTTAGTAAACTGGAAGACGGTCCTGATGGTAAGTGGTTGCATCAGTCGCACATCTATGACATCAAGGAAGCTGATACGGTATCTAGATAGATAGATAGATAACACTTTATTATACACCAATACAAAAATGAACTTAAAAACTAAAATTATATCTAGTTGTGTACAAAGGGCGGTCTTATCGCTAAAAAGCCATCTCTTCCAGACAACCCCGGGAATGAATTGTGATGATAATGGCGATGGTGGTATACGTAACATATAGTACGAACTACTTACATTTTAAAAATAAATACATAAATGATATATATGTAGATATTTTATATATTACATAGATATATGCTTAATATACATACCTTACAAATACATATCTACAGAATATATAAAAATTTATAAATGAATTTAAATATCATATTATCTATCTATCTGTGGTATCTACCACATTAAAAGGTGTGAGATGTCGTTTGACATCTTTAAAAAATGTCTTTCTTTCTTTTATTTAACTCAATAGGTAACGAAATATTAGCCATCAAAGTCATAAACATTGTATCCCCCGCTCTAACTTTTAAGCTAGAAAATTCTGAAAAAAAAATTAAATCTTAGAACTTAAAAATAATTTCAACAAAAACTGGTTTGAATAAGTTTCGTTAGGATTGTTTTGGCATTGTGTATCGTTCTGGAAACAACGGAAAACGGTGGACGTTTGTCACCTCAGTGGAACCCTTTATAGTTCGTGGACACTGTCACGCACTTGCTAGATTAATTATAGATAGGAATTTGAGAAAATGAGGCAAAGATATGCAAGCTTACCTGTTATAAAAAAATATAAAGACCAGATGCGTTCGGATTAGCATGCGTGCGCGCTTTAAGTGGGTTAGGCCGCTAATTGCCTTGCGCCTGCGCATATCAGGCGAAAAAAATAAACAACGTCTGATGATTTAGAGAAATTATCGCAACATCAAGCTACCTTGATCTTAAGCCGATTAATCGGTTCTGTTTTTATATGCAAGGCTTTAGAGATTAAAGGCTTTTGCGCGCAGGCTTTTAAGGGAGTTCTGGAATTTATAATAAAGAATGAAAATTAAGAAAAGAAAACAAAAATTAGAAAAGAAACTTCAAACAGAAAAGAAGGATCTTGTTTCAATAATGTGTTATCTTGGTACAACAATTTTAGAATAGAGTTTTTTTAACCTTTAGAAATAATTGTATCGAAAGGAATAACGTGGTATCTTTCAAAATATATTATAAAAAAAACTTATTAGTTTTGATACAAATATTTTTTGAAAATTAACTATTTACAAAAATTTCAAGTTTCAAGATAGCACATTATTTTAGCAGAGCCGATATCAAGAAATAAAAGACATAAATTGCCACGACTAGACAATCTTGCTCGTCGGGTGGAGTAGCAATTGATAACAAAGGGGTACGAGAAAAGTTATATTGAACTCTGTGTAGGGGCCAGCAACGGCCGTACATTGCCGCGTCAGCGATTTTAATATATCATTCAAGTCAGTACTCGTCCAGCACTGTACTCGATCCGTCGGCAAACAGCCACTGATCCTAGAACAATCGTTTCATTAGCGTAATTTTGCAATAAACAATTTGCATCTAGGACTTCTATCATTAACATCCCGTGTAAGAAAACACACTAGATACACTTTGTATCTAACAGCTCTTAATACTATGGCGTCGGGATAGGGGTTCTCTTCAAAATATTACAAATACTTTTCTAAGTTTGAACTCTTTTATGTATTTTTATTCCTGATTACATAGCGCTTACTTATTACTACACCTTTTGAATAATACTCTTCTCTTTCTTTAAAAAAGGGGACAGTAACAATAGCTAAAATAGTTACGGGACTCTTATTTTGCTTAAAAACTACTTCATTTAGGGTCGATTTTTCAATCATCAGATAAAAGTTATAAGTCGTATAAATTTAAAACCTGACTAAATTCACTTTCTAACACTACATTATAATATATTATTTATTCCTATTAGTCCTCCTTACCTTAAGAAACGTTTTGAATTCCTTCGCCTTTCTACTTCCCACAATTTGCACTAACTAATATGTTTGATAAACAAACATACTATATATATACTATATTTAGTACGTCATATCATTATTATAACTTTCATAATATTTTTCTTTCCTCTTATTGTGTCTTGGTCTTATTGAGTATGCACTGTTTGCTACAACTCCATTAATTCTTCAAAAAGTAATTCTGTATAAAACTTATTAAAAAAACAACTTGAGATATAAATAGAATAAGAAACTTAAAGAAAAACATTATTTAGCTAGACGTGTTGCTGGGGAGTTTCTTGCCGCTTCTTCTCCTTAACAGCAATAACACTATGTGAAGCGGTATACATAGAATAGGAAGAAAAATTAAATTTTAACTTATATATTTATATGACCTTCAGAAAGTGTTCTCCAGTGGAACTTATTTTGAATAAAAAACTTTGAATTTGAATTTGAATTTGAATTTGAATACCTAATAATCTGCACCACCAACATCGCCAGATTAGGTTAAACTTTAACTATTCTTTAAGTTAGGTTGCCTTGAAGAGATTGCTTTAAGCGATAAGGCCGCCTATTGTTTCTACCATGACAATATTGTAATTGTGTATTTTTGAAATTGTATATTTGGTGAGCAATAAAGAGTCATCTATCTATCTATCTAAATTCAAAAGTGAAACAATTCAATTGTTTTATTCATGTAACTGTCATTATTAATTTCCTCCTGTTGTTTTATTCTGTAGAATAATTGTGATCATCGTTTTTCATGATCATTGAAAAATCGGCCCTTAGATGACTAAATTGTTATGATTTATCAGGGGTCTGTCAAACAACAGGTACCTTTTTCAAACGATTTTTATTCATTTATGAATTACACAGAGAGTTTTATTACCTGTCCGCATTTGGACTTCTTTTGTTTTATTTGTGTTTAAAATTTGTAATTAGAAAAGCCGCCTATTGTATATTGGTAATCCTTTATGATGGTCGTTAGCCAGGTGTGATTGGTGGAAATAATTGTTTACGCGGTCGTGACATATTGTAAGCTGAGGATAAAGGAATGCCCTAACGGAGAGACCGGCAGTCTAGCGAGAACCACGATGAAAGCAGAACGTGTACATTCGATAAGCGATATAGTGACGGACTTTGCGCGTGTTATTTAATTGTGCATTACAATTGGACTTATTGCGACCGGTTATATTTGTATCTGTGTTATACGTGTTCGTGTAGTTCTAATAAATTCTATAGTTATTCCAACGGCATTTTAATTGGAGTCCCGTAACTCGTAATACCATGACCAAAAAGCAGAAGAGTTAAAGAGAGGTGAGGTAAAAAGCATCTCAAATAAAAGTGCATGTCTGAAGAGGTTAATGAAAGTAGATGAAGCGAAAGTTGTTTGTCAGGATCGCGCAAATATGTATGTACTGGTAGGTATATATTAATTATATGTATGGTGGCCACTCCTAACTTTTGGTTTAAAGACTCCTTAGTTTTCGAGAAAACTGATTGTGACATACAAAGACAGACAAAGATGAAAATTTCGCAAGGACGCCGTTATAGCCAAAAAAACTTTTTAAAAATACAGACGAATTGAGAACCTCTTCCTTTTTTGAAGTCGGTCAAAAAGTGCTTTAAAACCACAATAAAGTCAAACTAACACTCTTTCAACATTCTTCTATTTACTATTCTATGCATGCCTTACGCGGATCTTAAAGACGAGTATTCACAGATTGTAAATATCCTTACTTCCTCTCAATAACTACAGCAATTTATTATAACGTTTACCACACGTAGATAAGTGTCTTATATCTAGTATTATTTTTATTAACTTAGAAGACTTACTTATCTATAACTTATCGTTACAGAGGCTTTAGATAGCTTAAGGGATTACAATCGCTCACTGTCGATAAACTAAGTGAATTTAATGCACACGTATAATAAAAATAAATAACTAAAAGGTTTAGATGCATTTTAGAATGACGTAGTAATACAACTAAAATAAAGCCACTTTACAATATAATAATATTTTTATATTAATAAACAAAAACTGTCAGTCCTACTGCATGTCAGAAGTGAAGGCTATGTTTCTGAGCACGTTAAGTGCTTTTCCCCATCCCAAAAGTGCCAAATGTGCCTAAAAAATTATGACTATTTTTTTAATGCAGCCAGGCAGACGGCCCACTTGATGGAAAGCGGTTACCATCGCCTATGGACATTTGCAACACCAAAGGTGCTACAAATGCGCTGCTGCTCTCTTAAGGGAGACTGGAACCTGGCCACTAATGCCGGAACACAACTCAAGGTTGTTATGGCGGCATACTCTAGACCAGGGGTGGTAGCCATCCAGTCGGGCAAATGCCCTACCACCTGGCTGTGGGTTGTTTAGTCGCCTCTTACGACAGGCCGCCGGGCCGCAGGAAATTGTATTCTTTCTCCGTTCCTGCACGGGTAAAAGTCACTTCAATAAAGGTACTAAAGTGTTTATGATTTCACTCTTTGTTGCACTGTTATATATAATAACTAGCATTAGCCCGTGTCTTTGTCCACATTGGACGGGTCACAAAGATTACAGTTATTATTCCTAAATATAAAATCGAAGATTATTTATAGCTGAGTAAGGTAAGGGATATTTTAGTACCAAAATACCGGAATGAATGAATATCGGAAATGCTCGTAAGAATTCAGAACAAGTAATGTTACAACTACAATTATTTTACTAAGGATTTTGTCGATCAGTGAAAATTTCGCATCGGAATCGGCCCAGTAGTTTTTACGTGAATCCCGAACAAACAGACAAACAAAAAAACCACAATTTTATAATATTAGAGATTTTATTTTTAAGTAAAACTAAACTATAAATAAAACAACAAAATAACATAATGTTATAAATAAACTCGAAATTACTATCGGCAGAAACTCTGATTTAAAAATATAATTCCAATGTAGTGGAACATTTACAAGCCAATAGATGGCGCTGTGCAATAATTAAGGTCGCAAACGATTCCCGAAACGTACAAAGAATATATATAAAAAAATCCAACAGTAATAGACAGTAGACGGGCCTGCGAGGAACAGTAATAGACTCGCTGGAAGATCTTCCTTTGAGACGGAGGAGCATTCCATCTCGCTCCTCCGGCCTATACGGGGCACGGGGGCACTCCCCTTACCAAAATTTAAGTGAAAACTACTATTATTATTAAACACCATTTTTAGAAATACTTAAGTCTATAAATTCAAAGATTTTATTCATATTTGTTCAATAAGTAAATAAAATCAGCAGACAAACACACGGTATATCCCCAAATTAAGCAAGTTACGCTTGTGTTATGGGTAATATACAACGGACCACTCTGGGGCCGATCCCAGACACCCAGACCATAGTAAATAACGGAGAAAATACGTTTCCGAAATTTGCTATACCAGGAATCGAACCCGAAGCCTCTGCGTTGCAGTGAGGTAAGCTGGCAAAGCCTTAGCCCGCTCAACCACAGAGAGAACATTTTTAAAGTACATACATTTAAATCAAATTTAAGTACTTTTTATCCTATGTACACAGTTTCAAAAAGTATTATCGCTGTATTAAGAAGTGGCAAGAAACTCTAGCAATATGTGTATCTAAAATTCTTTTATTTCATATTTGTCTATCTCAGGCTTTTTTATAAAGTACGTAACATAGCAGGGTTAAGCAGATGACTGTAAAGTCTCACACGAACAAAGTAACGGCTATAGCTAGAATATAATATTATTTCTGTCATAAACTACATAATACCAGTTCGCAAACACCTGCCTCCAGCTAAGCCTGTCTCAACTGTAAGTCTGTCTATTCTGTCATAGACAACACATGTAGGTGCAGTACAAGTACTGTACAGTCGTAGTTAATCCGACGACACTATGGTGGGACTATTAAACGCTTTAGTAGTACACAGTACCAACATGCCTAGGCCGGCTGGTACCAATTACTTGTGGTGTGGAGGAATCAATAAGCGACCGCGATTTGATATCTGTATACTGTATGTAACGACTAACCTCTTTAGTCGTATACAAGTGTGGCATAATTCCCCATTAATTACGCCACACCTGTGTAAGACTGATCACAAAAATTTACACTTAGTATAAGTGTCGTAGTTTTTTAGTTATCGGCCATTTAAAATAAAAGTATACATCTCTGTTCACTCTTTTTGGTGCCATTTGCACTGTAGAGGCGTGCTCCGTATAGGGTGGAGGAGCGAGATGGAATGCTCCTCCGTCTCGAAGGAAGATCTTCCAGCGAGGCTAGTGTTGTTTCTCGCAGGTCTAGGCCCACCTGTTACTGTTGGAAATTTGTATATATTCTTTGTACGTTTCGGGAAACGTTTACGACCTCAATTATTGCACAGCGCCATCTATTAGATTGTAAGTGTTCCACTACAGCACCAATCTCAGATTTTTCAGTCTGTTCTTTTAGCATTATACTTAAATAGCTGTATTATCAAATGTGATTCGCTCTACCGCGACCACATCGCTTCATGAGTTTAATAGTAATACGAAATAAAATATTGGCAACGCATTGGACAGCGTTTTGGAAATGTTTCCAAAGGACGACGATTCGGAAGCAATATTATGTGTTTAACATTTTTATCTGTATTTATTGTTTATATTTATTGGGTAGTTTAATTTATTTTTCAGTCTTCATTTCTGTACATACAATTTAATTTTAATTTTAATGTTATTATATTAATATACATTATTTTATATTATCTAATCATTATATTTTATTCAAGATATTTTTTATAAAGGCAATATTTTTTTGTATTTGTTTTATAAAACAAAGTTTATTATTATATTACGTTAAAAATAATGTATAAACCAGTAAATAATACAATAAAATTAATATACTATAATTTTTTCATAATGACAACTAACCGGGCTTGGTGGGAAACTTAAGGGTTATAGACGATCGTAAAAAAAGCTTAATATATATTCTTATGACTCAACCCACACACCACCCACACAAGTTAAACCATCTAGTCCTATAAGTAAGTTAATAGTAGGAAACACAACATCTTTGTGTGAGCAGGTAAGCGATACCAAGAAAGAGACAGCGGTGATAGCAATGGGACCATGGGACATTAGTTACCTTCAGTTAACTCGATTTTGAATTAAGATAGTGGAAATAAATAATGAGTGATTCATTTCTAACTTTTAATACTTGATTTTCCCTTTTATTATGCGTATAAGGCTGTCTTATTTCTATTGGAGGCCGGAGGATAACATAAGGATTTCGTTCTTGTTAAAGTGCAAGTCTAAAAAGCCGAAGCATCTAAAACCAGTTCCAATCACTTCCCGGGTGCTAAAAACATTTTCGTTCCGCTATCAACAATTTAGTCCATTGTAGCCCGAGAACGGCTTAATAGAAAAATATATCCGGTTGACAAAGGGACCCCCCTATCTATTACCAAAAGTAATTCAACCCTTAAAGGCAGGGTGGCTCAAAATCAATTGGAGTTCGACCCCGATTATTTGTGGCATCGCTTTACATTATCCAACGGTTTTTAGGGTTCTGTAACCGTTTTGACGAAACAGTAAGAAAGAAAAAGCCTTTATTTGAAGAAAAATGGCGATAAACCGGAAACCTTACGTTTGTCATCTCTATAGAACTGAGGGCGGAATGACACGCACTTCGTTGTTTTTTAAAGTTTTAATACTCCAAAATGCACATACCGGCAAAATTAACAGAACACTAGTAAAAAATAAAAAATAATTCAATCTTGTTTCAAATTCAGAACTTGTTATATATTTTTCTTATTTAGCTCTCATTTGAAAAAAGAAAAAAATTAAAAGGCATTTGATTCATTGATTTGTTCTTTTGTTCAACATCATCCGCAGTATGCCCAGTAGGGCGAAAACTGTTTTCAGAGCACGGGGAGGAAACATGCGACACTAAACTTTCATTTATATACAGTTATGTAAGATTTTAAATATTGCAATTCTTAAATTTTCAACTTTTTTTTTCGCTAAAGCTTATTTTAAACTCCACAAATACCACATTAAGGAACGTATTATTTTGCAACCCATATTATTTAGTAATATAATATGTACAAAACATAACAACCTCCTTTGTCTATATACATTTATTCGTCTATGCTATACATGTCATTTTCTATTCTACTTACATTTGCTACCATTATAGGACGTACATGTCCACAATTAATTTCATTATTTCACCCACTATATTATTTGTGTGCAACAATATAAGTACCACTTTCTTAATTTTTACTCTGTTCCGCTAATTGTGGCGGTGTGTGTATATTACATACTATGTTTGCCAGCGAAATTTCGTTCGTGTTACGATGACACAAAATTGTTAATGGATTGCAAAAAAAATATTATTTCTATGTATTAATGTTACCAATTTTTTTTTAAAATGATTTAGACCGCGTTCCATACGAAGCTCAACCACGCTCATTTGCTTGCGAGCGTTATAATCATAAACTCAAGTGGAACGGATTAGGGAACGTTGATGTCATTAACGACGAAATACCCAAATGTCATTGGTTGACCTATGGTAGATTTGAAAATCGTGCCTTTGTCAACGTATCGATAGAGAGAATTAATGCTCTGTGGTCAAAGGCCACTTTGACCCACCTCTCGATATGGGTCGTTGTGAGCGTTGCGTAATCGAAAATTATGACATCGCTAGTGACGTCTTCGCCACGAACGTGGTCGCTATGTGAAACGACTGAAGGAGCATCATGGGCGTTGTAAGCTACAAGTAGAAAGTAGCCATAGTCAAAACCCCGCGCGAACGAAGTCCCAGAGCGAAGCAATTTAAGAATAAATTAAAAAAAAAACTCATGAAATTAAATCGATGTAGGTACTTTGATCTGGTTTTAAAGCAGTAACAAACATAAACAGGGTCAGTAAAATATTTTTTTACGAGAGCTTAATTCCAAACTACCTGTACGTTACCTAGCTTCACTTAATCCCAACTTTAAACCGTTTACGATCGTTTTACTAGCAATCTAGTTTAATTGACCAGCAGTTAGCGGCGGTCTTTTTGAACAAAGTCAAAACTTGGGACCACAGCGCTGCATAACTTACACAAAGAATCATTACAATAAAATAACACATTATTGTGCCTTTGGTGCCGAGGAAAACTTCGTTCGCATTGCCATGACAACAAGTTTGTTAGTGTATTGCAACAGTGACACCAAAAATATGTGCACTCAGAGTCATCTTCTTGGCTATATTCGTCTATAATAATAAATAAAATAACAGCCCATTACCGCGCTCGGACCTCTCACTATAGGGGAATGGACAGTATACCCGCCACGCTTGTCCAAGGCAGCTTGGCATGTTTGACACATCGGCTATCTGAATATGCAGGTTTCATCATAATGTTTTCCTTCACCGTGGGTAGCACGTGGTAATTGTAACAATATGCACGTTAGGTCGAAAAACTGCGTAAGAGGTGTATGCATGGATAGGATTCGAACATGCGCCCTTTGAGTTTCGGACGCGTGCGTTAGCCATTACGCTACTGCGACTTATATTCGTCTATCCTACGGAAACGGCGCCATTGAACGGGATTAAAGGAAGATGTAATAACAAGAGTTGAGACAGAAATGTTAAGGTGGTTTGGACATGTAGAGAGAATGTTGGAAAGGATACTGACTAGATAGATGTATGACAATTGTTTATTATTTAATACTGAACAATGATTTTGAGTCATGGCAACCCTATCTCTTGTTCATACTTCAGTACACATTCTTGATGCATGCATATTTCCTTCTCTTTTGTATACTAGTATGTATGTATATCTAACTCTGTCCCTCCCAATTATAGCTTATTTCACGAGGATGCCCCTATTGTGTCGTCGGATTTCGTTTGCAATGTTAAATAAATAGACATGTAAAAAATAATGGATTTTTGGCAAGTGCAGTAAGTTGGTGAACTTTTTTTAAATGGCGGCTATAAATTACTGAATTTGGTGAAAGTAATTGATTTAGCTGGTTTCAGGATATGCGCAAGATGCTTTATAAGCCAAAGGCGGACATAGTGTTTGGACATGAGTTTTAGGTGAGCCTATCTACTGTCTATACTTACATATTATTAATCAATAAACATTTACACAACCACTGAAGGGAATAAAATTATTATTAGCGTCAGCGGTTTTTGTGTGTACGGAATACCCGGGGTTTTTTTTAACTTCCGATCCACGCACACAACAATAGTGTTAATGGATATAGCGGTAGAGATGTGCTTTTTTTGTTAACGCAAGGTGAATACTTTTCATAGCATACTGAGTCCCTCTTGAGTGTGGGAGCGGGATCGACACCGACCGCAGCGTGTAAACTCTGGTAAAGACGTCCCCAACTACTCCGCTAAACCTAAACTAACTTGTGTGGAAGATCATGAGGTCATGAGCGAAGTTACTCCCATGAACAACCGCACAACAAGTTTGGTCACCCCGGGAAGCAGAGTAACCAACAATTGGTAGAGTCGGTGCTGGTAGGCCACGACTTACCTGCCACAATCAAATCGCGGATATCTTAGACGGTGGCCAGGTAAACAGCAACAATAATAAACGTGTATGTAAGTAGAGATTAATGAAATTTGATGAAACAAAATATGTATGTCAGGATCGTAGTAAGTAGAAATCCATCGTCTCTGCCTAACCCTAGAGGTCTTCTATAAATTACATCACGTTAGGGTCCTAAATTACATGATATTTAAGGTTTAAAACACGAAATTGGAACTATTGACAAAATCCTACTATACTGTATGAGCATAATGTTTAAATTATTAAAAAATAATTTAAATGGAAATAAAAATAATAATGTCAGAACTGCTATTTTAATTTAATAATTTCTCGATGAACAATTGCAAAACAGCTATTAGCCCTGTGGCAAGTTTCAATTAAATTTGTGTTTTCACTTGCTCTACTAGACAGACAAAAATTCTAAAAGTTGCATTGTTGAAATCGCCTGGTTCGATTAACCACCTGATTTTTGTAATTAATAAGTACATCTTACCAACTCGACACCACCAACTTTATTATATTATAGAAGATTATATGTTACACCATTTAGATAAAAAAAAATCGTTCAAGCGTCAGTCTTAGACCTAACGATGTACGTAATTTGGCTAATAATTTTATTGTGATGCAACTTTGCTGCGTTGATATGTGTACGCCTGCGAAGGTTTTCGACTTAAAAAGATTATATATTGTGCACAATGAAACATGTTATGATAAATAGCTAGATATACTGAGAAATAGGACTGCCGAAGGATGGAATTTGTCGGAGTCTGATGTTCCAGACAAATATAATCAAGGCGTCTTCAAGTCATTAGTGTATTGGTATCATCTAAGTGAGCGTGCTCCATCGCAGACCGCGTTACACTCAACATCAGGTGAGACTTAAATGCGAACCTATACAAACATAAAAATATAGATAGTAGATAGATATATACATAGTGTGGATTAACACAGACAACTGTATGTGGTTTGCTGACGCGTTAGGAAGCCGTCATACTTTTTTTCAATTCGCCACCTCCTCCGTCGTTGTTCAAGATGGAGGCCTTATTTTCCTTTTATTTTTATTTCTTATATTTACTGCTTTCTAAGGCAAATGGATGGGTTTATTTACATGTTTTCACTTACTGTATATATTCTTACTTTAGACGTTAATATTATTACATCTCAGCGTCACGAAAAAACAAAAACATTGTATACCAAAAAGGAATTCGATAAACTCTTTTTTACTTAAGTGGCATTGCAACGTATGTTAAATACAGATAGTAGATAAAAAATATGACTACATCAACCGTACCTTTCTTCCAGGAGCTTGGTGTGTCCAAGGCGGTGGTGCTATCAACCGCAGCGGCGGCGGCGCTGGTGGCAAGGCAGCCAGCAGCGGCGGGACCAGTGGCACCACCCCACCCATGGGTAGTGCCACCGCGAACTTTTGCACCCCCATCGTCCAGGGGACGAACCAGCCTCCCCCCGCCTGCATCGCGCCCCCGCCGGCCCCGTACCACGCCAGCTCGATCAGCTACTGGTATTCCACATCAACACCACTTCACCACAGCACTGTTATCGCCACTCACACATGTGATATTATATTAGATGACACTACACAAATACCTGCGGACAAGAGAAAATAATTGGTTAGGACTCTTCAAGAACGCACTTATAGCGTGCTCAGGACAACTTTGGGTTTATGACGCATTATAGTATATTTATCAATAATAAATGTATTATTTATTATTAATAATGCAATCATTGATATACCTATGCAGAAAACTATAGTAAACTAGGATATGCCCGAGACTTCGTCCATGCTTAACTTGAAATTCCCGTGGGATTCCTGGGACACAAAGTACCGCAGCATTTAAAAAAGAATGTAAGTTTAGTGATAACTAGGAATAAGCTAATTTTTATGCACCCGATAACTACAAACCGCTCCCGCGAAAATTCGCGCAGGATTCCCGAGATAAAAATATCACTCATTTTATTATATACAATTTGCTACCGATCAGTGAAAAAAATCATCATTTTTTTAGTCTGGTCATTTGAAACTATTAAATTTCCCACGGGTTTTCCAGGATACGAGAGCAGCGCAGATTTTAAGTTTGAGAATTTGCTATCGATCAGCGAAAAACGCATCGAATCGGCCCAGTATTTTTAAGTGAATCCCGAACAAACAGAAAACAAATCTAAACAAAATTGCATCATGTCCTTCATCCTTTATATAGTCTATACCAGTTGTTTTTTTAATAGCTTCAATGTACAGACAAGGCATGTTTAGATTGTTATCATATTATAGATATAGAAAAGGTCGTTTGCGATTTTTACTAGGGCAAGAATGGGATCACTGCCAAAATAAATATAGTAAAAAATAAAACTGTGCAATCGTTAGAGGTGAAAAACATCAAGTGTTTTCTTTAATTGGCTTGAGAACTTGCAAAAGAAGCATTTAGTCATAAATATCCTACCAAAAATTACTCAACAGATATTACACAATTTTCATTGCATTCTTGAAGCATGACGTCATGATTTATTCCTAATTTCCCCCTAGACGTTTGAACGTTGGAGAGGTGAGGGGTTATAATTTTTACGACTTTACACAACTATACCGCATCTATTTTAATAATATAAATAAAAATGTGATTAAAGAACATCGTCATTATTTTTCAAGATATGATTTCAACCCAAGCTATGTGAATAGTGACAACCCTTCACCTACTAAGTATTTTATTAATGGCATATAAAATAGACCTTCCTGTCAAACTGCATTCACAGACTAAATTTCTGACTAAAATGACCGTGACATAATATAAAGACGGTCGGATATTTTTACTATTTCATACAGATTCGATATTAAAATTTAAAACATAGTTACATGTTAATATAAAAAGTCTTCGTAACACAATTCTTAGACACGTCGTTAAAAAAAAATTCGCCATATGCCTGTCCGTCACAAACCTTCACGGAGCATCACATAATCAGTCACGTGTCTATATTTGACAGCTCGTCCGACGCAGATCGTAACTTCGAACAGATCAAAGAGAGTTTAAACGGAGCGTGCGCATTTATTGGAGCGGAAAAAACCGAAAAACACCCGGTTACGAGCTCCTTTCCTTTGGTATCCGGTTCTTTATGGTTTTAAAATTATACTGGCTGTTTAGTGTCAATAGCGAAGGTCCAGAATAGATTTCTAACTGTTAAAAAACTTGGCCTCCTATTTTAATAGAAGATATTTCAAATCATTCCAAATTCAAACAACTTTAGAATGCTTTTGAACATTCCAATCTAAAAGTTTCTAAAACAAAATTTGTTTTTTTTGGCTATTAAGAATAAACAAGATTTTATGTGCTTTTACATTTTATTTTACAAGTGTTGCATTGTCAAATAAACATTTTTTAAATAATTATTTATATTAGAGAGATTTTTTCGTTTTCTAAATATATGATCATAATATGTAGGTCAAATACACTGGGAACAGCTAATATAGTACCACCTCATGTACAGATATTATTACTTGTACGTACTTGGACTGCAAAAACGTAACAATTGATGCGATGATATTTGTAGTTCATATGAAACAAATCATTCAAGTCTCGGATACGGCTTGTACAAAATGATGATGATGATTTCTCTGAATCGTCCGTCGATGGCGACCTCTGCTATGATTTTCTGGCACGGGCACGATAATGGCTAGCAAAGCCGAATTTGTTCTTGATAACTCGGCTGCAAGGGAAGCAATATAGCTGTCCGTTTGTGGTATATGTGTTTGTGTAGGAGGGCTTGGGTCAAGTTTTGCGGATTTGGCTTCTAGCGTCAGTCTTCGGTACGAATTGTTTCATATTCTTTGACGCCACTGTACCGTGGATAGCCATTCCAGACTTTGAAGTGCAAGTTTCTCCCACTTGTCACTAGCTATGCCGCATGCCGTAAAGTGACGCTTTAGAAAGTCACGTTAACTGCCCTCCAGAGGCTCAATTCTGCTATTAAAATCTCGTCAAAATCGCCGGACGCTATCGTCTCAATCGTAGGTTTGCCTGATTTCGGTATTCTGTTAATTCCAATGGCGTGCCCGTGGTACACTCTATCTTTCTAAATGTTTATAAGCAAAAACTCGCTTAGTAAATATTTAAAATGTTAGTTTATTTACAATATAAATTTCAGCTAATGCCATTGCTGCTCATGGTAATATCAACTTTTTTATTCTATTTATTCCGTCGCCACGATATCGAGAAGATATTTTAGATTTAGTAGAATACGAAATTTTGACTCTATCGCAATGGAATGTACTCTGAATAACTTCGCAACACAAAGATATTGAAATAGTAGAATTGGGCCCCAGTTTTCCGTTTTCCAATAGTCAGCTAAGAGTTAAATACGTTCTTGGGTAACCTCGCGGGGTCCATACGTACAAATACTTAGGGCACCACCGCGCGCCATACTGGAAACACCTCTCTTATAAAGAGTGCGTTACACGCAAGTCGGTATGCATGTGTTGACCTTCGTTTCGACCAAACACTGGCAACGCAAATATTCCAGAATACTGTTACATGCCGTCAAAGATAAACGCACAGCTACCTGTCGTAAGCGCAGTTTATTGTCTTCCCGGATTTAGGAATTCTTTTGTGTTTTGAATTTGTAATTAAGAAAAATATGCTATTGTTTTTCTACTTATTTTATGACCATCATTAGCGTCGAACTAATCCAATAAGGGTTAGTTCGAGTTATTGTTTTCGACTTTGTTGGTCGTTCGCAGGTGTGCAAATTACTATTTCTCGGAAACTCAGTGCGCGCGGCCGATTTTTTTTGTACTGTATAGTTAGTATAAGACAATGACCGAATGGAGGGGTGGGACAGTCAAGCGCCGACTACGGTACGAGTAAGACGTTTGTAGTACTCTCGATTAGCGATATAGACGACGGACTTTGCGCGTGTCGAATTGCATCGAATCGTGCAGTGTGAACTGGTTGCATCCAGTTTTATTTGTATTTGTTTTATACGTGTTTGTACAGTTCTAATAAACTCTATAGTAATTCCAACGGCATTTATTTTAATTCGAGTCCTGTAGCTCGTAACAATATAATAATTTATTTATTAAAAGACAACACAGTCTTATATATAAACAGAGTATTAGATCAATAAAACAATTTTTTTCAGAAAAGAAATTCGAAGTTTGCAATTCATCCAAACAAGCGGTATTTTTAATCATGATGCTTGGGCGCTTTCAGACAACAGACGACGGTAACTAAACTGAAATTTTCTAAAAGTAAACTGTAAGCGCTCATTTAGACGACACCGCCGATGCGCCCTCACCGCACTTCTATTCTGTGTACATAGCTTAAACGACCGTTGTCAACCCTAATACATCAACCCACCACTGACGCGCTAGCTTGAAAGTGTTATAAAGTGGCCCGGTAGTGTCGTCTACACGCGGGCATATGTTCACCTCACCGCTATGTTGGCCTTACCAGTGCGACTGCCGCCTTAATTATAACGTTAGTACAATCCCAAGATAATGGTGGGCATTTATATGTAGCCTAGAATTATTTTTAAAATCCGCTCTCAAAAAGAGATTGATGTTTTGAGCGCGATCCAAGAATTTTAACAAAGAAAATCTCATCTAAATGGTGTGACAGTTACGCTCGGTTGGTAACACTAATCTATTAGTATTAATATCTTGAGTTCGGTGCAATAGAGTAACTTTTTTCATGCGTATTTTTTCCTTTCCATTTTCTTACTTTCTTTGTGAGATTTTTCAATTTGCTTTTTTAACGAAATGAAATGCCAGATTATCGAATTTAACGGTTCTAACCCATTCCTCCTGTTCGATTCCTCTATCTGATTCTCCTTTTTTACCCAGGGGATATCCGATTGGGGACTATAGGCCGCGCGAAAGGGTATAAGTTGCGACCCGTGTGTGGGATTCGCTAGGTCGGGATGACACTAGCACCTCTAGTCAGATGCTATTGCCACTCCACAGTAAGGGATACCCATTAAAACACCCGGGTGTTCCTTCCTGTGCCTTATGCTAGGGCTACGGGAAGGCGGAAGTTACACCATCTGCAGAGGATGGTGCAGAGGAACTACTTTTATCCCCTGATATCTTCCTGATCTCCGCATGTGGCGATTTGTGACGCGCCTCACGGGAGGAGAGTTGAGCGTGCACAGAACACAACGCGCCCCCTCGACGGCATAACGACGGGTGAGAACCGTATTCCCAAGTGACCCACGCGCGCTGCACGTTTATGGCGGCTGAATGTTATAAACCTCCTTCCGGCGCCAGCGCGTCCTCCTTTGGCGAAAGCGGAGCAAAGACGTCCGCTCGCGCTCTCTATCTGATCCTCCTAACCCATTCTAAAGGCTGGCAACACGTTGGTTTCGCCATTGATTTTGCAGACATCTGTAAGTGACGGTAGCCACTTTCTATGAGCTAATTCGTCTGCCAATTTTTCAGCTTGGCAATAAAACAAAAGAACGTGAAATTTGTTTTCAAAACCCCCGATTTTGAAACATTCTTCATTGGTGCTCCGTTCCTATTGGTCTTAGCGTGATGATATATAGCCTATAGCCTTCCTCGATTAATGGGCTATCTAACACTGAAAGAATTTTTCAAATCAGTTCCTCAATAAAGTGTACCACAAAAATGCATAGATTGTTGTATAGGGTGATAAAAACTCATGTACTTATTTTCATTTTGGTATCTTGCAGGGTTTGAAAATATCAATGTAAAGTCCACGTCGCATACGAATGAAGCAGCTGGCACAGATAGTACCAAAGAAACAATGATCAAAAAGCACTTTATCAGTTCGTCTGAAATATATAAATTTAAAACATAAGTCAGATCGTAGTCAAACGTGAACCTCTATCATTTCAATGTAATAAATAATCATAATATAATTTTTTTACACATAATTTATATTTATTATAAGAGCACATATATCATATTTATTTGAAACATATCGGACTTATTTTGATGTACCGGATATAATGGATGAAACAAAAATTACTTTTTTCTTCAGACATATGTGCGAGTCTTTCATATATGTTCCGCTCAGAAGTCAATGTGGTGAAAACAAAAATTAAGAAGATTAATGTTGTTTAAATACACAGCTTTGATATTATTATATGATATAAAAATATTCAGTACTTATAATAAAATCTGGCAAGTTTGTATTAATCCACAGACGATAAAGGAAGCGGGGATGAACGCCGTGGTAGAAAAAGCCAAAGGCACCATTCTGACCCCCGGACAACATGGCTACGAAATCCTAATAAACAGTAAATAAAAATACTTAGAATTTAAGACCGATAGTTATCGATTAGCCTTAAATTGTAAGTATTTTAAGATCTCTTTAATTTTTATCGTGTAACATTATTCAGTACCACAACTGTCCCAGTTTGAATAGGATCCAAATTTGGGTCCATTTAAGTGGTTGATTTGCATATCTATGGTTTCTGAACGCTGCGGTACATAATTCCGATTTAAATGTCCATTAATGCACTGGTGTTGGGTTTGAATCTGTTTCTGGTTAACCACCATTGCTATCTATAGCTAATTTCGTAAATAAATTTAATGATTAAGATCTAACAAGTGTCTGTTAATATTAGACTGGACATGTCTCAAACTGAATTGTTTTCGGTTACTTGATATGATGATGAATTTGTTGCAGTAAATAGAATTATATTATTATTCGCATGTAGGTATATGTAGTTTATATTATTATAATCAATTTAATTATATATGTTATATATATGTAGTTTATTTTTTTGCTTTTTCTTTAATTATATTTAATTACGATTGAATTAGTTTTAATTTAGTTAAACCACCAAATACTATTTAATTTTTCTTTTAATGGACCCTTGGACACTGGGTTGCCTTGAATAGATCGCTATAAGTGGTAAGGCAGCCCATTGTTCTTATGGATATGTATTCATAGTGTTACAACCTGAACGCCGACAAAAGACAAATTCACACCTACATACCTGTAGACATTTTATTACCTTTTCGGCATCTGGACTTCTTTTGTTTACTTTGTGTTTAAAATTTGTGATTAGAAAAACAGCCCATTGTGTATTGTAATCTTTTATGGTAGTCATTAGGGAGGTCTGATTCTAGGAAATTCAGTCCACGCGGCCGAGCAGACATATTGTATTTGTACAGTATAAAGCAATGCCCCAATTGAGAGATGACGCAGTCGAGCGATAACCAAAAGCGAAGCAAGACTTGTGTACATTCGGTAATCTATTTAGTGACGGACATTGCGCGTGTTATTGAATCATGCATTACGTTTGGACTGGTTGTATTCAGTTATATTTGTACCTGTGTTATACGTGTTTGTATAGTTCTAATAAATTCTATAATAATTCCAACGGCATTTTAATTCGAGTCTTGCAACTCGTAACAATATTAAATTGTCTAGGTAAACCTAGACAATTTAGGTTTAGGTAGTTATGGTGAACAATAAAGAGTTTTCATTCATTCATTCATGATAACACTACCGATACCAAACTTCAATTTGTTGTCAATTGTGGATATGTATGTATGTACCCTTATAAAAACATATTAAAAACCACAATGGGACAAATGATCCATGAATGATAGGCCAACAAAAGGGCTATAGGGGAATCAAAATGCAATGCCCCACAGACCAGTCTACCGTTCGATCGACAATTAATAGTACAATGGGGACTTTATTCGGTTGATAGCGCTGTTATGGGATATACCGAACCCATACTTGGTAAAAATGTTGATTTCGACGCATCTTTATTCCTTGTTTTGTAGGATAAATAATAAAAATATTAGCAAAAAATAAACTAGCTTCAATAGTAACTAAAAAACAAAAATAATCCCTTTGTACAACATGTTGAAGTATGTGCGAAGTAAAATAAAAATTACTATATTTTGCAAATTTGTTGTTGCTTTAGGTTTACTTGGTAGCCAGGTGGTAGGGTATTTGCCCGTCTGGATGTCTACCACCCCTGGACTAAAGTATGCCGCCATAACAACCTTGAGTTATGTTCCCGTATCAGTGGCCAGGTTCCAGTCATCCTTAAGAGAGCAGCAGCGCATGTGTAGCACCTTTGGTGTTGCAAGTGTCTATAGGCAATGGTAATAGCTTTCCATCAGGTGGGCCGTCTGTCTGTGTGCTAAATTCATGCAATAATAAAAAAACTTGGCACACATGTGGCCCTGCCTCCAAGATGGGTGTGCCGGTGTTCCGTGTGCGCTCGGTGACTTGTCTTCTCCCGTGGGCGCGTAATAAAACGCCCCATGCACAGAGAGCATGACGTCGCCGGGGACTTGCCCCACCCGCAGTGGAAGAGGCCTGATGGGCCGCCACCTGCCAGGGCCTGCGAAATGCCTAGGCCTAAATACTTGTGGCCCTGGCACAAGGGCGAAAGACGAAACACGAGGGGTTTTTAGTGCGTATCTCCTAACCGGGGCGTGGCAATAACTCTTGTTGCTTGCGGCGCTAGTGCCACCCCAATATGGCGAATCCCAGACTCCCCACCGCGGTGGATAGTCCTCAAACGGATTTCTTCTCGTTATAAAAAAGAGGGTCCTGCAATAACAAAAAAAAACTACTTGAATAATAAAAATACCGTCATCATTGGTGTGTCACAGCTGATTATTTATTTAAGGAAGGACTTTGGCCAGATACACGAAATGTCCATCAATGCATCAAAGCGATATTTTCTATTGGTGACGTTGTATGAAAGTTTATATACTTGTTTGATCCTTTTACACGGTCTGGGTGAATTGCGGCCTAGTTTGATATAGCCTGTAGTGGCCTGATTATCGTAAATCATCATCATCATAAATCAAATAAGTACGCATATATTTTATATAACGGAATTATATATAGGGTGATTTTTATCTAGGAAAATATAACAGTTTTTGCGAGATACCCATCCAAAGATTACGCAAGCAAACTCGCGTAAAAAGCTCTAGTATAATATAAAACTATAACAATAACAATAAATCTCACTGAACACGGTATACAGTATGGTTCTTCGTTAATAAGGCAGTAAAACTATCGATAATTCAGTTTAATCTCTTCTAATAAAGTAGCGACTAATGGTTCGCTCGTTCTCACGAAATTTAATTAAATTCGGTCTTTACAACATTGTTGAATAATAGAAGGGTTTGGCTGGGATGTAAATTCCGGTCCAATAAACCCGTACGTGGCACCGCCCTATTTTAAAATCGATTTCACGAACCATCATTCGATTTTGATCGATGCGGGTCAATGAGTTTCGGACAATAGTACCTGTATGACGGAATACCGGCCAGTGTGTGGCCATATTTAAATTGAGAATGAATCAAAATCCAAACCGACTAGAGCTGGTCGCAAGCGCGCGCGCGACTCGTGGCGTATTTAATGTTGGAAATCCATTTATCTTTTTCTATCATTTGATTATTACTTATTTATGATACTAGTACGGTAAGTTAGTTTTTACAAACGAGTAGACGAAACCATAGTTACGAGTTTGTAATTTTATTTTTAACAAAAACAAAACCGACTTCACCTTAAAAACAAAAAAAAAATATTTAACCGACTTCTTTCTACAAAATCTTGATGTCGGTGCCAAGTAAAACAAAAAAGAACAACAACAATTTTACAAAATATAGTTATTTTTATGTTTTGCTTATCACCGACTTCAAGATGTTTTAGAAAGAAGTCGGATAAATATTTACTTTTTGGTTTTTAATGTGAAGTCAGTTTTGTATTTGTTAAAAAAATTAAATTTTTTACTTCTAAAATTAATAAAGTGAACTGCCATCCACTAAATAACATATAGAAGGTGTTGTCTCGCCCTCCTCGTAACCGATCACTGTCGACGACAGCAATAGCTAATAGTGATGTAGTACTAAGCATATATGTGTGTGTACATGTACACTGTTGCGGACAGAATCAACCCCCTAATCTCTCCCCTGGAACTCCCGTACCCCCACGCCCCGCTTACTTCGAATATATAGCGTAGCTCGCTCGATTAGCAGCTAACCGTCTGCGTAAAAGTAGTACCTTAGCTAGTGCAATGCGAGCCACCGGCATGGTCAAACGTATTCGGTCAAATATACAAACAGTTTCCGAATCAAGTAATATACACAAGAAGAAAAGGAATACCAGGAAGTATTCGGAAGATTCTAAAGCCATTTAGACTCTCAGCGTGACTTTTCATGGATCATGTGAATATTTTTTTTTTATTAGTGCCACTCTTATTGCTCGGTGTAATCGATACAATTAGTGCTATCAGTGGAACATCCGGCTTCTAGTGCTAACTGGTGTTGATTGACTTTGAACGTGCCGTGTAGTAAAGTAGTGCTGATCATACCTATTGCTGTTGTAGTGCCTATAAATAAATGGGTATTTCATTGTGTACACCACCTGCACAGTACATACACATAGTAAATATTAAATAGATAAATCACAGAGATAATATTAAAATATATAGGTTAGACTAAAAAAAACTGCGATACATTATAATTTATGTAAATAACAAGTTTTATTTATTTATTTGAAACTTATACATTGATTAGACAGTATTTTTTTATTCTACTAGCCCCTAAATTAGTTTGCACCGTGTTATAGGGGCTAGTGTCCTCTCCCTTAATGTAAGCATAATAACATAAAATACATTTAACAAAACTTTAAACAAAATATCTAAAAGAGAGCGGGCGAGAGGCACGAGAGCTTTATTAATAAAAAAAAATAACAAATGAGTAAAATTTATAATAAGATTGAAGAGATTTGCGGAGTTAGCTCTAGATGTAGCCTAAATGTAATAAATCTCTATTTAATTGCCTAATTTAAACAATAAAGTAAAAATGTTGTTCTTTATTTTCAGGTCAAATGATATTTAGATACTAAATAATGTATTTATAGATGTTTACAAATAAAAATATTGTTTTCAGAGCGGCACATCATTCATTTGAATACTGTAAAGTCCTTAATAGATCGAAATAATTGTCTTATATTAATATTCACACATAGCATCGACACATAACTTGAAAGATCAAACCACACCATCAAAACAAATGACATCATTACTCGCAGCATTGACAATATTTTCCTTATATTCCAATACCTGCATCATTAACGAATGCGGTTTTATTTATCTGTCCGCCTTTTTGCCCCTTTACCTTCCTTGATTTAAAACTTATCGTTAGCAAACGTAAAACCGAAACAAGTTGCTTCGTAAATCGGGCCAAGAATAATATGTGCAAATTGAACCACGACCAACGATGTCCCGAGCTCTCCTGGCCACAGTCAAAATGTACAGTGTCGAAATTCAGTTGAAAACAGTACAGTTGTTTAGTATATGTGGATCATCTATACATATAATAAAACTGTAGAGGTCGAATTTCTGTACAATGAAAAAATGCTAAAAACCGAGTCAGGGGGATGTAAGCAGTGAAATGGAACTAATTTAGATTATTTTTTTCTCTGTTTGCACCGGCTAATCTCCGAAACTACTGGACCGATTTAAATCAAATTTTGTATGGTGATAGCTTATATCCCTGGTCAACATAAAGGATACTTTTAATCCCGAAAAATTAAAGAGTTCCCGTGGAATAGTTAAAAACCCCACCACGCGGACGAAGTCGCGGGCATCAGCTAGTATACTATATATACACATACAGAACTAAACACTTGAATGATGATAATAATTCCTCGCCTCTGCTGTCTTCCTCTTTTGATATAACAATACTGTGTACACGACTCTCTGCGGCATGAATACACCCATGATGTTTCTGTGCCACAGTCGAATGTGTTTGAATGTATATGAATGTAAGAATATTGGACAATAAATTTAAAAAAAAACAATGGAGGCACTGCTTATATAGTAGGTATTTTTAAGGATCAATATTTTGGCTAAAACAATTAGGAAACAGTCATGTCTGTCGGTCTAGCGATCTATGTATGTAAAACCTGAATTACACGATTCAACCAAATTGAATTAATTTGGTTTCTTGGTTAATATTGTTACGACCTAGTCGCCGACAAAGACAAATTCACACCTGCATACCTGTAGAAACACATTTTTTTACCTTTCGGCATTTGGGCTTCTATTGTTTACTTTGTGTTTAAAATTTGTGATTAGAAAACAGCCCATTGTGTACTGTAATCTTTTATTGCAGTCATTAGCCAGGTGTGCGGATTACAATTTCTAGAAAATTACGTCGACGCTTGCCAGGCAGACATATTTACATTTGTGCGGTATAAAGCAATGACCCGATTGAGGAAAAGCCAGTCGAGCAATAACCACGAGCGAAGCAAGACTTGTGTACATTTGGTAATCTATTTAGTGACGGACTTTGCGCGTGTATTTGAATTACGATCTTCTGCATTACGTTTGGACTTGTTACGTTCGGTTATATTTGTATCTGTGTTATACGTGTTTGTATAGTTATAATAAACTCTGTAATAGTTCCAACGGCATTTTAATTCGAGTCCTGCAACTCGTAACAATATTATCTATCAGTTAGCTTACTAAAGTACCAGAGCGTTGTAAGGACAGATCCAATATTTTGGGACCTGTTTGAAATACTTTCGATTTGTATTGTAATAAATGTTTCAATACTGCATTTCCCATTTATAATAAACTAATTACTGACTCATTTGTTTTATTATTCCAAAAAAATCGCAACATTACTTGGCAATCGTACCTACTATAGAAATATTAAATCTTACACACTAATTTACTCACTCTATGACAGTTTAAAATTTTTATTTGTATCGCAAATATATAATCGTCATTTTTTGGGATATAAATTAAATGAAGGCATATCGGATTTAAATGTTGGGTTTTTATGTCACCCTAGAACATTAAGAAATGACTATATGCATCACGATGATGAAACTCCGCATCTCCAGGACGTATGTAAGATTCAACCCGTCGTTTATATGTCCATTTACACGGCAGCAAGCAGGAAAGTGGCGAGGCGAATGGGTAGCGCGAGTATATAAATGCAGCTTATTTGAACAATTATCTTTTTTTATTGCGACGCTGGCAAAGAAGCAGACGGACCAGCTCATGGAAAGTAGTTACCGTCGCGTATGGACATTTGTAACATCAAAGGTGCTGCCGCTTTCTAAATAGAGACTGGAACCTGGCCACTATTGCTGGAACACAACTCAAGGTTGTTATGGCGGCATACTCTAGACCAGGGGTGGTAGCCATCCAGGCAGGAAAATGTCTTACCACCTAGCTGTGGGGTGTTTTCGTCACCTCTTAGAACAGCCCGCCTGACCGCAGAAAATTGTATTTTTTCTCCGTTCCTTTACGGATAAATAAAAAGTCTAACGACTTTTGTAACATCAGGGGCCAAATAAACGCGTTGCCAGTCTTTAGAATAGGATAAAGAGGATAGGATGTAGGATGAGATATTCAGATAGAGTTATCAGACGTGCAACGGGATAAATGGGATAGGATATCCTCCTTCAAGGGCCCACATTAATTGTTTCACGTCGATATTCTCTTCGTCGTCTTCTCCTTTAACAGTAACTAAAATTGCTTTGGAAGTTGTGGTAGACCCGTGACTTTCAATAAGTAATCTCTAATATTTAATTTTGCAATAAATACATTCATTTTTATTCTGTGAGTGCGTGGTGTCATACTGATCGAACCGGCCCTGAGAGCTGATGTCAACATAACGATTCCAGTGGGGCTCTACCACGTATACTCGCGCTGTTCACTTCACTCTCCAATTTCCTGCTTGCTGCTTCGGAAATGGGCATAATATAAACGAGGATTACAGTCGGGTATGGGCCTTCCCTGTTTCAAGGAAACAAAAGCTTTGCACTAAATGCTTGTCCAACACAGATTGGTAGGTTCAGACTAGGCACATCGACTTTATTCTCGAGGTATCTTACTATAGATTCATCATTACTAAATTATTTTATGCTAATATTATCTAAATAAAAATAAATTTTGTTGAGGCTCACAACTTTTAAATATGTTTTTTATGCTAAATTAGATGTATCCGTCATTCATTCCAACAGTACTTGGACTAAATATATTCATATCTTCAGAACCCTGTATGATTGTGAAATGAAAAACACGAAAATTCATGATAACAATGTTGTTTTAATTCCTAAAATTAAAATTCTCATTGAAAACCTTTGAGCCATTTTGGAGCCTAGGCACTCGAGACAAGCAGACCGACACACAGGCAAACATTCTTAAAAAGACAATTTATGATGAGATATGATTTCAATTTTATTGAATTATCATATTGTTACGAATGTGTAGGGGATTGGTAAGATGTAAATACGAATATAGCGCAATATTGGTATATTTCACCCTAAAATGTTTTAATTCCAAATAACAAACGCAGTGGAAAGAGTATAAAACAACAGATATTCGACTTTCAATACAACATTAATGGTATGTTGATTAGACGAACGTAAATTTCGCCTCTTGCTTTGACAAGGTTACATGTTGCTTGCGTAGTCCTTTTTTAGGGGAACCCAAAAACCTGATTCGATTTAGAAGCGAGCGCGGAGAAACGCAAATTAAATATGGAGGACTATTTTTAGGCATGACAGTAGCCGAACAAAAGTATGAAAAATTCTGAAAAAAAAAATTGTAAACGTTGATAAATACTTTTCACGAAAATTTGATCCAATAAGATTTGTAGGGTAGTCCTTGAGATATAGTAGTAATAATAAATAATAAGAGTCTATAACCGTCTCATTACTGGGCTTGGGCCTCCCATTCATAGAAAAACACTATACACGCCATGGTTGTCCAAGAGGGATTGGCTGATGTTACATATGAGTTATCTCGATGTTTA
Source organism: Dendrolimus houi (assembly GCA_039645545.1). Classification (NCBI taxonomy): domain Eukaryota; kingdom Metazoa; phylum Arthropoda; class Insecta; order Lepidoptera; family Lasiocampidae; genus Dendrolimus; species Dendrolimus houi. The sequence continues at coordinate 23,066,523 of CM077126.1, read as the reverse complement.
GGTTACAGATTCAATTCAATCATGTAGATTACGCTCTCGCTTGTCATTTGTGTCATTAGATTTTAAAGCCGCGCTGCATACTAAAAAGTTTAAAAAGATTGAAGTGCGCGCTTTATTATTTTTTTTAAGTCATAAATATTCAAGGATTTTGCGGTTGCAACGCGGACGAGATAAAATTATGCTTTGCACCATGGTTTGGCTCGTATTTTTCCTTACAAAACGCAGACACCCGAAAGGTAAATCACAGGACAGATTTGCATCACTAGGCGTGTTAGTTTTCGCTAGATCCTCTGAAGAACAAAATAGGTAGACCGAGCCCTTAGAGTGAAGGCGGCTAAAGGAAGCCGATTTAGGAATAGGGAGTTAATCGCGCCGCAGTACGTTATGAGAACTTAGTATTGAATAATAGAATTTATCCAGATAAAGATAGAATAGTTTCCATTGGTTATATTACTATGAACCACACGGACGCAAACACCTGCATACTACGTAATTTATGTACACAAATAAAAAAAAACATCACTTCATTAGACTCTTTTGTTCACGTTTTTGTACTTTAATTCGACTGTAACTACATCCCAATACGAGTAGATCTCAATCAGATCTACGGAATCACGGTTAGTCATTTTGCATATTCAAAAGCAGTAGCAACTCAATTTAAATCTACTCAAGTGGTGCGAGCTTTTCTATCAGGATTCGAACTGATTTGGAGATGCTACTTCATACTATAAAGACAAATTAAAATTATTTTTTGTGTATTTTTGGATCGTTCTAGCATCGTGGTAGAAGGGAGAGGGCTGCGCTGAAAATCAACGTTGTGTCGGATAACATTTCGTCGCAATAAGGTTTTTTTAATTTTATTGCAGGAGTTCAGCAGACAGGCAGACGGCCCATTTGATGGAAAGTGGTTACCATCACCTATAGACATTTGTAATACCAAAGGTGATACAAATGCGCTGCTGCTCTCTTAAGGGAGACTGGAACCTGGTGACTAAGCCGGAACACAACTCAAGGTTGTGGTTGGTGAGGTTACTGCAATTTTTTTTTTGTACAGACGTCGCTATTTCTTTAAATAAAGTCTTTTATTTCTTTCTTTATTACTAGTTAAATGTGTGTCCCCCTTCTGATGATATTAAGTGTCTTTTTCAAGTAGAACATTTTGAAAAAACATATGGACTTGTAGAACTTCTAAAATACTTTCAAGAAAAGAGAGTAGTTTATTAGATACAGGTTATTTTCGATTCAATGCTTTTTATTGGTTTATATTCAACTAGCTGCGCCCCGCGGTCTCACCCGCGTGGTGATGGAAAATCGTTATATTTTGGATAAATCACACTATATCTTTAAAAATTATAGCCTATGTGTTGTTATTCTGATGAGTAAGCTATATTACTATAAAGTTTTATCAAAATCCATTCAGTAGTTTTTGCGTGAAAGAATAACAAACATACATACATACATACATTCTTACAAACTGTCGCGTTTATAATATTAGTAGGATGATAAAAACAGTAGCTGTTTGTCAACTCTTCCAAACCCTTAATTTATTTTATTTGGGGGGCTAACGGCAATCATTAACAATAACTAGAAATAAGTTAAATTAAGAAACGTTATTAATACGCCTCCACAGATAACAATAAAATAAAAAAAGGAAATTAAACAAAGAAACAATAAAAAAATGTGCATAGGTATAAGGTACTTAAACTGATAAATCCGAGTTTGAATAGAACTTGACTAACTTAGCGCTAAACAATGCTACACTATTAGTAAATAATTCTAAGTCTATATCTTCCAACTTACTTAACTGATTAAATTCATTTGCTTTTCTGATACAGAACGAATTCCGTCGGTAAATAGTGCGCGTCAATGGTATGTGTATTAATTTCCTAATTTCATGTTTAAAATTAATTTTTAATTTAATTTTAGACAGGAAATTTTATTCGCATTTGCATTAGTTAAGTAGTTAGTTAACTTGCAAATGAATCCTTAATCATTTCAAGAGATATTTACTTAACCGACAACTAATAAATTAACTGGAAAATCTATGTTCAAAGAATGATAAGGACTTAACTCGCCAGTTTCGCGAGTTAACCACTTAACTCGTGCAAATATAAACCAAAGCTTAACATATAAATTGATATTCATATTCTTTGGAGCGTCTTGTTATCAGAAAACGGTAAATCAAAGCGGTGAAGGGCCCAACCAAAACCAGTCTTGTGCGTTTATGGGTTTTAATATAAATACCTTGAATCATTACCAGCAGTTTCCGTGTTCATTTCTACGAGAGATCCTTGTGGTATTCCAAACCGACAGTAAAATGGCTTTTATGGCTCGAAGTCGTTAAATCCAAACATGTGATTGGTATTATGTGGCAAATTAATACTTTAAAGTTGAACGAACATTGGTCATTGTTGGTTGGCTGTGGGATAGTTGGTGCAGTATATTATGCGGGTTGGTGCAGTATGGTGGCCGGAGGGCGGCTTTGGACCTTCGGCCGCCGTGAGCTTATGAGGAAGGGGTTCTCATCCGCCAGTATGCCGTCGAGATAGGGGCGCGCCGTTTTTAACACGCGCTCACCTCTCCTCTCATGGGCGAGTTCCAAATGGCCCCATGTTGGATCTGAGTCCAATGACGCTGAGGGCCATGCTCCTCACGGCAGGAGCCCCCGCCTGCCAAAGTACGCGGAATTGGTTGAGCTTCCGCTTTCCTGTAGCCCTGGCATAAGGCGCAGGAAGGCACACCGAGAGGTTTTAGTTGGTATCCCTGACTGCACTGTGGCAAAGACACTTCATGCGTAAGATGCTAGTGCCATCTCGACCTGGCCAATCCCACACGCCGGCCGGGACTTTTCCCCCTTTGTGCGACTAACGCCCCTTAATCGGATTTCTCTTCGTAAAAAAAGATCTTATTTTTTTATTATTGCGAAGCTAATGAACTTGCAGACGGCCAATCTGACAGTAGGAATAGGGGAGGTGGGCTATCGGAACTTTCACTCGTCGTACGAAACACGATTGGCTCAAGGCTAACCGTTTCACGCCGATATTCTGTGAAAGCGTGGTATCACATCGATCGAGCTGGCTCGGTGAGCTGTAATCTATATATTAATAGGTGAAGCAAAAACTTTGTACTTCTTTTTACGCAAAATTGCGCGGACAAAGGAGTATGAAATTTCGCACACTTATAGTTTATATAGAGAAGAAGTGGCGAATGCTATAATAATATTTTTTTTTAAATTATGCATATAAAATATATTAAATCAATAAAAAAAACATTACACACACTACCATGTATTTGACACACACACGCATATATACTCTTTTGTTTATTGTTGAAGTCAAATTAACAGTGTTATGTGTTATTATGGTCAAATTTCAAGCACGGGTAAAGATAATAATTTCAGCATGGTTTCACCACGTCGGCATAATCAAGAAGATGTATTGCCGTAAAACCAATTTCAGATAACTTCTTGCATTACCATACCGAAAGATCAAGAACAAATTCAATCCATACAAACCGCAACAATTTCAAAACTTTAAAAAATATACCACATTTTTAGTGCACTGTAATATTATGGGTGGTTATAAAATTAATCGTTAAAATTCGAGACGTACCCAATTCTATTTTATGAATAAATTTATTATGCCATCTAAAAACTTCATCGTACTCCTTATTAGTATCGTTTTAAGGTTTATATTTGAATCGTAACGACAATCTGTAAGAGCAAAGGGGGTAACAATTTGGTGATTAATCGTACCACTATTATAACCCGGCAATAAATAATACGCAGTCCCGATAACTGTTTTAACGCTCAATATAAAGTCGCTGAAAACACTAATTTTCAAAGATAAACATTGACTTAGATTATTTGATTTATGGCAGTGTAATTACTTTCGGTGTTTTGTTGGTATGATATTTACGGTCAATTTATCATAAATATATTGATAAATATATCATTATTTATTGAAGTAATTTCTTTTATGTACTAACTACGAAACAAATTTTGTTTTTGTTATTATTACACGTTACGAAGCAGTGTTATTAAATCTATACAGACTTAATTTTAACATAACCATGATATTAGAAAAAACTTTCCTCTAAAAATTGGAAGTTCAGAGCGCAGCAGTGGGACGTTTACGGGTTAATATTATTATAGCATACCAATTCACGTAAATAATACATAAATATGTAGATTAATTCATGCTAATGATACATGTTGATTAATTCACGCTAATAGTGCACATAGATTAATTTATGTTAATAAAGACATAGATTCATTCATGGTAATGTTACAAGTAAATTAAGTCACGCTAATAATAACATAGATTAATCTACGCTAATAATGCACATAGATTAATTCATGCTAATATTACCCGTACATTAAGTCACGCTAATAATGTACATAGATTAATCCACGTTAATAATGCACATAGATTAATTTACGTTAATAAAGACATAGATTCATTCATGCTAATGTTACAAGTAAATTAAGTCACGCTAATAATTACATAGATTAATCTACGCTAATAATGCACATAGATTAATTCATGCTAATATTACCCGTACATTAAGTCACGCTAATAATGTACATAGATTAATCTACGCTAATAATGCACATAGATTAATCTACGCTAATAATGCACATATATTAATTTACGTTAATAAACACATAGATTCATTCATGCTAATATTACCCGTACATTAAGTCACGCTAATAATGTACATAGATTAATCTACGCTAATAATGCACATAGAATTAATTAAGTCTAATTACTAATTAATCTACACATAATGCATTAATTCACTAATGTACATTAAGTCACGCTAATAATTACATAGATTAATCACGCTAATAATGCACATAGATTAATTAATCTACGTTAATAAACACATAATTAATGCATGCATATTACCCGATTAATCACGCTCACTAATGTTAATCTACGCTAATAATGCACATAGATTAATTCATGCTAATGTTACACGTAAATTAAGTCACGCTAATAATGTACATAGATTAATCTACGCTAATAATGCACATTGATTAATTCACGCTAATAATGCACAATGATTAATTCACGCTAATAAAATTGTAGCATTAATTTTAACTATCATAATTAAGAATGTGTTATTACTGTAAGTTTTAGATATAATTATGTAAGGCTTAGAAAAAGTTTACATAGACAAATGAATTTGAGTACATAATATATTTCACGCTAATAATACACATTATTAAATCACGCTAATAATAACTAAAAATATCAATATCATCAAGTATCAATCAACATTGACCGTCAAATGTCTCTTCAATATTGTTTTATTGTGACCAATATCAATATTAATCAGTATTGATCAAAAAGTGATTACACTGTTCAGACATGTGACGCCGTCACGACCTCGGACGTTAACGGACGTCTTGGGATGTGTTGACGGCGCCTCATTATCGTCTCCATCTATGCGTATTTATTCTACATCTAAATCTTTTATTATGTTTGTAGAGCCAATTACATGAACTGTATGTGCTATGTACTGTATGTTGCATGAACAGGCAGACGGCCCACTTGATGGAAAGCGGTTACCATCGCCTATGGAAATTTGCAACACCAAAGGTGCTACAAACGCGCTGCTGCTCTTCACGGAATACTGGAACCTGGTCACTGATGCCGGAACACAACTCAAGGTTGTCATGGCGACAGACTTTAGACCAGGGGTGGTAGCCATCCAGTCCGGCAAATGCCCCACCACCTGGCTGTGGCTTGTTTTGTCGCCTCTTACGAAAGGCCGCCCGGCCGCAGGAAATTGTATTCTTTCTCCGTTCTTACACGGATTAAAATAATTAAATAAATTATATGTTATAAATATATTAATTACTGATGGAACTCGTGGTAGGGCAACGGCTAGCGCACGCGTCCCAATAGGGCGGAATGCATGCACCATTCAGACAGTTTTCTGACCTAGTACGCATATTGATACAATTACCACATGCTAACAAGGGTGAAAGAAAACATCGTGATGAAACCTGCACATCGAGATAACTGATGTGTCAAACCTGGCAAGCCGCCTTGGACAAGCGTGGCGGGTATACTGTCCGTTCCCCTATAGTGGGAGGTCCGAGCCCAGCAGTGGAAGGTTTATGGGCTGTTATTATACTAAATAATTTAAATGTCAGGTAATAATAATTAGTATTTTACTTTAAACATTTCGGCCGCTTTTAACTTTCTGGGGACCGAGCGATACGTAGCACGTTTAATTTTAAAAAAGATATAATTTAAAAGCAGACGGGAACTTCTGGGCTAAATAAATGTAATGAGTTGAGACATGACTTAAAAAAGCATTATATTTTACTGGTATAAAATGGATAACATCAGCTAAATAAATTCTAATTGGAAGAGAAGAAATCTTAAATTCACTCTCATCTTACAATCTGGACCCAAGAGTGTAGGAAAGCGTATCAGTTTCCTTTAAGAGTTTCGAGATGTTATAATAAAATGTGTGTTTATAAGCCAATTTCAACAATTCCTCTTAATTAAAAAGAAACATGCTATGCTGAATTCGTTCATATTTATTAGTGATACAAAGTTATCGAATTATAGAATATCCTACTAATATTATAAATGCGAAAGTTTGTGAGAATGTATGGATGTATGTTTGTTACTCTTTCACGCAAAAACTATTGAATGGTTTTTGATGAAAATTTACAATAATATAGCCTACACATCAGAATAACACATGGCTATAATTTATAAAGATATAGTGTGAATTGTCCAAAATTTAACGATTTTACCACGCTGGTGAAACCGCGGGACGCAGCTAGTATTTATATAATAAACACACATATGATCAGAAAATCACCAGTCTTAAATTATGACTTACGTCTTCTTTTTTTTTTGAAGTACGATGTATTTATTGTGTTTCCAGCAAACAGAGTTGTAGCCAGTAAATCCATTTTCTATTTAGACACTGAATTAAAATAAACATAATAAAGACGCTTGCGTGATACCACCTCTTACTATATTTCTAAGCTCTATTGTAGAAAATGTTGTTGAAAATTAATTACTTCTAAATTCAATGACATTTAATGATTCAATGTCATGTTTACATTAATCAATTTGGTAGCTTTTATCAAGTTGAAAGACAGAAATGAACCGCATCGGATTAATTTAAGTTTCACATATTACGTAACTAACATAGTGTTACATGCCGTCAAAGATAAGTCGCACAGCCTATTCTAAGCGCAGCTTATTGTCCTCCCGGATTAAGGAATCCTTTGTGTTTTGAATTTGTAACATGCTATTGTTTTTCTACTTGTTTTATAACCATCATTAGCGTCGAACTAATCCCTATTGTTATTGTTTTCGACTTTGTGGACGTTTGCAGGTGTGCAAATTAATATTTCTTAGAAACTCAGTGTGCGCCTCCAATTTCTTTGTACTGTGTAGTTAGTATAAGACGATGCCCGAATGGAGGGGCGGGGGCAGTCAAGCGACGACTACGAAACGACTAAGACGTTCTCTAGTACTCTCGATTAGCGATATAGACGACGGACTTTACGCGTATCCAATTGTATTGAATCGTGCAGTGTGAACTGGTTGCATACAGTTTTATTTGTATTTGTTTTATACGTGTTTGTATAGTTCTAATAAATTCTATAGTAGTTCCAACGTCATTTTTAATTCAAGACCTATACCTCGTAACAATATTGTCAGCTCTTTAAGTAATCGTCCGTTTAATTTCTATTTTTATTAGCTATTCTATATTCTGCCACGTCTATGCAAGGTCATGGTCCGTCTTATTTTTATAGCGATACTTCTTAAAACAGGATAATGATCTAATCAACAACACCACTAATACATGTCGGCTAAACGCACCAATTACTTATGGTTATACAATTAATGGGCGAGATATAATGAGGAGCTGTTAACAGCACCATGCCCGGGAGTGATTGACGTCAACAGACGTGACATATATGTAGGTATAGAAAACGACATCTTAGATCAACGATATTTTTACTATGAACCTTTTAGTAATAATATTCTAGCCATAAAATAGCTGGATTCAATATTTAAGTACAAAACTGTACGATTAAATTATTATTATAATTTACTTATAAAATATCATAATAGAAACTATTTTAATTATTGTTTAACCAACAATTAATGCGCTATTTAACTCCTTTTATTTAATATTTTCTTAAGTTTTTGCGACTAGTATACATATGTAACGGTTTTAACTGTGGTAATTCTTTTAATTTTTATTATTCCGACGTTTCGGCCTCTTTTCAGTAGCCGTGATCACAAAAAATTATCAGAGCTAGGCATGTTGTTGAAGAGTTTTTTGAAGCCGTAGTAAATTAAATTAGGCTAATAAATAATAGTCGGTAAGTTTCGACAGGTCTTCTCGTCGACCATTCCGCAATGCTTGAAGACGAAAGTCTTCGAGCAGTGCGTCCTACCCATCATGACATACGGTGCTGAGACGTGGACACTGACCGGGGACTGGCCCACAAATTCAAAGTCGCTCAACGGGCTATAGAGCGAGCTATGTTAGGTGTTTCTCTTATGGATAAAATCAGAAATGAGGACATCCGTAAGAGAAAGAAGGTAACCGACATAGCTCGCAAAATTAGCAAGTTGAAGTGGCAGTGGGCCGGTCACGTCTGTCGCAGGACCGACGACCGATGGAGCAAACGAGTCCTGGAGTGGAGACCACGTCTCGGCAAACGTAGTGTAGGACGCCCGCCAGCCCGGTGGACTGACGATCTGCGTAAGATCGCCGGCAGGGGCTGGATGAGGAAGACGGAAGACCGGGATATGTGGCGCGTACTTGGGGAGGCCTACGTCCAGCAGTGGACTGAGATTGGCTGAAGAAGAAGAATAAATAATAACCATAAACAAAATTTAAACGAAATCATTAAAATAAACAATTTGGCGGTGGCCTAAATAAAAGCTTAACAATATTCATTGACACTTGACAACTTTGTCATCAGTGATCTACTTAAAAGTGGCCAAAACGTCAGAACGATAAAAATAAAATAAAAATTACTGCGCTTAAAATCGTTAAAACGTAGTCCTTTTATTAAATAAATTTATGAGAAACTAATCTATAAATAAGACTATAACGTTTTGTACTATGATAAAAATATCTCACTTGATTGGACCATCTATTGCTCTACTGCCACAATTGTTACCAATAAAAATGATCCAAAATAATTATCATATAGAAATTACCAAAAACTAAAACATGCTTTCTCCTGAGTACTTAGTTACAGAACCGCTTTTGAAACTAGTCTACCTATTTTTAAGCCAAATATATAAATATGATTAAGAGTATTATTCATATTTACTCTAGAGAGAATATATAAAGACGTTAATATACTGATACAACAAACAAACAAAACAAACACACATAAAATCCCCAAATTAAGCAAGTTACGCTTGTCTTATGGGTAATATACAACGGACTATTCTGGGGCCGATCCCAGACACCCAGACCATAGTAAATGACGGTGAAAATTCATTTCCGAAATTTACCATACCAGGAATCAAACCCGGAGCCTCTGCGTTGCAGTGAGGTAAACCGTCAAAGGCTTAGCCCGCTCAACCACAGAGGCCGTCAACGTATACATACAGCAACAACATTGGTAGAGTAAAAAAAAATACAAATGTAAATAACATACCATCAATATCTCACAAAACTAAATTACATATCCCAAAACTGTAAATTAAATGCACCATAATTAAAATGTAGCAAAGCATTCGTTATGTTTTAGTATTCGTACTACAATCGTATGTATTAAGTATGATAGTAAGACATCTTAATGATGGTTCATCATCAAATCAAACACTCACAATGCCATCGCGAACGGATGGAGTCACTTAAGTGCTAATTTAACTCTTAGTATACATTTCAAAGTTATATTTAGCGTGTTTAATATTCTATTTTAGAGTCGCGATTTTTTCGTGAAGAAACCGGCATGATCTTTCAATACCGTAGTTTGAAATCTATTATAGAGCTGGTATGTGGAACCCGGTAAGCCATGTATGAAAAATGCGGGGGCATGCAAACAGATTTGCTTCCTTCGTGTTGCAGACATCCATGGTCAATGGTAACAACTTACAAGTACCAAGTAGTGTCGTCTACTCGTCTTACAAGCAATCAAAAAGAATGGTCAAATGTCAGTGACAAACTGACTTTTTTTGCCATTAGACCATGATAATTATATGCCAGGTAGGGGCATTTGCTCGTCTAAATTGCAAACACCCTTGGTATACAATATGCCGCTGTAATAACCTTGAGTTGTGTTCAAGCATTAGCGGCCAGGTTCCAATACATCCTTTGAGGCTGGCAGCAAATTTCTAGCAACTCTGGTGTTACAAATGTCCATAGGCGATGGTAACCACTTTCCGTCAGCATATCTCCTGTATTGTAATAAAAAAAGGAATCGAAAATTCTTCACAAACTGCTCAACGAGTCTTATACAAACTACTATTATTTTTTAAGTATTTTCTATGCTCTACGATTCAGACCTTGGATTTTTCTAGAATAATCTTTCTTTTATACTCATAGTTTAAAATTTAGAGCAACACAAGTTTTTTACATTTACAGGGGTGGACCTGGGTGTCCAGTAATGGCTCGCAACATGATGTTTTATAAACCATTATGCCATATACCCAATATAACCTAGCAGCAATTTAACGTAATTTAAATGTCAAAGTACATCTCTTAGTCTACCTTATCGTGTAAAATACTATACGTTTCTGTAGTCTTTAATTCCCTGGTCATCTTTAGAAATTTCAACAGAAAAACTTTTGCATAGGTTACGGATATCCTAACTGATATATTGTAATTTACATCCGTCGCCAAATGTCTTTATTTTCCTCCTTACACAACTAACTTCCTTCGCAAAATTACCTACTATACTATTAGATGAACAATTTCTACTAACCATAATTATGTTCGATTGACAATGACCTGTTAGATTGGCATAATGTACTTTGTTATGAAGCCATGTTTGCATGTCTAGTAATATGAATTGAATGGGCCGTCTTGTAAGTCATAAATGATTCATTCTACGTGATACCTGGTGATATATATGAATGTATGGTTCAACACAATTTTATTTTTATGACGAGTTATACAAGTTTGTTGAGGAATGATGAACAAGATTGATGTGTAATATATAAAAATCGTGCAACTGCGTGCCATCATCCAGGGTCGTCTTCCTCTTTATTAGAATGAGGAGGTTGGAGACTCGAGTGGGCAACTACTCACCGGTAACTGGGTTTGAAGCTGCTGGAGCCTTCTCCGCATGGCGATGGCTTCGCAGCAGCTCTCGTTGGCCAATCTGCGGCGTCCGATAGCCTTCGCGGGTTTTCCGCTGGCTACTTCTGCGGCTTGGTTGGCCATTCACTGGCGTTCGGTGGCCATCTCGAGCTTAACTCCGAGTTGGCCCTAGTAGTTGGAAAGGTTCCGTAGAGTTGATAAATCCACTGTTTCTGTCAGTTAGTTACGATATGAAAAAGCATATGATTGATGATACTCCTCATCTCAAAAACTACTTAACGCGGATATTGTTTAAATCAATTTTTGTTGAAAATATTTTTTATGCTCTATCAAATTCAAATTTACTTGGAAGTTCCACTCGAGAATTTTTTGAAGGTGTATTTTTTATTCTGTCTATCACACACTTTATTGCACACCAAAATATAAAAATACAAAATAGACCATATTTACAATATTTTCTAGGCAATAAATACAATAGGCGGCCTTATCGCTCAAAGCGATCTCTCCCTGGCAACTTAAATCAAAGAAATTTGAATCAAGCGATGTAGGTGGTGCAGGAAAAAGGCAATAGATACATAAATACTCAAACTTATTTAAATATATAAATACATGTATATATATATATATATATATACATAGTCACATATATACATATACAATAATATATTATGGGTGGTTGTGAATTTGACATTTTTTATAATGTGAGCTATGGACATTTTAGGATAATAGTTTTTAGATTTATGTACGTATTTATATTCAGACACAAACTATTTTTGTTAATGAATTAATATAAATAAATAAGTACAATTAAAATGCAATAGATTATAGACCCAGTACATTTCGAGAATAATGATTATTACATACAACTACAGACGGAAGGACCGTCGGAAATGATAATATTATAAGGGTTCGAATGGTGCTAAAATAGCTATGGAATATTAAAAAGAAAATAATCTATCTATCAAAGTGTATCATTTAAGTAATATAATTCATTGTACGCGCAATACGACTCAATTCAATAGGTGCGTTTTTGCCACAGCTAACTTCAATTCTATCGTGACAGGATGTACCAGGATCTCAAAAGAACATTATCACCATTAGGTACAACAAACAACGATGTACAAGGTCAAGGTAAACAAAAATCATTAACATATAATAGGGTCGACACGCGCGGACGAATCTCACGACTCAAAGATGATAATATCTCATGATATTATGCCTTGTGCTGCATGCAATTATTATTCACCTAATGACTGTATTAAGGCTGTTAATGTCACCTTTATAAATACATTTTTATGATATATTTCTTTATTTTTAAAGATTTTATATTTTTTTGTTAAAAAAACCTTAAACAACTTTATATTAACTCTAATATTTTATTTTTGTTTATAGATTTTTTACAAGGCTTCGATTGCGCATGCTTCGGGAATGTATCCCAAACACTTAACGGTATAAAAACCATCTTTTTTCGTAGCTAATTTGGTAAGATGGTAACTCTAATAAATTCGTCTAGTTTATCAGTGTATAATCGTATATGTGTATAGGTAGACGTCAGAAACGTCACACTAATTTCTTTAGAGTATTACAAGATATATATGTATTAAATTTGACTGGAAGGTGTAATCAGTAAGGCCTTACAGAAAGATTTAGTAAAACTGAAAAATAACTTGAAATTAGGGGGACGCCCATACTACATATTCTAACGGATAAAAAATCTCAAATTTAAAAGTCAACAGTAATTAACGTACTCCAAATATGATATGAGACGATTCATTTCGGTCTTTCAATTTGAATAAAGCAACGAAAGCAACCATGTAAACATAAATTTAAATAGTTCAATATCATTGAATATCCTCATGACCTTTCAGTTCGAGTTGCAGTGTAAGATGTTTTTAATTAATATAAAGGATGTAACACTAACAAATCGCTGCCAGAGGGAAGCGTGCACAGAAGGCTGGCGGCATTGCCATGCTGTATGGTAACGCTGATTCGTAGCGCGAAATACGAACCAGCCGTGGTGACGACCCCCGGAGACACTAGGCCGTCATCTGCATTCAAGCCGTTGAGTAGTGGGCGTGTTGGTGTTCTGCGGGCGCCACTCCAAGCACGGATTGAAGCAGGAGAGGCCTGCCCATAAGGGCAAGTCCACGCCAGTCGGGTTCGCGGCGAAATGGTCGCGCACTTCCCGGGACCCAGACACATGGCGATAGAAGGACAGCAAAGGGTTTTAGTTGTTACTCCGGCAGCCCATCTGGCCGGCGAGTCCCTGCACACTGTAGATCGCTGCTGTGCGCGATCGTCTGATTTTTAATGTTCTCAAGCATTTCGCCCGTGCGCGTTGTATCGTTATTTTCGAGAAACTGAATATTCCGGGAGTGAAATATTTATTGTTAATTCCTTCCGGAAGCCGGGAGGTTTTAATGTTCAGGGCTCAATTCCCGGGAGAGGTGAGAACCCTACTTGTCAATACAGTATAACAGACTATCAATAGATTACCAATTATTATGAAACGCTCCTTTGTTCTGCAGATCGATAAATGAAGTCATCTTGGGAATATTACTTTAGTAATGAAATCGTGTAGTCTTTTATTTATGGATATTTTCCTGTAATTACATAAATAGTTATTAAAGTACGTGTTGTACTTTATAGCTTCGACGGGTAAGCAATTCTTCTTATTGTACTACTAGGATTTACGAACATGAAGAAGAAAAAGATGAAAAATATTTACTGTCACAAATGTATATATTGTTACGACTTAGCCAAAATTCCACTAAGCACAACAACAAATGCGAATGAACACCTGCGGTCATAAACCCCGAGTTTTATTACCGCCCGCATTTGCACTTCTTTTGTTTTCTTTGTATTTAATATTTGTAATTAGAAAAGTCGCCTATTGTGTATTGTAATATGTCCCGGTAGGCAGTGGCCAGGTGAGATTCCGGGAAATCGGGTGCACACGATGAGGTAGACATATTGCATTGTGCAGTATAAAACAAGACCCGAACGGAGTGGAATGGTGGTGCAGTCAAGCGACGATTACGATACTAGCTAGATGTGCACATTCGATAAGCGATATAGTGACGGACTTTGCGCGTGTTATTTAATTGTGCATTACATGTGGACTTATTGCGTCCGGTTATATTTGTACCTATGTTATACGTGTTTGTATAGTTCTAATAAATCCTATAGTAATTCCAAACGGTATTTTAATTCGATTTCCGTAACTCGTAACAATATGTACACACGGATAAGAAAATACGATTAAATAACAAGACATTGTACATGTAAAGCATGTATACATAATTATAAAAAAAGATACAAAAATGTACAATACATTCACGGCAATGAGGCTAGAATTTCGCATTATGCTGCGACAAGAGATGACAATGATGAAAAAACAATAATAGTAAAGTAGGTTATGACACAATAAGCATGAAAGTAAGGATAAAGGCAGTCGAAATTAGAGCTTTGAGATGTTTGTGTAAGCTTAATGTAAGTGATAAGATTAGAAACAGTGTAATAAAGGAACGTTGTTACTTAACAGATGATCTAGTGAAAAAGAGTTGAAATGGGAATCTTAAGGTGGTGTGGGCCTGTAGAATCAATCAAACCAATCACAAAACAAGTATGTGACAGCAGTTTGACTGTTAGAATCAGTGCCGGTAGAAAGCGACGTACTCACTGTGATCAAATTGAAGAAATTTTTTGAAAAAAAGCATTTTACATAAACGTGTATGTATGAAGAGATTAAAAAAAGTCGATGAAACGAAAAGTATTTGTCAGGATCGTAGCAGATGGAGGTCCATCGCTTCTGCCTTCCCCAATGCGAAACAAGCGTGATAATATGTGTGTATCTATGTAGAAATGACCCGTACAACAGCTTTCATTTAACCTTTAGATTGAAAATGAAACACCATGTGGACACTTACAGTGTGATTCGACCGTATGTAACATGTATCTATAGTTCAAATTCTGACTATGTCTAGGCATTTTTCTAGCGATTCCAGCTTAATTTTAGTCAGTAATGACGATAGTTATGTACGAAGTACGAAAATAGATGAACAGAATAAACGGCCTATTGAGTATATATACCTCAAGGCAATATCATTTAGTGCTACGGCAATAATCGAGCGATTACTCCGGACCGCCTCGTTGGCTAAGACCTATCTATCTTCAGTTGCGTCATTGTATCGATCGATTCATCGAAGCTCATTATATTTTTGTTGGTTGACCAACTTACGAATCAAAGTATTAATTATTCCTTTTTTAAATCGACAGTTAAATGCATACATTGTAGATATATATACCCAAGTATATTATGCTTACATACGTTACTGGCTATATATCATAGACACCACTACAGCCGATCCTAGATACTCACTTAATAAGTCACCTTCGCTTTCAAGTGAAATAGATACAGTAACACTTAGACCACAACATATACAGAGAAAACTACATACTATAAAGTGAGAGGGCACTGATTCCCGAAACACAGACTTCATGCCTAGCCCGGGAGTTAGGAACTTTTATAAGTTATTGTATCAGATTTTTCGGCAATAAAGATTTATTTATTATTATTATATACATTTGAACGTAGAATTATTAAAAACGTACATTTTATATCTTATTCTTGGTTACATTTTATATCTTTAAATAAATATTGATATTATTTTTACTTATAAAAATAAATACGACTATTCTCAAAATTCAGTTTGGATAAAAATTACTTCTTAAATAGTTATCGTGTGAAGCGTAGTTAAGATGTAATAATAAATGTAATCAAGGAACATAAAGTTGGTATAACCCAAAAGGTTTACAAAGAAACATATTTTTTGTTTGCCATCTTTCTTACTAAGGAAACAAATTATTCAGATACGATCAAATGAATTAGATGTTTTGATTTATATTGTAGTTCAATTCGCTTCATTTCACATGTGAATTTCAACTTTACGCCATACAAAATAAAATATAAAACACTATCAAAAATCATTGGAACAATTAACAATATTAGAATGATACGAAACATGTATTCGAATCTACATTACATGTAATTTGATTTCAAACAAAAAATGAATGAATAGCTATCTGTTTGTCATGCAAAGCTGAATCCTTATTTTTGACAGCATAAATAGGAATTTTTGTTTGTCTGTCCTTTTAGGAGAAACAAATAGACAATGTACAAATGTTCGATGAAATTCACATTTATTACTGAAGTTTTATATTTCATTTATTAACCGACTTCCAAAAGGAGGAGGTTCTACATTCGACTGTATTTTTTTGAAGTGAAGTACATTCTTTCGATGGGAACGAAAAGCGTGACGCCGTGAATTTAATCACTATTGTCATAAAGATAGAGTTGAAAATCTTTTGAAGTTTTTAAGTTCATAAATCAAATTAAAACTAGAGCACTTGTTTCCTATCTTAGTTATCATAAGGTTATCATAAGCCTTTCGTGTCATTTGTTCAAAGTGAAAACATGTAATCTGAATAATATGTGTTATAATATATCTTAAATATGTAATATATGAAATTTAATATTTTGCATTAAAATATAAAATAATTTTTGAGCTTGGTGAAAATATTATAAAAATAATAAACCTTATTATTATTGTAATACCCCTGATACTCTATATTTATCTCATTCTCTCGTAAGCTACTTTTTTGAAGTTTCACTTCTGCGGTGTGTGAATTGCACACACACACTTTTTTAAAATATTTGTTACGCAATTACTTAGTCAATTATGCACCATTTTGATTTTTTTTCTTTATTCGAAAGAGTGTATTCCTGAAGTAGTACGATAGTCACCAAGTAATGATCTGATGAGTGGATCCCAGGGAAATCGAGAGCAAGACTTGTTGAAAAGCGCCGAGCGCCTACACTATTCAAAAGACAAAACTTGTATACGCGTGCTAGTACATTTTCTACAGGCGCTTAAAATATTATTTCTAAAGCTATTCAAATAACTAAAAAGTAGAAAACACTATTTTTTTAACAAGAACAAAACCTACTTCGAACTCAAAAGCAAAATATGAATATTTTTTATAGCATTTTGAAGTCGGTGCCAAGTAAAACACTTAAGACTTCAAGATGTTGTAGAATAGAGATTACAAGGTTTCTAGGAAGTGTATGGACAATGGATAAAAGCAGCAAGATAAATGTATGATAATAGTATAACAGATGGGGGACTTACTGCTGGTAGACCGTGGTACACTTACCAACGGCTGGTTCCTACATTTTACGGGCTGTTCATTTGCCATACTATCGCTTAAAATTTTATACAAGGTCGATATAAGTAATGTCAAAATTCAACCAATGGCAAGGCATATAATAGTAAGGTGTAAGAACCGGCCATAAATATTACCTTTAATACGTAGGTAATTTTATTATTACATATCCATATCATATGTATTAATATATCTATAACATTATTCTAAACATGCCGTGTTTGTACGTTGAAGATATTAAAAAAAAATTGGAATAGACTATATACACGATGCAGAAAACGATGTAATTTTATTAAGATTTTTTTGTCTGTTTTTCGGGATTCACGTAAAAAGTAGTGGGCGAATTCTATACTGATTCCTAGAATTAAACTCTGCGCTACTTTTTATCCCGGGAATCCCGCGGGAATTATTTAAAATGGCGAGATAATAAAAAAATCTAATTCCAATGTGATTTTTTGATAATAATAAATAAAATGTATGATATTTTTTATCCCAGGAATCCCGCGGGAATTTTCCCGGGAGGGTTTTGTAGTTGTTCGGGTGCGTAGAAATTAGCTTATTCCGACACAGTTTTCACTAAAACGATAGCTTATATTCTTTCTCTAATACTGCGGGATTTCAAGTCAAGCGTAGACGAAGTCGCGGGCATATCCTAGTTGTATTGTGTATTTTGAAGAGAGGTCAGGCAAAAAGTACTTTAAATACACGTGTATATATGAAGAGATTGATGAAACTTGATGAAGCGAAAAGTGTTTATCAGGATCGTAGCAGGTGGAGATCTATAGTCTCTGCCTACCCCAATAGGTAACAGGCGTGACAATACATATGTGGATATGTAAAATGCAATATCAAGATGTCCAGACGGAATGCCGTTGGTGACATGGAAGATGGGACGCCCCCTAGTATGGGACTTCCAGACAGCCGTGACAGCCAGGCAGCTGCCGCACCGCACCAGGAGACCCTGAAATGTCGCAAATATGACTCCATTGATAGTGGGTACGTATTTGTGGCTTTCGGGGTAGAGACCCTGAGGCCGTGGGGACCTGGAGCTCATCACCTCTATCAAAAACTCTCAATGCTTCTAATTGAGGTCTCGCGTGACCAAAAGGCTAGCTTGCACCTAGGGCAACGAATCAGTATTGCCAGCATTTTGGGTACGCTCCCAACAGCGATTTGGAGTCGATTTTTTACTTATAGATTTGCATTATTTTGTAAGTATAGTTTTATTTATAGTATAATTTAGTTTATACATCAAGATTATATCATATTGTGTATTATAATGACGAATAAATTTTAATGAGGTTTGCTTTATTGCTCTTTAGCGATCAATTTCACTGGAGAACATTTTTTGAACGTCATATAATGAAGGGCACAGCCAAAGAACAGAGATTGTCACAACATTTATTTCTTCTATATTCTATTGAAAGCAAATCTTTGTCTATGGTAGTTTATTGCCCAATCACTAACTTTTATATAAAATTATTTGCCCATAAGTGTACTTAAATATAAAGACTTGATGTGTCTGATGCCATTTTGTACCAGAGAAGCATAGGTATTTTACGAATCATTAGAATATGATTCCAAAACTAAAGATGCTGATGACTGAATTGGACATTCCTTGTTGTCTGTTCTTCCAAGATTGTTTTATTTAATTTTTGTTAAATGTTAATAACCATAGTCCATCATAACTACACAGTTATATTAATTAAATAAATATTTAATTAGTTTTAAGTAAAGCTTACTGCATACGCCGATCTCAATAAAAAATATATACTTCTAAACTTTTAATTGCGTTTTTCTCAAAATCTATTTATTAAGACATTCCATGTTCTTTACCTGTACCCTTCATATATAAGTCAAAATTTAAATCTGCTTACCATTCTATATACACCGCTTCGAAACGTATTATTACCGCTGTTTGAAGAGAAGAAGCGGAATGAAACTCAATCGCAACACGTCTAGCTAAAAATTCCTTTTCTTGAATCTATATCAGGTTCATTTTTTAAATAATTACAGAATTATGTTATACAGTTACTTTTCGAAGCATTAATGGAGTTGTATCGAACATAACAAAAATAATATTTATAAGGTGTATTTATTTCGGTTTAGTAAAGAGTGCAAACCTTGTTTGCTTAAAATGCGGCGTACAAACTCTCAAAATATGCTATGTATAATATAAAAATAATATGTAATTACGTCGCTGTTTATTCAAATAGTCTTTTTCTTTCTTTCCAAAGAATAAGTTCTAAAAATGCATTTTATTTATGATAAGAAACAGGAAAATAATCACAATTATTTTATAGATACCTTAAAAATAGTAGAGATATCAACTACGCAAACATTTACAATCAAACAAAAACAAAATAAAACCACAAGTATGTCAAACAGTAGCACATTCATTAGCCATTACAATTAAGATTCGGAGATAGACTCTGGACGAAATTCCATGAAAAAAAGTAAAAGAAAACAAAGACGTTCGCCCACACAAAGTGAAACAAAAGAAACATCTAGAAAAAAAAGCAATGAAACGACTGATTAATAGATAACTTGGAATATGTAGGAACGAGCAAACCCGTGGGCGTGAACACTAGTTTAATGATTACTAAAATTATCGGGGAGCGAACTCTTAATTTTTTTGCAGGCAACATTGTTCGCAATGATATCCGTGCTAATAGTAGTTGTTGGATAGGGCTGTCCCAACCAAGGCTTGGAACCGGTTTACAATTAACCGGATTTATGCCCGGTTTCTGAGGTACTTTTAACTGTAGTTTATCTGTTCGTTAGCGCTATCGGTTCAATAACTTATGAAATTGCGTTTTCGAACACACCATCGTACGATAGTTAAACTAGGTTCAACTTAACTGACCAATATTAGGCGTTTATCTCGTTCATAAACAACCGCTTCTCTTGGTTTTCCGTTTGACATTCCTTCACAGAAATTGACCACGACAAGATACACTATTATTTGGTACAATAATACAGACAGGTGTGTTTATTTTTCATAATCAGCCGATGCGATTCTTGATAAGTGTAACCGATTTTTCAATAATTTTATGATATCACTTTAGTTTTTGCCAAAATCAGCCTCGTGACTCCTTTGAGAGTTTTTCGCTATTTTCAACCGACTTCAAAAAGGAGGAGGTTCTCAATTTGATTGGTATATATATATTTTTTTTCATGTATGTACACCGATTACGCTAAGATTTATGATCCGATATACGTGATTCTTTTTTAGTTTCACGCGGAATAGTTGCCATTTGGTCCCCTAAAAATTTGATATAGTTTGACCCACTAGTTTTCATTTTTGAAAATTTTCCGTTCGCGTTTCTTGGGACCTATATTTTTTAAGGCGCGCGGCACCTTTCGTAGGCCTACCCATAGCTAGGCACTGAAAGTAACAATTAAAAAAAAACTTTGTTTAAAAAAACCGACTTCAAAAACTAAAAAGTATAAAATAACTTAATAAAGTTTTTTGACTAAGAATTTATTTACTTTATTAAGAGACAAAATAATGTAAAATTTTCTACGTCTTGAATTCGATGACGAGCAGACCATAAAAATTACCATATACACTGTTATAAGACCAAAATGTTGCAAAACATTGTAATTTTTAGTTTTTGAAGTCGGTTTTTCAAACGAAGTTTTTTGAATAGTTTAGGATTTAGCCCTGAAGGCCCACTTGATAAATTCACGCTATACCTTATAATATAGGACATTTCAGTATTTTATTTAAATGTCTAATATGAATAATTGTGATCAATTCTTATGCGTGAAAACCCTATTAATTCTCAGCAACACAAAAGATCACGTAGAAATAAAATAAAACACATTAACAGTGGCCCGGTACGTGGATATCGTTACGTATTGATTGTTGTTGATGACCTGCGCGCGCGCAACTATACGCTGCGGTCAATGTATATTATATATTATATTATATTATGTATTAGCTCATTTGCTATTGCTTTTTAATAAAATATGATTGCTTTACATTTACGTATAAATACCGTGGTTTCTTAGTGGTTAGCGCACTCGCAACCTAAGCCCACAGGGCGCGGGTTCGAATCCTGGCCGGAAAGCATACATACACAACTTATGCAATTTCTGACCTATTATGAATATTGTATTTTCTTTAGTCTTCGCGACAAAATAAAATACCGCGCCTAAAATTATTAAAACGTAGTTTTAATTATTGAATATTTGTATAATTACTACGTGCAAATGGTGAAGGAAAACATCGTAATTAAACCTGCACTTCGAGATAACCGATATTTCAAATCCGTAAATCCACCTTGGACAAGCGTGACAGGTTACTGTCTGTATCCCATAAATGGGTGACCTAAGCCCAGCAGTGAAACGTTTATGTGTTATTAT
The DNA here is from genome assembly GCA_039645545.1 of Dendrolimus houi. Classification (NCBI taxonomy): domain Eukaryota; kingdom Metazoa; phylum Arthropoda; class Insecta; order Lepidoptera; family Lasiocampidae; genus Dendrolimus; species Dendrolimus houi. The sequence continues at coordinate 23,044,647 of CM077126.1, read as the reverse complement.
TATAATTATATTACGTAGACATGGCCTCGGTATATACAATTTGTAAAACTTAGATATCGTACAGTTTTAGTAGTTAAATTCAACAAGATGGCTTTTATAGTACCAATAATTTTTTCCAATTACAATAATAATCGAACGACCATGTTAATATAAAAGAATACGTCTTGTATTTTTACACACCTTACATAATAAATCTTAAAAATATATTTTTGGAATCTATTAAGTTTTACTTATATTTTTTATTCATTTTTTTTTAAATCGAGTAACTTATATTTTGTAACTACCGTATACAGCATGCAATTATAATATTGGCCTAATTGTTTGTTCACCATAAAAACCGTTTAAAACCAAATGTAGAGACCTTGTTCTTTTTTACAAGATAAATTTTTGGGGTAACATTTTTTAGGTAAATTGTATCTTTAGATGATTAATATAAAATATTGTCTACTCTAATATCTAGCTTCAGACATCTATTGACCCTTAGACAACTTAAGCCACATGGCTTAAGTAATAGATAGTAAGATTTATCAAACATCAGATAAAAGTTATTAGTAATATAAATTATAGCCTGACTAAATCCAAAAGTGAAACAATTCAACTGTGTTATTCATGCAACTGTCCTTTTTAATTTTACCATATTGTGTTTTATTCTATAAAATAACTTTTATCTGGTGATTAACAAATCGGCCCTAAGGACATTTGAACGGCATTAAATAGTGTCACTCAATAGTCCCCAAACTATTTTGTCTCTTAGACCCCTTATCAATTTTTATTGCTTTCAGTGGACCCCCAATCAACTTCAAAAAAGGAGGTTCTCAATTCGTGGTGTAAAATATATTTTTTAAATAATAAACTTATATAGGTATAACTTTTTTGTTTCTGAATCGATTTTGGCAATAATTTTTGCGTTGCATTCAGTATAGTTTCTAGTTCGACCCATACATCCCATACATTTTATAGCTTATAAGTACAAACGCACACTATCATATTTTATTATTCTACTTATAGGAAGTTAAAAATTTCATCACGACTTACTTAAATGGAGTTCACTATTGTGGACCCCCATTTGCAGCTCGCGGACTCCCAGATTTTATTTTCGCTGACGTGGACCCCTTGAAGTTCGATATGGACCCCCAAGGGTCTATTTGGACCACTTTGAGGACCTATGATGTACTTATTGCAAAAATCCTGTTTGTAATTCACGAAAATGATCATCTAAGGACAAGGAATGTATAAATGTCTGAATAGAAAACGAATTAATCATGAAACACCGTTGATGAAATCTACTCTTAGGATGTAAGCAGGCTATTACATTATAAACATACAACCATTATAATTAAATAGTAGTTTAACATTATAAATATATGTATAAGCATAAATCAAACACTCCGTTTATGCAAGAATGCAATAATTGCAAGTTCAGTTTCATGATGTATTTATAAATGTTGCCGTCTCTCTTTACATATTTATAAGGCAGCGTTTCAATAAATTTATTATCGACATATTTTTTCTATAAATGAGTGCAATGGCTTCGTTATTCTGTTATAATGAGTGCTCAAGAATGTAAAGTTACCGCTTCAGGCGCTACTTAGTGATAAACTTGTTTCGGGTATCGGAGTAAAAAATGTTTTTATATATATTTTTGAAAATACAACTGTGTTACAGACCGACCCTTAAACTAACTCCATATTATATAATGGTGCTATAGACGGATCAACAAAATTGAATCAATGTGGTTGCAAGGCAGAGAACTGAAGACACGACGATGTTTAATGACATTGAAAGAACTTGTTGTTTATATCGATCACTTTGGTTGATTAATTCAAATTAAAAGACAGAAATTAATTCTTATTAATATCGGCTTAAGACAACCGTCTTCTTTCACGCTTACTATATTTTCTTCCAATATGCTTACATTAATATACATAAAAACCTATTCGACTGTAGTACAGAAATCTATCCGTGCAGGAACGGAGAAAGAATACAATTTCCTGCGGCCGGGCGGCCTGTCGTAAGAGGCGAAAAAACAGCCCACAGCCAGGTGGTATGGTTTTTACCCGTTTAGATGGCTACCACCCCTGGTCTAGAGTATGCCGCCATAACAATTTGAGTTTTGTTCCGGCATTAGTGGTCAGGTTTCAGACTCCCTTAAGAGAGCAGCAGCGCATTTGTAGCACCTTTGGTGTTGCAGATGGCTATAGGCGATGGTAACCGCTTTCCATTAGGTGGGCCGTCTGCCTGTAGGCTGAACTCGTGCAATAAATAAAAAACCTCATGGGCTTATTCGTGCTGCACAAAGTGGTTTAGAATAGAATAGAATAAATACACTTTATTGTTCACCACATACACATAAAAGAAATAATTTATGGTAGTCAGTAAAACAGTAACATTAAACAGTAAAAGTAGGAGCAATGGGCGGCCTTATCGCTTTAGAGCGATCTCTTCCAGACAACCCGGGCTGTGGATTTTACGAACGGGAGATTCACAAGTGTATGACGATGGTTTGCAAATTAAATACATATATAAATAGAATATATACATAGTGACATTTTAAAAATGAATTTACACAATATTAATGTTATATCATAAATAGGAGCACAGGTGAGGAAGTATTATCATCATTCAAGTGTTTATTTCTATTTTGATAATAAAGGGAGAGTTATTATCATTCTAGTATAGGATTCTGTTTTAGTCCCAGGTTTGCACATGTAAGCCTGATGGCCTGCTTTGGGAATCAATATAGAATCTTTTCAGGTTATATTTGGTCGACTTGTGGTTATTTTTGTACATTGATTGCAGGTCCTGTGGGATATAATTTACAATGATTGTTGTCATATATTCCTCGAGCCTTGTTACACTAATATTGTTTAAAAGTGATTATTTCTTTACCAATATACCACACATGAAAACTGTATTCTACAAATAGTGTAGCGTCTCTCATCAGTCTATACAGCGAGCTATTTTTGATGTCTTTTATGGGTGTAATCTATACAGATAAATAAAATTAAAATGGCTTTTTGTAATATCAAAGTAACAGCTTTTTACTAAATGCATGTGAAACTATATACGGTGTTAATATCAAAAAATCAATTATGAAAATTTTTGTCTGTCTGTCTGGATATTCCGGCTAATCTCTGAAACGGTTGGACCGATTTTGATGGGACCAACCAACCAACCAACTTCAATCGCGCTCAACAACCACAGCCACCACCGGCGCGAAACCTATGTAAAGCAATTGATTAACAACGAGACGCTTATGTGACAGCGTGGTTTTAAAATTAACAAATTCTCGTAATCAAGTTCTAGCTCAAAATTAATTGCCAATGTAGGATACGGGTCTTAATGCATAGATAAGGACATATCGCCCGCATCCGCATCTCCTCGAAGCCTTCAAAAGCCGACCTTAATTACAACGTCTCGTATCAACGGATTAGCTAATATTATAATGAATCAAAAAGTGCACCTGCACTACGCGCCATATCGCCTTTGAAATAGCAGCTGTATTTTACTGAGTGAATCGAAAATGAATTCCAGGCAGTAAACGGTTAACGTAATAATATATTTCAATGTTTCTACAAATAGAACTTTTGATAATATTATTAGTTTATGATCGATAATGTTTTATTGTGAGATCTCTGAGCTTGTCAATCGTAAGTTTGAATCAAATGAAGACAATAAACATTATTACTTAAATATTGTTGATCAGTGTATAGAATATTCTGTATAAGTTATTTTGATAAACAACGATAAAGATTTCTTGGAGCACGCTCTTCAGGATTTCAGTAATAAGATTAGTAAAATTATCTGAATATCTGCATTGTCTTATAAACAATATAAGAAGCGGATTTGCTAAAAATCGTTTATATAAAAGATAGCGAAAGTGAATGAATTACTTATATACCTATGTGCAAAGCTGGGTAAACATCGAAATGTTTGCTGCTAAAACATTTACTAGTTTGAATTTCACATCTGTTATATTGTTTAAGATCTTTAAGTAAGCGACATGCCGAGATCAATATTCACTGTTAACCAAGTGAACTTTAAATGTTGGTAGAACCAAATTCATGCCGTAAGTATGTCGATTATTATATAATTAACTTATAAGACTGGGACTGTTGTAATTAATATTTATTATTAAATTTGTGAATCCTACAGATTCCTTATTCATAATTTTGATTTTACCATCGATATCAATAAAAATGTTAGTTGCTGTCAAAAGAGAAGAAGCGGCATAAGAAGAGAAGAAAGAGGTTGAGACGAATTAATATGGTAAAGTAATACCTATAAGTAATGATGACGGGCTATTATCTGTAAAAGCACTCTTCTCATTTTTCAAAAGTAGCTTATTAAATGCAAAAACAGAACTGACAAATAAAATAGATGCAATCTATAACCATTATTTAGCAGAACTTGATGCATGCACAAGATGTATTCGCTTAAAACAATACATTTTCATACCACAGTGGTTGAAAACAATGAAATTTAAAATTATAATTCGCTTGATAAGGTTCTCTGAGGCAAATACAAGTGAATCTTTTGTTCGTATCACGTAAATAGATTTAATTAATGCAGTTTTCTTATTGTTTTTAATGACGGTTCTTATTTTTATTTCATTGCCATGAGCTTTTTCCGTTTCTTTAATATTGGCTCCTGCACCTTTGGCATCAATTTTGCCTTTAACTTTTACATAATCCAGTTTCTCCTTCAAGACCAGCAGCACATTGGCAACACCTCTGGTATTGCTAATGTCCATAGGTGATCGTAAACACTTTCCATCACAGTTGGGCCATCAGCATGTCTGCTGTGCTTCAGCAATAAAAAAGATGATGGTACCAGGGTACGAATGAATCTTAAAATTATAGCCAAAAGACTAATTTGACATTTTGAAATTACGTACAAAAGAGTGATGCTGCGAATGAAAATTTAGATTAACAAGAGCACATACACGAAAAGTTTTGACAAATAAATCATACTCTAAATTTCATATTTAACTCGGTTTGTTTTTAAAAATGCGATACGTGGACCAAGACTTGAGTCTCACAAATAAAAACCAGCTAACATGTATGGGAAGATGATAAATAAAAAAAATGTGTGTGTGTGAAGTTCACACGCAGTAGAAGTGAAACAAAGTGTGACAAGGGATAGGAGGGATTCTAAATTTCGTGACGTCACATTTCATATATTATTGACATCTTTATAATATATTTAAGCCTTAAAACAGGAAATTCGAAGTTAGAATTAACGAAAACCTTCAAAACATTTCCAACCCTATCAGTATGAGCATAATGTTTAAATAATTAAATACAATGTATTCTATCTCATTCTCTTGCAGTCTTAGTCCTATAGACTTATGTGTTTATTTATTTTTTAGTGTCGCTTTCTTGGTTCGTCGAGTTTAAAATCATAACGATTCTAAAGAGTTTCACTTCAAAAAATTACAATTATATTAAGTTGGCTTTACTTTACAAAGAAAGGTCACGGGCAGTACAAACTTTTAATTTAGTAACATAATCAGAAAAATCTTATGAGTCAGAAAATGTTAATTTACTCGTGACTCATCCAAAACAATAGAAACTTTAGAGGTATTTTGTTTCACTCCAACACATGTATACTCTGTTACTCTTTATATGAATAAAGGAGCTATTGTTATTCAGTTTTTATTTTAGCATGTTTCTATTTGGGCATTCCCGGTATTGAGGAATTTGTGGCGTTGTGGGCGCGGAGAATGTATGTCCGCCCCGTTTTACGGAATTGTCTCCTATACGTTCAGCTCCCAAATCAGCAATGCCTATATCCCACAGTTTCGTATGCTCGACGGATCAGGGCGATGTTATGAGCCAAGCCGTTAACAGACCACCAGAAGGCATAGACGGCCACACAAAGTCTGAGATGGCTATCGAACGCCAGGCAGAGACCGCAGTAGTGGTCGTAATGGGCGTTATTCGTGAAGGTTCTAACAGCTCCGAACCCCCACCTACAGTGGGTTTCCTGCCGACTTAAACTCGGGAGAAAAGTGGTTTTCCTCAAGACCCCAACCTCCTCATCGCCTCAGATTGCCAAAGACGAAGATCACCGAGAGAGATTTCTATTGCTTTCGTCACTGTTTTGAATTTGAGATGAATCAATCTCTGTGACAAAAACCAATGAAGATTGGGGTCAGAAGAAACATAACTAGGCATACATAAATAGAACGATATTCAACACTGGTACAATCGTGTTCCGGCAGCTTTCTTTGGAATTTTAATGCATTCGTGATCGAGAGACACAGTTGCGGATTATTTTTAACTCAATACGAGGCTAAAATAGGATTACGATTATGACTAGTGCTGCGAATCGCATAGTACTCGAATTACTTGGAATTATCTTTTGGCATGTCGTGGATTTGTGTTGCTCTGTTTCAAATAAATTTATTTTCAAGGGCTTTTTAGACATCATAGTTTTAATTTTATAATCGTAAACTAGAGCTTCCTCTACATAAGCGGAGACGATCACATTTACGAAATAAAAACTGTAAGAAGTAAAAAAATTGACATGTAAAAAAAATCACCCTCAAGTTTTTCTGACTGACTGACTTCTAAACCTTTTGCTCATTAGAACTACCTGATGCATCTGATAAGCACTGCCTTTCACGGGTGAACACCGCGTGGTCAACGAATAAATGTTATGTGATCCACGATTACCGGGTAGTTTGTCAACGAGTGCTATTTAATTTATACGTGAATCACTCCGAGCGGTAGGTTGTCACGAGTGGTTCACACCCCGTCAGCGCGTGAACAGCTTGTGAGCGAGGCGCCGTGTGGTTCTAATGTACAATTACCCTAATATTTTGTTTAAATATGAAATTAAATAACATATTAATACTTTAATTCTTCGACTGATTTGGATAAGTCGATATTTTTGTGTATTCATCCTATACGATACAAATATTTGTGTCACCTGCAAGTCTGTTTCCGGTATGGGTGTACTTTATGTCTATCATTTCGAACCTTTATCGCCACTTAATCGTAAGTGACTGTTGTACCTAAATAAATTTTTGTTGCATATGATATATTTAAGTATTATTTTGCTTTACGAGATTACATTTTTGATTTAGTAGGGTCTATTCTAAGTAGAATTTAAGTCTTAATACAAAATAATAGTTTAAAATAACTTTTGCAACAAAAAATATATTCAGCTAAAAATGTCGCTGATACGATAAATCGGCGATAATGGCTCAATTTGTATATCTATGATCCCCTCAACGCAAGACCTGCAGACAGGGAGGCATTGCGTCCAATGAACCAAACTCAAACAATATCGACCCCATACGGTCAAAAGGGCGTTCACATCGTAAGGAATAAAAATACCTATTAATTTCAAGCCTCACAGGATGCGGCTGTCACGTCGTTAACGATTGTTATTAACATGTTTTTTCAATTAATTATACAAATGGATTTATTCATGTCCATTATACATTGATCTCCCGCCAGCTACGACTATCAACTGCGCTAAGTTTATTTTTAAACATAGGAATCGAAGGTATAAACTAACTACGAACAAAATAAATATCTGCGTCGTTGTACAAATGCCTACAACAAATATTTTAGTGACATAGACATTTTTAATTCTTCCAAACAAATATTTAAGTCATCAGATATTAGTAAAGTTATTAATAACCTTCAAAAGGAATGTAATGTTTATATTTAGATTTAATCATTTAGTTGTATTTAGTTTTCCCGTTAGAAATGTCACAGTATTAGTTAGATTGAATAATTAATTTTGGTGTAGTGTATATGTGACTTGTTACTTATGTTTCTGTTCTTTTCCTAGATCACAAGTATCCATTTTTGGTTTAGGTGTATTATTATGTATTGTTAGGCCTTAAATTTATGGAAATACTGTAGCATACCTTTAATAATAAATAAAAAAATATATATACCATAAGACTGACTATTATTTTGATTTCAACCCTTAGGGCCGGCTCTCACAGATTATCGGCGTAATATTTCATACGGTGAGTGAGAGTTCCAATGGTCCACTTTCCCCTCCCCTATCCCATGTCTCTATTCTACTCCCATATCCCACCCTGCCTATCCTATCCCTTTTATCCCATTGTTGTTACAATGGGATAAAAGGGACTTGCACTTGCACAATTTAAAAAAAAACATGTAGACATAGCCAATGACAGCATTAATGTCTAGAAAACTATGTCACTCTCAAGAGTTTAAAAAAGTTGTGACGGCGGTTAAGTTTGGCTCTCGCACGGAATTCAAATTAAATTACGTGTTCCCTCTGGGATGAGTTCTTATCCATAGATGTAATATATAACTGTTCTACTAGTTAAAACTAAATATAATTAATTGAGCTGATTTAGTTTTCTAGCGGAGGACAGTGTGTTAAACCTAATTGCCTATTCTTCGTTATCTAATTCCAGGACCAAGGCTTACAAGTCCTTGCTTTCAAGGACCCTTACTTTGCTTAAGATAACCTTCCAACATATTCCAGACGCGGACAACTAATACTACAGAATAATACTTTTGAACTACTCCACTTAAAGAGCTTCCAAGGCTTCAACAGGCCAGTGTACCCTTTTTGTGCATAGAAGTCCACCGATTGTAATGGAACAGATTGAATACATTATATTCTATATAAGTATCTTCTATAATTCATTGATCCACCTAAATCTATTCTGTGGCTTCATCTCTGGTGCGGCAAACAACTATAGGCGGAGGTAACAACTCCGTATTACGTGGGCAGTCTGCCTGCTTGGCAGCTTTGTAATAAAAATATATTTAGGAAGAGTAAGCATCTAGAACTTTCCGTACAACTTCGGTCACGAAACCATTCGGAACGTTATATTTGTTAATATATTTTTGTGAACAGTAAACAAATATGTACTTTATGTTTTGTTCATAAGATATATTTCAAATAAAATTAGAATAGTATTTATGGATATATTATTTATGATAACAACGCTATGCTAATTGGCATTACACGCAAACCCCCTAAGTTTTAGAAGTGCCTTATTATTAATGATGTAAAATTGTAATTAATTAATTAAAACATCAAGTAGTAGTAGGCAAGTCCTGGTAGCGAAACTCAAAGGGCGCGGGTTCGATCCTGGCCGGAACGCATGCACCACTTCAGTTTTCTGATCTAATGTGTATATTATTACAATTATCACGTGCGATCAACGGGGAAGGAAAACATCGTGATGCAACCTTCACATCGAGATAACCGATGTGTCAAACCTGCCAGGCGGCTTGGCAGGTTAGACACGCGTGGCGGGTATACTGTCCGTTCCCCTATATTGGTAGGCCCGAGCCCAGGAGTGGGATATTTATGGGCTGTAATTATTATTATTATTATTAAAACCTAAAATACAATTATAAATTAAATATAAAGTATTTTTTATTGCTAAGGGCATAAATTAGGATACAAACAAAACAAATTGTGTATGCGCAGTTGACACGCAGTAGAAGTGAAACAAAGTGTGACAAGGGGGGTGAGAGGTATTCTAAATTTCGAGACGTCACATTTTTTTGTATATTATATCATTATAAATTATTAAATATAATATATTCTATCTCATTCTCTCGTAGGCTTAGTCCTATAGATTTATGTGTTTATCTCATTTTAGTGTCGCTTTTTCGTTTTATCGAATTTCAAATCATAATGATTCTAAAGGAGTTCATTTCAAAAATAACAACAAAACTGAACTACGATTGACTTACTTTTATTACGGTCGTATTTAGTACACCAGGTGTATGCATAAGTCTTTTCCGGTTTTTATGGTAAAATAAACACATAAATTTCAAAGGAAATAAATTTTGAGTTTATTCGAAATATTGGGCTTCGGCTTCTACACACTTAGCCCATCTTTCAGGTAAATTATGAATATCTTGCCAGAAAATTATTTGTCTTTTGCGGCAAACCATTCGTCAGCCACTTTCCAACTTCCTCGAAATCGCTGCTCTGCGAGCGCGTGCCCCATTGATGCGAAGAGGTGATAGTCTGATGGCGCCAGGTCAAGGGAGTACGGCGGATGCGAAAAGACGTCCCGTCCAAACCATTTCAAAGTGTCTTTCACTAGTTTTGCTGTGTGAGACGGCGCATTGTCGTGTAACAAAATCACTTTGCCATGTCTCCTGGCCCATTCCGGTCGTTTTTCGATCAACGCGTGATTTAAATTAATCATTTGTTGGCGATAGCGTTTTGCGTTAACGGTTATAATGACTTTCCGCTGCCTTTTTCTTTTGATGAAATAGAAAAAGCAAAACGTGCCGCAAATGTTCTTTTTCAGGCACAAACGTCGACATGATCACTTAACTATACAACACAGATGCTATCAATTGGCAGACTCAACTTGTATCTGTTTTTGTAGGTTATTGTCATACAAATAAACTGACGTGGTGTCGAATTTATAGGTGGCATATTGTTCGGCGGTGCCATCACTTAGTAAAACCGGAAAAGACTTATGCATACACCTGGTAATCTTATGGAAACTCTTATTTTGCGGAATATAAGTTTAGGGAAGTTTCCGCAAATTAGGAATCAGAAGTTAACGCCCTATTTAGAAGACGGCAATGTTTAGAATATGCAAGTTTAAATTGAATAATACATACTGTATACATTCTGTTTCCCATCGGTGTAGGTAGAGATGATGAATCCTCTGCCTACACCTGCTACAATACCGACACTTTTCCCTTCATAATTTAAAATGGAATTTAATCAATTTAAATATTATCTTTATGCGAATAGGCACAGATGAAAAAAATGGGTCGTTTTAACACAATCATAAGCCAAATAGCAGGTCTTTAATTGACGCCACATCAGAGAGTTCTTGTGGGACAGGACTCGTGGGCTCGATATAGCATATTTAATTAAACAGTTGAAGTTTTCAACACAAACACACCATTTTCATTCAAAAATTAATACTTATACTACACTTATTGTTCATACTTATCATGTTTAACCAATAGTATATATTTTGTGACAATAAAACCGTACTGAAAAAAACTACCCTTAAAGTTCTCGCCAGAAACACCTTTATTATGCTAATATAATTACAAGTTATCACGTGCATAAAAATTCCATACGATAATTATAATTAGGTTACAATGTAAGCAAATTTATTCGTTACAGTTCATTACACATGCTCTACGTGAGAACTATTATTAAAAATGCTTTTCTAAGTTCATACTTAAGTTTAAGTTCATGTAAATTTCTACTTACTTAGTTGATATCTTATATCTATCTATAACATATTAAATATCTAAAGGGATCGAGTTTAAAAAAAAAGAAAAAATCAGGAGGGCTAATTCGGCCTATCAGATGCCAAAAATACTACTATTTGATATTTTCTTCCTATTTGTTAGAGCATCAATCATGCGTGAAGTTATTATTCTCACCTTTGGGATGGATAAGCTAAGTACCAGTTAGACGCATTGGATTCGCTCGGTAGGAGAGCCAAGAGGCTGATAGGCGATGATCTTTCTGATGCTAGCTAGGTTCAAAGGCGCATCACCGCAAAGTAGCAAGTTTGTCGGTTTTCTATCGGATACACTTTGAAGAGTGTGCTATGACACTTCACGACTTAGTTGTCCTATCCCCTTTCTATTATTGGAAAAACAGACGTACCGGTTTCCACCATCGTTACATGGTAGACATACTATTGGTTACAACGAAATATTTTATTTCCACCTTTCTTTTGCGTACCGTTGTCGAATGGAACAATTCGCCGGAGTCTATATTCCATCATTCATGTAAACCAGTGATTTTCAAGTTGTGAACGAATAGGTAACTATCTAGGTAGTTAGTAGGTAACTAGGTAAGCGTGCTCCATCCTAGATCGGTTCGTCACTTAACGTCACTTAACGGTGAAATAGCTATCAAACGCGAAGCTATACAATGATAAAAAGAAGCATCACGTGAAAAATGCTGTATGGATTTAAATGACACTCGATATAGAGCTGTCTTACATACCGCGGCGTAACATAGGATCCTTTTTATCCCGATAAATGACGTCTTTTTTTATTCCAGAGTTCAGCAGACAGGCAGACGGCCCACCTGATGGAAAGTGGTTACCATCGCCTATAGACATTTGTAACACCGAAGGGTGCTACAAATGCGCTGCTGCTCTCTGAAGGGAGACTGGAACCTGGTCACTAATGCCGGAACACAACTGAAGGTTGTTATGGTGACATACTTTAGACCAGGGGTGGTAGCCATCCAGTCGGGCAAATGCCCTACCACCTGGCTGTGGGTTGTTTAGTCACCTTTTACGACAGGCCGCCAGGCCGCAGGAAATTGTATTCTTTCTCCGTTCCTACACGAATGAAATTGACGTGGGATAGACAAATATAGCACAACAAATACATCTTCGTCATGGAAACACGAACGAATTTTCGCTGGCATAAAGAAAGACAGCCTAAGTCTATACTAATATTATAAAGAGGAAAGATTTGATTGTTTGTTGGCATTGAATAAACTCCGAAACTACTGAACCGATTTGAAAAATTCTTTTACTGCTTATAACTTTTTAAATTATTCAATTCGAACATTCTATTCGAAAGATAGATAACACGAGTTTAAAAAAGGTAAGTATTAGGAAAAAGTTGCGTGGTCGCCGCGCACCCTGCTGGGCTAGCTAGGCAGCACCTTATGCGGTGTAGGCGTCACTGGGGTACGGGCCGTACGGGAGGGGCAATATTTTGAATTCGCTTAGTAGATAATTAAACTCAACAAAAAGTTATTTTTAGATACCCGTGCGAAGCCGGGGCGGACCGCTAGTATATTATAAAAGGTTGGTTGAGAAAACAAAAACCTAAATCATTTTGTGGAAATAATAATGCGCAATCGAAGATTACGAATAGTGAATGAAATTACTGTCTCCATGGAAACAAAATGAATACCGATACAAATATATCGCAAATACTCAAGAAACGGTAAACAACAGATAAATCTATCGTATATTTGATCTTTTATACTGTGGAGGTTATTTTTATGTGTGTGGTGCGCGGATGATGTTACCCCGTTGGATGAGGGTGACGCAACACTGGCGAGAGCCCATGTCTCCATCACCGCGGGAGCTAGGCTCAACCGCTGGAGGGGAGCACAAAACAAAGCGACACATGTTTGTACTCTCTATGTAATTATTGCTTAATTAATTTAAAACTAAACTTAAGACTATATATACAAAAATCTTAACTGCTACGTGAAACTATGTAAAACTTAAACATATTCGTAGATGCATCTCCGAAGGTTTTCTGTTTTCTGTATTGACAGATTTTGGCACGTACATGGACTACTCAGTTATGACCTTGCTAATTATTTAGCAATAAATTATTCCATATACGTGACGTAACATATACAATGCTTAAAAACAAGTTCCTTCCTTTGCAAATATGAATGCTCATAATCCAGCCCGTGTTAATTCATGAATATTCAACTTTTAAAATAATCTTCATTGTCGATCTAAAATGTTTTTGACTGACGCCAAACGACTGAATTATTGCGGCAGCTCTAAGAAATCACATATCAATTAAAATTTCTACTGTGGATCCGATAGAAGACATTTAGCCCCGCGACCTTGCGTCTATGCTCTAGACTCTGAAGTCGAGCTTAAAAAAGACGATCATTGCCGACCAGCTTTCTGACTCTTTTCTCAATTGATTCCAACGCCTCCAACTGGTATTTGGCTGAGCCGTCACAAAGATGAGAACAGTACTCCATGCAGGACCGAACTTGTGCTTGGTATAAGTTCAGCAGTTGTTCCGACGTGAAGTACTGTCTGACCTTTGCGAGTACACCCAGCTTTTTGGTTGCCACTTGCGCTAAAGACTCTATGTACGTGCCAAAATTGAGTCTTGGAGTGAAAGAGATGCCCAGAAGCTGGAGTAATGGACACACCACTGAAAGTGGGAGTCAGTTCAAATAGAATTTTAAAATAATATTCGTTTGTATTTACTGATCAATAATATACCAAAAAATTCTCATGAATCTCTACGATATGAAACATAACGTGGTTTTGTTCGTAATTATTGTATAGTTGTTTTAAGTTGGTTCGCGTGTTTGAGCAGCGGAGGTCCCATCTTACAAGTTTTCTTATCCGTTTTGAGAGAGTCTCATCCTCACGAGATCCAAGGTTTCGGTGGAAAGTTCAGACCGTTTGCTTTTTCGCAAAGGCGGAAAGTGCCTCCGGCCCAGATCTCGCATTGTTTTCACCGCGTTGTCGGTTATCTCGTCAACATCACCGGTGGTTTTCAGCGATTCGAACCGATTTTGCAGTTTCTATTGGAACTGTTTTAAGTTAAGAAAAAAATCACCAAATCACCTCTAAGTTATTGCCATGAAACCAGTTTACTCCGTCAATTTTTATCACAACAGGCTAAAAAAATATTTACATCTTAATAAAGGAGAGATAAATAATTTTATTTATTTTTTATTAAATAATACTTTATTTTATTCACAATATAATAATAATGCATCTGAAAAACGACTGCGTCTATGGAATCACCGATAGCACCCGATAAATCAGAACCGAAAAATCCTCAACAACGTTAGCGTTACTACATGCCTTAAGAAACGAGTTAACTTGCGCAACTGGAGTGTTAAAAACTTCTTGTCATTTGCGCGTGTGTGCATGTTTTGTCCATTGGTTTACTACTTGGTTAAAATTTGACATAAGCTCCATAAGAGTAATGTCAAATTTCTACCAGTGGTAGGACAAGTGAATGAATAGTAACATATAGAAACTGGCTATTAATCGACAACTTATTACTTAACTAGCGAAAGTCTGTCCAAACGATAGTATAAGGACTTTAGTCGCAAAGTTTCGCAAATCAACACGCTTCTTAGCTAATGCTTATCATGTTTTAAAACAAACAATAACCTCTTGTGACGTTTAAGCTAGATTTTATACACTTTTCAAGTCATTAATTCGTTTAGAAAATAAAAACTACACAGCAAAACATCACTCATCAAGTCTCCTTCAAAACCCATCTCAAATTCATTCAACGAATAAAATCTTACATGTATTCTGTAGGAATAAACATCAAAGGTATGTTAACTTGGGCGTAATTGTTTACCGTTAATAGTGACTTAACATACTAGTGCACTACTAATATAAATTCTAATATTACTATGCCAAGTGATTATCGTGCAGTAGTTAAGAGTAGGTAATTGGTAACAGTAATTGTACAGCACTATTAAGAAGTAGAACAATTGAAGGAGAATATACAAAACCATTATAATCCCCTAATTGGTTGAAAGCGTAACTCGTAACTTTTGAGTTAAACGTACTACGTACTAGAGAAGCTATTAAAAAAAAGTTGAAACTTGATGAAAGCGGAGGGGCATGCGCGAGGCGATCGTGCCGTGGACTGATTCATGTATTTGTTGCAGCGCTAAAACACTAGTTACGCCATCCAAAACTTTTAAAACATGTAGCGATAGATCGCTTAGAGACTATAATTTTTAGTCCTGAACATACGCATACCTCTATCGCCATTATCATCTCAATCATTCCTGGGGTTGTCTGGGAGAGATCGCTTTTTAGCGATAAGACCGCCCTTTGTCTATAATTGGATAGTTTTAGTCTGTATGTTCATTTTTGTATTGGTGTACAAAAAAGTATTATCTATCTATCTATAGCCGCATTGATGAGGCGTTGAGACGAGCTAAAATGGAAAAAATAATACGATTTATCAAAAATACAACAAACTTACCGGAAAAGTCACCCCTTGACATTTGATTTACTTGAGTGGTTTGAACAGTACCTTAGTACAGATAAAGGCATTTTTTAATAGTAACTTTTCACTCAAATACGTAACGTATCGACAACAGCCCGGCGCAGACTAAACGAGTTCTTGTCCATGGACCATAACGAGTGTTCAAATAAGTTAGCTACGGACGCTTTCTCTAGTAGGTAAGTACATTAAATCTCATTGCTCGTAACACACTCTATAAACACAGTTGGTGCCACCAGGTCTTGTTCTTGTTTTTATAGAAAATCTTAATTAAACCTTACAATCAACGTCTATACATATATGCAGATAAATAAAATTGAAGTGTCTGTTTGTAATCTCTATTAATATTATAAATGCGAAAGTAACTCCATCTGTCTGTTACGCTTTCATGAAAAAACTACTTGATCCATTTGGCTGAAACTCAATATATAATATATATATATATATATATATATATATATATACGATGCCGAAGATGAACATAGGATACTTTTTATCCCCGAACAATCGGGTAGTTTCCGGGATAAAAATATATTTGTCTCTCTGTTTGTTATGCTCTTACGGAAAATCTATTGGATAGATTAGGCTGAAATTCGGTATATATGTAATTTTAATACCGGGGGTGGACAAGGGATACTTTTCATCCCGGAAAATGGGATAGATTTATGTAAAAGTTATCCCAGAAGTAGGATACATTTTGTTTTTTTTTGTGATTTGCCATTTTCGTCATTTCAATCATTTCGGCCATTTCGATCATTTCGGTCATTTCGGACATTTCGTGAAAGCTTAACAGATAGACCTCTGTTAAGTTTTCACGGAAAACTACTAGGAGAACTGGATCAGTTTTGCTATAATTTTGTTTCAATGTAGTTTTAATCCCGAAAATATACATAAATATTTTCATGCCGGGAGATGGGATAGTTTGCGATATAAAATGAAGTGAATCTTCCGGGGGCTAATAGCACTAACATAAAAATTGAATACAATGTAACCTCTATTAAGATCTGCTTTTTAAACAACAGGTATGCACTAGAGGTAGACCCGCGGCGCAGCCGCGAGCTTAATGCTAGTGTCAAAATAAAAATCTTAAAACAATCAGGGAAGATAATTCGGACCAGGAGATTCCCAAAATGCAATTTTTAGAATTTTTGTCTGTCTGTCTTCATGTTCCGACTAATCTCTAAATACGGCTGGACCGATTTTGACGGGACTTTCCCTGGCAATAGCTGATGTTAAAAATATACAAATAAAAATATTCCATGCCGACGAAGTCGTGGGCACAGCTAGTTATTAATATACTTTGAGTAGTTTTTAAGAGTAGGACATATTCGTTTAAACGCTTTTCATGGTTCTTTTATCACCTCTTATCATCTGCTTGGAACGTTTCATTGTGTACAGATTGACACGCACTTATACAATTTATTTACGTTATCAAAAGTAAACACAAGCTACGTTACATAACAATTCAATAACACTGTTTATATTCAAAAAGCAAAGTACAATAACACGCAAGAGGAATACCAATGAATCGATACGGGAGAGTGTATCGTAATGGACTAAGGACGACGTACCATTGCGGTAGGTCGAAATAATGTTATTGGCTTTAATGTCATATGTAGTAAGTAAAGAAATAAGGAAATGTTATGTATCAATTCCTATAAGGCGGCGGATATACTTCCAAGAAAAGTGATAGCGTATCTGATGACAAAACTTTAGTCTAATTATTATACACTAGCGGTCCGCCCCAGCTTCGCACGGGATCTAATAAGAACTTTTTTGTTGAGTTTCACTACCTACTAAACGAATTCAAAATATTTCCCCTCCCGTACCCCAGTGACGCCTACATCGCATAAGGTGCTGCCTAGCTACCCTAGCAGGGTGAGCGGCGACGACGCAACTTTTTTCTAATACTTACATTTTTAAACTCGTGATATCTTTCGAATGGAATGTCCGAATTGAATAATTCAAAAAGTTATATAAAGGTATTGAAGCAGTCTTGAATATGAAGCAATTTATTTTGATAAGGATGAATACTAAGATACAAATAAAGAGCGTTTTCTAGCGGCGGCATTTCAATAAAAAAATTAAAATAAAAGAACACTTATTGTGGTATAACTATAATAGTTAGACATACGCTGTCGGGATACTTTTTGTAAATAATGATGCGTTCTGCAAAGTCGTAGTACATTATTTCATTCTATTATCAATAGTTTTCGCAGCGCACGCGATTTTAGGTGATATTTTACACCTTGGGTTACATTATTGGAGTTTTAGTAAGGATTATTGAAAATATAATATAGCCTGTATCACCCGGGGATAGTGTAGCTTGCCAACAGTGAAAGAATTTTTCAAATCGGTTTAGTAGTTTCGGAGCCTATTCAAATGCAAACAAACAATCAAATCTTTCCTCTTTATAATATTAGTATAGATGTATCCCTTTCACCTTGGGGCGTAATTCTGCTATTAGGTACTATCTCGTCAAAATCGAGGGACTCTATCATCTCAATCGTAGGTTTGCTCGATTTCCGTATTCTGCGTGCCCGTTGCACGCCACTCTATCTTTACAAATATTTATAAACGCGAAAACTCGCGAAATATATATTTAAAATTTTGCTATCTTTTCAATATTCGTTTCGGTTAACGCCATTCCCGCTAATGATAATACCAACGTTTTTCTACTAATATTACGCCGCGACGATATCGAGACGATATTGTGGATTTAGTAGAATATGAATTTTTGACGCTATGGCAATGGAATCGTATTTGAATATCTTCGGAACGCCAAGATATTACCGGCAGGGGATGGAGGAGGAAGGCCGGAGACTGGGATATGCTGCACAGACTTGGCGAGGCTTAGGTCTAGTAGTGGACATTGATTGGCTGATAATGCAGATTATAGATGTACTTACTATAGTAGATTCATGCTTCCTGAATAGTACGTTGAGACCTGTACGAACTAAGACATGTACGTTGAGGTTACTAATGTATGAAACCCGTTAATCCACCTTGGATAATGTGTGCGCTCTCCTAAAATGGGATTGGCCGAACTCAACAATACGACATTTATTTGCTGATGTTAAAAACGAAGATTTACAAAATTACTCCCAATGGAAGCCCGAAAAATAGACTAAAGAAATCATATGTATAAATGATTCATAGAAACTTACAATTTTTATATACAATACAATTTCAAATTCATTGCAACACAAGAATTGTATGATGTCAA
Source organism: Dendrolimus houi (assembly GCA_039645545.1). Lineage (NCBI taxonomy): Eukaryota > Metazoa > Arthropoda > Insecta > Lepidoptera > Lasiocampidae > Dendrolimus > Dendrolimus houi. Next base: position 23,025,693 of record CM077126.1, on the reverse strand, counting down.
TAACTTTTTCGACAGTTCGACAAAAAAACCGAATCGAATTTTAAATTAAACAACTTTTTTCGAATTCGTTAAGTAAACAGAATAGTCGAAACATCAAAGACGAACGCCAATAAATCAAATCGGATAATGGCATTCGTAAAAACTCGATATAATGACTGTAAATGGAATGTAACAGAAGCTAACTCGGTTGAGTCCATGACCCGGGACTGCAAAGTATGTGTTTAAGGGTGTTATAAACTTATCCGGCTGCTTAAATGCTTATTTCCATTTTCTAACCACACCCTATGTTTGCGATTAACGCAACTTCTTTATTTCATAAAACCTCATTACATCTTAAATCACACATGTCACTCATCTTACATACGTCTAACATAAAATACCTAATAAGATCTCTATAAAACCTAAAATACAAATAAAAAAAAATAAAAAGATTTTTTAATTGTCCTTCCACCCATTTTAATATTATATAAAATACTAGAGCTAGGCATGTTTGCTGAAGAGTTTCTTGGACATTTTCTTCTCTTCAAGCCACAACATGTTGCGAAGCGGTGGTAAATTAGATTAGGCTCCCATAGAGTAAATAATACCCATAAACAAAATTAAAACTAAATCATTAAAATGAACAAATTGGAGGTAGGTTAAATAAAAACTTTAACAATACTCATTGACATTTGACATCTTTATCTTCCGTGATCACGTCTACTGAAGTAGCCGAAAGGTCGGAATAATAAAAATCAAATAAATTACCGCGCTTAAAACCGTTAAAACGCAGTTTTATTATGGTTTATATTAACTTCTAACTTAGTTTATCTTAGTATTTAATTGTGTTAAGTTAATTTAGTTTCTTAATAAATATGAGTTAGCAATTGGAACTTGAAAGGGTTTGAATATCTGTTATTTTGATGGTCCAATCTAATAGCTATTTATTATAATAGATCAATGACACATAAAAGAAACTCTAAGGCGATTAAGTAACAGACTACACACAGTGCGAAGTCTGCTCAATACAGAGAATACATAATTATGCTATACTGTTCAATTAGCGAAGCTTGTGCAAAGTATTAACCAACCCGTTTTAGTAACTGGTTGCATTAAAGAGTGTCGTCTTACAGTATGTATTTCTTTGATGAAATTCTTTGCCTATGGGCTCATTGCTAAAATGCACTGTATTTATATGCCAAATTCAATGAATTTATTTAAGGCATTTAAATAACTTAATAATATGCAAATATATATATTTAAAATCCGTAAGTCTATCATAATGTAGTTTTTATGTAAGTACCTCTTAAACACAAAACATAAGCATTGGAACGACGTCAAACGAAATCATGCGTTAGAATGTAGTGAATCTCTAACATTACAACAAGTGGTATTAATTTTTTTGGCATAAAAGAACGTGGCACTCATTAAAAAGTCTCAGTACACTACCATACATTTGGTTGTGTGTAAGAGTAATTTGTACCTTAAATAGGTGCCTGGAGACGTAAGAAACGTGTATGATGAGAATCGATGTGCAATTTCGTAAGGTAAATGCACTGAGAGACAGAGGTCATTTTTAGGTGAAATATTTTGTATCTTACAAAATAACACATTAAAATTTGGAAGATCGTATAATTACACCATGTAAAATAGTAAATTGTTAGTGAACGGAAGACATATTGATTGTACAGATGCGGTATGAAAAGGTTCGTCACCTTAAAGTCGACTTTTACTTGCACGAGTATAAGAAACAGTACTGCCAACATTTTAATAAATGTTGTGGTTATAAAATATAGAAACGTGAAAAAAGAAAATCGCATTGTTGACAATTACAGACACTGAGATTAACAATAAGGAATAAAGAGGGTATAATCATTACGCTTATCATAAATATCAAAACCAATAAAAAGCTTTTATATATCTCTAAACAATCTTCTTAAACAAAGTACAAAATCAAACAACTTTGATCTTAGTAATTTTAAACTTTATTGTCAAACAGTCAAACATAATTTACTGTGAAACAGTCTGTTCTGTGGGTTAGTTTGAAAAGGTAACATGTGGTCGCGGAACGTTAAATGAATCAATTTGAAAACTGACGAACCTTTTCATACCACGTTTGTACGTAAGTTGTAGGTTAGTTTAAATATAATATCTCATCTATATTATGCTTAATTCAAGAGTAATGAGCACAAAAGTGGGCAACGCTAGTGTTGGAGTCCCAACGTGGCTGGCATAATTTTACAGCAGTAATTGTGAGCGAAACAGGTTTACGGAGAAATTATTAAGTAACATTCTTATCCTGCCTATATCCTGACGATAAGCTACCGGTATCAATAATGGACAAATGGAAATAGAAATCAAATTTCATGTTCATAATTGTATTTTTGTTGCATATGTTCAATAACAAACAAGTATGAATGTTTGCCAGGTGGTAGGGTATTTGCCCGTCTGGATGGCTACCATTCCTGGTCTAGGGTATGCCGCCATAACAATCTTGAGTTGTATTCCGGCATTAGTGGCCAAATTCCAGTATTCCTTAAGACAGCAGCAGCGCATTTGTAGCACTTTTGATGCTGCGAATGTCCATAGGCAATGGTAACCAGTTTCCATCAGGTGGGCCGTCTGCATGTTTGCTGAACTTGTGTAATAAAAAAAGTTTTGACTTGCCAGAATTTAGAATTTTTGGAACGGCCACGCCTAGCAGTGGGACGTTTTCCTATTGACTTTTATTATTACGAACTTTTTGGAGTAACATGAAATTCACATCGCTACTGAGGTTAACAAAAAAATTTTTTTTTAAATGTCAAGTATCATGTATATGTCGGACACATGTTAATAATACTCGTATCCATTTGTGAAGTATTTGTTTATTACTGTATCCCTTAAGTTAATAATAGTCAACAAAACAACTACAGGTAAACCATGTATAAATTTTTATTATAGTCTTTGGACAAAAACACGTAACTAATTTAATTACTTAATGCTCCAACCGAAACTACCTACAAAAATCATTAGTTTATTTAAATTTTTTAACTAGTCGTATATTAAAAGCAATGACTCATGAGTACCCGCATAATAACATCACAGGTTGAATACATTCTTAATGGTTATTAAATATGACATTGAACTGTGTCACCTCTATGTCACATTTATTAATTTATTCTTTGAAACGACCTTCTGCTAAGATGACCGCACAATGGCTACAATCGCTTATGCAACTGTACCCTATTCAACGATTTATTTTACATTTGATGTTCGCGCACCCATCAAGTCACACATTTTTAGCAGTAAATATTACATGTCACAATTGTAATACTTTATTGTTCCAAGCGACGTAGTAGTGTCGTTCTATGAGTCATCTAATACGTGTACATAGGTTATAAACTATCGCCAGCATATTTAAATTTAATCGTTTTCAAATGAAAAGGTTTTACAGTCTCACCTCACCTTACCTTGCCGGCTCCGGGTTCGGTACCTAGTGTGGTAAATTTCGGAAACGAATTTTCTCGGTTATTTACTATGGCCTGGTTGTCTGGGATCGGCCCCAGAGTAGTCCGTTGTATATTATCCATAACACAAGCAAGTTAAGTGCAATATTGATCCCAATCGATGGGAAATATTAGCGAAGAAGCGTTGTGACTGGAGATTCCAAGTGAAGTCTAGAGTGAATTTGAATCCCGTCGACGCACCGAGTTAGATACAAAGCGCCACGAACTTAAGGTCCGACCACCTGCGGCTGTTCTGACGTGTTCGATATGAAAGCGCGTATTCGTAAATAAAGTTGGCTACGCAAGTCACCTGCGTGCCCCAGAACGTCGAACAGCCCCTAACTGAAGCGATCGCCAAAACCGAAATCGGTTAGGAAGAACACAAGCGTAACTCATTGCAACGCAGAGGCTCCAGGTTCGATTCCTGGTATAGTAAATTTCGGAAACGTATTTTCTCCATTATTTACTATGGTATGGGTGTCTGGGATCGGCCCCAGAGTGGTCCGTTGTATATTACCCATATCACAAGCGTAACTTGCTTAATTTGGGGATATACAGTGTGTGTTTGTCTGCCGATTTATTGTTATTATTAATTAATGAGCAAAAATATTCGATATTTATTTAGATTTTAAAGTCATACTCTTGCTTTTATTTCACTTTTAAGTATAAACAAACATACGGCTTATTTATTACGCAATAAAATATTTTTAGCAAATGAAAGACAACACCATATTGACAAAGAAACTCGATTTCTATATGAAATCGAATTGTTAATGCTTTAAGGCATTACAAGTAAAGTTAGCTTCGAGACGTTTTTGCGTTTGTAGTAATGTACGGTCAGCACATAAATAAATAGACTATTATTTTTTATATATTTTTATAGGCAGGTACTTAATATGAAATGAGTTATAATACTGCTCGGATTGCTATTACACTTATTTTAGAAATATTTCTACAAATTATATCAAACTTTTTAGTTTGGGAAGTCAGCAGTTTACCTCAACCATGTTTCAACATCGGAACTATTTTTAATTAACAAATTAAATGTCAAATAACAACAATTAGCAACGAATAACAACACTGAACCACAAATAAAATCAATTAATTCATTAATTATGAAACTAAAACCAAATAGTCAAACCTCACAACAATTAGCAATGTAAATAATTGCTATTTATTTGACTTTCACCATTGACTTTTGATTGTGAATATATTTTCTTCTTCAAAATGTCACGAACCTCTTTTTGCTGATTGTACAAAGAATTTTAAATTTCAAGTTTAGGGTTCCTGCAAATATACAAATACTACTACAAACGCAAAAACTTCTCGAAGATAATTTACTTATACGAATTGATCAATAATCGACCTGTCACAAGTAAAATAAACCGTTGGATAGTACGTAGTCGCTGCTATCAATAGCCGGTTCCTATATTTTACTAATGTTTATTTGCCTTACTATCGGTTAAAGTTTGTTATAAGCTCCATAAAAGTAATATCAAATTATATGGTAAAGCAAGTGAATGACTAGTAAGATACGAGAACCGGCCATAAATAGAGGCGAGCACGTGTAATACTTGCAATAACTCAGAAGAGTTTATGGTAATAAAAGAACAGCAACTGGTCACCTATTTATAATCAGAGAACCTTACGGTTTTAACATATTACATACACTAACTCTTCACAGTCTACAAGCATTTTTAGAATACCTCACCATCCCTCCAACAATTTTACAGTCTAAGAAGCTTGGCAAATTGGCACAACCGATAGCGGATTGAGGTCATTGATAAACTATTTTAATTAATGGGTTATGAAAAGAATATAATACATTATTATTTGGAAATTTTAGATAATATTTTATATAAGATATTATAATTAAAGTTTTACATGTAATAAAGTAGACCGAACACAGTATAAATCTATCGCGTCTGCCAACATGAAAATAAAATGTAATGAATACCGTCTATACACAATTGAGAGAGTTTGAATTATAATCTACATAATTACCACATCATATAAAGGATAAATATTGTTATATAAAATTATGGTAAATTATAGACAACTACTCTATACAAAACAGGCGCTAATCACAGAATAAATAAAAAAAAATATAACATTATTATTCCATTAAGGAAATGGCCGTTTGTAGCGTTTAGAAATAAGAGGGTACATAACAAAATTAATTATTAACTTTAAAAAGAAACATGACAAAAACAACTATACTACTAAATAACTGTAACACACGAATACAAGTCGCATCTAGTGATGTCAATAGCTCTTAGACAAGAAAACACACTGTCAACTTTTAAAAAGCGCTCCATTGAGATATGTTTAAAAAAAAACACTAAAAATAAGGTAATAAATAACACGTAAAAGACATTGTTATAAATACTTGTCTTTTCAGAATTACATATTTTATTAAATCATAAAATTTTAAAAAAGCAACTGAATATGATGCTGAACGCTATTTTTATGTATGTCCAGTCTTCTTGTCCATGGTGTGGCAGGTTTGGGACATCGATTATGTCGATATGCAGATTTTAATCACGATCTTTTCATACACCGTTATAGCACGTGGTAATTGTAACAATAGGTCAGAAAACTGCCTATGTGGGGCATGCTTTCCGCCCCGGATTTGAATCCGCGACCTTTGAGTTTGGGACGCGAGTGCGCTAACCACTCATTGGCCGATTCCTATATCAAACCGACCGTTCATTTGCCTTACTATCAGTTAAAATTTGAAATAAGTTCCATATAACTAATGTCAAAATTCAACCGATGATGGCATCCGCTGCGGAGGCGTGAGGCTTGTGGCAAAACTAGCCACAGACATGCGGCAGCGGGCGTAGAGGCCTCCGCCCGCTACAGGAAGTTTCACCTCCCCGGCTCCCACAGGAGAGACCCGGCCCAATAGTAGGGGTCACGCCCGCCGGGTTCGCGGATACCTCCTCACGCTACATACCGTGACCCCGGTACTAGGACGAAAAGGAGGCACCCGTGGGATTTTAGAAGGTATACCTGCCGTTGGTCGTGCCAACGCATATCCGCGCCGGGGGGCCCCCCACACCGGCCGGCTGATGGTGCAACAATGTATTTTCCCATGTAAAAAAAGGCAAGTGAATAAATAGTGTGTAAACTGGCCATATGCTACCACGGCTTGTAGCGACTATACCGAATGCTAAGGAATTCGAAACTTATGTTTGACAACATACTTCGTTACACAACGCACTGAATGAATACACGTTGAATTTTTTCTTGCACTTTTTGTTGTACTCACCGACCTCGTACAAAGTTCAAACAACAATATTCTTTCTACAAAAGCGATATTTAATTGCAATGCTCACGATAATGACTGATAGTCGCTACATATGAAGAAATGAGTATTACGAAAATTGCAAAAAAGCGAGATAAAAACGTGAATCGTAAATCAGCGTCGAATGAATTTTACATCGGTGTACAATATTAAATTAAATTGAGATTATAGACGAGTGTTGTTGAATTATGATGGTTACGAAATACTTGTTTTCAATTTAGGTGCTATGCAATGTCGTCGCCGTCATCGCGAAATTAGATAAGTCACAAATTTTAAAATTTCAAGAAAACGATTTTGTTATAATACATAAATGGCGATAATTTTCAAGCCGTAAACAAAATCGTAAACATTTTAATATGTTATGTAATGAAAATTATGATTATTTATTAGATATAATTTTTTTTATTAAATTGTCATACATTTCAGCTTACTGATTTTTTTCATAATAATTCTTTATCAAAGTTATTTCTATTAACATTCAAGATTTATAAACATTAAATACAGCAAAAGACAGGTGCCAAGTGGTAGAACATTTGCCTGTCTGGATGGCTACCACTTCTGGTCTAGGGTATGCTGCCGTAACAAACTTGAGTTATGTTCCAGTATCAGTGGCCAGGTTCCAGTATCTTTTTTAATTACATGAGTTCAGCAGACAGGTAAACGGCCCATCTGATGGAAAGCCGTTACCATCGCCTACAGACATTTGTAACACTGAAGGTACTACCAACGTGCTGCCACTCTCTAAATGGAGACTGCAACCTGGCCACTGATGCCGAAGCACAACTCAAGGTTTTATATGGCTATACCCTAGACCAGGGGTGGTAGTCATCCAGATGGGTAAGTACCTTACGACTGTCGGTTGTTTTGGCGTAGTAGTTCGAGGCCCGCACCATATTGGCAGCACCTCTGAGTTACAAATTTTCTTAGACGACGGTAAACACTCCACCACGTGGGCCGTCTGCCTATCTGATATACTCGTGCAATAAAAAGCAAAAAAAAAGACTAAGAAAATACAACAATTTACAGTTAGTCAATTTTGCCAGGACGGGGACAATATAGAATAGATGGTTATCTAAAATCAAATGTAGCAACATATATATTTCTTTCGAACATGACAAAAAGTAAAAACAAATTATCTACAATAAATTAAAGTCAAATAAAAGTTTATTATATTTTAGTTTGGAATATTAATTGGAAGATAACCGAAGAATTTTGACCTCAGATGGCATTGACCAATTAAAAACATGTTTTATTCTAGTATTAATATTAGAGTTCCTTAACATTTTTTGCATAAACGGACACCTTATAAAATGGTCAAGTCGATCTGTCCATCTATCTGCCTGAGCATGCTACAGTAATTTCGAAAATTCAGGAAGTTTCTTTTTATTACCTCAAGTAGACAAACAGACAAACGACCCTCCTGCTGGAAAGTGATTAACGTCGCCTAAAAAATTCGTTGAGTATTATTTTACGTACGTGGTATTTTCGGATAAAAGCTTTAATAAGTCTTAAACTGGCTTTTGATCAGCAGATTGCTGGTTAAGTCAACTAGCAGTCATCTTCCGCTAAGGGCACTTCAGTGACACACAGAAGCAATAATTGTAACAAAAGTAATAAACATATGTCAAAAGAGTGGATGTTCCTCGCCTCTGACGAACTCTTATGGCGCGTGGGCCACCACGCACTTGGCCGAAGCTTTTCTAGTTTTGAAAATTTATATTATATACACCGTGCTACACGAGCTAATGGACTTATTAAAAACCAGTATCACAGATGGTCATTGAACGTATCCTAGCGCAATTAAAATTATATATGGCGATTTAGAATTTACTTATTATAAAAAACGTTAAAGATTGCGGTGCCGACGTGGCAAAGGCACCCGGGTCATATTCCAATGTAATGAATTCGATTATTAGAAAAAATCATGCCCCACTTATGCAGTTATAATCAAAAACGGAATCTCTAATGAATTTTATAATCGTTGTACTTCACAGTTATTTTTCCCCAAGTTCTGATCTGACCCTGAAGTCAAGTGGCATTACTGCTAAATTAATAGAATAGAAAATATGGGTATGACGTATCGTTATGCTCTTAAGGCTCCAGTTGCTGCAAAAGATCGATAATGGGGTGCAAGCGAAACAATTTTTCATTGGTAATTATTGATCAATGATTTACCAAAAAAATATCATAAACCTTCATCATATGAGACGTGATGTGGCTGTTTTGCAATTTTTCTATAGTTATTTTAAGTTAAGAAAAAAATCATCAAATCACCTCCAAATTATTGACATGAAACCATTTTACTCCTCCAATTTTTATCAAAACAGGATAAAGAAACATCTACATCTTTATAAAAGAAAGATAAATAATTTGGGTTTTTTTAAATATTATTTTATTTTGTTCACAATAAAATAATAATGCATGTGAAAATCGACCTCGTCTATGGAATCTCCGGTATCGCCCGAAAAATTAGTACCGAAAAATCCTCAAGGATTTTGGCGTTGCTATAATCGTAATACGTTAATACGTTATTCTCATACATTTTCATTTTATTCGTTTAGTGCTAATGCCACTTGTCTACAGGGCCTGAGGCCTTATTCTCAAACGCCTTTTGTCGTTCGTTTTCGTCCGACCAGCCGGAAAAGTCAGATAGAAGAAAGAAAGAACAGAGATTTATTTAAAACTACAATAATAAAATCTATAAAACATAAAAATAAATGAAACATACAATGGAATATGCACTTAAAAATAAAAAAAACAAAAGAAGTTTGAAACCAAAAACGAACGACGAAAAACGTTCGAGAGTAAGCCCCCTTAATCTGATGATATTTGTAACCTATACCGGCTAGCTATACATATTAGTAAAATCGTGAAAAGAATGAAGATACTAGTAGCAAAGGGTTGAAAAAAAGTTGTTCAGTGTAAAATTGCATTACATTGCCAGGTAGTAAGGCACTTGCCCGACTGGATGGCTACCACCCCTGGTCTAAAGTATATCGCCGTGACAACCTACCGTTCCGGCATTAGTGACCAGGTTCCAGTCTTCTTTAAGAGAGCAGCAGCGCATTTGTAGCACCTTTGGTGTTGCAAATGTCCATAGCCGATAGTAACCGCTTTCCATCAAATGGGCCGTCTGCCTGTTTGCTGAACTACTGCTATAAAAAAAACAGTAATATCACAAGACTATTAAAAAAATATCTCAATAATACAAATATTACAGTTTGATTTAATACACTCTGATTATTTTTACCTGCATTTTGAATGCGTATGTATTTATATATTTTATAATATTTATATTTTTATACTATTTTTTCTTCGTCTAGTCACATGTGTAATGTTACATTTCATCGTCTTTGAAAAATATATGAAATACACCGACAGAATACCTAATTTGTATGGTACCCATTTTTTTCATATAATTACGGAACCCTAAATCGTATCTGATACTTCTGTGGTATCTAAATTAACAGGACACTTGTATAAAAGCATCTTAACATACATACATACATGACATAGTTGGTAAGTTGTCTTGCCAACACAAAACAAGTCCATGTCAGGCATACCAAGTTGCATGTTCAACAGTTATGTTGCGGTGTAAATTAAAATAATGTTCTTGTTTTACCATATTTGGTTATAGCGGGGTTTGGAATGAACAATTTTATATCAATAGTAGTCTATTTCAAATAGGATACTCACAGACGGTTTAGATATGCTTGGCCTTCGAAGAGACTTCGCGTCTCTCTGCGTATTCTACTGATTGTACAATGGGGAGTGTTCTGAGGAACTGTTCAGATTGGTGCCTTTGTCTTCCTTTACCACCGCACCGCACGCCATCGGCTGGGCATTCATCCCCACTTCCTCGAGCCGCTTCGCTCTTGTCCGCAATGGTTCTCTAGAACGTTTCTCTTACGTACCGTGGGGATTTGGAATGAGCTCCCAGCCGTGGTTTTCCCACAGCGCTACAATATGGAGTTCTTTAAAAAGGGTGTCATAAAATTTCTACGAGGCCGGAAACGCGTTGGTGACATCTCTGGTGTTGTAAACGTTCATAGGCAACGGTAACCGCTTTCCATCAGGTGGGCCATCTACCTGTCTGCTGTACTCCAGCTATAAAAAAAGGATGGTATGGCTGACACATTCATAAAACGTAACTTGTAGCCTTACCGTAAACTTTCCTACGAAATAAATATTAATATACACAAAGTACCATAGCATTTAAAAAAGAATGTAAGCTATCGGTTTAGTGAAAACTGTGTAGGAATAATCTAATTTTTATGCGCCCGAACAACTTCGAATCGCACCTGAGAAAATTCCCGCAGGATTCCCGGCATAAAAATAGCCCACATTTTATTACATAAAATTTTCTATCGATCAGTAAAAAAATCACATCGGAATTCGATTTTTATTAATCTGGCCATTTTAAATAATTCCTAGAATAATTCCCGCGGGATTGGCGGGATAAAAAGTAACGTAGATTTTAAATCTAAGGCGCTACGGTCGGGTTATTTTGATACTCCTTTTGCAATCCATTATCAAATAAGTCGTCTTGGCAACGCGAACGAATTTCGTTGACACTGTTACAGTCCATTCCATTCCAGTATTCCAAATAGGACGTTATGGGAGAAATTACGTAAATAGAAAAATAAACATCGTGATTCTAATTGTACGATTATTATTAAGTAGTAACAGGATTAAATATAATCTATAATACTGCAAAATTCTAAAAATGCCGTGTCTGTACATTGAAGCTATTTCAACAAAACGACTGGAATAGACTATATAAACGATGAAGAACACGATGCATTTTTTTTTAGATTTCTTGTCTGTTTGTTCGGGATTCAAGTAAAAACTACTGGGTCAATTTCGATGCGATTTTTAGTGATCGATAGAAAATCCCGTACTTAAAATGTGCGGTACTTTGTATCTTGGAAATCCTACGGGATTTTTTAAAGAGCGGTTTAAAGAGGCCCGGTTGAAAAAAATCGAATTCAGATGTAATATTATCAGTGTTCAATAACAAATTCTCTGTCATAAAATCTGTGAAACTTTATATCTCGGGAATGTCACAGGATTTTTTCCGGGAGAAATTTCAAGTTGTTAGGACCCGTAAAAATTTACTTATTTCGTTCAATGTGGATGATGTCGCGAGCGAATCCTAGTTTGTATATAAGTACATTTGTAATTTAATAAATACCATAAATGTATTAATTAACTCCTGGAACACCCGACTTTTTTTGTAAAACGAGGTACCTAAACTATAAATATGATTTATAAAAAACAAATATGCAAACTTTTGAGTTGAATTCTGTTATGTATGTATGCCTGCAGCACCTCCCCCGCACCCCTGACTACTTGAATAAACCAGTGTGAATCGTACTCGCATTTTTTATTGACGCACACTCGACGGCAAAATATATAACTAATTTTTCATTATATTTCACAAGAAAAGTAACCAGTGCCAAACTTCGGAATTTTATCATTGCCCAACAGTGAGCAGTGGCCTGGTTTTAATCATTGAAATGGATAGGTTTAATGAAAAATATCGCCATAAACTAACCCTAGTCAAATAATAAATAATACTTGAATACAGTGACAAAACATTACTCCAAGTGAGCAGCTGCGCGTAGTACGTAAACACGTCTCGATCCTGTTGAGCTGGTCTAAGACTTACCTGAAACAAGAAAAAATTGACTGTTAGACTAGTCTAGATTACTCAGGCCTTAATAGGATAGGCTTAGAAAAAGTCGTTATAACCATCTTGATGCAACAAGGATTGTTAGTAGGCCTTGGAGATCGAGAAAGTTATTTTTAAAAGACTTGGCATACAATGGAGATTTTACATTCAATCGTATGTTGTATATAGAAATGTATATATATTTATGAAGTATTTCAAGCAATTGTGTTTATTATTTCTTTCTTCAATTATGCGTTTACACAAAGTGATTAGAGTTGTGGTCGCATATCCCGTGGGAACTTCTATTAGCCAAACGCAAATTCCAGGGTTCTTTCTATAGAGTAGTAGAACATACTGTTAGTCTTATATGTTTAAAAAAAAATCACTTTAGGCTATTAGGACCCTTTTTATTTCACTATTACGAATAATAGGTTACTTGCAGTCTCAATATACGGGACCTCAAAGGTCTACCGGGCCGATATGGTATTAGTTTAGGCAATCCAGCCGGCAGGCATAAATCAGGTCCGTACCTGTAGAGCTGTGGCTAATAACCAAGAGAACTCTGTTAATTTGGAAAAAGATTTGGCATTTATGGGCAATTACTGCTGATCGACATTTTTAAAATCGATGTCAATGAATTGTTGGACTCAGCGATAAGTGCTTACCGAATAGGGTTGTAACAGTACGTCTGTTTTGGTAATTAAAAAGAAGAAAGAAAATACATTTATATCTACGACAATTATCAATTACAGAAACAAATATATTTAAAGTAACTCGATACACAGAGAAACTACAGTTAAAGAACCATAAAAAAGCTTTTAGTCGAAATTATCCAAATCACAAAATCAAAGAAAACTAAAAAGTTATTAGTTAAGTCAAATGAAAATTTTTCAAGATCTAATTCGATTGAAGATTTGTTTAATGAAACCCCAGACGAGTATGTAAACTGAAAATAAAATTAATTTTAGCCCTTAGTTACGCGTGTGACAGGCACTCCCAATCTTTAATTTATCAAGACTTAATTTTCACGCCATTGTGTAGCAGAACATACATATATGTAGGTACAGTCGTGGTATGAAAAGGTTCGCCAGTTTTCAAATTTAATCATTTAACATTCCGCGAGCACATGTTACCTTTTCAAACTAAGTCACAGAACAGACTGTTCCACAGAAAATTATGTTTAACTGTTTAACAAAAAGTTTAAAGTTATTTAGATCAAAGTTGTTTGTATTTCTATCTTGTTTAAGAAGATCGTTTAGAGGTGTAAAACCTTTTTATTGATTTTAATATTTATGATAAGCGTAATGGTTATATTCTCTTTCTTTCTGATGATTAAAACAATTGTTAGTCTCAGTGTCTGTCATTGTCAACATTGCAATTTTCTTTTTTCACGTTTCTATATAAAATTTTTACAAACGTAACATTTATTAAAATGTTGGCTACTGTTTCTTAACTTAACTGACGATAAAATATAATTTATAGTAATGTGACATTGTTTTATGCTTGTATAAAGATAAAGTTTTATATTAATTTAATAATTTGTTTATTGATTAAATAATGTAATTATGGCCAGGCACCATTACAATCGCCTGCATTGTACGTCTGAAAGGACAAACTGTCGTTCCAACAAAAAGCTCCAACACCTTTGTGATTTTATGATTGTGACAGTTTATACAATAAATGTTTATTCTATTCTATTATATTCTTGTACTCGTGCAAGCAAAAGTCGACTCTAAGGTGACGAAAATTTTCATACCGCGACTGTACATATATACCTCTCTCTCAAATTTTGACTCATATAAATTCAATAGTTTTGAGAAAATAAAATTGTGGTATACAAAATTAGACAGGACTATTCTATAAGAGTTCTGTTTTTACCAATATATGGCTTTGAACCTTCATAAAACCAATATAATCGACAGTATCCCCCAGAGTGCGTAGATAAAAAACCATTACACCTTACTCTTTAATACAAAAACAACACTTACAATATAACTTCAAATATACACAGTTCACAATAATATTTACCTATTCAAACACATTGAAAATCCATTTCTTTACCTTAGAAAATCATAAAAGTATCATTATGTCAGAACAAATCTTTATTGATGCGAATAAAACTATATTATATGAAATACTTGACGTAATCTGTTTGTATAGGAGAATATTCAAGGCTATTGTGGATATAAGGGTGACCTCAGCTTGGTTATAATGGCACCTGCATTGCAACATACTGATATTACCTAGTAATAAACTATATTAACAAATAAAATTAACGTGTCTGTTTATCATTTTAAAATAGTTGCCAGAGTTTAAGTGAAAACCTATAAAAGAGACGTGAAAACATAAATCATCGTTTTTAGAATTTGTGTTTGTCAGTCTGTCTAAAAGTTTGTCTCGAATATGTTCTGAAACGGTTTATATTTTTAACATAACGATTGAGGCACAGAAACCTCATGCGTTTATTCCATCGAGTCGCGTAATATTATGTGTTAATTTTTTTAACAATAACAAAACCGACTTCAAGCTAAAAAGCAAACAATAAATATTTATCTTATAATCTTTATCTAATTATATATGTATATATAGTAGTATATTTATATTTTATTTTATTTTTAATAGTATTTGATTGTGATTTTATTACTTTTATTTTAGTTTAGTACACCACCAAAAATGTTTTAAAATTTTCGATAAGGCTGCCCATTGTTCTAATGCAAATGTATCCATATCAATTGTCTAGATTTAAGTTTATGGTGAACAATAAAGAGTTTTCATACATTCATATTTGACCTTTAGGAATGTCCCCACTAGGTGGAGGAGTGAGATGGAATGCTCCTCAGTCTTAAAGGAAGATCTTCCAGTGAAGCTATTATTGTTGGAATTTTTTGTATATTCTTTGTACATTTCGGGAATCAATTGCGATCCCAATTATTGCACAGTACCGTCTATTGGCTTGTACGTGTTTCACCACAAACCGACTTCTTTCTACAATATCTTGAAATACGGTGTGTTTTAAAATATAAAAAATATTAAAATATTTTGCGAAATACTATATTTTGCGAATTTATTGTTTTTTTTAAATATTTTACTGTTTAGTTTGGGACCATCTCGGGAGTATACTCTTTCGAATAAAAAAAAGTGAAAATCGGCCCACAAATTGACAGAGAAATCGCGGAAAATGCAAACTAAAAAAATTAGTGCCTCTAGAAAATGTATTACTGTCACGCGTATACGAGCTTTCATTTTCGAAGAATGTAGGCGCTCGGCGTTCTTTAATAAGGGTTTTCTCTCGATTACCCTGGAATCCATTCACCTGATCCTGACGTGATGACAATGGGAACAATTCGGAAGTATAACCCTTTGGATTAAAAGGAAAATTTTGAAAATCGGTCTACAATTGACGAAAAAATCGAGTAACGAATATACAAAATAACATACAGAATTGAGAACCTTTCCCTTTTTGAAGTTGGTTAACAAATATAACTAAAATATCGACTCTTTATATTAAAATATATTGAAACAATAATATAACATTATTTTTATCCTGACATTTTAAAAATATTTACATCATCTAAACAATATACAAAAAACCTAAATATAAAACTAACACATACATACATTACAAATAAAATATACTAATTATTAGTATTACTTATATGTTAAACCGGAACAAAAGCAAGGAATTTTTATCTCCTTTTATTTATACTAAAACTGTTAAAAGCATGTATTTACTTTTAAAATAATACACGTTTTATATATTTTGTGGGGTTCGGAATATAATAATATATAGGTGTAGATAAAATACACAAAATATGAATAAGTCTAAATAAGTCAATTCTAGTCAAGCGCGACAGAAGTGGCGTGCATAGCTAGGTTATATTCAGTTATGAGTGTGGAAGAAACTTGCTTGCAAATACACTTTTTATATTTTCAATCTAAGCAGGTTATATCTTGTAAAGAGCTATACACGACGATGGGGATCCCAGATACCCACACCATAAAGTAACTTATCGAAAGTACGTTTACGAAATTTACCCAGCCGGGAATCAAACCTGGAATCTCTGTTTTCAATTGAACCAGACGAGCCACCTTAGACCATTACACCAAATGTGGTCTCCAAATTGTATTTGGCTTGCATGTGTGTTTGTTTGAAGTTTTGAAAATGGTGAGATTTATATGAAATTAGAAATATTTATAGTTTCATAAGATACATTTTTCCATAAAAATAGGATAATTTCGTTGTGATATATTTATGAAATTTACTATAGCGAAGCTATAGTACATTTTATAAATGTAAAAGTGTTTTGCTTTTTCTTCACGCCCTTGAATATGAACCGATTTTTATGAAATTATGAATAAACGTACTTACGATACTATTATTGTTAATACGTATGATACTATTATCGTAAGTACGTACGATGAAAATAGAATAATATTTATATCGGAAAATGTGATAGATTCCTCAGCATAAGGAACATAAAGTTTCCGCAAGTACGATAAACAGTTCTGAAGCGAAGAGATATTTAAAACAATATGTATTTGAAAAGGTTATTTGCTTTTTGAATACGAATATATCAAAATAGGCCACGAAATTTAATTGGAAAAGTTTTTAGGTTATTAAAAAAGTTGAATTATCTAACTTTGCAGACGATTTTAATAAACAACTATTCTTAACACAATAAATTTTAATTCTTTGATAAATCTTAGTGATATTATAATGGGCATCTATTTAGGTGAAATATATGATCAACAATTGTATTCAATTTAAGAGAGTGGTAAAACTAAATGTACGCAAAAAAATCAATCAATAAAATATGTATTCTGTTATATCTTGGTGACTTTAACATATTTAGTACTAATTTGGGCAAAGAAGTTGTTTTTTCAAACAATTGGCAGGCACAAATATAACCCCACGCCGAACAAGTTATCTCGAAAACTTAAAAAAGTATCATAATTTATCATGATATTTTAAAAGTAAAATAAAATAGTCGTCGTCGTCAGCCATTTGCAGTCGATTGCTGGACGTAGGCCTCCCCAAGACGGCGCCACTCATCCCTGTCCTCCGATTTCCTCAGCCAGCGTCTACCGGCGACCTTGCATAGGTCGTCGGTCCATCGGGCTGGAGAGCGTCCAACACTATGATTACCGAGACGCGGTCTCCACTCCAGGTCTCGTTTGCTCCATCGGCCATCGGTCCTGCGGCAGACGTGACCGGCCCACTGCCACTTCAACTTGCTAATTTTGCGAGCTATGTCGGTTACCTAGGTTTTCTTACGGATATCCTCATTTCTATGTATTTTATCCACAAAAGAACCACCCAACATAGCTCGCTCCATAGTCCGTTGGGCGACTTGGAACTTGTGGACTAATCCTGTCGTCAGTGTCTATGTCTCGGCCCCGTAGGCCAGGACGGGGAGTACGCACTGCTCGAAGACTTTTCAAGCATTGCGGAATAGTCAATGAGAAAAATATATAAAATAAAATAGTATGTTATTTTATTTGTAACTAGCGGGTACGGCAGCCGTTGATCTGCCCTGAAAAAATAAGAATCTAAAATCCGATTTCAGCGCCACCAACGGGATTCAATTGTGAATCGAAACTTCTAAACCATCTCAGGGCCCGCTCAAACACGCACAAAAATATTCTTGATTGTACACAAAAAGTTACATACAAAATTATAGAATAGTGGTGATGTACAAAGGCGAGCATAATTAACCCTAAAAGAGTTTTCTTCCAGCAAACCTACGAGTCTAGCGAGAAGGGGAGAAGCAAAAGGCAGGGTTGTGTACACTAAAGAAATTTATTTAAAAAAATGACTAAAGATATTTATATTATTCAAATCAGTCAAGCAGTTTTTGAGTTTTAGCCAGATTAACGAATTGAAATTGATTTTTATACATAAGAAAGATAGTTTTATAATTTCCTGTAACCATGAGTCATGTAATTTCTTGGGGCTGCATTAGTATTAAAGATTTAGGCTGTGGTCAAATGTGCATAAGCCATCTTAATGTTAACGTCATTAACAATGTCGCAACTCAAATAAACATCAGTAACACCAACGCAGATGAAGCCCCAGCATAAGTCGAATAACACGTTAGAAATTGTTTATGTACGCGTAAAAACGACAGCTTGAGTGTCCGCGGATGCATTCAAAAGACCTTGGTGGAACCAGTTTACTATGTACGTAAAGAGTTTGTCGTCTGTGTTTAAGTAACATACAGGTATAATATTGAGTGAGGTTTGTTTAAAAACATCTGTTATTTTGGATAGTTTAAATAATACATTTTTTAATAATCGGCAGACAAACGCACACGTTGAATATCCCCAAAATAAGCAATTACGCTTGTGTTGTGGTGATATACAACGGACCACTCTGGGGCCGATCCCAAACACCCAGACTCGACTCCGGAGCATCTGTGGAGTTCGGCCGGTTAAGACTTAGCCCGCTCAACCACAATGGCCGTCTCACACACACAGAGAGAGTTTTAATGGCTCCATAGATATTTTGGTAATGAGTTCTTATGCTTTCTTTCAAGAGCATTCAGTAGACAAAGTTTAAAAAATAGTAGGAATGCGACGTTTGTGCCAGAAGGCTTATTATACGACGAAAGATTTTCTAGACGATCGCACCAAATAGGAATGATGCGATCGCTACCAATCTCTTCGAGTAATCATTCAGACAAATTACTTTGTTATATCTAGTATTAGAATAAAACTGCGTTTTAACGGGTTTTAAGAGCGGTAATTTATTTGAATTTATTATTCTGACGTTTCGGGCATTTTTCAGTAGTCGTGATCACGGGAGATAAAGAAGTTAACTGTCAATGAGTATTGTTAAAGTTTTTATTTATCCTTCCGCCAATTTGTTAATTTTAGTCTTTGTTTATGGATATTGTTTCCTCTATGAGAGCCTAATCTAATTTACCACAGCTTCGCAACGTGTTGTGGCTTGAAGAAGAAGAAACGGTGAAAGAAACTCTTCAACAACATGCGTAGCTCTAATAATTTTATATAATATTAAAATGCGTGGGAGGTAAAATAAAAAGATAAATTGTCAATGAATTTGGATTATGTTCCAGTGCACGCAGAGAGCTTATAGTATGTTGATGTCTTAGAGTTGGTTTTTGCTGAATTGGGTATTGATAGTTTTGATGATCGGATTGCAAATAGGTGGTACTATATTGAAATTTGGGTGTATTTCGATTTCAATAGCATTATAGTCGCGAAAACTTAAGAAAATACTATATCTACTTCCGTCTTTAATCATATTTTATTCTCTCTGAGATGCGATGGATAAAGATATAATCCAAATTCAGTCAAATATACTACCGTATGGATCTTGCCAATACATACATTATGAGCGTAATCCAGACACCAGGTGTATCTTACGTGTGTGGATGGAACCCATTACTTGGGTCCGCGATGGATTCATTTAGACGGTTTTACGGTTGCCTTGTAAGATCTCTAGTGTTTACTCTGAACTTGGTTGATTTTGTTTACATCGACCGTCTTCAAATTTGATGAAACGAAGTTTTTCAACATTGTTAAAAAGATTGGAGACAAAACACTTAATGCAATAACATTTTTTTAGCAAAAAATAAACCGACTTGGAGAAACTAAAAACAAAAAAATTATTTTTCTATAAAATATTTATTTTTGCTGTCTAATTACTTCTGAAGTGGATTTATTTTTAACCGACTTCAAAAAGGAGGAGGTTCTCAATTTGATTGGTATTTTTTTTATGTATGTACACCGATTACGCTGAGATTTGTGATCCGCTTTACGTGATTCTTTTTTAATTTGATGCGGAATAGTTACCATTTGGTCCCCTAAATATTTAACATAGTTTGGCACCGTAGTTTTAATTTTATGATTTTTTTTTAATGAAAATTTTCCATTCCCGTTTCTTGGGACCTATATTTTTTAAGGCGCGCGGCACCTTTCGTAAGCCTATCTACCCATAGCTAGACATAAAAAGTAACAAATAAAATAAAAACGTTTAAAAAAACCGACTTCAAAAACTTTTAGTTAAAAAGTTTTTTTTTTTTTTACAATTTTTTTTATTTTTCATTTTAAATTATGTTATATAAAAGCACCAAAGAAGTAATTGCTCAAATTTGGCACTAGAAAATACGAATGTAACAAAGGCTGTATACTTATTTGACGGGCTCTGTGGTTGAGCGGGCTAAGTATTAACCGGCCGAACTCGACAGAGTCTTCGGGTTCGATTCCTGGCATGGTAAATTTCGGAAACGAATTTTTTGTTATTTACTATGGTCTGGGTTTCTGGGATTTGTTCCAGAGTAGTCCGTTGTATATTACCCATAACACAAGCGTAACTTGCTTAGCTTGGGGATATACAATCTGTGTGTTTGTCTGCCGATTATTTATTTATTTATGTGTTTATATTTTGTTCAACGTTCAAGAATTTCTTACGAGTCCATTGTCTTTCCTTCTGCTTTTTCATGTACATATTATATTAAAGTTCGAGCATTTATTTATTTTACTGCTCAACATAAAGTCGAGGCATAAGTAAACACAACTTGAAATCCATTCCTATGAACTTGTTTGCCTTCACTTCATTTAAGTGAACATTAAAACATCTTAATACATCCTTACCACTAAATTGAATACATATAAGAAATATATAGGTACCTACGTTGAGTTATGTTTTGAACTGTGTGTATAATATAGTAAAATGACATTGACATATGTATTAGTATTGCCACGTAAAAAGTTTCTGATTAATTCGAACGTCGACTTTCCTTAGCCAAACTCTACCTATTTATCTTTTTTCCCACTGCAAATAGAAATTGGAACCAAAGACAGTAACAGGTATAGCTAATATCTAATCTATACTTATAAATGTATGATACCCATATATGTATACAAATCTAACTGGTTTCAAACAGTTTTGACATTTGGATTCTAGGAAAGACATTGCGATAGTCACGATGGCGATTTCGGTTATTGACCGAGACTCGGTTGCCTTCCATTTTATAATTAGACAAGATCAATACTATATTTGTATATACCCATGATAATCATGGCATAACTTGTAGATATGATTATTTTTCGCATTGAATATTTGTCTATAGTCTTGTAAAAAATTAGAGTTAAAACAACTAACTAACTTTTATCCGTGCAGGAACAGACAAAGAATACAATTTCCTGCGGCCGGGCGGCCTTTCGTAAGAGGCGATAAAACAGCCCACAGCCAGGTGGTGAGGCATTTGCCCGACTGGATGGCTACCACCCCTGGTCTAAAGTCTGTCGCCATAACAACCTTGAGTTGTGTTCCGGCATCAGTGACCAGGTTCAAGTCTTTCTTAAGAGAACAGCAGCGCGTTTATAGCACCTTTGGTGTTGCAAATGTACATAGGCGATGGTAACCACTTTCCATCAAGTGGACCGCCTGCCTGTCTGCTGAACTCCTGCAATGAAAAAATTAAAAAATACTAACAAATTCACTTTGATAGCAAACTAATGACAATAGACAGAATGTGGAAAACAATTAAAAAATTTGGGAAAATATTGTATCGTCATCGGTTTTTATAACATATGCAAAATTTCACATTAATCAAACGTCTTAGGGTCGATTTTTTAGTCATCACATAAAAATTTCAATTAAAATAAATTATAACCTGACTAGATTAAAAAATGAAACAATTTAATTGTTTTATTCATGCAACTGTCATGTTTAATTTTCCCATGTTGTATTTTATTCTTATGAATAACTTTTGACAGCGTCTGTGGTTGAGCGGGCTAAGCCTTTGACGGCCTACCTCGCTGCAACGCAGAGGCTCCGGGTTTGATTCCTGGTATGGTAAATTTCAGAAACGTATTTTCTCCGTTATTTACTATGGTCTGGGTGTCTGGGATCGGCCCCAGAGTAGTCCGTTGTATATTACCCATAACACAAGCGTAACTTGCTTCGCTTGGGGATATACAATGGTGTGTTTGTCTGCCGATTATTATTATTATTATTATCTGGTGTTTCAAAAAACCACTATTAGTGGCTGAAAATAGTGGCGAAAGATTCCGTTGCACATATATATGTGTTTAATTTTGTTTATTCTGTTTAATTATTATTACTATATATATATATATATATAGTAAGTTTAATAATAATTAAACAGAACAATAAGTGAAACTATTAAAAGCATGTTAAAAAGCCTTTGAGTAAGGTCTCATTGCAGCTGTTCGATTTGTTATTGCAATGTCCATTTTTAAATATCCGTAATCATGTTGGCAAAAACGGAATTCTTTTGATATTGCCGTGTCGTGTGTATTTTATATGCGATCCTTCACACAATCCATCCATCTTTTTTTGGTCTACCTTTACATTTGTACCCATCCATATTTTAGTTTAACAATCTTTTTGTCACGTGACTTTCATCCCTCCTCATTATATGCCCATATCAACTTAATCTTCTTCCTCTCAATTTTTCAGTCACGGGTGCAACTTTCAAAGATCCCCTTCTGTACCTCATTTCTCACCTTATCCATTCTTTTAACACCACACATCCATCTCAACATTCTCATCTCAGCTGAGTGGAGACGTTTGTGGTTTATCAATTTAGTGGCCCAACATTCGGACCCGTATAGCATGACTGGTCGTATGACCGTTTATATAATAGGTTGGGAAAAAAGTCTTTTCGCATATAGTATGTATGAACTTGTAATAAGATCTCTTTGGCTATACCATTTGCATCTGGCTGGTTTTGGTATCATTAAAAAGTTTTAGTTTTAGGAAAATGTGTGATTTTCATTTGTTTTTCTTATTGTTAAAATGAGTGAATCTAATGAAGAAATTCGATACATTTTAAAATTTTACTACAAAAAGGTAAAAATGCAACCAAGCCGCGAAAAAAAATTGTGATGTTTATGGACCTAATGCAGTATCTGTGAAAGTAGCGCAAATTTAGTTTAAGCGTTTTCAATCCGGAAATTTTGATATCAAAGATGCACGTCGCTCTGGTCGCCCTATTACGGACAAAATTGATGCCATTTTTGAAAAAGTGGAGCAAGATTGGCGTATTAGTAGTTACGATGTAGCTGGAGAACTGGGAATAGACCACAAAACGATTTTGGCGCTTTTGAAAAAAGCTGGGTACACAAAAAAGCTCGATATTTGGGTGCCTCATGAGCTCACTGAAAGAAACCTAATGAACCGTGTACTCATTTGTGATTCTTTATTACGACGTAATGAAACCGAACCATTTTTGAAGAAGCTGATAACTGGCGATGAAAAGTGGATCACGTACGACAAGAACGTGCGAAAAAGATTGTGGTCAAAGGCCGGTCAGGCTTCAGAAACTGTGGCGAAACCCGCGTTAACTCGCAACAAAGTGATGCTGTGTGTATGGTGGGATTGGAAAGGCATTATTCATTATGAGCTGTTACCGCCAGGCAGGACCATCGATCCTGAACTGTACTGTGAACATCTGATGAGATTAAAGCAAAAAGTTGAGAGAAAGCGGCCGGAATTAATCAACAGAAGGGGTGTGGTTTTTCACCATGATAACGCTAGACCTCACACATTTTTAGCCACTCAGCAAAAATTACGAGAGTTTGGCTGAGAGGTGTTAATGCATCCGCCGTATAGTCCTGACTTTGCACCTTCAGATTTTCATCTGTTTCGGTCTCTGCAGAATTCCTTAGGCAGTGTCAGGTTAACATCACGAGAGGACTGCCAAAACCACTTGTCACAGTTTTTTGAACAGAAGCCCCAAATTTTTTATAGCAATGGGATTACGTCCCTATCTACAAGATAGCAAAAAGTTATCCAACAAAATGACTCCTACATACTTTAGTCAAATGTAAATAAACTTTATAAAAAACATTTTGAATTTATATATAAAATGCGAAGAAACTTTTTCCCCAATAATATATATTTGACCTTTTAGTTTCAGCGGCATTAGTTTGTCGCATTAATATTATATGTATATTATATTAATATAATGTGTTGTTGCTATACACATATTAATAATATATATATATATATATATAATATCAATATGTGTTATTGTCTATTTATTTAATTATATGTATTGTGTAATATACCTATATATGTATCCCATTAATTACATGTATTCGATTTGCACACCACCGTCATACACTCTTGATTCCTTTCAAACAATCCACAGCCCGGGTTGCCTGGAAGAGATCGCTCTAAAGCGATAAAGCCGCTCTTTGTTCCGGCCTTGACACGAAATGACTGTAAATTATTTACTTTATGTGTATGCGGTGAAGAATAAAGTATTTTTATCTATCTATACTATCTTCTTCTATTTTAATAATAATAATATATCAACTATCCGGTTCTCTTAAATAGGTACGAATATACAAGGATCGGAATTAATATCCATAACTTCAAGAAAAAACAAGTCTAGCGAGTTTATGTTTTTAAATAGCCTTATTAATTGTTAATTACGATGAAATATGAACAGTATTAACAGACGTTACACGAAACACGACCTGTTGCAGTTCACGTCTCGAACGTAATTGTGTGGTGCAATCGATAAACTATTTCCGATTTCATATTATATGTGGGTAGTTGTTATTATTTACCACGATAAATACAAATACAAAAATAAATACGCCCCTTAGTGTTATTTTTAAGATACTTTAATTTCTAATTTAGTTTTATTTTATATTCATAAATATAAAACCTTATATTAAAAAAATATAAATATTTTGAAGACGTTACTGTAGGAGACTCTATAAATTCTTGAAGAAGAACTTGTATTTCTATAGAAAACACAGATATAAAATTTCGAAATAAACTAAAATAATCTTAGGTTTGTGTGTTGCAGAGAAGTTTTTACCGCGTTCATATCTTATAAAACAGCGATAAGAAATTTAGAACCGGTGTTACGTAGAGTAAGAAATAACTTCAATTTTAACCTAACTAAGTTCTCTAAAATTTCTTGATCAGAAATTAAAAAAACTTCCTAAAACAAATTCAGTTTTTCGTTGCTAGTACCTACATATCACGATTGATATCAATACAGAGGGCCTAAAGTGGTTGCCTTTGGAGAATAGCTCAGTGAAATTGACACGCGTCTAGGTATACTAGTAGTTGTAAGAAATAGCATTAAATTCCACTTTATGTTGATACTTGACTTCTTGAGGCCTTATGTTGTATTTACTGACGCTTGCATTAATATTATTTAAATAATTATCTAATATTATCGATGTGTGAAATCAGTCGGTTCATTTTGAAATATAGCGTTTATGTCGAGCTTATAAAATATGTTATGAATTGTAAAATAATTTATGGCTTTGTTGTTACATAACCTAATATAATATCGAGAGCTGGCAGATGTTGTTTATGACTACAATAAACTTGTTTCCCAAAGAAAGTGATGACTACATTTTCTATATAAGTCTCAGTTATATAATGTTGGCATTGCCTTTTTACTGTTTGCACATGCACGTACTTCAAATATGTCGTAAAGGGCCAATGGATTCTTGGATCCGACATTCGTTTTTGAGGTTAAGCAATAAGTGAAGAGACAGCGATATTGCGTAATATTGTTTAAAATAATGTTTATATTAGCTTTATTGAAGAATGTTTGGTAAGTTATGAGTCAATTTTGTCAGTAAATACTTTCTATAGAGTGCACTCTTCGCCAGTTTGTTGTAATAGAATAAAAGGATCAGTAATAAATACTAAAAATAATTATAAAATACGTAACAAATCGCTGCCAGAGAGAGGGAAGCGTGTCCGGGAGGCTGGCTGCATTGCCACGCTGTACGGCAAATCAGTAATAATACAAAAATATGCGGGATGCTCACGATAACTTAAAGCAGAATTCGGGAGAAGGAATAATTTTAGTTAGTTGTATCATTGTATAGTGATAATTGAATCTGTCTGAGTCTTAAGCTAATCGAGTTTCTTGCGATAAGTGAGAGTTCCGACAGGCGCACTTCCCCCTCCTCCTACCTCATGCTTCTATTCCAATCCCATTGCTCCTGTCTGATCCCTGTATCTCATCCCCATCCCATCCTCTTTATCCTATCATCTTTACCCCATCCTATTCAAATTCAAATTCAAAAGTTTTTATTCAAAATAAGTTCTACTGGCGAACACTTTTTGAAGGTCATACATATAAGTTAAAATTTAATTTTACTTCCTATTCTATGTACACCGCTTCGCAAGATGTTATTGCTGTTAAGGAGAAGAAGCGGCAAGAAACTCCCCAGCAACACGTCTAGCTAAATATTGTTTTTCTTTACATTTCTTATTCTATTTATATCTCAAGTTCTCTTTTTTTTAATAACCTTTATACAGAAGTATGTTACAGAATTACTTTTTGAAGAATTAATGGAGTTGTAGCAAAGAGTGCATACTCATAAGACAAAGACACAACAAAAGGAAAGAATAAATATTATTATAGTTATAATAATAACATGACGTACTAAAATTTTATTCTGCAACATATCTCCATAAATTCCTTATAAGCTTGGCAACAAAAAAAAAAGAAATACACCTACAGACTGGCAACACTTTGGATTCGCCCCTGGTGTTGCAAATGTCTATTAGCGACGGTAATTTTCCATGAGCTGGACCTTCTACCTATTTGCCAGCTTCGCAAAAAAAGACACCACATTATTCATTAACAAAATTAATAATTACAGAAATACATAGTAGTAATATTTTCTTGTTAAAAAATAGACGACCATATCCTAACTTAAAGAATATTATTAATAAAAACAAAGCCTTTATTGCTGATTACATGTTTTTTTTTACAAATTTCACCTAATTTATATTTTGTTCGTGGTCAGCAGCTTAAATTTGACACAGGTCTCCTTCAATTGTTTCCATTCGTATTTGTTTTTTGCCAGTTCTCCGCAACTACTTTCAGGTCGTGTACCCAATTTCTTGACTGTCGGTCTCTACTGCTTTTCCCTTCTCCTAGATACCATTCTGTTACCGCGGTTGTCCATTTCGGAGTCATATTCCTCATTATATGGCCTGTCCATAGAATATTATTAGGTCGTTATTAAATATGTAAATTAAAACGAAAGAAATCAAAATGAGAATAATAAACAACTCATATGGACATCAGATTACAAAATAAGATAATGTTTTAAGCAAATTTTTAAGTATGACAATTAATTTACTGCTTCCGACAATTATAGGTAAAAAGTTTCAAAGGCGAATAACCTACAAGCGAAAATATCAGATGAAAATGTTGAAGTGTATGCAGGTGCAGTTGATATGGAGTTATTAGACGAGCAGAAATAGAAGACGCGTGGCGTATAAACGAAGTTGCTGTAATTATAACCAATGTAGAAGTTGAGCATTCCGAAGAAATGAGATTGGCAACAATTTGAGCGTTTTCTAGCCTTCAGAAACATGATAATAATTTTGTATAACAAAGATGAAACTTAAATAAAAAGCATCAACATTGTCAAAGATGGATAATGACATTTATGAATCAGATCAGAATTCCTTCAGTCTTCTGAGCGAGTTACAATACAAGCAAATCCTGCTTAGCTTAGTAATATAAAGCTAGATTGTAACGAATTAGTAACGTAGCTAAAGTTATTTACTAAATATATAAAAATTTGGACCACTTTAAAAATCGTTTTCGAAATGTTCCAGTTGTGACAGTGGTTTAGATTCGAATTTTTTGTCTACAGTTTTATCTATAGTTTAGATTACTATTATTCTACTCGTGTTATCTCTAACTGTATCAAATAAATACAAGCCTTTAAAAACAAATTAGCTTGATCAATGAAAATACATGTATAACTTTTCGTCTCAGATGAAGAAGATACATCCGATGACCTTCATTTATTAATTTTAAAATAAATACGTTTCTTGTATGTAATGAGTCATATCTGCAACCAACTGAAACTAATAGTTCTAGACAATTAATTATCTATACCTACTTGCGTGATTATCGCTGAGTTTTCAAAAGTTGGACTAAACAATGGAATTGAAAAAACTGCACGCTACGCGCTCGGCTGGTTTTTAAATGAAATTATAAACTTGGTATTATGACATTTCTGCTCTATTTTTATATCCATATACATTAACAATTGAAACTGGTATTAAGTGAAGGAGTTTGAATCATACTTTTCCTTGAAAAAAGTCGTGTGGACAGTTGGAACTCATCCTGGCCAAATTCTCGACGACCTACCAAAAGGTCAGGCAAAAGAACTTTAAACCAACTTGTATTTAATAAGCTGACATTCATAGTTACTGACTACCCTTATCAGAAACGAGCGAGAATATAAATGTCGAAGTCCTTTATCTAAACACGTATTCAAAGATTATCGAGCAAAGCTTGTAAGAAGTCTTACTTAAATATCCATAACTATACATTGCTAGTAATATGGGCGAAATAAAAACATAAGTGACCTTTCAATTTTAAATGTTTGACAGATTTAACTTGACCTGCTGACTCGTTGATCGGTAGGCCACTTGTCTGACGAGTCGGCTGATTCAACGGAAATACAATTAATGGAAGCGGCATTGGTCATTTAGTACAAATTATCTTGAAGGTAGGGTCAAAATATGGGTCGTTAATTATGTGTTAAAATTGGATCATAAAAACATAGTACAATTTTAATTAATAAAAAAATTTGGGTTCAAATGTATCTATTTTGTTTAACATCTTGAAATGTGGTACTCGAGACTGGAATATAAGCTGCAACAGCTCATTTGCTTCTATATAAAATTAGTACCTACATAAATATATCTGTTATTATTGTAAATTTATATTCCTTGAATTTTTTCTAAGATATATATATATAAATCAAGATTCTTAAGTATATAGTTACAGAATTTTACGATTGGATCGTGTTCGTAAGCTGTGAACAGGGAACAAATAAACGGTACACACGAATGCTTAATAATCTTACTTTAACGAGGTAGCATGGATTTTCTTATAATTAATATATTATACCTTTGAAAATGTTCATTGACTTTATCGGTTAAGTGAAGTGAGGTTTTTAAAAATAATGAGTACGATGTCGAGTTATAATTGATCACTATGTAATTGACTTTAAAAATACTTTTTACATTGCGATGCTGGTAAATGGGCAGACAGCCCATGTACTGGAATGTGGTTACCTGGAAAGGTTGCCTGGAAGAGATTGCTTTAAGCAATAATGCCGCCCATTGTACTACTACCTTCTTATTTTAAGATATGAATAAGTGTTACTGTGTTTATGTTTATGTTGGTTTACAATAGAGATTATTGTTATTGTTGTTGTTGTTGTTACCGTCGCCTATAGACGTTTGCAACACAGGTGTGAAGCCATGTTGCCAATCCTTAGGGAGGGATAGAGGAGATGGAATACGGGGATAGGATAAAGCAAAATGGAATAGAGGAGAGCAGATAGGACAAATAGGATATGTAATAGATAGAGATGGAATAGGGAGAAGGAGATGTGGACTATCGGAACTCTCACTTATCACACTAAACACGATTAGCTCAAGGCTAATCGTTTCCCTCCGATATGCTAGGAGAGCGTGGTACCACAATAATCGAGTCTATACGTCAGAAAATGTAACTAATAAATATCAAATATTAACTTAATTGTTTTTTCTGTTTTACCAAAGAATGCCTTAATAATTAAATATTGGTTGATTACAAAGTTGTCGGTTACTCGAAGCCGGTGAAGTTGTATTCGAAGTATTCTAATGGGCATCACGTTCTAATTTTTGTATAATATCTGCTGTCAAGTTGACACGTAAACGTTTTTAGAGTGAAGTCACGGTTGCGTTCGCGGCACATAGTGACACGGTCAATCTTTGTCTTAGCGCATCCAGTCATAAACAACAGAGCTATTTTAATTCAGTGAAAGTACTTCAAACGAGGTCTCGCGATTGGTTGAGAGATGGCGGGAGAGTAGGTAATGCGTACGCTCACATTTGCGTAACACTTCGTAATATTACGTT
Organism: Dendrolimus houi; assembly: GCA_039645545.1. Lineage (NCBI taxonomy): Eukaryota > Metazoa > Arthropoda > Insecta > Lepidoptera > Lasiocampidae > Dendrolimus > Dendrolimus houi. Next base: position 22,995,319 of record CM077126.1, on the reverse strand, counting down.
TGACATTGTACATCAGAATGTGGGTTGGTATTACAATTAGGTGTTTAGTATGCTATACGATTAGTTAGTGTTCTTTTGTGGATAAAATATTTAATCAGTTACCATTTCGAATCACCAATGTCCTCCTATTGACCTATACGTCGAGTATGAACTTTTTATCACGTTACTTAAAGGTGTGAAGAGTGTTGTTATTTTAGAATCTTCTATGAAAACATTATCAATGCTATATGCGTGCCTAGATTTTAGTTACAGATAAGCTCGTAGTGACGCTAATAGGGGAGCGGACAGTAAAATCAATTGGCATACTTTTAATAAACTTACAGAACGCACAGCCTACTTGTGACGTTATAAGTAGGTATAAGTAAAAGGAGTCAAATAACGTATTATTTATTGTTGGTAAAGTAATTGAAATTATTTCTATCATGATGTTTGAAAAGTTTGATCATAAAATGTTGTTTTAACGCCTGTTTTTAACTGTAAAAATATAAGAATTTATTGTGAGATGTGTCCGCATCCCTTATCTATTTTATAAATCGGCCAAGTGCTTGTCAATCCACATACAATTTAGAATTTTATAAATAGCATTTAATCAAGAATATCCTATATTACAAATGCAACTCCAATAGGTCTGGTTCAAATCAATCTTCATTTAAAATATTTGCATTTTAAGATCCAAAATTTCGTTATTTTCAGCATTTTCCACCAAAGAATTCAAAAGTTAGAGGAGAAAAAGCTTAAAATGAAAATGATTTTGCACATGTTTTTGATTTCACAGGACTAATATGGACGTTCGTCTAAAATTACTTATTTTTTTTTAACAGAGACACATTTAACTCACACTTAAGATTTTGGAAGCGATCTATTTATATCTAACTTGAACAAAAGACACTGAGGAACCTCATAACATTTCATTTGTTTTATTAAAATCGATTCAGCGATTTGGAAGATTAGTATGAGCGAACCACGTAACGTGGGATTTTTATATAATAAGATAATTATGATAATTTATATTAAGTAGCAGCATGATTTCAAACAACTCATATACCTAAACCTCCTCTAAAGTGTACAGCTTAGCACTTATCTTTTTTCCTCAAACGTAAATCAAAATTATAAGTGCAGAGACATGTCTCAGGATATTACCAAAGTGATATAACAAAAACACATAACACACCGTTCTCATGGACGGTTAGAAAGACAAACACGTTAACGATATGTTTTCGCTTACGTAGAAATCGATCTAATTCGAATACCCCGAATAATGAACCAACACGGGCTGTCAAACTATCGGTTGCGTAAATGTTTATACGTGCAGGAACAGAGAAATAATACAATGTCTCCTGCCTGGAGGCGGCCTGTCGTGAGGCGACAAAACAACCCACAGCCAGGTGGTAACGATATTTGCTCATCTGGATGACTACCAACCCTGATTTAAAGTATTCCGCCATAACAACCTTGAGTTGTGTTCCGGAGTTAGTGGCCAGGTTCCAGTCTCCCATAAGAGAGCAACAGCATTTGTAGCACCTTTCGTGTTGCAAATATCCATAGGCAATGGTAACCGCTTTACATCAGGTGAGCCGTCTGCCTCTCTGCTGAACTCATGCAAAAAAAGGAGTACCTCCGTCCCCCGTCGGTTAATTTATGTACAGCTATGTTGAGTGGTTCTCTCATGGATAGAAATTAGAAATGAGGTTATTCGTAAGAGAACCAAGGTAATCGACATAGCTCGATAAGTTAGTAAGTTAAAGTGGCAGTGGGCCAGTTACGTTTTTTTTTATTGCAGGAAGGAGTTCAGCAGACAGGCAGACGGCCCGCTTGATGGAGAGTGGTTACCATCGCCTATAGACATTTGTAACACCAAAGACGCTACAAATGCGCTCTCTTAAGGGAAACTGAAACCTGGTCACTAATGCGCCGGAACACAACTAAAGGTTCTTATCGCGGCATACTTTAATCCAGGGCTGGTAGCCATCCAGTCGGTTAAACGCCCTAGCACCTGGCTACGGGTTGTTTTATCGCCTCTTACGACAGGCCGCCTGGCCGCAGGAAATTGTATTCTTTCTCCGTTCCTGTACGGATGAGTACAGTATGGGACGCCCTCCAGCCCGATGGACTGACGACCTGCACAAGGTCGCTGGTAGGCGCTGGATAAGGAAGACGGAGGACCGGAATGAGTGTCGCCGACTTGGGAGGCCTACATCCAGCAGTGGACTGTATTTAGCTGACGACGAATAAACCAAAGAAATCCGTATAAAGTTATGATAATAGACTCATTAAATTTAAATTACAAAAGCATAACGATTTAATGTTATTACAAAAAATTCTTCACTCGTACATATTTAGCCCTTATCTTTTAAATTGCCTTAATATAAATACAAATTACAGAAGACGGAATCCATCACCATTTGCCTTGCGAGCCTCCAAAAGTAATATATCGTATTACAACCCAATAAGCAGAATGTGTCGTCTGTATAATGAGCTGGTCAGTGATGATCCCATTTTAGATATATTCAATGGTAACACTAGAAAGTGCATCCGTGCAGGAACGGAGAAAGAATACAATTTCCTGCGGCCAGGCGGCCTGTCGTAAGAGGCGACTAAACAACCCACAGCCAGGTGGTAGGGTATTTGCTCGACTGGATGGCGACCACCCCTGGTCTAGAGTACGCCGCCATAACAACCTTGTGTTGTGTTCCGGCATCAGTGACCAGGTTCCAGTCTCCTTTAAGAGAGCAGCAGCGCATTTGTAGCACTTTCGGTGTTGCAAATGTCCATAGGCGACGGTAACCACTTTCCATCAAGTAGGCCGTCTGCCTGTCTGCTGAACTCCTGCAATAAAAAAAAAGTTTAAGCGATTGATCAGAGCAACAAATTTCTCTGGCATATATTAATTGTTTTCTTATCAACAAACATATGTCATAGTATCTAAACTACTGTATTTAAAATTTTCTGTATTCACATGTTTAGGAATACGACTTAGAATCTGAATTTTGTTAAAAATATTTAGATGTATTTATGGTTGTATTCTGTTGTGTGAAATAAATAAATAAAAGCTGAACTTGAATTATTCAATTTGCCAATTTGATTGTTCGGTCTACCATTACCATTACGAAATTTTGTGCTTGTGTAAGTTGACGCGTACGTGGTCGGTCTATACAACCTGAAAAATCCGATGACGGCATATTACCCTACAATATCTAACCATGCGATTGCCGGTGGTAATCAGTCTATTGGAAAACCAGCCATCGAACAGCAAACAAACTCTCAAAAACCTGTCATAACACATTTAAAGTTACGCCCGGCGATTTGTAGGCCAATAAAAAACCGTAAAGCTGTAAGATTTTAAGCGTTACGCCATTACGTTAACCACGAAACTGCGCGTATTTGTGTCTGTCGTAAAAGCGTTTTATGCGACACTTGTATGAATGTGATTAGGCTAAGCTTTAAGGGTCCGTACTTAAATAAATGAAACAAACTAATTGTATTATCAATTACTTGGATTATATACGTAGTTATAATCTCAACTAGTAAATACAAAATAATTACTCTGTGCTTAAATTTTATCCGTACAGGAACGGAGAAAGAATACCAATTTCTAACAATGTCAATATTCTACAAGTAGATGCAAATAAATAGTAAGATTTGGAACCGGTTATTAATAACACTGGCCCACAATAAAAGTGGTCTGTATTTTTGAGCACACCCATCTATTCTTATATACTTCGAGGCACTGAATCCGAATCAGTTTGGTCACGGCAACCGATCTGCACCCGGCAGACGTAGTCCTGCCTTGAAAAAAATTTAAAACCCGATTGCAGCGCCACATACCGGGTCCAATTGTGCATTTAAACCATTCTCGAATCCAATTGAGCACACACAAAAAAATTTAATCAAAATCTGTCCCAGCGTTTAGGAGTTGTTCAGTCACATGCACACGCACAGAATAATTATATATACGGGTCTGCTATGTCTTACAACTACCAGTACATATAGACACGTGTGAATTTCACTAAGCGATTCTCCAAAGTCTACTGGGCTTTAGGCCCTCTGGACTGCAGTGTTTTGATGAACTAAGCATGGTTAGATACAAAGGCCGTTAGAAAAATCAGTCTAAAATACACATATTATAAGAATCGATAAATATGCTTGTTAAATACACATTAGATACAAATAAATAAACTGAAAGTCGTTCGAAACACATGTGTTAATAAAACGATGTTAATGAACTTAAATAAAATATAAACATGTTTATGAAAAACGAATAAAGATAAGTCTTATTGGTTTAAGCGAATTCAATTGATGCTTCACACAAATCGATACCATATACGATAAACTATATAATTGTTGGCAACCCTATCAATGTAACGAAGATATTGAGAAATGTTAATATTTTTATTTTGTAGCCATACTTTAATATTGTTACGACCTGAACGCCGACAAAAGACAAATTCACACCTGCATACCTGTAGACATTTTATTACCTTTTCGGCATTTGGACTTCTTTTGTTTACTTTGTGTTTAAAATTTGTGATTAGAAAAACAGCCCATTGTGTATTGTAATCTTTTATGGTAGTCATTAGCCAAGTGTGATTCTAAGAAATTCGGTCTACGTGGTCAGGCAGACATATTGCATCTGTGCAGTATAAAGCAATGCCCTAATGGAGAGATCGGCAGTCGAGCAATAATCACGAGCGAAGCAAGACTTGTGTACATTCGGTAATCTATTTCGTGACGGACTTTGCGCGTGTTATTGAATTACGATCTTCGGCATTACGTTTGGACTGGTTGTGTTCGGTTATATTTGTACCTATGTTATACGTGTTTGTATAGTTCTAATAAACTCTATAATATTTCCAACGGCATTTTAATTCGAGTCTCGCCACTCGTCACAATATTGTTATTATCATGTATTACTAATAAAAAAGTATTAAAATTTGACAATGTTTTAAATAAATTAATAACATGCCAATCATTAAAGTGGGAGGGGTAGTATGGTTATATATTAAAACACAGCAATTACACACAAAAACAGACTAAGCTATAAACTTAATTATTTACTTAAGTACTTAATACGTCTAAACCAACTATAAAAGTAAATACATATACAAAACATTATATTTTTGTTAGCTACTCATTTATTTAATAACATCAGTCTAGCATCTCTATATTTTATTAAAATTGCCCGTGAATGTATACATTACAATACCAAATAAAAGTTTGTGCCACTTCAGTTGGCTGTTTCGATTCTTGTATGACGAGCTCTGCTTCAGTGCCATTATTTTGTGTTGAACATAAAGTTTAGCTGGAAGTGACAATATTTAAAATTGTCTGTTACATCTGTTTCTAACTTCGGGTAGCTGGATCAAAATATGGTAAATTATACAATTAATTTGTTCGTTTTTTTTAAAATAAACAATGTCTTTAGAAAAGTGATATCGTAGTTTACGTTTTTAAAAGAAAAGGAAAATATTAAAATTAAAATAGAATTTTACAGACTAATTGAAAACCATGATTTTACTAACGCTTTTAAATTAATTTAATTAATCAAACACACTTCAAGAAACCCTGAAACGCCGCAAATCGGTGACGGATACATATTTGTGGCTTTCGGGGTTGAGACTTTGAGGGCGGGGGACGTGAGGCTCATCAACTTTATGGAGACCTTTCAAGGCGATTGAAAGAAGTCTCGCGTGAACAAAGGGCTGGCCTATATTTAGGTTAACGTATTAGCATCGCCATACAACGCGGGAATGCAGTCAGCATTTTGGGAACGCTCCCCACCGACAGCGATCTGGACTACATCTTTTACTTGTAAATATGTTTATAATAGTATTTAATTACTTTGATTAGATTAATTATATGTTATTTAAGAATTTAACTCCATATCTGTAATTTTTAGATCATATCAATAAAAAATTACTAGGGATGAAAAACTTCACAATAAATGGCTTGTTTATATATCCGAGCCTCGAACGTCTTTTGTTTGAGCTGTGGGCTCGCTTGCGTATTCAACTCCTGCCCGGATGGACGACGGACGATCCCTTTACGGTCTGGCCTTACCATTTTTTAGCTGAAGTATTGGGTCTTGTCGGCTATCTCGAGGTGAGAGGGGGCGCGCGGATCGGTGCGCGTCCCTCCACTCCGGAGAATAAACGGCCTAGCATCAGGACTTTTAATATTGTACATTGCGTATATCTATACCACAATAAATCTGTGCCCTGGTCGAGTTTGTGCAATGTATTTAAAAAATAGAAAAATATCAGGGGCGCTAACTCGAACCAGCAGATTCCCAAAATACAACTTTTAGAAATTTGTTTCTCTGTTAGAGCATCACGTGAAAATACTGAGCCCCACACAGAGTTAGCTTATATCCCGGGTCAACACTTAGCAAACATTTTATGCCGATAAATAGTTTATCGTCTATATTATTATGGTCATTTCCGTGGGATAGACGAATATAGACCAAAAAATCTGCGAAAGCGTTTTCTTTAATGCCGCCGCGCCGTCACAATTCACTATCAAATACGTCGCCATGACAACGGAAAGGGAGTCTCTCTGATACTGTTAGCATAAAACATGTCTCTTCCATATTTATGTTATCAATGTACTGGCCATTTAGCGACTATGCGGAGCATATATAGGTCACTGGCGCAGCCCCTGATGACATGCCCGCGCTTTATTGTTCACCTGCTTTCACATTAGAGTCCCACATTGGCAGCTTTTAGGGAACTTTTCGGCAACTGGCGGTATGAATATAATCTTGCATATATTTTGTTTACAAATTTGTACTGAAATTAATCGAAGGTTTTACAGACTGACAAAGGAGTGGCGTTTTATTAAATTTTATGTCAAATCCTATTTAAGGATTATTTATACTTGCAATTTTTTTAGTTTTGTATTTGTAAAATGCTGCAGAGGAAGCAGACGTGTACACGTTAACCTGGCTTCAAATTTTCACAGAATACCTACTTAAAGTTAATGGGCATTTAATCTGAAATATTAATCAGGAAGCAAACCACATGCAGGGAATTAATTAATCAGAAAAAAGAAAGAAATACATAATTTAGAGCACTATAGCAGATATAGCAGAATCACTTTAAATATCAAAAAACGCGTGTATACCACAAATACGCCGCTCGAAATGCCGTACTTATTATGTATGAGTATAGTTTACTAGCGACAAAGCAATTTCTTTGGCTGGCTGTATCAAATGTTATTTTTTTTCAGGAGGGATTCTCATGCAAGACTCAGACTAACCGACTAGAATCATTCCTGACTCTCTTTTTATCTATGTGTTTCGTGTTGACCTATCGTAGATAAATATTTGTCTATTTCTTCTCCGCTTTTCTTTCCGCCTTAAGATTTTATGGACATATTTATTTACGAAGTTTCCTTCATTTTTGCCTTTAAGTTGTATCGCAATAAAGTTACCCATGCTAATATTTTCTACTTCACTCTTCCTCACCTTCGATATGCATAAAGAGGAGGATAGCGTGCGTCGTCTACTTTCTACGTCTAATTAGAATAATCAAATTGTGTTCGGATTAACCTTATAAACCCGAATACCATTGGCGTCACATTTTGTGTGCACAATTTTTTTTATAACTGGAGTACAGCAGATCGGCAGACGGCCCACCTGATGGAATGCGGTTACCGTCGCCTATGAACGTTTGCAACACCAGAGATGTTACCAACGCGCTGCCGACCTCGAAGAAATTTTATGAGACCCTTTTTAAAGAACTGCATATTGTAGCGCTGTGGGAAACCACGGCTAGGAGCTCATTCCAAATCCCCACGTGCGCAAGAGAAACGTTCTAGAGAACCGTTGCGTACAGGAGCGGCTCTAGGAAGTGGGGATGATATTTTTTTTGTTAAATACAATTTTATTTATTTATTTCAGGAAAACATGTCCCATAGTACTAATACATATTACATTACATTATTCAGATTAAAATTAATACACACAATTTAAAAAGTTACACATACATACATATTCACATTCACACTTATTCACATATATACCACAAGTTATACTTCGACTATACTATTTATTATGCATAGCGCACCAGTGCCTAACGTAGGTACAGTCTAAAGTATAATGATAAATTTGCTTAAACGTCTCAATTTATAACAATTCCATCAACAATAAAACTCCAATGAAACCAAAAGTAAACTAAAATCTCAAGTCGTGACGTATATAAAAGTTTTGCATGCATAAAACGTATGACGTAAAGACATTCTAACAATATGCGCACGCGCTTGTCATAAAACTACAACGTTTTTCTTTTGAAAACGAGTTCAAGGCTCCAACCTCTGTTACCTTACGTAATCCGCTAGGCACGTAATGAGAAAACAAAATGTAAATAATGAAGATTATACAAAAAATTAAATCTGAATCTTTAGCAATATTGCTCATGACATCATTTATGACAATTGTATGATTTTGGCTACGGCTGACGTATTCAGAGAACCTATAATCCTTTTAAGAACACGTGTTTCGCTACCCTTGGTGTTTAAATTTCTCTAATTCTTTTTGTTGTTTGTCTTAATTATTCACTGTAATTTCTTTGCGCTAATTCTGAAAGTATTGAATCGACTTGTATACATAATAAAACTGCGTTTTAACGGTTTTCAGCGCGGTAATTTATTTAATTTTGTTATTCCGACGTTTCGGCCATTTTTCAGTGGCCGTGATCACGAAAGACAAAGACCTCAAGTGTCAACGAGTATTGTTAAAGTTTTATTTAGCCTACCGCCAACTTGTGCATTTTAATTATTTAGTTTTAGTTTTGTTTATGGTTATTATTTATCTCTATGGGAGCCTAATCTAATATACCACCGCTTCGCAACATGTTATGGCTTGAAGAGAAGAAGCGGCGCAAGAAACTCTTCAGCAAACATGCCTAGCTCTAATAATTTTACATAATGTTCCTGAATATTATTCAGCGGTGGTAAATTAGTTTAGGCTCCCATAGAGTAAATAATAACCATAAACAAAATTAAAACTAAATAATGAAAATGAACAAGTTGGCGGTAGGCTAAATAAAACTTTAACAATACTCGTTGACACTTGACATCTTTGTTTTCCGTGATCACGTTCACTGAAAAGTGGCCGAAACGTCGGAGTAACAAAAATCAAATAAATCACCGCGTTTAAAACCGTTAAAACGTAGTTTTATTTTGTAATCAATTATTGTTTATTACTAATCCCTCTATGTTTATGGCCAAGGCAACACATTATAAACCGGTCTATTGTCCATGTTAGTTGCAAGTTCTTATGTTAGTAGTCGCATTTTTTTTTAATTAAAGCTTTACGAATTTGGGAATTCCAATAGATAGTATGTATATGCATGTTTGTGGGGGTTCAAGTATATTTTGCGAATATAGAAGGTCGGCCCTGTGCATCAGAATTAGTTGAGGTGTTATATAGTGTACATGAGGGACAGGAATCTCACGTCGACGGATCTTGCGCGCTTTATGTAATTACGATCCTGTGTCTTATGATTTGGACTTGTTATATTTGATTGCGTTTATGAGAACTGTAAATTACGTGTGTGATTTAAATTTGAATTCTGCAATATGTAAATGTGCTCCCTCACCGCGTGTATTTATTAGTTACATCAGTGAAAAAGGAGAATCGAGCATTACAGTGGGCAACGAGGAGAACCAAGCACTACAGTGCGCAACCTGTCATGATACAATCTGTTGATACAAGTTCTAACACACGACTGCTTTGTCTGACATAGTGGAATTAACTGAATACTCAAAATCGAATCATAAATATTAGATTACACGCCACTGCTCGTTAGTCAGGGAGGCAGTATTATAACGTAATGCTTAAAAAAAAACAAACAAATATACAGACGAATTCAGAACCTCCTCAGACTTAGGACAGGAAAAAATAATGATTTTTCGACTCTTCTATCTCCCGTCTAAAAAGTTGCAAAGCATAAAGTTTAATTACCACTTAATACTACATACGTATGTAAATTAATTCCTTAATTAAAACACCAAACCCTTTGACCGCCGTAGTGTTGTGATATCTTAGTAGCCGCAGACTTCGCGGTCATAGATTAAATAAGTAATTACAGAACAGTAACGACACAAGCCATTAGAACGTTTATTAAAAGAACATTAATAACGTTTACCAGACGCGTGCTATAATCATTTAACAATTACAAGGAACTAGGGATAGTTTGTGGTTTTACTTCCTTATTGTACGAACCCATATTGCGTATTTTATCGACAATATTATAAAATTGTAAAAGTGTAGTGTTTTGTTTTTAAGATTTTTGTGTTTGTCTGTTTGTTCGCGATTCACATGAAAACTACGGGACGGATTACGATGCAGTTTTCGCTGATCGATAGCAAATTCTCGGACTTAAAATCTGCGGTACTTTATATCCCGGGAAAACCTGGAAGTGATGTACCAAACTGACCCTAGATTCGTTATTTTGGTTAGATGGGTCTGATCAAAAGTGCAGACCACTTTTTTTGTAGGCCAGTGTTATTTTTATTGTTTGAAAAGTAATTAAAATACATGTATACAATATAACAACAATATATTATGACACATACATTTTTATAATTTCCTAATTAAATAAAACTACATATACAAATTAAAATTAAGGTGAGATGATAAAATGTTATTTTAACGACTTTTCTTATATAAGAGAAATATATTAGTTATTTTTTACAAAAATCTGTCCGCTTCCCTATTCTATTATGACAATGGATTTGACAGTACGAGTCCAAAACAGCACTTCAGTAATCCAATTATGGACTGCTCAGAATGTTTGTATGTAAATAATAATTGTTACCATATACTGCTCTACGCAGATGAGTATGTTGAGATGGATGTGCGATGTTACGAGAGTGGATAAAGTGAGACAAGATTATATAATCCTTTATAATTATACTTTTTTATTACCTGTAAAAATTGCACTCATGGCTGACAATTGAACGGAAGATTTAATTTTTCAGTTTAACATTCCTTTCGTCCTTCCTCGTTAAATGCCCATACCACTTCGGTCTCCTTCTTTATAATTTTTCAGTCACGGATGCAACTTTCAAAGATCGGGGTTGTCTTCTCAAATCTCACCTTATTCATTCTTTGAATCTATTAAAAATAAACTGAACTCACTTCGCTGAACGTCGATAACAAAAATATTATTAATCACAATCTATACAAATATAGCCTATGTCAGTCAGGAATAATGTAACTTTCTACTGGTGAAAGAATTTTCAATATCGGTTCAGTGGTTAAAGAGATTACTTCACACAAACAAACAAACTCACAAACTTTACCTGTTTATAATAATTAATATTAATAAAGATAAAACTATTTTCTTAATGTATAATAATCCAAAACTAAGATTATGTGGTAGATTAAATTTCCAAAGACAACCCTAATTAAATTTAATTGTGTGCATAGACTAAACTACTATTAAGGTACAGTAACGACACAACACATTAAAATACCTATTAGCATTAAACCATCGCGTGCCACATTATCTGGGACGCAGTTGATTGTCGTACGGTATAGCCTCAATTGAATAGCTAGTTATTTGTTTAATCCCTTACTGAAGAGTCAAAGAGTAAAAGTTTATCTAACATATAACACACTAGCTGTGCCCGTGACTTCGTCCACGTGGATATTTTTCCGCGGAAGCCAAAAAGAAAAATTAGCCTAAGTTTCTCCTTAGAACATCAACTATCTGCCAGTGAAAGTCGCGTCAAAATCGGTCCAGCCGTTTCAGGGATTAGCCGGAACATTAAGGCAGACAGACAAAAATTTTAAAATTGATTTTCTGATATAACTACCGTATATACTGTCATATGCATCTAGTAAAAACCTGTCATTTTGACATTACAAACAGACACTTCAATTTTATTTAACTGTATACATGTATAGATTACCCGGAAACCAGAGATTCCAATATGAAATATTGCTTCAATCGGTGTCTAAAATGTTGCTTATTGCTTACCTGAAACAAACAACAATTTGCTACTTAATGACTTGAAAATGTACGACCTATATGTTATATAATAATTAGCATAATGGCTTGCGTAAATTTCATTACAAAAATGCCTGAAATTTGACAATCTTTTTTATTTCATATTTTGCCAGGGGTATTTGCCCATCTGAATGGCTGCCACTCCTGGTCTAGAGTATGCCGCTATAACAACGTCAAGTTGTTTCGGTAGTAGTGGCCAGGTTCTAGTCTCACTTTGAAGAGCCGCAGCACATTGGCAGCACCTTTTCATCAGGTGGGCCGTCTGCCTGTCTGCTGAACCCGTGCAATAAAAAAATTAACTAATCTATTTAAATAAAACATTACCAGAGAATATTTACATTAATAGTTGCATTGTTCTTAAAATCGGTCGACTCAAAATATGTTTTTGGGCTATTAGAATTACGACTACATTATTTTCAATTTTGCTGAACGACTTCGAAAACATCATAATAAGCCCTAAGTGCAGGCTACATACACCATTACAATCATTTGTATGATTCTTGCAATTGACGAAGGTGCGCAAACTTTACTCGTAGTTGTACAGGTCCATGCACACTACGATAGTGTGCGTGTCACGGAACGATCAGTTGAAAGCGTATTGTCCAATCATAACCGGTTTTAGGCGCACGCACACACATATACGTATTTACCACAAGTGAAGCAGCTCGCCTTCTTAAATTGCAAGAACGCAATCAAATTAAAAAGTTAAACCTGGCCACATTGCGTGATAACCTATCATTTTGATAAGTTATTGCGCTTTACCTACTACAGAGTAAGATGCAACATCAGGTGCCATACTTTATATTCGAAAAATACAGACAGAGTCAGACTCCTGTCCCCATAACCCTCGCCATTACCATACATAAATACATTCGTTGCTCATTTGGGCTATAGTATTTATAATACCAGTTTTAATATAAGCTACAGTGTTATATAGGAGTAATGAATCTCAAGTCATTTATTCACATCATAAACACTGCTTAACCACAATTTGACTCCTATTAAGTGTCGCAATAGCATTTACGATTACATTAAATGCTTGCCATTAAACAATTTAACAGCTAATGTAAAAGAAAATAAACAATACATGTCTGTGAATGTTATGTGTTTTTATTTAACAGATAAATAAGTGGCTAAAAAACCTTTGTAAACGAAAAACACAAGGGCCAGAAAGTACATACCTTATTTATTTTTAAGTTAAAAATAAATAATTTGTTTTATTTACGTACATACATACATACACATTCTCACACCTGTTTCTCATGGGGGTTGAGACGTTAGATCTCCACTTGCGATGATCCTGACAAAAACTTTCGCTTTATCTTAGTCTCCCCTTAGAGAGCAACAGTAACCGTTTTCCATCAGGTGCGTCTGCCTGTCTGCTAAACTCGTGCAATAAAAAAATCTACTTTCTTTAAACTTTCATACATGTACGTTTATATGGTATGCTCTTTATATGACCTTTTTTAACATTTTAATTATTAAAGGAAATAACAAAGCCTCCACTTTATATAAAACAAAATAAAATTTACGGCTGATTTTCAATTACTAACAAACACTTATTTATTGGATTTTTTTTATTGTAATTGACAGTTGTAAGAATGATAATAATAATTTAACTGTTCACTCTTGTATCTAGTCAATTTACAATTTAGTGGATTGATAACTTTTATCTGATGAATGACAAATCTGATCTCAGCTGGTACTTTGTGAACTCTCTAAGTGCAGTCCTAAGTATTTTACTGAATAAATAAAACTACGCGTTTGAATGAATATTAGATTTAATAAAAAATCAATATAATAACAATCAAAAGTATATTTTGAGAGCCAGAAAATAATAAAATTCAAACATTGTATAAAAATCTTGGACAAGACAATGTTGCTATATAAATTCTTGGGCTGTTACAACACGGCACTTTGGTGAGACATTTCCGTTCCTCATTTAAAATAATATGCAAGTCATTTTTATAGAGGTGGTTTAATTACGTATCATTTAAACTATAAATGTCAAATAAAATCTTGATGAACAAAGAACCGGCTAGCTATTGGCAAATGAACAATAAATAATGTAATAAAACCGTCAACAATAGGCCGTTTTATTGTTATTGTTAAGACGGCAATGATATTATATCATTGTAAGGCGGAATTAAAAATATATTTTCATGTCTATTCTATTAATTGAGTTAGAGAGGTGACACACACGACCTACATCGTCCGGCTATGTTTATTTTTTTTTTCTAATAATTACAATATATTAAAATGGAAATGAGTTTGTTTGGACGGTTTTTTTGTTTTTCATGGTCATATGAACCACTTGTAATGATATTTGACATGTACTTTTTAGATATCAGGGATGAATATTTATGCCAGCAAAACAAATCTGTAGTTAATGTACTTAAAGCCATATAGACTCAAATGATATTTCAAAGTGACTATAATTTTTTTAGGATGTTAGGTCATTTCATTATATAAGACCCGTTTTTAAGAAGTTGCTATGACCTATGATAAACAAAGGAGTTTTTTCAATAAACAATAAAACACAATAATAATAAAATTATATTAATTAAAACATAATTACAAAATTAAACTTTAAATTTAAATTATATATCGTTAAGAGTCGCGAGACTCGAATTTAAATGACTGTAAACGGTACGATAAACACGTATAACACAGGAACAAATATAACCGAACACAAGTCCAAACGTAACGCATAATAAGGTCGTAATAAAATAAAACACGCAAAGTCCGCTCACTCCTCACTTCGCTCGTGGTTCTCGCTCGGCTACCTCCCCCTCCATCAGGTCATGGTTTTATACTGCACAAATGCAATGTCCCCGTATCTAAGTCGGCTTAATCCGCAACACCTGGCTAATGACTCGACCGCAAACTGCCATAAAATAGTACAATAAAACAATGGGCTGTTTTCTAATCACAAACGTTAAACACAGAGTAAACAAAAGAAGACGATCATAAAAGAGTTATAATTAGTTTAAATGCCAGCAGGTAATAAAATGCGTTTTGTTTCACATATGCAGGTGGGTTTCTTTTTGTCGGGACCTGAGTTGTAACAATATGATAAACTATACTATTGTTGTAATTGTATTACTCGTAGTAGATCTCCGATTTTTAGTATATTCATAATTTTATCACTATCGCAGATATAGGATTAAGGATCGTTATAGCAGGATTATAAACTAGGTTAGCAGTATTTAACGATATAAAAGTGAAATATTAAAGTCTGTTGTTTACTGTGTTTTTCCGTAATAGACTATATATCAATGAAAATTATAACGATTAAAACCGCAATTTTATCTTAAATTTTGGTGACCAGTACATACGTAGGTATATAAAATCTACATCCATTAGTGCCGAGGAAATCTAATATCAAATAAGACTTGGCTTAATTGTCAATGATATAATCTCTCTCTCTCTTTTCTTTCACCTTCTCCCCCAATTATTGGGGGCGGCACAATATGGTTTTTTCTTCCATACCCCTCATACCCCTCTATTCTATTTAACATTCTTTTTGTTATTATATTCTTTAATTATATAAAAAAATATAAAATTCGGGGGTATAAAAAAACAATAGTTTCATGGCCTTCAATTCAAATTAGACCACAGATTAAAACAAAAGAATTTTATCTCAATTTATTTGCTAATAAATTTAAAAGCAGACAGACAAAAAAAAAACTGTCACAGATTCCAGAACTACACTATAAATTAAACGAGTCACTTAACTTTTAAGATTTTTTTGTCGAAACTAAATTACTATTTAACATTATTTATTAAAACAGATAATGAGATTGGAAGCCGAGGGGAATTGGTTAAAAGTTTAAGACATCAATTTAGTTAATTAGATACTCTTTTAGAAGATCGTGTGGGAAGTGAGTTATTCGGTTGTATTCGGTACTATGGATTAGCCTACGGCTTTGTAGGGAGTGCCCCGTATAGGGTGGAAGAGCGAGATGGAATGCTCCTCCGTATTAAAGGACGATCTTCCAGCGAGGCTAGTGTTGTTCCTCGCAGGCCTGGCCCATCTGTTATTATTAAAAATTTCTACATATCCTTTGCACGTTTCGGAAACGTTTGCGACCTCAATTATTGCACAGCGCCATCTATTGGCTTGTAAGGGTTCCACTACAGCTTTGTCGAGTTTTTGTCGGCAATTTGAAAGGTGATATTTCGCTGTGCATTTTTATTTTCGAAGACTGGTATAATCGTCCCCGCCATGGTAAAATTAAATAACTGAAACTTTTTTAAATAGACTTTTTTGCACGGTCTTAAAATTGAAATTGTTACTTATTTGGTCTATATAAAAACAACTGTAACAAAACTATAAGCTATAAGTTCTATTAACACTAGTTGTTAAGTAGTTTACGTAATTTGACTAACCGGTAGGTTAGGTCAGGTGAGGTTTTTTCCGACCTTAATTTGAGTATAAAAGAGTTACGAAAAAACCACGTTACGTCTCATATCGTGAAGAATACGTCTTCACGATATAAGACATGAGATAATTTTTTGGTAAATTATTGATAAAAAAAATTATCGCCATTTATTTAAAGACAAAATTGCGCATTTATAGAAATTTTACACTTTTTAGTTATTCCATTTTGCCATGATGGGGACGTGATATTTATTAAAACGCAACAATAGTCGTAATCATAAGACATTTATTCTGTTACTAGCTTCTGTCCGCGACTTTGTCCGCGTGGAAAGTTTTTCTAACTATCCCACGGGAACTTTTTAATTTTTCGGGTTCAAAAGTATCTTATATGTTGACACCCTGATCAACATACAAACTTCCACCATACAAAATTTCATTTAAATCGATCCATTCGTTTCGGAGATTGGCCAGTACAAACAGCCAGACAAGCGGAAACAATTAGTTCTATTTCACTTCTTACATTCCCCTGACTCGGTTTTTGGCATTTTTTTCATTGTACAGAAATTCGACCTCTACAGTTTTATTATATGTATAGATAGATAGCAGGAATCGTGTGTTGTATTGAAAAACAACATCATTTACATTATAGTAAAACGAGTTTAATAATTAAATATAAAACTGATGCAAAAAACATTGAATTCTAGTTGATTTTTTATTTAATGTTGTGTTTTTACTGAAGTAAGTTTTGTGTTTTTAAAATTTGTACTCAATATAAAAACTAATCAATATCTGGATAGCTTGGTTAGTGATATTGATATTTGTTTAAATGTTACTGATAGATGTAAAACAGAGCATATATTTCCACTTTATTTTTGTACTGTTCAAATTCTTAACATGAAGCTGCGAACGCGACCGTTTTAGGTCCCATAACGTACTGTTAATATTCCGATTCCTCTTGTTTGCGAGCTATGTCCAACGCTTAACATAGGCCTCAAACCAGGTTTTTTTAAACTAGTGCTATGTCATTCATATTTGACTACAATTAATTGATTAGCGCTCATTATTGTTATCAACAAAGCATTTGAAATGTTAAAAATTCTTAAAAAGCTATAATAATAAAAAAGAACCTGGTTGCGACTTGCGACCAATGATGCGCGCGCTTGCGTGCGGAAGAATCACCCAACTGCACGTTTAAAAACCCGCTCTTGCCATTTGACAAAATAATAGCACATCAATTACAGCAGTCTCGACGAAATGTCAAAATCGTATACCATTTTAATAGGCGCATAATACGTAAAACACTTTCAATAAGCCAACCTGCGCCGAAGTATTTAACGATGGCGTTATTTATCGCCCATTGTAACGTTCCGATGTCAACAATCCGAACTGCGAACGTATCTTACAGCCTGAGATACCAATTAGCCCTAGGGAAATGCTACTCAAACTATTTTATACGCTTCGGTGGGATTCCGTACGCGTGCAATAAGTAGAAGGGTTCAAGAGTACGTGCTAAAAATCGATTATATAAACCTAATCTCTAACCAACCTTGTAAACTCTTCACAATTAAATCCATTCATTTGCCTTACTACTCATTAAGTGACCATGAACTCCATATAAGTAAGGTTAATTTTCTACCAAAAGTTAGAGAATAAGTAAGACGGAAAACCGGCTCAAATTAAGACAATACTTAATATTCCCTGAACCAAGGATCATCCTTAAAGGGCCTGGGTGTGCAACATGATATACAGATGAATTTTTCAAGGGGGCCTTTATGGTCAAATCTGAAACTATTATAGTCAGATACTCAGGAGAGCAAGGCACCAGGGTCACAGGGTCACATACAAGGGTCTATATGTGGACCGATTCTCCGAGATCTATTGTTGGACTCATTGTTACAGGGACATTTTTTCGACGGGGACACGGGACTTCAGATAGAAAGATGAGCCAATGCCACGCTCGCCTATGTTCAGGAGTGGGGTGTTCATAACAAGTTGAAAAGTTTCGCACCGCATAAAATATGCGATGGTACTTAGGCGAAACTTAAATACGACACTCAAAAACAGCATGGGCGGGGTTGGCATTGGCATGTCGCGGAAGGTAAAGCTTCTGGGGCTCATCATAGAGACAGCGGGTTGACGTTCAACGCTAATGTGAGCAGTATTTGCTCTAGGGGTTGGGCATCTAAAAGCAGCTGTCTAAAGCCGTTAAGGTGAGCTGGGACCTAGATCCAGATGATTAGGTCCGGCTATACGTTCGTAGTGGAACCGATAATTATGTACGCAGAAAAGCACTTGGGCTCCAGCTACGGCTCAGCTAAGGGTGCGTAAGCAGCTTCGTACAACGGAGCTTCGCCCAGAAGTTGTACAAGGCCTACCGTACAGCCTCCCTAAAGTTGTCAATAGTGCTGGCAAGAATACTCCTAGATTTCCGCATACAGGAGCTCACTGCCCTTCACGAGACAAAGAGAGGAGTAGTTCTGTCAATGCTTGAGGATAGGGTGGTTGAGCGGAGCGCTGCATACGCACTTACACTCCACCCGCCGGAGCATACAGAGCTACAGATCAAGTGTCTGGTAGACCAATCCAAGGTTGACCGCCACCGTCACCAATGTTAAAGGGAAAGTCATCATTGTCCTTTTGGAAGAATGACGCCGAAATCACAAATTTAATCAATCATCCTATTGCACGATCCACTAAGCCGAACTGTTGGCGATGTGCAAGCCACGGAGATGATCCTGGCGAGCCCAGAGGAAAGCTTTAATGTTTACAGTGATTCGCGATCGACGCTACAAGCGCTCACGAATCGGAACACCACACACCTGCTTGCCGTCGCGGCTAGGCGTAACATTTTGGATATTACCGTTAAAAGTAAGGGTGTTGATCTATTTTGGGTCAAGGCACATACCGAGGTGAAGGAGACCGAAAGGGCGGACGCTCTGGCAAAATCCGCTACTTTCACCCTGAAATAAAGCCTAATTATAACTAGTGTCCGGCTTTATTTGTCAAGCGGATGCTCCATACGGAGGATACGCTTAAAAAATGGAACCAGAGATACAGGGAGCAGCCAACTGCGTCCCTGACGAAGTTCTTCTCCCCAGACGCACGGATCGCACACAAATGAGTGCGGCGCATAGGCACTTTGTGGACACTGACGCAGTTATGTCATGGGGGGTTCTTCGACTATTTGGCTCGCTTTAAGTTGAAGGAAGGACCCTTCGTGTCCTTCATATCCTGGGACCTCAGAAACCCCCTTATATGCCCTATTCGACTGCCCCCACTTCATGAGTGAAGGCCATAACTTGGCAAGCACCCTACGTGTAGACATCACTGCGGACAACATTGGTGAGTTAATGGGAAAGCGTCATGCAGACGACTTTCTACGTTTCGCAAAGACAGTAATAGAAAAGGTAAACCATCGTAATAAAGTCACGTAAATATGCTAACTGTATATATTGGTATATACACAACTGGCATTCAAAATAGAATATGCAGAATGTAATCGTATGTTAGTCGTAGCATAGATATAATAAAATAGTATGAAAATAATGCATATAATAATTTTAGATATAACGTTGTTCGTACTGTATAAATAAATAGTGTATCAATAGAATAGTTTCAAAATTGTAGCGTCTGTAAAAATGTAATAGAAAATCTTTAAGTGTATATTCGGAAGTGTGTTAATATAAAAAAGGGAATAAAATACCCTTTGCCCAGTACAATTTTTTGCACGACCAAATGAGAATCTACTCATTTTTGGAAGTCGGTTAAAAAGGAGACCGTGATGGCATTCGGAATCCTTTATTGTTAACAGATTAATAAGCACTTGCCCTTTTTTAATTTTTTATAATGTCCATAGTATTCTTAGCTACTACAGCTAGCTACATACTACAATTGTAAGTAGAGAATTACAACTAGCTATATACTACAATTATAATGGCCAGTTCTTATATCTTACTATTCACTTGCGTTACAAAAGGTTGAATTTTGACATTACTAGTATGGAGCTTATGTCAAATTTTAACCACTAGTAAAGCAAATGAACGGTCGGTAAGATTTAGGAACCAGCCATAAACGAACAGGAAAAGTTGATTTTGTTTTTAACGTCTGACAATATACCCTTAAAAGGTAAAAGTAATTTTTAAAATGCCCATTAAAGTAAATAATTGCGGTAGGCCTTTAAAGCAATCCACTTTCAACTCAATAAATTTTACAAGCTGGCAATCTCGCAGTTAAAATAGTTGCAATCGAATAGCGATCATTGGAATGGCATTCGCTTTTATTATACGTAATAAGTGACGATAATTTCATGGATTTAAGTCAGCTTAACTTCTCATTGGCGGTATAATTTTCTCCCAAGGATTAAGGATTTGAAGAAGTATTTTCTAAAATTTTTGTCATTTCAGAGTACATAAATGACTTCTTATCAAATTTAAACGAGTATGCTCATTTTTCCTGTAGGTAAATGAGATCACGGCCATAGACGAAACTTCGTAAATAATTAGATTACAAAATTAATATTCTATTTTATATTCAAATTAAAGTAAGAAATTACATTTACATCTTATATATCGTATCGTATATTTTTGAAAATTAAGAGTTTTATTATTACTTAACATTTAAAAGTGAATAAAATTACTCGCATGGATTAGTGTGCGGCCAACTTGGTGCAAAAAATATCTTACCTACCACACCAACAGCAAAAGCCGTCTATGCTTGGTTAATTTTATTTTTATATCTTTTTGTAAGCATTATTCGTGCCAAACGCGCTTGAGTATTACTTTAAATATGTCTGTTGCCAAAAAACGGCCACGACATGACAGACATCAAATTAAACAGATCAAGAAAATGTTCGAAATTTAAAGCAATTACAAATATTCGAAATTTAAAGGAATACAAATATGCCAAATTCAAATCAAGAAAATATTCGAAATTCAAATTAATGCAAATATTCGAAATTTAAAGCCATACAATATTCCAAATTCAAATCATTAAAATATTTCAAATTCAAAAACAATATCAAATATTCCAAATTCAAATCTATGTAATATTCTAAATTCAAAACAATACAAATATTCCAAATTCAAATCTATGTAATATTCTATATTCAAAGCAATACAAATATTCGAAATTCAAATCAATATGTACTATATACACGGCGTATGCGCATATAAAACAGAATCGTAACAACACGTAACAATTGATGTGACCTTGGCGACATCAGACGACGATGCTCTAGCCAATTGATAAATTGGTATAATTCTCAGACGATTATTCGCGCTAGGCGCAAATTTAGATGGGAATTTGCATTGTTTTTCCTTTACGGTTGTAACTAAATTATTATTCTTCCGTTTATGTTGATAACAATGTTATTGTTCTCTTGTCAATTGCGTTCAAGTAGCAATTAGTTTTAGCATTTAGTGGATCAATAAAAATAAAAATAAACTCTGTATGGGAAATACATAATTCTTCAAGATCAATTGACTAATAAATTAATTAATGCTATAATGGCCAGGCACCATTACAAATTGCCTGTATCATACGACTGGAAGGATAAACTATCGTTCCAACAAAGAACACAATACCTCTGTAATTTTTTGTTTGTGATAGTTTATACTATAAATGTTCTATTTTATTCTACTCTAAAAGTTTTTGCATAATCATCCCTAAAGGGTGCAAAGCACAAACAAGTACACGTAATAGTGGCTCTAAGAATTTCTTCACTTCTGAAAGTTGGCGTGCTTATGGTGACGACACACATGCAAGAAAATCGGCGATACGATAAATAGCGTACTTACTTACTCACACGTCTATCACTAACGTAGGATGCACTTCTTACGTGCAGTCTAGGAATTTTTCATCAAGGAATCAATGCGGACGAATTCGCGAGTAACAGCTAATCAATTTATATTAAATTGTTTCTTTCTATTTTCTTTACTTTATGTCTACAATGAAATCTTACTATATTTTTTAAAATTGTCTTTTTTTAGTATTACGCTGGGATACGCTCCCTATATGTTGAGACTCTTGTGTTTTTTTGAAATAATAAACAGTTAAATTCATTTGTAAGGATGAATGATGAAGGGAAGGAAAGTGTCTTCTCCGTAATAAAGACAATAGGAAACGTGTTATTGAACACATTCTTAGTTTATTTTAGGTCAGATTTAAATTATTCATTAGTCTTATTTCCTAGATTAGATTGTAATTTAAATGTTGTATCACTAAGATACATCATTTATGGATTTTTTTTGTAAGGATTTAATAAGGAAAATGATATAAAGGATTCTAGGTATATTTATGAAGTAGCATAATTAATTTACACGGCGGCTAAGGGAAAATTGACATAACTTGTATGGACTTTATGTTTTTTAATAAGGCAAATGAACGAATATTAAGATATGGAAACCGGACGTTATAGAGCTTAGAGTCGAATCGGTACACCGAGGTCATAACAACAGCTGTCACTTCATCAGCAAATCATTGCAGTAATGCGAACATCATTAATGATAGAATCTTGTTCGAAGCGATTTAGTACTGCTGATCGGCTATTTTAAAACGGAGCTTCTAGTTTACGTAACGACCGCGATGCAAACTTAATAGCACAAGACCGGTTCTTCTTTGAAATAACATGTAATTCGATTGGCATTGAAAAGAGATAATCAACGGTGTGGCGTAACAATAACAATCGCTTCGTATTGTGCGAGTAAATGTAAGATTATGTAGACGCACTCAGAGTTTAACGAACGATTAATTTAATGAGCATATACAATGATTTGTCTAGTTCATTAGAAGTTTAGAACGCCGTTCGATTTGCGAGGCAAATTCTGTATACGAACTTTCCGTTATTTACTCTGATCTGGGTGTCATGGATTGGCTTTGGCTTATTTAGCTTAATTCTCCTGTAAGTGTGTTGACAGTGGACTCCTAACGGCTGGACCGATTTTGATGATATTTGTTTTGTGTGTTCGAGTGTGTTCCCGGATGGTTTAGATTCACAATTAGAACCGGTAGGTGGCGCTGAGATTGGGTTCTAGAATTCTAATCACCTAGACCGATTTTAGTGATTTTGTTTTTATGTCATGAAACAAAGTCTTTTAGGAATTTAGAAAAATTTTTCATTGTCATTGGTGCTTCGACTTGAAAACCTACAAAGAGCCATTGTCCTGTTCAGAACGCCGAAGTAGACAAGTGTCCTGATAGTTACAAATCAGTCAAATTGGATAAGGAGGAATTATAACAGAGAATAGTTAAGAGTCCATGACTAAGTTGTAGGAATCATACTGTGAATCGCTTATTAAAATGTAAGTCATGCTAATTAAATGTTTAGTTACGTGTTGTAGTAAAGGAAATAGATAATTATGTTCGTAAATATACAGTTGTTTCTCTATTGCGAACCCATTAAACCTTGAACTGGGAAACGAATATAAGCACACTGAAAATGTTAAACTAATAAATTAATAGGTAAAATAGTATCGTGTATTAAACACATTTGATTTCCTAAGGGTTCAATTTCTGTCAAAATACCCACGGATCCCTTACAAGAAAAACTTGTAGTCCATTTTGATCAAACCAACAAACATGTAAGTAAGGAAGCTTGTAAGTTGCTAAAATATTTCAGGGAGGTTGGAATATTCGGTTGTTTTTGCTTCCTTAACATTCGGTTGTTTTTGCTTCCTTAACAAAATGTCACTCAAATGTCTACGTACATTTTCGTATCATGACTGAACTCAATTTTCCTCTTCTCTCTTTAATAATCCAGTAAGCGGTTTTGGCTGTAGAAATACTTCGTAATACAAGTCCAGCCTAAAAGACTTTTGTAATTTTTTTAACAAGACCTACTTCACACTAAAAAGAAAAAAATAAATTAACCGACTTGAAAAACAAGGAGGTTCTCAATTTGAATGATTTTTTGTATATAGTATATGTATATCGATTTCTCCGTCAATTGTGGACCAATTTTCAAATTGTTTCTTTTCGAAAGAATGTACTCCCGAGATGGTCCAATGGTCAAAAATTGTTCAAAACCGACTTATTTGTTATACGATGTCTCTGTCAATTGTGAAGCGATTTTCAATTTTTTCTTTATTCTTTGGAAGTCTGTTAATAAGATAGATTGTCACCTGTTCTTGTCCTTTGGCTATACAATAAAACAATTACTAATGGGCGGGCGTTCTACATTCTCGCGAGATAAAGCGGGAAGGCGACAAAAGTGCGAGAATCGAGTATGCGGAACGGGTTCAGATGTGTTCTTTTCTTGCGAAATTCTTACGAGGAAGATGTACATACATGTAGTAATTTTTAAAATGTATCGGAGCGAATGAAAGCGGAAGAAGACAGCGATGAAGGATATATGGAATTAGTGAAATGAGCAGTCTGCGTAGGAGCGTGGGGTCGAAAATCTGTCTCAAAGTAACTTTAAAGTATTCTGAGAATCTGCCGACATGCCGCAACCGGGCCGCCGTCGTCACGCTGCCACCACATTGCGTTCTGTGAATTTCTGTGTTTTTTTTAATTGCATGAGTTCAGCAGATAGGCAAGCAGCCCACTTGGTGGAAAGCGGTTACCATCGCCTATAGATATTTGCAACACCAAAGGTGCTACAAATGCGCTGCTACTCTCTTAAAGGAGACGGAAACCTGGTCACTAATGCCGGAACACAACTCAAGGTTGTTATTGCGGCATACTGTAGACCAGGGGTGGTAGCCGTCCAGTCGGGCAAGTACCCTACCACCTGGCTGTGGGTCGTTTTGTCGCCTCTTACGACGTGCCGCCCGGCCGCAGAAAATTTTATTCTTTCTCCGTTGCTGCACGGATATAGAATGTGTATAGAACATCTTTAAACTATTATTTTGTTTTAATATTTTCATTTTTTGTTAAACTAAAGCTTGGTGAACGAACCAAAACTTGAAATTCCCAATTCAAAATAATAGTTTAAAATATCATTTGCAGTAAAAAAATATTTAGGTACAGATGTCGCTTACATTAAACTTGCGGTAAAGGGTCGATATGCGAGCGACAGTGTGACGGGGGCACGGCGTGATGACCGACGGGGCGCGGCAGCGTCGCGTTCGCGCGTAATCTACACAGTTTAGCGACTCGGTGGCGGTGTCGTGTACACAAGTGCTAACGGTGTAATTAAAAAAAACCACTCACCCCACATACATATTATATCGATTTTTCATGCTAAACTATAACCAAGCTTTTAATTAGACCTATGAGGTGAGTAATCCTCACTTGCAAGTTACTATACATCCGACAAGGCACAAAAAGTGATTCTATTCCCAGGAACTGGAATAACAGATGGCAGTCACTTCCGTGAAACCTTTGAAGTATACAAAGAACAAGGGTTCAGGGAACTCACACTTTCTTATAAAAACGTGAGATGTTATATCTGTATACTCGGTAATTGTATTTATTATTTTTAAAGAAATACGATAAAAGTTTTGATAACTATTATGTTCTAGGCTTCTTTCCTATTTTCTGTTTGTCTCTCAATGTCTATATGTAATAATTATATAGTATATAATACTTTGTTGGGGTTCGGATGGTTGAGAATGAAAGTGGTATCTCTACACGCGAGGGGCGCTGATCCCCAGAGTGGGGAACCTCCTGCCACAGTCCTGTTACGCATGATTGGAAGAACACCGTAGTGGTTTTTGTGAGTATCCGGGCAATCACGAGTACTAGACTACTTCATAGTTGGTTCTCGGGCTATGAATGTTGCATAAAGATTTCATACTTTGTCAACGCTCTAATAAGATAACTGTTCTACTCGAGTGGACCAATTTGCCGGAGATTTCGTTCCCCGATTCATATAAACTAGTGGTCTTCAAGTCACGAGTGACTAGGCGTCTACTAGGTAAGTATACTCCATCCTAGATAGCTTCGTCACTTATTAGATGCGACAAACAAGCCTATAACCACAATAAAAAGAAGAGTCAACAAAAAAACACTAATTTCTGTACAATAAAAAAAAATGCTAAATACCGAGTCAGGGGGGTGTAAGAAGTGAAATAGAACTAATTTATATTTATTTAAAAAATTTCGTTTTTCTGTTTGTACGTGCTAATCTCCGAAACGACTGGACCGATTTAAATGAAATTTTGTATGGTGATAGCTTACATCCTTGGTCAACATATAGGATACTTTTAATCCCAAAAATTAAAGAGTTCTCGTGGGGTACTTAAAAACTAATTACGCGGACGAAGTCGCGGGCATCAGCTAGTGTATATATATTAGTAATGTATATAACGTAAACACTTATGAGTCACCCAAAATGTAGTCAAATGTAAAAAAACAAATCGTAATATTTAAAAGATATATACAGAACCAATTGAACAATTTCTTTGATGTTAACAAAAAGGAT
Source organism: Dendrolimus houi (assembly GCA_039645545.1). Lineage (NCBI taxonomy): Eukaryota > Metazoa > Arthropoda > Insecta > Lepidoptera > Lasiocampidae > Dendrolimus > Dendrolimus houi. The sequence goes on along the minus strand of CM077126.1, from coordinate 22,968,558 downwards.
ATGACGTCACTTAATTGACATGTCGTTGATACACTTGAATGACAATAAAAATACTTGGTACGTTTCATACTCGAGGACTTGAATTGATGTATCAAAGAATGTATCGTCAGATCCCAACAAAGGAATGATCAAAGAGGCCAATTAAATAAGTGTACTTGTCCCATAGAAACGTTGTCTTACGTCAAGGCAATAGCTTTTATATTTTTGATGTAAAAAAATTGCAAATGGCATCATAGCACGTGATCGAATAAATGAAATTGTTTATTTGGCATGCTAATACACAAGTCTTGAATTGAAGGTACTTTTGTTTTTCTTAAAATACCTACACTTGATTTATTGAGTAATGTCTTTTACCTGATTTTTAATAACCTTTGTAATAATTTTTAGATTATACGATTCCTAAAATACGAACACGGTGTTGTTGGTTCGACAATATAAAAACAGGCGAAATCGCCCGACATGGATCATTCCATGTTCGTCTGTCAAACAGAGAGAAGCTATGTTGATTGTTGTCAAGCAGTAATTGCCGAGACTGCTAGTACTGGAAATGAGTACGAATGTAGAGTCAAAGATTCTTATTATGTTATTGCTAGTGTAGATAGTTTTTCGTGTTCTAGAAAATGAATGTAGTTAAGACCTCTCTTATTTTACTGGTTATTAATAGAAGTATCTAACTTAAATATTATACAATATCTGTTAATGTTGTCAAATGAATAAAACGCATTACCATTATATGTAAGCGTCATCGAAACTTCGCATGATAAATCAACAAATGCACATATATCGTAATCACAGAAACACGAGAAAGAATACCTCTACTCAATCCGATCTCATAGATTCTCAAATAAAAAACAAATGTAACATGTTCTCAGTTTTACGAAGATCGTAGCGCCTGGCGAATAGTAGAACAACTGTGTCTGCCTAGCTTCACGCACCGCTTAAATACTATAAATTTCTTAAAACTACCGTCAATTAAATGTTCGCAATACCTGTTACAAAATCAAAACATTTAGTAAATATGACGGTATCGTATTTACTAACTAATCCTTTATTCACTGTAACAGATTAATAAACATCTATCTTAAAATAGCTATTGTTTTTTTATACCTATAATAACCTATTAAATATGACATTATAATACAAGTAACAACTACAACAGTAGCTCCATAATATCTCCTAGAAACATATATTTGCTGCTATAAATTTAGGTTGCCGACAGTATAAAAAAAGTATTAAAAGAATTAAACAATTTATTCAAAACCATTGACATAAGTATACAGGAAACAATTTGGTATCGCAAAGAACTGCTGTAGTAGTATAATACTGTGTTGCAGTTTTAGCGCCCACTTCCAGACAACTCGATTGTTATACATTATAAAAAAAATCTTAAGGCTTAAACATTGGAAAATCACTTCGTGTTAATATTTATAATGTATATGGAAATGTATAGGTGTTTGAATGTATGTGTATATGTATAAAATTAAATTGTAAATATGTATTAAACATTAAATATGTGTATATATTTATCTATTCTACCCAATCTAAAACCTAACACACGCATCATAGTAATTTATACATATAATAAAACTGTAGAGGTCGAATTTCTGTACAATGAAAAAAAATGCTAAAAACTGAGTCAGGGGGATGTAAGAAGTGAAATAGAACTAATTTTTTTTTAAAATTTTATGTTTCTCTGTTTGTCTGCTTCTCTGACTGTTTGTACCGGCTGATCTCAAAACGACTGGACCGATTTAAATGAAATTTTGTATGGTGGTAACATATATCCCTGGTCAACATATAGGATACTTTTGATCCCAAAAAATAAAGAGTTCCCGTGGGATAGTTAAAAAACCGCTCCACGCGGACGAAGTCGCGGGCATCAGCTAGTGTAAAATATGTACCTACATATATCATGTATCATATCTTCATATCATATAACTATCATGTGTCATAAACTCAGTATTTTCTTTATTGCCTGAAGCAAGCAAACAAGCAGACGGCCCACCTGATGGAAAGTGGTTACCATAGCCTATGGAGTTTGCATCACCAAAGTCGAATCTATCGTGTTGCTGGCCTCTTATGGGGCCTGGAACCTGGTTCCTGACACCGGAACACAATGCGAGGGTATTGTGGCAGTATGCTCTAGACCAGAGAGAGGGATAGCCATTCAGACGGCAAATGTTATACCACCTGGCTATGAGTTAATTTGTCGCGTCGTACAACAGATCACTCGGCCGTAGAAAAGAGTGTTCTAACTCCGTTCCTGGAAGAATTTCCTTATATAAATTAGGTAAGTGCTTGACAGTTCGCTTCCAATGAAGGGTCCGTAGAGGTTATAAATATCTATTGTATTTTTTATGTGGCTAAAGAACCATAAAAAAGTATTTGATCACCATATTTCCAAAACTACTCCATGGATATTATTCAAACAAATTTTGCTGATTGTCACCTTGATATTTTATATTACACTTCTTTAAACGAGACCTTAAAAATATAAAATAGTTTTGAAGTGAAACTGCTTTAGAATCGTTGTGATTTGAAACTCGATGAAAAGAATAAGCGACACTAAAAAGAGATAATCACATAAATCTATAAGACTAAGCTTGCGAGAGAATGAGATAGAATACATTATATTTAATAATTTAAATACTATGCTCATACAGATAAGAGTAATATATGTTTTGAAGTTTTTCGTTATTACTTGAAATTTCGTGTTTTAAGCTTAAATATATTATAAAGATATGATATATGAAATGTGACGTCACGAAATTTAGAATCCCTCCCACCCCTTGTCACATTTGTTTCACTTCTGCTGCGCGTGAACTCCATACACACACAATTGTTTTAAATACATTTTATTTGTCTTATATTAAAAAAAAACCCGTGGAAAAAGCTCATTGGTTAATGCACTCGCATGCCAAACTTAATGGGCGCGAATTCGAATCTTGGCCAGAAACAATATACTGCTTAGTCAATTCTCTGAACAAATGTGCATATTGTTACAAATACCTCGTGCTAACTGCGAAGAAAAACATCGTGATGAATCCTGTACATTGAAATAATCGTTGTATCAAAGTCGCCAATCTGCTTTCGACAAGCGTGATGGGTATACTGTCGCCCCCCCTGTAATGGTAGGCACGAGCCCAGCAGTGGGATGTATATGGTCTATTATATTGTTACGAGTTACGGGACACGAATTAAAATGCCGTTGGAATTACTATAGAATTTATTAGAACTATACAAACACGTATAACACAGGTACAAATATAACTGAACATAACCAGTGCAAACATAATTTACGATTCAATAACACGCGCAAAGTTCGTCATTAACGTCTTGCCTCGCTTGTGACTATCGCTAGACTGCCCCTCTCTACATTGGGGCATTGCTTTATACCGCACAATTACAACATGTCTCTCGGCCGCGCAGATTGAATTTCTAAGAATCACACCTGGCTAACGACTACCATAAAAGATTACAATACACAATGGGATGTTTTTATAAATACAAATTTTAAGCACAAAGTAAACAGAAGAAGACGGTCATAAAAGCGCTTCAATGTTATTAGCTCAAACGACGCCGGCGGATAATAAATGTGCTTTGTTTGCAGGTGGCCCAAATTGTAACAATATTGATTTATATCTATTTAATAATTTGAGTTAGACTTTCATTAGGTAAACAGTGTGCAAAATTACATTACGTGTATATATTATTATCATATGTACGTATGTGTATACACATAAGTATATTGTTTTTGTATTTATATGCACTGTGTATACTTATCATTATCTACAGACTGCACAACCGCCAGTTTTAAAATTTATGAATCCCCTGTAGTGGTACACTTTCAAGCCAATAGATGGCGCTGTAGAATAATTGAGGTCGCAAACGTTTCCCGAAACATACAAAGAATATATAGAAATTTTCAACAATAACAGACGGGCCTAGGCCTGCGAAGGACAACACTAGCCTCGCTGGAAGATCTTCCTTTACGACGGAGGAGCATTCCATCTCGCTCCTCCACCTACACGGGTCACCCAATCACCCCTGCTAAGAGCTGTCTGGAAGAGATCGCTTTTTAGCGATAAAGCCGCCCGTTGTCAATATTTTTTTTGTAGTTTTCTACTTCTGTTTGTCTATGCTTCTAAATTATGGGGATCAAGTAATTTAATAATATACATTCTGGTTTCATCTCACTGCCGTATGAATATTTAAAACATACCTTAATTTTTTACAATTCTTGCAATAATTCTTTAAAATATTTCTTAGTGACGAAACTAGGAAAGGTGCTTAAATTGTGTACATTAAACCGCCACTGTATTTTAATATTTATTATTCGTAACAGTTAGCTAGGAATTTTTGGACCGTTTTCAATGATACAATTTTTAAACGAAACATTAAAATACTTCGATTGTCAACTAGTGAAGTTGATAAAGCAAGATGCCCTTCTCGCTTACTTTATCGCTCGAACTAAACTATAAAGCAGGGTTCCGCAACCACTGCATTGCCAATTGCACGGACAGCTATGAGAACTTATGTGTCGATTCTGAAGTCTCATTTAAGACTGAAGTGGAAAGTGCAAGATGGCAATCAGCTGTGTAAAACCTAGTCAGTGCAATCCAAGATATTAAATAATATATATATTATTATTAGCATTACCATTTACCACCTTGTTTGTCTTAGGCATGGTTGGTTATAACAATTTGGCATCCAGACGAAAGTTTGCATTGGTTTTCTACTTATTTAAATTGTTAAGATGTAAATTGTTTTTAACCCAGGTGTATTGGCGGAAATCAAATTGAACATTTCAGCGAATTTTGTGATGAGACGTAGGCAGCCACCAATGTTCGTAGTACCATACGGCAGGACCAACTTGCTTATGAATATTGAACAAGATATGTCAACAAATAGATATTTTCATCTGTACTGTGATTGAATTCACAACAACTGCATACTATTAGGTTGGGGAAAAAGTTCCTTCGCATTTTATATAAAAATTCAAAAGGTTTTTTTATAAAGTTTATTTACATTTGACTAAAGTATGTAGGTGCCATTTTGTTGGATAACTTTTTGCCATCTTGTAGGTAGGGACGTGATCCCATTGCTATAAAAAATTTGGGGCTTCTGATCAAAACATTGCGACAAGTGGTTTTGGCAGTCCTCTCTTGATATTAACCTGACACTGCCTAAGCAAATCTGCAGAGACCGAAACAAGTGAAAATCTGAAGGTGCAAGGTCAGGACTATACGGCGGATGCATTAACACCTCCCAGCCAAACTCTCGTAATTTTTGCTGAGTGGCTAAAGATGTGTGAGGTCTAGCGTTATCATGGTGAAAAACCACACCCCTTCTGTTGATTAATTCCGGTCGCTTTCTTTCAACTTTTTGCTTTAATCTCATCAGTTGTTCGTAGTACAGCTCAGAATCGATGGTCCTGCATGGCGGTAACAGCTCATAATGAATAATGCCCTTCCAATCCCATCATACACACAGTATCACCTTGTTGCGAGTTAACCAGGGTTTCGCCACAGTCTGTGAAGCCTGACCGGCCTTTGACCACGATCTTTTTTGCACGTTCTTGTCGTACGTGATCCACTTCTCATTTCCAGTTATCAGCTTCTTCAAAAATGGTTCGGTTTCATTACGTCGTAATAAGGAATCACAAATGAGTATATGGTTATGTGTCATTAGGTTTCTTTCAGTGAGCTCATGAGGCACCCAAATATCGAGCTTTTTTGTGTACCCAGCTTTTTTCAAATACGCCAAAACCGTTTTGTGGTCAATTCCCAGTTCTCCAGCTACATCGTAACTACTAATATGCCCACTTTTGCAAAAATGGCATCAATTTTGTCCGTAACAGGGCGACCAGAGCGACGTGCATCTTTGATATCAAAATTTCCGGATTGAAAACGCTTAAACCAAATTTGCGCTACTCTCACAGATACTACATTAGGTCCATAAACATCACAATTTTTTTTCGCGGCTTGTGTTGCATTTTTACCTTTTTTGTAGTAAAATTTTAAAATGTATCGAATTTCTTCATTAGATTCACTCATTTTAAAAATAAGAAAAGCAAATGAAAATCAGACATTTTCCTAATTTGAAATTGGAATTGTCTTCTTTAAAATTAAAACTTTTTAATGATACCAAACCCAGCTAGATACAAATGGTATAGCCAAAGAGATCTTATTGCAAGTTCATACATACTATATGCGACTTATAAGACTTTTTCCCCAACCTATTATGTTATGTTATGACGGTTGAATATGTATATATAAAATGTATTATGTATACCACGCTATCGTATTGGTGACAACTGTAATGATAGTGTTACGAGCTACAGGACTCCAATTAAAATGCCGTTGGAATTACTATAGAATTAATTAGAACTGTACAAACACGTATAAAACAGGTACAAATATAACTGGATACAACTAGTACAAACTTCACGATTAAATAACACGCACAAAGTCCGTCACTATATCGCTTATCAAATGTACACGACTTGCTTTGATCGTAATCGTCGCTTGACTGCCACCCCGTCCGTTCGGGCATTCTTTTTATTCTATACAAATACAATGTGCCTCGACGCAAAACAATAACTTCTTAGAATTAGCTCGAAACACCTGCCTAATTATGCCTGCGAACGGCCATAAACGAGTACAATAGGCTGTTCTCCACAACAACCAATAAATAAGTACACAAAAGAGGACGGTCATAAAAGCGCTTCCATGTAATTATCTCAAACACCGAGCGGGTAATAAATGTGCTTTGTTTTCAATTATGCAGGTGGTCAAATTGTAACACTAGCGATGTTTGTATGTTAAAAATAAATAAATATTTATTTTCTCATACAACAATTTACAAATAATAAATACCTGTTGTATGAGACTGGTGCCTATCGTAGATCTACACAGATTTGTATTCGAGGTCACCAGTGCTCCACTCCATGGCTCAGACACTAACATAGTAATTGTAAGGCATACCTTGCCCTGGCCTGGCAGGCCCTGACCATACACCATAGTGTATGGTCAGGGATTCCCAAAGTGGTCGACATAAACGAAAACTGATTTTGGCGGTCGACGAGGTCTAAAAATCGACCCCCTAACCCAAGTTCTTATTTGAAACTTTCAAGATACTGTATAAGTTGTATTACGTATACCAACTTGTTATAAGAATTACTAATATTTTAGTAGGAAGTATCATTGTTGTATATTTTAAAAAAATTACGTAATTTGTATTCATAATTATTAATTATACCTTTTTTTTAATTTATTCTAGGAGTTCAGCAGACAGGCAGATGGTCCACTTGATGGAAAGCGGTTACCATCGCCTATGGACATTTGCAACACCAAAGGTGCTACAAATGCGCTGCTACTCTCTTAAGGGAAACTGGAACCTGGTCACTAATGCCGGAACACAACTCAAGGTTGTTATGGCGACATACTTTAGACCAGGGGTGGTAGCCACCCAGTCGGGCAAATACCCTATACCACCTGGCTGTGGGGGTTATTTTGTCGCCTTTTACGAAAGGCCGCCCGGCCGCAGGAAATTGTATTCTTTCTCCGTTCCTGCACGGATAAAAATTTTACAATGCTCTTTAGCATTATATATACAGAACCACTGAAAATTAAGCTTATATCTATCTTAACCATTTTATTACTAATACCAACGACAGCTGCTAGAACAATACGCATTTAACACATTCCCTAAACTACTTTGACAGTTCGAATCATTTAATTAACAAGCCATTCGAATACCGGATGACGAAATTGTGTGTGCAGATTTATTTAAGTTTTAAATGACTATAGCAGCTGGCTAGATGAGCTTTATAATAAATCACGATAAAATAATGATATGGAGAAATGGTTGGCAATAGTAAAACAATATAATCTTTCCATGTATTTAAATTCTTTTGATGATGCTAATTTTGGAATAAATCACTAAAGAAAGGCAAAAAGATTTGTTGACTTACAAATGACGCACTACATAAATACAAAAATAATACATAATAGAATAATTAAAAATTCCAAAAAAAAAACTTGAATCACAAACCACAAGATATATACATAAGAAGAGATAGTACGTCGATTTCTTTAAAAAAATCGTTATAAGCCGCGTGCAGAAGGTTTGCCGATGACTACTTACTATTATTGTATACACTTATGTAAAGTATATACAATGATAAATTAAAAAAAAAACTATTTATGTAACCTTTCTTGTCAACCCTACTGACCATCCACGCGTGACATCATGAGGCTATCGGCAAACCTACTGCACATGGGTAGTATGTTCGTTTATCCTTCTCTCTTTGTAGGCAAATTTAGAGATACGTAATCTAGGACCCACTACACATTACTGTAGTTAAACTACAAAATAAAAATGCCATTGCGTAGTTTTTGAAATACGTTGGGTTAATACTTTTATTTAACGATTTTTAGACTTTATAGCCAAACTAACTGTAAATATTCGTCACCTCTACAGACCACTTCGTCTTGCGTAGTCCAACAAGCATTTCGCCGATGTTATTTTATCTGAGCATTTTTGTGCGCTTAAGATATTGTTACGAGTTGCAGGACTCGAATTAAAATGCCGTTGGAATTATTATAGAATTTATTAGAACTATACAAACACGCATAACACAGGAACAAATATAACTGAATACAACCAGTCCAAACGTAATGCACGATTCAATAGCACGCGCAAAGTCCGTCACTAAATAGATTACCGAATGTACACAAGTCTTGTTTCGCTTGAGGTTATCGCTCGACTGACGATCTCTCCATTGGACCATTGCTTTATATTGCACTGATACAATATGGCTACCCGACCGCATAGACTGAATTTCTTAGAATTAATCGACACACCTGGCTAATGACTGCTATAAAAGATACACAATGGGCTGTTTTCTAATTACACATTTTAGACACAAAGTAAACAAAAGAAATCTAAATGCCGAAAGTTAATAAAGTGTGCTTTTTTATGGTATGCAGGTGTGAATCTACTTTTGTCGGCGTGTAGGTCGTACCAATATTATGAACTACAAGTTCAACATGCTAAATTCTTAAGGCAATAAATAGATAATCTTTCTTTATAGGAAGGTTATAAGCTTAGAACATAATACTATAAGCCAAACAAGCGGAGCAGTTGCCACGAACGTGATCTGGCGGGCTGAATACAACTAGGTAAAATGAGTAAAACGGTATAGTGCAGCAAAGGCGGCGCGAAGGACCAAACACGGGTAACTCTATAAGGTTTGTAAATATATATTTTAGGATATGCCCGCGACTTCATCCACGCTTGACTTGAAATTCTCGCGAGATCCCCGGGACATAAAGTATCGCAGTATTTAAAAAAGTATGTAAGCTGTCGTTTGAGTGGAAACTATTTCGGAATAAGCTAATTTTTATCTACCCGAACAACTTCAAACCGCTCCCGGGAATATTCTCGGGAAAAAAATGATCACACATTTTATTACATAAAATTTTCTATCGATCAGTGAAGAAATTGCATTAAAATTCGATTTTTATCAATCTGGCCATTTTAAATCATCCCCAGAAATATCCCCGGGATAAAAAAGCGTAGATTTACGTGAATCCCAAATAGACAAGAAAAAAAATGCAGTGTTCTACCATCTTTTATATAGTCTATTCCAGTTGTTTTTTTAAATAACTTCAATGTACAGATACGGCTTGTTTAGGATTTTATAATAATATAGATATCTCTCTTTTCTTTCACCTCCTCCAAATATTATACGTCCTCTGTCACATGACAAATCATTATATCATTCTTCACTCAATCAATTTTATTTTTTCAATTAAGATTTTGGTGTACCTCTCAATTTGTATACCCATCGATTATCTAGTTTAACATTCTTTTTTTCACGTGACTTTGACTCCTCCTCTTTACACGCCTATACTACTTTAGTCTTCTTCCTCTCAATTTTTTAGTCAGGGTTGCAACTTTCGAAAATCTCTATGCACGTGATAGAACCATGCTGGAATATCTTGGTTACAGTTTTTAGGGCTGGCTCGATTGGTGTAATACCACGCTCTCACAGAATATCGGTTTGAAACGGTTATATTTATGCTAATCATGTTTCGCACGATGAATGAGTGTTCCGACGGCCCACTTCTCGCTCCCCCTATTCCGTATTCCCTATAACACTTCCGGCTCCAAATCGAATCTCATAACCCATCCTTTCTGTTCTATTTACGTGTTGGCTTCGCCCGGCGGCGGTAACTACTTTCTATCAGCTGGGCCGTCTGCCTGGTTGCCAGTGTCTTAGGATTGTTTCCTGTGTTTTTTTTTAAATTTATTTTGCACAGAAACCTCATGAGTTTATTCGTGCTGCAGATACTCAAAACGCATTAAAATTATGATACATAGTGACATTTTGAAAGTGAATTGACACAATATTGGGTGGTGATTAAAGTGTTAAGTATCAAACGTCAACAATTCGCCAACCCTAAAACTTGGCTACGAGACAATTTTTTAACAACGAACGAGACAATAGGCTCGAGTGAATTCAAATAATCTTTTTTTTCTAACGGGTTTTGTATATATAAAATAAAATACGAAAAGTTTCTCGTTGGCCAACAATCTGTCGTTGGACAGTCGGATGTGGGATGAAAATAGCACCGGTTTCTAGTTCGTCTTTACAAGTCAAAGCGAATGAACACATGTGTTGTCTCACTTCGAAGCTATTATCTTTTAATATTCACTGCATGAAATCATGAAATAATAAAACATAAGGCTATAACTGTATATTCATAAATGATCACTTTTAAAATTATGAATACAATTAAAAACTAAAAATAAACTAAGTTATAAATAGTACACGCTATTATAGACTGTGTAACAAATCGCTTCCAGATGGGAGCGTGCCCAGAAGGCTGGCTGCATTGCCGCGCTATATGGCGATGCTTATTTGTTGGGCGAAATATGAGCCAGCCTTCTGATCACGGGTGGCATCAAAGAGTTTCTTGCAAATCTCTTTGAAGAAACCCTTTGCCGATGGACCCCACGGCCCTAATGTTTCAACTCCAAACGGCACAAATATGTAACCCCTTCCTAAGGTTCCATATTTGCGCTATTAGAGAGCTTCAGCTTTTGAAGCAGCGTTGCCAGCCTGTAACTCAGTCATTGGAAGATGTGTCGGCGCTAGAGTGTCTACACATGTCGCGTCCCAAACAAGCGGCCGTCCCATCTTCCAAGGAATAAGTGACATACCATCCGGCCTCTTGCCATCGTCGCGTACCAAGCCATTCGGTTCTAATAGGGCCGGTACGCCGACGCTGACAAGAGCCCGGCGAATGATGTCATTGAGGTTGGCATGGCGAGATCTTCGACCAACACTATATAAACATGCCAATCCGTGGCGTCCATACGGGTCCACCATACTCCCACACTGGCAACGATGGAGTGCACAACATGAGGCCCCCAAGCGAAGGCACAATCATGATTTTAGGTTTAAAGGTATATTCAGAGCGCATAATTATCAGCGACCACATTTATTTTAAAATATTGTATCATGTTAAGAATTTCTTCAACTCAAGTGCCTTGTTGATAACAATAACGAGCATTATTCAGTGATTTCGTTGCCAAAAACGAATGATCTAGTATGAGTTTTGGAGAAAACGTATTTGCCGACATTCCACACAATACATTACAATGATGCCTCAAGCAGTGCTGCCAACCCGAATTTTAGAAAATTAGTAGATTATGTGCCAAATGTTGGTAGAGGTTGGTAGAATGTAAAATGCAAAATTGGTAGATCTACCACCCCAATTTAGAAGATTTTTTAAGATTAAAAATGCATGAACTGTTCTTAAATTTTTGGAAATTATTCATATTTTTATTGAAAATTTATAAATGTTCTGCGCTAGGCTGCCCGTTGTTTGCTATGAATCTTTTAGTACGCACCAATCCCTTTAGAGTCTCCGTGCAAATTCTATTTCTCTGGAAGATTTTCATATTATTAATTGGAGAAAACAATCTCCCAACGTTGTCGATGTCTATCTATGGGCGCGAAATGGCGCGAACGGCGAACTGTTGCTGACTGTTTTTTGTGGTTTATCATTTACGGCCTGGACTCATGTATGCTTGACGCATCGTCGCATGGCTCACGCAACACATCGCAACGTCGCTCGTCGATATAAAAATAATTCAAAGTGGTGATATGTCAAACTAATTAAAAAAATAGGTAGTTTTTAGGTCTAGGGTGGTAGATAGGTAGACTGAAGTGAAAATTGGTAGATCTACCAAAAAGTTGGTAGATATGACATCGCTGCCCTCAAGAGAATCGTCCGGAATGTTATCGGATGAGAAAGTAAACAAAAAAACACCATTGTGTTGTAGTGACGTTTATTTGCGACCAAGAATAGGGGCACGGACGCTATCCTTTAAAAAGTAGTATATGGGTTAATTCCATCCTACGCCATCTAGTTGAAGCTAAGTCAATTGGATCCCCTTAAATTAAAAACTGTTATATAATAGTAATTATAAATTCTCGTAAAACAGAAAAAAAACTAACACCATATAGATAAGTTTACAACTTGATTCGAGTGTCATAAAATTGACTTGTTTTTTTTTGCGTATTTACAAGAACGTTATGGGATTTCCCATAACCTAACCTACCAATAATTGCATTAAGGTGTTTTAAATTGTAATCCTTGTTTCCATATAATCCTAACTAATGCTATAAATGTGTTTATTCGTGCTGCAGATACTCAAAACGCATTAAAATTATGATACATAGTGACATTTTGAAAGTGAATTGACACAATATTGGGTGGTGATTAAAGTGTTAAGTATCAAACGTCAACAATTCGCCAACCCTAAAACTTGGCTACGAGACAATTTTTTAACAACGAACGAGACAATAGGCTCGAGTGAATTCAAATAATCTTTTTTTTCTAACGGGTTTTGTATATATAAAAATAAAATACGAAAAGTTTCTCGTTGGCCAACAATCTGTCGTTGGACAGTCGGATGTGGGATGAAAATAGCACCGGTTTCTAGTTCGTCTTTACAAGTCAAAGCGAATGAACACATGTGTTGTCTCACTTCGAAGCTATAATCTTTTAATATTCACTGCATGAAATCATGAAATAATAAAACATAAGGCTATAACTGTATATTCATAAATGATCACTTTTAAAATTATGAATACAATTAAAAACTAAAAATAAACTAAGTTATAAATAGTACACGCTATTATAGACTGTGTAACAAATCGCTTCCAGATGGGAGCGTGCCCAGAAGGCTGGCTGCATTGCCGCGCTATATGGCGATGCTTATTTGTTGGGCGAAATATGAGCCAGCCTTCTGATCACGGGTGGCATCAAAGAGTTTCTTGCAAATCTCTTTGAAGAAACCCTTTGCCGATGGACCCCACGGCCCTAATGTTTCAACTCCAAACGGCACAAATATGTAACCCCTTCCTAAGGTTCCATATTTGCGCTATTAGAGAGCTTCAGCTTTTGAAGCAGCGTTGCCAGCCTGTAACTCAGTCATTGGAAGATGTGTCGGCGCTAGAGTGTCTACACATGTCGCGTCCCAAACAAGCGGCCGTCCCATCTTCCAAGGAATAAGTGACATACCATCCGGCCTCTTGCCATCGTCGCGTACCAAGCCATTCGGTTCTAATAGGGCCGGTACGCCGACGCTGACAAGAGCCCGGCGAATGATGTCATTGAGGTTGGCATGGCGAGATCTTCGACCAACACTATATAAACATGCCAATCCGTGGCGTCCATACGGGTCCACCATACTCCCACACTGGCAACGATGGAGTGCACAACATGAGGCCCCCAAGCGAAGGCACAATCATGATTTTAGGTTTAAAGGTATATTCAGAGCGCATAATTATCAGCGACCACATTTATTTTAAAATATTGTATCATGTTAAGAATTTCTTCAACTCAAGTGCCTTGTTGATAACAATAACGAGCATTATTCAGTGATTTCGTTGCCAAAAACGAATGATCTAGTATGAGTTTTGGAGAAAACGTATTTGCCGACATTCCACACAATACATTACAATGATGCCTCAAGCAGTGCTGCCAACCCGAATTTTAGAAAATTAGTAGATTATGTGCCAAATGTTGGTAGAGGTTGGTAGAATGTAAAATGCAAAATTGGTAGATCTACCACCCCAATTTAGAAGATTTTTTAAGATTAAAAATGCATGAACTGTTCTTAAATTTTTGGAAATTATTCATATTTTTATTGAAAATTTATAAATGTTCTGCGCTAGGCTGCCCGTTGTTTGCTATGAATCTTTTAGTACGCACCAATCCCTTTAGAGTCTCCGTGCAAATTCTATTTCTCTGGAAGATTTTCATATTATTAATTGGAGAAAACAATCTCCCAACGTTGTCGATGTCTATCTATGGGCGCGAAATGGCGCGAACGGCGAACTGTTGCTGACTGTTTTTTGTGGTTTATCATTTACGGCCTGGACTCATGTATGCTTGACGCATCGTCGCATGGCTCACGCAACACATCGCAACGTCGCTCGTCGATATAAAAATAATTCAAAGTGGTGATATGTCAAACTAATTAAAAAAATAGGTAGTTTTTAGGTCTAGGGTGGTAGATAGGTAGACTGAAGTGAAAATTGGTAGATCTACCAAAAAGTTGGTAGATATGACATCGCTGCCCTCAAGAGAATCGTCCGGAATGTTATCGGATGAGAAAGTAAACAAAAAAACACCATTGTGTTGTAGTGACGTTTATTTGCGACCAAGAATAGGGGCACGGACGCTATCCTTTAAAAAGTAGTATATGGGTTAATTCCATCCTACGCCATCTAGTTGAAGCTAAGTCAATTGGATCCCCTTAAATTAAAAACTGTTATATAATAGTAATTATAAATTCTCGTAAAACAGAAAAAAAACTAACACCATATAGATAAGTTTACAACTTGATTCGAGTGTCATAAAATTGACTTGTTTTTTTTTGCGTATTTACAAGAACGTTATGGGATTTCCCATAACCTAACCTACCAATAATTGCATTAAGGTGTTTTAAATTGTAATCCTTGTTTCCATATAATCCTAACTAATGCTATAAATGTGTTTGTTTGTTACGCTTTGAAACCTTAATTATGTAACAGATCGTCACGAAATTATGCATACAGGTTGTAAGGGGTATAGAAAAAAAGGGTATATAATTATTTGTAATTAGTACGGAATTCTACGTTCTAAATTCAAATAAAACAGTTCTCAAAGTTCTACATATAACGTTATCAATCACTGATAAATACATCGCCATGGCAACGAAAGTGACAAGATCGCAATTTTAATGTGCCATGGTTAGTTCCACCTTCGCTATATGGCGTTAAGGGTATTTATGAACAGGTATTTTCAAATAAAACTGATGTTTTAAATTTCCAAAATTTATAACAGCATAAGTCAGTATGAATATAGTTTGTTAGCAAGCGGATCGCACCAGTGACATGGGTTCGAATTCTCGTCGAGGAGTATATACGCTTAAGCATTTCCTCTGTCCTTATATATGTTACGGGCAATTTGATTAATCGGGTATTATTAATATGGACCGATTATTATGAATAATTACCAAGAGAGTCGGTCAATTTGATAAATTAATTATTTCTAGCTAGATAATGTGATAAATTCGGTTACCTTTCCATAAGAATTATGTATGTTTAATTCATTTAAGGGTGGGGGATAGTTATATTGGCAATTATATTTATTATGAACAGATCAGATTTTTTTTTATATAGGTTAGTTCATGGTTATTTTTTTACAACCATCCAAAATTGACTTCATATCTCAAATAATAAATAAAATTGCTATCTCATTTAATAAACAAAAAACTGCAGTTCATCTGTGTTTTATTATATTGATTGCCCAAGATTGTCATTATTCATACTGACCGGGAAAAGTGATTAATCATGCAGTTAAATTTATATTGCCCACTTAAACCGGGCATTATGTAGACTAGTCAATATTCATAGTGACCGGATTTATCAAACTGCCCGTAACATATACATACATCAGTTACTGATGATAAAGAAAAATATCGCGAGGAAACCAGAACATCGATGTTGCCAATGCGTAAAATCAGTCTGCTTTGTAAAAGAATAATGTTAACCGAGAGCATGAGAACATTTTACAGAAACTTGCACGCCGAGGTCACTGGTGTGTGAGGCCGCCAATCCACCTAAGACGAGCGTGGCGTGTGTACATTTTATTTATGTACTTATCTATTTAAGGACCCATTTTTCAATCATCAGACAAAAGTATCTAATAAATTATAACCTCGGTGAATTTAAAAGATAAACAATTCAACTGTTTTATTTGCGAAAGACTAATATTTAATTTGTTCATGTTGTAATTTATCGTATAAATAACTTTCATCTGGTGATTGAAAAATAGGCCCTTAATTTACATTAAACTGGTACATTTGTGGTCTTCAAGATAATGAAGTCTCTATACAATTAAATATATTAATTTGCATACTCGTTAAAATTTGACATGTACATTTTCCACCAAAATTTAAAAAATTAATAGTAAGGCATAGAAATCGGACTCAAGTCAGGACAATAATTAAGTTTACGGACGACTAGTTGTTACTCGCGACTTCGCTCGCATTTATTTCAGTACTTTAATGAAACAGAAACGTAAGTGTAACATTGAAACACTATTCTTTATTTGTTACGAAAAACCTTAGTATTGTTACAACTTAAGTTCCGACGAAAACAAAATCCACCTATTTATAAAAACAAGGAGTAAGAGGAAAACCGAAAATTGTAAAAGGAAGCAATGATGCTCGGGACGAGCATAACTACGAGGGAGATAGTGTTACAACTTAAGTTGAACGACGTACACTCGATGGTTCGTGAGAACAGTTTGAAGATCAATAAATAAGTGAACAAAAAAAAGACGATCATAAAAGGATTACAATTAGTTCAAATGCCGACGGGCAATAAAATGTGTTTTTATAGATATGCAGGTGGGTTTTGTTTTCGTCGGAACTTAAGTTGTAAGACTATTCATTTAAATATCTCTAACTTGACGACTAAGGTAGCTGAAAATAATATTTTTCATTATTTTTATCGTGTATCTGTCTCATTGAATATGCACTGTTTGCTAGAACTCCATTAATTCTTCGAAAGTCATTCTGTAACATACTCCTGTATAAAACTTTAAAAAAAAGAATCTGAGATATAAATAGAATAAGAAATATAAAGAAAATAAATTTTTAGCTCGACGTGTTGCTGGGGAGTTTCTTGCCGCTTTTTTTCCTTAACAGCAATTAACACGTTGCGAAGCGGTATATATAGACTTGGTAGTAAAATTAAATTTTAACCTAATGTATGACCTTCAAAAAGTGTTATCCAGTGGAACTTACTTTGAATAAAAACTTTTGAAATTGAATTTGAAAACGCCGAAGCCTCGTAGATTTCGTACAAGCTTACCAAGTTATGACGTCATATCTTTAACGAGTCAACTATTGTTGTTGAAACAGTAATTAAAATTCTTTGTATTTTTTTATTGCCCGAAGCTGGCAAAGAGGCAGACGGCCCACTTGATTTTTATTGATATTTTAATAAGATTGTTTTAGGATTTTGAAATGAGAATGAAATATCTTGATTCGAGATTCAACACAGCAGAAAAGATTATTCACTTGTTCTAAAACCTTATTACATTGCTGTCAATGTACACACACACGCACAGTCAACAGGTGACAACTGACTGACATTGATTATTATTACAATGATAATGATATTAATATATTAATAGATATAGCGGCAACCAGGCCCCGCACTTATAAACAAATGATCCTTGAATGTTTGAAAAGCAAGTAAACCATTATATCAAGTATTTCTGGCAATTAGCGTCCTCCTTGCGGCTGGTCGCAGGCATTCGGTGTGATATTGGCTCCGGCTATGCGTTCTGGTGAAGTCTCCCTTTCTTCTACTTCGTTTTAGATATTGTATACCATTGTTTTTTTTCTCTCTTGTTTTTACATACGGTAGCTAGTATAATTTCAATTATTCAATATGTGACAAATGATGTTGGGGTTGTATTAAGTAAAACTACTTATGTATAAGATTCATAATACTAAAATCTGTACAATACGGCTTTTTTGTCCAAATATATAAAAAAAAATTAACGCCTGCTCTTGTACTGTTTCATTCCTCCCTGTATTTATTATTATATGCACCTGACATTTTTTTTCATCGTCTTGCTATCACTGTGACATTGGCAAAATCAAGGCTAAAAGCATTGGAGCCGTTATCCCAAATAAAAAAAGAGAACGCCTGCTCTTTTATATGAACCTTGTTTTAAAATTTACTGACAAAAGTTATACCCTGTCACCCTATCGAATTATGGTTTGCTCATCCAAAATTTCGTTCACGCTTTTTAAAAGGTAGTTTACATCCTACCTCAGGCTAGGAACCTATCCTCTTGACAAATTTCGATAATATCTGCCCAGCCTCGTGGAAAATTAACAAACAAGGTTAAGCTGACATTAGAGGGTTCATTTCTGTCTTTCAATTTGGATGAATCAACCAAACTGATAAATGTAAAAATAACCTTGAATCATTCAATATGATTAAATACAATCATGTCCGTTCATTTCTGTGTAGAATCGTTATGATTTGAAAGTCAATAAAACGAAGAAGCGACACTAAAAATAGGTAAACATATAAATCTATAGGACTATACAAGCCTGAGAGAGAATGAGATATAATACATTATATTTAATAATTTAACACACGCTGTCACACTTTGTTTCACTTTTACTGCCTGTGAACTGCATACACACACACAATTTTCTATTAGAAAATTGTACATAATTTAACCTTTACTTATCCAGTATATTATTAATAGTATGTACCTCTTAAAGCAATCAATATTCATAATCAGCTACTTTGGATTTAAACCCACCAATTTCGAAATTGAGACTCAATCGAGTAGAAGATAGTGTACGGGTTAGCAACAGCCGTACATTGCCGTGCCAGCGATTTACGCCAACACGTGTATTTTAACACAGCATATAACATTCATCAGTACTCGTTTAGCACCGTACTCGGTCAGTCGGCTAAACAGTCATTGATCTTAGCCCAACCATTTCATCAGCATAATTTTAGCCATAAACGATTCACATCTTAAAACATCGTGTCATTATCATCCTATGTAGGAAAACCCCCTACAGATAAGATTTGTTGGAATTTCCCCAATTGTCAATTCCCCAAACTAATTCATATTTGCATAGATGGATAGTCGTGGTAGCGTAATGGCTAGCGAACGCGTCCCAAACTCAGAAGGCGCGGGTTCGAGTCTGGCCGGAATGCATGCACCGCTTAGGCAGTTTTCTGATCTAACGTGCATATTGTTACCGATATGTCAAACCTGCCAAGCCGCCTTGAACCAGCGTTGCGGGTGTAATGTCCGTTCCCCTTTAACGGGAGACCTGAGCCCAGCGATGGGACATTTATGGGCTATTATTATTATAATATTATATTACATATATTACGCCGGCCATTGTGGTTGAGTGGGCCAAGCCTTTGCCGGCCTACTTATGTGCAGCGCAAAGCAAGGAACATATCACTCTCTTACGAGAGCGCAAAGGCTCTGAGTTCGATTTCTGGCATAGTAAACTTCATGAACGAACTTTCCGCTTTTTACTACGGCCTGGGTATCTGGGATCGGCTCCAGAGTCGTCCGTTGTATAATACCCACAACAATCGTAGCTTGCTTATTTTAGGTATATATAATGTGTGTAACATAAATAAAGACAAGCAACGTCACGCGTAAAACGGAAATTTTCGATAAAAATGTCATAAAAGACATTTGTATGAAGTTCGACCTAAAACTTTCTAAGCCCTATTACTTTGACGGGTCGAATTTGTATAGGCGTTCGGGGTAGGAAGCGTTAATATTTTATGAACAAACTTTAAGGGTACGTTGATGAATATTCTATATCTATACTGTCATTTTATTTATATCAAAAGTACTTTTCGTCTTCTGCGTTGTGAGCCAAGAAAAACGTCGGGACGGCTGCGTCCTGTGGGAAACTTAAAGACTTTGCTAGTAGTATCTTTGATGTTAAAAATACGCTAAGTAGTTTCCCCTGTCAGCTATATAATCAGAATAGCTTTATAGTACAAACAGCGAAATGAAATGGTATTCCATATTGAGCCGCCCTAGGAAGACACTTTTGAAGTTTCATATAAATACGGATGAACTAACTTTGTAACGATTTCAAAATAATTTATAACAAATTAACGGACGAACTAACTTTGTAAGTGTCAAAATAATTTATAACAAACTTAAACACTATAATAAGCTTATTTCTTTAGAAAAGTAACACCGACACATGTCGTGTCTGTACATTGAAGCTACTTTAAAAAAAGTAGTAGTAAGTAGTCGATATCGTTTTAGCTAATCGACAGCAAATTCAGACTTATTATATATAGCGTTATTTTTATTATTCTGGGAATCCCGCGGGAATTTTTCTGGGAATGATTTAATATGGTCAGATTAAAAAAAATCGAATTCCAATGTGATTTTTGACTGATCGACAGCGAATTTTATGTAATAAAATTGTGGCACTTTTTATCCTGGGAATTTCCCGGGAGCGGTTCAAAGTTGTTCGGGTGCATAAAAATTTGCTTATTCCGACAAAGTTTTCACTAAAACAATGGTTTACATTCTTTTTTAAAAGCAGCGGTACTTTGAGCCCCGGGAGTCCCGCGAGAGATTTAAGTCAAGCGTGGACGAATTCGCGGGCACATCCTAGTATATAATATAAATATTACATCGTCAGAATTCGAAAGCAGTTCCGCTCGCATACATTACGAATCTATAACAAGGAAACTAAACAATATGCCGGGACCAAATGCTTTTTACTTTACCAAATATACACATTTCAAAGAAAGAAATAAAAAGATTTTATTTGAGGTAATAGTGACGTACTTACACTAATTACAAATCATAGTAACAAGAAAGAAACAAATTTTTAAAACATTTACGCCGCATTTTCTGCAAATGAAGTTCACTCAGCACTCACTTCATTTTAAATTATGTTAAACTTTGTTACAACATAATGTTTTACTTAGCTACTTAATGAACTGCAGATTTAAACAGTAGCAACACCTACATCCACGTCGGTGAAACGACTGCAAAAATTTGACTAAACAAAAGCTAGAATATTCAGGCCAAGCATTATTGGGAAACGGGCTGTATACCCGTACGCTTGTGCAAGGTGGACTGGCAGGTACCACACGGTAATCTCAAAGTGCAAGTTCCCGATTATTTCCTTCACCGTTAGCACGTGGTAGCGGTGGACAGTTATTTTTTAAATATTTTGGAATAAACGTAAGAAAGAAAGAAGAAAGAAAGGATAAACGTAGAGTAAATTTATCTTTATGCAGGACATAAGTAGCAATTTTTTCATTTTAGGGCAAAAAAATTACACCTTGTGTTTACATTATTGAAGATTTAGTAGTGATCTCTATTTTTTTCTAGTAATAATACTAGAAAAAAATTAGAGATCAATACTAAATCTTCAATAATATAACGTAACATAGGCTATATATATTTATATATAGCCTATGTTACTTAGAGATAATGTAGCATTGTAATGGTGAAAGAATTTTAATAATCGGTCGAGTAGTTTTTGAGCTTATTCGTTACAAACATACAAAAATACAAAACTTTCCTATTTATCTAAGTACTTATATATCCACGTATATAGTGACTCATCACGATATTTCAGGAACTATAATTCCTTTCGCCAAGTAGAGGTCAGCTAAGAACGGATTTTACGGCACGCGAAGCGGGACCCGCCCGCTTCGCGTGCCCTCTGCTAGTAATAGTATAAAAGTATAGATAGGTCTGAAAAATTGCATGAGCGGGTAATGGTCTACGACATGGATTCCAACTCACATCATTTGTTACACCGTTACTTTATAGACGGCGACGGCCTCTGTGGGTGAGTGGGCTAAGCCGTTGCCGGCCTACCTCACTGCAACGCAGAGGCTCCGGGTTCGACTCCTGGTGTAGTAAATTTCGGAAAAACGTATTTTGTCCCTTATTTACTATAGTCTGAGTGTCTGGGATCGGCCCCAAGTAGTACGTTGTATATTATCCATAACGTAACTTGCTTAATTTGGGGATATACAATATGTGTTTGTCTGCCGATCATTATTATTTTAATTATAACCTATCATGACTTACTAATCTGTAATTTAATTTATTTTTGCATTACGTTTTTTATTCATCTTATAACTTTACAAGACGAGTAAATGTTCAAAAAAGCTTTAACAGATCAACATATTAGGGCAGAAACCAGGTCGTGTCTGGGAACATACTGCACTAAAGTGGTAAAGGACGCCAGGAATGTTGACCATTGCCTCGACTTATTCCTGAACTGCCGTGTGCTGTCATTATATTACAAGAAAACACTTGTACCTAGACTTTATTTACAATTATTATTACTAGCCATATATAAATATAGTATTGTTACAACTTAGGCTCCGACAAAGACAGATTCCACGTACAGATCTCTAAAAGCACATTTTACTATCTGTCGGCATTTTAACTAATTGTAATCCTTTTATGATCGTATTCTGTTGTTCACTTTATTTATTGGCATACGTCTCTAGTTATTATGGAGAACAGCCTATTGTACTCGTTTACGGCCGCTCAGGAGCATCATTAGCCACGTGTTGCGGATTATAACTACAAGCTGATTCTAGGAAATTATGTCGACGTTGCCGGGCGGGCACATTTGCATTTGTGAAGTATAAAACGATGGCTTGATTGAGAGAGGCGGTCAGTTGAGCTAGAACTACGATCTAGGCGTGACATGTGGACATTCGGAAATCTAATATTGACGGACTTGCGCGTTTTATTGAATTACGACCTTCTGCGTTACGTTTGGATTTGTTGCGATTCGGTTATATCTGTACCTGTGTTATACGTGTTTGTACTCTATAATACTTCTAACGGCATTTTAATTCGAGTTCCGCAAACTCGTAACATTTAATATTTAATAAAATTTTATTTACCCTAATTAGAATATAGTACTTACAATATATTTATTTACAATTGTATTATAATAAAGTTAATAGATAATACTATGAGCCTTGCCAAACAGCAAGGGTATCATGACGAATTAAAAAAAATATATTAGGGCGACAAATATACACATGAATACACATATCTATTGTATAATTCCGTGCTAAATAATTTACAACTGGCGCCGAAGTCAATAGCATCCAGACTATACTATACATCGAAAAGTCAATTCAAATCTATCAAAGATTTATTTTCGAAAATCACACACTTCTAGTGAGCCAATTACATGATTCAACCAACTTGAATTAATTAATTTGGTTGAAAAGCGCAGAACTAGAGGGAGCCGACGACACGAATGATTCAAGTTCACGCTCAAATGGATCAATTTGATTGCTTCATCCAGATTGAAAGGTAGAGATGAATCGTCTACTGTCAGCAATTGACTGCCCTGAAAACAGTCTAGAAATTTTCTTATGCCCCTGCTAGACCTGGGACAATGTTAGTGTTAGTGAACGTGTCACGCAGGTGTAGCCAAAGGTTTAATGCGTTATTTTAAACTAGCTGCGCCCTGCGGTTTCACCCGCGTGGTGATGGAAAATTATGATAATGATGATCATTCACACTATATCTTTATAAATTATAGCCTATGTGTTATTCTGATGTGTAAGCTATATTATTGTAAAGTTTCATCAAAATCCATTCAGTAGTTTTTGCGTGAAAGAGTAACAAACATACATCCATACATTCTTACAAATTTTCGCGTTTGTAATATTGTTTATTTATATAGTAGGATTGCGGCATCGATAATGACGTTAAACATTGACAGATAACTCATGTATGCACACTGATATATATAGTCTTTAAGGGGTTTTATGACGCTATAAGTACGTCCGATTTAAACCGCTAACTTTAACCCAAGTGTAGGAGGAACATCAGGTATAAACAGTGAAAAAAACCATTAATTTGAAACTAAATTTACAGAAAGTAGGTCCTTGTTATTCAAAACACAATTTTAATCATCATTTTACATAAATTATTATAATTTTAAAACTTCAAAATATGTAAATAAAGCAACACTAGTGACGAAACTGGTCGTAACTTGTTATTTTTAGGCAACACATCCTACTATAAATAATAAAATAAATTTAACACCTATTTCAAAACTAAAACTTTATATGTGGCTTCGCTTGCCTATTGAGATTTCGGATTCGTATATACTGTTACATGCCGTCAAAGATAAGCCGCACAGCCTATTGTAAGCGCAGCTTATTGTCCTTCTGGATTAAGGAACTCTTTTGTCTTTTGAATTTGTAGTTAAGAAAAACATGCTCTTGTCTTTTTACTTGTTTTATAACCATCATTAGCGTCGAACTTATCCCTATTGTTATTGTTTTCGACTTTGTGGTCGTTCGCAAGTGTGCAAATTAATATTCTTAGAAACTCAGTGTGCGACTCCAATTTCTTTGTACTGTGTAGTTAATATAAGACGATGCCCGAATGGAGGGGCGGGGGCAGTCAAGCGAGGACTACGAAACGAGTAAGACGTTCTCTAGTACTCTCGATTAGCGATATAGACGACGGACTTTGCGCGTTCGAATTGAATTGAATCGTGCAGTGTGAACTGGTTGCATCCAGTTTTGTTTGTATTTGTTTTATACGTGTTTGTACAGTTCTAATAAATTCTATAGTAGTTCCAACGGCATTTTTAATTCGAGTCCTGTAGCTCGTAACAATACGATAATTCCACATTTTGAGATAAAATATATCAAATATGTATAATGTTCAGCCCCATTATTGAAAGTATATTATATAGGTACGTATCTAAATTTCTATTGGATAAATATGTATTCCGAGGACACTATCCCATTTTATATATTTATTATTATTTACTTTTTTATTTAATTTATTATTATTATTATCTTTTTGTCTTTCAAGACCACGGGCCATAATAATGACCTGGACTTTTGGAGGGCTTGCGTGGGGCCATGATGAGAAGGCCAACACGTAGAGGCCCCTTAACTTTAATCTAAATGTGGCGTGACACTGACCGGCGATTATCCCTGTCTACACCATATAAAAATGCACCCAAGGACAACCCCCGGTCGGTGTAGGACTATTGTAGGGAATGAGAATTATTATTATTATTATCTTGATAAAATTTGCCATGTTTAATCACCGTTACCTTAAATGTGTAGGGTAAAACCTTTGTTGGCGGCATTCCACTCAATGATTGGCACACAATTTATTAAAGATATTAAAAACTCTTAATACGTTTTATTTTGTAGCCATGCAACTAGGTTATAATAATCATTGTAGGGCTACGAAATAAAAAAATATTGAAATTTCCTAAAGTTTTCAATACAATAATAATCCCCTATTTCAAATATATATCTATTATATTATAAAATTCATATGCCGTTCATATGCCTGTGCATTGAAGCTATTAAAAAGAACCCAGCTGGAACAGACTATATAAACGACGGAGAACACAATGCAATTTTTTAAAAATGTCTTGTCTGTTTGTCTGATTTTCGTTTTGTCTGTTTGTTCGGGATTCACGTAAAAACTGCTGAATCGATTTCGATACGGTTTTCGCTGATCGACAACTAACTTAGACTTAAACTCTGTGTTACTTTTTATGTATAAAAGGGACCAGATTGAAAAACATTAAAAATTAATTCCAATGCGATTTCTTTTATGACTGATAGTACATTTATGAAATAAAATTATGATAATTTTCATCCTGAGAATTATGCGGGAAGTTTCCCGGGAGTTGTTTGTAGTTTTTTAGATGCATAAAAATTAGTTTATCCGACACAGTTTCCACTAACACGATAGCTTACATTCCTTTTTTGAAATGCTACGATACTTTGTTTTCCGGGAATCCTGCGGGAATTTCAAGTCAAGCGTGGACGAAGTCGCAGGCATATGCCTGCTACAATTAGGACAGTAGTAGACTACTATTAGGATATCCTAATACTATATATATTAGTTTAATAAAAATTGGGTTGTTTTGCTCTCACGCCAAAAGGAAGGTTTGGAAGGTCGAATATAATTCCGGCACAACAATATGCTGAGTGCAAACCTTGTTCGTTGAAAATGCGGCGTGTAAACTTTCAAATTATGCTATGTATATAATAATAATAATAATAATAATAATAATAATAATATGTAAGAAGTATATTGACGTCGCTATTTCTTCAGTTTTTTTCTTTCTTTCAGTCTGTTGCTTCTTTCTTTCTATATATCAATCGGTTCTTATCCTGACCCTTAAGGAAGGAAAAACAGGACTTGCAGGCATTTAGGTACATTTAATTTTATTTTACTGACATGGCTATTAGTCATTATAACGTACCTATTAAATACATTGAAATCATACTACTTATTACGAGTAGGTATAAAAGCGTATTTATTTTCATTATCTTTATTTTTAATACTTATACTGTAATAAAGAAAACCTAAACAATTTTTTATAAATACCTATTTTTAATTAAAAATATCTTGCTAGATGTAACAATTGCAATTAAGATTAGACCACGAGGTGATTACATAAGGAAGATATCTGAGTTCGTAAATTCGAAGATTACCCGTGAATATATTCTTAAAATCAAATATCATAAGAAAGACATATTTCAAAATGAAATAAGAATCAAAACTCACTTATTAGAAATCTGTATAAACCAATCCGCGCGACAGTCAAACTTACGTTCTTGGCTTGAAAATCACTGAATAAAAAAAAATAAACACAAAACCGAGCTCAATTAATAAACGTCACAATTCAACAAAGCGTTTACTGTAACTCAAAATTATTCGTAACGTAGAATGAAATATTTATTGTCTTAGAAAAAAAACGTAAATTTTCGCGGGAAATAGGCACCGAGTGGTAGCGTCCCACCTACGCAACGTCTCGAGCACGACTGAAGCGCTGGATAGATCACCTGCAATGCGTGCGCTGATCTGTATGTGAGAGAAGGACATCGGTATAGGGAATATAGTGATATAAAAAGAGATAGCTACAGCACACGTGCTTCTAAGCTAGGGGCGAAATATGGAAAGCAATTTTCATGAAAAAGGGGCGCGTTTTACAGCGTTGCCAGATTTACGGTTTTACCCCAAAACGCGTGGCTAAAAATAGATTATTCTATATGGGAATAATTATAGGGAGGTAATAAAAATTGATAGGTAACATTACTGTTGACAGGTTTTATGCGATCGTATTTCCAACCGTTCCCAAATGGAAAAGGGCATAAATTTTTGACATTGCTAACTAAGACAAACATTTTATAGAAGATTAAATAGATATTATACAAATATTTAGGAGTGAGATGTGCTATATAATTAATAGGTAATATCTTTGTCATTTCTAGAGAGCTTTTACTGCCACACTAGTTTTTGTGCCAGCAAAACTTCATTTGCGTTGCCATTACTACGTGTTTGTTAGTTGAAATGTAATGCTATATTCATCTGTCCTACGGAAACGAAGTAATTTGTTGTGTTAAAAAGTATCTTAATTAAGTAATTATTGACGTGGAATATGAGTTAGTCCTGTATTGAACTTTATTTAAATCTAGTCCGTAGTTTTCACGCGTTGTTTTAAGATACAGAGAGAAATACTAAAAGTTACATAATCGAAATCTTCTGTTCCGTTTTAGCTCTCTATTTTTGAAGTGAAACTTCTATATAGAGGGGTCTTAGGATTTTTCTGTCATGAAAAAGCGTTACGGCCGCGTGGAGGAGCGGCATAAATTTAAACTAGACGTGGTGAGAGACGGCATAATTTTAGAGTAGACTATGGATGCGTTTTTTGGTTCCGGATCGAATTCAGTTTTTTTGTTTCATAAAATAAAATATGTTTAAATAAAAAATGCATTCATTAAAATGTACCTAACCTAACCAAATCATAATTTGCAGTAAACCTGCGAAAAATCAAAATGTGTGCTGGGACACACAGCAGAAGTGAAACTTCAACGGACAACTGGAAAAATAAATGGCAACGGACAAGTGGCAAAACAAATCGCAACAAAATTGTAACTTTACGGGCAGATTGTTAATGTACTTGTCCAATTTGAAAACCGCAGGTTTCTAAAAATATGATTTTATTTGTCATTTTTAAATTAACTGTACAATATCATAAACATGTATAATTAACTTTTGATATAATGATTTGTGGTGTGACAGAGGACGTAATGGCAAAATAGAGGAGTATGGAAGGATAAGACAAAAACCATACTGACCCCAAATAATTGGGAGAAGTTGAAACAAAAAAAAAAAACTAGCTTTTGCCGGTGGCTTCCTTCGCATTAATGTTACCCCACGGGAACTGTATATTTTTTCCGAGATAGAAAGTAGCCTATAAGCTATTCTAGACTATAATCTATCTATCAAATTACATTCAGATCCATTAAGCCATTCTGGCGTGTTTGAGGTTGTCCAAAGTTTGGATGGATGTATGGTTACAGCCATCCAAACTTTCGTATTTATAATATTAGTATAGATTCAACAATACATTGATTGACTGGGAAGCGTGCAAAAAACCCGTAATATCGACAGGTACCCAAAAACGTTTTACGTTACATTTTCGAAAATCCAAATAATTCACTAATGTACAGAGTATTTAAGCTATGATAATAAAATGATAACAACATTATATTTTTAAGGTAATAACAGGGTTGGAAACGGGTCAAGGGAACACTGTTGTTGGTCGCAGGGTGACGTGACTGAGCTATTAATTTTCGGCGAGTCAAGGTTCTGAGTATCATTATAAAATGATAATACCAAAGCTGCATAATTCTCTTTATACATAACATATTCTAAACATTCTATTAAATGTATTATAATTGTTTCTTCCATTTTAACGGTATTAGAAATTTATCAATTATTCATTCAATTTGGTATGTCGCTACGTCAGAAATGACGTCATGTCAGAAACGCGAAGACGCGGTATACCGACACATTTGTTCCACACAAAACTAGCCAGTTTCTGCAAACCATGTCCGCCGCAACAAACAGTGTACACTCTAATGCGATTTCGCGCTTATGTCATGGATATGAAAGTTGGCTCGGATGCTGCGAGGGATCCTGTATCGGTCCTACTGCATGACTCCACACATACATCGCATCATATTGAATGAATGAAAACACTTTATTGTACACCAAAATTAAAACTATTTTCTTAAAAACTAGGTATAATAAATGTGGATAAAGGGCGGCCATATCGCTTAAAGCGATCTCTTGCAGGCAACCACCTAAACTAAGGAAAATATTAAAACATGACAGTGGCGGTGCAGACAATAAATAAAATAAAACATCATACTAAATAAATAAATAATAAATAAAAGATTTTATTATATACTGTATAAACACAGTACATATCATAATACATAATGAATAAGCAGCACTATTATACTTGAGAGGACTAAAAATAATTAAAACCATGAATTTAAAAGAGGATACTGACTTAGCTTGTTAGATGTTGAGTGGCAGTGATTTCCATAAATGGAGAGCCTGTACTTACTGTGAAGGAGTTATCAACGAAGCAAGAAGTGTTTATAGATGTCATTGAGGAGAGATTATTACTAGAGCGCAAATAACGGGAATGAGAAAGATGTAGGAAATCAAAACGTTCCTTTAAATAAGGAGGAGTACGAGGATCAAAAACGACGTTGTACAAAAGAGAGAGCAAATGAACATTCTGGCGAAGGCGAAAAGGTAACTAACTATTTAAGCTTCTTACGATATTCGGAAACATGTCATATTTGCGCAACCGAAATATGAACCGTATACAGACATTTGGAGTTGCTCGAGCTTGAATAGTTGTTCTTGTGTTCAGTCGAGATAACTGGCGTCAGCATAATCAAGTATGGGTAGTAAGAGAGATTTTTAAGCCTTCTAAGTGAAGCTACCGACCCAGAGTCTTCAGATGATATTGGTCAATAGAGGCCTCCAAGACAGTTCTCTGTCAATATCTATCCCAAGATTTTTTACTGTTCCACTGATATCCATTTTCACACCATAAAATTTAAATTGAGGAAGAGAACACCAGTCTATTTTGGAGACTAGCCTAGCCTATTCATCTCCGTGACACATAACTCCTACTTAAACCTGGCCTCACCAGCGTACATCATCGACAATGAACATAATACCTACAATATTTTTTAATACGGAAAATCAAAGTTTCCGCACTATATAGATTCAAATTAGATGCGTGTGAAGCCGTGCGGTGAACTAGTAAACTATAAAATTAGAATTTACACAATATTTCAAATTATTTGAGAAATTTGACACATTGCCGCATAACGAGTTCAAGTACCTTTAAGTGGTGAAACTAGTTTAGTTGACCCACTAACTGATATGATGATGATTATTTTAACTATTTATTATATGACTGTAAGAGTATTTTTGTTGTTAGCATAGGAAATGTTTTGCCGGCTGGCTAGAATGCACAATATTATTATTTTTTTATTGAAAATGAATGTATTGATTTCAAAATGGAATCTTACAGATAACTTATTGAAAGTCTGAGTCTATCACCGTTGTCAAAACAATTTTAGTTACTGTTAATGGAGAAGAAGCGGCACAACAAACTCCCCGGCAACATATCTTTATTTCGTAATTTTGTTATTTGTCTTATTGAAGTGAAACTTCTTTGGAATCGCTGTGATTTAAAACTCGATGAAACGAAAGCGCGACACTAAAAACGGATAAACATATAAGATTAAGTCTGCAAGAGAATAAGATACAAGTTTTCCATTGTGCAGCACAGATTGGAGTCAATAAGACCGACTATTAAACATAAATTTGGACCGAAATAAAACTGATAATAATGTTTCTAGACTAAAACAGTGCAAATTGAAAGTGATACTTAGGCAAAAGGAATTAATTATATTTATACTAATAAAAGTTAGAAAAGAATTATCTGTGAGTATATTCTCTGAAGTTTCACTTCTACTGCGTGTGAATTGCACGCACACATGTACCAAAAATCGGTTACGGACATTAAAAACTGGCCAATTTCATCATTCTATTTTTTTTATGTAGTTTATACAAGGTTTATCAAAGTAATATTTATAAATAATTACTGAAAGAGCTTGGTAGCGATCGCATTATTCCCATTCAGTGCGGTCGTCTAAAAAATCTTTAGTCGTATCATAAGCCTAAGCCTTCTCGCACAAACTTCTCTCTCCTCCTTCTCTCTTTTCTGCTTCCACAAATCCTTTGTCGCTACCAATGTGTAAAACAATTAACCTTTTTCCCTTTCCAGTAGGAACTCTTGGACCGGTAGATAAGCCGTCTTGAAAAGCATGTCTCTTGTTTTTTATAGTTGTATCCAACCACGCCTTTGATTTAAGATGTCCTGCGTTTACCCACGTTTCGTCAAGAAAGTATATGGTTTTATTTGCTTTTCTGTGTTCTTTTATTTACCCGCGATATTTACGCCGCCACCAAACAATGTCTTCTCTTTCCATTAATAATGTTCTATTATCCTGTTTATTAAAGACAAATCCCAGCTCATGCATTATTTTGTGAAGTGTGGTACGTTTAAACGCTGGAATATCTTCATCGACTTCACAAATTGTCATAATTTTATTTAATGTCAGGTAGTCATTATTTAAATATATTGAGTGTACTTTTCTCCTTCTAGCACATTTGTCTAATTCATCGAATTTATCAATCATAGATTTCCTGGCCCTTTTTTTCACTAAGAATATTATACTAATTGTTTAAACTTGTTTACCGAAAGCTCTTGAACGTTTACGGGGATTTTGTTGAAAAGCATTATACTGTGCTCCACTAAACTATTGTGAACTTTATGGAGCCTACACGTGGAAGTTTATAATTTATTTTTGTTCCTAGTATTTTTATAAAGTACGTATGAAAAACGATAACTTTGTGAAGTCCGTGAGTTACCAAAGTGCCGAACTAGAATTCAACTTGTAAATTGCAGTTGACTTTAGCAAATTTCGATTACAGCAGTATACGAAATATAATAAACACTAAAGTAAAAATGAGGAATCTCGACCTTATACTAAATTACTGTACTAATTTGATTCATATAAATAACAAATTAATATACTATAGGAGATATCAAAGCAGTCGTACAAAAAGCAGAGATCTATTCTAGTGTTTGCTCAGATTGTGTGTGCATGCGCGCGTGTGTATGCAATCATGTGACTCTGGGCGCGTTCCTTTAGTATCTCACAACGACCAAAATGCTCCATTTACCATCCCACATAGCGACCACGGTCGTTTTGGTCGTGGCGAAAACTTCACTAATGACGTCATTATTTTTGATCACACAGCGCTCACAACAACCCATGACAAGAGCTGGGTTGAAGTGGGCGTTGACCATAGAGCATTAATTCTCTCTATCGATTGACATTGAAAAAGGCGCGTTTTTCAAATCAACCAATGACATTTGTGTATTTAGTCGTTAATGACATCGACGCTCCATAATCCGTTCCACTAGAGTTTATGATTGTAACGCCTGCAAGCAAGTGGAACGGGAAAAATCGCGACCGTGAACGTGGTCGTTATGAGTCTCTTATGGAACGTAGCCCAAGTGCCTGTGCGTGCGTGTGTGTGTGTTTATATTAATGTTGTATCTGCCATTTTATTTAGGGCTCTGAAAAAATGGTAATTTAATGATGATTTCAAAAAAGTCAAAGATAATATGCTTTAACTTATACAATTTTAACCGCTTTTTGGGAACTATAAATTAATTTTATATCAAGTAATAGAGTTCTCCCCGCGGCTACGCCGCCTGAAACACCCTAGTTACTTTATCTATGTTAGTAATATAACTAAATTATTTTTATATATATATATATGAGACCTAAAACTACTGTTTCTTGTTCTATTCAGTACAATAACAAAGAAACTAAGTCCATATAGTCTCATCGGCTGCCCAGCAAAATATAGAGATAAGTCGAAGCCAACCCGATTTGAAATAATACTATTAATGAATTGTTTCCTATGATAACGATTTATTAGTGAATGGAAATAAAACGCGATTGCAGCTCCATCTATTTAGCTAATACGTCTATTTTATGGAAACAAAATCATTTATCGAGATAAAGTGTATCTTAAGTGTTAACTCGGGTTATAAGCCAGCAGCACCATGTCGAGTTTGATTCATATACGTTCAGTAGTTCACAAAAAGGTGAGATCTCAGCGTGCGCCGTCTTTTTCGCTATTTTCGTCTATCCCTCGCAAAAGACGTCATTTACAAAAAAAGTGTTCTAAGTTACGCCCCGAGATATAAGCTATAGCTCTATGTCGAGTTTCATTTAAATCCATTCAGTAGTTTTCACGTGATGGTCTAAAAGACGAACAGACAAAAATTCTAAAAATTGCATTTGCGGAATTTTCTGGTCCAAATTATAACTCTCTGAATTTTAATATTTTCTTAAGTTTTCGCGACTTGTATACATAATTAAACTACGTTATAACAGTTCTAAGCGCGGTAATTTGATTTTTATTAATCCGACGTTTCCGCCACTTTACAATGGCTGTGATCACGGAAGACCAAGATGTCAAGTGTCAATGAGTATTGTTAAAGTTATATTTAGCCTACCGACAACTTGTTCATTTTAATTGTTTAGTTTTAATTTTGCTTATGGTTATTATTTACTCTATGGGAGCCTAATCTAATTTACCACCGCTTAGTAACATGTTATGGCTTGCTCTCTGAATTTTTTCACATTTTTAAACCCAATACACAAACTCAAATCATTTACAGTTGTATTATAGTATAGATTATACTAGAAGTAAACAGAAACGTAAAAACAAAGAAAATGTATCTTGTATATAGTTGAGACGTAACACAAAAACTGGGATTAATTTGAATATAAAAATACTTAAAACGTGATAGGTAGTACTTGGGGCATGGTCGACTGGCAACATGTTTTAATGCTAAAACGTTCGTAATTTTATTCCAAAAATACTTTGCTACTTTATAATATAAGTATACTTACTTATAACGTATTTATGTGATTAAATAATAATGATATTTCAAAAAATTATAAGCAATACAACATTTTACAATCAAGTACAAAAATGACAAATCAAATAATAGAATATTTGGGTACCTTATTTAGCTTTTATCCGTGCAGGAATGCAATTCGACACGCGAAAAGTCCGTCGTCTATATCGCTAATCGAGAGTACTAGAAACGTCTTACTCGTCTCGTAGTCGTCGCTTGACTGCCCCACCCTTCCATTCGGGCATTGTCTTATAATAACTATACATTACAAAAAATATCGGCCGTGCGCACTGAGTTTCCGAGAAATAGTAATTTGCACACCTGGTTATCTATTCCTGCGAACGGCCAACAAAGCCGAAAACAATAACAATAGGCTATTGTGTAATTGAAAATTTAAATACGAAGTAACAAAAAGAACTCCGAATGGGGAGGGGCAATAAACGAGATGCGCAGCATTTCTTTGTCGGTATGTGACAATAGGAATGCAGGTGGCCCAACTTGTAACAATATATAGATACGATCTATATTAAAATACAAGATATAAATATGATAGGTATGTTTGCTTGCTAATACAATAATTTTGAAATTGCTAACATAGAATTAGAAGGGAGGATGGAGGGGATAATCTTCACGACTTTGGAAATTCACATCTCGTTACCTATTGATTTCATTGATAAGTCATCGAGGGACTTAGTTGCGTTACACAGAATAGGGTAATACTCGGTAATCACTGTATCGAATTGTATTCGAATAGATGATTCGATGCAAGTTGTTACACGGACACACACAGGGTTGTGCCAATAGATTTAAGTAATTTTAATTTTAAAGTAACAAAGTAGATTTGGTTGGTTTTATTTAAATTTATTTATTTGATTACCTAATTCAATATAACACAAGTAGAATTAGTTTAACAAACTTGGATTGTTTTGGTCTTACGCAAAAAGGAAAGTTTGCACTGAAAATCAACGTTGTGTCGGATATAATTCCGGCACAGCAATATGCTGAGTGCAAACCTTGTTTGCTGAAAGTACGACGTACAAATTGTCAGAATATGCTCTGTGTATATTAATTTATAAGAAATGTAATTACGTCGCTATTTCCTCAAACAAATATATCCTCTTTGTTCAAGGTCTAACTGACAATACCCTACACGACTATGTAAACTGTAAAAAGTCAACTTTTACATGTGTGGCGTACACCAATCTTTATTTTTTGCGATTTCACTACATTAGCTTGGTGGCGTCACACAGACTATACTTTCCAGCCGAATTTCAATTTCATACAAGTAACCCCAATGGTTTCAGAAAAAAAAAATGTGATATACAAATAGATAAATCATATTATTCTACAAACGAATTCCTGACAAATTCCTACAAATGACAAATTTGAAACATAATATAATAATTAAGATATTAAAAAATTGACATACACAGATTGGAATAATAATTTAATTGAAAACAGATATCTGCATAATTAATTAATAAAGGTAATAAATATTATCGAGGTTACATAAATGGTACTTAATAAAATAAATAGGAACTAACTATTTAAATAAGGACGATTAAGATCCTGATTACTTGCACACCAGTGAAACTGGTAAAATGTACTGAACCATGTATTTCTAGGAATAACACCTGTATACAACTACATTTATGCAAGAATAAATATTTCATTTCATTTCAACAAACGGACAAACAGATAGGAAGACATAATGAAAACGTAACAGTTCCATCTTTACCGAAATATTTGTAGGCTTAAAAAAATCACATTCGATGTGAATCACTCCAACGCATACAATAGGGTACGAAAAATGACATATCACTCCAGCCGAGTCACGTTCCGTTCATTTAGGCGAAAAAAGAAACACCAGTATAATTACACACGGGTCGATTTTCCGGCAACACGCCTGCGAGGGGAAAATCGGCATTAGCATAATACAACTATTAATCCGTGTCATTTTAACGACGGCACTACGACAAATTCGCCGCTGCACGTGTCGCCTGCCTTATTCCTTTTTTGGTCCACATAATTTAATTTGGTGTATAATCACTTAGCCCGAATTGATTTATTTACAGCCGGCTTCTATGCTAATAATCTAATGCCGGTTAAATTAAAAGGACAGGTCTATAAATCCATCATTAGACCTGTCCTTTTGTATGGCAGTAAAGCGTGGCCTGTACTTGAACGACACAAGCAAGAACTGTGTGTCACAGAGATGAATATGTTGCGATGGATATGTGGAGTCACGCGAAAGGACCGTGTCAGGAGCTCCCGCATCCGCGGCAGTCTTTGTGTCCGTGATATAGCAGACAAACTGCAAGAGTGTCGCTTACGCTGGTACGACCATGTTTTAAGGAGACCGACTAATTATGTAGGGAACAAATGTCTAGCCATGCCGCCTCCGCCAGGTCCCGGTCGAAAGGGAGGGTCGAATAAATGCTGGCTTGACGTAATGAAAAATGGCATGCGTACCAATAGTCCCAAAACAGGGTGGAGTAGAAAACTCGGAAAGCGGACCCTGGGCGTCGGAGTGAACACTTCGAACGCAACCAGAATTTAACGATCGGATGGTTTTTAATTTTTTTTTATTGCACTAGTTCAGCAGACAGGCAGACGGCCCACTTGATGGAAAGTGGTCACCGTCGCCTATGGACATTTGCAACACCAAAGGTGCTACAAATGCGCTGCTGCTCTCTTAAAGGAGACTGGAACCTGGTCACTGATGCCGGAACATAACACAAGGTTGTTATGGTGGCATACTCTAGACCATGGGTGGTCGCCATTCAGTCGAGCAACCCTACCACCTGGCTGTGGGTCGTTTAATCGCCTCTTACGACAGGACGCCCGGCCGCAGGAAATTGTATTCTTTCTCCGTTCCTGCACAGAGAATGATGATGATGATGGTTTATATATCTTACTACATTCATGATTTGCTACACAATCTATAATGTTAGGTTTAATCGCTGTATCCGATTGTATTCGATTAGATGAATCGATACACGTTGTTACGCGCAATATACATACAAGCATGTTACAATACACAAGCATGAGTTAGTTTTGTATTTAAGTCATAAAATATTTATACTATTGTTTATTTAAGTACTGTATATTTTAAAATAGATGCACAAAAAAATCGAGTCATTTTAGTATCACGCCCAAAGAAAGGTTTGCACTGAAAATCAGCGTTGTGTCGGATTTTATATATATATATATATACAGCAATAAGCTGAGTGCCAACCGTGTTTGCTAAAAATGCGCCGTACAAATTCTCATAATGTAGGTACGTCGCTATTTCTTCAAATATATTTTTCTTTTTTATTTTTAATTATTTCTACTTTGTCTTTGTCGGTTGTATTTGCTTTACATACTTTTTAACCGACACCCAGAAGGAGGAGGTTTTCAATTGGATTATATTTTTTTGTATTGTTACGAGTTGCAGGACTCGAATTAAAATGCCGTTGGAATTATTATAGAGTTAATTTTATTAGAACTATACAAACACGTACAACACAGGTACAAATATAACTGAACACAACCAGTCCAAACGTAATGCGCGAGATCGTAATTCCATAAAACGCGCAAAGTCCGTCACTAAATAGAATACCGCATGGGGTAGACACGTCTTTCTTCGCTCGTGGCTATCGCTAGACTGACGATCTCTCCATTGCGGTATTGCTTTATGCTGCACAAATGCAATATGTCTACCTGACCGCGCGGACCGAATTTCTTAGAATCACACCTGGCTAATGACTACTATAAAAGATTACAATACACAATGGGCTGTTTTTCTAAGCACTAATTTTAAACACAAAGTAAACTAAAGAAGTCCAAATGCCGAAAAGTAATAAACTGTGCAAAATAGGTATGCAGGTGTGAATTTGTCTTTGTCGGTCGTAACACTATGTTAGTCACGTGATTATTTCGTCAATTGTGGACCGGTTTCAATTTTTTTTATATATGAAAGAGGATACTCCTGTAGTGGTGCCGTTGTCACTAAGTCAGGATCTGATGAGTGGATCCCAGGGAAAATAAGAGCAAGACTATTATCATCCATAGTTAACTTCTTCAACACTTCGTCTAGCAAACTTTAAAATCTTTAATTTATTTGCCCTTCTGTGATCATCGAGCGGAACTAAGATTGAAAATCCTCACTAACGTTTTATTTTTCCTACAATTAAACAACCTTGCATTGTTATTATAGTGCAGTACTTCTAAAGGTAAAAAACGAAAAAGCTAAGAGCGTATCGCTGTTAGCAAGAAAGGGTGCTATAGTAATAAATGATGGGATAAGTTTACAATATAGTATCTAGCATAAAACATGCATGTTTAAGTTACACACTCGGTTTTAGGGTTCCCTAAGTATTTTGGGCAAAATCGAATCTTCACATCCATACGTCGCTCTTTCTATGTACACCACAATATTTTTTAGAAAGTGCTCGATCCATATAGCCCATATATTACCCGTGAAAGAATGGAGAAAGACTACTAATTCCTGCGGCCGGGCAGATTGTAGAGAGGTGACAAAACAACCCACAGCCAGGTGGTAGGGCATTTGCCCGACTTAGCTACCACCCCTGGTCTAGAGTATGCCGCCATAACAACCTTGAGTTGTTGGGTTTAAGTACACCATTGGAATTCACTCATTGTACGAACCACGATTAGCTCAAGGCTAATTGTTTCACGCCGATCAAGCTGGCCCGTTGTTGGAATTGGAGGATATTTATAGTTTTTGAGTAATAATTATGCGTTATTGTGAGAAATGTGAATTGTGTAGTCGAATGTGGCTTTCGAGTTTTCACAAGAACTCCGTTGAATGGCGTCAGTTGAAGCCCTACAATGCGGCTGAACTATACGAAGACTACATCAGAATTGGCCATATGGACTAAGATTCTTACTTACTACTTAACACCCCTTTTGTCGCATGAATTTCTTGCCTCCTCATCACATGCTCTTACAACATAGGTATTAATGCACAAAAACAACATCAAATTTGACAAAATCACACCAGTACTTCAAATTTTTGCCACACAATTACGCAACCCTAAAACAAAAACACTAATTACGCGTATGGAGGCAATTGTTGCTTCTCAAATAATTACGTATTGTTATTTTAACTCGCGCTTTTTGTGGTCTCGCATGAACTTGACTTTGCCAGTTATTATACTAACGAGTGATTTTTTCTTCTATTCCACAGCGTTATTGTGTTATTATTTAATTGCTATTTAGCTAAGACCTTGAATCATAAGGCCATCATTAACATAGCATTATTCTTTTATTTGTCATCTTTCCTTGATTCCTTTATACGTCAGGCTCATAATAGATGGATCAATCAAGTTTAATTAATTCCATTGAAATGCACAAAAATGAAACAACACCACGACGTTATTCAACGACATTGAATAATTCAAGTTTAGGTTTATATGGATCACTTTAGTTGATTCATTGTAATTGAGCAGAAATTAATTATTTAATCATCGTCAGTTATACGCT
Source organism: Dendrolimus houi (assembly GCA_039645545.1). Taxonomy (NCBI): domain Eukaryota; kingdom Metazoa; phylum Arthropoda; class Insecta; order Lepidoptera; family Lasiocampidae; genus Dendrolimus; species Dendrolimus houi. The sequence goes on along the minus strand of CM077126.1, from coordinate 22,929,024 downwards.
GTTCAGTGCTGGACGTAGGCCTCTTCAAGTCGGCGCCACTTAAACCAATGTCCAATTTAACCCTACGAAGACACAGTTCTGCGCATTCTGTGCAAAAAAGACCCCTTTGTCCCAGCGCCACAGTTCCAAGGAACACCCCTTACCATCTCTAACAATATCGGGATTCTAGGCGTTGATATAACGAACGACGTGCAGTTTCGGGGTCATCTGGAAGGCAAGGCTAAACTTGCCTCAAAGATTCTTGGTGTGCTTAACCGATCTAAGCAGTATTTCACCCCGCGGCAAAGACTTGTGTTTTACAAAGCACAAGTTAGGCCGCATATGGACTACTGCTCACACTTATGGGCTGGAGTACCCGCTTACCAGATGTGACCCACTGGACTCCATCCAGTGTCGCGCTGTTCGTATAGTCGATGATCCCATACTAAAAGGCGGTTTAGAATCGCTTAGCCTTCGGAGAGACTTTGCATCCCTCTGCGTATTCTACCGCCTGTACAAGGGAGAGTGTTCCGAGGAACTGTTTGATCTGGTGCCAGCGCCACCTTTTTACAACCGCACCACTGGCCATTGACGGGCTGTTCACCCCCATTTCCTGGAGCTCCCCCACGCTCAACTACGCAACGGTTCTCTAGAACGTTTATTCGGTGTACAACAATGATCTGGAGAGAACTTTCCGCCGAGGTTTTCCCTCTGCGCTACGACATGGGGTCGTTTAAGAAGGGCGTTATAAAATTTCTTAGAGGACGGCAACGCGTTGGCTACCCCCCTGGTGTTGCAAACGTCCATAGGCGACGGTAACCACCTTCTATCAAGTGGACCGTCCGCCTGTTTGCCTGCCTCAGGCAATAAAAAAAAACTCATTCGTGTCCTCTGACTTCCACATCCAGCGCTTATCGGCGACCCCGAGCAAGTCGTCAGTCCAACAGGCTGGAGGGCGTCCGACATTACGTTTACTGAGACGCGGTATCCACTACAGGACTCGTCTGCTCCATCGGCAATCAGTCCCGCGGCAGACGTGACCAGCCCACTGCCACTTCAACTTGCTAATTCGCTGACGACGACGAATAATTTAATACCGGCTATATGATATAATTCCTACTCTTTCTAAAATAGCTGCGGGTGCAGCGCAGCAAATTTTTTTATTTATACGATCTGTTGTTTCTTAAGTGTATTTATATATATTTTAATAAACCATAAATTCATTAAAACTAGTCATTTAAACCACATGAGTCATGCCTTACAAAATGGTGGTATAATTTTTACTTGTTCAAGGTACCATAGTCAGTTTAGCAAAATAGAACCATCATCGCTGTCTGTACGTCTGTTTGTCTATCAACGTACCTATGTCACAGATTTTTTCTCGAAAACTGACGGCAAGTATGTATAAATGTTTGGTAGGAAGATGTGTGCTACACGCCTTTTTGTAATGTTTCAACAAACAAAAAAATTATGTGTGTGTGCAGTTCACACGTAGTATAAGTGAAACTTCAGAGAATATGCTCACAGACAATTTTTCTCTAACTTTTATTCCTTTAGCCTATATCCGTCAACATATTGTTACAATTGGGCCACCTGCATATTTGTAAACACAGCACATTTATTTTACCCGCCGTCGGTGTTTGAGTTAATAACATTGAAGCGCTTTTATGACCGTCTTCTTTTGTTTACTTATTTATTGGTTGTTGTAGAGAGCAGCCTATTATACTCGTTTATGGCCGTTCACAGGCATAATTAGACAGGTATGCGGATTACAATTTCTGGGAAATTGTGTCAACGCTTGCCAGATAGGCATATTGCATCGTGCATTATAAAGTAATGCCCCAATGGTGAGATCGACAGTCAAGCGATAACCACTAGCGAGACAAGACGTGTGTACATTCGATAATCTTTATAGTGATGGACTTTGCGCGTGTTATTAAATCGCGCGTTACGTTTGTACTGATTGTGTTCAGTTATATTTCTACCCGTGTTATACGTGTTTGTATAGTTCTAATAAATTCTATAGTAATACCAACGGCATTTTAATTCGAGTCCTGTAACTCGTAACAATATTATAACTCAAAATAAACTTCTTAAGTATCACTTTCAAATTTTCACTGCTTTGGTCTAAAAAATATTATTATCAGTTTTATTTCAGTCCAAATTGAACCTATGTTTAATCATCGGTCTTATTGACTCTCTGATCTGTGCTGCACAGTGTAAAACTCGTATATCATTCTCTCGCAGCCTTAGTCCTATAGATTTATGCGTTTATCTCTTTTTACTGTCGCATTTTCGTTTCCTCGAGTTTCAAGTCACAACGATTCTAAAGAAGTTTCGCTTCAAAAATGCAGCCGGGACTGAGGAACGTAAATTTCAAATTTAGTATAAAATGTTTAAATCATAGTATTTTTCAATTTTTAAATGCGTGTAATGTAATGACATAATCCATTTATCAGTTCTGTATATCTTTACGACGTTTATAACTGATAAAATACAATAAAACGCTCATTTCATATATAAAAACGCCGCCAGCGAGGATTATAAAGGGATTCAAAGAGATATCCGAATTCCTTATCTCATATAAGCGTCGGTTTATGTTGATGTAATAAAACGATTGTAGAGAAAACTTGAGAATCTCTATGGTCTATACTCTATACTACTGGCAAAATTAAGTGATCGAAAGTTTTTTGAAGTGAAACTTCTTTAGATTCGTTGTGATTTGAAAATTGATGAAACGAAAAGTATACATTAAAAAGAGATAAACACATAAAATTCAACCTTATTTTATTCAACATAAAACGCATTTCTCTTTACCCGTTAGTATTAATTTTCAGTTTAGATAAAACTTTAAAAAATTCAAACTAATTTTAACTCTATGTCTATACAATTAAAGCAGATATTCTTTTATATGTAGATCGAAGGAAATTGTGCGTAACAGTGCATTGAATTTGTAACTTTATAATAGTGATTTAAAGTGTAATTTATATTGAATTTTTTGAATTATAACATGTTGACTGATGTAGGCTAAGGGCCGCTTGCTTAGCGATCGCCTTTAAATAAAAATTAGTTAATCATATTAAACTGCTTAAATACGTTTTACACAAAACGTATTTAAGATGCCTTGCATAAGGTGGTCTCGCATGTTATTTGGATAAGTGTATTTATGCCGTCGGTAAAATACCAGATAGGTTCCGTTTCACGCTGCGATCTATTTTTTCAAACAAACACACGAAATGTAGCTTTAACGTTAGTTTTTCCTACGTAAAAAGGAATTTTAGTTGACCAATGTCAACTTGACATTTGAATTTTCGTTCGTATGGTTAGGTTTGCTTCGGAATTTTTGGCGGCAACATGAAGAATGATTTTTTGCTGTGCTGTTTTATTTTCAAATAATAGATACTGGTTAAAAGTGCACAATAATTGTATAATATTGAATAACGTACAATTGTGCATTTGTGATGATAATCTCAACTATTTAGTGAAATCCAAGATCTACGATTTGGTAAAACCTCAACCAAATTCTAACTTGATCCTGACTAGATACACAAATCATAAAGACCAATAAATATTTTACTAGAAAATTAGTTTTCTGCACTATGGACACCAGGTTTGTGATTATACTTTGAAATTTATTATAATTTATATTAATTCTGTATTCTTTTAATTTGAAATAAGGTGTACCTGGCATATCTACACACATTCCCAATTATATTGTCACATATTCGACAGAATACCAATAAAATAAGTGCAAATCCATCTTAAGAATTAAAATAATTAAGTATATCAGAAAATGTCTACCAAAGATATTTGAATTCTATAGTGTCAACGCTGTGTTAAATGAACTAGCTTCAGGTAAAATCCGAACACATCTGGTAGTCTCTATTGTTCAAAACAGAATACAGTTCTATTTTTTTGTCCTTAAATGCGTTTAGGACAGTTAAATACCCATTTTTGGGTAATTAACTTTGACAGTTTTAAAAAATATTTAGCGGCAAAGTTTGGGTTTGCAGAACGCTAATTGTATTTCAGGGTGTTAAATGCGTTTTGTGTTTCTTAAATAAATGTAAGTAATGTTATGCAAGCGGCCTTAAAGGAATTATATTTATAATATTACTAAAAGTTAGAGAAGAATTATCACTGAGTATATTCTCTGAAGTTTTACTTCTACTGCGTGTGAACTGCACAAACACACAATTAATTTTATATGTATCTGACTAAGTGGCAAACAGGCAAATAGTGAGCTATTTGCCCGTTTGCCACTTAGGCCCGGTTCTTATATTGAGCCTTTATCGCCATTTTATTGTAAGCGACATTTGCATCTAAGTATATTTTATGTTGCAAAAGTTATTTAAACTATTATTAGTATAGATTAGATATACGTGTACTATGTATGGTTGTGTGTATATATAGGTATATAGTTGAAGATTCTAGGGCTCAGCAGAAGATCAGCACTAGTTTTAACAGACCGGCATTATGCTGAGACTGATGCCCCTTTTGGGACAAAATCATGTTACTTTAGTTTTCAAATATGTTAGCAATTATACTGTATCTGCTGTAATATGTTATGAATAAAATGATTTTCTTTCTTTCTTTCTTCTTTCAAAGACGGCCGCGTGGAACCGGGGAAGCACGCGGACTCCTCCTCCGTTGGTGAAGAGGGTCCCTTCCCCGCAGGATACCCTAAGTGAGAAGCCAAGCGTTGGGGTTGGCACCCCATAAAAGCAAGTAGTTTAAAGGTTACATCCCCGTGGACTCCGCTTGGAGGCCACGTTAGGGATACGGCCGCTCAAGAGTCCGACACATCCCTCGGTGTAAAGCCTCACTTCAAGCCCGAGGATGGTGTCCAAAAACATTCCCGCTGTGTCAACAAAAAAAGAAGAAAGAATGGGATAAGGGGAAGTAGGTCATCAAAACTCTTACTCACTCTGGGAAAAACAATTAGCTCAAGCCTAACCGTTTTACGCCGATATTCTGTAAGAGCGTGTTATGACAGCGATCGAGCCGGCCCTAATAACTGTAATAAATTACTGCTTACATACATACCCCGTGCAGGAACGGAGAAATAATACAATTTCCATCGTAAGAGGCGACTTGAATTGTATTCCGGCATTAGTGAACAGGTTCCAGTCTCCCTTAAGAGAGCAGCAGCGCATGTTGCAGGTGTCCATATGCGATAGCAACCGCTTTCCATCAGGTTCATCATCTGCCTGTCTGCTGAACTCATGCAATAAAAAAAAATAAAGATAAAATACAGACATTGTTTTGCCATAGATTAAACACGTAGAAGACACCATAAAAATAATGTCGGCCTTAAAATTCAGTTAACCAAATCAACAATTTAAAACACCTTATTCGCCGCCACATTCTGAAAACTCCCCATAAACCTCGCGAAGAGACATAACACCAGCCTATATAAACTAGGTCAATTGCACCTTCAAGGCGGTTTCCATTAATAAGACCACATTATGGTTTGTTTAGAAGCCTGTTTTGGCTATTGCTAATTAGAACTATTTGTTACAAGCTGAAATTATGAAATTGTTGTGATGTTTTCAAGGTTTGGACGTAATATCCATAATATATGAAAATAATTTATATTTTAACTTATTATTAAGAGGGTCTAAAGCGGCCGCTTCTGGAGCATCGCTTACGCCCGGTTTCTGAGGTTACCAGGTATGAGTTATAAACAACTGAATCCATAAAGGTATGTAATAGATAAACTTAGGTTAACTGTTAGTTTACAACTAGAACTAAAACTCGCCACTAGATGGATCTATTTAAGAAGGAATATCTAATATTTATTTACATCAAATAAAAACGTCAAACAAAAGATATGGAATAGATAAACGCCTAATATTGGTCAGTTAAGTAGAACCTTTTTTAGGCCAGGAGAAATCCGTTTGAGGACTAACCCGCGACAGACGCAGAAGCCTGTGTGAGTGTGGGAGTCGCCAGATCGGGGGTGGCACTAGCGTGACCAGTCAGAACTGGTGCCACGCTATTGCCACTCCCCAGTTAGGGATACCCACTAAAACCCCTGGGTGTTCCGTCCTGCGCCTTATGCCAGGGCTACGGGACAGCGGGATTCCCAACTCCGCGTGCCCTTGCAGGCGTGGGCCTCCCTCACTAGGCCTCTTCCAATGCCGGGGGAGCTTATCCCCCGGCGTCTCCCAGGTCTTTTCGAGGCGTGGGGCGGTCTGTAACGCGCCCCACGGGAAGAGAGATGAGCGCGCGCGGAACACTCGCGCTTTCATCTCGACAGCATGTGCAGGTGAGTAAGAACCCTATACCCCGAGGGGCAAGATTACGGCGGCCGAAGGTCAATATCTGTCCTCCTTCAGTTAAGTTGAACCTAGTTTAACTATCGTACGATGGTGTGTTCAGAGACGCAATTTTATAAGTTATTGAACCGATAGCGTTAACGAACAGATAAACTACAGTTAAAAGTACCTCAGAAACCGGGCATTAGTGAAATTGACTCATTGCACCCTTAAAATTATAGACACCTAAATCAACACTATGAATCATTGGATTTAAATATCTATTGCATAAAAAATAAGGTACAAAATTGAATAACTTAATATTTGTAATTTGGTCTCTATAATTCTAAGGATGCGATATGTCTAGTGGATATATTGGTAGTTATAAAATTATTGTGGTGACATTTTTTTTGTTTTTGTTCAATATTGACCTATATTTAAATTAAATAGACATTTTATGTAATTTTCGTATAATTGTAATATATATTTTTTTGTAATTATTAACTGTTTGAGCTAATTTTTATTTTATCATATATATTGTTTTTTAGTGGAAACTTGATTGATATAAGTATTAATTTTGTGTTTTATATTTAAGAATATTAATTATGACGATAATGATAAAGTTGCACTATAATTTGTTAGTACCTAATATAGTTTTGTATAACGTAGTCAGGCACAAAAAACGCGCTCAATAATTTTCTCGCTAAACTTGTGATGGAAAAAACATGAAATCAAACAAAAACCTTGCACTAACACCGGTGGGTTTGGCACGCGAACAACTTTTAATCGAACCCGATACTTCCACGTCTGACGGCGAACTTCTTTAATAATTACTGTCTGACAGGAGGAATTTGGTGCAATTTATAAGATACTAGAGGTCCCGGCAGGTCCTGCCCTGAAAAAATAAAAATCTAGGACCTGATCCCAGAGCCACCTACCGGTTCCAATTGTGAATCTAACCCATCCGGGGACCCACTCAAACACACACAAAAAAATCATGAAAATCGGTAATATCGTTCTCAAATTATGCGCGTATATACATTTTTACGATTCATTTTTATCATTATATTAATTAATATGTGAAGCAAAAACTTTGTATCCCTTTTTACGAAAATTGCGCGGACGAAGGAGTATGAAATTTCGCACACTTATAGTTTATATAAAGAAGGAGTGCAGAATGCTAAATTATGGCAATGCCTTGGCTTCGCCCCTAGTCTTGCAAAAGTCTAAACTGCCCGTTTGCCAGTTCGCAATAAAAAAATACTGTTTTGGGTGATATATATCGGATAATTCCAAGGCTGGTCTCAGACACCCATATACATACATACATAACGTAAAGTTGGTATGAAATTTACTATGCCAGGAATTAAATCTGAGTGCTCTGCGTTCCAGTGACCTAGGCAAGGTAAAGGCTTAGAGAGAAGCTGCCATAATGATCGAAGAAGACAGAGCATGATGTCATAGATACGTCTTTTTTTCAATTTATTTGGACAATAAAACAGTATAGTGTAGTATGTACGCATATTTTGTATTTGTAAAACGTCATTGAAAGAGGGCTAGCGCACATTAATTAGGAAATTAGTTTAAACTATGATTTTAAACTATTTTCACTATCAGTTAGATAAATTGTCATTGAAGGTTATACGTATGTATAAAAAACCTAATTAAGTTTGTATGTAAGTAACACAGAGCTACTACCTAGGGTTTGTCACGCGGCGTAGGCGCGGGGAAAACGCTAGTAAACTATAATCAAAAAAAAGAGAACCCTACCAGAACGCAAAGCCGGAGTCTAATCTACATCGAGAGAAGTACGTGCAGGGACAGAGAAAGAATACAATTTCGTATTCGGTGGCCTGTCGTGGTGACAAAAAAACCCACAGCCAGGTGGTAGGGTCTTTGCCCGACTGGATGGCTACCACCGCTGGTCTAGAGTATGTCGCCATAACAACCTTGAGTTGTGTTCTGGTATCAGTTACCAGATTCCAGTCTTCCTCAAGAGAGCAGCAGCACATTTGTAATGCCTTTGGTGTTGCAAATGTCCATAGGCGATGGTAACCACTTTTCATCAAGTGGGCCGTCTGCCTGTCTGCTGAACTCATGCAATAAAAATAAAATAAAAAAAGCCTACGATCAGTGGCGTCCAAGTGATTCCTCGCTAACTGTTTAATTCTTAGACCATACACTGTTCACTTCGGCTAAGGTGATATCCCTGCAGGGTAGAGAATAGTAATTAAATTCCTTCAATACCAATACTAATCGTTGAGAGTCAATATTATTAATAATTTGGTATATAATTCGAAATTTGTTTAAGTTTGCTTAAGGAGCTTAGCAATTAGATGCGTGTTTCTTAGGCTTTTAGAAATATGACTCCGCATAATTTGTTTTCTGTTTTGTTTGTCAGTTTATACTGTTGAAATACAGAGACTAAACTGACAATTGGCAAATGTCAAAGTTTGACTTTTTTTGACATTGACATTTGCGATTATCAATTTAGCCTCTGTTTCAAGAACAAAGTACAGACAACAACAAAAATAGAATAATCTATTGACTGCATTAAGTATGGATGAATGTTTAACTGTTAGAGTAAGTAATCTTCAAATAATTAGGTATTTGACATCCGGACCCAGATAAACTCTCAGCTACGTCAAAAGTCTTCAGGGATCTTGATTACTAATTAATATAAATTTACAATCATTTTTTGATGTAGCCGGGAATAGTACGCTGTACACGAGATGTAAAAGTCAGCTATTTAGGCATGAGATGGTTTGGCGCACGAGCGTAGCGAGGGCGCTAATAGTTCGAGAGTCTAAATAGACCTTTCACCCGACGTTAACAGTGCTTTTCATTTCAAATTCGAACGAAGTAATTAAAAACTGATTAATTAAACAAATAACTACTTCTCTAATGAAATCAGGCGTTGAATCCATGTTTACATTTGAATAACTCATTTAATACGTCACACGTGAAACGTCAAGTAAATTTCTTTTTCTGTGGCATTCTACCCGCCAGTACTTTTTTGTGACTGATGATAGTAAATATTCAGCTCAAATTTATGTAAATTAAATAATAATTTAGTGAAAAGTAATTTATAAATATAAAATGTTTTACAAAATTGTTGATATATTTTTATTAGAATTTACGCTGCGATTTATAAGTGACTGTAAAAAATGTTGGGACATGAGTGGCATGCATTATCTATAGTTCGCATCTTTATTAAATTTTTGAGAGCACGAAAAATCGTTTCCCGGGGATGAAAAGTACTGTTTTCATTACTGTGATCAGGCAACTCCAAGCGTACTTTCAGAATATGAGAAATGAAAATGTATTTACGTATCCTCTCGGACCCCGAGGGTAGTCAACGGTATCTATTTGAGGTTCTAGGGAGCCAGTTCTGCACACGCGTTCCTTACGGATGGGGTTCTGTGATGCTGATGGCTAGATTTCATCCGCATTTGGTGAGGCGCTGCAAAGCCTCGTCGGATAGTCTTAGTATGAATGCCCCTGGGACCATGGTAAGGTAAAATAGTGGTTATTAATATATAGACACGGGTGAAAGACAGAAAGTTGCTCATTATTAATACCCGAAATTATACGACGCGTAATCTTAAGAACCTGTTTCGTTTCACCCGAGACAGTAACGAAAAGGTCGGTAAAACGATAGTAATATTTCTAACCGACCATTGTCCGCGCATAAATCATAACACCACATTTATAACCGACCGTGTACGCTTACATAAATAACCCGGAACGCAGTCTGTGTTCGTAATATAAACCGAGCGTTTTGATGAAAAATTGCGTTTTTCTATTTGTGTTTCGTTCTTAGGTCTGCGTTTAACGGCAGGCTATCGCATTGTTGACGTACTGTTATACTCATCCACTACGAGGGTTAATGCTTCCCTATAAGACTGCTGAGATGACTCAGCAGATTTAATACTTCATAAACCCAAGTACAAAGCTAGGACGCCAGTCTGTTTCCAATCCCGGTTGTGAGCGGTTGCTTTTAGAACTTACGTACTTTAAGTAGTGCACTTTAAAAATATAAGACTAGAGTATTTGAAATAGGATACTTTAAAATATATAAATATTTTTTTAAAGAATTAAATCCCTTTCGTTATAACAGTTCGCAAAACGAATATTATTCAAAATAGAGAAATATAATGTAGTTATTTCAAAATGGAATCTTACAAATTACTTGTTGAAAGTCATGTATATACTATTGCTTCCAAAACAATTTTAGTTACTGTGAAAGGAGAAGGAGCATATACATTCGTGGGCTTTTTAAAATTTATACTGAACTAATACACGATTTTACGACGTAGTTTGTATGAATAATTATTACTACATTTACTATTCGTGTAGGCACGGGGAAAGAGTACTATCTACGACAGCCGAGTGGCATGACGGTATAGGCTACAAAACAACGCACAGCTTGGAGGAAGCGCATTTTCGCCGTATGGTTGACTTTTTATCTAAAGCATACCCCCGTAACAATATTGCGTTGTATTTTGGCGTCTGTGGCCAGGTTTCAATCCCCCACTTCGAAGACAGCACATTGGTTGCATCTTTGGTGTTCCAAATGTCCATTAGGCGACAGTATATTATTATAAAAACAAATTAATTCATAATTAGTAAAAAGTTTAAATTCAAATGTTTTTATTCAAAATAAGTTCCACTGGAGAACACTTTTTGAAGGTCATAGATATAAGTTAAAATTTATTTTTACTTTCTATTCCTATGTACACCACTTTGCAACGTGTTATTGCTGTTAAGGAATAGCGGCAAGAAACTCCCCAGCAAGACGTCTAACTAAATATTGTTTTTCTTAATATTTCTTATTCTATTTATATCTCAAGTTTTCTTTTTTTTAATAAGTTTTATACAGAAGTATGTTACAGAATTACTTTTTGAAGAATTAATGGAGTTGTAGCAAACAGTGCATACTCAATAATAAAGAGTCTTGGATATACTCCCCTGTATCTGCAGGGGACAACCGCTTGAGGGCAAACCATCGCAGGGTAAGTGCCGTGGGGAGTATGGAATTTGCCACGTCGAGGTGGCACTAGCATCCCCACAGAAGTTCTATTGCCTATCAGCTCGGAGATACCCACTAAGACCCCTGAACGTTGCTCTAGCCGTCCGCACTGTAAGCTGTGGCCTTGCTAGCGCATTCAGCTCCAACACGGACGCAAGATACGATGCCCTGTGATTTTGCTTACAATTAAAATAGCTTTGGGATACCACCCCCTTAACTACAATCTCAATTGAAACGGAAAGTTTACTGAAAAATCAAACTGTGCGAGCAAAAGTCAATTTGAAAATTAAAAGTTACGGATTTGTTTTGTAAAACAATTTTTCTGCAACTAGGACTTGATTATATTTGTGTTAGTTAATTGATCGAATGAACAAATCTAAAGCATTTGAGTCATAATATTTCCGTGTTTAATTTATTTAAACAATTTTGGCTTTGCCATATTCGTTACTTGATTACTTTAATTTAAAATTTTACATATATACATACAGATATATTATCACACCCGTTTCCCGTAGAGTTAGGTAGAGACGATAGATTTCCACTTGCTACAATCTTGACATACATCTTTGCCTCGTCTATATTTATTAATCTCTGCATACATACACGTTTATTACATGTGCTTTTGACCTGGCCATTTTAAGACATCTACTATGTGATCGTAGTAAGTACGTCGTGGTCAATCAGCTCCAACTCTGTTACAACCTACACTGTTGTCATACACTTGTTTCGTCAGTCTCCTTTTAATCCGTTCTCTACATGTCTAAAACATCTTAACATTCCTTTCTCAAATCTTGTTGTTTCATCTTTTTTCAATTCACGACGTCCCTTATCACATTGTTCCTTGTCATATCATTGAATTTAACCTTGCATATACATCTCAAAGCTCTCATTTCTACTGCATTTGTAATTTCATGCTTCTTCTGCCATAACCAATTTTATTAAAATGTAAATAGGCGTATATTTTTTAAAGTAATTTTTGTTACGTTACGTTGTATGTGAGATTGCAATAGACATCTTTAAAAAGAATATAAGATTTTAAATTAAATTTTAATTTAGAAATTTAGTAGTCATTTGCCTGAACGAGATCGGACCTGTCATGATTTGTACCGACAGTGTGAGCTTTTGTACTTATTCTAGACTAGTACTATAGACACAGCGAGATTTGATCGGACTGAGACCGGAGCGAGATTGAATGGTTTTGTGACACTACTAGTGTAGACACAACGAGATTTGATCGGACCAAGAGCGGGGCAAGATTGAATCGTGTTGTGACACTACGAGTGTAGACGCAACGAGAATTGATCGGGCCGAGGCCGGAGTGAGATTGAATCGTGTTGTAACACTACTAGTGTAGACAACGAAATTTGATCGGGCCGAGGCCGGAGTGAGATTGAATCGTGTTGTGACACTACTAGTGTAGACACAACGAAATTTGATCGGGCCGAGGCCGGAGTGAGATTGTTTCGTGTTGTGACACTACTAGTGTAGATACAACGAAATTTGATCGAGTTGAGACCGAAGTGAGATTGAACCGTAAACGACATCATAGTGTGAATCGAGCCTTAATGGCGGCGGTATGTTATTTCAGCATTTCTATGCACGTAGCGGCAATTCCCTCTAAAGGCGGCCGAACATTATCGCCTAATTACCGAATTAATCAAAACTCCATACAAATAGTCACACCAAAACATTAACACAGGGCAAACGTCCCCTTTTACAACACCAAGCAGTAGATGACAAGTATAATCGCTTATCACAGTGGCTTTTTGGAGCATACTCGGCATTTTTGGGTCACGAATTACACCTGTCATATCACTTTGCCTAAGCTGCTGCAATTGAAATTTTCATTTAGCAGCAAATTTCCTCGGGCGGTTATATTTTAATTAAGAGCTGTACTTTGTACGTTAAACCCTTCTCAATTCTCCCGTCTTTATGGTTTGATATTGATAATTATAAAAGTACTAGCTGACCTGAGACACGTTTTCCGGTCTATATATCAAAAGTCACTTACTTTTGTGAGCACGTACACTAGTTAAGGACGAAGCGGAGCGGAAGCGTCAGCGGCACTCTTTGATTAGCTCCAGCTAAAGGAAGACGCGTCTACGCCGGTGTCGTGGAGCCGTCGTGACCGGGCAACTGTGTGTGGGCCCTGGGGAAGTGTTCCCATCTGCTATGTCTGTCGTCGAGATGAGACCGGGCCAGTATTCCACGCGCGACCTTTTCGCCTCCAATGGAATAGCATTTGCACGCTTCGCGCAGTTGAGAACAATGGAGATCCATTGCCGGGGGGAAGCCGAGTGCCCGACGCCTCCAAGTCGCCGCCTGCCAGAGCACGCGGAGTTGGCTACGTTATCTACCCACAGTGCTGGAATAAGGCGAAGCAAGGAACACAGTGGGTGCGGTTTTAGAGGGTTTTTCCGACTCGGGTAGGCACAACAGAAATGATTTTACTATTCCAATGCAGCGACTTCCACACTCACCTACTGCGATTACTCCTCGGTGGGTAGTCATCAAAAATTTCCCCTCGTCAAAAAAACGTTTATAAAATTTAATTTAAATCGGTTGAACGGTTACGGAGATTACCGTGAGCGAATATCGTGACACGGGATTTTAAATATTAAGACTAAGTGACTATATATCACCCCTCTTCTTTACTAAATATTTCTTAGTATCTTTCCATCATCTTTCTATAGTAATCAATATATATTAATTAAAGGCAGACAAAGAATCTACTAATGGCTGTTAGTAACGAATTTTATTAGATCTATCTCATAGACACTTGAAACAATACAACTAAAAGCCAATATAGAGTTACAGATGTCCTTTACAAAGCTTCATAAGGTCGAAATAAATCTAATTTAATAGGATACTCTTGTTGTATTTCTTGCGAAATATATTATTGAGCAGCAAATATAAATTACATTAGTACATTATATAGTTAAAGAGTTACAGGACTCGAATTAAAAATACCGTTGGAATTACTATAGAATTTATTATAACTATACAAACACGTACAACACAGGTACAAATATAACTGGACGCAATCAGTAAAAACTGCACGATTCAATAACACGCACTAAGTCCGTCACTATATAGCTCATCGAATGTACACACGTCTTGCTCGTGTCGTAATCGTCGCTTGACTGCCGATCTCTCCGTTCGGGCATTCCTTTATACTCAGCTTATAATATGTCTCGACTGTGTAAACAATGATTTCCAAGAATCACACCTGGCCACTGCCTACTATAAAGGATTACAATACACAATAGGCGGATTTTCTAATTACAAATTTTAAATACAAAGTAAACAAGAAGTCCAAATGCGGGCAGGTAATAAACTGATTTATGGCAGGCAGGTGTGCATTCACATTTGTCGGCGTGCTTCGTGGAATTTGGCTAAGTTGTAACAATATTATTAACATTATTTTTAGTATTCGTAGGTAAATAATGTCTAAATGTTGCGCACGCGTAGCCGTTTGGAAACACAAGGTTTAATTAAAGTTTTTTATAACCCCAAATTAAAACTAAACTTAATTCTCAGTTACAATATAGCCATATACAAGAGTTGAAAAAGGAATGTTAAGGTGGTTTGGGCATATAGAGAGAATGAATGAAATCAGAATCACAAAACAAGTATATGACAGCAATGTGACTGGTAGAGTCGGTGCCGGTAGACCGAGACGTACTCGCCGTGATCAAATTGAAGATATTTTGATGAAAGGTTAGATAAAAAGTAGTTTAAATAAGCGTGTATGTATGAAAAGATTAATGAAAGTTGATGAAGGGAAAAGTGTTTGTCAGGATCGCAGCAGGTGGAGATCCATCGTCCCTGCCTACCCCAATGGGAAACAGCCGTGTCAATATGTATGTACAATATAGCCACTCTATTGAAACTGCATATTGACAATTTTATTTAAAACCAAACGAATGTGTATTTTGAAAGAAAGAAAGAATTAAAAATATTTTATTCAGGACAAAAACAAAGAGACAATAAATAGACAATAGAAACAAAGTAAGTCCTAAATTGGACCCAGTTTCAGCATAAAGCTAGCCAACAAGGACCAGCGCTGTTCTTCCGCCTGGGACCAGAAAGTGAAGTAACGGTGGACAATACAAAACACATGACAACAACATCATATATCTACCATATAATGCAGTTTGAATGATAAATGAATTGCAGATTTATGTTTAAAAAATCTCAAATATACTTTTGTGAAATATAACTTTCCAATTTTGTGGTTGTCACAAGAGCTCCGTTATTCAGTGTTAATCAAGTACCTATCTATACTTCTATTACAAAGAGGAAATTTTTGTGTTTTTGTATGTTAACGAATAAACTCGCAAAAACTACTTGACCGATTTCAAAAATTCTTTTTCTTTCAACCGGGGGAAATGCATTTCGCACATACCGGGTCCTTTGCTAGGGATTAGACCGTTGTCGATCATGCAGGCATTCCACTGAGGGCAATCCAAACAGTAACCGACCGGCTTGTGTGGAGACTCGAACCAATGGACAAATGCCCAAGGGCTAATACCCCACTAAAACCCTCCTCCCATATGCCCCGCGCTTATGGTACGAAAGGCATGAGACTTAGAACGTAGTTACGCCCACGCCGATCCTAGCGCAAAAGTGCCTGAGAGTGCCCCGGGAATCAGAGCAAACTCACTTCGTCAACAGGGCTGAAGACTCCTCTGCTCCCTAGATGCTAGAGGGCCCCTGCAGCGGTATTTCAGGGAGGGAGATCATGCGCACATCTGCGCCTCCGGGCCCCCGAGTGACGTCGGCGCCCGCGAGACGCATGTCACCATTATAATGCTTTTTTTTTTTAAGTCGGGGTAAATGCATTTCGCACATACCGGGTCCTTTGCTAGGGATTAGACCGTTGTTGATCATGGAGGCTTTCCACTGAGGCAATCCAAACAATAATCAACCGGCTTGTGTGGAGACTCGACTAATCAATACCCCACTAAAACCACCCTCCTCCCATGTGCCCCGCGCTTATGGTAGGAAAGGCGTGAGATACAGAACGTAGTTACGCCCACACCGATCCTAGCGCACAAATGCTTGAGAATGCCCCGGGAGAGGCAAACTCACTTCGTCAACAGGGGTGAAGACTCCTCTGCTCCCTAGATGCTAGAGGGCCCCTGCAGCGGTATTTTAGGGAGGGAGGTCATGCGCATACCTGCGCCTCCGGGCTCCCGACTGACGTCGGCGCCCGCGAGACGCATGCGCACTACCATCTCTCTCCCTATCTCGTTCCGCAGTCTCCTTATGAGACACTACCGTCTCGCAGAAATTGGCCGCACCCGCCCACCAATCGTCGCTGTGCAGCATGGCTTGCACCAGATCGCCCAGCGATTCGATCGGTCCTACAAGTGTCTCGAGTTCAAACCTCTGAGGTGCCCATGCTGCGCACTCGACTAGCTTGTGTAACGCCGTGTCTAGCGCGCCACATTGGCGGCATTGGGGTGAAGGCAAGCAGCCCGCAATCTGACACAGATACTTATCGAAGCAACCGTGCCCGGTAAGTATCTGTGTCATTCTGAAGGTCAGGGTCCCGCGTTTCCGCGAGAACCATCGCAACAGCTGCGGTCGAACCGCTTCCACCGTGTCAATGCCAGCAACAGGGTTTTCCAACTCTACTGACCAAGATTGGATCATGGCCGCGGTTTCCCGCGTCCTGATCACCTGGAGTTCGGCCTGGCCATAGACCAGGCCACGGGCGAGGGTATCCTGTCGGGAGCGCCGAACTTTGGCTATCACGTCCGCCTGGAGAGGCCAGGGCGGATCACCTGCCAAGAGTGTCGACGCCGTCCACGACACTGTACGGTATCCTCGGATGGTCCTCACCGCCAGGACCCGTTGTGCGCGGCACAACAAAGTCCTATTGTGGCGGTGAAGTGCAGTGGACCATACGGGTGCACCGTACAGGGCCATACTCCTAAGGATGCCCATGTAGAGTTTCCT
The DNA here is from genome assembly GCA_039645545.1 of Dendrolimus houi. Taxonomy (NCBI): domain Eukaryota; kingdom Metazoa; phylum Arthropoda; class Insecta; order Lepidoptera; family Lasiocampidae; genus Dendrolimus; species Dendrolimus houi. The sequence continues at coordinate 22,911,786 of CM077126.1, read as the reverse complement.
AGTCCCCCCCCCGGTCCCCCCCCGGTCCCCCCACGTTGGGAAGAAGCCGAGAGAGGGCGCCTGCGGACCTCACGAGCTTGGGAACTAGCTGCTCAAAGTGCGCTTTAAACAGCCATTTCCCATCGAGAATTAGCCCCAGATATTTCATCTGGGGGCCTACACGAATGTCCACCCCTTGGACTGTAACGGACAAGTCCGCGGGGGGGTTACGAAACCGCCTATGGAACATGATGGCCTCCGTTTTCGCGGGGGAGACCTTCAAGCCCAGCCTACCTATTCTTCGGACCACGATCGCCAATCCGGCGTTGGCGAGGTCCACGGATTCCGCGAATGACGCAGCGCGTGCCGTAAGTAGGGTGTCATCCGCACCATTATAATGCTACATCATCCCTGAGTAACATAGACTTTATTTATTACTATAAAAAAATAATACCTACTGAAACTTCAATAATGTAATCAAAGGTGTAAAAAATAGCCACAAAGCACCCATGCGAAGCCAAGACGGGCCGCTACTGTATTTATAATGTGGATTGATCGGGATGAGGGAGGAAGGGGAGGAGCATATTATGGTTATGATGTCGATTGCCAATAATGCAACACTGAGATCGCCACCAAGCTCTTTCAGTAATCATTCATATAAATTACTTTATTAAACATTAGTATAAAGTACATTTAAAAAAAAGACGAATAACAATAATTATGAAGTAAAGGTATGTTGCTGGGGACTTTGTTGCGCCGCTTCTTCTCTTTTAACAGTAACTAAAATTGGGCTGGGCGTGCCCAGTCTCTTCAGGCGTTCAACGGACTCGTAAAGTCAATCATAACATCTTCATCTCTCCCATATTTACGTAATTATTTATTTATATATATATATCAATATATGTATATTTTTGTCTTATACTTGCCATTTAAAAAATTTATTTATATACTTTTTTATCCTAGTTATATTGCAAAACCCACATGTTACACAATTTCTCTCTAATCCATCCTAAGGTTGTCTGGAAGAAATTACTTTTAGTGATAAGACCGCCTATTGTCTTCTATACTTAACTTCTTGAATTGTATCTTAATGTTATGCAATAAAGTATTGGTATTCGATTCTAAAGTATTCTATTCGAAAATTGCTTTGGAAGCGGTGGTTGACTCATGACTTTGAATAAGTAATCTGTAAGATTCCATTTTGAAATAAATACATTCGTTGGATGACTCTTAAGTTTTTTTAATAGTGTCCTAAAATCACAATTTGCAAATACACTGGCTAAAGTGTAAAGTCACTACCTGTTGCCCTGTATATGTATTCTCAATACACCTATCTCTATGATAGGTTATCTTTTATCCCGGAAAATGGGATAGTTTTCGGGATAAAATCACGCAAATTGATTTACTACAATTAAAAGAGATCACTTCTTAACGATAAGACCGTTCATTGTGTACATTTAGACTATTTTTAGGCTATAAGTTATCTGTAATCGTGTACAATAACTTCGAACCGCTCCCGGCAAAATTTCCGTGGGATTTTCCGGGATAAAAATATCACACATTTTATTAGATAAAATTTGCTATCGATCAGTAAAAAAAATCGCAATTGAATTAGATTTTTTTTAATCTAGCCATTTTAAATAACTCCCAGAAAAATTGCCGCGGGATTTCCGGAATATTTTTTTAAATAGCTTCAATGTACAGAATATATGTATGTTTAGAATTTTTTAAATATCTATAAATTTTCCGGATGCGTATAGCATCTACATAAAAATTTTATGCAATGTAACCAGTGTTGCTTGCCTGCCCTCAAAACTAACTAGAGTCCAATGGGAATTTCACCGCGGCGAATCTCTATTTGTATAAATATTATAAACGCGAAAGTATGTAAGAATGGATGTATGTTTGTTACTCTTTCACGCAAAAACCACTGAATGGATTTTGATCAAACTTTACAGTAATATAGCTTACACATCAGAATAACACATAGGCTATAATTTATAAAGATATAGTGTGAATTACTCAAAATATAACGATTTTCCATCACCACGCGGGTGAAACGCGGGCGCGGCTAGTTAATAATATTTATTTAAATTACCGGTTATATAGTAACCAATCCCTCCACTATAAATAGCAAGGTTCTCTGAACTGCCTTTACACGTCTGATTGCACAACTTGCTGTCAAAACAGCAATACTGTACGTCATAATATTTACATTTGTGGTCGTCGTCCGTATGCGATGTTTACGAATCTTTGATATCTAAGGGTTGACGTCACTCATACCTACTGATGAAAGTGAATGACTATTCCTTCACTTTCTACACTTCTACTTCTACTTCACTAACAATAAACACACCACTGCTGGGCTCGGGCCTCCCATTTTTATAGGGGATCGGACGGTATACCCGCCATGCTTGTCCAAGGCGGTTGGCGAGTTTAAAATATCGCTTATTTTGACGTGCCGGTTTCATCACGATGTTTTCCTTCACCGTTAGCACGTGGTAATTATAATATTATGCACATTAGGTCCGACAACTGCCAAAGTGGTGCATGCTTTGCGGCCAGGATTCAAGCCCGCTCCCTTCGAGTTTGGGACGCGTGCACTAACCACTAAGCTACCATGGCTTACTCTTTACTGTCTTACTAGCAACATCAATTTCTGGGCGTGGACGCCATTTCCACCATAAATAGAAATAGAGTTGATCATGTAAAAGATCAGACGTTAAAATACCATTTTTATTCATCTCAATTATCGAATGTACATACTCGTATATAACAAACAGTATAATATCTTCATACCCAAGACAGTGAAGAAAAAACAATCACATTTCTTTTTTGAATATACTAAGTCTATTTCAAATAGGACAGTATGGAAAAAATTTCGTAAATGGTGAAATAAACATTCTGGTTCAAAGAACAAGATTATTATAGAACATTAAAAGTAATAAATGTTTTTTTTTTTTAATTTAAATTAATACTTATTTCGTAAGTAAGTTTACAATAACGCTACAAGTTACGTTTTATGTTTGTGTCAGTCATACCGTTATTTGAAATAGACTAGTATGTTTATCAATTTCACTTATTGTAAGTAAGGATGTACAGTTTTAAAAATCGATATTGTAACCATATTACCTACTCGATGTCTCTTTACCTGGTAATACCTGTTGCTTCGAAACGTCTTCTAGATACTTCGATTTTATGGCTTTACTTGGGGTAACTTTTACGTTGCACGAACAAAAGTTTGCAGACTTTGGTCTTGGGACGTGTGATATAGTCAACCCTATCTCTATAATATTAATTAACATAGTGTTATTGCGGTGTTTATACTACAAAAGTAACTAACAAAAATAAAATTAATTATAAGTTATGATTCTTGCAACAATAATTAGCTACCTTAGAGAGTTAATATGACACCTGCATTCGACCAAAGTTAAAGTGAGAATGATCTTTCGTCATTACGCCCGGTCGCTTTTATATCCGATTAGTAAACACAACTACCCGCAAATATTACAATAGTAGAATAATAGGTGGTACTATTTGGAAGAAATGTTATTAACAATGGTTACTACATAGTGATGACTAGCTTTTTCCGCGACTTCCTTCACGTTAATATAAATTTTATAGACAAAGCGGAGGTCCGGCAGGGGAGTCCACACGCCCACCGGTAATACTCTTCCCGGAGCCGGAGAAAGTACAAAAATGCATTCCTCCGGCGTTATAAAATAATATATATGTTATAATTCTTAGAAATGTGGATCTAAATTTTTAATTCAAAATACTTATTCGTAATCTAGCGATTGTGGAACTTACCCAATTTATTTAAATTTAGTATGAAATCCCGGTGTACCCCAGTCGTAACTTGTCACAGCTATTCAGACTTACTTGTCTCATTTCCAGACAACTGGCGACAGGCGACGGACGTATCTACCTTTTGCAGACGGAAATAATGGCTTAAAATAATTTCGCCATGTATGTAACATTTGTTAAACCTTTAGTAAACTTGTAAAGGGAGTTTAGATTCAGAAGTCATGAGAATAATGTTAGTATTTTATTAAATCTGATGAGTGTGTTATATTCCACGTATAATAAAGGATGATTTCCACCAAACTGTTCGCATCGAATCGGAAAGGATACGAACGGATGCAGCGACAAACGATCGCGTCCGGCAGGATGTCGACGCACACGATCGGCTCCCTACCGTCGCTTGCGCACGTATCCGTCTCTGCGCCTAGTCATATACTTTCATTCCTACCGTGTTTACGTGTTCTAATTTTAAGGACTATACGCGACGACTGCGATGGCGCGTTTCCGACCATGCGCGCCAAAGCTCGGCAAGCGTCCACAAGCACAAGCGTGTAAAGAGGGCGTTTGGCTTGGCTTGCGTGAGCTCGTGGACGCTTGTATTCGATCCGGTCTAGTGTCGGTTTTTGGACACAGATCAAAGGGCGCTTGCGGCAAGCGCTTGCGATGCGTTCGCACGTTGGCATCACAAGCATCTGCACTAAGCGCTTTTTTGTCCGCTTTAAAAAAAAGCGCTTAGTGCAACGTGTATTAATTTAAAATCTTCCTTCGTTATATCGCGTATTGTTCATACGATACAAAGACATTCGTCCGTCAGCTGCAAAAACGAATACTTTCTCATCCATGAAATACAAGTTCGGTGTCCGCCATGCTTGGATATACGTAGCACACTGACGCATTCACAAGCGTGTAAACGACTTCCAAATGCCAAGCGAGATCTGTGGACGCTTGGGGCTTGTGGATGCTTGTAGAGCCTTGGCAAACATGGAAACGCACCATCAGATACGATATCAAACGAACGGAGCCGATTCCGCGTCACAGCATCTGTGCGCGTCTTGGTAATATAGGCTTTAACTACTGTGTACACGATTTAATATCGTTTAAAGATCGTAAAATCCACTCTGATCTATACGATGCTAGCCGTTTGGTGGATCATCAACAAATTATCCTTAATAGTTTCCGTGGATGTGACTAATGCCTACATTGTCATAAACGGGCATTTGGATATGGTGTTATAATAAACCTTTAATCGAAAATATCATAATATATAATGTTAAAACAGATTTTCGTGGAATTTATTTTTCAGGTTCTCGATCTCAAATCTCCGTCTCATAGTTCGAAAGTAATAGGTGGATGGGCAAAATTTTTATAATATTGGAAATTCGATTATTATTTACCTATTATAATGATAACCTTACCACCGCGGAAAAAGCGTAGTGAAGCGAAGCGCAACGAAGTGGAGGCGTGTTAGATCCGCCACGGTGAGTTCGCATTACCACTTCCGAAGGAATACTATTGTCACCCGAGTTGGGGATATCTATTAAATGTCTTGGGTGTTCCATCCTTCGCCTTAAGCCAGGGCTTCAGGTTTACGGCCTGGCCACTACGCAGGCCTTGGCTTAGCTGTTATTTACACACTTGAACCATATTAAATAAAGGTCACTATGCTTTTAATATTTGATTAACAATACCTAACGACTATGTATATTGAAAACAAAGCGTTCAACGCCCATTTACACGTATGGCAGATACACCGTATACTTACTGTTATCATGATTTAATTACAATATTACATAGCATATGTTTAAATATGTTAGACAACGTAAGCCACATCTAAATTTAGGTATTACAGTAGAATATTTTTAAAATTAATCATCTAATGACACAATTTATCTAAAACTAGCTGTGCCCGCGATATCGTCCGCGTGTAATTTGTTTTCAAAACCCCCCGATTTTGAAACATTCTTCATTGGTGCTCTGCTCCTATTGATCTTAGCGTGATGATATATAGCCTATAGCCTTCCCCGATAAATGGGCTATCCAACACTGAAAGAATTTTTCAAACCAGACCAGTAGTTCCTGAGATTAGTGCGTTCAATCAAACAAACTCTTCAGCTTTATATATTAGTATAAGATTTTATCCAAAAATTTATCTGGTAAGAAAAAAGACGGTATACCTACAAAAGGATAAGACGATTTTATAAACTTTTCACTTTCTTACTTATAAGTCTCTAAATACTTAAACTTTCTCCACTGTACAAGATTATAATTTATTCTATATAAAGGTAGTTAGTTATCTAAAAACACTAGTAACGAGATCCAAGTAAAAAGTTCTATCGCCATTCTTCCCCTCAGTTAGACAATATACTACCAGCACTGTTTCGAGTGTTTTCAAAAGTAATAAGAAGATCGGTTCGGAGACAATTTGATTTGACAAGAGCACCTGCGGCCCGTCCCAAGTTTATTTACATCAAGGCCTGAGTTTCTTGTAGCGTAATTTTAGGACCTAAATCTTATTACTAGGTAACCTTTGTTGCCGGCTTTCACTGATTTTAAACAATTTTCAATCCTAATTTTATGCTATAGATATTATTGATAGATAATTGTTTATTATACACCAAAGCATAGATGAACAGAAGTAGAACAAGACAAGAGATAGTACAAAGGGCGGCCTTATCGTTAAGAAGATCTCTTCCAGGCAACCTTTGGCAGGGATTAATAAATTTTTAATACTGACGGTGGTGCAGTGAATAAATAATGATGAATGATAAATGAACATAGTACACATAGTACAAAACATATACACCCACGTATATATATATGACAAAACAAACACACATATACTTATATAATAGCATTAGGAATACACAATCGAAAAGTAATGCTTCTGAATCTGATTTTTATAGCACGGTTAGGATTTGGCTTGTCTTATAGCAATAGGTAACTCATTCCAGAGACGCACAGCCTGGACAGTGAGAGTTATTATAAAAGCAGTAAGTACTTGTGTGCAGGTGTTTTTTTTTAATATACTGTTATATATTTATTTTCTTTGCATAAATATGTAATAAAAAAATAATAATAAAGAGGTTTTTTGTGAAAAACACAATTCACATTATTTAAGTACGTTGGTCCCCAAATTAGATCGATCTATATCTTGGGGACCTCCCTAAATAGTACAATTCCATTCGTGAAATTATTGTTTTAAACATGAATTACTATGTTTTATGTATTTAATCATGTGAGTATATATGTCTATACGTACACGTGCTTACGATTTATATGTGTACAATGTGGGTACATATATATAGATTCATATTTATTTACACCTAAGAAAATGCTATCAACAATAGTTGTTTCGTATTAAACTATTTCAGGTTGTTCTAACACATTATTCAAAAGTTAAATACCAAGGGCGATGTAGCAGTCACTTTTCACGTCAATTTTTTTCATAAACTGCCTTCCGATAAAACTGTCTACACTGAAAAAATCAAACGTTTAGTATGTGATTTCAATATAGCATTATCTAGCGGCATATAGATTACGTATCATTAAATTTATTTTATATAGATACAATCATTTCCAACAAAAATACAATAAAAACTGATGAACAGACGGACACAATGATTTTATGAGGGTCTCGTTTTTGCTAAAATAGCTACGATCTTCTAAAAATGCCAACTTTCACGTTTCATTACTAACAGGCATGAATGTTGTACAAAAAGTCGTGTCACATACTACAAATAAAAATACTAATATAGGAGATTAGGCGGCTTAGTTTTTATTGCGTCTTTTCTTCATTACTGTATTTTTGTTTGATAATGCCCTGCCTTTACTATATACTGTAATTTTTGTACATAAACAGATAAACGTTTCTTATCATTTATTGTTACAGTTATATGTATATCTAGTTCCAAATAACATTTTACACCAAAATGTTAAAGCTTTCAAAAGTTTTCATTGAATAATCTCAGTTACTAAGTTTGTTTGTAAAACTTCAGTAATGTTAAATCCAAATTTAGGAGAATACTGATGGAGCCGAATAAAAGGGACTCTGGTACCAAATGGTGAGCTTACTAAAGTTTTTGGGCTCCTAGTAGACTTATCCACATTGTCTCGAATAATCACTTTATGTATGTATTGTATAGAAATATTTTTGAAGTGAAACTTCTTTAGGATAGTTATGGTTTGAATCTCGATGAAATGAGAAAGCGACTCTAAAAAGAGATAAACACATACATCTGTAGGACTAATACTGCGAGAGAATAAGATAGAATACATTATATTTGATAATTTAAACACTGTGCTCAATTGCTCATACAGAGAGAGTTGGAAATGTTTTAAATGTTTTCATTAATACTTCATATTTCGTGTTTTAAAGCTTAAATATATTATAACGATATAATATATGAAATGTGACGTCACGAAGTTTAGAATCTCTCCCACCCCTTGCCACATTTTGTTTCACTTCTACTGCATGTGAACTGCACACAGACACAACTTTTTTCAAATTTTCTATTGAACTGTGTTCTATTCTCAAACTGAGTTTGATAAATCTAGTGTAAACATAGTTCTCTTTAGGCAAGTTGGTAAACATGTTAAAATTGTCAGTTACTAGGTTTTGATATGGGGCAACCAACTGGGCTGATATTATTTATATCGTTACCTCAAGGAAAATAATATACACCAAACATAACTTTTAATGAGTCATTTCGAAGAATTATTGACGTTCAAACATCGATACACGGAACCACTTGAAAGTTACTTTGATACCAAAATAACTTTAATCGGGGCATATGAACGTGGCTTATTAAGCGTGATAAAATTCTTGAAGAGATAGTAAAGTTTTGCATTCGGCGCCTTAGTAACTGACAATTTTCAAGACCTCGGGAGCCACCTGTTGTTGCCTACATTAAAAAAGTTAGTTATTACCATCGTTATATTTTTTCTAAATCTGACTGACGATAATCTGAAGACTATGTGTAGAAAATAGAATAAAGTATAACACGTGAAAAAGGATAAGCGGACTATAGTTCTATAGGTGTAAATTAATACTAGAAAGAAAACTTCTGTAATTGTGAAATGCAGTTTATTGGAGATTATTTTACACGTTGTTAATGATTGCAACTCAGCAACCGCTGGTACGTCTCTAAATTAAAACAACAAATGAAATAGACCTATAAAGAGGCCGTCGTCAAAAACATGGAAAAATAAAAATGTCAGTTGCATGAATAAAACAATAGAATGGTTTCAATTTTGAATTCGCTCAGGTTATAATTTATTCGACTGATAACTTTGATCTGATGATTGAAAAAATTGGGCCTTAGTTACGTAATAATATATGACTTATGTAGTGGCCACTAAATAACTTTTCAGCGCTATACAAATTACACCTTTTTAAATTTCATTCATATGTATACCTGTAGCCTGTGTAAAAATTGATTGTAACATAGGCAGACAGAGAAACAGACGGATGGATGGGTATAGCGATTTTATAAGGGTTTCATTTTTCCCAAAATATTGAGTGTTATTTTAAGTTCTGGAAGTATTTTTGATTATTTAGGGTTTCATAGCCAAATAAAAAGAAAAATGTTATAGTGCATATTAAAGTGGTTGTTACTCCGTCCACGCAGTTAGACTATTATAGAACGCCCTGCCACATACGATCCAAGATAGTTCATCGGAGAGCAGTTTCAAAAAAAAAAGTCAAAGAGCGCCGCTACCTGTCTTGATGTCTTAATAGTACTTAATTTGTCATTTTAATTAATAAATAACGTCAATGATGAATTATTAATTACTAACATAAGTAAACAGAAACAGATGGATCTTTGAGTAAAGGTGCTTTAAATTGACCCATTGAATTTATAAGTACAGATTTCATGGTTTTCCTTTCATTAAATTTACCAAGCATTCAAGAAAGAAAGAATTTATTGGTCTCCAGTTACAAGCTAAACAAGTACAATATATAATAGTGCTTAATTTAACATTATGCGACAATCATTACTCCCCGTACTAGTTTTAAACTGTGTTACAGCAGAGTAAGTTCACGTCCCGTAAGTTAAAAATATCATAAAGATAGATATTTGTTTCAAACTACCTTTGAAATAATTTGTAGCACACAAAAAATGAGTTCGTACATTATCAATTAGACAGTATATGTAAAGTATACAGAGAAAGCAACATTATTTGTTAAGTAAAAATAAATATACACATATATTTTATTTATATTACACATGTATATCTATTTTCTGCAGTATTGATAGATACATAATAACTATACATTATAATATATAATATAATTAAATACAAATTTGGTATAGAGAAATATATATTAAAGATTAACCATAAAATAACATTTTCATCATAAGAATAAATAGATATTTTTTTGTTTTTATAAGTATATTGTGTTTATTATATATTTATACAAATTTTCATTTGATAATTTTAAGTAAATTTTCTGTTCCTTCATAATCTAATTTTTGCAAACATATATCCAGTGCTTTTTTACATTGATATCTCGATTTATCTTTTAAATTTACAGACTTATTCAAACGATTATACAACAGTGGAGCCAAAAATAGGTAAAATTATGAGCGAATTCTGTTTTACATTGTTGAATTTTGTAGACTTCATGTTTTCGTGTGTTACGTGTATGTTCATTATTTTTATTAGGGCAAGTATGTTGTTTTATGATTATTGTTTTCAAGTATATTTGTCTTACTGTAAGTACATTGAATTCCTTGTAAATTTCAGTTGTAGGATATCTAAATGGTTTAAAATTAATTACTTTAATAATTGTTCTCTGTGTTCTCTCTATTTAAATTAAAGCGGTTTTATTAGCTGCTCCCCAAGCTGATATTCCGTATGAAATTAAAGATTGACATAGAGTAAAATATACAATTTTATAGGTATTTATATCTCTAAGATGACGTAGTTTTTTAAATATTGGAATCAGTTTGCGGATTCGTGGTTTGAGACAATCAAAATGTTGTTTCCAATTTAAGTTTCTATCGATTATGATACCGAGGTGCCTAATACTATCAGTTGCAGTCAAGGTGTAACAATTACAAACTGAACTCTGCTGGTTTGCACAATTATGAATTTTAATTGTAAAGTCCAATTTAGGTTGAGAACTGTTATAAATAGAAAAGGGTATGTATTTTGTTTTGGATAAATTTAGTGTTAGTAGGTTATCATTAAGCCAGTTTATTATTAGACGTATACCATTCTCAGTTACTGTACGTACTTCTTCCCAAGTATTACCCCGAAATACAATAACCGTGTCGTCAGCGAAAGTTATAATTTTTGCATTAGGTATTATGGTTTCACAAAGACTATTAATATATACTAAAAATAAGGTTGGGCCAAGGACAGAACCTTGTGGCACGCCAAAATGTATTGATTTTTTAGTACTATGGTTTTCACCTATTTTTACAATTTGAGTTCTATCTTTTAAGTAGTCTTTTTAAAGATTTAATGGAATACTAGATAGCTCCAATTTACGCAATAAAATGGAAACAGAAACAGTGTCGAAAGCCTTGGCTAGATCCAGGAATACTCCGACACATTTTAACTTATTGTCTAAATTTTCAGCACTATGAGTTGTTAGGTGTAAAATTGCGTCTGTTGTAGATCTTCCTTCACGAAAACCGTATTGGTTATCGGAAAGGAGATCATTTTTTTCTAGGTAATCCTTGAGTCGCTTGTTTATAAGTTTTTCCAGGACTTTCGCCAATGTAGGTAGAAGGGATATAGGGCGGTAATTAGAGACACTATATAAGTATGTTAGAGAGATTTCATCCTTGTGATTGACCCTAACGATCGATGCAATAAAATTACAGGTGTAATTTTTACAGATTTTAGTCGGTTCGATTCCCGGGTGAAGCATGAGATTTTTTTAAAATCTTTGAATGCAGTTTTATTTCTTTTCAAAAATAAAGAAATGTTTCTTTGGAGTAAACTTTGCTATCTGTATTATTTAGAGTACTTTCCTTCCTGGTGGCTTTAAAAAAGTGAAGTCCTTATAGCAGGGTTTGTTGAAAAGAAATTCCTAATTGAGGTATATGGGAATAAAACCAATCATCACCAATATATATATATATATATGCGTGTGTGTGTGTGTGTGTGTGTGTATGTTTTTCTGTAGTATATAATTAGTAATTATATGTAATTAGTAGTAGTTGGATTTTTTTATATATTTATATTATATAGTTGAATGATAAAATATTTTAGTGTGTACAACTCTGCCTTTTGTTTCTCCCCTTCTCGCTAGACTCTTAGGTTTGCTGGAAAAAAGCTCTATTAGGATTAAGCTCGTCTTTGTATATCATCACTATTGTATTATTTTGTATGTGAATTTTGTGTACAATAAAGAACAAAAAGTTGACGTTAATCGTCTTGTAGCGTCGTAGCCCGTAGACGGCTTCTTTGGTTGAGCGGGCCAAGCCTTTGCCGACCGACCTCACCACAAAGCAGAGGATCCCGGTTCGATGCCTGGCATGGTAAATTTTGTAAGCGAACTTTCTGTTATTTAGTACGGTCTGGGTGTCTAGGATCGGTCAACAAAACATTTGCCTCTAGATTCCTTCTGCGTACAGCAGAGTTGTGGAATGCACTACCAGAGTTCGTATTTCCCGAATAGTACAATCTTGTGTCTCTTGTGAATAGATGTTATCCAGGTAAGTGAGCTTTATCATCAAGCACATCGTTTGTTTTTTTGAAGTGAAATTTCTTTAGAATCGTTCTGATTTGAAACTGGATGAAACGAAAAAGCTACACTAAAAAGAGATTAACATATAAATCTATAGGACTAAGCCTGCGAGAGAATGAGATATGAGTTTTACACTATGCAGCACATATTAGAGAGTTAATAAGACCGATGATTAAACACAGGTCCAATTTGGACCTATAGAAAACTGATAATAATATTTTAGATTAAAACAGTGAATACCGAAAGTATACAGTGATACAGTGAAAGTGATACTTAATGTAATTTTAATATTTTATTAATATAAATTGAATTATATTTATATTAATAAAAGTTAGAGAAAAATTATCTATGAGTATATATATTCTCTGAAGTTTCACTTCTACTGCATGTTCATTGTGCACACACACACAATATTTTTTTTAATCTATTTTATTTCATAAAAGGTTTTGTCACTAAGTGAGGATGCCACCCCTGCAATAACATATATCAAATAATACTAATTACGGGTGATCGTGGTACGTATCTATACTTCTATACTAATAAATATTATAAAGCGGAAAAATTTGTATTTTTGTATGTTTGTAACGAATAAACTCAAAAACTACTAGACCGATTTCAAAAATACTTAAACCGTTAGAATGCTACATTTTCCCTGAGTAACATAGACTACATTTAATTTAAATAATTAGTTTCTAAACTTTTTTCACGGCAGGACAATGTCTGCCGGGACCGCTAGTTACTAAGAAAACACTTAAAATCGTGCCTAGAAAAAGCAGATAAATCCGCATCAACATTTCGCAGCTGCTGTCAAATGTAGGTCGGGCTCAACCTATCCCTCTTTTAAACCCGTTAATCCCAGCCCGGTTTCCAATGGACCCCTTTCACTCGTACTGGTATTAACTTACAAACGATGTCAGGTATTGTTCCCAGACTTGGCAACTCGTTCGCGTGTCCCATTTAACGAGGGCTTTAAAGTCGAATTTATAATTTTATGTATTGTGATTAATACTTGTGATAATAGAACATGTATGTAAATAATATTTCTATGAATCAAGTGAATAAAAAGTTTGTGTAGCATAGCAGCATCCGAGAGACTGACGAGGTGGCATGATGCCGGCCGCGGCTCGCTGATTGGCCTGTGGTATGACTCATTGCCCATACATTACAGTTTTGATATGTAGAGATCATGGATGAAATAAAGCTGACAAAGCAGGTGTATAATAGCAGCGTGCAATGCAGATTTGGCAGCGAGAGACCTCTCTCCTTTCATCTTCTCCCGATTATTTGGTGTGGGCACAATGTCTTTTCCTTTCATAATCCTCTATTCTGACAGAGGTTCTTTGTCACGCCACAAATCATCATCTCATCCTTCAAACTTCTTGTCCGTGCTTGAACGAAGAAAGAATACAATTTCTTACGGCAGAGCGGCCTGTCGTAAGACGCGACAAAACAACTCATAGCCAGGTGGTAGGGTATTTGATTGTCGAGATGGCTACCAGCCTTGGGCTGGACTATGCTGTCATAACAACCTTGAATTGTGTTCCGCATTGTATTCCACATGACCAGGTTCCAGTCTCCCTTATAAAGCGGCAGCTGGCAGCACATTGGTGGCACCTTTGGTGTTACAAATGCCTGTAAGCGATGGTAACCGCTTTCCATCAGGTGGGCTATCTGTCTGTCTGTTGAACTCTTGCAGTAAAAGAAAAGCAAAAAAACATATTAGTACGTGTTTCTATGCCATATACATACATATAACACAAACATACACTATTCAAGGATAATCTAAGCAAAATGATAAACAACGCGCGTATAAAATATACTCAAAATAAAATTAAACGACCGACACACAAACAGACAAGCGGCTAGATTTTCAATATTTATGTAACGCCACAGCGCATCCGATTGATGTTTTATTTAGATTTATTTGAAAATTTTACCCTGCAATTTGGATCTCATTTGAAAATTTTTCAGCGAAAATCAATAATGTAATGAAAGAAATATTATATGAAAGAAAATTATATAACGCAAAGTATTCTGTAATAGAAGAAACATAAGATAAATAATGTTAGATGATAAATAAATTAGAAGATAATATCATTAGACAAAATAATGTAATGATGGAAATATTGTTACTTGTTATAACTGCTAGCCAATAACTGACAAGAACAAAACTTTTCGCAAATTATTCTTGAAGACATGAGTGGAAGGAGTTTTGTAACATTTTTCAGATCTTTGCGTCGAATGAAGGTGTAATGTGCATACATGCATACAAAGCATATTAGACCTTAAATTATCAATCTCAGCTGTTTACAAGCTTTTATTTAACTTGCAATGGATGTACCTATTGTTACAACTCAGGTCATATCTGAAACAAAGCACATTTATTACCTGCCAGCATTTAAACTAATTGTAAATCTTTTACGATCGTCTTCTTTTGTTTACTTTGTTTTATTGAATTACGACCTTCTGTATTACGTTTGGACTTGTTGTGTTCGGTTATATTTGTACCTGTGTTATACGTGTTTGTATAGTTCTAATAAAATCTATAATAATTCCAAAGGCATTTCAATTCGAGTCCTGCAACTCGTAATACTATGTATGTAAGTTCGGGTGGAATCTTGCAAGTTAAATTTGATCAACTTCCCGGTTTCTGACTGAGCTGAAATTTTGTACATATACATATCGCATATGTATGTCGCGTGACAATATGGTACCATGGAGCTGATTTGATGATGTAGCGGAAAGTAGCCATAGGAACTCCTGTACTAAACAAGATAGACCCATCATGTTTGGGCTTGTTTTACTTGTCTTGGCTAGCACTCTGCTACTTATCCAGAATCTCAAAAGCTTGTATTTAAAAACCTTTTTAGAAAAGCTTATTTACTGCAAAATTACAGCAGACAAGCTGACGATCCCCCTGATGGAAACCGGTTACCGTCGCCATGTGCACGTTTGCAAAACCAGAAACGTTTACGTAGTATTTTTGTTAACGCTGGGGAAATTCATTAGCACATACCCTCGGGCCCCGGGGGAGGTCACAGAAGGGTAAGTGAGACTCCTGACGGCCGACGCTACACACAGACGCTAAACTTGGTCCCTCCGCATCATAATGAGGTGCCACGGGACCGTCAGACCTAGTAAGAAGATTCAAAAAGACCAAATCTTTTTATTTAGTGTTGTAAAACTATCAAGATAAAGTGAAGTGCAATGTGCTCAGCATTAATAAAGAACACATGAACAAAGTGTCTTCGCCTTAACATAAGAAAAATATTTACTGTCGCGAATGAATGCATATTAAACTAAAAAATATACTAAAATAACAGAATAAAATACCCTACACATAAAACATTAATCCATTAGAACTTTATAAAATATACAACTATTTAAAAAACACACTTAGAATAAATAATTATATCTAGTATTTTAGGTCAAATTGTTTATTGTCTTGCTTCTTAGATGAGATCGTATTTTTAATGCTGTATCTTTAAGATGCAGCATTTAATAAAAAGGAGAAAATAAAGAAAGTTGATTCAGCTGTCAACTACCCTATTAGATACCAAAACTACGTGGTAAATAATAATGCCACAGATTAAATAAAAATCAGAATTCTTATTTACATCGCGCAGTTGTATTTAAATATCCGCTGAAAGCTACCTATCCATTTAACGTACATTATCTGTGGATCGTACAGCAGCAGACTGATATATCATAAATAACATTTTAAAGAACGCGTCTAGTATATACCGGTTCAGCTCAATGTCGAATTACTGTTTGTTCTCGAACAGAAAAAGAATTTCCTCAATAAATGATGTGTCTTAAAAATACAACATTAAAATTACAATCTATTCTAGGAAACAAGACTAATGAGTAATTTAAATCTGATCTAAGATAACTAGGTATAACTTATACTAAGAATGTGTCTAATAACACTTTCTTAGTCTCTATAGTGTCTTAGCTCGTCAGTCACGAAGGCAGTATTGTAACGTAATGCTCAAAATCGAATCATAAATGTTACATTACAGGCGAATACAAGTGGTAAGGGAGCACTTTTAGCTTACAGTAATGAAACTTTTGAATAATACAATATTAAAATATGTATTTTAATGAGATATTTAAGACTTATTAGGTCACAACGACTAGTCATGTTGGTGAACCGAGAAATCTTTTTATTGCACTTTTTATGATTGCCCTCTCAAGTACTTGGGTCTCGACATTTTCTCACAAAACATTAATTCCTCACCCAGACGTCAAAAATAAACTCAAATGTCAAATAATCCTCGCCAAGAACGTAAGTCATGATAAATATTAACAGCAATACTATTATGATGACTGGAAGGCATAAATAAATGAATAATGTCTGTTTTGATTGATTTATGTAAATGTTAATTTTATAACTGTGACAAATTTAAAATCGAAAATCAATGGTAGGGCGTATCTGTTTGAATGGAACCTGTGACGTCAGAGCCCCGGAGACCGTTTAGATGATTTATGATATTTTAAAAAGACTTTCTTGCCGGCGAATAAATGGACGGAATCCAATGCAATAGTGATGTACCATTATTGATCGATGGATACCAATGAAAGAAATGTTTCAAGACAATTTAAGAAAGTTAAGCTTATTAAATCAAACTTTTGAAATGTCTTATCAATAAATTTTATCTATCTTCCATTGATCATATTTTGTATAAGTCACAATGGTTTGAGTCAACATTTATGCCTTTTAAATTACAGTAAAAAACTAAAAGCAATGATAATGCTTCACTTGTTGATATATAAAAGATATGATATTTTGTAAATAACTTTATAATATTAACTTGCGTAATTCATTGTATATACAAAACAGAAATAAAATTCATGCGACCAAAGTAACATGGAAATGATTTTGTTTGATGTACCTCAGAAAGAATGTAAACACAAAGTAATCTATAATATTACAAAATTCTAAACATGCCGTGTTTGTACATTGAAGCAATAAAAAAAAACAACTGGAATATACTATAAAAACGATGGAGAATACAATGCTTTTTTTTAATTTCTTGTCTTTGATCGGGATTCACGTAAAAATACCAGGGCGATTTCGATGAGGTTTTCGCTGATCGACAGCAAATTCTTAAACCTAAAATATGCGTTACTTTTTATCCCGGGAACCCCGCGGAAATTTTTCTGGAAACGATTTAAAATGGCCAGATTAAAAATAATTACGAATTCCAATGTGATATTTTCACTGATTGATAGCAAATATTATGTAATAAATGTATGATTTTTTTCCGCTAGAGTTATCCCGGGAGCTTTTTGTAATTGTTCGGTTGCATAAAAGTTAGCTTATTCCGACACAGTTATCAGAAGCGTGGACGAAGTCACGGGCATATCCAAGTTTTAATATAAAATAAATAACAAAGAAGTAGGGTCATTCTGCATCACGTGAAAAGGAAGGTTCGCACTAATGATCAGCGTTGTATCGAATATATTTCCGACACAGCAATAAGGTGAATGCAAACGTTGTTTGCTGAAAATACAACGCACTTTAAATCATAATGTAACGTCACTATTTCTTCAAATATACTTTTTCTTTCTGTAGAGTTGTTGCTGGTAAAATCGCAGATGTCTTAAAGAATGGTTAGGTAAAAAGCACCTGTAATAAACGTGTATGTATGAAGAGATTAATGAATCTAATTGAAACAAAAGATATATTACAAGATCGTAGCAAGTGGAAACCCATCGTGTCTACCTACCCCTATGAGAAACAGGCGTGATAATATGTGTGTATGTACTTTTTTCTTCCTAGTAAAAAAATGTTTAGACTGGGCAACCTTAACCGTCGCATACCTACTCTACTCGATTACTTCCTTCCCATTACCAATAAGCTACGTGGCAGTATCCCATCACTACAATATTACGTATCGCTCGCATCGCCACGGTACGCACACGTATGCGGCACGCGCGCCGCACGTGACTGAAATCACATGTTGGCAGGCCCCGCGTCCCGTGACGTGTATCGAAAAATGGTGTTTATAGGTTACGGAAGATCTCATGATCTTATGGATTTTTTAGTATTCGGCGAGCCACGAACCTAAATTGTGGAATTGATTAAGGATCATTTTATTAATACCAACTAGTTAGGGTTGGTTCCTTGGGTATTTTTTGAAGTTTACTCCTTAAGAGGGCATGTAAATTTAAGAGGAGAGAAATAATAGGAATGTAATTCCAAATAGTTAGGTTTTTTTTCTTTTAAACCACCCCTGTATTACAGCGAACATTTTTCTCCGTGCAGAAACGGAAAGAGAATACTAATTCCTGCAGCCGGGCGGCCTGTTGTAAAAGGCGACAAAATAACCCACAGCCAGGTGGTAGGGCATTTGCCCGACTGGATGGCTACCACCCCTGGTCTAGAGTATGCCGCCATAACAACTTTGAGTTGTCTTCCAGCATCAGTGGCCAGATTCCAGTTTCTCCATTGAGGCCGGCAGCACATTGGCAGCTCTTCTGGTATTGCTAATGTCTATAGGTGAAGGTAACCACTTTCCATCATAGTTGGGCCGTCAGCCTGTCTGCTGTGCTTCAGCAATATAAAGAAAAGGACAAAACAAAAAAAAATATAAATGAAACCGTTTTGTTACTTAAAGTAATTCACTAATCTGTATGTTAATGTTCACCTCTCCCATACTAACTTGCTTAACAAGATGAGTTTTAGCGAAACTAGTATTATATTTCTGTCAGGCGCTCTGATATTACTTATATGATATTAATTAATACATTTGTGAGTATGTTTTATGTTTATACATGTATTTTCCACTGGGTATATAGTTATCTGTATGTTTGTATGTTCGTCTTGTAGCCGCCCTAATTCGGCCGCATGCGGCCACTCTCGCCACGCACGTGCACGTTTTTAATGCCGAAGGAGTAAGCTCCAGTCGTACATCGGAGCACTTGATACACGCAAGTTTTTTCATGGTAGTATAGATTCGTATTTGACCATGATCTCCTCTGATACTAGGCGAAGATATGGTCTAAGATTGAGCACGCTTATCTAGAAGGTATCTATTCACACGGGGCTTGAAGACACCTAGGTTGTAGATATAGGGAAAAATAGACTACGACAATGAGTTCCACTTTTTTGCGCTGCGCATAACAAAGGTGGACGCGAAGCGTTTCGTTCGTCTAGGGTGGTATGTCCACCATATACCGGTGCCGCATGTCAATGGGTCTGGTTGCCCGATGGTGGAAGAGAGACGGTGGGATTAGATAGAAGAGCTCCCTTTCACATTCTCCAAATGGTATCCGATAGAAAACCGATACGCTGGTAACCCTGCGTCGATGTTCGAGACTAAGTTTTGTCATCGTAAAGCTGGTCATTGCCAACCAACCTCCTGGCTCTCCGAACAATCGACTCTAGTGCTTCAAGTTGATATTTGGCTGAGTCATCCCAGAGGTGAGAAAAGTACTCCATACATGCTCGTACTTGTTCTTTGTACATCATCAGCAGCTGTTCCGGTGTGAAGTAATATAATGATTCCAGCATAGCTCCACCATATAAAAAAACCATGTGATTTACATTCCTAGCATTCTGTTTCCATTATATAAGTAAATAGTTACATTCATTATATTTATATGAGCTTTATAGAATTGTTAAAATAGTTATTTATGATACTAGTGCGGTAAGTTGGTTTTTACAAACCTGTAGACGAGTGTTACCATAGTCACGGTAAGTAAAAACTAACAACCGCATGTGTGTCGTCATACAACGTTTATGAACACATTTGCGCGAAAACAGTTAAATAAGTAATGAAATATCAGTCGGAAAGTCGCAACAATCTTTGACGTTTCTAATACGAAAATAGGGCGCTTTTGCAAATGGCGCCAATTGCGCGTGGTGAAAATTAGAACTACATTCTTCGTTTCCTTTTCTCTATGGTATTAAAGAGAGACAAATATAATGATCAAAAGCGCTTACAAGGAGGTTGGATTATTTAGCTCATTTATCTTCGTAATTTGAAAATCCCTGGTGGAATTTTTATATATCTTTTTTCACCTATGTACCTATTTTCCGCACGTTCCATTGTGTGGTGCATAATTTTTAACTTTCCAACAATAAATACAGGCTTAGTAAATGCATTTTTTGAGCAAATGTGGTTGAAAAAGTATTTTTCATAATGGCATCCTGAATCCTTTAAGTACTAATAATACTGTTACGAGCTGCAGGACTCGAATTAAAATGCCGTTGGAATTATTATAGAATTTATTAGAACTATACAAACACGTTTAACACGTTTGATAACTGAACACAAGCAGTCCAAACTTAATGCACGATTCAATAACACGCGCAAAGTCCGCCACTAACGCACACCGAATGTACACAAGTTTTGCTTCACTTGTGGTTATCGCTCGACTGCCGATCTCTCCATTGGGCCATTACTTTATGCTGCACCGATATAATATGGCTGCCCAACCGCGTAGACCGAATTTCTTAGAATCAGTTCGACACACCTGGCTAATGACTGCCTTAAAAGATTACAATACACAATGGGCTGTTTTCTAATTACAAATTTTAAACACAAAGTAAACAAAAGAAATCCAAATGCGGAAAGGTAATAAAGTGTGATTTTATGGTATGCAGGTGTGAATCTATTTTTGTCGGCGTGTAGGTCGTAACAATACCTTAAGTAGTACTTTACAAAATGAAAATATGAACAATATTTGTTTTCATCTTATATAAAATTGAAATAGTAGATACCCAGTACTCCCATTAAAAGAATTGAAGTTCTAACAAAGCTAGACCGGTGAAATCTCAGCGCCTTTTAGTCTAAATAAACAAATTCTTTTCTACTTTCTAACAGCAAACATTTACATTAAGAGATTGGTTAGTTTGTTTGTAACTATTTATGTGTATGTAGTTCCAAGTAAGTTTCGAATTAATGTAAACAACAAACAAGAATATTAAGGCTTTAAAAGTAACATCAAATATAAAAATATATTCTGTTTCAGTAATCTATTATTATATAGAATACTAGGATATGCCCGCGACTTCGTCCACGCCCGACTTGAAAGTCCCGCGGGATTCCCGAGACACAAAGTACAGCAGCGTTTAAAAATAATGCTATCGTTTTAGTGAAGACTGTGTCGGAATAAGCTAATTTTTATGCACCCGGACAACTACAAAACCCTCCCGGAAAAATTCCTGCGGGATTCCCGGGATAAAAAATATCACACATTCTATTGAATAAACTTTGCTATCGATCAGTGATAAAATCACATTGTATAGTAATTCGAAATGATTTTTTTTTAATTTGGCCAGTTTAAATCATTCCCTACAAAACCCAACGTAACCTATAAGTTTTTAAGTGAATCTCGAGCAAACAAACAAGAAATCTAATAAAAAACATCGTGTTCTCCATATTTTATATAGTCTATTACAGTTGTTTTTTAAATAGCTTCAATGTACAGACACGGCATATTTAGAATTTTATAATATAATAGATGATCTAAGGTAGAATCTCGATATTTCGGACAGGCAAAAACAAAGCCCTTTGCAGATTATCTATGCCTCGGGTTTATGGTCCGCAATATTATACTCGTAATAAAACACATTTCTAACCTAAGTTTCTTTCATTAATTATATATTTTTCCCAGTTTTAGTCCGGGCGAACATGATATGCCCGAGTCTCACACTTCTTTATTTAATAACGAGCAATTTACGTAAAGATTATCTTATTTCGTTTTTCTTTATGTTCGCTTATAGGCAATTGGTAGACGGGTCCACTTGATGGCAAGTGGCTACTGTCGCCCATGGACATTTGCAACACTAAGGGAGCCGATGCGTTGCCTACATCGTTGAAAATTTTCTATTCTCTAAAATATTCTATTACAGGATCGCTGTATTTACACTTATTTACTCATATGCAACATTTTACTATTGTCTGTTTCCATTACATAATAATATTATATTAGGTTAAAACACATTTTAACCTATGTTTCTTTCATTAATTATATTATCGAAATGAAGTAAAGAAAAATGAGACAAACAAGGCTTGGAAACCGGTAAAAAAGTCGAAACGGTTACGGCCTAAGTACATAGGAACTTTTCTTTTCTTGTTCTCACTTTAAGCTCAATTAAACAGTTTTTGGGAATAAAATTTCATTAAATAGGTTTTATTGAATAAACCGGTTTCGACGGAACTTGCCGCACCCGTCGAAGCGCAGCCATGCAGTGCAGCAAGTATTCAGATATACATAAACACAAGTGGAGAGAGATAGAATGATACATCCTCTTCTCGCAGAATAAACCGGTTAATTCAAGTTTACATAACAATCTTTTTAAGATTTACACACTATAGTTGAATAAAACCGATTAATTTTAAACCAGTTAAAAACAGAAAATGAATCATTCTTAAGAAGGCTCTCTAATATTCTTCTTCTCTTCTGCTTATAATTGTCGCACCTAAATTCAAAAGCTCGGTCTTTAAGTCTAAGCATGAATATGTTCATAGAAGCCATTCATTCATGCGTTATCGCGTGGTCAAACTTAACGGGAAGATGCGGAGGACGAATATACAAGACTTCTTTCTTAGTTTCAGTTTTAGTCACTAATATATTTACTCAGAGGTTACCTAGCTGATTTTTTACGGAAAATAAAGTTTATTATATTGTTAAGAGCTACAGGACTCGAATTAAAATAAATGCCGTTGGAATTACTATAGAGTTTATTAGAACTGTACGAACGAACACGTATAAAACAAATACAAATAAAACTGGATGCAAGCAGTTCACACTGCACGATTCAATGCAATTTGACACGCGCAAAGTCCGTCGTCTATATCGCTAATCGAGAGTACTACAAACGTTTTACTCGTATCGTAGTCGTCGCTTGACTGCCCATCTCTCCGTTCAGACACCCCTTTATACTCAGCTTAGGACCGTGTAAACAATGATTTCCACGAATTACACCTGCGCCACCATCGACGCTATTCCCAGAAAACATAATTCTTAGATAATTCTAATAGAGGCAAGGCAACAAACCAGGTTTTATGGCAGGCGGATGTGCATCCCTTGTATTTGGCCCAACTGGTAATAATATGTATATAACTTTGTCTATTTCAAGCAGTGTTTAAGGCCGCCGCCCGTCCAGATTAACGCGTTCACTGGATTAGCGGAGGTCCGGGTTAGCGGAGAGCCGGATTAACGGAGGTCCGGATTAGCGGTGGGCCAGATTAACAACTCTCTACTGTATAATGACACTATGCTGTTTTGTATATAGTCTAAGGGTATGTTCCGGTGTCCATCTTACGCCCACTTACGTAGTACGTATGACTACTTTTTATACAATACAAGATATGTATTTTACGTGTGAAAACAGCTTTTATTTTCCTCGTTATCCAACTAAAATAGGTAAGCGGACGCGTGTTACAATAAATTCTAACCTTATTTACATATAAAAGAACCGGCGTTAAAATAACATATTATCATCTTTCTTTTCAGATATCATCATATAAATAATTTTAATTACTGTTTAAATAACAATTAATGTGCTATGTGACTCCTTTTACTTATAACTTAAGACGTATAAGCTTATACGCTCTAACAAAATGTATGAGGTTATGACGTTTTTTAAAATGAAAAAAGTATCTCAGTTGATTAGAATATTTATTATAATACTGAATTAATTCCTGGAATTAGAAATAAAAATTACAACCAATTATTATTTATTTAAAAGCGGAGCATATTATTCTTTAATTCCAAATTCAAATGTTTAAATAAAACCATACCTC
Source organism: Dendrolimus houi (assembly GCA_039645545.1). Lineage (NCBI taxonomy): Eukaryota > Metazoa > Arthropoda > Insecta > Lepidoptera > Lasiocampidae > Dendrolimus > Dendrolimus houi. Next base: position 22,887,537 of record CM077126.1, on the reverse strand, counting down.
CATCCCTTTGATGCTTATTTCTGCGGTTGTGGCCATAATACCCAAGCTGCATAGAGTTAATCCAAACACGATTATTGGCTTCGTATTCACCGCAGGTAAAGGGCACGTTACACGAGACGATCAAACGTTCGATTTCCAAAATCGAAAAACTGTGGCGATATCGTATTATATTATATTATAATCGAATATATATCTTAAGAAGTTCTTAAGCCGTGGTAGCTTTGTAGTTACTAGTTTGTAACTAATCAATAGTTAACATCTTTACAGTTTAACTTTTTTACGATTCGTTGTGTGGAGTGCGGACTGCCCAGTACTTGCCCAATTTATTAACAAATTCAAGTGGATGTTTCTGACCCTAGTCAACCACTATCTTATACCTAGGTAGTATAAGGTAAAATACAATACACTTACGTATCTAGGGTTTTATTTTTTTTGTATTGAAAAGACATCAGTGGGAAGGAACCACAGGGGTTCTTTTTATCTTAAAACCATATAAAAAGTTTATAAACGTTGTTTCAGAAAAAAATTAACATACTTCGGTAAAGTATAACCATTTAATACTGTGAAGAAAAAGGTATCCTAAACATTGTTTTGGTAAACAATAAACAAAAGTATTTCAGACTCGACATGACATCAGAGCGTGATCATAGGTTTAACTTAAAGCCATGTATTCACTGAGAAACATCCGTATATGAATACTATTTGCAAAATTTACGCCTTCCAAAAATGATTAATAATATTTCGGACAGAAAAATCTCCGAAAATTATTTTGGAAAACGACAAACAAAGACACAAATTTGTATTCTACTGCCCGTGTACAGAAGGTTTGCCGATAGCCTCATGATGGCACGCGTCGATGACCAGTAGGGTTGACAAAAAAGGTTACATAAATAGTTGTAACAATACATTTATTATTTTAATTTATTATTGTATATACTTTACATAAGTATATGCAATAATAGTAAGTAGTCATCAGCAAACCTTCTACGCACGGCTTATATACCCCCTATCTTAAACATTAGCAACACGTTGGCTGCGCCCATGTTGTTGTCAAACGTCTATTGGCGACGCTTACCACTTTTCACTAGACGGGCCGTCTGTCTACCTTTTCGGCAGCTTCGTAAATAAAAGTGATTAAAAAATCGTGTGTCCGAAACATTGTTTTGGTAAATAACAAACAAAGGTGTTTCAGAAACCGTGCATCCGAAACAATGTTTCTCAGTGAATCAGTGAACACAAAACCGTTAGGTATCAGTACTCCAACGGCCACTGTGGTTGAACGGGCTAAGCCTATGGCGGCTGGCCTATCTCATTGCAACGCAGAGGCTCCGGTTTCAATTCCTGGCATGGTAAATTTCGGAAAAAGAATTTTCCCTTATTTACTATGGTCTGTGTGTCTGGGATCGGCCCTAGTGTAGTCCGTTGTATATTATCCATAACACAAGCGTAACTTGCTTGATTTCGGGATATATATAATGTGTGTGTTAGTCTGTCTATTATTTATCTATCCTTATCCCTATTAATATTATAAATGCGAAATTAGCTCCGTCTGTCTATCTGTCTGTTCCATTTTCACGAAAAAACTACTGGGCCGATTTGGCTGAAACTCAGTATATATATTAGGTTGGGGAAAAAGTTTTTATATAAAAATTCAAAAGGTTTTTTTTATAAAGTTTATTTACATTTGACTAAAGTATGTAAGTGCCATTTTGTTGGATAACTTTTTGCCATCTTGTAGGTAGGGACGTGATCCCATTGCTATAAAAATTTTGGGGCTTCTGATCAAAAAACTACGACAAGTGGTTTTGGCAGTCCTCTCGTGATGTTAACCTGACACTGGCTAAGGAATTCTGCAGAGACCGAAACAGGTGAAAAGCTGAAGGTGCAAGGTCAGGACTATACGGCGGACGCATTAACACCTCCCAGCCAAACTCTCGTAATTTTTGCTGAGTGGCTAAATATGTGCGAGGTCTAGTGTTATCATGGTGAAAAACCACACTCCTTCTGTTGATTAATTCCGGCCGCTTTCTCTGAACTTTTCGCTTTAATCTCATCAGTTGTTCGCAGTACAGTTCAGAATCGATGGTCCTGCCTGGCGGTAACAGCTCATAATGAATAATGCCCTTCCAATCCCACCATACACACAACATCACCTTGTTGCGAGTTAACCCGGGTTTCGCCACAGTCTGTGAAGCCTGACCGGCCTTTGACTACGATCTTTTTCGCACGTTCTTGTCGTACGTGATCTGCTTTTCATCACCAGTTATCAGCTTCTTCAAAAATGGGTCGGTTTCATTACGTCGTAATAAAGAATCACAAATGAGTACACAGTTCATAAGGTTTCTTTCAATGAGCTCATGAGGCACCCAAATATCGAACTTTTTTGTGTACCCAGCTTTTTTCAAATGCGCCAAAACCGTTTTGTGGTCAATTCCCAATTCTCCAGCTACATCGTAACTACTAATATGCCAACCTTGCTCTACTTTTTCAAAAATGGCATCAATTTTGTCCGTAACAGGGCGACCAGAGCGACGTGCATCTTTGATATCAAAATTTCCGGATTGAAAACGCTTAAACCAAATTTGCGCTACTCTCACAGATACTGCATTAGGTCCATAAAGATCACAAATTTTTTTCGCGGCTTTTGTTGCATTTTTACCTTGTTTGTAGTAAAATTTTAAAATGTATCGAATTTCTTCATTAGATTCACTCATTTTAACAATAAGAAAAACAAATGAAAATCGCTCATTTTCCTATTTTGAATTTGGAATTGTCTTCTTTAAAATTAAAACTTTTTAATGATACCAAAACCAGCCAGATACAAATGGTATAGCCAAAGAGATCTTATTACAAGTTCATACATACTATATGCGAATAGACTTTTTCCCGAACTTATTATATATATATATTTTTTTTTTTTGATGCCGAGGATGAACATGGATACTTTTTATCCCGAAAAATGGGACAGTTTCTGGGATAAAAATGTATTTGTCTCTCTGTTTGTTATCCTTTTATGGAAAGACTATTGGACCGATTTGGCTGAAATTTGGTACATATGTAATTTTAATACCCTTGGCCACCGCCAAGGGATACTTTTCATCATGATTTCGCGCATTTCGTCCATTTCGTCCATGTTGTCCATTTTGATATCTTTGTCAAGTTTTGTTATTTATGTAGTTTACAGATAGACGGGGCATGGGATAGCTTGCGGTATAAAATTAAATTAATCTTCGGGGGCAAATATAATACATAAAAAATTAATACAATGTAACCTGTACCGCCTGCTCTTTAAACAAGAGGTACGCACTAGCGGTTGAACCGCGGCACAGCCGCGGGGTAAACTCTAGTACTCTATAATATTGTAAAATTCTAAACATGCCGTGTCTGTACATTAAAGCTATTAAAACAAAAAAAAATGGAATAGACTATATGAACGGATGGATAACACGATGCATTTTTTTTAGAATTTTTATCTGTTTATTCGGGATTCACGTAAAAACTACTAGGCCGATTTCGATGCGGTTTTTGTTGATCGACAGCAACTTCTTAGACTTAAAATCTGGGCTACATTTTATCCCGGAAAACCGGCGGGAATTTTTCTGGAAATGATTTAAAATGGCCAAATTGAAAAAGAAAATCGAATTTAAATGCGATTTTTGCATTGATCGATACTATATAAGTAATGAAACGATATTTATGTATGTAATAAAAGATGTGATAGTTTTTATCCCAGGAATCCCGCGGAAATCTTGCCGGGAGCGGTTCGAAGTTGTACGACACAGTTTTCAAACGATAGCTTACATTCTTTTTTTAAATACTGCGATACTTTTTGCACCCGGGAATCCCGCGGGAATTTTGAATCAAGCGTAGACAAAGTCACGGGCATATCCTAGTTTATTTATAAACAAAGTACTCTAAAATGGTTGGAAAACACTCCAAAGGTCTTGTTGTACCTGCTTACACCTGAGCGGTCGAATTTAATATTCAAATTGAATTGAGACCAGCTGCGGTCCCACATTTTCGTTTCTTTTGTGAACCGATGGACCGCGAAATCTATCAATCAATGCGAATCTATTTTTGGTGTTTGTTCTTCGGGCCTTTCTGTGAACGAGATGTTTGTTTATTGACATTTAAAAGGTTTCTGCGCGAACGAATCCTGTTTATTTCCAATAAGGTTGTACGGATTTTGGAATATATGTTCGTGGTCCAATTCATATGTAAATGCCGTTTCAGTATGTGGTTTAGGATTAAATTTTTGTTAAGTAAATATATTTGCCCAGCGCATCGTACGCGCGGGACTTGAATGTTCTATATGCTGTGCAGGAAAAGATATTATACACGTATGTGTTACTGGTAACTAATCGAGCAGTATTAATAAGGACCGATCATTATGAATAATGATCAAGAGTGTCGGTCAATTTGATAAATTTATTACGTTGGCCGGCCTATATTAATAATGTACAACGGCCCGTGGTTCATTTAAAAAATCATGGTTTGAGATACCTTGAAATTATAACTTGGACCGGGTAGTATGAATACTTCCTTACTTCTAGCCGGACAACGTGATAAATTCAATTACCTGTCCATAGGAATTATGTAACTCAGATTCATTTAAGGGTGGGGGCCATAGTTATAAGTCACCTCTCCCGCTTCATACGACTGGGGCCGAGGCTTGTCTAAGTAGTACTAAGAACTAGACGCCTGCGGGTCGCGATTGTATGAAACAGGAGGGGTTGTCATCAGCAAACCTTCTGCGCACGACTTATATATGACACTTTTATTTATTATGAACAGATCCACTTTTTTTAAATATAGGTTACAAGGCTAAGGCGGGAACCCCGTTTTGCTTAGCTTTCGTGGTTATTTTTTTTATAACCACCCATAAATTAATTTTATATCTTTAATCATAAATAAAAGTGCCAAATACCTTTTTTTTATACAGGGGAAATCCGTTTGAGGACCGCAGGCCGCGCCAAGGGAAAAGGTCGCGGCCCGTGTGTGGGATTCGCCAGGTCGGGATGGCACTAGTAGCCCACTAATTAGTGTGAGATGCTATTGCCACGCCGCGGTTAGGGATACCCACTAAAACCCCAAGGACCCCAAGCGTCCTTTGTCCGGGCTGTGGGTTCGCTCGCGCATTCACCACCAGCCCGGACGGACGACGGCCGGCCCCTTTGCGGGCTGTCCTTACCATTTAATAGCCGGAGATCTGGGTCTCTCCGGCTGCTCGACCTCACCACGAGGTGAGAGGTGGCGGGCGGATCGAGGCCCGTCCCTCCTCTCCGACCTTAATGTGCAGGCGGGTCCGGTTTTCCCCGCCGGTCGCCCGCACGGCCGTAGCCTACGGCGGGTGGAGAGCGTGGCGGACTGCTCCCTCTCCCACTCCGCCGCCTCCTTTGCAGCCATGACGGTCTCGCAGAAGGAGGCGGCTGCGTCCCATGCGTCGGCGCTCCCGACCATGGCCTTCACCACAGCTGGTAGGGGCAAATCCGCCCCGATGGCCGCGACGAGATCGCGGCGCTGCTCGTACCAAGCTGGACACATCTGGAGGGAGTGCAGCGCCATGTCCTCGTCGCCGCCGACGCAGTGGTGGCACCCTGACGTCTGTTCGCGCTTTATTTGACACAGGTACCTCCCGAATCATCCGTGCCCCGAGAAGACCTGCGTCAGGCGGAACGTCAGAGTGCCGTGACGCCTCTGCAGCCAAAATATCTATAGTACCTTAACCTCATTTAATAAACAAAAAACTACAGTTCATCTGTGTTTCATTATATTGCCCACTTGACACGGGCATTATGTATACAGACCGGTCATTATTCATAGTGCCCGATTTATTAAATTGCCCGTAACATACACATTTACAAAAAAAACGTTAATGTTATAAATTAATCCTTATGACTGATCATTTCGATCAGTATCATAAAAATACATTCAGTTTATTTTGTTGATATTTAGTCGGTTCAATTGCCAGATGAGGCAAGCAACTTTTTGAAAATCTTTGAATGCAGTTTTACTTACCTTTAATAATAAAATAATGTTTCCATTGAGAAAAATATCCTATCTACAATATTTAAAGTACTTCTCTTCTATATGGCATATCTCTAGGACACCAGGTACACGTACATGAACTGAGAAAAAATAATACAGACCCCTGGACGGCCTGCTGAAAGAGGCCACAAAACAGCGACAGCCAGATGGTTCAACAACATGCCATTACAAAACCAAATACTAAGCTTATCTGGAGCAATGCAATATATCAGCAAATGCCTATGCAAGACAATGAATGCACAAACATTCATTTAACAATAATGTCAGTTGCCCGGTTTTGAAATAGCACAGATGATGTATGTATATGTATTTTTACAATGAAGGTTGTATATAGAATAGTTGGTATAAATATATTATATATACAATATAACCATATGTACACGTACAATGGACAATCTTATAGGTGGGAGCGATTTCTCCCAAGCAACCTTTAGATGGACAGAAACTGGGTACGGATGAGGGTAAATAGGTATGCAATAGGTATAAAATACGAATATATATTTATATTATTACGAGTCGCGAGACTCGAATTAAAATGCCGTTAGAATTACTATAGAGTTTATTAGAACTATACAAACACGTATAACACAGGTACAAATATAACCGAACACAACAAGTCCAAACGTAATGCAGAAGGTCGTAACTCAATAAAACGCGCAAAGTCCGTCAATTATTAGATTCCCAATTGTAGTACACATGTGTCACTTCACTCGTGGTTCTCGCTCGACTGTCTCCCCCTCCACCAGGTCATCGGTTTATACTGCACAAATTCAATGTCCCCGTATCTAAGTCGGCTTAATCCGCCACACCTGGCTAATGACTCGGCCGCAAACTGCCATACAAGAGTACAATAAAACAATGCGCTGTTTTCTAATCACAAATTTTAAACACAAAGTAAACAAAAGAAGACGATCGTAAAAGATTTACAATTCGTTTAAATGCCGGCAGGTAATAAAATGTGTTTTGTTTCAGATATGCAGGTGGGTTTTGTTTTTGTCGGTACCTGAGTTGTAACAATATATATATATATATACATAACGTCATTTTACTAAATGCATATGAAAGTATATACGGTACTTATTTAAAAAAATGTATTTTTTAAAATTTTGTCTATCTGTCTGTTTGATCCAGCTAATCTCCGAAACAGCTGAACTGATTTTGACAGGACTTTCACTGGCAGATAGCTGATGTTATAAGGTGCAACTTAGGATGGTTTTAAAATTAGGGTTCCGCGAAAAAAAACCACGCGCATTAAAATTGTTGCATTAAATTAATGTATCTATTGTTCGAATGTATATATATCTAATTATATATGTATATATATATATATATATTAGTTTATTTATTTCAATTTTAATAGTACACCACCAAAAATCATATATTGAAATTTCCTTTAAAATCTCCTTAGACACTGGGCTGCCTGGAAGAGATCGCTATAAACGATAAGGCCGCCCATTTTTCGAATGCAAATGTATCCATATTGTTACGAGTTGCAGGACTCGAATTAAGATGCCGTTGGAATTATTATAGAATTTATTAGAACTATACAAACACGTAAACCACAGGTACAAATATAACTGAATAGAACCAGTCCAAACGTAATGCACGATTCAATAATACGCGTAAAGTCCGTCACTAAATAGATTACTGAATGTACACAAGTCTTCATTCGCTGTGGTTATCGCTCGACCGCTGATCTCTCCATTGGAGCATTGCTTTATTATGGCACAGATGCAATATGTCTACCTGACCGCGTGGACCGAATTTCTTAGAATCACACCTGGCTAATGACTACCATAAAAGATTACAATACACAATGGACTATTTTTCTAATTACAAATTTTAAACACAAAGTAAACAAAAGAAGTCCAAATGCCAAAAAAGTAATAAAATGTCTACAGGTATGCAGGTGTGAATTTGTCTTTCTTCGGCGTTCAGGTCGTAACAATATAAATTGTCTAGATTTAAGTTTATGGTGAACAATAGAGAGTTTTCATTAATTCATTCACGCGGACGGAGTCGCGGGCAGAGCTAGTACGTAAATATAAATGATAATATTTACTGAACTTTATACTTAAACTTACATAAATTATAAAATAAACATACGTAATATTAAATATATATGTTGTATATTATACATTAAATATAACGGCCTATGTGGTTGAGCGGGCTAAGTCTTAGAGGACCGAACTCGCTGGAACGCAGAGGCTTCGAGTTCAATTCCTGGCATGTTAAATTTCGGAAACGAACTTTCTGTTATTTACTATGGTCTGGGTGTCTGGGATCGGCCCCAGAGTGGTCGGTTGTATATTAACCATAACACAAGCGTAAGTTGCTTAGCTTGGGGATGAACGATATGTGTGTTCGTCTGCCGATAATTTATTTATTTACATTATATATGTATGTTGCACTTCTATCTCGGATATCGGGGATTAAGTATCAAAGTTTATAAGAGCGAAACCACGCGGCAAGATTTGGGAAACACTAGTGAACTGTATCCTCGTAATATTTGAGACTAGCTGCGCCCCGCGGTTTCATCCGCGTTGTTATGGAAAATCGTTATATTTTGGATAATTCACACTATATCTTTATAAATTTTTTCCGTGCAGGAACGGAGAAAGAACACAATTTCCTGCGGCCCAGCGGCCTGTCGTAAGAGGCGACTAAACAACCCACAGCCAGGTGGTAGGGCATTTGCCCGACTGGATGGCTACCACCCCTGGTCTAAGTATGCCGCCATAACAACCTTGAGTTGTGTTCCGGCATTAGTGGCTAGGTTCCAGTCTTCCTTAAGAGAGCAGCAGCGCATTTGTAGCATCTTTGGTGTTGCAAATGTCCATAGGCGATGGTAACCGCTTTTCATCAAGTGGGCCGTCTGCCTGTCTGCTGAACTCATGCAATAAAAAAATAAAAAAAAAAATATAGCGTATGTGTTATTCTGATGTGTAAGCTATATTATTGTAAAGTTTCATCAAAACCCATTCAGTAGTTTTTGCGTGAAAGAGTAACAAACATACAACCTTACATTCTTACAAACTTTCGCGTTTATAATATTAGTAGGATATGTACGCCTTGACTGCATAGTAACCTAGTGCTGAACACAACATTATTTTTAGTCATACCGTCAAATCATTAAGACGTCTGCTCGAAGTCGACCTCAAAGAGATTTTATGGCTCGTTTAGCACTGGGATATTTGCTTCAAATAATTTATTTTCAGCACCGCACCGTCTGCGGGCTTTCCACTTCAATATTGGTCCGATTCAACGATGGAATGCTAGGAAGAAACGATGGGATTCGAACGCGTGAATGATTGAATGAATGAATGAATATACTTTATTGTACTTTAAAAGATACAGTTAACAGAAATAGAATTTTACAATACAATAGGCGGTCTTATCGCTATTAGCGATTTCTTCCAAACAACCTTTGGATGGACAAAAAATTGATAAGAACAGAGGTATGTTGCATTATTCTCACTATCGAATCAGTATCTTATAAATATATACATAAAGATATAATATACATACATTAATAAAAATTATACTAATACGATATATGTAAATAAAATATTATAAAATACACTTACATAAATAAATATAAAACTAGAAAAAGATGACAATATCTGCTGCTTCCTCCTTAAATTGAGCTGTAATAATCCTTCACAAGTCTATTAAAAATAGGCAGTGGTTTGGCTAGCTTGATATTAACAGGCAGCGCGTTCCAAAGATGAACTGCTTGGACTGTGAAGGATTTGCCATAAAAGCAAGTTGTATGCAGAGGAGTTTTAAGTAACAAATTTTCCGAGGATCTGAGAGACTTTAAGTTACCGGAATAAAGGTAATGAAATTGTTCCTTGAGGTATGCAGGGGTTTGAGGGTTAAATAATGTATTATACAGAAGAGAAGTGTGGTAAATAAACAGCCTATGGAGTTTTGAAGTAAAACTTCTTTAGAATCGTTGTGATTTGAAACTGGATAAAACGAAAAAGCGACACTAAAAATAGATAAATACATGAATATATAGGACTAAGCCTGTGAGAGAATGAGATGCAAGTTTTACACTGTGCAGCACAGATTAGAGAGCCAATAAGACCGATGATTAAACAAAGGTCCAATTTGGACCGAAATAAAAGTGATAATAATATTATTTTTTACTAAAACTGTGAAAAATTGAAAGTGACATTTAGAAAGTTTATTTTGAATTATAATATGTTGACGGATGTAGGCTAAAAGAATTATATTTATTTTATTAAAAGTTACAGAAAAATGATGTGTGAGTATATTCTCTGAAGTTCCACTTCTACTGCGTGTGAACTGCACACATACACAATTTTTTTTACAAAATTACCAATAAAAAATGACCGTAATTTTAAAGAATAAAGAAAATAATGTTTATTATAGTTATTTAAAATAGAAATTATACATAAGCAGTTTAACAAAAGCCAAATGTTAACTAACTGAAAAAAGGTCCTAACTCAGCAAATGCTGGTTGATAACAACCAACGCTGGTCTTGCGTTAGTGCCAGGCAGTAACGTCACCTTCACCGAAAAATAACTAATGAACATTTAATACTGTTGGAATCTCCAACAAATAGTTTTTATTCATTTGGTGCGGCATAATACTGGCCACCAAATATACAAAATTTTTGTATTTAGGACATAGATGTTCTTTTGTTTCTTTATCTGTATATTTTTTTCCCCTTATTAAAAATCGGGAATTTTTGGCGAGAACTGAAAGGACGTTGTGCTGTGCAGTTTTATTTTTTAAAATGTGTAAAACTACTCTAAAATGAACAATAGTTATAGGATATTGATAGTTTTTGAGTGTAATTATCTGTTTTTGTGAGAAATGTGAACTGTATAGCCAAATGTGGCCTTTCGAGTTTTCACAAGAACTCCGTTGGATGGCGTCGAATGTAGCCTACAATACAACTACGCCTGGCTTAAAGGCCTAGTTGCCAAGCCATAAACATATTTTTTTTAATTAAAAATCGTCATACATTACGCACGTGCTGTTTTCTTTTATAATTAAAATAATAACAGTCCACAACAATTTAATATTTGAAGAAGTGTTTAACAAATATAAATTTTCATATATATTTGTAAAAATATTCGGGTCGTTTTAGTATTACGCCAAAGGAAAGGTTTACACTGAAAATCAGGGTTGCGTCAGATATTACGTCGGCACACCAAGAAGCTGAGTGCAAACCTTGTTTGCTGAAAATGCGGCGCACAAATTCTCAAAATATGTTTTTATTTTTAAGATACATGTTAACAATATAGGTGATTTAATATTTCTTCAAATATTTTTTTCTTTCTTGTATATTACTTATTACTACTAGCAGTAACTGGCAGTAATTGTCTATCCCACAGAAACGACGTTGTTTATAGATATAAAGTTACCCCAGTGTTGCCCCTGGATATATGCTAGCTTTATCTCGAGTTTAAATCTGTTCAGTTATGTTGAGTTGCCGACCTCATTTGTTGTAAATACGGCGTACAACATATTAAATTTAACCATAGAAAAGTATAAATTATTTCTACGTCCTTGTATTGTCGCTTTCCTAGCAAAAAAAAATCTTTCTTTCTTACTTCAGTAGTTTTCACGCGATGCTCTGATAAACAAACAAAACTTCTAACAATTGCTTTTTTGGAACCTGCTGGTCCAATTCGGATTCCGTGTTTTTTTTCTATTTTTCAATCCATTGTACAAACTCGACCCCTTTACATATGTATTATATTATTTCTTTTGTATTAGATTTCTCTATTAAATAGACACTAAACTGTCTTATGTATCCTATAAAATCAAGTAATCGTAGACTTAATTACAGTGCCATATTTGTAATTAAAACTTAAATTATACTATCTATCTAATATATAAAATTCTCGTGTCGCGGTGTTTGTTACCAAACACCTCCGAAACGGCTGAACCGATTTTTATGAAATTTTGTGTGGATATCGAGTAGGTCTGAGAATCGGCCAACATCTATTTTTCATACCCCTAAATGATAAGGGTAACCCACCCCCAAAAGTTATTTTTTATTTTCTTGACAATATTTTTTATTTATATTTTATTATGATTTAGCATTGAAAAATACATACAACTTAAATTTTTCACCCTTCTACGATAAATCCCTATTTTTTAATAGCGATATTAGTGCTTTAATAATTTAACTTAATTAAAATTAATAGAAATAATATAAATGGCAAAACAACGTTTGCCGGGTCAGCTAGTAATATTATACAACTCTAAACATGCCGTATCTGTACATTGAAGCTATTTTAAGAAATCAACTGGAATAGCCTATATAAACAATGGAGAAAACGATGACTTTTTTTAGATTTCTTGTCTGTTTGTTCGGGATTCACGTAAAAACTACTGGGCCGATTTCGATGCGGTTTTCGCTAATCGAAAAAAATAAGATTTTTTTCGATCAGCGAATTATCGCTTACTTAAAATCTGCGCTACATTTTATGTCGGGAATCGGGAGTTTTCCTGGAAGGGGTTTGTAATTGTTCGGGTGCATAAAAGTTATCTTTTTCCGGCACAGTTTTCACTAAAACGTTAGTTTACATTCTTGTTCAAATGCTGTGGCACTATGAGTCCCGGGAGTCCCGCGGGAATTTCAAGTCAAGCGTGGACGAAGTCGCAGGAATATCCTAGTAATATATAATAAAATTAAAACCGTTACTTTAGTCCACGTACAATTAAGAATTCCGTAGAGATATACGTTTATGACATGAAGCCACGGTAGCCTAAAAAAGTATTCAATCGAAAATACCCCATATTAAGTCAAAATATTTGAAACTTTTACAGCCAACTACCGAGTTGGAAAATAGAAAAGATTTTATTTGAATAAATAAAAAAGAGTATAATCTAATAAAATTACGGTTTTAACAGCGGTATTTTATTTGATTTTTATTCCGACGTTTCGACGGTCGCGAAAACTTAATAAAATACTAAGAGTACTCTGTTTGTATTTGATTCATATAATAAGGGAAATATATTTTATATATAAATAAGAATAACTTTCATACCATCAACAAAGTATAACAGTAAACACCATAACAATATTCCCATACATTCCCTATTTAGAAACAAATGTTTACCCAGTATTCATAAGCGGATAAAATGCTTAGTAAGCGCTGACCAACGCCCACATACAATAGAAACAGCGTTACTGAAGACGCATCTGTTGGCATGCAATAAAGAGAATTACTTGTTGATATCGATTAGATATCGAGATTCGAATCGATATCGAGTTGAGGAAAAAGAACATACATTTTATACGAAGATTGACTTGACACTTGACAACAGGACAGTCTGGCAGTTTGCTTACCTGCAAAGATAAGAAAAGTATATTCAAAAAGCACAATTCTGTTTAGATTTGCATGGCTCCACCACTTTATACGTGATGGCGCCATGTGATGGCCCACTTACCCTCCCTCCTGCTATACAATCTTCCCTATCACAGCCCCCTATTTCAATACCACCCCCATTCTTTTCCATTCCAGTAGGAATAATCTGATCACTCTATCTCATACGGTTATTCCGTCCTCTTTATTTCTTCTTAGAGGCTAGCATCGCGTTGGCTTCTCTCCTGGTATTACAAATGTCTATAGGCGACGGTAACTATTTTCTATGAGCTAAGCCGTTTGTTATTTTCACCATAAAACATATGTATTGTTTAGTTTGTAACGCCGATTTTGTATCTATTAAAGATTTAGTATAATTTGGATGTTTTCAGTTTTATACGGTTAAAAATACAACTAAATACCAAAAGCAAGTGTATATTTAGAAGTTATTTTTAAACTTTTATAACTGTCAACTAAATATACTGTATTTATATTATAATAACTTATTTAATTTTTAAGTTTTATATTATATGTTGTTGCTGGGTCCATAGGTGATGGTAACCAGATTCCTTCAAATGATCCGTCAGCATGTTTGCGGATTTGTTTCAAAAAATAAAAACTATTATTTGCTCATAAAGTTTTATTTCTTTTTCATCTTTTGCATGTATGTGATTACTACAACACATATTATTTACGAGTTTGTCTTGTCATTGTACATGAAGTATCGTGGGAACATTTTTATGTTTAAAATGAAATAATGGTGTTTTCAACAAACACACGAAACTTGTTATCTGTCTGCACAATATTTTCTTACCCTCACATATAAATAAAGACGGATAAAAATAGCAATGACAAATGTGTTGATTATGTTTAAAACTTTAACTGCAACCTGAACAATGCAAAAGTACTCACCTTGTATATACATTAATTCACCAATGATGAACTGAACTTGTTTGGAATTTCGAACTGATTTTCATTCTAATTCAAGTAGTAGTGTCTCCTGCCGTAATTCAATACACATTGATTTATTACATAGAAAGCTATTTTTCTTCGTTACGTCCGAGCCATTTTAGGCGTAACTCAACACGTGACGAGCAGTTTTCTCTCCACATAATTGAATACATGTTTTTTTCATGAAGGCCATATGTTATTCAATTTTTAAAATTGCGTAGCAAATTTGGTAAAAACGAAAGCCTTATAAAATCTTCATGTTCGTCCATTCCTCCGTCTATCTATATGTATGTCACAATAATTTTTCACAAAACTACTGTCTCTATATGGATGAAATTGAAAAATGTATTTTGCTACATATGTTTTACACTAGAGTGTTTGCCCGTCTGGATAACTACCACGCTGATCTATAATATGCCAGCATAACATTCTTGAGTTGTGTCCCGGCATCAGTCGGGTTCCAGTGCCCCTTCGAGGCTAGCAACACAATGGTAGATCCATAGGCGACGGCAACCACTTCCCGTCAGTGGAACTGTAAGCCTGTTTATAATACTCTAGCAATAAAAAGTGTGTGGTAGAACTAAGTTGTGTGGTGCGTCTGTGATGTTCACCCATTGGGTAGGGTGATGCACCACTGGCGAGAGCCCGTGCGTCTATTGCCATGCGGGAGCTAAGTTCGACCGCTTGACAGAAGAGTACAAAATAAGACGACACGTGTATTGATATAATGATTACTTAATCTATACTTGTATACTAATATTATTGTTACATACCGTCAAAGATAAGCCGCACAGCCTATAGTAAGCGCAGCTTATTGTCCTTTTCTAGTAATCGACGAATCCTTTGTCTTTTGAATTTGTAGTTAAGAAAAACATGCTATTGTCTTTTTACTTGTTTTATAACCATCATTAGCGTCGAACTATAATCCCTATTGTTATTGTATTCGACTTTGTGGACGTTCGTAGGTGTGCAAATTAGTAATTCTTAGAAGCCTTTTGTGCGCCTTCAATTCCTTTGTACTGTGTAGTTAGTATAAGACGAGGCTCGAATGAAGGGGAGGGCAGTTAAGCGAGGACAACGAAGCGAGTAAGACGTTTTGTAGTACTCTCGATTAGCGATATAAACGACGGACTTTGTGCGTTCAAATTGTATTGAATAGTGCAGTGTGAACTGGTTGCATCCAGTGTTATTTGTATTTGTTTTATACGTGTTTGTACAGTTCAAATAAATTTTATAATAGTTCCAACGGCATTTTTTAATTTGAGTCCTGTAGCTCGTAACATTATAAAGAGGAAAGATTTGTATTTTTGTACGTTAGTAACGAATAAACTCAAAAACTACTGGATCGATTTAAAAAATTCTTTAACCATTATAATGTTACATTATCCCAGATTAATGTAGGCTATATATATTACTGGAAAAATTAGGGATCCCTTCTAAAACTTCAGTAATGTAACCCAAGGTGTAAAAAATTAGTGTTTGAGTGGGGCCCGGGATAGTTTAGATTCACAATTAGACCTGGTATGTGGCGCTGGAATCGGGTTCGATATTTTAATATTTTCAGGGCAGGACAACGTCTGCCGCAACCGCTAGTTACTATGTATACAAACATTTTAACTACTACGTGATAATCATTATGTAAAACCTAAACATGTTTGCAGATGCATTTCGAAGGTTTTGTCTGTTTCCTGTGTTGACAGATTTTGGCAGGTACATGGACTACTGAGTTTTAACCTTGCTAATCATCTAGTGTTACGAGTTGCGAGACTCGAATTAAAATGCTGTTGGAATTATTATAGAGTTTATTAGAACTATACAAACACATATAACAGAGGTACAAATATAACCGAACACAATAAGTCCAAACGTAATGCAGAAGGTCGTAATACAATAAAACGCGCCAAGTCCGTTATTATTAGATTCCCGATTGTAGTACATACGTCTCGCTTTGATCGTAGTTCTCGCTCGACTGCCCCCCTCCCTCAATCAGGTCATCGTTGTATCCTGCACAAGTGCAATGCGCCCGCCCGGCCACGTGGACCGAATTTCCTAGAATCAGCTTTTACTTTAAAATCCGTAACACCTGGCTAATTATTACAATACAACAATAGGCTGTTCTCTAGAAATGTATTCCAATAAATAAGTAAACATAAGAAAACGATCATAAAAGAATCACAATAGTTTCAATGTTATTACTTCAAATGCCGACGGGTAATAAATGTGCTTCTACAAATCTGTACGTGGAATTTGTCTTTGTAGGCGCCTAGGTTGTAACAGTAGCAATAAATTATTCCACGTACGTGATATAACAAAAAGCATTTATACATTAATTTGCTTAATGGAACTAAGTCGTAGCATTACTTATAGCTACTTGCGGAAGATCAGCGTTGTTGTGAAACTAGCATAATGAGCAAGGGCCCTTTTAGGATGCCATAATTCATTGTAATGTCCATTATCTTGTATCTCTTTTTTTATCTTGTCCAAAATAAATAGTTATGTATGTAAATGAGAAATAATATGTTTGTATGTCATAATTTAACATTCGCATTGAATTCTATGTTCGTGGTAGCGTAATGGCTAGCACATGCGTCCCAAACTCAAAGGGTGCGGGTTCAATCCTGGCCGGAATGCATGCACCACTTAGACAGTTTTCTGACCCAATGTGTATATTGTTACAATTACCACGTTCTAACAACGGTGAAAGAAAACATCGTGATGCCACTTGCACATCGAGATAACCGATGTGTCAAACCTGCCAAGCCGCCTTGGACAAGTGTGGCGGGTATATTGTCCGTTCCCCTATAGTGGGAGGCCCGAACCCAGAAGTGGGACATTTATGGGCTGTTATATAATATTGTTACGAGTTGCAGGACTCGAATTAAAATGCCGTTGGAATTATTATAGAGTTTATTTTATTAGAACTATACAAACACGTATAACACAGGTACAAATATAACTGAACACAACCAGTCCAAACGTAATGCGCGAGATCGTAATTCCATAAAACGGGCAAAGTCCGTCACTAAACAGATTACCGCATGGGGTACACACGTCTTGCTTCGCTCGTGGTTATCGCTAGACTGACGATCTCTCCATTGGCGCATTGCTTTATGCTGTACAAATGTAATAAGTCTACCTAACCGCGCGGGCCGAATTTCTTAGAATCACACCTGGCTAATGACTACCATAAAAGATTACAATACAATGGGCTGTTTTTCTAATCATAAATTTTGAACACAAAGTAAACAAAAGAAGTCCAAATGCCGAAAAGTAATAATTGTGCAAAACAGGTATGGAGAGGTGTGAATTTGTCTTTGTCGGTCGTAACAATATATATAATTAAATTCTATAAAGGAAACCTTGCATGCCAGAATCCGACTCGCACACTACGAGTATATCACCGTAGAGTTTAGTTTGAGTTATGAAATCAGTAATACTAACCAAAAATAACTACCTGCACATAAAATATGTATTACCAATTATTAATCGTTAAATTTCAACCTTGTATCAGTACTAAACAGTGCTGGTGTGTTTCAACTAGATAACGAGGGTTGAATAATGTTGCCCGATACACAAAATGATGAAAACAAAAGTGATTCTAAAGCGAGTGTACACATAAATCTGTGCGATTGGCGACTTGTTTGTTCACATTCGCAGCAAACATCGTTCCATAGCTGGGCACATATTGGTTTACAGATTCATTGTGAAGTTATGATGTTATATGATTTTTGTTTGTTTTTATTGGGGAAGTACAGGAGACAGGCTTAGGGCCGACATGTTGGAAAGCGGTTATCGTCACCAATATATATTTGCTGTGTGTCTAAGGTGTGTCTTATTAATGAAAAGTGAGTAATTGAAGTAAATCAGTTATGGCGTAAAAAGAAACCCGGTAAATTGGTATGGGCATATAACGAGGAGGGATGAAAGTCACGTGATAAAAATAATGTTAAACTTCAAGATAGATGGGTAAAAATGTAAAGGTAGACCAAAAAAAGATGGATGGATTGTGTGAAGGATGATATGATGATATGTGGTGTGACAGAAGATGTATGTCAGAGTAGAGGAGCGTGGAAGGAAAAGGCATATTGTGCCGACCCCAAATAATTGGGATATGGTGAAAGAAAAGAGAAAAGAGAGAGAGTGAAGTCAATAATTCCATTAATTAATTATTGTATATTTTTTTGTTTTCATCACTTCTCTCTTATTTGTTTTGATACCTTTATCAAGTTGGTTGTAAGTATATCTTAAAAATATATATATCGGAGGAAGCTATGAGTCGGGTTGATTGTTGCTTGCATGTATAACGCACAATATTATTTGTTTACATTTTAATTACTTTTAAAATTCTTAATTTGATTTGTCGTCCTAACCTAATAAAAGTTATGACTATTGTAATTTAACAAGCAACCAATCAGAGCAGAGCACGTACCTCGAGCGGGGTCGAGGCGCCATCTGTACTTAAGGGATGCGGACGAGTTTTTGTGATACATTGGAGCGATAGCAACGGATCGAGTTGGATCGTTGAGAATTTAAAAAGAAAGGGTTAAAGTAAGATCGGTGTCCTGAACCAGCTACTCGGTCTTAGCTGTGACAAAATATTGTTTAAATCTAAATTAAAAGTGTATAAACCGTGACCATTGTGTTTTGTGCTCGCATTTTACCCTGATGACGCCCACTAAACCCACAACCAGTAATGACGATGTCACGAGAATAATGCTTCTCCGACATATATATATATATATATATATATATATATATATATATATATATATCCGTGCATATATTATCCGTGCAGTAACGATAATGGCGCGTTTCCATGCTTGCCAAGGCTTGGCAAGCGTCCACAAGCACAAGCGTGTAAAGAGGGCGTTTGGCTTGGCTTGCGTGAGCTTGTGGACGCTTTTATTCGATCCGGTCTAGTGTCGGTTTTTGGACGCAGATCAAAGGGAGCTTGCGAGAAGCGTTTGCGTCGCGTTCACACGTTGGCGTCACAAGCATCTGCACTAAGCGCTTTTTTGTCCGCTTTAAAATAAGGCTTAGGCAGCGTGTATTAATTTAAAATCTTGTGTACGCTCCATTTACGTCAATGATATTTTGTAAGCGAGTCCTCATTGATTTAATCATTTTGTAGCAGTAATCCCAATATCCAAAACTATCCCAGATGGAATGAACGTGAGCCTTTAAGCTTCACTCTTATCTCAACTTTGAATCATTAAACCCCATAGATTCTCTATGGGGTTAAGATCTAGGCTTCGTAGTGGGATTTTAATTTTGGCTGATGGTAAAAAAACATCTTTTAAAATTTCTACGTAGTCGTTACTTCTAATACGACCAGGCACTTCACAAAGCTCTATGGGTCCCCCTGAATTAATTCACTCCCAAAACGCCAATGTAATACGTCTACTATGTCTGTTTGGAAGTATAAGAGAGCGGCAGCTCGTTGGTTGCCGTTTTGGTGTTCATAGGCGATGGTAACCGCTTTCTACCAGGTAGGCCGTCTACCTGTCTGCTGAACTGGTGCAATAAAACACGCCGCACACAACGTATGTGTGCCCGCGTGCCGCGTAAGGCGTCTGAGAACGACCACTACAAACCGTTTTCATAATAAATATTAGACGATCAGCGTAGTGCCAGACGTAGCCTACGATTTCTGTAACGGACCACCTTGTCTACGCAATTTTGTCTCATCTTAGCGTTGTTATATTTAGTTATAAGTTATGTGGCCTTTATAAATCTTCGATTGTTGCTTATTGAGGAATTATTTGTTATTAGCGTTATTAGGACATCAAAACCTTGTTATTTGTTTTCTGTTGTTATATTCTAGACAACTGACTTATTAATCGAATATTATTAAAATATAAATACTTAATTTCGCACAAGTCTTTGACGCGTTGTATTTAGTCATAACTCGTCAGACATAATGTTTGCAATACTTAGTGCGTGGCTCACACATTGCTGAGTTTAAAATAATTGGAAACAATTGATTTTATGCAAACTATAGGGAACTGCAATGGAGAAGGGAGGACGCAAAAACGACCCCAAAAAAAATCTGTGCAGCATTATTTGAGGCACGAGTGCGTTTAAATATAATTTTAATTTATTAGCGGTCCCTGAAAAAAAAAATGTAGGCCCCGATTCTAGTGCCTCCCACCGGTTCCAATTGAAACTCTAAATCATCTCGAACATACAAAAACAAAATCGGTCCAGGAGATTAGGAGGATCCTAGAACCCGATCCCAATGCAACCTACCGGTTCCAATTGTAAATCTAAGCCATCCGGGGACCCACTCAGATACACAAAAACAAAATCATCAAAATAGATCCAGGAGATTAGGAGGATCCTAGAACCCGATCCCAATGCAACCTACCGGTTCCAATTGTAAATCTACGCCATCCGGGGACCCACTCAGATACACAAAAACAAAATCATCAAAATAGATCCAGGAGATTAGGAGGATCCTAGAACCCGATCCGAATGCAAACTACCGGTTCCAATTGTAAATCTACACCATCCGGGGACCCACTCAGATACACAAAAACAAAATCATCAAAATAGATCCAGGAGATTAGGAGGATCCTAGAACCCGATCCCAATGCAACCTACCGGTTCCAATTGAAAATCTAAGCCATCCGGGGACCCACTCAGATACACAAAAACAAAATCATCAAAATAGATCCAGGAGATTAGGAGGATCCTAGAACCCCCAGATCCCAAATGCAACCTACC
The DNA here is from genome assembly GCA_039645545.1 of Dendrolimus houi. Classification (NCBI taxonomy): domain Eukaryota; kingdom Metazoa; phylum Arthropoda; class Insecta; order Lepidoptera; family Lasiocampidae; genus Dendrolimus; species Dendrolimus houi. The sequence continues at coordinate 22,866,456 of CM077126.1, read as the reverse complement.
AGATACACAAAAACAAAATCATCAAAATTCCAATTGTAAAACTCTCCCAATGCAAGCCATCCCATCCGGGACCCACTCAGATACACAAAAACAAAATCATCAAAATAGATCCAGGAGATTAGGAGGATCCTAGAACCTGATCCCAGCGCAACCTACCGGTTCTAAATGTGCATTTAAATCACCCGGGGATCCATTCAAAAACGCAAAAAAGTCATCATAATCAGTAACGTGGTTCTCAAGTTATACGCGTACATATATTTCTTCGTTTCATTTTTATTTATATAAATTTAAATTATTAAGTGACTTGTATTATTATTGAATGTATACTAACTTAGTCTAAGATTTTAATTATTTCATTGAAATAATAATAATCTATATGGATAATACTTCCTTTTCTTTGGCTATAAATCTGCGCTTGGTTTCACGCATATGTGCACCACACACGTGCGTCTTTGGAACACAGATAATCGGCCCGGGATACCATGGTCTTTCTTGCTGCCGCAGTGCCGGCAGATGGTCACGCCACGCTGCCTTGAATGATGTCTTACGGAGGGCGCTTGCCACCGCTAACGTGCCGGCTTTATTAGAGTCGAACGGTATTGCACGTGACGATGGTAGCCGTCCCGACGGAATGACTCTAATTTCCTGGCAACGTGGCAAGCCTTTGGTGTGGGATGCGACTTGCGTAGACACGTTGGCCGCATCCCATTTACCGAACAAGTCTAGATCAGCCGGTACAGCGGCAGAAACAGCCGAATCACTCAAGCGGCGTAAGTATGCAACCCTCAGTGAGAGTTATATATTTGTGCCGTTTGCTGTCGAAACGCTTGGACCGTGGGGTCCTGAGGCCATGAGCCTCTACGAAAATTTATCGAAACGACTCATTGACTCTTCAGGTGATCAGAGGGCTGGTGCTTACCTCGGCCAACGGATCAGTATGGCGATCCAGTGAGGAAACGTAGCCAGCCTTCTGGGCACCTTACCCATAGAAGACGGTGATCTGGGCTCAGTATTCTACTTATAATATTGAGGGACTATGAGTAGAATATAATACGAATAAGTTAAGTTTTCTTGCATTGTATTGTCCATTGATATATGTAATAAAATCTATATTATTTATAATGCCTTTATGGATGATAAGCCTACTTACTAAGTTTGTGCAAGGTTATTAACAGGTTTCATACATCACAAAACTAACGTGGAGTATTCCTCGTGAAGTTTCCATTCAACTTCAGCACGTTGTCTTTGTACCAAGATCCACGTTACTTAGACCAAAAAAACTGCTTAGCACTGATGTACATAAGTAGCATGCTGATTAATTTGATTCGATATTCTAAACATAAACACATAAATGTCATGATAAGTTTCAAAATGTAAATCCCGTAACTTTTAAGGCACTTAGGACCCCTATAAGTAGGCAAAAAGAATTCCAAAAACCCCTTACGATGCAAGTCACGGGCGCTTACTCACTGTCGCCTGAAATCTCAGTTGAAAGCCCATTTCATATTCTTCCTACGTACTGTTTATTTATATTTTTATTCCATACAAAATTAAGGAATGTTCGCGCAAAAAACATATTCACATATTATCTAAATACATGATCTCAGGTTACACGCACACTCAATTAGTTTTGTCTTTTGCTAGGTAATAGTAGATTGTTACATGAGAGGTGAAAGTGACCTATTTAGGCACTCAAATTATTTATTATACATTAGTGCGCCAAACAATCTCGTGCCTGAATATCTCTCTGAATTCACCCGAAGTTAACATTCTGCTTTTCATTGCGAATATGAGGAAAGTAAATAAAAACTACTTAGTTAAACAAGCAACTACTTCTCTAATACAATCAGGCGTTAAATCCATATCTAAATCTGATGAAACGTCATCACGTATGACACATGAAATGTCAAGTATTTTTTTGTCACTGATGACAGTAAATATTTAGCTCAAATTTATGTAAATTAAATAAGAGTTTAGTGAAAAGTAATTTATAAGTATAAAATCATGTTACAAAATTAGTAATTTTTTTATAACAATTTATCCCGCAATTGAACAGTGGCTGTACAAAAGCTGAGACCTGAGTCTCAAGTATTATCTATGGTTCACATAGTTTTCTAATTTTTTTGAAAGAATCGTTTACCAGGGACTAAAAGTGCTGTTTTCATCCCTGTGATTAGGCAACTCCAAACGTACTTCCAAAATATGAGAAATGATAAGTCTATTTGCGTAATTCATAATATAGATTTTTTCAGAAACTCTGTTTGAATATTACTACCGCTTTAATCTATCTCCTTTTAAAACTACGTTTTAACGGTTTTAACTGCGAGATTTTATTTAATAAAAAATTAATACCGCGCTTATATCCATTAAACGTAAATAGCTTTAATTGCGTGTACTAGTCGTGAAAACTTAAGAAAATACTCTCTGTTTTTTCACCTTATCCATAATGATTTGAGGTTAGGATAAAATGTCTTTTAGAGCCATACTTCGCTATTCTTGCATACATCCGCGGGCACCCAAAAATCATTATTTCTTTCTTCACACAATGTATCTATCTCATTTTTGGTCTATGTTTACATGTATATTCATCGATCTTCTAGTTTAAAATACTTTTTGTGCCATGACTTTCATACCTCCTTCTTACATGTTCATACCATCTTAATTTTCGTCCTTTCAATATTCCAACTTGCAAAGAACCTAGGCTAAAGCTCCTAGCTAAAGAAGCTAAGTTATAAAGCAAGAGCTCATTTTGAAAACGAAGTTACGCGACGTACAATAATCTTTTCATTTCTCATATTCTGAAAGTATGCTTAGAGTTGTCTCATCACAGGGATGAAAACAATACTTTTCGTCCCTGGGAAACAATTTTTTCGCTGTCAAGAAATTTTAAAATTATGCGAACCATAGATAGTAAATGAGACTTATGTCCCAACTTTTTTTTACAGCCACTGTTAAATCACGGCATAAATTGTAATAAAAAAATCGTAAATTTTGTAACACGATTTTATACTTATAAATTACTTTTCACTAAATTATTATTTAATTTACATACATTTCAGCTATATAAATATTTATTTACTATCAGTGGCAAAAAAATGCTGGCTGGTAGAATGCCACAGAAAAAGAAATTTATATGACGTATTAAATGAGTTTATAAAATTTAGATATGGATTTAACGTCTAATTTCACGAAGTAGCTGTTTGTTTAACTAATATTTTTTTTTACTATTCTCATATTTGAAATAAAAACCAGAGTGTTAACCTCGGGTAGAAGACCTATTTAGGCACCAGAACTATTAGCACTCTCGCTACGCTTGTGCGCCAAACCATCTGATGCTTAAATACATCACTTTCACCCACTCGTGTAACAATCTACTATTATCTAACGAAGACGTATTAAGCGGTGACCCTTACTTAGTAAAAATTACGTTGTTGCCGGGGACTTAATTGTGGGTTTTTAAAAAAAGTAATCAAGTTTTCAAGGTTTTAAGCTAAATAGACAATTTATATTCTACTTCAAACGGTTTGACTCGATTAGGAATTGTTCTTCGTATTTAGATACAAGGTAGAAAATGTTTATTAATTGCGAAGCTGGCACATGGCCCAGTTCATGGAAAGTAGTTATTTTCTTATTTATTTATAAGTAAACACATACAATATATATTTTATACATAATGTTGACTATGCTCTATATCAGGGATTCCCAAAGTGGTCGATATTGACACCCCTGGGGTCGAATATTTCTTAGTTATTTATTTTACGTAATTGTAACATTTGTATATTTGTTATCGTTGCCATTAGTTATTAGATAAATATCTATTAGGGGCCATCTATGAATTACCTTAAGGGGAGAGGGGGGAGGAGGAGGAGGGGGTCGACAAAGTGTGACAAGGGGTGGGAGGGGTCCTAATTTTCGTGACGTCACATTTAAAGAGTCTCACGAATGTGACCAGCTGTGACAGGGAAGTGGGATGGGTCAAAAAATCATTAAATTCGTGTGACGTAATTTGTGGATGGCACCTTATATATTATATGTACTATTAAGTAATAAAGTATATTTTATACTATTAACTGCATATATATGCGTATAAGCTTGTATTGTTATTAAAATTACCATGTGGCACGCTTATAATTGTTATTAAATTGTACTTTGTAGACTTACATGCACTTGGCCGATTTATGTAAATTATACAACTGTAATATATTCTTATTCATTGTTCTATTTTAAAACAATAAGCCCATTATAAACGTAGAATGCGGATAAATAAAATAAATTATCTAAAGTTTTAATTAAAAAGCCTTAGGAATCGGAGCGAATTGCTAAAGTTATTCCATATTTCCATGTACAATTGTCGAGTTTAAAAAGTAAACCACGATATTATTTTTGTTCTTTTATAATAAATGTGGTCATAAAAATAATTTTACTTTTCCAATGGAAGCCAAACTATTTTTAATTTTCGGTAACAACGCCGTAGGAACTAGTGGAGAAACTGCGAGAAACGGAAGTATAATCAATTTAATGCCGTTATCTCTCCTATTTCATCCCCTCTATACCATCCTAAAGGCTAGAAACTCTTTGCTTTCCACCCTGATGCTGCAAACACCTAAAAACGACGGTAACATTTTCCACTAGGCGAGTCGTCTGCTTGTTTTAGCAGCTTCGCAATAAAGATTGACGGCCTCTTTGATTCAGCGAGCCAAACCTTTGCCGGCCTATCTCACTGCAACGCACAGGGTCCGGGTTCGATTCCGGGCATAGTAAATTTCGGAAACGAATTTTCTCCGTTATTTAATATGGTCTGAGTGTCTGGGATCGGCCTCAGAGTAGTCCGTTGTATATCACCCATAAAACTGGCATAACTTGCTTAATTTGGAGATATGCAATGTGCGTTTGTCTGCCGATTATAAAAATATTACGGACATCTCACCGTGTCGGAATCACGGTGAGGGCGTGTGGAGACTCGCCGGCCTGTTGCCGAAATACCCACTAAATTCAAATTCAAACGCTTTTATTCAAAGTAAGTTCCACTGGAGAACACTTTTTGAAGGTCATACTATAATTGAAAATTTAATTATACTTCCTAATCTATGTACACCGCTTCGCAACGTTTTATTGCTGCTAATAAGGAGAAGAAGCGGCAAGAAACTCCCCAGCAAGACGTTTAGCTAAAAATTGTTTTTCTTTATATTTCTTATTCCATTCATATCTCAAGTTCTTTTTTTTATAAGTTTTATACAGAAGTATGTTACAGAATTACTTTTGAAGAATTAATGGAGTTGTAGCAAATAGTGCATACTTAATAAGACAAAGAAACAATAAAACTCCCTGTGTTCCTTCCAGTCGCCTATAGCCATGGCCGCTGGAAGTGGCTGTCGCCTGTCTGCATAGGTCCTGGCAGGCGCCTGCTAAAACGACCTCATCCGTTATTGGGTGAGAATCGGAAGCGCGGAATAACTCCGCTCCCTTATCCGACAGCCTTAAATGCGAGCGGATCCTCCCCTGGCTTGCTCCCGCGGCTGTTTGCTCACGGCGCTGGAGGTCATCCAGGCCAATCTAGCGCCGGAGATTTCGTCTGCTTGGATATCGGGCAGATCATACCTTTGATATTTATTTTCCTGAACTATTGAAATATACCAATTTCACTGCCAGCGGGGGCAGTTGATTTGTTACAACTTAAGCCATTTTTTATTTTATTACCCGTCGGCATTTGAACCAATTGTAATCCTTTTATGATCGTCTTCTTTTGTTGAATTATTTATTGATTACTGTGGAGAACAGCGTATTGGACTCGTTTATGGCCGTTTACAGGCATAATTAGCCAGGTGTGCGGATTACGATTTCTAGGAAATGACATCGATGCTTGCCGGGCGGGCATATTTGCATTTGTGCAGTATAAAACGATGGCTTGATGGAGAGAGGAGGTGTCGAGCGAGAGCCACCAGCGAAGTGGGACGCGTGTACTACAATCGGGAATCTAATAAGTGACGGAGTTTGCGCGTTTTATTGAATTACGACCTTCTGCATTATGTTTGGGTTTGTTGTGTTCGGTTATATTTGTACCTGTGTTATACATGTTTGTATAGTTCTAATAAACTCTATAATAATTCTAACGGCATTTTAATTCGAGTCCCGTAACTCGTAACAATATCAATCAATCAATATCTTTATTTGCAAGAATGTAGTTTATACAGGTGTTATAAAATTGTAGGTGCACAGTACGTTCTACCACATAGTGGTGGTGTATAAAATTAATTAAAAATTAAAATTTTTACATAAATATTCTAATTAAAAAAATGAAAATTAAGCTTTAGTAATATATAAGCAATTAATGTCAAGAGAAGTAATAACGACTATTTCCATATAGATAATAACGACAAGACCTTTTTTTAACAAATTGGAATGGAATGGAATGGAATGGAAATAGTCGTTATTACTTCTCTTGACATTAATTGCTTATATATTATAATAAATAATATATATAATATTATTTATTATAATATATAAGCAATTAATGTCAAGAGAAGTAATAATGACTATTTCCATATAGATAATAACGACAAGACCTTTTTTTAACAAATTCATCTACAATATAGAAACGCTCCTTGATCAGCCACTTTTTCAAGACTACAGTGAATTTTCTTTAGGGTACGTTTATAATATCAGTTGGCAAAGAATTATAAATAAGGGGAGCTATGTAAATACTAATATGTTCTTATGTTTGTGTATTCGCCTTTGACTTTATCAATAAATAAATACAATAAATTACCCAAAAGAATAATGGACTCACCATCCGTAAATTCATTTAAAATACGGCCCAGGAAGTGGTTAGACGAGCTCACACAGAGTCCTCTTATAGTCATGACTGCATGAATTAATTAATTAAATTACTTTATTGTTCGCCAAAAATAAAACTAGGTACAAAGGGCGGCCTTGTCGCTTAAAACGATCTCTTCCAGGCAACTCCGTATACTAAGGAAAACATAGAAAACATCACAGCGGTGATGTGTGGACAATGAATAATATGAAACATTTAAAATAAACGACACAAACATGCAACCCTCACCCCTTAGTGAGGGTTATATGTTTGTACTGTTCGCTGTTAAAACTTTTGGAGCGTGTGGTCCTGAAAACATGAGCCTGTATAAAAAAATATCAAAACGACTCATTGACTCTTGAGGTGATCAGAGCGCTGGTGTCTGGTAGCCAGCCTTCTGGGCACCAGAAGACGGTGACCTAGGCTCAGTATTCTACTTATAGTCATGAGAGATTATGGGTAGAATACAATATAGTTAAGTTAAGATTTATTTATTTTATTAGTTTATATAATAACTATATTAACTATTATATATAAATAACTATAAAATAAATATATTCAAAACATAAATAAAAAAATATAATAAAACGAAGTCATGAAAAGTTTATAACGTAAGTTGAGACCAAAATTATATTCTTAAAATTGACGTGTAACATTGTTGGATTTCTGATTACTAAATCGTATTATATGTGAAACCATTGGCTCGAATATTGACCCTCAATACGTCAAACCAGCATTTCTTAGGCCCATCTCTTTCACCGGGAGCTAGCGGAAGCGGCATGGTTAAACATGTGCAACATAGACAGTAGTCTAAATGTCCATCTTAATTATGTTCATATAACTCGGCCGTTTCAGCAGAGGATTCTGTCGCTGATCAAAGAACCACTTCAAAATTCATAGCTTCAGGTGAATATTTGCAGTATCATTAATCTTGGTCAAGTGTCGCGCCTCGTCATTATTCGTTCATTAGTGAAAACTAGAAACTATTTTACAATTTCAATGAGTTCAGTCAATCATGGTACTTAGCTTGCGAATAAAGTCATGAAAGAAGAGTACCGGAAATTACTAAACAACAGGTACGTGGGCCACCCCTGATTTTTACTTTTTTCACAATTTCACTACATAACTTTAAAAGCTAAATAAATAGATTAATTAGATTAGATAACATTTTAATAGTAGGGGGAGGCCAAGCGTGGATTTTGGGATTTACTCGAGCGTGGCAGAATAACATAAGGGAAGAAACCTAGCACCCTATTATGTACCTCCACCATATATTAACCCTTCATATATGAAAAAAAAAATTTAAAAGTATTTTTATTCTTCAATTTTTTCAAACCGTCAGATTAAGGAAATTCCTCCACATAATTATCAGATTATGGGTCAGCACGACAAGGACATCAAGTTGAACCGTCTGTATATTAATCTGACGCCCTCGAGTATTTATTTCAATGTTACTTCTTTTTTGCATTTTCAAAAATCGGCAATGACTTTTGGTCGCGTCCAAATCGTCAGTCTTTTGAATAGGAATTCCTTTAGGGTTTACTTAACATCCTTTTTGAATATCTGACGCGCTTGAGTATTTCTGTGCGACTCTTTTTTTTGAAAACCTGTACAAGCTCCCCCCACCGGTGAAAGGGCATATATCATATAACTTTTTTCTTTTAGCATCTAATCTTCACAATCCAAAGGTCCCCGTGACGCTCGAGTAACTCCACATTTAGTATCTTGGGCTCCCCCCTACTATAATGCTCACCAAAATAAACAATTACAAAAACAAAATGCATAATTACAATACTTGTTGGCAAAACAACAGGCGGCCTTATCGCTAAAGCGATCTATTTCCAGGCAACATGGCTTAAAAGAAATTCTTAACCAATCTGACGATGTGGGTGGAGCAGGCAAAAGATAGGACTGTACTATATAAATACACACTTACAGTAATTTATAAATTTAATACATATGTATACATTTATAGAATACCTATATATAAGTATATATACATATTTTTCTTGTCCGTGCAGGAGCGGAAAAGAATTCTAATTCTTGCGGTCGGGTGGCCTGTCGTAAAATGCGATAAAACAACCCACAGCCAGGTGGTACGGCATTTGCGCGACTGGATGGCTACCACTCCTGGTCTAGAGTATGCCACCATATCAACTTTAAGTTGTGTTCCGATATCAGTGGCCAGGTTACAGTTTCCCCTTCAAGGCCGGTAGCACGTTGGCAGCACCTCTGATATTGCCATAGGCAACGGTAACCACTTTCCATCACAGTTGGGCCATCAGCCTGTTTGCTGTGCTTCAGACATAAATAAATTAAAAAACATATATATATAATAAAATGACTGCGAAATGTTTTCATTAAATAATTGTTGCGGTTTTATCAAAGTATATAAGGAACTCTATAGACAAAATATAAATGATATTTGACTTCACCTAGTTAATTATCCATAGAATTAAAATAACATTAAAGTCATCATCACACACGCTTATGAGAGTTATAATTTATACTGGATGATTTATAGCATTTTTTTAAGTTTTCGTGACTACTACACATATTAGTACTACATTTTAACGGTTTTAAGCCCGCTAAATTGTATATTATGAAAGAATAGCAATAAACTACCAATAGTAGTAAAGCTATGGGCACACTTTTTTAAATCTTATCCGAGCCGAGATATTTGGGTTAAATAAAGTGGACCTTTAAAAGCGCGCGCGCTTATTGGATGATCAACATTTATTTGATTTGTATTTTGACGTTTCGATCACTAGCGATGATCTCGTGAAAAGTAGCCGAAACGTCGAAATGAAAATATAAAGATTCCGCACTTAAAACCGTTAAACATACGTAGCATTTGATTGCCAAGTAAAAGCGATCGAATACCACTTTTGGTAAAATTTTGATCTTTTCAACGCTCAAGGTCCAACATCTAGCAGTAACGGTGAAGTAGGATGCAGATGCAGAACGAATCTGCAGCTAGCACCTTTGGTGTGGTTTGGTGATATATGCGCGCGCGCACTTGTATTTCATGTCAACCATTCGGACTCCGTTGTTGAATTGATGTTGCCACTCTCTACTTTGATCAGTAAGTAGTGTTGATAGTCAAAAAATCGATGTCTCGATATTGTTAGAGAGCCACAATACTTCAGCACCGATTAAATCAAAATTAATATGATATAGTTACGATACAAAGTAGTTTTAATTATGGATGATTTATTTTTTCCACTATTTTTCTAGCATAGAGATAACTAAAAATGAATATGTTCAACTCGAGAACTATTTATGTAAATCACATGATGACGTGCCTTGACACGACATTATGTCTAGAAAATCTAGAATAGTTCAAACAGGCAGATGTCATTTTGACATTTACAAGACGCCACATGTTCAAACGACAGGTTTATAATGTAAGCGTGAAGAAAAATCCAGGGAGACTTGGCTGCGAACACGTGTTGTAAAATCGTAACTAATATTATAAATGCGAATGGGAGTTTGTCGGTGTGTGATGTTTCATGCCTTAACTAGGCAACGTCGTCATGAAATTTTGCATATACGTTGTCAGGAGTACGGACAAGGACATAGGATATCTTTCATCCAGAGAAACTGTTCCCGAGGGATAGATGAATATAGTTGTAAAAATGACGCTCCGATTGCGTTTCATTGGCGCCATCGTTGCAATTTATTAACAAATACGTCGTCATGGCAACCACAATGACAATGCAATTTTAACGTGTTGCTCTCATGGTCATGGTTAGAACTTCGCTGTTGGCATTATATTTTAAATTAGAAATAAAGCTTGACATTTATAAGCAGGGCGACAGAGGGCGCGTGAGATTCCTAAAGGTCGGTCAAGTTATTTTTTTTACTAGGTCTTAATTATAAGATCAATTTATTAAGCCGATTCAGAAAATTTCTATAAGTCGAACAAGTAAGCCGCTTATTGGATGATCGATAATAGAATTATTTTTTTTAATTAATCATTATTAGTGCGGCTCACAATTAAGAGATTAATCCTAAGGTCCTAAGTCTTTGTTCATGTACGATTCGCTGGCGCGGGGACAACCGCGGGCGCGGCATACTAGAAGATTCCTGTTTAAATTTAATACGACGGTAGACTATGTATTCTGTTGTTTTATGTGTGTCGCATTTACATAAATTTTTTCGTTCTTTCTTTCTGACATTTTACTTTTAATGGAAAACGGCTGAGCTTTATAATGACACGCGTAAATCGCGTATTCCTCTGCCGGCACAACATAAACACAAAGAAATAAGAGGGTGATAGACGCGCGAGCAAACGCGCACTTCTGACTCGATCTTTTCGCTCATCTCTAAGTTAAAGTAAGCAAACTTTTAGTAGCGAAGAATGTCGTAGAGCCTTAATATGCATTTTTGCTTGCACGTCTTTCACCGTTTCACACGCATGATATTTTTATACTCGCACTGCGTGCACTGGTCGCGAGCATGCCCACCACTTCACAATACCCACATTTTGCACATGAACAATTTAATAATATATCAAATGTTTGATAACTCGTGATCGCGCCCCGCGCGTCGGTCAGTATACGTGAACAAGCACCGACGAAATAAATTCCAATCTAAAAAGTTACCTATTTGACGTCATTACGTAAATTTCGTATGAGGGATTACATTCATTACAAAAAATTTCGCACAATTCCAAAATGCACGTAAATCTATAATAAAACAAATTAAGTTTTCATTTCTAATATTCTGAGAGTACGCTTGGAGTTGCTTGGGACAAAATGTCAACAAAACTTAGAAAAACACTATGCGGACCATAGATAAAACTCATGTCTCAACTTTTTTAGAGCCACTGTTAAATCGCGGAATAAATTGTAATAAAAAAATTCAACAATTAACATCATTTTATACTTATAAATTATTTAATTTATATAAATTTGAGCTAAATATGTACTATCATCAGTAACAAAAAAATACTTGCTGAATGCCACAGACAAAGAAATGTACTTGACATTTCATATCTGACGTATTAAATGAGTTCATTAGATTTAAATATGGATTTAACGTCTAATTTCATTAGAGAAGTAGAGATGTAGTTGTTTGTTTGACTAATCAGTTTCATTTACTTTCCTCATATTCGAAATGAAAAGCAGAATATAAAGCTCAGGTGAAAAGCCTATTTAGGCACTGTAACTATAAGCGCTCTAGCTACGCTCATGCACCAGACTATCTCATGCCTAAATAAGTCACTTTCACCTCTCGTGTAACAATCTACTATTAAATGTCTATCTTTGAGTTTAAAACTAATGCCAGAACAATACAGGACTACATATTATATTATACCTAATATACTAAAACTAACAGCGTAGCACAGTATAAAGGAACGATCTACACTAGGCGATTCTCAAGACGCAATAAGCCACAGACGAGATTCTTGGAGAGATTTCAAGAGATCACTGCGGGTTGTTGGCACTATTCGATTTTAGTTTGCAGTGACCATGCTTGCATATTTGAAACAGTCTGATTCTTACGGAAGGTTTTCTATTGCTGCACTACTGCAGGCAGGCTGGGATAAGTGGTTACCGTAATCTGTAGCAATTTGCAACATCAGAGATGCTACCAATGTACTGGTGGACTCTAATGGAGACTGAAATCTGGCTATTAATACCGGAATATAATTCAAGTTTATTATGTTGGCATACTCTAGACAAGGTGTGGTAGTCATTCAAATGGTAAATGCCCTATCATCTGAATGACTACCACAGATAGGATAATTTTCATCTCTTATGACAGATTGTCCGGTCGCAACGATTATTATTACTCAGTTTGTATTATCAGTACCTTACCTACAACACGATTCACTCGAAAATTAGTAGACTTACACTTCAAATAACAAAAGCAATTTTGTTTGCCAGAAGGCTGGCGTCTATTTTGCTCAAAGATTAAGCTTTGCTGTACAACGTGGCAACGCCGCCAGCGTTTTGAGAACGTTCCCGGTAAATGGTTTGGGAGCAATATTTTATATATATATGTATCTATTTTTCCCCTTTTTTAATTTAATTTTAGTTTTTAATATAGTATAGTTTTTAGTTTATATTGTATTTTTCATTAATAAAGGAACAAATTACAAATAAAAAAGAAATATAAATGAAATAATTTTCAAAGTATGTCGTTTTGGAGGACATAAAAATATATCTATGCTATCGCATTCAGGCGAATTTAAGTTCATTTACATGCTGAAATTGAAACGATTTCGTTAAATCTTGATCAGGTTTTTATTACATTTGAATTCAGATAGATAACATTTTATTACTCGCTAAAATAAACAAACAATATACTAGTTCCATTATTTTTAAGATCACTCAGCGAACCATTTCAGGTAATCTAAAGGATATTCTTAGTTAATCTGACTATAAGTCGTGCGCAGAAGGTTTGCCGATGGTAGTCCCTCCCACTTCCTACGACTGGGACCGAGGCTTGTCAAAGTAGTACTAAGAACTAGATGACCACGGGTCGCGGTTGTGGGAGGCAGGAGGGGTTGTGTCGACAGACCTCCTGCGAACGACTTATATGTTAGTTGGCGAATGCAAGGTGTGCTGCTCTCAGTGACACGCAGCCCTTTCGGCTTACATTAAGGCATCACGGCAGATCAAACCTATTACGGACCCGTGGCTCCTCGTTATGATGCGGAGGGACACCGGAAGGTTTAGTGTGTAGTCTGGCAGTCGGTGATTGCAACTTCTATTATCAAAATCTTGTGTGTAGCGTCGGATGTCAGGAAACAACATACCCCTCGGTGTCCTCCGCGGAGCCAAGGGGATGCACAAATGCATGCCCCCCAGCGTTAACTAAAAATGTGATGGTTGTAAAGTGTAAAACGCAAGGAGAGATTTGGGTAAGAAAGTACCAAATATTAACTATTTGGACAGGGTTTCCCCTTTATCGTTCAGACTTTGATGTGAATATTCATTCACACAGCAGAGTAAGCAATGAACACCGCCTGCACACCACTACGCCTTTTATACGAAAATGCTACCCTAGAAAACAATAACATTGCACCATTGCTAAAAATAGCAATTACATCATAGTGTTGCCAGGATCATAAAAACAATTATAATAATTAGTTACTGATGCACTAAATTATCTAGATGATAATTTAGTGGGCTTATAAAATTAACTAACCGGTAGAAAATGGTAATTTAGTCATAAATCGAATCATCTGATAAATAGACTAAAAATATTATCTATGACGATTGTCTATGTCATATTAATATACACTATGGTTCTCATGACTACTGTGGTGGATATCTTGTAACAAAAGTGATATTTTTCATTTCTTATTATCGTTGCTTAACTGTGTAGAAACTGTGTCGATGGCCTGGTAGAAAATTCTAATTACACTATTGAAACATACAATTATCAAACCATAGTTGCACGGCCTTCGGGGCCGATAAAAAAATTAAAATCTGTTATAACCTATGTAACTCTATAGAAGCGCACGCACCACGGAATTAATTCCGCACTGAATTCAAATTCTAGAATGTTAGACTCGATGCGCGTGTCAGCTTAAGCCGACAAATAACAATAATAATCTGAAATATCTAGTGTAATAAACTTTGATTATGTCAAAGTTTAATACAATAGAAATATTACAATTACAATAATAAATACAGCACATTAATACACAGAAACATTAGGACAAATCCAAGAGTTGCGCGTCCACGCTTGTCAGGTGTCGAGCAGCAATTTGACCTCAAAGAATACTGCTATTATCGGACCGTAATTATTGACCACAACATATTATGTACTCCTTGTCCAACAGAGCTCTCTTTAACCAACGAATGTAGAATGTCCCGTCTAGGCGATTTCACCTCCTTTTATATGGTCGAACCAATAACACAGCGTTCACCCTTTAGCAATCTGATAAACTGAAACTTATTACAAAGGTTATTAAAAATCCTAAAAACATTTATACAGTGCTCAACAATATAAACACCACCATATAAATACAACCCAGTTTTTATTAAACTAAAACACCACTTTAATAGAATCAAGTGCAGGTACTTTAAGAAAAACATAAGTACCCTCAATTTTAAGTCACAGTATGTTCTTAGCACGGCAAATACATAGTTTCAATCTATTAAATACCTTCATATTACCTATCACGCGCTAGACCAAGTCTATCTTAGTGTGTATTACTTTTATAGACTAGATATATATAAACTTATCATACGTTATACAGATAGTATCGAGATGAATTACAAGAAACTTTGTACCTGAACAAATAAACCTAATTGAATTGAATTTATGGTTAGCGTAGTGAATAATGTTTGCTGTTTAAACAATTGCGGGTGAGACCAACGCTCGGAATCTGTTAGTCCAAAACAATACCAGATCAAATAGACGTAGCTATTTATGTCTAATTCAACAACCTGTCTGAATCAGTAAGATATTTTCGAGATCGTTCATTGTAGATACTTTAATATTAACGTTACATTTCACGATAAGATACTAATTGTAAGAAATAGAGCTCTTCTCACTGTCATGTAGGAGCAACAATATTAAAAAGAAATATATACGTTGTCTATGTTTTACTGTCTTTGTCCATTATACGAGTCTGCTGCCGAGACGTGTCTTTTATTTAATACATATCTATATCAAGAAACCTCCAAACCACGCAAACCACATCGACACTCACGAGCTCAATCGTTGAAATATTTTGCAGTAACTATTCCAATTTGCGGGATAAAAATTCTCGCACGATCATCCTGTGTCAAAAGTACTATACTTCCTGAACATGCACTGTTTGCTAAAATTCCAATAATTCTTCGAAAAGTAATTCTGTAACATACTTCTGAACAAAACTTATAAAAAAAGAACTTGAGATCTAAATAGAATAAGAAATATAAAGGAAAACAATTTTTAGCTAGACGTGTTGCTGAGGAGTTTCTTGCCGCTTCTTCTCCTTAACAGCATTAATAGGTTGCGAAGCGATGTAAACAGAATAGGAAGTAAAATTAAATTTTAACTTATATGTATGACCTTCTAAAAGTGTTCTCCAGTGGAACTTATTTTGAATAAAAACTTTTGAATTTGAATTTGTATATACTTTTCATAATAATCGATTCATTTAGATTTGGTCACAAACTTCAAACTTTTTACCTGTTTTTCAGTAACGAAAATATCCTAGATTCAATCCACGCTGAAGAAATTATGTATATCAAATTCCATGTAAAAATGACTTTTGTGGAAAAAGGCAACCAATGTCCTTCTCCAGGATTTATATCCTTGCCAAATTTAAGAGCCATTCAACAGTGTAATCTTGAAAAGGTGACAAACAGTTATTATATAGTTGCATACAATTTATAAAATCAGCATGTTAAAATACTTGAACTGTGGAGTCTTGATCACATGAGCATCTAGACTATATACCACTAACACTAACTTTATCCCAAATGGAGCAGGGACGTGAATGGAACAATGAATTTGAAACAACAGCTTCGCAAGTACTGTCCTTATAAAGCGTTATTAGACTAGGCGTCAGACACGTACTTGCGTAAAATTAGGCTCTTTGTACATGAAGGACTTTGAATCGTTAACTTCACATAATGTTATCTCGATGTTTAGGTACACAGCTTTAGTGCTTGTTTGCCGGGTTATACTTAAATTAAACGTTAACTAGTGGCCGTGTATACTAAGTATATGTAGGATTTGTAATTACTATAACGCTAAGTAGTATTTAAATCAACTTTGAAAATAAATAAAGTTTCTTATAGGAACGTATAATGTACCGTAAGGAACTAAACCTGTCTAGTGCTTGGATTATATTTTTGGTTCTATATTTTTTTTAGCAAGATTACATAAATGACTACTCAATTATATTTTTTTGTTTATTCGTGGGCTTTGAAAACCCGGTGTGTCCCCCTGACGTGGTCAGAGACTGGTACAGTTTAGCTTACTTTTATGTGTAAATGTCATATATGGAATAGAATATTAATATACGCGCACGCACTTGCGTGTTTGTGTGCGTGTGCGTATGTATGTATGTGCACTCAGGTATAATTGTAGCGACCACCCTTAATTTTCATTTTTTTGCGATTTCACTGCAGTATTGTGCAGCGGAGTATAAATACTAGATTTCGTGCATATAAATTCATTGCTTACAATAAAGTGACTGTCACAATATATGGAAAACAGACGAAAAGACAAACTTGAGGTGAAAAATGCTGAATGTATATTAATGAAACTCGACAAAGAGCTAGCTTATATCCCGGATCAACATTTACGATACTTTTTAACGCGATAAATGATGTTGTGTCAAAAAGACAGCGTAGTTGCGATTTACTAATAAACACGTCGATGCGGCAACGCGAACGAAGTTTAGCAGCCACAACTAATCTGGAATATGAACAGAAGTACGATGCATATACTAAAACAACAAGATTCTGTGGTGTAACACAGTATAACAGAAGATGTGCATACATACGAGCATAGTTTAAATAGCAACGCAAACTTGGATCTTCCCGATGACAAAGTTCGAGATGGAGCTTTATGCTTCATAAAGGTAGCTACAGACGGACGACTTTATATGACAACTTTTGTATTAAACAGGAAGTCTTGCTTGTTTTCTATAACGCATTACCAAAAAAGGGATAAACTTTGTTTAGGGCTTAAAACGGAGTATGGATATCACTACCAAGTTTTAATATTATTGGGGTTCCATAGCCCCCTATGTCTTTGGTTCCAGGGACACCCGTATTGAAGTTATGACTCGAGGGGTCGCGGCGAGATACACATGGTTCGGCTCCGTGGCACGTCACCAGACGTGGAGGGACGCTGGTAGATTTAACGGGTCTTGGGACCGCTATCTGAACGTATACGTAGATGTATTCCCTCAGCGATATAAAAAAGACTGGCAAACTACAGGGCGATCTAAGGCGTATCTGAACACACCACTACAACACGAATTACGAAATATATATTGAAGAAAGATGTTATAAAGTTTCTTAAAGGCCTGCCACACCGCTTGTGTTGATAATATCCATAAGCGACGGTAACCACTTTTCATCACATGAGCGATCCGTCTCTTTTAGGGAATAAAAAGAACAGCCGGAGTTCTTCAGCAGCGTGAAGAAGCTAGAAGACTTTTTGAAAGGTTTGGCTAAAGTAGCCAATCTTCCAACTCGGCGCGCGAAAAAGCATTTCAGATGTTGAGTTATGAAATCCGACAGCTAGAAGACGAAGAAGACTTCCATTGCTAAATGAGAAAATAGGTATAATAGTGATAAATAATAAATTGTTAATTTCTGATCCAAAAAGTTCATACAAAAGTTTTGGGGTTGTTACATTTTATTAAGAATATATACGTGTGTCAGAAAGCCCCGCTCACAATTAGCTTAAATCATTAACAGATAATTTTTATTCCAACAATACTTAGTGAGTATTTTTATGTGTTGAGTGAGTATCTCTGTGTGTATATATGTGAGTACCTAAGTGTGTATGTGAGTGCGTGTGAGTGAGTGTTTGTATATTTAGGTACACAATTACGATTATTACGTAATATATACTAAGTATTTACTTTTGTTACGTCCATCTATCGCTAGAAGACCCTTATTGTTTCGTTATTTCCATCTACATCATGTTTGTTGTCAAAGCTGTTATTCCGGAAGACACCATAGACGATTTCTATAAATGAGTAAATATTTACATCCCTTATTATTCCTAAGATATCAGCTGTGATACTAAGGCAAATTCCTTGGTAATTGGTAATCCATTTCCTTTTACATTTGAGTATTCCCCAAAAGAAATATAAATCCTTGCATCCAGCAAAAGTCACATTCATATATATTCATAATTATGAACGGATGTTAGATGTGATTGAACTTGATCATACTTTCGACAAAATCAAAAAGAAAATCGAAAAGGATGATTGTGAAGAATAATTTTCACACACACAAATATATATCCAACACAAAAAATGGGCAACGAAATAAGGCAGCAATGTTTTATTACAGCTTTTTCAATCAACCCAAAAGGTACCAAACAATATGTAATCATGGAAAACGGAGAAAATGAAAGATTTTCTAGAAAAAAATATTTTCTTCTAAACACGCGTATAACAATTTGATTGGTACACAATATAAAAGATTTTTCGTAGATAAATAACTAAGCCGATGACGCATGAAAGAGTATGTACACCTGATACGAGGACAAAGAGCAACAATACGTTCGAAAATCTTTGTCTGCTAAGTTGATGCTATTAGATATTATGTACTCATCCTAAGGAATCCTGACAATACTCTTGGCATAGAGTGTATTGGAAATCTACCCATAGAGATAAATACCTTAATGGTTCGTCTTACTACTATCTTAGCCAGTTATATACCGTGGGCAGTTATACTACCCACAACAACTCTGTGAAACAAAGAAATCCTTGTTTCAGAGAGCACGAAAAATATGTGACGAAAAACCTTAAAACTTAGATGGTATTAGTGTTTGAAAATTAAATTAGTGCTAATTTATTTTCATAATAGCTTTCCCTGTACTTTCACCTAGGGTAACATTTTTAAAATACCATATTTGGAATAAGAAAGAAGGAAGAAAAGGATTAAATGACTCAAAAAAACGACGTATATCGTCGTTTTTTTGAGTCATTAAATCCTTTTCTTAATAGGAAAAAAAATGTGTATGGAGTTCACACACTGGGAACTTTAGAGAATATACTCACAGATAATTCTTGTCTAACTTTTATTAATATAAATATAATTCCTTTAGCCTACATCCGTCAACATATTATAATTCAAAATAATCTTCTTAAGTATTACTTTCAATTTTTCACTGTCTTAGTCTAAAAATATTATTATCAGTTTTATTTCGGTCCAAGTTGGATCTATGTTTAATCATCGGTCTCGCTGACTCTCTAATCTGTGCTGCACAGTGTAAACTCGATTCTCATTCTCTCGCAGGCTTGTCCTATAGTTTTATGTGTTATCTCTTTTTAATGTCGCTTTTTCATTTCATCGAGTTTCAAATCACAACAATTCTAAAGAAGTTTCACTTCAAAAACACAATACATTCACAAAACACAAAAAAAACATAATATTTATGTATACAATATATTTATATATATATGTGTAGCACCTTTCGTGTTGCAAATGTCCATAGGCGACGGTAACCACTTTCCATCAAGTGAGCCTTCTGCCTGTCTGCTGAACTCCTGCAATAAAAAAAAATAAAAAAATACAAGATTTCATAAAAATCAGCTTACATAAATACAAGACTGTAAAGAAGAAATAAAGAAACGTACTTATTTCATATTTTTATTAAAATATATGTATATATATGGATGATTAATTTACTTGCAGAATTTACGATAAATTTTAATATGTCATTTCTACAGGTTTCTATTTAACATGATACATTGTAACAAATATTTTGTAAGACATTGTTACTGCAATGTATCACAAAGATAAATTTCAGTTATGCTACTTGGACTCTACTATCGAATATTTTGCATCGAAATCTGTTTTTTCTATCATTTCCAGGGGCCATATATTTCAAATTATAAATATGATGGACATACAATTTATACGTTACATAAACTGATTTGTATTGTTGAGGAACAAATAACAAGCAATATTTTTATTTATATATTATATGTATTATATATTTAGTATCCAAAATTCAAATTACACTAGCATTAAATAGAAATGATATAAACGATTTATTAAAACAAAAATACAAATGAAAGTTGTGATTATTTTTGCTGAAATTTCATTTTATATTTAATTTAATCGGACTTATAGTATTGTACGCGCCATTCATTCCATTCGTTCGTTCTCCCCTCTACCAGCTCCCGTCCAAAGAAGAGACGTTGCAAAACTCGCTCGCTACGCCCGTATACAAAGGTTCTACTGTAAATAAGAGCTCAAAATCAATCCACCGCGCCGCTTCGTGTGTAAAACTTTAATATATTCAAATTAGAAGATGTGAGAGTGTTTTATACTGTTGCCTGTTCAAATAAGCTATCGAAGGACACGACAAATTGTGTAAGATGCGTCTATCCGTCTATCTGTCTGCTACCCTTTTATCTCACAATAGAATGAGATCCCAGTCTCCCCAGGCTTACGTGATTTTAGGAAAGATGTCATTTTCAGTATCGGTAGTTTAACATAAACTTTGAAAGGAATGGATACTCGCTAAGCTGAAAGCGGGGCCTTTTTCAGGTAGCAGTTATCAAAGGTGGAAAATAACCATGCTAACTTTCGTCAAAGTAGCAAGGCTAGTTTTTACATATGTCATATATGATATTGTTATAAACGAAGATATACAGTTGCCAGACACTTCCTGTGGGCCATAACTTTGGACAGACACTTAAAAAAAATGGGAACTTACGTCATTTTAGGAAGGCTGAATTTTGTATATATTATCAAGTATAATATTTTAAAATATTTTCCAATGAGCCAGACAAATCTGACGGGCAAAACATCTTCCCATGGTTATTTTCCACCTTTGATAGCTGCTACCTGAAAAACGGCCCCGCTTTCAGCTTAACGAGTATCCATTCCTTTCTAAGTTTATATTAAACTACCGATTCTAAAAATTTCATCTTTCCTAAAATCACGTAAGTCTGGGGTATCTGGGATCTCTATCTACAAGAATAATAACGTAGAGATTTTGCGAAAGGTAACTCCTTAAGTAACATCAGAGTTACTTAATGTAAACTACACAAGGATTTTAATATCAGAAGCAAAATTGATATTGATCGAAAAGGGTAACAAAGAAGACAGCGAGGCTTTGTCATATTAGAACCGAATGAAAGACAAAATACATAATGGAAAGATGAGGAGAGTATTGAAAGTTAAGAATATTAGGTGTATTTGTTAATGAATTTCAATTCCAGTAAATACCTAATCAATTTTAATTTCTTTCTAATCATTCTTTCAAGTCATTGGGCAACGTGCTTGTTTCTTCTGGTGTCGAAACAGCTCTGGGGTGAGATAGGTTGTCACACGAAAATTGTTCGCGACAAATAGCAGATATGGAATTTATTTTCCTGTAATGAAATGTACATTAGACAATAGAGTGTCGAAACACTCCTAGTATACTGTAGAGCAATCATTCTCGCAAAATAACTTTTTCAAAAATCTACATTTCTAACAAATAAAACTTATTAAAAATTAAATTGATGAGTCGCGTCGAAACACTCCTAGTATACTGTAGACGACAATCATAAAAATCTCGCAAAATAACTTTTTCAAAAATCTTCTTTTTTACAAGAGCATTTCGTTTTATTGGAAACAATTTAAAAGCTATTGCTACTTATACTGTCATAATTAAACTTTGTAAGATGTTTTGTCATAATGGGAAAACGTTGCCCGCAATCTACTGTTCGGGATAAGTGGTGAGGTAGTGTGGGAGTCCCAAGAACAGTATATATTCAATTGCAATTCATATTCAATAAAACCCCACGTGATAAAACTAAATTGACGTAAAATATTTATTGTTCTCTCACTTGGTAATAAAAATGTATAAATTTAGTTTATTTTTACATTGATTTTCTTAGGAGCAAATAAAAGATTCGATTTAATTAATTTAGTCAAAAGTTAAAACCTTTAGTGACAAATCATATAAATGATGATGAAAACCGTTTAAAAATCCGTTTCGTTAGCAGGAATTAGCGGATATACAGACAGACACGGTAAGCGACTATCTTATATATTATGTAAAGAAGATAAATAGGATAAATTTAAATGTAAGCTAAAAGAGTGGTTTCTAAATCAAATGTTTCAAGACCAATTCCTCAATTCTAAAAAGTATTGATTTTTTTAATTTAATTTAATTAATTTGATTTGGAGAAGATGCAAGATATCGATTAAAACAGTAAACTAAATCTTACAATAGTAGGAGGTATTGTCGTATATATGATTTATTAAGTGCAAAGGAGGTACTACGCATGTAGAGCAGACGTGCGGCTTCGCGACTGTCATCTCATATTGTACGTGTAACATCGTTCTCATTGTGTTATATTGACTACACAGCATTGTGTGCCAAGGGTGTGTCAAATGATTTGTATTAAACCCGGCATTGCAGAACAAAGAAGTACAGAACAGCATATTGTGTAATACAGATTATTCAAAGAATTAAATTTTTATACAGGGGAAATCCTATTGAGAATAATAGGCCGCGCGAGGAGTGAAGGTCGCGACCTGTGTGTGGGATTAGCCAGATCAGAGTGGCACTAGCACCTCACGTATGAAGTGCTATTACCAGGCCACAGTCAGGAATATCCACTGTGGAGCGATGTAGTCCACGGGTAAGTTGCTGGTTCTATAGTTATGTACTGTATGAGAGAGATGAACAAGATCCTTGCACTAAAAAAGCAGAAGCTCCACCAACCTTGAGATCCGCCCTCTCCTAACTCAGTTCAGGTTGCACATAGGAACAGCAAACGGCACTAAATTCCACTCTGGAGCTAACGCTCTGTATAAAGTCTAAATATGTTAAATGTTCTTGCCAGGGCTAGTAATTACAATGAACTGAGAGCATCCCTTCTCAGGGCTGTGGGCTAACTGGCGCAGTCACCACCGACCCGGACGGACGACGGCCGGCCTCTTTACGGATTGGCCCCAACATTTGCTAGCCGGAGAGTCCCAGCTCTCCGGCTAGCAAGAGCGGCTCCAACTCAGCTCTCACGAGGAAAAACATACTATGGCGATCCCAAACCACTTGAAATATAAGGTGAGATATTTTTGACAAAATGCTTTTTTTGGGTTAAATATTCAAATTACATAAAAGGGTGGATATTCGTCACATATGCGGTATCGTTCAACGCACATGGTCAAGACGTGTTTTGAGATTATATTGTAAATATTAGTAATCACTAAAAAATAAAGTACAGTGTAACTCACTAATAAATCCGGGTACGTCTGTAATATCCGTGCTTTTGCAAAGAACTTCATCAAACGCAGAAAAGCAACTTACCTGAAACAAAAGAAAACAAAATTAATGAATATTACAACTTATACCAGGACTACCTTGTAGTGTATATCAAGGTTCTGAAAGCGGCGGCTTTTGGAGAATCGTTTGGCAAAATTGACACGTGTCGAGATATAAGACATATATCTATATTGATAGGTATAAGACATAGTATAAAGTTCCGTTTAAATTTGTGTAATACCTTTTACAGATTTACAATATACAAAGTTTTTCCACCAATAAATATAAAAAAAAATGATACTTGACATTTTCGTAATACGAATCTGCAAACATGGCCGCTTTATGGGGGCTGAAAGAGGTCGTTTTCGTAGATTCATATGATGAACATTACAAGTATCAAAATAAAGTGGAACTTTATGCTATGTCTTACAACTACCAGTATATCTAGACACGTGTCAATTTCACTAAGCAACTCTCCAAAGGCGACCGCTTTAGGCCCTGTGATTTTATTTTTTAAACATAAGATAATACACTCATTAAAAAAATCGCCAAAATTACTTCAATATTTGCCATGAAACCGTAGTTACTTTAGAGTTTAAAATACTAATATTTATACGTCACGTACATGGAACAATTCATTGCTACATAATTAGCAAGGTTAAAACTAAGTAGCCCATGTACGTGCCAAAATCTTTCAATACAGAAAACAGAAAACCTTCGAAGATGCATCTCCGAACATATTTAGGTTTTACATATTTTCACGTAGCATTTAAGTATATTTAGTCTTAAGTTTGATGTTAAATTAATTAAGCAATAATTACATCTGGAGTAGACAACACTTGTCGTCTTATTTTGTACTCCCCTCTCAATCGGTCGAGTCTAGCCCCCGCGGCGATGGAGCCATGGGCTCTCGCCAGTAGTGCGTCACCCTATCCAATGGGGTAAGACTATCGACGCACCACAGACCCCACAACTAATATAGATACATGGCGAAATTGTTCTAGCCTCGTTTATTTATTCTGGAATTCTTGTTTCTCAATATCGAAATATTAACCTAAAATCTCGTAGCTCTAACAACACCGTTATTACAAACGTAAATATGAACTGAAACATATCAATACGATTCCATAGCAATAAGCTCGTAAATCATTTGTGCGTTCTGAAATTACTGTAGATCAAAAGGTGCTCGTTTAGTAATTTATTACATCATATAAATATTATATTATCGTCAGATAACTCTTGAAGAGTCATAACGATGTTTCTTAGAGGCATCTTTACTTAAGGCAATAAGTTGGCGAGACATTCGCTTTTAGGCTCGTAAGAAAGCCATCTCTTGTAACATTTGAAGTGAATGAGTTGAGGCGAAATATTTGAAAAAATGCAATATTATAGAGCTTTTAAATAATTAAATATTAAGATAAAATAACTTAAAAAACTTCTTAGTTAGAAAATTGTAAATGTAAATCAAGAAATTGATTGTAAGAAACTCTTTGATACCACCCGTGATCAAAAGGCTGGTTCGTATTTCGCGCAACGAATCAGCATTGCCATACAGCGTGGCAATGCAGCCAGCCTTCTGGGCACGCTTCCCTCTGGCAACGATTTGTTACTTTATATTAATTTATTTATAATTTACTTTATTTTTAAGTATTCAGTTTAATTTGTAATTTAGTTTTATCTTCTTACAGTGTAAAAGGATTGAATAAATATTATATTTATCTTCAGAAATTTATTCTATCAAGTGGTTAAGTCGCTGCAAGAGGGAAGCGTGTCCAAAAGGCTGATTGCATTGCTACGCTGTACGGCAATGTTGATTCCTTGCGCGAAATACGAACCAGCATTCTGATTATGGATGGCATGAAAAAGTTTCTTACAACTAAATTTATTTCAAGAAACCCAATTACTTACAAGTGACAGTTTCAGTGGACTACTTCCCCCCATCCTGCCTCATACGTCCTATACAATTCCCAAACAACATTCCCTGCACCCCCACCTCCAAGTCTCAACGCGTTCACGTCGCTACTGGTGTTGCAAACTTCCATAGGCGACGGTAACCACTTTCCAGAAAAACATAACCGTAACTACTTGACACAAGATTCCTTGATTTTTTTGCTATATGAGCTTTGAAGTGAAAGTTCTTTAAAACCGTTGTGATATGAAACTCGATGCAACGAAAAAGCGATACTAAAAAGATACACATATAGGACTAAGCCTGCCAGAGAATGAGATATGAGTTTTACATGGTGTAGCATTGATTAGAGAATCAATAAGACCGACGATTAAACATAGGTCCAATTTGGATCGAAATAAAACTGATAAATATATATTTTAAACTAAAACAGTGAAAAAAGTGATACTTAAGAATTTTATTTTGTACTATAATATGTTGACGAATGTAGGCTAAATAGAATTATATTTATATTAATAAAAGTTAGAGAAGAATTATCTGTGAGTATACTCTCTGAAGTTTCACATCTACTGCGTGTGAACTGTACACACACACTATTTTTATTCTATACAATACTTGGCCATAATTGTGTCGGAAACTTATTTGTTTGTATTTTTTTGGGACTATAAAGTTTATTTTCTCTTCCATTTTTACAAACACTTTTTATTATCCATATGCAAAACAATTCACAATCATCGAAAATTCATACAACAAAGTAGATACAAATTACTATTACATTCTACGGCTATCAGTTATCTACTTTTGAGTTTGCATCTTTTATGTGTATTCTATTAAACACTTCTTAATGAATTTTGTTGCCAAAAGATAAAAGCTGGTTGTTTGTTTGTGTGTCATGCTGTGGAAAATGCCATTTAATTAATAATCCCAGCAATGTTCCTACACGTGTGTGGTACATTATACACTACCCTTAGCGTAAATTGTGTAGAACTTGCGAAATATTCTTACTAAAGCGATATAATTCATCAACTAATTAGGCGGCAGGGTTACTAGACGAACAGTTTCATCTGAACCCTGTTTTAATAAGTTGTCATTTGCACAAGGGACCAGGTAAAACTGGTAAATCTTGACGCAAACCTCTGCGGATTTAGCCGGTTAATATAACTATTAATATATATATATATATTTGTCGTTGTATTTCAAAGTTGTTGAAGGGCAGAACTAGTTTAAGTTTGCTTTATTAGTAAACTGATAATATAAATAGCTAGGATATGTCCTCGACTTCACCTTCAATTAAAAGATTCAAACCAGACATCAAATAGATATTTGTACAATAGTAACTATTGGTGACAGTTGCTTCTTCTTTGGAAATGAAACTCGATATAAAATTGGACTGTATGATTAGTATTAAACTATTTATATAACTTAGAATATACATAAAGAAGTACGCAATGACAAATTGTGCGAGAGAGTCGAGAGAGAGAATGGTAAGTCGTCAATGAGAATTTTGCCTCCAAGGCTGTTCCTATATCCCGCGTACCGTCCGACGCCTAACTGCTAATTGTGCGAGCTATGGGCGTCGGCGGTATGCGGGGCGCGGAGAGTAAGTGTGCTCCGGCGGCCGGGTCAGGGGGGTGCTCTCTGTCCACAACAGTAACTACATAATATGTTTACTTGTTCCTTATTCCCAGTATTATTCACATAGAATAAATTTTTATGAAATTTGGAATTAATGAAATATGAATATGAATGAATGAATTGCTATGTCTCCTGCCGTCCTGACCGCGGGCGGGCTGATCAGTTTTGTAATAACGGTGGCTAGCGCAACACGGGAGCACACATATTAAATATTTGCTCTATCACGCTCGGACATCATCCGTCCCGCTCACATATTGTGCTATATATATTGTACTAGCCGTATGACTTGTTAATATTTGTACTTAAGGTTACCGTTTCAAAATAAATCAGTTCACATCAGCACTCGACACTGAATACTACTCTCTCTGCCACCTGAAGTATCATTTAACCTCTACCTCTCGCTGCTACACCATCGACGCATATCCCATACCATCTCCTTTAATATCCTAATCCTCTATCTCAATCCTCCTATCTTACTCTGCGATCCCATCATAGAGGCTGGCAATGCGTTGGAATCGCCTCTGGTATTGCAAAAATCTATAGGCGACGGTAACTATTTTCTATTTAGAGGGTCGTCTGCTTATTTGCCGGTTTCAGAAAAAAAACACAGTTGTACATTGTTTAGTACAAGTACTGAGATTTTCAGTCTTATTCATTTTCGATAACAAAATCCAGTAAATATCAAGTCATTCAATAGTATGGTAAAACTGTCATGTTTCCACAAAAGCCTATTCTTTATTTAGCAACGCCTCAAGAAGGCGAACAATAAATTATTATGATACACAAGGCGACGATCGTAAGTTCAAACAGGGCCCGAGATTTGCGCGCATTCTCGTAAATATTTGCACACGTCTTGTGTTGCCAGTAAATTGAGGATATATATATATATATATGGTTTTCGGAGGGATGGGCGACTTATGTCGGCAACTTTTTGTCGGTGTACTAGTCGGCGGCTTCACTTATTGCAGGTCGGAACACTTTGTCAACTTAGTGAACTTTATATGAAACTATCTTGAAGAATGCTCAAAATCGGTTCAGAAATAAAAAAGTTAAAGCTGATTAACCGCCAGAATTTCATATTTTCTGCCCGATTATAATAAATTTTCCGCTATATCTTCGGAACTCTAATTCTAATAGCAATAAAATGTATATGGGACCATTCTGAAACTATACGTAATAAGAATATCAAAATCGGTTGAGAAACAAAAATTTATGGATGAAATACCTCAAAAACTACACATTTTTGCCTGCTTTCAAGGAATATTCTGTTATATCTTCCGAACCCAAAGTCCTACAGTAATAAAATTTATATGTGACCATGGGCTTTACTGAATCCGTAGCATAAATAAGAATCAAAATCGGTTCAGAAATAAAAAAAATAAGGCTGAACATACATAAAAAAATTACATGAGGAATTGAGAACCTCCTCCTTTTTGGAATTCTAGTAACTCGAAAACTTATCCGAGCACGAACGGAGAACGAATACAATTTCCTGCGGCCGGGCGAAATGTCGTAAGAGGCGAAAAACCAACCCACAGCCACGTGGTATGGTAATTGCCCGTCTGGATGACTACCACCACTAGTCTCGAGTATGCTGTCATAACAACTGTGAGTTGTGTTGCAGCATTAGTAGCAAAGTTCCAGTATCCCTTCAAAGAGCGGCAGCGCATTGATAGCACTTTTCGTTTTACAAATTTCCATAGGCGATGATAACTGCTTTCCATCAGGTGGACCGTCTGTCTGTCTGCTGAACTCACGCAATAAAAACTAATTAAAAAAACTCGAAAATTTTAGTCACTTGAAAAATTTGAGGCAATAGATCTCCAAATGGATCTCTAAAAGAGTAGTGTAATACTTGCAATAACTCAGAACGGTTTATGGTAATAAAAGAAGGGCGTTTCATACATTAACTCTACACACTGAACAGAAGAAGAAAGAAAAGAAGAAGAAGAACTGATCTCTCCAACAATTTTACAGTATAAGAAACTTAGCAAATTGGCAGAACCGATAGCGGATTGAAGTCATTGATATACTATTTTAATTAAAACGATTATGAATGACAAGAATTTGTTACATTATTGTTTGGAATTTGTAGATAATATTTTATATAAGATATTATGTAAAATATTATATTTAAAATTTTATATGTAATAATAAAATGAATCGAACACAGTAAAAAATCTATCGCGTCTGCCAGCATGAAAATAAAATGTAGTGAATACGGTCTATGTAAAATTGCGAGATTTTGAATTGAAATCTATACAATTACCACATCATATTAGAGATAAAAATTGTTACATAAAATTATGGTAAATTATAGAAAACTACTTTACACAAAACAGGCGCTAATCACAGAATAAATAAAAATATAACAACATTATTATTCAATTAACGAAATGGTCGATTGTATCATTTAGAAATAAGAGGAAACATAACAAAACTAATTATTAACCTTATAAAGAAACATGACAAGAACAACTATGCAAGAAAATAAATGTAACATTAGGTTGATCGGGTTTCGGACCCATTAGACGTGTCTGGACTGTCTAGACTCACAAACCTGCGATGACATGTTATCAAAGAAATCATGACAATAGATGGGCGGACCTTTTTCCATCATATGTATTAACAAGTTTCTTTGTTCGTTTGTCTTTGAAAGCCGATAAAGGAGCTTGAATATAATACAGCAACATCATTGCTTTATACGTCGTACACTCGTCAACAATGTAACATTATATGCCCAAACATTTTACACCACAACCACTCTTATGTGAACACGACAAAGTCAACATTTGCTCCGTTCATTACCGCAGAACAAACAAGTTTTTGATTAAAGCAATAATTATTAAGCGACAAATGGAGATAATTATTTCACATTTTATCTGTATAGGAATGGGGAACGAATACAATTTCCTGCAGCCGGGCGACCTGTCGTAAGAGGTGAAAAAGCAACCCACAACCAGGTGGAAGGGTATTTGCCCGTCTGGATACCCACCACCTCTGGTTTAGAGTATGCAGCTATAACCATCTTGAGTTATGTTCTGGCATTAGTGGCCAGCTTCCAATCCCCCTTTAAAGAGCGGCAGCACATTGGTGTAACAAATCTCCATAGGCGATGGAGGTATCTCCATAGGTGGGCCGTCAGCCTGTCTGCTGAATTCGTGCAATAAAATAAAAACATTGTTGTAATTATGGTTGATTGAATCTGCCGACAATGGTGAAACTAGTGTTGACAATGACATGAGGCTGTGACTTTTGTAATATAAACAAGTGTCTGAATTGGTTTTATTGTCATCAACCCTATTATGGAAGCCTTATTATTTCTCAATAGCATAGGAGTGAACAGTGCGGTTTTAACAACAAGCTAAATAGGCTGGAATCTAAGGCGGCACTTTTGGGACCAAAAATTTATTTTTGTCTTATAGATATTAAAATATTGATACTTATAAATCTAAATGTTATCAGATATATACAAACAATTCAATATGTAATATGTTTCATTATAGTTCGGCCGTTATATAAAGCCACATTTGGCATCTGTCAAACTGATTTTAGTTGTTACGTGAACTATCGTTGATGATACTGTTACAATTTGGGCCACCTGCACATTTGTAAACAAAGCACATTTAATACTCGCCGGCGTTTGAGCTAATAACATTGTAGTTCTTTTATGATTGTCTTCTTTTGTTTACTTATTTATTGGTTATTGTGGAGAGCAGCCTATTGTACTCGTTTATGGCCATTTGCAGGCATAATTAAGCAGGTGTGCGGATTACGATTTCTGGGAAACTGCGTTCACTTTTGGCGGGCAGACATATTTGCATTTGTGCCATGTAAAGCAATGGCCCGATTGAGGAAGGGCAGTTGAGCAATAACCAGCCGCGAGGCTAGACTTGTGTATATTCGATTATCTGTTTGGTGACGGACTTTGCGCGTGTTATTGAATCGTGCATTACGTTTGACTGATTGTATTCAGTTATATTTGTACCTGTGTTATACGTGTTTGTATAGTTCTAATAAATTCTATAGTAATTCTAACGGCATTTTAATTCAAGTCCTGCAACTCGTAACAATACGATTTTAACAACTGGAATCGATATAGCAAGTCACGCATTACCGAACCGATTAAAATAAAACGATTATTATTTAAAACATATATTTTACGTTTCGTTGCTTTTTTATCTTTCAAAATATAGAAAATATGCAAAACTTCATTTTTCGATTATACATCAATCTCCACTGTCACTAATAAAAAAAGTTTTGACAAACATAACTTTGTAATGCGTAATGTTTCTAAAGAAATAAGCTAACTATGGTATTTGAATTTGATATCAATTATTTTGATACTGTTACAAAGTTAGTTCATCAGAATTTATAATATTTGGGTTACGCAAAAACGACCACGTTTCTGAGTTTCGTAAAAAACTCAAGTTGTTGCCAATTTATTTTCGCTGGAATATTCATATTCTTTTACTCCTTTACAGTGTGTTGTTTATCCCCACAACTTCGTATTATCTCAAAGAACGCTTTGAATTCATCTCTTCTCACAATTTACGACCTTCTACGAATCATAGACTTAATACTCTCAAACATTATTCATCTTTTTACAATAATTCTTTTACTGTACAGGCTATTCGACTCTGGAATGAGCTACCTGTTACTGTTAGACAAGCTAAATCACTAACAATATTTAAGAACATGACAAAAAAGCACTACCTGCAACATCGTGATGTTTGATATTTTTACGTATATTTATGAATGTAATATCAGTAGGTGTATTTATATATGTCTATTAAGTATAATTTTACTTATATAATATTTTACATACTTATATGTTTATAAATGAATAAAATATATGTAAGTAACTGCATATCCTCTAATATTTATATGTATTGGTATACATATAAATATTACCAATTTGACCAATATAATCTGTTTTATTCCTGTCACGGGTTGTCTGGAAGAGATCGCTCCTTAGCGATAAGACCGCCCATTGTGGACATTTAGAATATTTTTAGGATATAAGGTTTTCTGTAATGGTGTAGAATAAAGTGTTATCTATCTATCTATCTATCTATCTATCTATGATTGTGAACTTGAATATCGAATTGTAGAGATCTGTGTCTGTGTAAATGAGTAAATACCCCACTAGCAGTGGTTGAA
This sequence comes from Dendrolimus houi, assembly GCA_039645545.1. Lineage (NCBI taxonomy): Eukaryota > Metazoa > Arthropoda > Insecta > Lepidoptera > Lasiocampidae > Dendrolimus > Dendrolimus houi. The sequence goes on along the minus strand of CM077126.1, from coordinate 22,834,018 downwards.
AATGTGGGTAATCTTGAACATTTAAAACTATTATTATATATACATCCTAACAGAGCCAGATCGTTTTTTAAGCAATACATTTTTGGTAGCACGTTGACATTGACATTAGACAAAACTTTTAAATTTTCTGGTTCTAGAGACAAAAAACAACTTTATTTCGAGAAATAATTACGAAAAATACAGACGAAGTCGCGGCCAGCAATAACTGCTTATTTTCCGAGCAACATTTAATTTATTATCAAAGCAACTTGATTGCTCACAAAAGAAATTGCAACAAGATACTATGACGTCTTGTAAAGCCTTAGAACGAGCATATCGTTGGTTTACGCGACAGTATCTGTTTGATGGTACATAACATGGAATGGTGTAACCAGACAGCTTACATGAAAGCTTGATAGGGTGTCTTTATTCCTTACAAAATATGTTTCTCCACAAGATTGGTTCTTGGGAAAGTTAGAAATTTTTCTTCCTTGATAATATAAAAAAGACCTGCATACCTCAACGAACAATTTAATTACCTTCGTTCCGGTAGCTTAGATCGTCGGAAAACTTGTTACTAAAAACTCCTTTGCATTTAACAAGCTTTTATGACAAATCATTAAGCAAGCAAGCAGTTCATCTTTGGAACGCGCTGCCTGTTAATATCAGACTAGCCAAGTTACTGCCCACTTTTAATGGACTTGTGAAGGTGTATAATCTATACGATGTATGTTGTATTATTACACCCAAGGCTTCTTGCAACCGGTTTAAAATTAACCGGTTTTAGTCAACTATTTTGTTCGGAGTGTAAACCTTAAAGAGAGTATCCTGCCCTATTAATTGCACTTGCCGAAATCGACATTTTGGGGTAATTCACTTTTTTCAATAATTGTATCCCAAGGCTAATATATACATAAAGCTTAAATTTTTTAGTTTTATAGATACACTGAAAAGTTACCTAACATAGACATGTTGTTTAGAATCTAAACATATATTTTATATAAATTTTTAACGCTTAATAACATTCATTAGAGTGGGTAGTCTAATATAATATATGTTTGTTTTGTCCACAGGATGACAGAAGGTCTTTGCAATCGAATACCGATTAAAGCCTTATTCCTTTAAATTTTCTTACACCTGTCTCTTTACTCTCTATGTGTTATTCGCGAATTCAATGCCTATACATTGGCGCCATTTGGAACAAAAATAGAATAGATATCTAAAGATGTGTTTACCGCGTCTTTCTCGAAACCGCCATTTGCAAGTACTGCATTTGCTATAAGGAGGGCAGTGTTATATAAACCTGGATAAACCGGTTTATTCTGTGACGGCGAGGAAGTATCAATATATCTCTCTCAACATGTGTTTATGTGCGACTGAAAACGTGTTGTACCACATGAGTGCGTTTTGGCGATGTGCGGTAAAAACCGTTCGAAATTTGATCGAAACCGGTTTATTCAACAAAACCTATGTAAAGAACTTTTTTCCTAAAAATCGTTTAACTGAGCTTAAAGCGAGAACAAAACCAAAAAGAAAAGTTCGTATGTACTTATTTAACCAGTTTCCAAGCCTAATTATTAAGCAAATTATTAAAAAAATATTTAAATGGAAATAAAACTAATTAGGGAACAGCTGTTTTAATTTAATAATTTCTTGATGTAAAATTGCTAAATATGTGATGTCACAATAGGGTAGGGAAGGAGGAGTTTCACGAATGTTACCGGCTGTGGCAAGGACTTGGGAGGGGTCAAAAATCATGAAATCGTGTGATGTAATTAGTGGATAGCCCCTAAGGATCAATTTCTGTGAAGGAATGTTAATCACCTCAAAAATAAAAATATTATATATAATTTGAAAACGAAAGTATGAATAAAATATGCACAAGTATACTTTATTTAGGCATATTACATGTGAATATCGTAGTAACGTTTTAAACACTGATTCAGAAACACACACGAAAATTAATATAAAGAGAATTTGGGCGTATAACTAAATCTTAATAAACAAATATCGACAAATAATAATAATAATATTATAAGTTATTCTTAAGGTACACTACAACATAAAAATCACTAAATTAATGTCACACACAATAACAAAATAAACAATAAGCGTGTATAAAGCTAAAAACTTTAATAGTAATTAAGTTGTAAAAAAGGGTACGGAACTCGAGACCGTAGAGTAGTTAATAAAAAAATTAAAAAAAATATCGGCACACAATCTAGAGCTGATCCCAGACACCCAGCCCGTAGTAAGGGAATTTACCATGCCAGGAATCGAACCCGAAGCCTTTGCGTTGTAGTGAGATTGGCCAGCAAAGTCCCGCTGAACCATAGGGGCCGTCATGAACGAATGTCAACATAGAATGAAAGAAGATTAACAAGACAAGACAGCAACATAGATGGTAAAGTTAGTGTCGATAAGATCAACAATGATCTTATATCATTGTTCAAATCGAAGAAAATTTTGAATAAAATATCAGATATCACTTTGATGACACATAAAGCGAAAGCTGTATATATCAAGAAGGCAGCACTACAAAACTACACTGACAAAACAGCGCTACCTGCAACATAGTGATGTTTGATATTTTTACGTATATTTATGTATATGTATATAACATTACAACAAAATTACAAAACAACAGAATCAACGGACAAAAACCAGTCGACAATAATCAAATTCTTCAAAATTATTAATAAAAAAAACATTTCAAGATATTGACAAGCTCGGCGATTTCGGACTCCGGTGTCGTCGGGCCCTGGTGACGGCGACGATTGAGGGTGGTACCCCTTGGTCAGCCCTCAGCGCCTCATATCAAAGACAATGTAGTGTAGTGTAGTGTCATAATCAAAAGCAACTAACCAACAGTGCGCGAAAGCAAACTGGTCCGTCTACCAGTATGTAACATTAGTGAAAATCACGTGTAGAGACTTCTAAGGTTTTCATTAAATTTTGTATCATTCATTAGCATTAAGACAATTCGAATCATCTTTGTCGCATGTCATTCACCAACCATTAATCATCCATCAGCATCACGCTTGCTTCTCTTCTCTCGTGTGGGAGCATGTACGGGCTAGCAACAGCCGTACATTGCTGTGTCAGCGGTTTACGCCGACACGTGCATTTTAACATATCATTCGCATCTGTACTCGGTCAGTCGGCAAAACAGCCACTGATCTTGAGCACAATCATAAGCACCATCATGTTCATCACCATAATTTAGCAATAAACATTTTACATCTACAAACCTCTATCATTAACATCATATGTGGGAAAACCCCCTACAATAGGTGTATTTATATATGTCTATTAAGTAGTAACTCTTAATTATAAAATATTTTACATACTTGTATGTTTATTGATGAATAAAATAAAATGTAAGTAGCTGCATTTCCTATAATATTTATGTATTCCACCTTTGACAAATATAATCTGTTTTATTCCTGCCACGGGTTGTCTGGAAGAGATCGCTTCTTAGCGATAAGACCGCCCATTGTGCACATTTAGAATATTTTTAGGCTAAATTTTTTTCTGTGTTTTCTGTAATGGTGTACAATAAAGTGTTATCTATCTATCTATCTATCTATCAATTGGCTTTTCATCATTACTATCTACCCCTATAGAAAATAGGCGTTATAATATGTCTGTATCCAAAATTAATACAATTAATCTAGCTGCCATTACTGTATGAGGTCATACATTCATATTTTGCTCAACGAAAACATCAAAGATATCGTACTGTTACGACTTAGGCTCCGACAAATACAAATTCCACGTACAGCTCTGTAAAAGCACATTTTATTACCTGTCGGCATTTGAACTAATTGTAATCCTTTTATCATCGTCTTTTTTGTTCACTCATTTATTGACATACATTCCTAGTTATTGTGGAGAACAGCCTATTGTCTTATTGTACTCGTTTACGGCCGCTCAGGAGCATCATTAGCCACGTGTTGCGGATTATAAGTACAAGCTAATTCTAGGAAATTATGTCGACGTTGCCGGGCGGGCACATTTGCATTTGTTAAGTATAAAACGATGGCCTGATTGAAAGAGAGAGAGAGAGATTGGGGGTCAGTTTAGCTACAACTACAATCTAGGCCTGACGTGTGTACATTCGGGAATCTAATATTGACGGACTTTGTGCGTTTTATTGAATTACGACCTTCTGCATTACGTTTGGATTTGTTTTTTTCGGTTATATTTGTACCTGTGTTATACGGCATTTTAATTCGAGTCCCGCAAACTCGTAACAGTGCTATTAAAATTTTAGTACGCAAATTGTGCCCTTCCCTTTTTTCCCCCAAAACAGTTGTACTCTCATTTTTATTCGTAATGTTAAATATCAAAAAGGTCTCACAAGACCCCCCAGCCCTTAAATGTACGAAACACAACCGCGCTAAATGAATGATGGGCAATGTCGGATAATAAAAAGGCCGCGTTATACATGTTATAAAAGCTGTATACGGAATAATATAAAGGAAAGACAAGGTTTTTGTACGCAATATTATAAAGACTCACACGTGTGTTGTAATTTTACGTATATAACGTTGTAATTTTAAGTAAGTTTTGTTACAAATCATGAAAAAGGAGAATGAGAGAGAGACATGAAAACGCTAACGTTCCAACCTGGCAGCGGTCTGTCACTAGTTTAATTTTAATTTGTTTACATGTGATCTGTTTACATTTGTATTACAATGTTTATTTATATTTCAGTTTCATAAATATATAATACTAGCATTTGCCCGCGACTTCGTTCACATTGGACAGGTAATAAAGATTACAGTTATTTTGTCTATATTTAAAATCAAACGGTATTTCCAGCAGCACTTTTTACGAAGTATATAAGAATTATTGTATATGTATATATTTATGACTATGTATATATTGTTACAAGTTACGGGACTCGAATTAAAATGCCGTTTGGAATTACTATAGAATTTATTAGAACCATACAAACACGTATATATAACACAGGTACAAATATAACTAGACACAACCAGTACAAACGTAATACACGATTCAATAATACGCGCAAAGTCCGTCACTATATAGCTTATCGAATGTACACGTCTTGTCTCGCTTGCGACCATTGCTAGAGTGCCGATCTCTCCGTTCGGGTATACGTTTATACTCGGCTATACAATATGTCTCGACCGTGTAAACAATGATTTCCAAGAATCACACCTGGCCACTGCCTACCATAACGGATTACAATACACAATAGTCTGGTTTTATAATTACAAATTTTAAACACAAAGTAAACAAAAGAAGTCTAAATGCGGGAAGGTAATAAACTGTGCTTTATGGCAGGCAGGTGTGCATTCACTTTTGTCGGCATGTAACAATATGTATGTATTTGTATATTTAGTTCTTAAATTAGTTTGAGTATTGCCTGCTTCCTGCACCACCTACATCGCCTGATTCAAATTACTTTGATTTAGGCTGCCTGGAAGAGATCGTTTTGAGCGATAAGACCGCCTATTGAATTGCTTAAAAATATTATAAATATGGTCTGTTTTGTAATTGTATATTTTGATGTGAACTAAAGTGTTATTTCTCTCTCTTTCTCTCTAATCCTGAAGATTTCTGTAAAAATCCGAAATAACTAATGCCCGGGATATAGAGTACCACATATTTTGTAACAGAAAATTTGCTATCGATCAGTAAAAATATTGCATAGGAATCAGATTTTTTTCAAACCTGGCTACTTTAAAGTGCTCCCAAAAATTTCCTGCGGAATACCCGGGATATAAAGTACCGTAGATTTTAAGTCCCGGAATGTACTATCGACTAGCGAAATCAGCCTTGTAGTGTTTACGTGAATCTCAAACAAACGCAAAAACAATCTACATACACATTTTTAGACACTAATTCAATACATTAAAACAATTGTATATGTTGTATTTCATTTCAATATATTGCACAGTTTTGAAGATATTGTCATAAATTGTACGCCACAGGTAAATTATGTGGCGGCCATAGAATGGTCTCGTCTACTTCCCTTCGTCTCAGTATATATACATATATAATAGGTTGGGGAAAAAGTCTTTTCGCATATAGTATGTATGAACTTGTAATAATATCTCTTTGGCTATACCATTTATATCTGGCTGGTTTTGGTATCATTAAAAAGTTTTAGTTTTAAAGAAGACAATTCCAAATTCAAATTAGGAAAATGTGTGATTTTCATTTGTTTTTCTTATTGTTAAAATGAATGAATCTAATGAAGAAATTCGATACATTTTAAAATTTTACTACAAAAAAGGTAAAACTGCAACAGAGAAAAATTGTGATGTTTATGGACCGAATGCAGTATCTGTGAGAGTAGTGAAAATTTGGTTTAAGCGTTTACAATCCGGAAATTTTGATATCAAAGATGCACGTCGCTCTGGTCACCCTGTTACGGACAAAATTGATGCCATTTTTGAAAAAGTGGAGCAAGATCAGCATATTAGTAGTTACGATGTAGCCGGAGAACTGGGAATTGACCACAAAACGGTTTTGGCGCATTTGAAAAAAGCTGGGTACACAAAAAAGCTCGATATTTGGGTGCCTCATGAGCTCACTGAAAGAAACCTAATGAACCGTGTACTCATTTGTGATTCTTTATTACGACGTAATGAAACCGAACCATTTTTGAAGAAGCTGATAACTGGCGATGAAAAGTGGATCACGTACGACAAGAACGCGCGAAAAAGATTGTGGTCAAAGGCCGGTCAGGCTTCAGAAACTGTGGCGAAACCCGCGTTAACTCGCAACAAAGTGATGCTGTGTGTATGGTGGGATTGGAAGAGCATTATTCATTATGAGCTGTTACCGCCAGGTAGGACCATCGATTCTGAACTGTACTGCGAACAACTGATGAGATTAAAACAAAAAGTTAAGAGAAAGCGGCCGGAATTGATCAACAGAAGGGGTGTGGTTTTTCACCATGATAACGCTAGAACTCACACATCTTTAGCCACTCAACAAAAATTACGAGAGTTTGTCTGGGAGGTGTTAATGCATCCGCCGTATATTCCTGACCTTGCACCTTCAGATTTTCACCTGTTTCGGTCCCTGCAGAATTCCTTAGTCAGTGTCAGGTTAACATCACGAGAGGATTGCCAAAACCACTTGTCGCAGTTTTTTGATCAGAAGCCCCAAAATTCTTATAGCAATGTGATCACGTCCCTATCTACAAGATGGCAAAAAGTTATCCAACAAAATGGCACCTACATACTTTAGTCAAATGTAAATAAACTTTATAAAAAAACCTTTTGAATTTTTATATAAAATGCATAAATAAATACATATATAAACTATACTCCGTACATATAATATTACAATGAATGGACAACACATTTTAAGTATCTTCGATATGAATTCCTGTTAAGGTGCTCCCTCACCGCGAGCATTTGCCTGTAATGTAATGTTACAGATCCGAGCATTACCCCAGTGAAGGAGGAGAACCGAGCATTACAGTGCGCAAATTGTAATTATATAATTTGTAATATTTTGATACAAGTTCTAACACAACGACCGCTTCGTCTGTCACTGTAGAATCAAGTAAATGCTCAAAATCAAATCATAAATGTTTTGTTACAGGCGAATGCTCATTAGTTAGTGAGGCAGTATTGTAACGTAATGCTCAAACTCGAATGCTCGCGGTGAGGGAGCACCTTTAATTTTAAAAGAAAATATTCATAAAAGGATCCTGTAGGATATAGATTCTATTTTGTATGAAAGGAACAGTGGCAAAGGCCTAGTTGTGTATATTTATTCCCGTTATAAAAGGTCAATTTTATTTTACGTTTGTGGTATAAACGCGGATGTCAAAGTTAATTTTGGTGGGTTTATTTTTACGACGGGTTAGGCAACACCCGCATTTTATTGCTCCGTAAGCCCTATAGGATTTCAAAGGATTTGTATTAAAAATATTGCTTTTGTTTGAAATAATCAAAAATACACAGTTTTATCCATTTCATTTGTATTATGTGGGGGTTGACTGGTGCAACTGTGTTAACTATCTCGTAGTATATAGGCTTACGCCTTGAGTGAATGAATGATTGAAAACTCTTTATTGTTCACAATTAACTTAGCTAGATAATTAATTACTTTAAAAAAAAATTAATTTTAATTTATTGTCCAATATGCTTACATTCATATACAATAGAAACACATTTGACTGTGGCACAGAAACCTCATGGGGTTATTCGTGTCGCAGAGAGTCGTGTACACGATATTGTTATATCAAAAATAGGAGCAGAGGCGGGTAATTGTTATCATCATTCTAGTATATGGTTCTCTTTTAGTCCCAGGTCTGCACGTGTGAGCCTGATGGTTCGCTTTGGGAATCAATATAAAATCTTATTAATAAACCACATTTGCCTTAGAACAATGGGCGGCCTTATCGCTCATAGCGACCTCTTCCAGGCAGCCCGGTGTTCACGGAGTTTTTAAAATTCAACAACGTTTGGTGGTGTAACTAAAATAAAAACGAATACAATTTTACACTACACCACTAATACAATCTTACCTTGATTACAGCTCTCGCATCTTGCATGATACGCTTCTCCCTGAGCTAATCGTGTCCTCCGATGAGTCAGAGATCCGATAGCCTACTATTCCCCCTCCTCCTATCCTATCTTTCTTATGCCATCATCCCCTCTATCCCATTCATCCTGTGTGATCCCCCTATTTGATCCCCTTTATCTTATCCTTCTTGTTGCATCTATAGGTGATGATAACCACTTATCATTACATGGCTATCCGAATATTCGGCAGTTTCTCAATTTAAAAAAAACTTCCCTTATACTCTTTTCTAACGAGCCAATAAACCTCCTACAACTCAATGCCTACAACTGTTTTGAAGCGGTTTAGAATTTGGTTAACCAAAATTAATACATCTGACCTAGTATCTAATTAAACAGCAAAATAAAAATATAGTATGTAACAAAATAGTAAAGTAGCACAAATAAATAAATAGCCAAGAAGAACAATAAATGTAATCAATAGCATGTAAATTATGTAGACAGAATAGTAGAATAAGATAAAATATGTATTAGAAACAAGATATATTGCAATAAAGTAAGTTGATAAAAAAGAAAAGAAAATCAAATAAAAAAGACTACCTTCCTTTTATTATCCCTAGACTTGAAAAGAAAAGAATTAAAAGACAAGAAAAAGAAAAAATCTGTCTTAGCCTATGACGGAGGAGAAGGTAATGAAAAAAAATACTTCCAATTTCACTGGTTTTTAATTAAGAACATTTAGCATATCTTATACTCTGTCCAATCGTTTATTTTACTTTTGATGGCTGTTTATGAACGCATGGTAATAAATTTGGCAGAATAAATAGACAACCTATTTACTGTATTATGAAAAAAGAAATCTGACACTGTGTTTTTATTATAAATACTAATTCAAGTAGACAAAGTATAATTTATGACTCATAGTGTAGGAACGAAGAAGCTCTTCAACTTTCACATTTTTACGATCCACTTGTACTTACTTACTTTATAACTTTGAAAATCTCTCAAGATATTGTGATAACGCAAAGTGCATATTGGGATTTTATCTTGAAACCAAGTTTTCATCTTTCGAGACTATATTCTTGGACAAGACACTTTAACATTGAAGTTGATTTTATAATTTGATTATTGTTCAAAAGCGATTTATACATAGTAATGCTGAAATTTCATATTCAAATTTATTGAGGGAGTATGAATGTATTTGTTTTTAAAGATTCTGTAACTATTTTGGCAATATCGAAGCCTTTATGTTTTCATAGTGTCCGTCTGTCCATCACTCTATTTGTCTTTGTATATCACAGATATTCGAGCGTAAACTATCCAAGCAACAACGAGCCAAGTAGTAATCACAACGACCTGCAAATATTATGTAATCAGTAATCAACTGATTAATTAGCAATAATGTAATACTTGTTTTCCTGTTTTTGTTAGCTTGTTTTCGTCAACTTCTAGACCCCCCAGAAACTTACCAGTGATCTTAACATTCGCCTCGTCGCATCTAGTGCACCTCAAGTGCTTCTAGAAGGTTATCCACCCACCGTCGCGCCGTCTGGCGACACTTAATTGACTTTAAGACTACTTCTAATCTCTTTTCAAAGTTGAAAGTGATTTTCAACAATCTTGAACAAACGTTTCTATGAAATGTACTCGCTGATATGATACCAAACCGAAAATATGATTTAACAACAGACCACTCGAGGGCCGATCCCAAACACTCAGACCATGGTGAATAATGGAAAATCCGTTTACTAAAATTACCATACCAGGAATAGTACTCGGCACTTCTGTGTTCCAGTGAGCTAGATGGTCAAGAGTTAAGAGAAATGAACCACAGTGATCTATTGTCGTAGGAAAAAGGATATTTTCAGCATGAAATACATGCAAGCTAAATCGCATGTGGAAATCTAATGTATCTAGAGATTTTGGAGATCGAGGTCATTTTAATAATGGAGTCCATCGCTATCATTTATCATTTTGATATTATAATTGGTTGCGGATAGATTTTAATTTCGGATATCCTATGCTTTCGGTTACGGTCAAGGAGCTCCGTAACATTCTTTGAACCGTCCACGAATTCATTATGTTTGTTCATCACTATCAAAGTCTAGTATTAAAAAAAAACCTCGCTAGAAGTAGAACGGAAGCACTTTACAGCACCTTGAGTATCCACTCATTTTATGCATGGAGAGATTGATGCCAGTTAAGTGGGCTCCTTCGGGCGGTAAGTGCATGGATGTACTTTAGGGGAACGAAAAAATATTTTTGTTACAAATTACGACAAGTTAAAATTTTAGAGATAAATATATTAGTGAATTAAGTTAGTTCGAATTAAATTGTAAGAGGTAATCGATGAAAAGAGATCTAATAAAACTAGTGTAAGGAAGAAGTAAGAACGGTAGAGTTGGTATCGGTGGACCATAGTGCTTTTTATCGTTAACGAATTACTATAATCATAATAATAATTAGTACTAACTAAAACCGCAAGGGGGCGTTGTGGCGAAGCCTTAGGTGAGTAGCGACACCGCGGACCTGACTCCGGGGGCCTAGGCAAGGCCCCTCCGCTTCCGTGCTTGCCTTAACCAGCCGGCACGGAGAGGAGATCGCTAGAGCTAAGACTCAAGCTCCAGGGGTGGAAGTGATAAATGGCATAACGTCAGAAGTAGCTTCTATGAACCTACAGCCCACCACTCTACACCCCTTAGTCACTCACACCAATGTCGCATGCAGGGAGTGGCGAGTTACCGTCTGCACATTTTTCCATGTTCTCTGAACAATGCGACAGGCAGACGCCGTAGTTCCCATATTCCCAGGCCCTTAGTACCACTAGCAGTTCACTCCAATAGCCCGGTACTTTTTGCCCTCATTTCCCACAATAGTCCTACACCGGCCGGGACTTGTCCTTGGGTACATTATTATATGGTGTGGACAGGGATAATCACCGGTCAGTGTCACGCCACATTTACATTAAATTTGTCAAGGAGCCTCTACGTGTTGGCCTTCCCATGGCCCCACGCAAGCCCTCCAAAAATCCGGGTCCATTTTTATGGCCCATGGTCTTGGAAGATATACAGTTATATTAGTACTAAGCATATTAGAAAAGAATATGGTGGGGACGTTCAAAAGGAACTCTAAACAACAAGTATAGAGCAGTAATGACATTTACACAGTTCAATACCTGCAACTTTGTGTGTTTACGTAAACAAATAAACTTTGAACAAAACGCAGCTAACATTTCAAACAAAACTCGGAGTTGCGTAATTGAAACAACGCATATTTAATAGATTATCTTTCCTAGTAACTATTAAAGCTACATTGTAATCCTTCTGTTTTCATGTGAAATAACGACTAAAAATGATATAGTACAGTGACTGCCAAAGACTTGGTTTCACATTAATATATTATAATAAATAAGTTACTTATAGTGCACACGGCATACAATTTTGGTCGTGTGTGTTTTTCTTACCTTTCCGCAACGATCGGAACCCTTAATACCGTCATGTCTGTCCGTCAGTATTTTTTGTCGTAGTCATATTTCTTTTCAATTTTCTCCGAAATATCTGGGCATGGTTGCAAATCAACAGAAAATTTAGTCTACAAACACGCTACAAAGTTATGTGGTGTAATTGAGAAAAGAAATTAATGATTAATTAAAAATTAATAGTGTCTGCCATCAAAGAATAAGGGAAAAAATCAAATAAGGGTTAATTTTGAAGTGAAACTTCTTTAGGATCGTTGTGATTTGAAACTCGATGAAACGAGAGCAGCAGCGCATTTGGAGTACCTTTGTTGTTGCAAATGTCTATAGGCGATGGTAACCGCTTTCCATTGGGTGGACCGTCTGAGTATCTGCTGAACTTATGCAATTAAAAAAAAACGAAAAAGCGACACTAAAAAGAAATAAACACACAAATCTATAGGACTAAGCCTGCGCGAGAATGAGATAGAATACATTATATCTAATAATTTAAACAGTATAATCATACAGATAGAGTTGGAAATGTTTTGAAGTTTTCCGTTAATACTTCAAATATCGTGTTATAAAGCTTAAATATAATATATGAAATGTGACGTCACGAAATTTGGAATCCCTCCCAATAGTCTTATAAAATGTACGTAGTGTGCATTCGCCTTAAAGCATTACGTTCACATAAATGAAGAAATAGTAATAATACTACATTGTATTGTCAATAAACAAACGCTTATACCATACGTTAATTTAGACTAGTTTTAACACATTAAATAACATTTATGTATTTCATAATGGTGCACTATTACAAACTTTATGAGTGTGACAGAATCCATATTAAAATATAGTATGAGAATAGCTGAATATTTGTGTATTTATATATTTTTGTGTTATTTATTTTATTGCGATGCTGGCAAACAAGCAGACGGTCGAGCTGATGGAAAGTGGTTGCCGTCGATTGTAGACGTTTGCAACACTAGGGGCGAAGACAATAGTGATGGAAATTACAGCTGCTTTAATATATCGGTCATTGGCGTGAAGTTATTTCAATTTGTCACAGCTATTTCACCGGTGATAAATCACCACTGGATATGTTAGAAGTGACGATAAAATAAAAATACCGCAACGTGTCGCATGACGACTAGAACTACAATTGATTATTGGAATTGCAAAACTAAATAACACGTTGCACTCTCAACGTTACTTTACGGTGTTATAAATAACTCAAGCATTTGAATGCACAAAGTTTTAAAGAATAAGGTCCAATTTCACTCATATAAGTTCGCTCGTTTATCGTTTCGACTATATAATTTAGCATTTTTGTACTATATGGCGCTTCAACGGTTTGTCTCACGTGAAATAACGCTCTGATGAAATTTATCCGTAACAGTGAATTATTTTATATCACAGTTATTTAATCGGTGATCAGTGAAAACTACTATCAGTAGAAGACAACGCGTTGCCAGCCTTTAGGATGGGATAATGAGAATGGGACAGGAGGAAAGAAAAAAAGAAAGAAAAAATGATTATTTAGAACTACAACACAAATGAGAATACATTACAATAACATAAATAAATAAAATTACAATGTAAAATGCATTAATTTAAAAAAACGAAGCAAGTGTAGCTCTAAATTGGTCTTAGCTAAGCATGTTGCTGCATGGAGGAGATAGAAGGTAGGTAGGTATCGGCTAGAGATGGGATATAGGATTGGAATAGGGGGATGGGATAGGAAAGATGGGATGGGAGGGAGGTAGGGTGTGGGCCATCGAAACTCTCATTCATCGAACGAACACGATTAGCTCAAAGCACACCGTTTCATGCTGAAATTTTTTAAGAGCGCCGTATCGCACCGATCGAGGCGGTCCTAAGAGTTGTAATCAAGATGAATTCCAGCATGGCTATATATACCACGTACAAACAACGTACATGATCTGTAGCTAATTTGGCAACAACTGAACCCTTACAGGACGCGTTCCTTTAGTATTTCACAACGCCTAAAATGCTCCATCTGCCGTTACACAAGGCGACCGCGGTCGTTGTGGTCGTGGCGAAACGTCACTAATGACGTCATCATTTTCGATTACACAGCGCTCAAAACGACCCATGTCAAGAGGTGGGTCGAAGTGGGCGTTGACTACAAAGCATTGATTCTCTCTATTTCTTGACATTGAAAAAGGTGCGACTTTCAAATCAACCAATGACATTTGTGTATTTCGTCGTTTATGACATCAACGCTCCATAATCCGTTCCACTGGAGTTTATGATTGTAACGTCCGCAAGCAAGTGGAACGGGAAAAATCGCGGTCGTGAACGCCGCATGGAACATAGCCATTGAAAACACCCGTCTGTCATTGTATGACATTGTCATATATGTAGATGATATTTTACAGAAAGAGGTATACGGCAATACCTCGACTTACGCGAATTCAGAGTTACGCAATTTTCAAATCTCGTCGATTTTGTTTGAGCGACACACAACTCTTGAATACTTAGGTCGCTTTCTGATTTGTCAGTGCAACAGCGGTACGGAGTCGTTATGCTCAGTATACACGTTATAAAATGTAGAGATTGAAATTGATATTTAATTAAATTTGCTTTTACTATGCATATTGTTTCATGTCATAATATAAGATTTTAATGTTTCTAGTACTATCTATACAGTTAAATAAAATTGAAGTGTCTGTTTGTGATGTCAAAATAAAAATGTGAAAAATATCATGGGGGTTCATTCGAATCAGGAGATTCCGAAAATGAAATTCTTAGAATTTTCTCTGTCTGTCTGGATGTTCTGGCTAATATCTGAAACGGCTGGACATTTTGACGGGACTTTTACTGGTAGATAGGTGATGTTATAAGGAGTAACTTAGCCTACTCTTTTTAGGGTTCCGCAAAAAAAAAAAAAACAACAAATCCACGCAGACGTAGTGGCGGGCACAGCTAGTATAATATAAGGTGTAAGGTATAGATACTAATAACTTTGTGTACTAAGTATTGTCCACATACTACCTGTATCTCTGAAAATAAATATTCATTCACGGTACCGAAAACTTATCGAGCGCCTATAGTTGTACGAGAATTTCTATTTCGCTTGGTGTCAGTGAGGGTGCGGCACACAAACTCATTGTAGTTCAATGGTTAAGGCAATCGCGTCTCATTTAAATAATGTAGAGAAGAATCTTGGCTTAAAAGCTTGGACGGCTGAGGCAGTTTTAATGGCCTAACGTGGCTATTCTTATAATTACTGTGCTGTTAACAAACAAGGCGAAGCCGTTGTAGCTTATTATATAATGGTTAGCGCACGCGACCCAACTCAAAGGGCGCGGGTTCAAATCCTGGTCAGAAAAGCATGCGCCACTTAGGTACTTTCCTGACCTAATATGCATATTATTACAATTACCACATGCTAACGGTGAAAAAAAACATCGTGCTGAAACCGACATATCGAGATGACCGATATGTCAAACCTGCCAAGCCGCCTTGGACATGATGGACGCGTGGCGTGTATACTGCCCGTCGTATAAGAACGGGAGGTCCGAGCCCAGTAGTGGGACGTTTGTGGCTTGTTATTATTATTATTGAGGATGACCAAAAACATCGCGAATGAAACCCGCATATCAAGTTTATCTACATGTGAAACCTGTCAATCTACTTTGAACAAGCGTGGCAGGCAACACAGGCTGTTCTTCTGAACCCAAAGCTCAGTTGTGGGATGATAATGTGTTGATATATATTTTTTCTTCAAAGCAATACGTTGCTAGAAGCGTTTCTGAGAAACAGGTCAATTTATACTGGACATGTTTTGCTGGGTGGGGGTAATGAACTACTTTGTCTTGGGTATAATGGACCCAAGAATCTGGTGCCAGTGCCAAATGGATGTAATAATAATGTGCTTATACATCGCTGGAGACTTGAGGTTTTTTCGTCCATTTGCTTGTATTTGGAGTGATTTTTTCACCTGGGATATGTTGGGATATGGGCTAGAATGAAAAATCGAGTGGGGAACCTAATATGAACGTATGATGCGCGATTTTCATTAATACATATTTCGTTTTAATATTTCGATCTTAAAATTGTAATTTTATATGTACCTATATAGACTTTAGATGAAATGTAATATGCTCTTAAGATAGCAATATATGAGTATGTATATAATTTTTTTTTATAAAAAACCTACTCTATAATCAATACTTTACAAATATTTGTTTTATTTGACTTTGAGAGTTGTGTTTCTTGGGGCCGATTTTTCAATCATCAGATAAAAGTTATCAGTCTAATAAATTATAGCCTAAGTGAATTAAAGTAATTTTTCTATATTATATACTATATTCTGTGAATAACTATTATTTGGAGATTAAAAAATCGGCAAGGTAAAAATGAAGGTAGCCAAGACGTTAAAGTTAACCAGTCCTAGTGAAGATGGGTATTTCTAAACCTGGTAAATATGTACAGCCCGACGTGCTTTTTTATTGACCGGGTTCAGCAGACAGGCAGACGGCCCATATGATAGAAAGCGGTTACTATCGCCTATGGACTTTTGTAACAACAAAGGTGCTACCAATGTGCTGTCGCTCTGTTAAGGAGGACTAGAACCTGGCCGCTAATGCTGGAACACGATTCAAAGTTGTTATGGCGGCATACTCTAGACCAGGGGTAGTAGCTATACAGACGGGCAAATACCCTTCTACCTTCTGACTGTGGGTTGTTTTGTCGCCTTTTACGACAGGCCGCCTGACAGCAGGAATTGATATTCTTTCTCGGTTCCTGCACGGAGAAAACACTATAGAATACCACTTAAAATACAAGAATCCGGAAGACTTGGTTCTTTCAAGAAAATATTAAAAAGTTATCTCATCGAGCAGACACCCTACTCAATAGAGAAATTTTTTAATTTAAATATTATTTAATTAGATTGTGTATGTAATTTTTGAAGTGAAACTTCTTTAGAATTGTTGTGATTTGAAACTCGATGAAACGAAAAAGCGAACATATAAACACATAAAATTCAACCTTATTTAATTATATATTAAACAATTTCTCTTTACCCGTTAGTATTAATTTTCACTTTAAATCTGTATATAAATATTATACATATAATAAAACTGTAGAGGTGGAATTTCTGTACAATAAAAAAAATGCTAAAAACCAAGTCAAGGGGATGTAAGAAGTGAAATACAACTAATTTAGATTTTTTTAATTTTTTTGTCTCTCTGTTTGTCTGTCTGTTTGTACCGGCTTATCTCCGAAACGACGGGACCGATTTAAATGAAATTTTGTATGGTGGTTGCTTATATCCCTGGTCAACATATGGGATACTTTTGATCCCGAAAAATTAAAGAGTTCCCGTGGGATAGTCAAAAAACAGTCTTTTATACGTAGATTAACAAATACGATACGCGCATAACAATGCATTGAATTTTATGGTTGTGATTTAAACTGTAATTTAGATTGAATTAATACGAATAAGTGTCAAAATATCTAAGAATAAAGACGTATAATATAATAGAAATGCGAAAATTCTTCCAAATAAAAAGAGATAAACATATAATTCTATAGGACTAATCCTGCGAGAGAATGAGATACGAGTTTTACATTGTGCAGCATAGATTAGAGTGTCAATAAGACCGATGATTGAACATAGGTCCACTTTGGACTAAAATAAAACTGATAATAATATTTTGAAGTGAAACTTCTTTAGAATCGTTGTGATTTGAAACGAGAAAGCGAAACTAAAAAGAGATAAACACATAAATCTATAGGACTCAGCCTGCGAGAGAATGAAATAGAATCCCTATTAATATATAAATGCGAAAGTAACTCTGCCTGTCTGTCTGTTACGCTTTCACACTGAAAAACTACTGCTCTGATTTGGCTAAAACTTAGTTTATATATTTTCGATGCCAAGGATGAATATAGTATACTTTTTATGGCGAAAAATGGGATAAATATATTTTTTCCTCTGTCTGTTGTGCTTTTACGGAAAAACTATTGGACCGATTTGGCTGAAATTCGGTACATATGTAATTGTAACATCGAGGGTGGACAATACTTTTCGGGTAATGGGATAGATTTATGTAAAGGTTATCCCAGAAAGTAGGATAGGTTTTTTTTGTGATTTGCCATTTTCGTCATTTTGGTAATTTTGGTAGTTTTGGTAGCTCTGGTAATTTTAGTAGTTCTAAGCGTTGTAGATATAATTATGTTCACCTGTATATTCTCTGAAGTTTCACTTCTACTGCGTGTGAACTGTACACACACACACTCACATTTCTTTAATGGCTATTGTCATGTAATAAAAGGACATATACATATTATTTTATGATAACTGTACTAAATAAAATACTTATGACTTGCCTATGAATATGTAAAAACGACCTTTTAAGGCTCTCAGATTAAAACAAATATAAGAATCGGTGTATTTGAATATTACTAAAATATTAATAATTGATGTTTGTATATTAAAACAAAGACATTGTACCAATATCAAACGATTGAGAATATACGACATAAAATAAATAAAGAACAAAATATAATAATGTGGGGTTATAGTCAGAAATTCAAAATATGAAGTTAAGAAAAATTTAGATAAACATAATTTGTAACATAACACATAGTTAAAAATAATATACATAAAACACACAATACGAGTTTGTTAACCTGATATCGCTAGGTATCATTTGTGGTCAAACACAGTGCCTTATATTTCAGAGGGGAAACTAAGTACGTATGTATTTGACAATATATTAAACCGTTCAGAATATACGCCAAATGAAACATATTACTTATATATTGTTTATTCTATTAAACTACATATTACTTAATTGTGTAGGTTATATAAACATTTAAAGAAAATAGGGGTGGTCGACATAATTTAATTTTATGTGTAAGTCAACAGTTGTGCAAAATATTCATTTTAGTAGTCATAAAACTGTTCTTTACCTAGTAATTTTTCAATTATAGGACAAATAATCCTGGAAAACTCAAGGAATTTAAAATAATTTAACGCTATTTTTAAAAATAATCGGTTTTTTTCAGATATGAACGTCATTTTCAACAAAATGCTTTACAGGAATCTATAATCATATGATAAAAACATGTAAGTCACCCCTATAGATCCTATGTATCCTATTATATGAAAACAATTAAACAGTTATAGATTTGTCAATAGCATATAACTAGGTGTAAACTGTTTGTTTTCAGAATAAAATAAAAAGTAGGTGGATTAGCTAGCACATAGTTAATAAATTGTCATTTTAAGTTTTTACATACATTGATCACGTAACAGCTTAGAGTAACTTTCATTGTTATACATATACTAGACTTTTTCCCGCGGCTACGCCGTGGGTAAAAGCTAGTATATACATACACACACACACACACACACACACATATATATATATATACATATACATATATATATATATATATATATGAACCTTTCTTGAAAAATTATCTAACTAACGGTGAAAACCGCTTAAAAATCCGTTGAGTAGTTTAGGAGGAGTTAGCAGATATACACATAGACGCGAAAAGCGACTTTGTTTTTATACTATGAAAGAAGTAAGGATAGAAAAATACGAAGTAATAAGAGCAACGTAGCTCGTAGCAAATTGTCCACTGATAATCAGTGCACTGTAGCAAGAGTGCCCCACAGACCCTGCGAAGTCTCGGCTAATGAGTACCGTTGCGCCATTTCAGTTTTCACAGAGTAGGTATTTTACTTTTTTCGCAAATAACAAAACGTTGACATTAGAGGCGGGAGACCCTTGTTGCCACTTAAGGTCGTAATTTGGAATGTAAAGTGAAAGGACGTAGCAGTTTATGATTTTTAAACATTTTTTAGCCTGCGGTCTCTGCCCCGTGTTATTTAGTCCGTTCTCCCGTAACAAAGTTTGCAATATTTCGGAATACAAAATAAGAGATCTATCTTCAAACCCCAAGGAACACTTTTAAAAAATTAATAAAGAAAAATTATAATAGATAACATCATAGTCTTATAAATATTCTTACGTATATGCGAGATACGAATTTAAAATGGCCTTGGAATTATCACAAGGTTTATTAGAAGTACACACATGTAATCCACAGTTCTTAAAAATAAAGAACAAGTCTAAACCGTAAAGCAGAAAATCGTAACGATATAAATCGCGAAAAGTCCGTGATCTTAAGATTTTCGTTGCGAAAGTACACTAGGTAAACCCTTGATTGCAGTTGAAACTCAACTAAATCAGTCCCGAGTGACCAGCCTTATATATTTGTAAATTTGACACGGCCTCCTAGCAACATGCTAATTATTCCTTTGAATTCTTAACTTGAAAGCTTAATGGCTTCTAATAATGTGAAACGAAATGCAAACAAAAGAAGAAAGGATCTATGACGTACAACAGATCACTTAAATTTAAATGGGGTAATAAAACATCTGCAAAGAATTGACATCGGTTCGCAACAACATAATATATCATAGATGATTAAAATAAGTGCAAAGTGTAAACTTTTAAGGTGCAGGCGAAGTGTTTACTGCACTTGAAAGTCTGTAAAAATATATTTTCATTAGAGTTTTACAGAGTTAAACTGAATCTTAAAAAATATCTCAGCTAACGTGACTTAAAAATCCTGCAACCGTAAAATATTCCAGCAGAAAATGCACTTTTAAATTCAACTCAACATTTCATTAATCTAAAAATACCTTTTCAGTTTGATCCTAAGTTTTAAAAGTTGATTTCTATGGGGATACAGTGAATTTAATATATGTTGAAACGTGTAAAAGAAAGCCGGGCTCGTTAACTGAGACCAGCAAGGCGTGAGGTAACGTGAAGTGAATGGACTCTTAGGCTAGGCGAGAAGTTTGCTTTAGAAATATAAGCGGAGCGGATTATTCTCTGGGTTACGTAGATATTTTGTACATGGAACAAGTGTAAAGACAGAGCACAAAAGAGATTGATGCATTGAATAAAGTATTACAAGATGTCCACCACAGTAGTCATGAGAACCATAGTGTATATTAATATGACATAGACAATCGTCATAAATAATACTTTTAGTCGATTTATCAGATGATTCGATTTATAATTAAATTACCATTTTCTACCGGTTAGTTAATTTTATAAGTCCACTAAATTAACGTCTAGATAATTGAGTGCATCAGTAACTAATTATTAAAATTGTTTTTATGATCCTGGCAACACTATGATGTGATTGCTATTTTTAGCAATGATGCAATGTTATTGTTTTGCAGGGTAGCATTTTCGTATAAAAGGCGTAGTGGCGTGTAGACGGTGTTCATTGCTTACTGTGCTGTGTGAATATTCACATCAAGGGCTGAACAATAAAGAGAAAACCCTGCCCAAATAGTTAATATTTGGTATATTTGGTACTTTCTTACCCAAATCTCTCCTTGCATTTTACAAAAGGAAAACATGATGATTTGTGGTATACCAGAACAAAGGAGTATGGAAGAAAAAGACGAAGTCCACGTTCCACAAGAGACTCACAACGACCGCGATTTTTCCCATTCCACTTGCTTGCAGCCATTACATTCATAAACTCTAGTGGAACGGATTATGGAGCTTTGATGTCATAAACGACGAAATACACAAATGTCATTGGTTGATTTGAAAATCACGCTTTTTCAATGTCAATCGATAGAGAGAATTAATGCTCCGTGGTCAACGCCCACTTCCACTGACCTCTTGACATGACGTTGTGAGCGCTGTGTGATCGAGAATGATGACGTCATTGGTGACGTTTTCGCCACGACTATAACGACCGTGGTCGCCATGTGGAATGACTGACGGAGCATTTGGGCGTTGTGAGTTACTAACGGAACGCGTCCATAATGTGCCGAGCCCAAATGATTAGAAGAAAGTAAAAGAAAAAGAAAGACACATTTTATACTCTTTCCAAGCATTTATTTTACTTTGACAGCTTGATGACGGATCAATTAGTAACGTCCGAATGCGTTACCGATTTGATTTGTTATAAAAATCGACTTCATTTATAAATAAGTTTTAATCAATTTAACTTATCTATATATTTTTGCTAAAACTACTTTATCGTGTAATAAATATATACCCACATTTCAATGAACATATTTTACATGTATTAAATAATGCATCTTGGTAATGAAGTAAAAAATGTAACAAAGTAGAACTTTTTTATTTCCAAATTGATTGCTTTCGATTTATTTACGTATAGTATCGACAGTTTAATAGTCTGTGTGTTATATGACTCACAAAATATGACTGGAGTTTTTGGCGGGAACTGAAAGGAGATGTTGTGCTGTGCAGTTTTATTTTCTAAAAATGTGTAAAATAACTCTAAAATGAACAATAATTGTAGGATATTGATAGTTTTTGAGTAGTAATTATGTGTTCTGTGAGAAATGTGAACTGTATAGTCAAATGTGGCCTTTTGAGTTGTCACAAGAACTCCGTTGAATGGCACCAGCTGATAACCTGTCGTAAAGTGATTTAGTTGCCTTACGATTTATCCTTCATTGCCTAGATTCAATATAAATAAATATAAGAGATAATAATGAGTTTATGTAGAGTGTAAGTGTAAAGTAATTTTGTATGGAAATGTTAATAAATTATATACAAGATATAAACTGCTATTGATGTATTCACAAATTCATTCCTTTATTAATATCAAATATGGAACCCGACTGTTCTAGTCATAAGTATCGTTTAGCATTAGCACACAATACAAGAATGATCTTTGAATCATTCTTCTTTTACAACTTATATTAATAAGTCCTTTTGAATGACCTCTCTTTACCTCCCCTGCAGTCATTCCCCATCCACCGAGTCTGACATTAGTAATTCACATGATTCAGTAAGTAATTCACAAATCACTTACCCAAATTCGGCTGTACGGCTTACCTACACGGTCGCCCGTTTCGCCATCTTGTCCTTCTTTTTATTAACAACTTTTTTGAACTCAACAAGTTCCTCGTCGCGCTCCCTCACCCCCGCTATCCTTTTCGTTCAGAAATATATTAACTTTTTCGCATTTCGCGACATAACCTACAGTTCAGCTGTGCTACACATAGACTTAAGAAAATGAAGAAACTACATTATAATCTGAGATTTGGCTTAAAGGCCTAGCAGCCAAGCCATAAACCTAAATAAATAATAATAACAAAACATCACTATTACGTCACCCACAATAATAAATAATGACAATTAGATTATCTGTTTCATGTGGACTTTACTGTCAAGATATATGTACTTGTTAGACGTGCAAACGTCAAAATTAAAATTTGTATGTCACTGTCATTTTCTCGGAAAATGTTGGGTTTATTTGGATACAAACTGTCAGGAAGTTGTATTCTAGTAAAATAATGAAGGAGAAAGAACAATAAGGTCTCTTGAAGGGGGCATAACGCTTTTTCCTTATGTGACGATTTCTGCCTGTTCACTCTACTGTAAGCGGCGTAAAATAACCTCGTTACAAAAAACTGACCTTTACCCTAACATATCCGCCATTACTTATGCCTCAAATACCAATATGAAGGACTTTTACATAAAGCGCTGTGTACAAACGGTAGGCGTTTTAATGAATCAAACTCGCAAAGTGGTTCTTAAGTCGAATCGAAACATTTTAACAAGATCCCTGAAAATTCAGAAATGTATTAACACTTCAACATTTCTCGTATTCATGCAAAATAAACGGTATACTTACAGAAAACATTTATATTTTCTCATTACTTCATCATGAGTTTGATCGTGAATTTCATTTGAGATTTTGATTTACTAGGATTTATTCACAAACGATTTTATGTCGATAGTTTTAGACAGTCTTGACTTAGACGCTAAGTCGTGGTAGCCTAATGGCTAGCGCACGCGTCCCAAACTCAAAGGGCGCGGGTTCAATCCTGGCCGGAACGTATGCACCACTTAGGCAGTTTTCTGACCTAATGTGCATATTGTTACAATTAATACGTGCTAATAACGGTGAAGGAAAACATCGTGATGCAACCTGCACATCGAGATAACCGATGTGTCAAACCTGCCAAGCCGCCTTGGACAAGCGTCGCGGGTATACTGTCCGTTCCCCTATAGTGGGAGGCCCGAGCCCAGCAATGGGACATTTATGGGCTATTATATATATATATAGTCTTAGACAATTAGCAAGACGGAGTCGCCGACTCTGAAAGTGAAGCCGGTTAAAGAATGGCGTCGCGTCGCATCGCACTGCGTTACAAATAGCGGTGGAAAAGTTTCCCTTGGATACATTACTATTGTTACGAGTGCGGGACTCGAATTAAAATGCCGTTGGAATTACTACAGAATTTATTAGAAATATACAAGCACGTATAAAACAGGTACAAATATATATATATATATATATATATATATATATATATATATATATATATATATATATGTATATATATATGTATATATTAAACTGGATACAACCAGTACAAACTGCACGATTAAATAACACGCGCAAAGTCCGTTACTATATCGCTTATCGTACGTCTTGCTCGTATCGTAATCCTCGCTTGCCTGCCCCACCCTTCCGTTCGGGCATTATTTTATACTGCACGGTGCAATATGTCTACCTCATCGCGTGCACTCGATTTCCCGGAATCACACCTACCGGAACAGATACACAATATGCGGCTTTTCTAATTATAAATATTAAATACAAAGAAAACAGAAAAAAGTGCAAATGCGGGGCGGTAATAAAACTTGGGGTTTATGACCGCAGGTGTTCATTCGCATTTGTTGTTGTGCTTCGTGGAATTTTGGCTAAGTCGTAACACTATTAAGCACACAGACGCAAACCAAGTGTATTGTGCATATTTTATGTAAGTTTACGCACACAAGTTTTTAGTAAATGCTTCATTTTTAACTGATTTCCGAGAGGAGGAGGTTTTCAAGTCAAAGGCCACAATTATTGTGGACCAATTTTCAATATTTTTTTTCCAAAAAGCATATCTGCTCCTGAGATAGTCGCATTATCACCAAGTCAGAATTTGATGACTAGATACCAGGGAAATCGAGAGCAACTCTTGTTGACTAACGCCGAGCGTCTACACTCTTCGAAAAGCAAAACTTGTATACGCATACCAGTAGTACAATTTCTACAGGCGCTTAAAACATATACACACACACACACATATATATATATATATATATATATATATGTCTCTGTGTATATAAGCTTGAATAGCTTTATATATATATTTATATATAAAAAGAAGAAAACATTTTTTACAAAAACAAAACCGCCTTCATATCTTAAAGTCGGTGCCAAGTAAAATATAAAAAACAACAATAAAATAGGCAAATACACCGATTTGAACACTTTGTTGAAAATATTTGTTTGTTTGTTACTTTAAAGTTGGCTTTGCGTTTATTAAATAATTTTTTTTGACGCTTTTGTTTCGTTTGGGCCTTCGTCTATACTTTCAGTTCGTCTCAGGTGATGCCTCTACAAGTATTTGTAATTGAAGCGTTATAAAACTCGTGGTAGCGTAATGACTAGGGCACGCGTCCTAAACTCAAAGGGCGCGGGTTTGATTCTGGACGGAACGCATGCACCACTTGGGCTGTTTTCTGACCTAATATGCATATTGTTATAAATTACCACGTGCTAATAACGGTGAAGGAAAACATCGTGATGCAACCTGCACATCGAGATAACCGATGTGTCAAACCTGCCAAGCCGCCTTGGACAAGCGTGGCGGGTATACTGTCCGTTCCCTATAGTGGGAGGCCCGATCCCAGCAGTGGGACGCTCATGGGCTCTTATTATTATTATTTATAAAACTCGTGGCAGTTAACAGTCCCTTCTTGTTTCTATTGAAAATTTCAATTAAAGCTTTCAATCAATATCTTATTATTTAAAATATATTCAAAACTTAGACCAGTAATAATGTATCTTTAATTAAATTAATTTTAATCAATTTTTTACGTACTCTTTTGATAACTGAACAAATTTAGTTTCAACGGATAGTTTTTAACATGGAGAATATACCTTGATATGCTTGCCCACATTTCTGTTCATGGCTACCTGGCGAGCAGGTATGAACAGGTAAGTCAATATAGGTAACTACCCCGTTCTGTTAACCAATAAAAATTAGTAGTATCATAAGAAAGATATTTTAATTATAAAATTAATCGTATAGGTTTGCCTGTAGAAAACCGTTCATGGAATATCATTGCCATGCTTTGAAGACTTTTTGATAGGCAAGCTATCATGGGCGTCTTCACAAATCAATATAATGTGATAAAAAATATGTCTCATCTGGTTATCAGATGTGTGAAGGTCGGTCTTCAGTGTCTCTTAGACTATTACAATTTGCCCAAGCTCTCATGCTAACACATACTAAATTCTGATCTCACGCCCACCTGACCCCACATATTCATGCTTTGCCCATTGACACGTCACTACTAAGATTGAAACGGACTGACGAATATAGTAAGACCCATTCGAGTTTGCCATGCAAACTAAATGCCAAATCTATTGAACGTTACTCTCGCATGTTTTATACACGTTCTTTAGCTAGGTTCCAAAGGAGTGGAACCATATTTCTACTTTTCCTGTTCGATGTAAGTACGAGTAGGGTTGAAACTTTTCTATTATTGGTTTAGTAGTTATTTTGGGTTTAGTTAACTTCGGATATAGGAACAATATTTAGCAAAATATTTATATTTAACAAATCTATATTAATTAGGCATACAAGTGTAATATATTTTTTTAATTAGCTTTTTTTGCAGACTTACTCAGATATGAAGCGTTTATCTGCCATAAATGGATTTAAGATATGTACCTAGCTATACGTTATACGTTCGTGGCGTAGATTTTCGTAATTATTGAAACATGGAATCTTGTACACGCTACTAAATGGGCAACCGTATTGCTAGCAATGGGCGCTAAAATTTATAAAATAATATCAATAAACACATGTATTAGAAAGTAAGATCAGAAATTATAAAGAAATAAAAAGCTCTTTTCTAAAAAAGAGATACGCACTACACTACCAACCTTGAAAAGTAAAACGGAGTCAGAGAGCAGAAAATTGTTATAATAAAAAACCTGGCAAGATGATTGCCTGACTGAGAGAGGCAGATAAAAAAATCTTGTATAAGGACCAAAGAATTTTGAAATTTAATACAAGTCCTTCGAGGAAATAGACAACATTTACACTCAAAAAATGGACCAACCCTAAGAAATCTATAACACTTGGATATGAATAAAATCGATATGTTGGATTCGGTTCTGTGTGCTCGTAAAATTGTGTTTTTACAGCCTACACCCTCAACTATAGGGAATAGATGATGTTTAGGGTCCTGTTTACATTAATGCACTGCGTTTGAACATGTTTACTTAGGACCTTGAAAGATTCCTTATACATCGTGTTATTGTTTTATTTATTTATCTCTATAAAAAAATATCAAAACGAATAATTATTTGGGTGATCAGAGGGTGTCTACCTCGGACAACTAATCAATGTGGTGATCTAGCGAGGAAACGTAGCCAGCCTTCGGGGCACCTTACGACTTATTATACTTATAGTCTGGAGGGACTATGAGTAGAAAACAATACATTTATTTTATTTTTATAAATTATGGTCCCATAGCCATATTGTACAGAAAAAAAAACAGGACTTTTATAACATCATCATATCAGCCTGTTTATGTACTTTTAGTGGGGGGATTTATAGAGCAAAACACGTAGAACCTGGAAAACTGGTTTAATGTTTATTTGACTTGCGAAATAAGAACTCCGATCTAAAATACAATTAATTATAACTATAAGTTATGATGGTCACACAATAATGAGGTATTCTATAGCGCTGGTATTGCACAGATATACTTTGATCTTCCGGGTGGTAGGGTATTTGCCCGCTTGGATGGCTACCACCCCTGGTCTAGAGTATCCCGCTACGACAATCTAAAGTTGTGTTCCGGCATTAGTGATCAGGTTCCAGTCTCCTTTTAGAGTGCGGCTGTACCTTGGTAGTACCTTTGGTGTTACAAATGTCCATAGATGATGGTATCCGCTCTCCATTAGGAGGATTGCCTGGCTATCTGCTGAAATCATGCAATAAAAAAATCTTTAAGACGAAGAAATTAAGAGACAATCTCTTCAGAAACTGATCCTTTATTAAACTGGCCATTATTAAAATCTTTACTTAAGTTTTCGTGACTTGTATACATAATAAAACTACGTTTTATTATGTATACAAGTTTTATATAGTATACAGCCCCGCTACCCTACCCTACACCAAAGGGGTCACAGACAGAATTGATCACATCCTCAGGCGAGCTTCAATCAAAACATATTTCAAGCCGCATAAAAAGCTTACCCAATTTTTGAGACTTGTGAAATGCAATATCCCACACCAAGATGCAGGTGTCTACAAGCTCTATTATGAGTGTGGATTATCATACATTGGGCAAACAAAGAGGAGCATAAAAACACGGGTAAAAGAACACATTGCTGACATGAAACACACAAGGTCTACGAAGTCTGCGATCAGTAAACACACGCTGGATAAACCCAACCACTACATTAGATTCGATAACCTACAAATCCTCGCGAAAGAGAATCGTTTCATACCTAGAATGATGCGTAAGGATATTGAAATCAAAAAACGCCCAAATTTCAATAGAGAAGATGATTGGCAAGTACCACCTGTTTGGGATCCGATCATCAAAACTATCAAGACCCAAACTCAGCAACAACCAACTGCCAGACCTCAAGACACTGTGAGCTCTTTCTGCGTGCACCGGAACACAAACCAACTTGACTGATAATTTCTTTTATTTTTCCTTCCACCCATTTTAATATTATATAAACTTATTAGAGCTAGGCATATTTGCTGAAGCGTTTCTTGCGCCGCTTCTTCTCTTCAAGCTATAACATGTTGCGACGCGATGGTAAATTAGATTAGGCTCCCATAGAGTAAATAATAACCATAAACAAAATTAAAACTAAACAATTAAAATGAACCAGTTGGCGGTAGGCTAAATAAAACTTTAACAATACTCGTTGACACTTGACATCTTTGTCTTCTTTGATCACGACCACTGAAAAGTGGCCGAAACGTCGGAATGATAAAAATCAAATAAATTACCGCGCTTAAAACCGTTAAAACGTAGTTTTATTATCTTTTCCACATTTTTATATCACAAAACAAAACTCCAAATCACTACACGTGCATTAACAATTGCGAGTAAAATACATCAGACACAGAACATCCACCTGGATTCATTAATATGACAGACCAACAACGTGTACAAACTCATATTTTATATTTTTCAACATCATAAAACGTTTTCTATATAAAACTCATTTTTCATTGCAATAATAAAAACGTCATTTCCTGCGTTCCGCTTCATTCTTGTTGAAATATTAACGCAGATACAAGATATGAAGTCTCGTGCTAAACCGCTCGGGGATTGTGTACTTCCAACATTTTATTCAATAAAATTTTAATTATGATAATGGCTTGGAGTTGAGTTCGTCAACCTTTTTTCTTATAGCATGAATATAATAGACAGCCCCCTGATGGAAAGCGGTTATAGTAAGCTCTGGATATTTGCAACACTGAAGGTGTTATCAAAGTACTGCTGGTCTTGAAGGGGGGACTGCAACCTGTACCCTGATGCTAGAACATAACTTAAGGCTGTGATGGCACCTGCCAGGGCTGCGGAGAGGCTAGGTCATATACCCGTAGTCCTGGCATAAGGCCAATGACGGAACACCCAGGGGTTTTAGTGGGTATCCGTAACTGGGGAGTGACAATAGCATGGCACCAGTTCTGACTGGGCATGTTAGTGCCACCCCACCTGGCGAATCCTACACACGAGTCGCAAATTATCCCCCCAAGGTTCTGCCCTTGTCGCGGCTTAGTTCTCAATCGGATTTCCGCTGGTTAAAAAAAATGGTTGTTTTGTCACCTCTAACGACAGGCCGCCTGGCCGCAGTAATTAGTTTTCATTCTACATTCCTTTAACGAAAGTATTCCGAGGACCTGTTTGATCTGGTGCCAACGCCAAATTTTCACCACCGCTCCGCTCGCCACCAGCAAGTTGTTCACCCTCATTTGAGCTACCACGCTCAACTATGCAACGGTCCTCTAGAACGTTTATTCTGCGTACAATAACAACTTGGAGAGAACTTGGGGGAAATTTTCCCTCTGCGCTACGACATGAGAGTCATTTAAGGGCTTTATAACATTTCTTTGAGGCTGGCAACACGTTGACATCACCCCTGGAGTTATAAACGTCCATAGGCGGTGATTACCAGTTTCCATTAAGTGGGCCGTTTGCCTGATTGCCAGCTCATGAGAATATAAAAAACAGGAAAACTTTAAAAATACCGTTAATTAAAGAAAAGAAGACAACCGTCTCACCCCTACGTCTGTCTGTCTATGTATCATACTCGTAGTTATTTATTTCAGGAAGTACTGAAGCTAGAGAAAGTTTGGCACACGTACAGGGTCCTATGCAAAACAACAACTATAAAGATGTAGACAGTGTCACATTTACGAAAATGTCTATTGAATTTTGTAAAGGAGGATCGAAGGAGAAAATTGAAATTTAAAAGTTGGGCAATATCATCGAGCGAGCATTTTTTTTTACTTCACTTTTTATGATATTTTTACGAGTTGCAGGACTCAAATTAGAATTCCATTGGAATTATTTATAGAATTTATTAGAACTATGCAAACACGTATAACACAGGTACAAATATAACTGTACACAACCAGTCCAAACGTAAACGATTCAATCACACGCGCAATGTCCGTCACTAACGTCTTGCTTCGCTTGTGACTATCGCTAGATTGCCGATCTCTCCATTGGGCCAAAATATGTAACTCATAGTATAATCGAATCAATACTTCAAGATGTTGCTCAAGTTTACAAATTTCGAGATTGCTTTATGTAGGTTCTTCATCTATCGAATACTTTTTTGTCAGTTTTGTTAATAAAAAGCCTTCCTCTACTTCACAAATGAATGTAAAAGGATAGAAATTAATTCAGCAATTCCCTGTACCGCCATCGGAAGTGAATCCAACAGAAGTCATATATTTCTCTTTCCGAATCCCGTAATAAGTCGAACCGACAAAAGCGATGGTGCTCTTTGTGACTAAATTGAATCTTACGCGCCGATAAATCGGTGATATGCGACGAATGACTGGCCAATACAATTGGTAGGTGAGCGGTATTTCTTCTACACATTGTTGTCGTTAAGGTAGTATCTACACAAGCGCGATTATACGGACTACCACATCAAAAATTTCTATTTGCACAAAAATCGCTAAACAAACTGAAACTACCCATAGATCATAGACTATTCGACGAGAGGCTTCAGAGCCTAAATCATCGACGTAAAGTCGCAAGTTTGTCGGTATTCTATAGGATACACTTCGAGGAGTGTACCACGGAATTACATGAATTGGTAAAATGGTGAGAGAGGACCTCACTATTTTACCACCGGACAAGCAGACGTACGACCCCACGCCACCGATATATGATGGAAATACCAACAAAGCGGACGAAACGCTATGCCTTCACTTTTACCATACACACCGCTGAAGAGTGAAGAAAGAAAATTAAAACACAACATTTGAGATATTATCGAAAAACTACAAAACATTTCCTACCCTGTCTGTATCAGCATAGTATTTAAATTATTAAATATAATGTATTGTTACTCATTCTCTCGCAGGCCTCGTCCTATAGATTCACGTGTTTATGTGTTTGTGCAGCTGGTTTACCGTTAACAGTTTTCGACATTTTAATAAATCAAATAAGACATAATAGAAAAAGAAATAATATTTATTTAATGTGTGTTATTTATCGAATCAAAACATTCGAGCGCAAAGTCGTGTTCATATAGACTGCAACCTTGAAAGCAAAACAGGGAAACTGTTCAACGGAATAGTTTCTCGTAAAAGAAAGACATATCAGTGTTCTCATTTTACGATTGGTCGATGTTGTTTTACTGCGTGGATATTAAATTATGAGCGGATCCCAAAGTTTCCGTTTGTTGAATCAAGAGATCATAAAAGGAGTTATTTATGTATCGCCATTTAGATATTTTTATTTTTTGTACACACCAGAGTTACATATTGTAAAACACGAAGTAATAGTACTTAATAGGGAGAAAATTTCTGAGAACTTTCGAATAAAAGAGCAAGCGCTACAATAACGCCTTATCGTGTTACTTTTAAAATGTCATTATAATAATAATTGTATTTACTGTTTAAACAATAACGATTGGGCTACTTGACTCATTTTACTTGTAGGTACATACTTATGACGTCGTGAGTATGTACGCTCGTACTAAAACTACTGGGCTTTTTAGAATGGATGAAGATTTTAAAATGATAGAAAGTATTATTTTTTCTGTTTCTTCCAGCTGAATCAATTTTGACAAGACTTTCACTGGCAAATAGCTGATGGTATAAGGAGTAACTACTTTTATTTTAGACAAAAATGAAAAACACGCGGACGCCGCCGCGGTCGCCACAGCGGCAGGCAAATTAAATTTAATAAATTCCACGCGAATAAAGTCACGGGTAACAAACAGCTAGTATTAAATGATTCTATATATGTATGGAAAATAACAACTTTTGTCAATTTTTAAATTAGTTATAATTTGAAAAGAATAATAATAAATCGTCAGACAAACACACACACTGTATATCCCCAAATTAAGCAAGTTACGCTTGTGTTATGGGTAATATACAACGGACCATTCTGGGGCCGATCCCAGACACCCAGAGCATAGTAAATAACGGAGAAAATACGTTTCTGAAATTTACTATACTAAGAATAGAACCCGGAGCCTCTGCGTTGCAGTGAGGTATGCCGCCGGCAAAGGCTTAGCCCGCTCAACCACAGAGGCCGTCAAAAAGAAGCCTTATACATGTTCAATGTTTGACTGCTTTAGTCTTAAAAAAAGTTTTGAATAATGTAACGTCAAAAATGAGAGAACAGTGACTGTGGCGCCATCTATTCGTATAGAAATGATCAGATGAATATTTAATTAAAATGTTCAAAGACAACAATTTATCAACACGAACAAACACGATGAAACAAGTGACGTGACACACAAAGACATGTAGCGAGTGCACTTTTGCGCTGTCTAATTAGCTAATAGTGCTCTCTACACGACACTCACAAAGCAACTTTAGGATTAATGAACATCTGGTTTAAACGAATACGAGCCGTATAGGGTTGTGTAGCTACTTTGGGAAATATGAAACCGTTTATTTTACATTAGAATTCCTATTCGTGTATTATAGACATATAGAACTTAAATAACCTAACTTATAAATCGTACAAATAATATTATTGCGATTCTTTTCGTCAATCAATCATTGATGCGCACATTTAAAGACTATGGCAAATACATGAACGTGATGCAATGTAAATACAGATAATATATATCGGTGCTAGAGCTGTCGATAAGATTGGGCGCCTGTCTGCATCATCAAAAATGTCCAATGTCATAAACGTGTAAACATAATATTTAATATTGATTAGAATATGGTGTGCACATCACGTAAAATATTAGGTTTCTGTATATATAGTCTAAGTTAAATTAGAAACAAGGAAGAAATTAATATACTGCAAGAGTACATACAACTCGTCGTCTTATTTTGTACTCCCCCTGTTGCGGACAGAATCACCCCCCTGATCTTTCCCCCGGAAATCCCGCACACCCACGCCCCGCTTACCGCGAATATGTAGCTCACTCCGTTAGCTGCTAAGTGTCTGCATTTTTGTAGTACCTTAGTAAGCTCGGTGCGAGCCGCCGGCAGATCATGCACACACAGGAAAAGTATATACACACAAGGAAGACTAGGGAAGACCAGGAAGAACAAGAATCATTCGGCAGACTCGACAGCTACTGGACTCTTAGCGTGGATCTTGTGGACCACCAGTGTATTGTGATTAGTACCACTCGTATTGATAAGTATAATCGATACAATTACGGCTATCTGTGTTCAGTAGAACATCCGGGTTCTAATGCTAAGTTGTGTTAGTTAACCTTGAACGTGCCGTTGAGTACAGTAGTGCTGATCATACCTGTTGCTGTTGTAGCACCTATAAATAAATACAGTTCATTTATTAAGGGGTGTTTCATTCAGTACGACCCTTGCGCCGCCACAACCAATACCCCTATCGGGCGACTGAGCCATGGCTGTCCCTTAGTGGTGGTATATAAAGCCCCACAATATCATTAAAGACTGTGTAGTAACAAATCGCTGCCAGGTGGGAGTGTGCCTGGAAGGCTAGCTGCATTGCCGCGCTGAATGGCGATTCTTAACTGTTGGGCGAAATATGGACCAGCCTTCTAATCACGGGTGGCACCAAAGAGTTTTTTTGCAAATTTCTTTGAAGAATCTTTTTGCCAATGGCTATATATAGTTTCTCTATCCTTCTATATACTAAATATTTTGATATTGTTTTTCTAAATTTTTACGACTAGTACACATAATAAAACTACGTTCTAACAGTTTTAAGCGTGGTATTTTATATGATTAATATACCAACGTTTCGGCTACTTTTCAGTAGCCGTGATCAATAAAATCAAAATGAAAAATCAAATCAAATAACGCGTTTAATACTGTTAAAATATAGTTTTATACTCTACTAGAAGTCAACCTCTAGTGCCTGCCTCTTGTTTAAAGAGAAGGCGTTAATACAGGTTACATTGTACTAAATGTTTATGTGAGTGCTATTTGCACCCGGAAGATTAATTTCATTTTATATCGCAAACTATCCCATCTCCCGGCATGAAAAGTATTTATGTTCCATTTTCGGCATTAAAACTACATTTAAACAGAATTACAGCAAAACCGATCCAGTATTCCTAGTAGTTTTCCGTGAAAGCTTAATAGAAAGACATATCGAGTTACTATCGCATTTTTATACACGAAAATTTTGAACATCTATACACTTGAGAACTTATTGATCTCATCCAAACTTTCATCCTCTATTTCAAAGGACAAAAAGGACAAAGAGGATAAAAAGGACAAAAATACCAAAAATGACAAACGAAAGACAAATAGGACAAAAATGCCAAAAAGAACAAATAGGACAAAAATAACAAAAAGGACAACATGATAAAAACGACAAATAGGAAAAGGGAACAAGACAAATAGGACAAAAAGGACAAATAGGTCAAAAAGGACAGATAGAATAAAAAGGACTAAAAAGAAAAAAAGGACAAAAATGACAAAAAGGACAAAGAATACAAATAGGACTAAAAGAAAAAATGGACAAATAGGACAAGAACGACAAATAGGGTGAAAAGGACAAAAAACGACAAAAATGACCCAAATGACGAAAATGGCAAATCACAAAAAACCTATCCTACTTTTTGGGATAACCTTTACATAAATCTATCCCATTATTCGGGATAAAAAACTTCCCTTGGCCACCCTCGATATTAAATTACATATATACCGATTTTCAGCCAAATCGGTCCAGTACTTTTCCCGTAAAAGCATAACAAACAAACATACAAATATATTTTTATCCCAGAAACTATCTCATTTTTCAGGATAAAAGTATGCTATGTTCATTCTCGGCATCGAAAATATATATATATATATATATTGAGTTTCAGCCAAATCGGTCCCGTAGTTTTTCCGTGAAAACGGAACAGACACACAGAGTTACTTACGCATTTATAATATTAATAGGGATTAATAATATTATATATTATATAATTATCTATATCAACCTACGTGTCTAATATGTTCATAATATATGAACAAGCCGTAACTTATATATTTAATATTTTCTTAAGTTTTCGCGACTAGTATAGATAATAAAACTACATTTTAACGGTTATAAGCGCGGTAATTTATTTGTAGCCATGATCACAGAAAACTAAGATGTCAAGTGTTAATTAGTATTGTTAAGTTAAGTTCTTAATGGCCGAAACGTCGGAATAATAAAAATCAAATTGATTACCGCGCTTAAAACCGTTAAAACGTGGTTTTATTACTTATATATTTAATTTTTTTTATTGACAATTTTTATATAAAACTGCATAAAATCTTCCTAATGTTGTACTCAATCAAGCTTCTTGTTGATTTCATATTTAAGCAAACTATCAGAAATAAACCAAAAATTTGGTTACGGTACCTCGAAAAGGAATGCAGTGCGACATACTGAAGTGGGAACTTTCAGTTGTTATTAATGGTGTTCAAAGCCCTAACTTACAGGCGGCACTGTTGGCAAAGGCAAATAATCTTAAGGAAAATTGTTCTGGAACTTGGGAAACTAGATTAGACTTTGCAGGTATGAAAATTCCCTAAGAACACAGCCGCGAAGGGAAACAGGCCATTTCTTTGAAGAATTAATGTGTTCTCAGTAGTTTTGTGACAGAAAATATTGAACAAGACTGTAATGGTTTAGTTTCTTTGTTACTGTAGTGAATTGAACAACAAAGTAGTCTTAGGTCTAATATACATATATATATAAAAGGTAAATACACACACACACACACACACACACACACATATATATATATATATATATATATATATCTAAACATGCCGTGTCTGTACATTGAAGCTATTTAAAAAATAACTGGAATAGACTATATAAACGACGAAGAACAATATGTAATTTTTTTTAGATTTCATGTCTGTTTGTTTGGGATTCACGTAAAAACTACTGGGCCGATTTCGATGCGGATATCGCTGATCGACTGCTAATTCTTAAGCTTAAGCTTTGCGCTACTTTTTTCCCGGAAATCCCGCGGGATTTTTTTGGGAACGATTTAAAATGTCCAGATTAAAAAAAATCGAATTATAATGTGATTTTTTACTGATTAATAGCAAATCTAATGTAATAACATGTGGGATATTTTTTATCCCGGGAATCCCGCGGGAATTTTAAGTCCAGCGTGAACGAAGTCGCAGGCATATCCTAGTATATATATATAAACCTAATTTACTTTTTATATAAGTAACATAGAGCTATTTATTCCCTAGGGGTTTTCACGCGACCTAACCACGGAGAAAACCCTAGTATTTCATAAAATCCAAAAACTTCACATATAAAATAGTTATGGAAATGATGACGATATCAAAGCCCCTTAAAGTTCAACTATCTACCCACACTCAAACATTTGAATAGCACAGGGCTGGTTTCAATAGAATACATTTCAGAAATCGCTCAATCTCCATAACTTTTACTCCTATAAGAGATTCAACAAGTGCGAGTGTGACAAAAAATGTGATTCGACACGTAATACCAGTGAGCTTGGAGCTTACGTATTAGATAGTGCTATTTTGATAGCGGTAGCGGGCAGGTATTACATATCTTTATTTGGGTTCGATGGACATTTTGGCGAAAAAAAAAAAAATTTTTGTATAAATTATATGAAAGTTTTATTTTTCACATTTTTTTTATAAAAAAGGGGTAGAATTATGTGGTGACTGACACAAATCACTGTGTAAGCGATTTTGGGATTCGCAATGACAGGTCGCGTCCGACGTCCGCAACGCATCATGCTTTTGAAATAGAGTGATTATATATGACGCGGGAGAGACCTCCGTGGTGTTATTAAAGAGTGTGACGTCAGCAATGCCGACGTCACGATCGTTGGTTTCTTGGTGACGACCCATATTCGAGTCCTCGAAATGGAATTTCAAGACTACTCGGTGTCGTATATTTCAAGATCGTTACGACATCCCAGAGGTCCGTCCCGGTCGGCGACTCGAACAATAATGACCGATTTTTTTTTTTTTATTGGACTTGACTTTATGTTGTTGGTCCGAAAACCTCACAACTTTACCGGGGTTTTCGGGGCGAGTGCCTTTGCGAAGCGAAGGCGCTCGAGCCAGGGGGCAACTTGCTCGAGGGGCTCCTAGGGAGTTTCACCTCGGCTGGACTGTTGCCATGAGAGGGGGATGAATTTAATGATGCCCACCATAGGGCGACACAATGCACTAATTGAGAGCGGGCGACGGGTAATATAAAGCCCGAGAAGAAGGATCCCGGCGGACCGGGACCGGCGGTTCGCGGTGGCCTATACTATCTTACTGCCGTTTCGCAACGTGTTATGGTTGGGAGAGAAGAAACGGCGAAAGAAACTTCCCAGCAACACGCCTAGTCTATCCTATGGGGGCTGTGTCTCCTGGCGTCCCTCGCGGGGACGTGGAGAGATCGTGATTGGCGGCGTCGACGCCGCCGTCTGTGTCTGTCTGTCGGTGCCTGCCAGCCTGCCGTCCTAACCGCGGGCGGGCTGATCCCAGCCAGCCGTTTTGTGATATCGTCGACCTTGTCCGTGAGGATGTTACGCGGTCGTCGCACGAGAGCCTTTCGTCGAGGCTTATAATCGGACGCGGACACGACGAGGGGATTTCGATGGTGCGGCGCTAGATCGAAATACTTACGCGAGAGCGACGTAATGTAGTTTTTAATGGAGGGAAGCTCCAGATCGCGGTGGATGTCGACGTTACGCATATAGAGGGGAGCACCGACGGCTCTGCGCATGAATTTATTCTGAAAGATTTGCAGTTTCTTTAAAAGGGAAGGCTTGGCATGGCCGAATACCACACTCGCGTATGTCATGATCGGGCGGATGCATGTTTTATATAGAGTAAGCTTGTGTCTGAGGGACATTTTGCTTCGTTTATCTATCATGGGTGCTAGACGACCCATCACAAATCGCGCTCTATTCCGGACTATAGTGATATGCTCGTTGATGACGACAGCAGGGCCGTATTTATAGGGCTCAGTGCACGTGGTCACAATATTTTAGGTTAAGTATTGAAATTACAATAAAATCTTGCTCTTTTACGTTAATTTCATATTACAATAAACTCCTAGTAATTAAATAAATGATTATTGTATTTGTGATACGTTAATTGTTGTATTTGCGCCGACATATAATATATTATGTGTGAACGTGTGTGCAATTTATGTACTTTAATATAATATATGTGTAACCTGTGTAGAACTTATTACACACTTTTTAGTAACACCACTTTCTGTGATTTCTCACACGCCTGGAGAACACTTACATACCTTCACGACAGAGCTAATACTACATCATAGCTCATAGATAACGCCCCATTGCCGTCACAAGTCTTATCCGTCTGTTAAACATATTATTATTATGCAGCTATACAATGCGCTAGTAAAACTCATACTGTATTAATGTTCTTCCTCTCAATTTTTTTATTCCAGGTGCAACTTTCCAAGACTTTAATATTTAGACATTGTATTATAACTGTTGCAAAATATATGCTGAATTTCACTACAAATGTTAGAAAATAATGTCAATTTCTTTTCCGCTGCATTTCTTTCCTCTACTCTCACACCGCAACCCAAGCTTGACAATGAAGCGCAAATGCAAACTGCGACGATTCTAAAGTCTTTCAAGCGTTCGTCGATTGTTGGCAACGTTCAACAGATATCATTCCTGGGGAAGAAAGGGGACGAAAGCAATATCCTGAATACTAATTACAGGCTAGGGATATAATGATGGTGGTGAACTATCTTAATTGTAATAATATTTTCAAGTGAAACTTTTTTATCAACGTATCGAACGAATTTATTAGGAAGCAATAAAAATAAAACGCGTCACATTTTCTTACAGCGTTTTAGTATCTATACAAAAATTGGCAAATACAGATTTTAGTATTTTTGCTATAGGAGGGTGGACAGGAGTAGTATTATATTTTTTTCAATAATTAACAAAATCGGTAAAGCGTGTGTGTGCCAATCTACAAACTGTCGGCGGTCTGTAGAGATGACGAACCTAATTATTCAATTTGAAATAAAAGTAAGATGGTAAAGTCTACAAGTTTCAAGACAATTTTTTCTTAAATTTTACAAGGCTTAAACTATCAAGTTAATCCATAATGAAAGTGCTTTAAACTGGGTAACAAAAACAAACAAGCCAATGGCATTAAAATTCAGATCACAATCTGCATTTCTACGGAAAAAAGAATTATCATATACAGACGATCAGCAGCGGTCGAAGTAGTCTTGCCCGCCATAATCCCTTTCACGGTACTTTATTTCAGACCCATTTCTCTCCATTTCTTTGCTATTAATTTCGGAAGGTTTCACGGTGTTGTAATCTATTGAAAATATAGTAACATATGCATTATGATATGTCGATGTCTATTATTTGTTAAAGAAGGAAATATGTAAAGTATAAACGGAGATAAAATATTCCAAGTGCGTCGCGGACATTGAAGTGCGTTGTATAATAACAGCCCAAAGAGTCCCACTGCTAGGCTCGAGCCTCCCATTATAGGGAGACGGACAGTGACCCGCCACGCTTGTCCGAGGCGGCTTGGCAGGTTTGACAGATCGTTTATCTTGATGTGCAGGTTTCGTCACGATGTCCTTCTTCCCCGTTAGCACGTGTTAATTGTAACAATATGTACATTAGGTAAGAATTTCCACATTTTAACCGACTTCAAAAGACGAGATTCTCAATTCGTATTGAAACATTTTTATAGGAATCTTATGTTCAGATATAATTTATTTGCGTCTGAATCGATTATGATCATTCTTCTGGTCTTACATTTGCATAGTTTCATATTTGCTATTGCACTATGGATTTCGAAACTGTAGCAAAAAATCCTTAATATCAAATAGGCAATGTGATTGATGTATTGTTAGCTTTATGATAATCCTTAAACGAATCATTACCTAATTATGATTAAGTACGTGCTGTACTGGAATTTATATTTATATTTCATTTGGCACCTAGTTTAAGATGTTGTAGAATATATTTATAGGTTTTCAGGTACTTTTAAAGTCGGTTCCTTGTTTGCTAAAAAGCTTCTTTTATCTTATCTGGATATGGAATCTTAAGAAGTATTTAATCTAAAAATTTCGGATCATAAAAAGTAAGCGGGACTTTTTCAAAATTTGAGTTTTTCAGAGAATTCCCACTCA
Source organism: Dendrolimus houi (assembly GCA_039645545.1). NCBI lineage: Eukaryota > Metazoa > Arthropoda > Insecta > Lepidoptera > Lasiocampidae > Dendrolimus > Dendrolimus houi. The sequence continues at coordinate 22,793,135 of CM077126.1, read as the reverse complement.
ATAATTCAAAAGTTAGAAGGGGAATATCCCATCACCTCCTTTTTGACATTAACAATACCCCACACGAATATGAATATATAAAAACATGACATTTTCATAACGGTTCTGTTTTTGACCAAATATCTACGGAACCCATATAAAAACTAAATAAATTCTTTATTCACTGCGATTTGGAACCAAATAAAAGGACTGTACAATAATAAATCTTAACGATCCTCCTATTCACCACTTTAATTGTGAAACGACCACAGGCTGATTGGCTTGCATCAGATCGGTCAAGCTCTTTACAACTACAAGACCTTCCTTGCTCACACACTTGGCAACCAGCCAGCGTGTGGTTAAATCGAATCCACCAGACAGCATTAATAACAGTTTATTAGATGCACGAATATTGAACTTTTGCTGTTCAATGTCTGTTTGTTAATTGCATGCAGTAACCTTATTGACGTTCCAACAATGTAGGGCTCCAAACACCGGTATTTCTTTTAGCGGATCGCTTAAACAGATATGAGACGATTTATTTCTAATTTTCAATTTAGATGAATCAACAAAAGTGATCCATATCAAGATAAACGAGATACATTCAATGACATTGGATACCTTCGTGTTCAATCAGTTCGAGTATTTAAATTAAAAGATTCAATTTGGGTTGCTACGTCTAATATGACCATTAGGTTGGAAATGCTCGTGAACAAAAACAAACTACATTTTATTTCAAGTTGGAAGACAAATTTACGTAAATTATGCTTCTGTTATGGATAATAGATCGACTCTGGGTTAGAGAACGTAAGTTAGTTTATTAAGTTTTCCCTAGTGAGAATCGAACCTGTGGGCTCTATTGCAGTAGGCAGGTATATTGTTAGATCGCTAGGGCCACAAAAGCTACACTAGACTATTAGATTTTCTCAATAGTGTGAATGTGAATTATGAATATCTCGTAAACGTAGTAAAGCCAAGCTGGAATAATTATCTTAATAACAGCTCTTAGAGCCGTCTGGATCGCTGTGAACGTGGTCGCTCAGAGAATAAAACAAAACTGGGTATACTCACACTACCCAGTATACTTATATATCAAGTTGCGGTGTATGTGCGATTTAACGTTCATACCTATGCCAAGCATAGTGACGTACATACGCACTTCACTCGGCATAGGAATCACATGAATCATATAAAACAATCTCTAGAAATCGGGGCGATTGATGCATGTCATGGGACCGCTGAATATACTGACTGTTACAATTTGGGCCACCTGTATATTTGTAAACATAGCACATTTATTACCAGCGTGCGTTTGAGCTAATAACATTGAAGCTCTTTTATGATTGTCTTCTTTTGTTTACTTTGTGTTTAAAATTTGTAATTAGTAAACAGCCCATTGTGTATTGTAATCCTTTATGGTAGTCATTTGACAGGTGTGATTCTAAGAAATTCGGCCCGTGAAGCTTGGTAGACATGTTGCATTTGCGCAGCAGAAAGCAATACCCCAATGGAGAGGTCGTCAGTCAAGCGATTCGATAATCTATATAGTGACGGACTTTGCGCGTGTTATTAAATCGCGCATTACGTATGGACTGATTGTGTTCAGTTATATTTGTACCTGTGTTATACGTGTTTGTGTAATTGTAATAAATTCTATAGAAATTCCAACTGCATTTTAATTTGAGTCCTGTAATTCGTAAGAATACAATAAACTACCTAATAGAAAGAAAGATAGGAAATAATTTTATTATCATTTTATTTTATTATTTTAATAGGATAACGGAGTCACCACCTGTCGGCTCATTAAAACACGGCTTAGGAAATGGTTAGTCGAGCACACCTTTTATAATCATGAGGAGTTTGTGTCCTATAATATGACATAATTTTAATTTTACTTGTGACCATATGTAATGTAGAAATCGACGTGTAACTTTGTTATAAAAACAAGAATATCGGCGTGAAACGATTAAGCCTCGAGCCAATCATGGTTCGTGCGGGCCGATTTCCTCCTCCCCTATCCCATCATCGAATCATATCGCCCTTATCTTATTCCTACTCTCTACCCCATCATAAAGGCTATCAACGCGTTGGTTTCGCCTGTTTCAAAGATCTAAAGGCGATGGTTACCACATTCTGTTTGTTAAACCATTGCCTGTTTGCTGGCTTTGCAATAAAAAGAAAAAATTGTGTGTGTGTGTGTGTGCAGTACACTCGCAGAATATACTCGCTGATAATTCTTCTCTAACTTTTATTAATATAAATATAATTCCTTTAGCCTACATCCGTCAATGTATTATAATTCAAAATCAACTTCTTAAATATAATTTAATTTTTTTTACTCTTTTAGTGTAAAAAATATTATTATCAGTTTTATTTCGGTCCAAATTAGACCTATGTATAATCATCGGTCTTATTAACTCTCTAATCTGTGCCGCACAATGTAAAACTCGTATCTCTATCTCTCGCAGACTTAGTCCTATAGGTTTATGTTTATCTCTTTTTAGTGTCGGTTTTTCGTTTCATCGAGTTTCAAATCACATCGATTTTAAAGTAGTTTCACTTCAAAAGTTATGTTATAATCTACTTTTATTTTAAGATACGCTTTAGTAGTACTAATAATAAATAATCAAACAAATTCACTTTCACATTGATATCATAAGAATACCATCATATGCCGCTATCTGCACTCGGAAATACCCATCGGTCATCTGTTTCTCATCAACCCAAAGCTATCTAAGTAAAACTGCAATGGCCGCATTTGCCATTGACCGAGGCGTCATAACACCGACGTATAAAGATTCGTTTCCATTTCTTAACTTTCGTGTTGGAGTCGAGCCAAATGATCGATACTCTTGGCCAAAAGCCACGCCATCTGTCGGCTAAAAAGCGAAAAAACGTCGGAAGGTGTAGACATTAACTGATTACTGTAATCAAACTTTATACATCCACCTACGCAGAGTGGTCCATGGTTAGTAAGACTATTATTGACATAGGTATCCAAGGCCTAGATAGCGATGACTGGAATGGTAAAGAAAGCCATGGATATCAGTTACCCGAATCGTATAAGGTTTAGACTATATTAAGTTGGAAAATATAGATATTCTAAGCACAGCAAAGACTCTGACAGTAAGAAAGTTAAGAAACCAGGAGTCAATAGGTACATAGGCCTTATCTGGATAGTTAAAAAATATGTATCATGTGTATTACTTATATATTAAGATGTAAAAACGTTCCAAATAATAAAACTACATATGGTAACTTGAAGAAAAAATTGAGAACAGATAAGAAAACATATTGAAAAAGTTTTGTCAAAGTCGGTGCAGTCGGAGGGACGCAAAACTTTGCTGTTCAGAGTATGAGATGGTTTAAGATATTCATCGTGTACTGACAAAAATGTCAGGAAAGAAGAAAAAAGTGACATCTATGTTAGGAAGATTATTATAATTGATATATAATTATTATTCATAAGGACTGTCGTGGCAATTTGATTTTTTGTCTATCGAGGAAAATCAAAACGATATAAAGGAAATAACAAAAGAGACAGTCAAATGTAATTTGGTTTGTGTAAGTATACTCGTGTGTTCCAAGCTGATATAGCCAATTTCATAAAACTAAAGATATTAATATGTATAAAAATAAAGATGTAAGAAATCGAGTCAAGGATTATTAAGCTCATTCATATTGTTACGACTTAGCCAAAATTCTACGAAGCACAACAACAAATGTGAATGAACACCTGCGGCGATAAACCCCAAGTTTTAGTACCGCCCGCATTTGCACTTCTTTGTACTTAATATTTGTAATTGGAAAAGCCACCTATTGTGTATTGTAATCTGTTTCGGTAGGCAGTGGCCAGGTGTGATTCCGGGAAATCGGGTGCACGTGGTGAGGTAGACATTGCACCGTGCAGTATAAAACAATGCCCGAACGGAGGGGTGGGGCAGTCAAGCGAGGATTACGATACGAGCAAGACGTCCATTCGATAAGCGATATAGTGACGGACTTTGCGCGTGTTATTTAATCGTGCAGTTTGTACTGGTTGTATCCAGTTATATTTGTACCTGTTTTATACGTGCTTGTACAGTTCTAATAAATTCTATAGTAATTCCAACGGCATTTTAATTCGAGTCCTGTAGCTCTCAACAATATGATGAAATCGAGATTAAATATTGGCAAGATAATGATAAGCATTCAGTGCACTCGCAGGGGGGTTTTGCGGCGAGTAGCGATACCTCGGAACCGACTCCGGAAGCCAAGGCAAGGCCCCGCCCCCGCCTCTGTGCTTACCTTAGCCAGCCGGCACGGAGTGGAGATCGCTAGAGCTAAGACTCAAGTTCCAAGGCTGGAAGTGATAAATGGCATAACGTCGGAAGGTAGCTTCGGTGAACCTGCAGCCCACTTCTCTACGCCCCTTAGCCACTCATACCCATGTTGCCTCTCGCCAATCTTGTACGGCATTTTTAGTGGCCCTTGTAGTGAGTGGAGAGTCACCGTCTGCCCATTTTAACCATGTTCCCCGAACATTGCGACGGACAGACTCCATACTCCCAGATCCCTAGTTCCATTAGCTGTAGACATCCGTCCGCATAGGATGCAGTTGAAAACCAGGGTCAGGCATCTGTTGCCTGGCACATGCTGAACTGCGCCTATTTGGTGCCATCGCAAGACTTTTTTTTGGTATATATCATCGTACAATTCAGGGCCATGTGTCTCGCTGTGATGACCAATTAAACGATATTTTTTCTTCTTTCTTTCTTTCAGTTCATCCATGTTTGTTCTCATTTCCTACAATAGTCCTACACTAACCGGGGCTTGTCCTTGGGTGCATTTTTATATGGCGTAGACAGGGATAATCGCCGATGGCCCGTGGTCTGCAAAGAGATTCAGTGTAAAATATTAAGCTCATAAGTCATACTGCTCCTAAAGTAAACAATTTATCAAACCAGCATACATATTATATACAAACGCAAGTATACAGTTAATTTGGTTACAGTATTAATGACGAAGATAAGGTCATAGAGGAGATTTAGAATAGAATAAAATATATTTACTTTAATGCTTGTACTCGTATCTATAAACGACACAAACTGTGTCCTCTTAAGACAAACATATTAATTGGCCAATACGGAATCTGTAGTCGGAATAAATAAAAGCGAGCCACCGATAACACATAAACGACAGTTCTAATTAATCCCGAGATTATCTGCTAATAGCCGGTGGAAGTAAGCATCGCGTACGAATAAGGGCCGGCAGCTGCGTCCCACATAATACTTGACGAGACAATAAAATAGTCTTTCTGGACATAGGTATGTATGGACCTGTTACGTGTATCTGAGGAATTAAAGGGAACGAAGGTTAACAAATAATTATAGCTTTCAACACTTGCTTCTGCTATTGTTGGTAGTAGTGGTGGATGCTTGCAATAGTTGGTGGAGCGATGGTGATTTCTTATAGTAAAGCGAAAAAAAACACCATATTGGTTCAGGGATTTTATTCCTCCAATGCTTTGAGTTTCCAGTTCAACTTAGTAGCAGTTAACGTCGTATGTTACGACTAGGTTACTTGTAACAACTTGGTAGCAAGTCAATCACAAAATATTTTTGAGCGTTATTTATAATTATATCAGAGATCCCGCCAGACGTTGTCCCGCCCTGATAAAATAAACATCTAGGACCCGATCCCAGCGCCACCTACCGGTTCCAATTGTGAATCTAAATAATTCGGGGACCCACTTATACACACTTACAAAATTTCATCAAAATCGGTAAAGTTGTTCTCAAATTACGTGCGTACACATACATTTCTACGATTCATTTTTATATATATACTTATAGATTAAAGTAGCCTAAGTAAGCCGCAGCGTCAGCAAAACGCTAAACCTTGAACCGTAAAAGCTTCAATAAATTTACTTATAGCCGATTCCTATATCCTACTATAGTAATAGACCGAGATCCGGCTGCAAGATTACTACATTAATGTATTATTAAATTAAAATCTAGTTTTCATATATAATTAATTATATATGGGGGAGGGAATACATTATACTACATTAGCTATAAAAATGTGGCCGCTAGTGTTTTTGATAAAAATAAAAATAATTTGATATTTTGTGAAAAATTTAATTCACTTATTTTTGAAATAAATTATATATCAAGGTAAAGCTATTTATCTTCTGTGTGTGATGGAATAGGGCTACCTATGTAAAAGTGGCCGCTAATAGGGGTTGCCAGCTGTTACAGATAGCGCACTACGAGGGACGCTACGCTGCGTTACGCTAACGAGTGACGTAGCGCGTTAATTATCTTTCTCTCTCATTTATCTTTAACAGCTATCAATCCCTATTTACGGCCAATTTTACATAGGCAACCCTATTCCGCCACAGACAGAAAAAGATTAGCTTTAACTTGATATATAATTTATTAAAAAAATAATTGAATGATATTTTTCCCAAAATATCAAACTAATATTATTTTAGTTAAAAATACTAGCAGCAACATTTTTATAGGCAACCTAGCAAAATGTATTCCCCATATAGAATTACATATAAAAACTAGATTTTAATTGAATAACACATGAATGTAGTAATCTTGTAGCCGGATCTCGGTCTATAAGGAAAATTAACGGTTAGTAAGAACCAGCCATAAGATGAGATGATGATGTTACGATTTGCCCAACCTTTTACTTCTTGTGACAGCCAATACGACCCACAGACGTTATAAGCAAAAAAGTCTTTCTTCGATATGCTAGAAGATTGTGACTTTCAAATCAAAGTCAAAGTCAAATCAGCTGAAATATTTTTTATTATGTCACAAAATGTCGCAGCCTTATAGATCTAATATAAGCGTACAAGCTTATGAGGTCATAAAGTACAAGTAAAAGGTCAAATAGCCCATTTATTACTGTTTAAGCAGTAATTGAAATACTTTTAGAATGACTCTTTTAAAGTAAATAAATTAGGTGTAATTTATACATTGTAACATACATTTCTCTCCCCTCCCCTCCTCTCGTAAGCCATGGTAGCTTAGTGGTTAGCGCACGCGTCCCAAATTCAAAGGGCGTGGTTTCCAATCCTGGTCGGAAAGCATGTATCACGTAGGCAATTTTCTAACCTAATGTGCATATTGTTGTTTTATTTATTGCATGAGTTCAGCAGACAGGCAGACGGCCCATTTGATGGAAAGCGGTTACCATCGCCTATGGACATTTGCAACACCAAAGGTGCTACAAATGCGCTGCTGCTCTCTTAAGGGAGACTGGAACCTGACCACTAATGCCGGAACACAACTCAAGGTTGTTATGGCGGCATACTCTAGACCAAGCGTGGACCAAGCCATCCAGACGGGCAAATACCCTAGCATCTGGCTGTGGGTTGTTTTGTCGCCTCTTACGACAGGCCGCTTGGCCGCAGGAAATTGTATTATTTTACAATTATCACGTGCTAACGGTGGCAGAAAACATCGTGATGAGACCTGTATTACGAGATAACTGATGTGTGAAACCTGTCAAGCTTCTTTAGACAAGCGTGGTGGGTTACTGTCTGTACCCCTACAATAAAATGCCCGATTCCAGCAGTGGGGCGCTTATGGGCTGCTATTATTATTATTACCTATTTTTCTGTCAAAGCTATTGTTACAATCAAATTCCAAAACATTACAAAATGTGAAATAACCCAGTGTCACTGTTGTTAAAAACAAAAATAACAACAATCAAATAACATTTCATTGTGGCTATTAAAACGACGATACACTTTAGGCTAGGTACAAAAGAACAACAGCTGTTAGCGATAACTCTTCCGCACAATGCGGTCGAACGCATGAATGTCCTGATTCAAATTAATTACTTTTAATCTACGAGTTTTCACACAGATTCTACGTGTTATTGAGCTCTTCGTTTTGTGTGGGTTTACAGTTAGCAATGTTTAGTGTTTAAATTTGAAATTATAACAGATAAAATGTGAAGGTGGAAAAATCAATGCACGTGAAGTAACTAACTCCGTTGGCTCAGTGACCCAAAGTGAGTCTTGGCCTTCGAAATGAGAGCACGCCACTTTCCTCTGTTATGCACAGTGTCTTGCCAGTTATGGGCTTGAAGTTCTATCAAGTCAGCTTCCACAACGGAATGCATATGGAATGGCGCATATTGAATAGGCTAATAGAGCAAACAGTACTCGAAACTATAATTGGTTTGAATAATAGCCGTTGAGCAGTTCTTTGGTACGGAGTATTTTCTATTAAATTAATATATTAACATCTTTTTCTTCTTCAGCCAGTCTCTGTCCACTGCTGGACAGAGAATATATTAAATTATTCTGTTATGATTCTGTAACCATATGACAAAAATGGCGGACGGTTATCTTCTCCATAGAACCCTTCATATTTTGTGGATTGAGGTAAATCGTCCTGTTTTTGCCATAATGGCTACGGAACCCTAATTATTTACTATGATAATGCAATTCTGAAAATAAATTGACCTTAAACTGAAACTACAGTAAAAGAAAACTTAAAAATCAAATACAAACAAAAAAATAAAATAAACATATTTACAAGTAAAAATTTAGTCCAGATCGCTGTCGGTCGGGAGCGTTCCCAAAACGCTGGCCGCATTCCCACGTTGAATGGTAACGCTAATCCGTTGCCCTAAATATAGACCAGCCCTTTGGTCACGCATTGGTCACCTTAAACTTAATTATACCCGAAGCACTCTGAATGCAGTAGTAGATAGTATTTTAGGGATGTTTCACCTATGGTGGAGGTCTAGAGGAACGAGGTCTTGCAGCGAATCTATTGTTAGACCTTCTGTTATTGTTGAAGATTGGTATATATTCTCCGTACGTGTTGGGAATCGTTTCAACCTCAATTATTGCATAGCGCCATCTATTGGCTTGTAAGTGTTCCACTACAGTACTAATATACTACAAAGTTCGATTACGCCCCCAAAAGCTATCCATTGCAAACAGAAATTATAACCGCAGAATATATTCAAATAATCCCTTGGTCTTAGTCAAACATCGTAAAGATGAAAGTTGGCTTTCGGCCGATGAGTAATTACTATTCATAAGTCAACATTTGGACGAGCTCAGCGATTTAGCTAATTGTTAATTCGTCGAGACTCTAACAACATGTTTGATTTATTTCTCTTAATAAACGTAATATGTGTATGAAATAATTTGAATGTAATTATCTATGCGTCAGTTACACCATTTATAACTCAAGAAGGGCTGAACCCATTGTTATAATCTTTGATTTGTTTTATTTGTCGCCAATTCCAATAACAAACAAACTATGAATATATCGAAAAACATTTTTTTACTGAACTTCTAAACTGCTGGACTGATTTTGATTAAATTTTTAGTGTGTTTTGATTGGTACCGGGATGGCTTAGATTGGCAATAGAATCCAGTAGGTGTCGCTAGAACCTGGTTCCAATTTTTTGATGAAATTTTTTGTGAGTGTTTGAGTGGGCCCCGGGATGGCATGGATTTAAAATTTTTATTTTTAAGAGAGGACAAGGTCCGCTTGTTTGTAAATAACAACGCGATAAAAAACAACGCGAACAAAGTTTTGCGCATGCTTGCGAAACTTTGTTCGCGTTGTCATAACAAAGACGTAATTGTTAGTGAAATTCAACGACAAGATAAAAGCTACCGCAGCGCCACCTTATTCGCTATTTACATCTATCCCACGGAAACAACATCATATATGTGGATAAAAAGTATCCTAACTTATGACGCGGAATATAAGCAAACTATGTGTCGAGTTTCATTTAAATCAGTTCATTCGTTTTTAAATGATGCTCAACAGGCAGACAAACAAAAAAATTAAAATTGTGTGTATGAAATTCACACACGGCAGAAGCGAACTTCAGGAAAGTAGACTACGAGAGATTGAGATAAATATAGAGTATCAGGAGTATTAGAATAATTATAATGTTTATTATTTTTATAATATTTTTACCAAGCTCAAAAATTATTTTATATTTTAATGAAAAATATTACTTTTCATATATTACATATTTAAGATATATTATAATATATATTATTCAGATTCCATGTTTTCACTTTGAACAAATGACACGAGAGGCTTATGATAACTAAGGTAGGAAACAGATGCAGAAGTTTCAATTTGACTTATGACTTCAAAATATTCTAGTAATATCTTTCGAATGGAATGTCTGAATTCAATAATTCAACAAGTCATATAAAGGTATTGGTAAGCAGTCTTGAATATGAAGTAATTTATTTTGATAAGGATGAATACCAAGATACAAATAAAGAGCCTTTTCTAGCGGTGACATTTCAATTACATTTTAAAATAAAAGAACACTTATTGTGGCATAACAATAATAGTTAGACGTATGCTGTCTCGACACTTTTTATGAATAATAATGTGTTCTACAAAGTCGTTGTACATCATTTTATTCTATCAGCGATAGTTTTCGCGGCGCACGCGATTTTAGGTATTTTTTTACACATTGGGTTACATTATTGGAGTTTTAGTAAGTATCCCTATTTTTTTTTGAAAATATAGGTATAATATAATATAGTCTATGTCAACCGGAGATAGTGTAGTTTGCCAACAGTGAAAGAATTTTTCAAAACGGTTCAGTAGTTTCGGAGCCTATTCAATGCAAACAAACAAACAAACAAATATACAATTAAATCTTTCCTCTTTATAATATTGTTACATGCCGCCAAAGATAAGCGCACAGCTGCCTATTGTAATCGCAGTCTATTGTCTTCCTCTCGGATTAGGGAATTCTTTGTGTTTTGAATTTGCAATTAAGAAAAACATGCTATTGTCTTTTTACTTGTTTTATAACCATCATTAGCGTCGAACTAATCCTTATTGTAATTGTTTTCGACTTTATGGACGTTCGCAGGTGTGCAAATTAATATTTTTTAGAAACTCAGTGTGCGCGGTCAATCTTTTTTGTACTGTGTACTTAGTATAAGACGATGCCCGAATGGAGGGGCGGGCAGTCAAGCGACGACTACGAAGCGAGTAAGACGTTTTCTAGTACTCTCGATTAGCGATATAAACGACGGACTTTACGCGGTCGAATTGTATTGAATCGTGCAGTGTGAACTGGTTGCATCCAGTTTTATTTGTATTTGTTTTATACGTGTTTGTACAGTTCAAATAAATTCTATAGTAGTCATCAACGGCATCCAACGGCATTTTTAATTCGAGTCCTGTAGCTCGTAACAATATTAGTATAGAAAACAAAAAGGGAAAATAAAAAAGATAGTTTCATAAATAAATTAGTTGAATTGTTTCACTTTTGAATTTAGTCAGGATATACTTTAAACGACTGATAAATTATATCTGATGATTAAAACATCGGCCTTTAGAAAGATACTGGCGTTTTATATAAACAAAATATTCGTACGATAGCAATAGGTAGCATTTCATTCCACATTCTCAGACAATCTCACAGAAATTGTTTTACAATACTCGTTTCGTTCGCCGTACAGTAATTTCGTTGCTCATCCAACAGGAAATGCATATGGCGCATAATAAATAATATTTCCTCACAGGAAATGCACTTTTATAAGTGCTACTTCGTCTGTATATTAAATTTTATTACGACATTGAAATAACTACTTACTTCAGAATATCCAATGAAATACTGCGACAGAAACTCGAGCTCACCTGAAAAATAGAAAAATACTTTAAGTAATAAATACTATAAGTGATATACTTTGTACATCAGAACCATGACCCCCCTCTGGAGAATTGCTTAGTGAAATTGACACATTTCTAGATGTACTGTAGGTGTAATACGTAGCACAAAGTTTCACTTTATTTTGATATTTGTCATGTTCGCAATACGAATCTGCTTTAGGCCCCTACAACATATTTCTATCATTTTAGAAATATGTCTAAATTAGTTTCTAATACTCGGTTATCCGGGATTTAAATCTATGTTTAATCATCGGTCTTATTGAGTCTCTAATCTGTGCTGCACAACGTAAAACGCATATCTCATTCTCTCGCAGGCATAGTCCTATAGTTTTATGTGTTTATCTCTTTTTAGTGTCGCTTATTCGTTTCATCCTGTTTCAATTCACAAAGATTCTAAAGAACTTTCACTTCAAAAAATCTAGACAATCGAAGTGTGAAATTCTTCAGTGCGTCTTGGACTACCTTAGCGGGTATACAGCTATACACGGCCAAATCCCAACAGTTGTCTAATTTCAACCTGTTTATTTAAAGATACGTATATTAATTTTTCACATGTTATGTTTGTCAGTATTTTTTGTAACATCAAAAAATGTCACTAGTTAACATATAAATGAAGTTCAAATGCTTTTGACAACTTATTTGGCTGACAATATATGTATAAATCCCGAACGTCGACTGCGTACACGCATGTTCCAAATTCAAATAATCCACATTCATTGGTGAGACAATAGTAACGCCTACTTTACAACCGTCAATTGTGTCACGCCCACGGACCTTTGGCTTTGTTGCTATGAGACCGATTGCCACCGTTGGCGCCAGGCCAGGATGTAGCCCCGGTGAATTGATTGTATAAGATATTAATCTCGCGCTAGCTATTGTTCTTGAAGTAGAAATATAATTTATGAAGTATAAATTTTACTGAATAAATTGAAGTGGTTTGGTAGCCAAGGTTGCTACGTCTAAAGTTAATGAGGTGTGTTCGAATAATGTCTCAGGCAGGTACATATCGCACGCTTAAGCCAATACTGACACTAGCCAAATCGATTTTTTAATACCGTCTGTCTTAAAACCTGGAAATACATGTAATAGCGCTAATTCTGATTTAAAAGTAACAATAATATCCACTAGATGGCATTGTATTAATGCATGTAATTAATACTGATACTGTCCAAAAATGTGAACTTTACAGGAGAGCGAAAAAAGTTTTTATTATTCTGACGTTTCGGTCACTTTTCAAAGACAAAGTCTCTGCATTTCTAGATCAATTTACTATGGAACTAGAAGCAAATCATAAATTAGCTCTTCTGGATTTTCTCATCCTAAGGAGCCCTGACAATACTCTTGTTCATACGGTGTATAGGAAACCTGCCCATACAGATAAATACCTTAATAGTTCGACTCACCACCGTCCTAGTCAGTTATTTACTATGGCCAAATCTTTGTTTGAGAGCACAAAAAATCACGTTCAGCTTCAGCATGTCAAGCGAGTCCTACAACGCAATCAGTTGAAAACTCCACACCAGCGTAACAAGAGCCCCAAACCACCTTTAGTTGAGTGGTGCCATACCTTACACCAAGGGGGCCACAGACAGAATTGGTCATATCCTCAGGCGAGCTTCAATCAAAACATATTACAAGCCGTATAAAAAGATTACGCAGTTTTTGAGACCTGTGAAATGCTTAATATCCCACTCCAGAATGCAAGTGTCTACAAGCTCGATTGTGAGTGTGGATCTTCATACATGGGGCAAATAAAGAGGAGCATAAAAACACAGATAAAAGAACACATTGCTGACATGAAACACACAAGGTCTATAAAGTCTGAGATCAGTGAACACACGCTGGATAAACCCAACCACTACATCGGATTCGATAAACCACAAATCCGCGCACGAAAGAACCGTTTCATATCTAGAATGATGCGTGAGGATATTGAAATCAAAAAACGCCCAAATTTCAATAGAGAAGATGATTGGCAAGTACTACCTGTTTGGGATCCGATCATCAAAACTATTAAGACCCAAACCCATCAAAAATCAACTGCCAGACCTCGTGACACTGTGAGCACTTTCTGCGTGCACCAGAACACAAACCAACTTGATTGACAATTTATTTTTATTTTACCTCTCACCCATTTAATATTATATAAATTTATTAGAGCTGGGAATGTTTGCTGAAGAGTTTCTTGCACCGCTTCTTCTCTTCAAGCCACTACATGTTGCGAAGCGGTGGTAAATTAGATTAGGCTCCCATAGAGTGAATAATAACCATGAACAAAATGAACAAATAATTAAAATGAACCAGTTGGCGGTAGGCTAAATAAAACTTTAACAATAGTCATTGACTTGAGACCTTTGTCTTCCGTGATCATGGCTACAGAAAAGTAGTTTTATTATGTATACTAGTCGCGAAAACTTAAGAAAATTACAAGTTTTTAAGCATGAATATCAGCATTATTGGATACTGGTGGATATTACTGTTACTTTTAAACCAGGATTAGCGCCATTACACGTATGTCCATGTTTTACGATAGATGGAATTAAAAAGTCGATTAGGCAAAATTTTTGAAAATGTTGTTACAGAATTGGATTAAGCGATATGTATTTTAGATAGCATTTAGAGCTTAATATACTATCGGATCAATTGAAACATGACCCACCATAAGGTCATTTTCCTACAGTTGTGAAATACAATTAGGTTGAAATTCGCCTGAACATACATTTCCTTAGTAACGAACTTGTTATCATTTTATTAGATGTTGACAGTTACTGACTATGTTGTATTAAACAGATCGGAGAGACCCGACTATACTCGTGTGTAACATCTGACAAATGCTATTACGTGCTATTACTATCTCTGTCATTAAGTATGTTGGATTAAGGGCCGGTTCCTATATCTTACAAACCGTTTATTTGCCTTACTAACGGTTTAAATTTGACGTAATCTCTATATTAGTAATATCAAAATTCAACATACGGTAAGGCAGCGGAGTGAATAGTAAGATATCGGAACCGGCCATAAATCGACAAGCCAAAGGTGACACAGGCCAAACCTTTGTAACTGTAGTTAACTCTACAGTTACCAAATGTTAGCGGTGTAAATAGAAAATAAGAAAAACTAAATGGAAATTAAATAAGTTGTGCGCTTTGTCCTCATTGATCATTGCACTGGTACTTTTTTTTAATAAGCTAGGTACTAATACTTAGTTTAGTCTGTAATAACACCAGATAAAATATATACCAAAAAATAAAAATAACCTTTTTTAAACAATCGGTAGGGGTATGTTTGCTTTCATATTTTTTGTATGTATTAGTTTTGGTGCAAAAAATATGTATGACGCGTGTATATAAATATCATAGATTATTATATCACCAAAAGAATGAAATAAAGTGTCCCCTAATTCGAAGATGCTAAATGAGCATCTGATGCTAGTGTTGGCATATTGTATAGCTAGGACATCATAGCAACAGGTGAATCACTGGACGTCGGCCAAAGAAACAATATTTGTTATCTTTTAACTTCCAATGCAGTCTGAAATTCAATCTGTCTTCGTCTTTCACAATAAACTTTGACTTTATGTGCTCTAGGAAAATTGTTCATGAAATCAGATTATATACTCGTAATAATAGCAGATTATATTCCGTCAGTCTAGATCAGTGATTTCCAACCTTTGAACCATTGCTCCCTTTATAAAACTAAAATATCAATGAATTCTAGTAATTAGTAGTATTACATAATTTATAATATATCTATCGATATAAATAACAGCGAATCGTATAAATGTATGTTGTATGTACGCGCATAATTTGAGAACGACTTTACCGATTTTGGTGATTTCTTTTAAAGGTTTGAGCGGGTCCCCGGATGGTTTAGATTCACAATAGGAACCGGTAGGTGGCGATGTAATCGGGTTCTAGGATCCTCCTAATATCCTGGACTGAATTTGATGTTTTTGTGTGTGTTTGAGAGGGTCCTCGGATGGTTTGGATTTATAGTTGGAATCGGTAGAAGGCACTAGAACCGGTTCCTAGATTTTTACATTTTCAGGGCAGGACGTCTGCCAGGACCGCTGGTTTTAATGAAAATATTTTTTTGTTGTGATACCTACTTCAGGAACTTTATGTAACCTCAGAGTCATTTCAGTCATCATATACTGGGATAGAAAGTATACTAAGCGTTGACTCGGGATATAAGCTCTTTGTCGAGTTCCATTTAAATCTATTCAATAGTTTTTACGTGATAATTTAAAATACAGGCAGACTAAAATATTCTAACACTGTATTTTCAAAATCTACTGATTCGAATAAACCCTTGTGAGTTTTTCGCTATTTTTAAATTCATTATACGAACTCGACACCTCCTACATATATATTATAATATAGTACCTTTAGACTTTTAACCGACAGGCTGAAGATATTCACCATCAGATATATCTTTGAGACTTAATTTTCTAACCAAAGCTATATACTATTGTAGCCAAATGATAAAAAACTGATATATTTATTACATTCATAAAGTCATAGTAAAAAATAAAGAAAAGTTTTAGACAATAATTCCAAATGAAACCGAGTTATGAAGACGGCCCGCCGCGATTGCAGGCAATTTAATCTAAACTTCGCTGAGGAAGATGGTTTGCGTAAACAATATTTTTCTAAAAAATAACTTCATTTAAGAAAGTCAGGCAGTTTGATTATTTATATAGGTGAGTAATGGAAATTGTATGTAAATACAAAAATAGAAATAAAACAGTAGTAGAAAGACGTATAGATACATAGACAATAATAAGTAGTAATCTTTTTGTAAAAAACTTATTGATCAAGATGCTTTTACGTCAAAAGCAGATCATTGTATGGCTGTGCCCCTGAAATGTTATATATCATACACATAAACCTTTTTCATTAATTTATTAACTGACCAGCTAACGCTTGCCCACTTCGCTGGGCGTCGTTAAAAATGCACATGCACTCACGCACACGCACGCATATCAAGGTTTAATTATGCTTTGTAACTTTTAATTAATTCATAAACGCAGAAAGCACTCGCAGTGCCACGTATAATAAAAATATTTAAAAAAGACGTCATAATCCCAAAGGTACATTTTGTGTTAAGCTCGTTCAACATTATATATAGGTACCTATTAGTAATATAAGTATTTATTTAATTTGTTAGAGAAACATACAATAATTAATATTCTTAAATATAAAACACAAAATTAATACATATATCCATCAAGATTCCACTAAAAATAATGTTTATAATAAAATATGGCTCAAACAATTAATTACAAGAAAAAAAAATACAATTATACGAAAGTTACATAAAATGTCTATTTAATTTAGGTCAATATTGAAAAAAATGTCACGAAAATACGGTCATATGTCAAAATATAAAACAGTAACCACAATAAGTACTAACAAAATAGAGAAAAAATGGTATGTAATATAATAAAATGTAAAAAGTATGATAGATAAAGATGGCACACGCCCACATATTCTATTTATAATAATACGCTTTACCCTCTGACACTTAATCCCCTTGAATAAGACGTTAATGCAAATATGGATGTCCAGAAGACGGTAAACAACCTATGACGTCAGAGACTTATGTTTGTTCAGAAGATTAAAGAATAGATAGAATATTTCAATACGCTTTTCGGAGATGGATAGCTGTTTTTCTACGGTACAAATAAGGCAACTGAAAAATTGAGAGGAAGAAGACTAAGAATGTATGGGCTTGTAATGAGGAGTGATGAAAAGTCACGTGACAAAAAGAATGTTAAACAACAAGATTACATTGTTGCAAAGGGTATAAATGTTAAGGTAGATCGACAAAGAGGTGACTGGATGTGGTGTGGTGTGAATGACTTGATGATTCGTGGTATGTATAGGACGTATGTCAAGAACAGAGAAGTATGGAAGGAAAATAATTGGGAGGAGGCAGAAGAAAGGAGAGAGAAATAAGCCAATTGGGTTGGCGGTCTTCGCACAGTGACGATTGCAGTTTACTGTTGTCGTCATTTAGCTAAGAAACTATATAAAATCGAGAGCACCCCATAACTTAATAATCATAAAAACTGTTGTAAACGTCCATAGGTAACAATAATCACTCACCATCAAGTGGACCGTGTGCCTGTTGCAATTAAATAACAAATATCTCAAAAACAAGTGAACGAATCTTGTTTAAAACAATTTTTTTGAAATACATTTTTAAACCTTACCAAAACTGTTTTTTTTTTCAAAATTTTATATATAGTTTAAAGCCAGGGCGGGGACGACGAGTACGAAGACACATGACGCGCATCATTCTGAAAAATATTTCACACATACATATATGGCGAATGTATGTATATATCAAATTATAGCCGCATATAAAATACGCATAAATGCATATATAAAGGGATTAAGTGTACTTAAAAAATGACGACAACATAGGCTGACGGACATGGCAACATTATATTTTTTTCCATGTAGCTATATAACTCTAAAAATAAAAGTACTTTGCCGGGTATCGGATAGAATTTTAATTTGCCTTTGATCTTTTTATAAAACGTGCTAAGAGGCTAAGACACCCACATTACATTCTATCAACGTGGGTTTGATCCTAACAAAGGTCATTCGCTTAGACTGTTTTATCGTCTAAAAAAGCGTTCCCAAGGGCATCTGGGGAACTCTATCCTAAAGGTCCCAAAGGAGCTATTCTGGCAAAAAAGATTCCGCTCTTATGAGATCGTTAGATATATATACATATAGACAGATGGCCCACATGATAGAAAGTGGTTACCGTCGCCTATGGATATTTAGAACACCAGAGGTGCTACCAACATGCTGCTAGCCTCGAAGGGGGGACTGGAATTCAGCCACTGAAGCTAGCCGGAACACAACTAAAGGTCGTGATGGCAGTACACTATCCATACAGACGGACATATACCCTACCTACTACCTGGCTGTGGGTTTTTTGTCGCCTCTTACGACAGGACGCCCCAACGCAGGAATCAGTATATATGCTTTCTCCATGCCTGCATGGATAAGACGGTCTGTTTTTGTTAGAGATGAAACGGATAGCTATTTGGCCAGATATTGAATACCCAGAGAGCTGTAAGAAATTGTGGTCAATTATCCGGAGGTCGGATTTTCTGTATGTTGTCACGGTGCACGTGACTAACTAGTGGTTAATATTAATTAACTAATAAAATCGTGTTGTGGAGTATTCAATAACAACAATTAATTAATAGTTAATTATTTACCTTCCGGTCAGGAGTCGAACTCGCGTAATTAAACGCGAGTTTCGGACGCAAATGCGGGAACCACTAGACTACTGCGGCTTTTTGGTTTTTTGTTACATGTACCAGGTAGTGACGGTGAAGAAAAAAATAGTGATGCAACCAGCACATCACGATAAACGATGTTTACCTATATTGTTCGTATATCCTTAGAAAACTGGGAAGTCCGAACACAGCAGTGGGACAATGTAGGCTGTTATTATATGAATATTACAGATTCTACTATTTCAACGAATAAATATCTCATTTCCCTTAACAAGTACAAACATTTTCGTTTATCTCCAAAATAACATGGTTAACAGTATTTTGTGTGAAACATACTTGATTAATAAGTGAACGTGTAATGAATAATAAAGTTTTCCACTCAAGAACGCGGGCTTTCTGAGGGTGTAAAGGCAGGTTGATGAATTTAGTAGGACGCTGTTAAGCCGGTTAAGAAAGAAATACTTTGGTCGGGTTTTGGAAGTATCTTAATGGAAGAAACTTTTTATTTGCACTTTTTAAATAGGACTATTTAGTAGATTTTGATTTGCTTTTTCGAAATCCCCATCGATGTTAAAAGGGTAACTCAGCAAAATCATTGCGTCAACTTAGTTGAGTTCAAGTTGGGTGCAGTGCATTGCTTCAGCGCTAACACAGCCAAAAGGTATACACCGTGTGAGTCGTATAGAACGCACCATCGGTGTCCTGGGTCCGCTGGCTATTAGCGTAGTAACGCCATCAGCTAACTTAGAAGCGCAGGTAGATAAAATTTCGACAAACGTTTTGAATAAGCCATAACTAGCCGACCATGACGTTGACAAAGCCAACGCAATGGTCACCGAAAGACGTTTATTGGCCGTGTGAGTCGTCAATACTACGGTGGCTCCCAAGCAAAGTTATCGGAGGATAGTAGCTAGTGATGGAAATTACAGTTAATTTAATATAACGTTCACTGTCGTGAAGTTATTTATTATTTTTTCTGTTATTTCATGGGTGAAAAATAGTGACCTGTGATTTTCACTCGTTATATTTTAGAAGTGACGATTTTTTACATAATTATAATATATTGCAATATTCGGGTTGTTTTTTTAATAATCTCGAAACGAAAGTCTCTCTCATTCTCTGTACTACACTAATAATTTATTTACGATAGCTATTATCAAGGACCAAAGATATAACAGTCATGTAAAAATAGCAGAACGGCGACGTATCACGGTGACGACTAGAATTGCAAGTGATTATTGGAACTGTGAAATGAAATAATATATGTCGGACGTTAACTTTGGCAACGTTACTTTTCACGGTGTTATAAACAATTTCAAGCAAAGGATTGCCTAACGATTTAAAGAATAAGGTTCAATTTAACTGAAATAAGTTTGCTCGTTTATCCTGTTGACATTATGTGTAACGTTGATGGCACTTGAACAGTTTGTCCCACGTGAAATTTAACGGTCTGGTTTAAATCCTAATTAGTGTGAAAACTGATTTATTTTATATCGCGTTATTTAACCGGTGATCAGCGAAATGTGCCATCACTAGTAGTAGCTCTCCGCGATGCTGCCAGAGTAAAAAGCTCGCGCTCGAGGCTCCCTCACCAACTCAACAGGTACCGCAGAGATGAATTTGAATCAAGTGGGCCTAAAGCGAATTTTACGCCAGTAGATTTCGAAATATTCATACCGTGCCTTTAGTTAATTTGAGAAACATCAGATAAGTAAAAAATCGGCCAAGTGCGTGTTAGTTAGGATAATGAAGGGATCAGAAGTCTACCAATCTAAGGTATTTTTGACATTTTGACTTTAGAAACCCTTAAGAGTATTAAAGGAAACATACATATCTAAAAAGGACTGAACTTTTAAATTTTCGTTGAGGACTTGATGGTGTTTTAAAGTTCTGTTTTTTTTAGAATTATTCACCCTTAGTTTAAAATAAAAGGACGGGTTTTTTCCAAGATTTCACTAACGGTACGTCATATACCTATACATTGTACATTAAAAAATTATCCACCAGTTATATGTTTTCAATTAACTACACCTTTAAAAGCAGCAGTATATGGAATATATTTTTGTCTAAATTTCATTCACGTAGACTGAGTAATTTCTGAGAAAAATTGACGTACATATATCGCTTGCAAAGTGTTTCAATTTCACAAAAATGAGCCCGGAACTCCTAAAACGAAATTTATAGAACTTAGTCAGTTAATTGATAATTACAGAAATGGCCGTTACATTGCTGGCTTGATTATCAAAATCAGTTGAGACTTGTTAAACTTTACAATATTTTAAACGTTACGAAAAACAAAACTAAATTTCTAAACTAAGTCGCAAAATCAAACGCAACGAAATTAGCAACATTAACCTTATAATTAAAGGCCCAAATTTAAATAATTTGTGTACGAATGAAATATTCCCTTGTAACGTAGCTAATTTGAAATTCTACCACCAGAGAGCACAACTCAATTTAAATTACCTACACGAGGTTAACATAATTCATAACATACGAAATACTTGAGAAGTAAATTGTGCTTGCAAGGAAATTCTACATTTTGAGTCTCTAAAGTATTTTAAGTCAGGACCTAATCCTAAATAATATTATAAATGGGAATGTTTATTTTTTACGCTTTTACGCCGTTCAACTAATCATCACGAAATTTTACGTACACGTTCTTAGGATTACAGAAAAAAACTCTGTTCCCGAGAGATACAAAAATAATTGTTAGTTATATTTAAGATCTACTTGCATTCACCAACAACCCGAATTGATTGACAACATCTAAATTAGATCGAGCGAAGCAAAAGCTAGACTTATGTAACAGTTAATTAAGTTTAAAGTTTAAGAAAAAAGTTAAGGTAAAAGTTTAGGTGAGAGGTGTATTCTAAATGTCATTGATGTAGTTACGTAGTTAAGTGATGTAATAAACATTTTCAGTGTAGATAGCGCAGTGGAATATTGTTACTTAGATTTACAAAAATCACACACGGTACATAAATTTTAAAACTTATAAATTATTAATATGTTTAACAACCTCAACCAAAATGAGGTATGGCAATCGGACGCTGATTAAAATAATTCAACTAAAAGTTACTGGTCAAAGGGGAAACATAAAAAAAACCAACTATCCAATAACCTTACATTCCCGTATATCCAACAACGAGGGATCCTAAAAAAGCCATGATGTAAAAACTACCCTTTCGAGACCATCGACATCGTCACAGCTGAACGTGGGTGTCCTCTTCAATTTTTCCCTCATAAATGTGCCGATGGGTTGCCCGAAATTACATTAAGATAATCCCATACCAATTTCAACTCTATTGTCACTAAATAAAGTCGATATTAAACTAGCAAATATATGTTCTGAGACATGTATCCCTTTTTGAAGAGGTGGAAACATAATCAAGTTAATGAGATGGGTTCGACGATGTATGTCATAACATCATAACTAAATGTACTCCAATAGAAGTTCGTTATGTTATTACTTTTGATATTGAAATTGTTTTTGATCTTCGGCTGAAGTGAATGTTTAAAATATATCTTTAATCTCAAATTCAAATTCATTTATTTATATAAACTTATTTCTAGGCCTTATATAATTGTATCTAAAACTTACGATAATAACACATTTTGAATTAAAATTAAGGCTACAATTTTTTTGGCGGCGGTTGCTGCACTAGACTCTAGGTCTGTATCGCGGCACTCAACACAATTTTATTAAAAGAACTTAAATATAATGGAATTATTAATTAATTAACCTATGAGTGCGTACGTGCGTGTTTGTGTTTGTGTGTGTGTGTGTGTGTGTGTGTGTGTGTGTGTGTGTATGAGTGTGTGTGCCCTTAGTCTTATAATCGTTTTGGTAATATGCATTCTGTGTCGCTATAATTTAATGTTTTTAACCATCGTTTATTACAATTGAATTGTTTTCAAATAGGAGTTTTGAAAGAGGCCGGATGGAATGTCACTTATTCCTTGGAAGATGGGAAGGCCGCTTGTGTGGGATGTGATATGCGTTGACCCTCTGGCGGCATCATATCTTCCAGTGACTATGTCACGGGCTGGCAACGCTGCTAGCTGAAGATCTCAAACGGCGCAAATATGGAATCATAAGAAGGGGTTACATATTGGTGCCGTTTGGAGTTGAAACATTAGGTCCGTGGGGTCCATCGGCAAAGGGTTTCTTCAAAGAAATTTGTAAGAAACTCTTTGATACCACCCATAAACTGAAGGCTGGTTCGTATTTCGCGCAACGAATCAGTATTGCCATACATCGTGGCAATGCAGCCAGCCTTCTGGGAACGCTTCCCTCTGGCAGCGATTTGTTATTTTATATTAATTTATTTATAATTTAGTTTATAATTTATAATTTAGTTTTATTTTCTGGAGTTCTGAAATAAATTCTTTTGTATATACAAAAAGGCTCAAAATGCCAGAGAAAGAATCACAAATCTGATAACAGCTTCTGGCTAATGATATAGAAGAATGAAAGGAAGAAGTATGTACAAAATATTAGTTTTGGTTGTTGGTGTTCAAGACTGTAGAATATTGAAATAGAATACAGGAGAATTTAAGATAAGTTTACTGTTAGATAAAATTCCTGTTTTAATTTCAAAAAATTTGACTGAAATCCATCGAGCCTTTTTAGGAGATTATTGTAGATAAGCTTTCAGACAGACTGACAGACTTTTTTTAAAAACCATCACTTAGGATCATGTATCATACATATAGCAGTTTTTATTTTGAGATCACAGACAAATATTTTATTTTTATTTATTGAGGTATTTTTTATTGCTAGAATACAGCACCAAGACTTCCGGCCTACTTGGTAGAAAGTAGTAACCGTAGTCTATGGATATTTGCAACACCAAAGGTGCTATCAATGTGCTGCTGGTTTCAAAGGGACTGAAACCTGACCAATGACCAACTTGATGGAAGGAGTTACCATCGCCTATGGAAATTTGTAGACTGGAACCTGGCCACTAATGCCGGAACACAACTTGAAAGTTATTATAGCGGCATAGTCTAGATCAGGATTGATAGCCATTTACACGACCAAATGCCGTACCACCTGATCGTGAGTTGCTTTATCACCTCTTACAACAGGTCGCTCGTTTGCTGGGATTAGTATTTTTTTTTTTTGTTTTTTTTTGTTCCTGTACGGATAAACAAAGTATAAACAAATAAGGCTGGTGTGCACCGATATTTAACCGGTGGTTAAAATAAAATAATCGATCAAATTGTATGCAAACAGCGATTATTTTATTTTAACCGTCGGTTAAATGTTGGTGCACACCAGCATAAATAAAGCTGAAATGTGTGTATGATTAAAATACTGATGATCATACATATCAACGGCGGCAGTGCAGGATTTGGTAACTACATTTTTTTGAAGTGACACTTCTTTAGTATCGTTCTGATTTGAAACTCGATGAAACGAAAAATCGGCAGTAAATAGAGTTAAACACATAAAATTCAACCTTATTTAATTCGAAATAAAACACATTTCTCTTTACTCGTTAGTATAAATTTTCACTTTAAATAAAACTTAAAGCAACCACCACCTGACATCACTCCACCACCAATTCGTCAAACTGAAAGAGACCAAGTTTATCTCTACAAAATTATAAATAATTGCGTTGATTCCCTATTTCTCATCAATAATTTACTCCTGAAGTGTCTCCGTTTGAGCTCATGTGATAAATCCCTATTCCCAGTACCACTTACAAAAATTAATTATACAAAAAACACGTTTTTATACCGCACTTGTCAGCAATACAATGCACTATTTACTAGTATTGATCCTTTCATAGGTTACTTATATCAATTTAAGACCCAAATTAAAAAATGTTGTAATTTAGAATGATCCAATGACTTACAATTTTTAGAATAATGACATAAACTTTTTTTCTTATACTTTCCTTTTTTTATCTCTATTTTATTAGTAATTATTGACACTTTTTTTTGTATTTGTTCAATACTGACCTAATTTAAATAGACATTTTATGTAACTTTCGTATAATTGTTTTTTTTTCTTGTAATTAATTGTTTGAGCCATATTTTATTATTAACATTATTTTTAGTGGAATCTTGATTGATATATGTATTAATTTTGTGTTTTATATTTAAGAATATTAATTATTTTATGTGTCCTATACAAATAAATAAATAAATTAACAGATTTTAAATGAATTTTAGTTCTATCTCTATATACTTAAGGCAGATATTCAATTATACATAGATCAACAGATACGTAGTTTTAAGTTATTTCATTCATCAAAATTGTTGCATGTCCTAATACTTGTTAATAACTTGACGAAGATGATAATATCACCAAAAAATTTACAAGGTCCTGCACTAACGCCAACGATCTGCCTATTAACCCTTTTGGTATATTATTTCAGTTAAATTCTAAATTAACACTTCTGTAATGAAATGTAGAGAGAGAGAGAGAGAGAGAGAGATATATATATAACACTTTATTGCACACCAAAATACACAATTACAAAAACAGACCATATTTTTGTAAATATGGCCTAGAAAATATTGTTATTTTTCTAGGCAATACAACAGGCGGCCTTATCGCTCAAAGCGATCTCTTCCAGGCAACCTAAATGAAAAAAGAATTGAATCAGGCGATATAGGTGGTAAATGTAATTCATAAAATGAATATATACACAGTGTTTTCTTCTTATATTAGACAAATAATTAGGTAAAGGGCACGAACCCTTTGTTGACACAAGATATTGAGTGTGTGAAGGAATCCGACAGCTCGTTTTGTCGGATTTTATTAGTGCTGAGCACTGTTTGAACCTACTCGACTCTGTTTGAACTTGGATCGGATCACGGATTAGCAGGGTGAGGTTAGGTAGGTAATGCTCGATCTATTTAATAATACATATGCAAGAATAGTGTTTATTATTAAAGCGGGAATTTCAAGCGTGGTTGCCAGGCTACACTTTCATACATTATATAGTATACTCTTCTTTCTCTGACTATAGTAATGTGTATATATGTCTATCTCCCTCCCCCAACACCGAGTACGTGCGAAATGCAGTGGCGTCGGCGCGGCTACAACACTTTGCGAACCATGGGACTAAAACTTCTGAACACACACACACACACACACACACACACACACACACACACACACATATATATATATATATATATATAAAACAATATCAAAGGCCGGCCCAGTGAACTATTCGACTTGTATATATGTGATTGTGTAAAGTGCTAGCGGATGTAAATGTTCTACGTGCTATGTAAGTTCTAAATATTCATATTTATTACTATTTGAATACATAACAACGGACGAGCAAAGTTGAACTATTTGCTAACCAGCGGCTACTCTTTGGAAATCCGGGCACATACAAATAGACTTTTTATTAACTGCAATTTATGTACAAAATTAGCGAATTGTAATGGCTGATGTGTACATAACGTAACGACCAAGAAATATTATTGCAATAGAGATACGGACAATGTTACAACAAATGCTACCTGTATAACCTACTCGTATGTATGTATATATCATCTATAACATTTATGTATTTTCATAGATATGTATTTGTATGGTATGTATATAAAGTATATATCTATTTAACATATAAAACTTCTGCATATATAGGATGTTTCAGCAAACGGAACACCTACTTAAATGGGTGAAAGGGCATAACACTAGCGTACAGTTCCAAAAAGGAAAAAATCTTAAAAAGTTTAGTTTTAGAGTTATGACCGTTTAAACTTTCGCTTCTTATCACCATAATTTCGCATAAAACCACGTGGAACATGTACAGTAAAAGATTTTAAATCCCACATATTTTTTTCTTTTCAAATTTATTCATCTGGTTTTGAAAAAACGCATGGAAACTAACTTCAGCAGCGACGTACTTTTGAAAGGATCCCCTTAACAATGTTTAAAATTGTTGAGGTCACGAACTGTCAGCTGAACTTCATAAAAAAAACGCCGACTATCGGTAAGCCGGATGCGCGGTTGCTTTGTCGGCGTGTCTGTGTTTAGCGGCATTATTAAAGGGCAATGAACTTACCTAATGTTTTATGCAAAGTTCAATCATTCTTAGTGTACAATGTTGAGAAGAAGCACAAATAAAACTATTATATTTTTCTTCCTATATCTTTGTTATTATTAAATAATAAAATTATAACGCATCTTAATTGAGATATATTCCCGGTATACTGTAAGGGTTTCAAGCAGATATTCCGTTTTCTGAAACAGCCTGTATATAATTTATGTATTTATTATTAAAATGTAAGTAATTGTACTATAGATTACGTATACCTCTATAGCCATTATCATCTCAATTAATCCTGGGGTTGTCTGGAAGAGATCGTTTATTACCGATAAGACCGCCCTTTGTGCATAATTAAATATAGTTTTACGCTCTTCTTCATATTGAGTTTGAGTAAGTTTGAAGGGTTCTTTATGCTTCTTAAGGAATACTACAAACTAACTCTAATTCGATATGAATAAGACAGTTAGTACGTATGTTCACTTTTGTATAGATGTTCAATAAAGTGATATCTGTCTAGGTATCTCAATAGGATTTCCCCTGGCTAAAAAAACCGTTTTATTGGCTAACAAATATATCGTCATAGCAACGACATTGGCAATTTTAATCAGTAGCTCTCATAGTTAGTTCACTTTCGTTAGATGGCGTTATAGGTATTATGAAATGTAAATAAAAATTAACATGTGCAATTCATGACAATACATAGATATCCTTTTTTGTAATGCTGTGGGAATGCTTTTGAGTACTATCTTTGGGCCCAGGAGTGTGGAACTCCCAGCGGCCGGCTCTCGACTCTGTCTAATCGAAATGTACATTAACCCAAGCGAAGCTGCGGGCGAAAGCTAGTCAGTCGTAAATCAAAAGTCCTATAACTTTCTTCAAACTTTATATAAACCAAGATCTCGCGAGTACTTCATCGAAACACAATATTGTTGTTCATAGCATTTTAAACTGTCATGTCGCAGTGAAAATATTTTCCATGGAAATATATTTTTCATTGCGGATGAATGGTTGCACGCTGACACACAACCTCCGGCTGCGTCCATTCAACGGCCTGAATTAATACCACATCGATGAAAGATCTTTTCATGAAGTATCCTACGTTTTATTTTGCACTTTCACCTGTTGACAAATCACAATAGGAGTGTAAAGTATTTTTCATTTCTCATATTCTGAAAGTAAGCTCGGAGTTGCCTGATCGTAGGGATGAAAACAATCAAAAAACTAAGCGATCCATAGATTATACAGGCGACTCATGTCTCAACTTATTTTACAGCCATTGTTAAATCAGGGCATAAATTGTAATAAAAAAAAAATTATGTGTGTGTGCAGTTCACATGTAGTAGAAGTGAAGCAAAGTGTGACAAGGGGTGGGAGGGATTCTAAATTTCGTGACATCACATTTCTTATATTATATCGTTATAATATATTAGCTGTGCCCGCGACTTCATCCACGTGGAATTTGTTTTCAAAATCCTCCGATTTTGAAACATTCTTCATTGGTGCTCCGCTCCTATTGGCCTTAGCGTGATGATATATAGCCTACTAATTTAATATTAATATTAATGGGACCTATTTACTATTTGTACTATTTGTAGTAGTATATCTTTTGTAAATTAAGCTGTATACATATATATATATATATATATATATATATATATATATATATATATATATATATATATATATATATATATATATAGTTATTATTAGTACAGGTAAATTTCAATAAATTGAGTGTAAAAGAAAATTAATAAATAAATAAAATCTTAAGTTTGAAAACACGAAATTTGAAGTATGACGAAAAACTTCAAATATTTCCAACTCTATCTGTATGAGCATTGTGTTTAAATGATTAAATATAATGTGTTCTATCTCATTCTCTCGCAGGCTTAGTCCTACAGATTTATGTGTTTATCTCTTTTTAATGTTGCTTTTTCGTTTCATCGAGTTTCAAATCATAACGATTCCAAAGAAGTTATATATTTTATACATTTAATAGTTTAACGTTACCTACATACTGGTACTCACATATGGTCTTATGGCACATGAGATTTTGGAGGTGAGCACTGAAAACTGCGCTGTGTCGTACCATGTTTCGGCACATCAAAATACTGAGTACCAATCAACCTCATTTGTGGAATTGCGGCATTCAATTTTTTGTATTTAATATATATATCCAAATATGTTTATTTTGTGCGTGTCGCAATTGGAAATACATATGTTCTTTCTTTCTTTTTATTAGCTAAAACCGGTAAACAGGCAAATGGCTCACATTATGTAAAATGGTTATTGTCGACTATAGACATTTGCAATAAGCAAGGCGACGCCAACGCATTGCCAGCATCTATGATGGGCTAGAGAGAATTGGATAAAGGTGATGTGACAGAGGGATAGGATAAATGACATGGCATAGAATATGGAATACAGGGAGCGGACCGTGGGCTCCCGAAATCTCACTCACCTGGTGGAAAGCGGTTATTGTCGCCTATAGACATTTGTAATACCAAAGCTGCTACCAATGTGCTGCCGCTCTCTATAGGGAGACTGGAATCTGGCCACTAATGTCGGAACACAACTCAAGGTTGTTATGACGACATACTCTAGACCAGGGATGGCAGCAAGAAATATTTGAGCATGGCTCTACAACGTCAAGTTTCCTTCGCCACTTTCAACAGATGTACCGTGTATTTTATCATGGGACAATATTTTTACTAGTATGTCAACGTAACAAAATCCATTTATCTAGGCGACGAATAGTTCGAATTTAGTTTGTTGGGCTGTGCCAAAATACGCTCGGATGGCACCGACTGCCGTCACGGTGTATGCGACACGGCGGAATCCAATAGTGATGGTTCACGCTTTCCTTGCTTTTGGTTTAAGGTAACAATTTGAACTCGATATTTAAATATAGCCACTCATTTGTAAAGCGTTTATATACTGATTTTAGTACCTTTTCTATAATACTAGTTTTTTATCTCACTATTCCTGCATTTGCATAAACTCCATACAAGTAATACAATATACGTTTTTGGTCTTATTCATACTGAGTCGCACTAAGTTTGAAGGCTGCTTTAAGAACCATAAAGAAGCATTCAAACTTACTCTAACTCAATATGAATAAGACCGTTACTCTATATTGGACACCAACATAATAATGAAAAAATGAGCATAAAAGAAACCGACTTCAGAAGTAGAAGTTGTAAGTAACTAAAAATCAAATTAATATATATAGGTATAGACATAAGACACACAGCACATACACTTCCTCACAACACCAGCATGTAACAGATACACTTTAAATTAGTATAAGTTTAGTATTAAAATTAGAATAAATTAATATAATAAGTAATTCGTAAGGTACACCACAACTCACATATGATTGAACAAATGTCACACATAAAAACAAAAATTACCAAGAAGCGTGTTTATATACTTAAAACTTTCTTGAAAATTAAGTTATAAAAAAGTGTACGGAACTTAAGTCCGCAGAATTGTTAAAAAAAAAACTATACCTCGGTTACTAAACATTATCTATTTCGATATGAAGAATTCCCTGCTATAATTTCGAAATCCAAGGCAACCCAAAACAAATATAATGATTTAAAATCAGTTCAGAAACTATTGACCATTGTGAAATTACTTCTCTGTTCTTGTCTCAATGGCATCACTACACATAAAAAGCAGGATTGGTCATGTCACATTGCTCTCATTACAAGTTGACAGTTGCGCACGAGTTTAAAGCTAGTGATTTATTTGCGAATAGCGTACCAATAATACAAATTGGTCACTGAAAATGTAACAACTGGTACATGTAGTAGATTTAATTTTCTGTGACACGAATGTAATACCACGAATACTCTAAAGAATGCTTTCACTTAATTTTGTGGTCCCATAGTTTACGCAAATCCACTAAACTGAAACTAAACACTGCACATAGTTCAACATTCTACACCAATTTTTTCTGCGTCAAGAATATACAGCTTTGGAACGCGCTGCCAGTTGCTATCCAACAAGCAAAATCGCTACCGATATTTGAAACAATGATCAGAAAATATTACCTGTTCTTGGAATATGATGATATTTAAATGTATGTACATATATATTTATCTATAAACATTTATTTATTTAGGCAGATATGTATTTGTATTGTAGTATGTAAGCATTTGTATTGTTCATTGTAAGGGGGGCCAGCGCACAATAATTAAGTATTTGCACACGTAGCATAAATGTAGTATATAAGGCTGTAATTTTGTTTATCACGAGAATAAAGACATCATTCACATTGGGACAAAGTAGTTTTAATACTAGTACCACCTCAGACTACGAGCAGCCCCCGTGCATACCACATGGCGACCCTGCCAGGATGCAAGGACTCTGCCAGAGAATAGAAGACATCTCTACAACGACGCAACACCCAATGTAGTTGTACGGAAAGCGTCGCCATACCACAGTATGTTATGTATATTAAGTATATATCTGTTTAATATATAAAACATCTGTATATATTACATTTATATATTTATTACTAGAGTGAAAGTAATAGTACTATGTATTATTTATACCATCATCGCCATTATAATCTCAATTCATTTCTGGAGTAGTCTGGAAGGAACACCGCCCTTCGTGCATAATTAGAAATAATTTCAGTCTGTAAGTTCATTTTTGTATTGATGTACAATATAGTTGTTGCTTGATTTATTGACAATACCAAACACACTTGCAAATGTGAATTGTCTTCCGAATTAGGAAAAATCTGCCTAGTTGTGGTACTCCACGGACAATATATGTTTAGATAATTAGGTATATAAATAATATTATTAGATCGGGAAAGAAGTAGTATGGCAGCCATCAGCAATCTTACTTTTTTCCCGATATCACTACAGTCGTGCTATACTAATGCGAGTAGGAAAGCAGAATGAGTACTAATTCATGTCGACAGGCGACCGGTCACAAGAGGTGAAAAACAACCCATAGCCACATGGTAAGATTTAGACTGAAACTCTAAATATGGTCAGCACATTAATATAATATAACATCGACAAAGTGTTAAATGTAATTTATATCATTTATGGCTGGTTTCTATATTTTACCGATGATAGTGTGTAATAGTAACGGATTGATTTTGAAGCGCCCAATAACCGATGGTTAAGAGGAATATACGAGCGTTTCACAAGCTCACTGACAATTGGGAATACGGTCGGTTATCAGTTACTAATTCCGTCCCAAACGTTTTGTTAACGCGATGTCGTTAGTAATACATGCAACGTAATTCAATGAGTCGAGGTATAACTAAAAATAAATACATTTTCAAAAGAAAAAATCTTTTGTGATATACGATTGTAATTAAAAATCAAGCTTTCAATTAATCTGCTTTAAAAATACTTACAATCACAGAGCCATTTTATATGAATGGTGCATGAACAAAACGCAATAATGTAAAAAACAGACAAAACGTCAGATTCATGAGATGCCATATTAACTTTTTAAATAATGATTGTTCGAATGTCATTGTTGTAAAAAAAAACATGTGACAGTGTTGTCACTCTAGCAATTTATCGCTAGTTTTAGTAATTTGTGGTTTATCGATCGCAATTTTTTTAAAATAAGTTCAGGCTAAAAATATGGTTTTTATGGTTCCATAGTCAAATGACGAAAACTTTGTCCTATTTGTTTTCATTCAATTGTTTTAGGAACATTTTTGTAGTGCTACTGTTTCATTTGGAATAATGTTATTCACACAGATGTAGCGATGGATTTAATGTGTTATTTGAAGCGTCATTGTTATTTATTGTTAATGACGTTAAATATTGACAGATAACGTACGGATATACGTTATCTGTCAATAATATTATATTCATTCAGTGTTATTTTTAACGCTATATTTAAGACGCATTAGAGCACAATCAATAACTACAACGTTATCGCAGGTGAAGCCCAAGCATAACAATATAACTATAGTCTAGTGACTTTCGAACCTCTGACTTAATTATTAGTAAGGTGGCATTAACTATATAAGTTTTATCTGTAGTGGCAACAACTGAGAACTTTGTTGTTTTAAATATTTGACGACGAAAATTACGAAAATTATTAAAATTACGAAAACGATAAAAATGACGAAAGTGAAGAAAATGACCAAAATAACAAAAAACAAATATTATCCTACTTTCTGGGATAACCCTTACATAAATCTATCCCAAGCTCCATCTCTTTCCCGGGATGAAAAGTATCCTACATTCATCCTAGATATTGGTTTATCCGTGTTTCAGCCAAATCGATCCAATAGTTTTTCCGTGAAAGCGTAACAGACAAAGTTACTTTCAAATTTATAATATTAATTATAAATTAGAATTAGAACTGTTAAAGACAGAAATAGTGAATTTGAAAGACATATATAAGAATTAAATTCAAGTCAAAAGAAAAAATAATAAAAATTCGAGTTTAATTTAATTTAAAATCAGGTATTAATAATGACAAATAAACCGGCAACTGGCCGAAATCGGACGATAATAAAATTCCTACGGATAGTAGTGTTGACAACTAGTGGTTATAACATAGAAACACTTCATCTGTCGTTTCCATACAAAAAAGTCTACCGATCGGTTACAAAATCCTTGTCATCGGTAATTGGTGGTTTTATATGTAACCAGCTACGAACAATTTATTATAGAAACATGAGTAGAATTACCAGGCGTTAATATTCTAACCGTAGGTATGAGAAGCGACTGGTTTTTGCAATATAGAAACTGGCCATTAAACATAGTGTTAGGATTCATATTTCTTTTTAGTTTGATTTGTAAACTGGCCCACTCAGCCTACGTACTTTTAGACAAATCTAGAACGCAGAGAATATGGTTGCTGAATGGCTTTCTTGATGCGAACACAGCATGCATTGTAAATAGACATCGAGTACATAATAATTTAGAAAAAAGAAAAGAAATAAATAAATAATGAAGTTACAATAAATAATCAACAAAGAGTGTGAAACTTCTTGATGTGCTTAACCAATGCATTGAAAATATCGAGCTCGTGGGAGATATTATTGTAGGCAGTACAAAGACGGTAGAGTGGTGAGCGTTGACAGTACACAGTGCGAGATGCTGGTAGAGCGAATGTTTTACGATTATGCAAACGTTATCCAGCTCGTGGCACAGCGAATTTTAGTTTGTCGACAAGTTCAGGGCGGTCAATTTTGTTGTTTAAGAGTTTGTAAAGAAACAGAATACCAGCAGTCTATCAATCTTAGTCATGAAGTAAAAACTCACAGAACTATATTTTCTTATAATTTCATTATATAATCAATGCATTCACTATTACTTACATTATTACTATTAGTTATTATAACACAATTATACCAGTAATATCACTAGTTAGTAGTTACATAACAATATTAATATGCAGGTTCATTAATTAGTAGTCGTTATTAAATGTGATGTACACGCGATACTTACATAAATTTTATTTTCAATACATACATTATTAATTGTTTACGTTATGAAAACTGAATTTAACGTATTTTTTATTTTGTCCGGATGAGTTATATTTGCTTTATTAGTTGCCGATTTTAAGGTTTTCCAGATGTGACATATTTTATATTACATATTAAGCGCAAAACAAATGCATTGCCCACCTCCTTCTAATAACTTAGTGGTACTGGGGGGATCGGGGGACTACAATGGCATGCCACACCCAATGTCGTGGTATCCTGGTCTCAAGGACATCGCCCCTTGTGGGCTTGCATTGAAGGGTCACGGCAGTCATACGGTTACGGTCTCGTGGTGGCCCATCATGACGTGGAGGGACGCTGGAAGGTATAGTGGGTAGCCTGACGGTCGGTGCTTGCAACTCCTATTATCATCAGATGCTTGTGTGTGTCATCAGCCGAAGGGAGTCCCAGATACCCCTGGATTACATCCCCAGGGTCCGAGGATATGTGCAAATGCACACCAGCTTGACCAAAATAAAAAGGGGTATTTGACTAATTTAGCAAAAAGAAATATTAGTTTAAAGTCAAGGAAACTATTAGTTATTAAGAGATTATTCATCAATATCATTATTATATTTAAACATATGTAATTTTTAAATAGTTGTATGCTCTAATTAGAACATCGGCCAAGTGCATTTTAACTCATGCACAGTGAAAGGTTAAGGTAGCCAACACAAATTCAATCCATTTTTGTACCAAATTCCATTTATAGAATCGATAGTTTTTGAGAAAAATGTGTCTGACTTACATACATAGATTGACGAATAGACATCTAATTATTAAGTTTCATTTTTACCATAATCAATAGGATGGTTTCAGCACGATAGATATTGTAAAATCACTTGAGTGCAACCGCTAGTTTGTGAGAAGTGCAACCGTTTAGTCACTAAAAACGTGATAAAAGTAGAAACATAAACAAAGTTCATGCAAGAACCGGATGAAATATTTGGTAAATATACTGTGATTAAAATTACTGTATTAATTCCTCCAATCAGAGTATTCGTCATAAATTTCAATAATGATGTTTATGAGGCCCACAACATGAATTTGCAATGCGTTCGAAAATCAATTACATCTGGTTCAATTCTATTGGATTAATGCAAGTATTAATTTTGGATGTATCATAATTACGTAACGTCATTCGTCTGCATGCATGTAAATCCTTTTGACATTCGCACAGGGATTTGGGATGGGTGCTGCTGCTCTAGGCCCCGTTTGAAATGCCGCTCTTTTTAGGATTCCGTCGAAATTTTAGCCTAAGCGGAATGCTTAGCGCGTATGTACAAGACACCGCCACCCTATAATGGCGCGGCGAATGTTTGACTACGCTGATACCGGCGGCCATACATTACTCCGCGGGATCAACATTACCAGACCATCAACGCATTTGGCTGCCGACTCCTCGTGATCTCATACGCTCACCTAACCAGGGCGATGGCATGAAGTTGCAAAATTCACAAAGCCACTAACAGGCCACCTAAAGCCCGAGATGGCCACCGAACACCAATGAAATGCCAACGTGAGCTGCTGCAAAGCCATCGCCATGTGGAGAAGGCTCCAGCAGCTTCAAACCCAGTAACAGGTGGGTAGTTGCCCACTGTGTTGCAGCCAGGGTAAAGAGGTACAACCTCGAGGCCACCTCTACATTCTGATAAAAAGGAAGAAGACCCTGGAGAGACACCGTCACCAAGACACTGCTGCGTCGCCAAAGGGTATGGCAGGGCAGAGAACGTTGACATATACACAGAATAGCAGTACGGTGGCGGTGCGGTGTAGGCAAGGTAGCAGAGTATCGGCGGTGCCATATACATGAGGGCTTATGTAAACCAAATCAATTTTTGAATTTGAAGTGTCCGTAGATTCTTTGATTTTAAAATGGTGTCCCGAAAAATTTGACGCCATTACAATAATGACGCCCTAGGCCCAAGATTCACGGACTTTACGTAAATCCAGCGCTGCGTTCGCCCTCTAAAATAATATATGTATCTATTGCCTTTTTCCTGCACGAACTACATCGCTTGATTCAAATATCTTTTATTTAGGTTGCCTGGAAGAGATCGCTTTGACCGATAAGGCCGACTATTGTATTGCCTAAAGCATATAGTAGATATGGTCTATTTTTGTAATTGTATATTTTGATGTGCAATAAAGTGTTATTTCTCTCTCTCTCTCTCTCTCTCTCTATATATATATATATATGAGGCGCTGGGGGGATATATTGACGTCAATATATCACTCAAGTCACTCACGATTCACGTTTATTGGAACGCTACCATTTGTTACAATGTTTTCCTCTAATTGATCCTTTGTTTATTTGACGAGGCGAATGCCACTTACGGACTTATTACCGTGTGAGGATCACGGTAAGGGTGTGTGAAGACTCCCCGGCATGGTTCTACTCTGATGAAGGTAGGTTACCACTACTGGAATACCCACTAAAACTCCCCGTGTTCTTGCCATTTATTTATTTAAGGCACACCAACAGCACACACATTATTATATCACATTACAAATCGTTTATAATAAAAGTTCTGATGTATGCACCCATTAAAGGAGTGCACAGCATTTACAAGTCAAATGTCAATTTCTAGAAATTTAATTAATTAATGTCAATATTATGCATATGTCAAGTACAAATATAGTTAAACGTAAATTAATAAATAATGTAGTCAAAATTAATACGGCAAAGCAAAGAAAATACAAAAAGAATTAAATTAAAAACAAATATATAACTAAGTACAAGTGGAAACAAACGGCCTATCAATTATTTTATAGTCACAGCTGATGTCAACACTTTATTTTTAAACCAATTATATTGTTACGAGTGCGGGACTCGAATTAAAACGCCGTTTGAATTACTATAGAATTTATTAGAACTATACAAATGCGTCCAGTTATATCTGTATCTTTGTTATCCGTAACAAAGATACAAATATAGCTGGACGCAACCAGTACAAACTGAACGATTCAATAACACACGCTAAGTCCGTCACTATATAGCTCATTGAATGTACACGTCTTGCTCGTATCGTAATCGTCGCTTGACTGCCTCACCCCTCCCTTCGGGCATCCCTTTTATTTTGTACAAATACAATATGCCTTGACGCAAAACAATAACAATAAGAATTAGTTCGATACACCTGCCTAATGACGGCCATAAAACAAGTACAATAACAATAGAATGTTTTTCTTAATTACTAATTCTAAACACAAAGTAAACAAAAGAAGTGCAAATGCGGGCAGGTAATAAACCGGGTTTATGGCAGGCAGATGTGCATTTACTTTTTGTCGGCATGTAACAATATGTTTGTGAAAAATATCGAGATCATCTAATTTTGAGTTAAGACGGTTGTATGTATTGCACATTCTTGTGATAGGGCTGCTGAGGCCTAGGTTGGTTTTAACCGGGGGACCGGTTTGCCATTCGCCTATAGCCTAGCCAGAGCCGCAGGAAATGGCAATAGCCTACTTCGTATCTCTAGTTGGTCCTAACACAAAATGCTTGAAAAGAAGTCACTGAGCATTCATATAGATCCAATATTTTCTCACAAGTGTCTGCGACAGACAGACCCACATGATAAGGATTACATTATTTTCAAAATCGCTACAGAAATCTACAATAAAAGGATTAATTAACAAATCCGTATTGCACTGACCAAAAATAAACATGTTAGTGCGGGCGTAATTAAACAGACTGGATGACTCTTAATGGAGAAAGTTTTTCTACCACAAATCCCAGACCTCGAGGGCGACTTAACTATTCAAGGTGCTTGGTGCAAATTAAAGGAATAACATTTAATGAAACAAGCCTTTCGGATTTTGTTTGGTATCATTCAAAATAATACAATTTGACTGAAATCACTGGTTCTGGGTCTGAATGTTGCCTAGAGCTTATACTTTAAATATTGTATATACCTAAATTATTCAAACTAGTTAGGATAACGAATCGTGCAAAGCCATTTTTTTTTGGATTGTCAAAAAGAAACCGTGACGTGTATCTAGGAAGTTAGTTGCCGCTTATTCTCCTAAAACAGTCTTATTCTCCTAAAACAGTCGTATTCAACATTAGAATAGTTTTCGTTTATTCGACCCTTTTCCAAAATTATTTGTTGCCTGACCCCTAAACCGATTTCTTTGAAGTGAGTAAACATGACCATTTTCTCTTCACAAAATGGGTCAGTCGATATCGACTACTTTTATTAAAAAAACGCAATCCACGTGACACAGATAATCTCAAAACAATGAACACTTACCTAATGTAGTTTTCTTCTTGAGCACATAATAAACGTATTTCTGTAAATAATCTAACTTTTTTGAACACGATTACTGCAAAGTGCTTTGAAACTCAGGCCTTAAATTAAAATACAATTAAGACAAGCATTTATAACTTTATAATGTATAGGTTACAGAGTTTGAAATACTTGTTAATTAATATTTTGGGACACTTTATAAAACAACATTATTTATAATTTTTTTCTAAAAGAATTTGTTAGCGTTATTACATTTCTTAAAAAAAGTAAATCTTGTAGTAAATAAAGGTATACTAAACTGATTTTATTATTCTTATATATTTTAAATCACAACTATTAGAGATTAACGAGCACTTTAAAATATTATCGAACTTATTCATATTGAGTTAGAGTAAGTTTGAAGGCTTCTTTAAAAACCATAAAAAAGCCTTTAAATTTACCTAACTCATTTATTTATCTAACTCAATATGAATAAGATCGTATGTCGCTGACGACGTTCCTAAACGTTCTATACATTTTTAGGTGCCTAAAAATATCAAAGTTTGTAGAAAATATACCAATATAATGATGTAATGAATCGTAACGAGTGAGGCTCGGCTCATAAATATTCAATTTGTACACTCAGAGACCGGGGATATTAAATTTGGTGAATTTGTTTTTGACTTTCATTCGCCGTTTGTTATACATAATTGTTTTACTAATCGTTTAATAAATGGCTCGAATAAAGGCTATACGATATTTTAATGGAACACAACAAGTTCGTGAAGCTGATATTTGAATTAAAATTTCGTTGTGGCAAAAATGAAAGATTATGTATGTGTGTGAATATGTGTGTATGTGAATATGTCTTATGTTTATTTAACTATTGTTTATTGTTAATATTGGAATGTAATTTTAATTACATTTTAAAAATATGTATTGCAATTATAGGGAATGTTTTCCTGAAGTAATAAGTATTGTTACAAGTTGGGCCACCTGCATCCCTATTGTCACATACCGACAAAGAAATGCTGCGCATCTCGTTCATTGCCCCTCCCGCATTCGGAGTTCTTTTTATTACTTCATATTTGCAATTAGACAATAGCCTATTGTTATTGTTTTCGACTTTATTGGCCGTTCGCAGGAATAGATAACCAGATGTGCAAATTACTATTTCTCGGAAACTCGGTGCGCGCGGCCGATTTCTTTTTGTACTGTATAGTTAGTATAAGACAATGCCCGAACAGAGGGGTGGGGAAGTCAAGCGACGACTACGAAACGAGTAAGACATTTTGTAGTACTCTCGGTTAGCGATATAGACGACGGACTTTGCGCGTGTCGAATTGTATTGAATCGTGCAGTCTGAACTGGTTGCATCTAGTTTTATTTGTATTTGTTTTATACGTGTTTGTACAGTTCTAATAAACTCTATAGTCATTCCAACGGCATTTATTTTAATTCGAGTCCTGTAGCTCGTAACAGTATGAATGAATGAATGAAAACTCTTCATTGTTCACCATAAACTTAAATCTAGACAATTGATATGGATACATTTGCATTAGAACAATGGTCGGCCATATCGCTTATTGCGATCTCTTCCAGGCAACGCAGTGTCTAGGAGATTTCAAACGAAATTTCAATATAAGATTTTTAGCGGTGTAGTATAATAAAAAAACAAAATATTATAAATAAAGTACTATATATTTATATATACAGATATAATTAGATATGCGATGATATTATAAATATATATACATTCGAACAATAGATACGTTTTATCCATGCAGGAACGGAGAAATAATACAATTTCCTGCGGCCGGGCGGTCTATCGTAAGAGGCGACTAAACAACCCATAGCCAGGTGGTAGGACATTTGCCCGACTGGTTGGCTATCACCCCTGGTCTAAAGTATGTCGCCATAACAACCTTGAGTCGTGTTCCGCCATTAGTGACCAGGTTCCAGTCTCTCCTAAGAGAGCAGCAGCGCATTTGTAACACCTTTGGTGTTGCAAATGTCCATAGGCGATGGTAACAGCTTTCCATCAAATGGGCCGTCTGCCTGTCTGCTGAACTCCTGCAATAAAAAAAGATACATTCATTTAATGCAACAATTTTTATTAATAATTTATATTTTGGTTTTATGCCAGGTGATAGGATATTTACCCGTCTGGATGTCTACCATCCCTGGTCTAGAGTATACCGTCATAACAAGCTTGAGTTGTGTTCCGGGGGTAGTGGCCAGATTCCAGTCTCCCTTTAGAGAACGGCACCTTTGGTGTTACAAATGTCCATAGGCGATGGTAACCTCTGTCCATCAGATGGACCGTCCGCCCGTCTGCTAAACTCATGCAATAAAAAAAACAACGGCATTCGTTGTATAATGGTACCAACGTTGGTCTAATTTGCGAAATAAAACCATGAAGGAAGACTATTAGAAATCACAATTAATATTATCTTGTAAGACATAACTCTCTTAAATGCCACACGACTAGATGGCGCCACACGTCCATCGGTCTCTCGGTTTTGTCGTTTTATTATTCAAGACATATTTTTTTAAAATAAATTAAAATAAATG
Source organism: Dendrolimus houi (assembly GCA_039645545.1). NCBI lineage: Eukaryota > Metazoa > Arthropoda > Insecta > Lepidoptera > Lasiocampidae > Dendrolimus > Dendrolimus houi. Next base: position 22,751,895 of record CM077126.1, on the reverse strand, counting down.
AGACATTAATAAATACGTAAAAAATTATTACTTATTTAATCGAAACTGTAATTGCGAGCAAAGTCACATGCAACACGTTAGAGCCCGTTCCTATATTTTATAAATTACAAGTAGCTTTTGTAGGAATCCCAAATTTTTTCTAGTAAGAAATATAGCCTATGTTGCTCAGGGATAATGTAGTATTCTAATGGCCTGAGAATGGACTCGTGGGGGAGTTCAGAGAGGCCAGAAAGGCCCTTTCGATCGCAATTCTGAGAGCGAAAGCCTGGGCTTGGGAGGAGCTCCTCGAGACACTGGACCGGGACCCTTGGTCCTTGGGCGTCCGTACCGTGCGGCCCGCAACACGCTGCGGCCTTGCACCTCCACGGCTACTGAAACGCTCGAACCCGAGGTCCTCCGGTCGGTTATCGATGGGCTCTTCTTGGATCCGGGGATCTTCACTCCCCCCGATATGGGTCCAATCATTCCCGACATCTCGGAGGTGGAGCCTCACTCCATCACCGAGGAAGAGTTACACGTCGCCCTGTACCGGCTCCGGGGCAGGAAGACGGCTCCGGGACCCGACGGGGTTCCGGGTCGGCTCCTCTTCCTGGCCGCCAAACATCTACGCGGCCAGCTGCGGGAACTGTTCGATGCCTGTATTCGCTCAAGTCAGTTCCCGTCGCAATGGAAGGAGGGCCGATTATGCCTGATTCCCAAGGGAGGCCGTCCTCCCAACGATCCGTCCGCCTACAGGCCCATAGTGCTGCTTAACGAAGTCGCCAAGGTCTTCGAGAAGATCTTAGCGGAACGCCTCGTTAAGCACCTCGATACTGTGAAGCCGGGGCTAGCACAGACGCAGTTCGGGTTTCGGCGGAGGCGCTCCACGTTGGACGCCTTCGAGACATTGCGATCTGTAACGGACGACGCAGTCCAAGCAAAGGATACTGTCCTGGCGGTTTCGCTAGACATAGCGAACGCCTTTAACAGCCTCCCTCACGAGACGATCAGGGAGGGGATTCGTGTACACGGAGTGCCCCCGTACCTCACGAGGCTGTTGGGCGCGTACCTCCAGGACAGGTACATCCTTTGGGAGGGCGGCGAGTCCGAGAATCGCGCGATAGGTCGGTGACGCGTCGCGTGCGGCGTCCCACAGGGATCGGTCCTCAGGCCGGTTCTTTGGAACGTCGGTTATGACTGGATCCTTCGGGTTCCGATCCTGCCCGGAATAGGGCTAATCTGCTTTGCGGATGACACCCTACTCACGGCACGCGCTGCGTCATTCGCGGAATCCATGGACCTCGCCAACGCCGGGTTGGCGATCGTGGTCCGAAGAATAGGTAGGCTGGGCTTGAAGGTCTCCCCCGCAAAAACGGAGGCCATCATGTTCCATAGGCGGTTTCGTAATCCTCCCGCGGATTTTTCCGTTACAGTCCAAGGGGTGGACATTCGTGTAGGCCCCCAGATGAAATATCTGGGGCTAATTCTCGATGGGAAATGGCTGTTCAAAGCGCACTTTGAGCTTAAGAGCACTTTGGCGCCCTCTCTCGGCTTCTTCCCAACGTGGAGGGACCGGGGACGACGACTAGGAAACTCTACATGGGCATCCTTAGGAGTATGGCCCTGTACGGTGCACCCGTATGGTCCACTGCACTTCACCGCCACAATAGGACTTTGTAGTGCCGCGCACAACGGCTCCTGGCGGTGAGGACCATCCGAGGATACCGTACAGTGTCGTGGACGGCGTCGACACTCTTGGCAGGCGATCCGCCCCGGCCTCTCCAGGCGGACGTGATAGCCAAAGTTCGGCACTCCCGACAGGATGCCCTCGCCCGTGGCCTGGTCTATGGCCAGGCCGAACTCCAGGTGATCAGGACGCGGGAAACCGCGGCCATGATCCAATCTTGGTCAGTAGAGTTGGAAAACCCTGTTGCTGGCATTGACACGATGGAAGCGGTTCGACCGCAGCTGTTGCGATGGCTCTCGCGGAAACGCGGGACCCTGACCTTCAGAATGACACAGATACTTACCGGGCACGGTTGCTTCGATAAGTATCTGTGTCAGATTGCGGGCTGCTTGCCTTCACCCCAATGCCGTCAGTGTGGCGCGCTAGACACGGCGTTACACACGCTAGTCGAGTGCGCAGCATGGGCACCTCAGAGGTTTGAACTCGAGACAATAGTAGGGCCGATCGATTCGATTCGCTCGGTAGTCTGGTGCAAGCCATGCTGCATAGCGATGATCATTGGGTGGGTGCGGCCAATTTCTGCGAGGCTGTTATGTCTAGAAAGGAGGCCGCGGAACGAGATAAGGAAGGTACAAGTGCGCATGCGTCTCACGGGTACCGACGTCAGTCGGGGTCCCGGAGGCGCAGGTATGCGCATGATCTCCCCCCTCCTTGAAATACCGCTGCAGGGGCCCGCCCTCTAGCATCTAGAGAGAAGAGGATTCTTCACCCCTGTTGTCGAACTGACTTTGCACTGCTTCCCGGGGCATTTTTAAGCACTGATGCGCTAGGATCAGCGTAGGCGTAACTATGTTCTAAGTCTCACGATATTCCTGCCAGAAGTGCGGGGCACATGGGAGGAGGGTGGTTTTAGTGGAGTATTGAGTTGGTAGGTAGGTTGGTTCGAGTCTCCACACAAGCCAGTCGATTACTGTTTGGCAGCCCCTAGGGGATTGCCTCCATAATCGACCATGGTCTAATCCCTAGCAAAGGACCCGGCATTGCGCGAAATGCATTTCCCCCGCCTTAAAAAAAAAACATTCTAATTGTGAAAGAAGTTTTGAAATCGGATATTATTACTAATGTACTGTATGAAATTGTATTGATAAATAAAAAAAACAAATATATTGAACCCCGATTTTAGCAGCACACAAAACTTAACCACACATAATATAACTAGCAAAAAGTTAACAGATTAATTAAGACAAGCCCCACTATCCACTTAACTTGAATGGGCGGCTAGGAAAAAAACGTTGTAAAGTGGGAGCGCAAGTGGAATGGCAAGTAAAAAGTCGAGTGGTCCCGAGCCGGATGTTACAAAACTCGACGCTACGACCGTAAATGTTACAAGATAAGTAATCAAACTACTCGTTTATTGTGGTTTTAAAACCGAAAAGTTAAAGTTACTGCCGAAAATCCCTATTAATATTATAAATGCGAAAGTATCTCTGTCTGTCTGTCTGTCTGTCTGTACGTCTGTCCATCTGTCTGTACCGTTCTTACGGGTAAACTACTGGAGCGATTTAGCTGAAACTCAGTATATATATATATATATTCGATGCCGAGTATGAACATAGGATACTTTTTACCCCGAAACATGGGATAATTTCCGGGATAAAAATATATTTATCTCTCTGTTTGTTATCCTTTTATGGAAAGACTATTGGACCGATTTAGCTGAAACTTGGTACATATGTAATTTTAATACCGCGGGATACTTTTCATCCCAGATAATGGGATAGATTTATGTAAAGGTTATCCCAAAAAGTCGGATAGGTTTTTGTGCTTTTATTCATTTCATCCACTTGTTCCCGTTAGTCCCGTTGGTCCTGTTGGTACCATAGGTCCCGTAGGTCCCCTTGGTCCCCGTTGCTCGCCTAGGTCCACTTGGTGCTCTTTTGTAATTTTTGTCAAGTTTTGTCACTTAGACAGATAACGTAGTTTACAGTATAGTTTGCGATATAAAGTGAATCTTCTGGGGGCAAATACATAAAATATTAAATACAATGTAATCTGTACCGCCTGCTTTAAAGAGCAGGCGGTACAGGTTATATTGTATACAAGAGATACGCACCAGAGGTTGACTGGTGGTAAACTCTAGTAATTTTATAAAATCTACTATTTTCGCAATGACGTGTAAAACATATTTTAAATATAACAGCCCATTAAAGTCCTACTACTCGGGCCTATCATTTATAGGGGAACATTTATACCCGCTACGCTTTTCAAAGGCGGATTAGCGGGTTTCACATATCAGTTATTTCAATTCGCAGGTTTCTTCAAGATGTTTTCCTTGATCGTTACCACATGATAATTGTTACAACATGCACTTTAGGTCAGAGACTTGCCAAGTGATGCATTATTTCCGGCCAGGATTAAAACCCGCGCCCTTTGAGTCTGGGACGCCAGTGTGCTAACCACTAAGCTACCATGACTTAAAGGTGGAATGCATAACGAATATTAATTAATCAGAATTTAAAAAGTTAACTTGTCTCCTTAGTATTATGCAATAATATTTTACAGTTTTCGAAAAGTGGCCGAAATGTCGGAATAAAAATCAAATAAAATACCGCGCTTTAAACCGTCAATACATTATTAATGCACATCACTAGCTATCATATCAACTAAATTAGCACATCACTAGCAGCCATACAAACCAAATTAGCACATCAGTATCATCTGCCATTTTGTCAGCCACGCGCGCGCATTTAACACACAGTGCATACAGTAATAAAAAAAATTAAGTTAAAAACAATCCCGAATAACGTAGTTTTATTATTTTACAATTTCTTACTATTCTTTATTTGGGGACTTATTTCATTTATTCATAAAATTACCTTTTCCTTGATACTAGAAAAATAAGTGGTTACCGTAGCCCGTGGACATATGCAACACTAAGGGAGCCAATGCGTTGCCTATGTCGTTGAGACTTTAAGTATCTGGTTAAGCCCCCTTTGAAGAGCCCTATATTGAAGCGCTCTGAGAAAACCGCAGGAGGAAGATCATTGCAAGTTTGTTCGCTTATGACATGAAGGAGCGTGCGCCACGCAAAGTGGCTGACTTCCTGGTGTTTACGAAGCGTGGATATACTCCCAATAGCCAGCTAGTGATTAGTTAGTGGTTAGACTCTATATAAAACAAGATTATTACTAAGTCCAAGACAAATATATGGATGATAATTACGATTAAAGATTTCCGATTAATTATGCTATTGTTACGAGCTACAGGACTCGAATTAAAAATGCCGTTGGAACTACTATAGAATTTATTAGAACTGTACAAACACGTATAAAACAAATACAAATAAAACTGGATGCAACCAGTTCACACTGCACGATTCAATGCAATTCGACACGCGCAAAGTCCGTCGTCTATATCGCTAATCGAGAGTACTACAAACGTCTTACTCGTTTCGTAGTCGTCACTTGACTGCCCCACCCCTCCATTCGGGCATTGTCTTATACTAACTATACAGTACAAAAAATATTGGCCGTGCGCACTGAGTTTACGAGAAATAGTAATTTGCACACCTGGTTATCTATTTCTGCGAACGGCAACAAAGCCGAAAACAATAACAATAGGCTATTGTATAATTGCAAATTTAAATACGAAGTAATAAAAAGAACTCCGAATGCGGGAGGGGCAATAAACAATATGCGCAGCATTTCTTTGTCGCTATGTGACAATAGGTATGCAGGTGGCCTAACTTGTTACACTATTTATTTTTTAATTTCTAGAAAACAATACAGTATTCCGTATTTATTACTTTCCCCCGTCGCTTTAAGTTGTTAACGTTAAATAATTGCGAAAAACATCAATTGCCCCGCTTGTGACATGGCGTTGACTTTCGACAAAGTTCCACACATTCCTCCCTCCATTTTAACGCTCGTATACTTAAATAAAGACGGCGAAACTTCCAAAAACAATGTTCTGTAAGCTTACAAAGCAGCGCCCAACTGCCGTGACAATCAAAATACTGGCGAAACTTCGGAGCGGGAAAACGTAATTGTGTTAAACAAACAGACTGACACATTTTGCACGTATTCTTCTTCAAATTCTGTCATACGCTCTGTAATGAAATTACACGGAATATTAGACAATAAATGCCGTTTGGTATGTATTCTATCTTATAAAATCTTATAGTAGAGTTCTTATGATCGAGCAATTTTTATCCATGCAGGAATGGTGAATACAATTTCCTGCAGCCAGGCGGCCTGTCGTACGAGGCGACAAAACAACCCACAACCCACAGCCAGATATTTGCCCGTCTGGATAGTTACCAACCCTGGCCGCCATAACAACCTTGAGTTGTATTCCGGAATTAGTGGCCAGGTTCCATCCAATCTTGCTTTAGAAAGCAACAGGGCATTTGTAGCACCTTTGGTGTTGCAAGTGTCCACAGGCAATTAACCCAAGTAAGTAGCTCTATTTTACTTAATTAGGTTTTATATATCGCAATAGAAGCCAAGAGCAATATATATATAGATCCTTGAAAAATTATCTAACAGATGGTGAAAACCGGTTAAAAATCCGTTGCGTGGTTTAGAACTTAGCGAATATATAGAGAGACAGGCAGATAGACACGACTCTGAAAGCGACTTTCTTTTATACTATTGTTACGACCGACAAAGACAAATTCTCACCTGCATACCTGTTTTGCCCATTTTATTACTTTTCGGCATTTGGACTTTTTTGTTTACGTTGTGTTAAAAATTTGTGATTAGAAAAACAGCCTATTGTGTATTGTAATCTTTTATGGTAGTCATTAGCCACGTGTGATTCTAAGAAATTCAGTCCGTGCGGTCACGCAGACATATTGCATTTGTGCAGCAAAAAAAAGCAATGCCCCAATGGAGAGATCAGCAGTCGAGCGATAACCACAAGCGGAGCAAGACGTGTGTAACTGTGTACCCCATGCGGTAATCTATTTAGTGACGGACTTTGCGCGTTTTATGGAATTACGATCTCGCGCATTACGTTTGGACTGGTTGTGTTCAGTTATATTTGTGCCTGTGTTATACGTGTTTGTATAGTTCTAATAAAATAAACTCTATAATAATTCCAACGGCATTTTAATTCGAGTCCTGCAACTCGTAACACTATGTAAAGAAAATGTGTATTAAATCTGTTGCAGGTGTCGAGTTTGTATAATCAATTCAAAATGAAAAAAAACCAGCATGAGATCTTATTTGGACCAGTAGATTTCCAAAAATACAATTTAGGTATAGAATGTTTCTTTGTCTGTCTATTGTTCGAGCATCACGTTAAAACTACTGAATGGATTTAAATGAAAAGTTTGTACATGTCTATAATACTCAAGGGTAGCTCTCAATATGCCTGGAAGCCACTCATCAGATTTTGAGTAGGTAATGTTTCGAAAAAAAATATTGTAAATCGGTCCAGAAATCGCGTAACAAGCATACAGTCGAATTGAGAACCTACGCCTTTCTGAAGTCGGTTAAATTGTAGATCCATCAAAAAGTCAAAATCCCCACAAATTTTAGTTGACTCACTATACATACGAGCCAACAAAAGGTATGTTTATAATTTCGGAACAACAACAGTCTACAACAGAAATCCTTCTTTCAAAGGTTACGTAAGAACTCAACCCAAATACTTTTGAAGAAAGGATTCTTTTGAGTGAACCATATTCCGGCACCTATATCTTTTAAATAGACGGCCCTAGTAATGGAAAAATGTAGTGGCCCTCTATTAAGGGCTTTCGGCTAACAGGGGATGAAGAAAATATAAATGGATTTCCTTTGTTCTAGCTTACGATGGAATTTATTGGGGACAACGTTTGGATAAACCTTTTCTAACACCCTCTTTACAAATCTATACGTAAATAAATACACAAACGGACAAAGTAACACCATATTATATATTCTCAAGCTAAGCAAATTAAGTTTGTTTTATCCAGACACTCACTCACACAAAGACTAATTTTTTTATACGAGTCATACACATACTCTTTTAATGACTGAAAGCTAATATCTTCTTATTTACAAAATAATATCGATATGGTTTTTCAAAATGAAACTAAAGTGTAGCACGTTCATAGTTGTAGATTTTTTGTATTCTTTACTTTGCTTAATATACCGTGATGCTGGTTACCACGCGCTCGGGTTCCTAACTCTCAATGAAGAGAGTGCTATGATGCTGGACGTGATGTAAGGCTTTTGAATAAATATAACTTCGATCTTAAAACTGGCTTTTATTTTAACTCTAGTAAATATCTTTTAGTAGTACAAAAAGTCTCTCGTGACTGAATTCAAAAACCCGTGTCTTTTTTACATTTTGAATTCCAGCCAATGGGAGCGAGTTTTATACACAACTCTCATTGGTTAGTCGTATCCTTACGTCCTGGTTAAAACAGCTATATAGGCATTGATTAACGATAACAAAAGTAGATTATTAATTATTTGACAAATTAAATTTAAATAAATAAATAAGGAATTTAAAGTGGATAGTTATATATTTATTTATTTTAACGATTAGAAATTATTATTATATATGAATAATAAACATAGTATACATCAAAAGATTTTGTTGCTATGTTATTCTTAAAGTAGCACTTATCAAACGTCAAAAGACAAATGCCAAAAGATTGACCTTGAACTTGGTCTGTTTTTGTTTATGAGAGAATTACATAAATTAACTAGTTTTATTGCGAAAGTTTCTAGTAAACATGTATAAGCGAATAATTGAGTTGGGAACCCGAACGCGTGGTAACCAGGATCATGGTGTATATTAATCAAAAGTAAAGAAGACAAAAATTCTACAACTATGAACGTGATAAGTGTATCTACTACACTGTACATAGAAAAATAATTTATCAACGCTGTTACGTGTACATCGTCCATTGCTATTTTTAGTTAAATCACAGTTTTACTATAGCGTAGCATCATATAAACCACACCTACACCTATCCATACATACGTAGTAGTTTCCGTGAAAAATGACCGACTTACATACACAAAAACGACCAATAATATAGGTATATACATACGTAATAGTTGTAGAGCATGATATGTTGCTGGGAAGTTGAATATTTCGCTACTTCCCATTTACCAGTAACAAAAATTGCTTTGGTAGCGCTGATAGACTCATGACTTTCAATAAATAATCTGTCAGATTCCATTTCGAAATAAATACATAAATTTTAATTTCACTTTTATATAGAGAGAATAGATGGACATGGCAGTTATATAAAGGTTCGATTATTGTTTGAACTGATGTATATTCAGAGTCGCACTATCAATAAAATGTTTCCCTTTTATGAAGAACAAGTGGACCCCGAGTGGACAATGGGTGGATCCCGAGTGGACCCCGATGGACTTCGAGTGGACTCCGAGAGGTCCCCGAGTGGACACCGAGTGGATCCCCAGTGGACAGAGTGGACCCCGAGTGGACAGAGTGGACCCTGTGAAGACCCCGTGTGGACACCGATGGACCCTGAGTGGACCCCGAGTGGACCCCGAGTGGATCCCTAGTGGACCTCGAGTGGACACCAAGTGGACCCCGCGTGGACCCTGAGTGAACCGAGTGGGCCAAATGGACAAAATCACAACACATATCCTAGTTTCCAGAATAACCTTTACATAAATCTATCCCATTATCCGGGATGAAAAGTATCCCTTGGGCACCCTCGGTATTGAAATTACATATGTACCGAGTTTCAGCTAAATCGGTCCAATAGTCTTTTCATAAAAGGATAATAAACAGCAGAGATAAATATATTTTTATCCTGGAAATTATCCCATGTTTCGGGGTAAAAAGTATCCTATGTTCATCCTCGGCATCGAAAATATATATATACTGAGTTTCAGCCAAATCGGTCCAGTAGTTTTTCCGTGAAAACGGAACAGACAGACAGAGTTACTTTCGCATTTATAATATTAATAGGGATATTGCGTAAATGGAATACTGTGTGACAATCATACGTGAGATAATGTGAAACTTTTCCAATTTTTAATCAAAAACCAATACCATACACGGCCTTGAAAACCGAGCTGATGGCATTTACTTGCAGAATAGGGCATCTAGAGTTCCAAATGAAAGATGTATAAAGTAGCTTTAGTCTTAAAGACCAAGTAAGTCGGTATTTTAACACAATAACTGCGTACACAAAAGAAGAACAAAGTTAGTAAGACACAAAGTAACAAAGCGCATTTTACACAAAGAAATTTGAAATATTTCAAGTCTTTTACACAACTTAATTTTCAAGGAAAATTCTCCTAATTGTAATACCTTTTCATGCTTGGAAAAGTGTTCTTTTCCATTGTTTTATTATAAACTAGCAATTCCGTCAGACGTTGCCTTGCCCTGAAAAAATAAAAATCTAAAACCCGATTGCAGCGCCACCTACCGGGTCTAATTATGAATATAAACCATCCCCAGACCCACTCAAACACTTACATTATTGAAGTATTAGAGGGAATCCTTATTTTTTTCTAGTAATATATATAACCTATATTAGTTTGGGATAATGTAATATTTTAATGGTGAAAGAATTTTTGAAATCGGTCCAGTAGTTTTTGAGTTTATTCATTACAAACATACAAATCTCGCCTCTAAAAGGAAGATATGGACCATTAGTCTATATCTTCAGAACTTTGTCGTGTCTTTCATAGTCGAAACAATGATACAGACCGACACAGACTAAACTTCTTCAAGTCATGGTAACGTAATGGCTAGCGCACGCGGCCTGAGCTCAAAGACCGCGTATTCGATCCAGGCCGGAACGCATGCACCACTTAGGCAGTAGACCTAATGTGGATATTGTTACAATTGCCACGTGCTAACAGCGGTGAAGGAAAGCATCGTGATGCAAGCTGCACATCGAGATAGCCGATGTGTCAAACCTGCCAAGCCGCCATCGACAAGCATGGTGGGTATATTGTCCGGTCCCCTTTAATGGGATGTCCGAGCCCAGCAGTGGGACATTTATGGGCTATTAATATATACATATTTTTTTATTGCTGGAATTCAGCAGACAGGCAGACGGCCCACTTCATGGAAAGCGGTTACCATCGCCTATAGATATTTGTACCACCAAAGGTGCTACAAATGTGCTGCTACTCTCTTAAGGGCAACTGGAACCTGGTCACTAATGCCGGAACACAACTTAATGTTGTTATGGTGACATACTTTATACCAGGGGTGGTAGCCATCTAGTCGGGTAAATGCCCTGCCACCTGGCAAAAATATAAAAATATATATTATTAGGGTGGATCAAAAAAAAAATTTTTTTTACAAGTGACACGGAAATATGGGTTACTAGACACCTTAAAAAATTCTCACCAAATATGAGCTCTTAATTTTAATAGTAAGATCCTTCGCAACGCAGAATTTTATTTTTTTCTTAGTCCAATAGAAAATTATTCATACCTCATCATTAATTGATAGTACTGAAAAATGTTCTCAAAGAATTTTGTAGGAAATTTAATGCTACAAAAAAGGTATCCTATACATTTTCCGTACACCTCACCATTTGAATGATATTGAAGATTTAAGTTTGATTATTTTAAGACAAATTTCATTTTTGTTTATGAATTTTATAACTAGACAATAAATGACTATTATAAAATGCGCAATACAAATTTTTGTAGGAAATTAACTGCTCTATAAAAATGGTACCTTATGTTTTGGCGATTAAATTAAGCGTTCAAAAGATATTCATCATCAAACTTTCATGTGTACTGATTTATGGACTCTATAAGCCATATTCACATATGGCTTAGCCTATTTTAGCCAGAAACTAACGTTCATACTTCAAAGTGCTCAAAACGTCACAATAACAAATATAGGTTATGGTGTGGTAATAGATAAGTGGGCCTTTTTTGGCAGGTCTTTCACAATTACCAGTCATCTATACAATTGCCACGTCATGAAGGCAGAGGGAATCATCATGCAAAAAACCGGCACGACGTTTACGTTGGACGGAATAAGCTAATTTATACATGTCCTAACAACTTGAAAATATTACAACGAAATGCGTTTTATTTTCAACGGGCCCACTTCCAACTGCTCCCAAGAAAATTCCCGTTGGCAAATTCCGGGGCATGAAGTACCGCAGATTTTGGTATTGATCAGCAAAACGGCATCGAAATCAGCCCAGTAGTTTTTACGTGAATACCGAACAGACAAACACAAAAGTCTAAAAACAAAAAACTACATATACTTTTATAATACTATAGATAATGTCTGGCATTTGTATAGTGTATAAAAACGGCTCAACTTAATGTTTATAAGATCACTCTTTATTATTTAAGAATTCAAGGAATAAAAACGATGTGTTTCGATGAAAAACAAAGTTTTATTTATGTTAGTACTTACATACAATTAGATACTTAAATATACTCTAAATACCTAACATTATATGCACTACGCTTACTTAAATTCCAATTTAAATACTATTAAAAACTGTTATTTAATGCTAAACACTCATCAAAAAACTATTTTTGTATCTACCCTCATTCGCAGATTTAACTGTGTAACTTAGGTCGCGTTCCACTTAAATTGTGATATACTGTTTTATTGAATGTTTATACATGCGTTCCTTTGGTAACAATTCCTAATTGTATATTAAATTTTATTACATGTTTATAATAGTTCAAGTTTATCTATGTGTAAAACCCTTTATTTCGTCTCAGAAAGCTACGTTGTGTGGCTGGTAAAATTTGATATTATTCATTTGCAGTAAACTTAACTCATCCCTTTAAAATTTTAATCCAAAATGCTCCATTTAATATTTACTCATAGCATCGTGTAACTGAAAAAACGTTTATCTGAAATAAAACGCAATTTGAATATCATATTGATTGTTTAGGATATTTTCAATCCCGACGTTTTAATTATACTCTCAACTCACCCCGTATGACTCCAAACAACAAACACAATGTCACAAAAACAGTACACACGCGGGTCGATAGCTTCGCGGAGCAACGTGCAACCACTGCGGTCTCTTACTCGGTACTGACAGGGCGGGCAGGGTGAAATGGTATGGGCGGGATCATAGGCCTGTAACACCGTAGCTTGTATATTTTTCTAATGCGGGGTGAATAATGCTTTTAAAATCCACGATTTACTAATCCGTGGGACTTTATAATAATGTTTTTTTTTTATTTGAGAATCCTCCTTACTTTCCGTTGAGGTCTAGGGAGTCTGTAATTAAGAAAAATCTTAAGATTATTTTTATTATTGAGTATTGACTAACAATTTTCAATGACCTAGGCTCATCAAGTTCGTTATGATCATGAAGTTTTATTATTTAATACTTTATAATTTAGCTAGAGTTTTCACCGCGGCCACGCCGTGGGTCAAACCCCAGAGAGTAGCTCTATATTACTTACATAAAAACTTAATTAAGTTTTTTTAATATATATAAACCTTCAATTAAGATTATCTAATTGACTAGTTGACCCGCGCTCGCTTCGCTGGGCATCATTAAAATATACAAAAGCACGCACGCACGCACACACGCCCGCACGCACGTATGCAAATCAAGGTTTAATTAAGTTCTGTAACCTTTAAATTCACAAATACGGAAAGCACTCGCAGTGCCTCGTACGAGGATGTGCGCAATTCTTGCATGGAACGTTATTGCTGTAACATATATGACAGGCGTTCCCGGGCACAATTCACCTGGGGTCATTAAAAAAATTAAAATATATTATTCATCACGATCAAATATAGCCCACGTCACTCGGGAATAATGTAGCTTTCTACTGGTGAAAGAGTTTTCAAAATCGGTTCAGTAATACCGGAGTTTACCCCGAACATACAAACTCACAAATTTTACATACATACATAATATCACGCCTGTTTCCCATGGGGGTAGGCAGAGACTATGGATCTCCATTTGCGACGATCCTGACAAACGACTTTCGCTTCACCTACTTTCATTAACCTCTTCATACAAGCACGTTTATTTGAAATGCTTTTTACCTGACCTCTCTTTAACACTTCTGATATTTGGTCATGGTGTGTTCGTCTCGGTCTACCGGCAACAACCCTACCATTTATACTCACAAATTTTACCTCTTCATAATATTAGTACAGATGCTGAAAACCATTTAACCAGTTAGTGGATATACAGATAGACAAATATACCCGAAAAGTGACTCGTTTTGTACTGTTAAAGTTAATAATAACTATCAAATTAATAGTCTGACAAGATTCTATGGACTTAGTACCTTTGTTTGCCGTTGTGGCACTCTCGGTAACGGGTTAAGTCTTCAATATTTGATATCGACGCGCTTTTCATATTACATGACAGTTTTGCAGTTTCAATGAATTTCACTAAACTTTGTTGGTGTCGGTTAAATATGCAGAGCTGTAATTTTTTTGTTGATACATGTTATAAACATGAGGAACAGTAATATTCTCCGTCTTTAAGAGGGCCTTCAGGGCCAAGTCCTGAACAATAACCAATAGCGAAAAACACTCAAAGGATTCTCAGGGCAGATTTTGATCATTCCTTCACAGAAAATCATCCTTACAAGCTACACTATGATCTGATATAGTAATGCAATGTTTCTTTTTCAAAAATTTAATGATACTAATTCAGATTTCGTAAATATCCGTCCCAAGACTCCTTTGAGTGTTTCTCGATATTTCGTGTATTTTGGGATTTGGCCCTGAAGGCCAAAGTTCACCTGTATACGTAACTACAATGAAGTAAAGATATATCGCCGGGGAGTTGTTGCGCCGCTTCTCCTCCTTTAACAGTTATTAAAATTGCTTTGCAAGCGGTGATAGACTCGTGACTTTCATATACATTGATTTTTGATTTTTCTTCTGTCATGTCTTCTCTATATAGTTCTATCTGTACGTACCGCATACACGCTCTACTTAATAAAAAAAATGATTAATCCGCCTTACTTAGCCTAACTACTAAATAAAAAAATAATTTACACAACGAAAAGTGTTTGTAAACCTTCCACCGTAGTTACGGCGGCCATTAATCAATGGTTTATTACAGACTCGCGTGATTCGATACGACCGAGTCGGCGCGTACCCGGCGCTATGGGTAACACGGCTGTCTTCTGATTGAGTTATTTCACCTGTACTATCTCAGTTTTACGTACTTTTTAGGGTTTATTTTCATCGATCAGTACTTCTATAGTCTTCATATTAGGTTCGGAAGAAAGAACGAAAGAAAGATAAAATATTTATTTGGTCAGAACAGACACATTGCGAGACATATTAGAAAAAAAATATACATAACAGTATCACATTGATGTTGCAATCCGTGCAGGAACATAGAAAGAATACAATTTACGGCGGCCGAGCGACCTGTCGTAAGAGGCGACAAAACAACCCACAGGTGGTAGCCTATTTGTCACTCTGGGTGGCTACCACCCAGCCTGGTCTAGAGTATGCTGCCATAACAACGTTGAGTTGTGTTCCGGCATTATTGATTAGGTTCTAGTCTCCCTTTAGGGACGGACAGCAGATTGGTAGCACCTTCGGTGTTATAATTTCCATAGGCGATGGTAACCGATGGACCGTGTGTCAGTCTGCTAAACTCATGCAATAAAAGAAATAAAAATAATACGTTACGAGTATGTCTCGCGATGGTATCAAATGGGTGCAGTTCAGGAAATTTCAGATACAAGTTGTTTGACGCTGGTATTCAAATGCACTATATATCGCATACGAAGTCTTAAGTTACTCATGCCACAGGCCTCGTATGCGGGATTTCCTCTTTACCCGAGCCTGCTTGCTGGGTGTTAGGGTTTAACGAGCGCGATGTTGAAGTCGACTGTTTCGATTGTTCAAAAATATGACTCACGATTATTTTTATTTGTAGTCGATGGTTTCGAGTCCATCTCGGGGGTCCTAATAAATTTAATAAAATTAACAGATACAACATGAAATCGATGTGATTAAGAATACGAGTTAGGGCCATCTACTCGCCGGTAATCGAGATTAATAGGTTCATTCAAAACAATCTGAAAATGTCTCGATCGTTCAGTTCTGGAGCGAGGTGATTGTTGACAAGATTGTAGATTTAGATATTATATATATTGGTGGCAGTTGCTTCTTTTAAAATGAAACTCGATATACACTGGACTGTATGATTATAATTAACGTTATTTACAATTAAACTATACATAGAAGAAATAAACACAGAAAGTGCGTATTGGTGCTATTACGAATGAGCAAGTAAGTGCGCGAGAGAGTCGAGTGAGAGCAAGTGTGTCTTTCCGGCCTCCAAGGCCGCTTCTATATCCCGTATTCCGTCCGACGCCTAGCTGCTAATTGTGCAAGCTGTGGGCGTCGGTGGTATGCGGGGCGCAGAGAGAAGGTGTGCTCCGGCGGGCGGGTCAGGGGGTGCTCTCTGTCCGCAACAATATATTAGCGATTATTAGCGAGCGTTATATTAGCGATTCATTCGATTGTTAAAAATTTTTGAATCGTCCATCGCTACTAAAGATCCATTTGGCATTTGTTTCGAAAAAGTGACACTAAACAGTATGTTAGTCGCCGCACCAATGAATTTACCCTTTCGTTACACCGTTTGCTTGTCTTTCTTTCAACTCGATTACTGCAGTGGTTGAAAAATAAACGAAATCCTACCCATCAGCAAAGATTGCACTGAACAATCTGAGTTTTTCTTGCAATGAACTTTTATAAAAAATAAGAATATCACGCCGTAAAAGTTCACTGCCGACATTCAGCACCTATCAGGGGCAACGTGTACATATGTCGTCAGTCCACCGGGCTGAAGGCCATCTACACTACATTCGGGTAAAACGAGAAACCTCACGGGACATAAGTTCACGTAAAATAACACTGTGGGCCTAACTATTCGGAAATCAAAAGTTCGTGTTACATGCCAATAAAAAATTCGATTGACTTGTAAAAATCAATGAAGAACTTTTTTATAATTTGTTGACACGTGAAAAAAACCTCTTCAACGGCGATAAAACGTGTTAATGGTTATTACGAAATGTTGGGCTTCGGAACTTTGTTTGGAATCGAGAATATTAGCTTTCTATTATGAAATCGAAACATTATTTAATTTATTTTTAGGATGAAATAACTAAAATCCTCTACAATGGCATAATGTTATTTTAAACTTAGTACGTTTATGTCAATGTGTTAGCGTGTGAACCAGTGAGTATGTAACTTTTAATAATGAATATTAATGAATTTATTTCAAAATGGAATCTTACAGATTATTATTGAAAGTCAGAGACTTCGCTTTCAAAGCAAGTTTAGTTACTACTGTTAAAGGAGAAGAAGCGGCGCAACAAACTCCTTAGCAACATATCTTTACTTCATAATAATATAATCAATATTCGTCTTTTTTTAAATGTAGTTTATACTAATACATGGTTTATCAAAGTAATTTTTATAAATAACTAGCTGACCCGGCGAACTTAGTACCGCCATATTTTCTGAATTCCTAAAAGACTTTGTTTCATGACATAAAATCAAAATCACCAAAATCGGTCCAGGTGATTAGGAGGATTCTAGAACCCGATCTCAGCGCCACCAAACACACAAAAACAAAATCACCAAAATCGCTCCAGGTGATTAGAATTCTAAACCATCTCAGCGCCACCTACCGGTTCTAACGCTAAACCATCCGGGAACGCACTCAAACACACAAAAACAAAATCACCAAAATCGCTCCAGGTGATTAGGAGGATTCTAGAACCCGATCTCAGCGCCACCTACCGGTTCTAATTGTGAATCTAAACCATCCGGGAACCCACTCAAACACACAAAAACAAAATCACCAAAATTGGTCCAGGTGATTAGGAGGATTCTAGAACCCGATCTCAGCGCCACCCACCGGTTCCAATTGTTAATCTAAACCATCCGGGAACCCACTCAAACACACAAAAACAAAATCACCAAAATCGCTCCAGGTGATTAGGAGGATTCTAGAACCCGATCTCAGCGCCACCTACCGGTTCCAATTGTGAATCTAAACCACCCGGGAATCCATTCAAAGACACAAAACAAATATCATCAAAATCGGTAAAGTCGTTCTCAAGTTATGCTCGTACATACAATTCTACGATTCATTTTTATATATAAGAGAAGAAGATTATTGAAAGAGCTTGGTAGCGATCGCATCATTCCCATTCGGCGCGGTCGTCTACAAAAACTATAGTCGTATAATAAGCCTAAGCCTTCTCGCACAAACGTTGCTTTACTGTTTTCTTTGAACTTGTTTACCGAAATCTCTTGCACGTTCGCTGGGATTTTGTTGAAGAGCATTATACTTTGCTCTACTAAACTATTCAGTATTATACTGTAACTACTAATAATAAAATATTCAATTTTATTTAAATAGGATTAATAATCTCACAGTGTATCCGCGTTAAATCAAAATCGGTTAGCCTTGCGCTAATTGTGTTTCATGTGATGTCGTTTTGTTTGGTTTTTTATTTTTAAAATACCCAATTGTAATCTTCTTATTCTTTATTTGACTGTATTTTAACATTGGATGATAATCTTATTTTAAATAGATATAAATGACGTGTTGAGTTCGATAATTCGAAGGGGATATGGATGAGCTGTTTCTTGTCTAATTGACTTGACATTAATGACAATGACGTTTGTTTCAAATTTCAAATTCAAATTTCACAGATTAACACAGAATACTACTGTTAGTACAGTGAGAGTTCCAATGGCACACTTCCCTCTCTGCCCTATCAGATCTTAGGTATCCTCAATTTCTATTATTTATTCTTGTTTCTAAAATTGCGGCATTCCATTTTTGTGTGTAGTATATTCTTTAATCTGTTTTGTATTGTGTAAATCGCAATTGGAAATAAATAATTTTCTTTCTTCTTTTTTTTATTTTCTTTCTTATCTTATAACCCTATTCCATTCGCCTATTCCATATGCCATACCCTGTTATCCATTCCTCCAGTCTGCATTCTAAAGGCTGGCAACGCGTTGGCTTCGACACTGGTTTTGTAA
The DNA here is from genome assembly GCA_039645545.1 of Dendrolimus houi. Classification (NCBI taxonomy): domain Eukaryota; kingdom Metazoa; phylum Arthropoda; class Insecta; order Lepidoptera; family Lasiocampidae; genus Dendrolimus; species Dendrolimus houi. Next base: position 22,733,240 of record CM077126.1, on the reverse strand, counting down.
ATAGTCCATAGACAACGGCAGCCGCTTTCAATTAGATGGGTCGCCAGCCTGCTGTTTTTTTATTGCCTGAAGCAGGCTAACAGGCGAACAGCCCACTTGATGGAAGGTGGTTACCGATGCCTATGGACGTTTGCAACACCAGGGGCGTTGACAACGCTTTGCCGGCCTCTAAGAAATTTTATAACGCCCTTCTTAAACGACCCCATGTCGTAGCGCAGAGGGAAGACCTCGGCGGTAACTTCCCTCCAAATCATTGTTGTACGCGGAACATACGTTCTAGAGAAACGTTGCGTAGTTGAGCGAGGAAGCTCCAGGAATCGGGGGTGAACATCCCGTCGATGGCGAATGGTGCAGTTGTAAAAATGAGACGTTGGCACCAGATTAAACAGTTCCTCGGAACACTCTCCGTTGTACAGGCGGTAGAATACGCAGACGGACGCATAGTCTCTCCGAAGGCTAAGCGATTTTAAACCGCCTGTTATTATGGGTTCGTCGACTATACAAACGGCGCGATGCTGGATGGAGTCGAGAGGGTCGGTCTGGTAAGCGGATGCCCCAGTCCATAAGTGTGAGCAGTATTCCATATGCGGCTTAATTTGCGCTTTGTAAAGCGCAAGTCTTTGCTGCCGAGTGATATACTGCTTAGACAGGTTTAGCACACCAAGCTTTTTGGAGGCAAGTTTAGCCTTACATTCTAGATGACCTGCTTACCAGTTTCGCAATAAAAACAATAAACAAATAATTAAAATTAACAGAACGATTAAAGATGACCAATACATTCTGAATTGATTTCCTATAAACACTCTATTGATACTATACTACTTACACATACGAAATAACAAGTCAATTCGATTACTTTTAGTATCCCCCATTATTAATCACCTTTGATTATCCAGTGACCCAGAACCGGCCCTGATATCCACAATAATAACCATTACATTTCCTAATAAAATTGTTATTTGGTTTTACTTCAGCACGCGTCTACTTCAATATTAAGAATGTAGTTTAGTGATAGGGCACGTCCACAGTGGATTAATAATTTTATTTATTAATCACTGGACCACACTGACTTACTGACACATCATCGAATAGCCCAAGTTACTAAGGCTAGGACGGTGAAAATTTGCATGCGGGTTCTTTCTATACTGTAATAAAACGATGTTACAAAATTTTTGATGTTTTTTTCTATTACAACTCATGCCGCAATCTAATAGTGGCTGTAAAAAAAGCTGGGACATGACTCGCAAGAATTATCTGTAGTTAGCATAGTTTTCTAAATTTTTTGTCAGCAGGGAGAATCGCTTCCCAGCGACAAAAAGTACTGTTTTCATCCCTGTGATTAGGCAACTCCAAGCGTACTTTCAGAATATGAGAAATGAAAAAGTATTAACGGATTTAAATGACACTCGACTCATAGCTAGCCTATATTCCAAGTTGACGCTAAGGATACTTTTTATTCTGAGAAATGATGTTATTTCTACGGGAGTCCGTCTCACGGAAACGTAAGCTTGTACTGTGTAGGCGTGACTTCTAGCCTAGCGAGAATATTTTTATGCAGTTAACGTTCTGCTTTAGTCCTTTATCTACTTCCTAATCATCAGTAATGTACTATAATACTCCATAAATCAAACTCAGATTCATATTGTTACGACCTAGTGCCGACAAAGACAAATTCACACCTGCAGCCCTGTAGAAACACATTTTATTATCTTTTCGGCATTTCCAAATGCCGAAAAAGTAATAATTCTTTTGTTTACTTTGTGTTTAAAATTGCTGATTAGAAAACAGCCCATTATGTATTGTAATCTTTTATGGCAGTCATTAGCCAGGTGTGCGGGTTATGATTTCTAAGAAATTGCGTCGACGCTTGTCTGGCAAACAAATTTGCATTTGTGCAATATGAAGAAATGGCCCGATTGAGGAAGGGGCAGTCGAGCAATAACCACGAGCGAAGCAACACTTGTGTACATTCGGTAATTTATTTAGTGACGGACTTTGCGCGAGTATTTGAATTACGATCTTCTGCATTATGTTTGGACTTATTACGTTCGGTTATATTTTAACCTGTGTTATACGTGTTTGTATAGTTCTACTAAACTCTATAATAATTCCAACGGCATTTTAATTCGAGTCCTGCAATTCGTAACAATATTATTATATTACTGTGAATACAATAAAATCTAATCTGGCAAGTCTAATAAACAAAAAATGTCTAAAGAGGCTAAATTAAATAACTTTTTTCCTTATCTATTAAGTTGCCCAGCCAGGATAATAATTAAGTGTTTATTTAAACGAAAAGTTGTACAGAAAAGTATTCAATTTTTTTATTATATTATTACTGTCATACTTATTAGTATATTATTAAACTGCACGCCAATACACTATTTTTAATAAGATTTTGTCCATCCAAAAGTTGCCTGGAAGAGATTGCTTCACTACCTTATAGTATTAAAGGCAAAAAGTGTATTTTTATTATGTTAATAATGAGTATTGTTGTTGTTGTTAAATTAATTTTAATAAAAAACTCTCATAGATAAACTTAAAGTTCAATATATATGAATTTAAAAACAACAAAATCGCTAAATCCTGATATTCAATTTAAACACAGCCTTACATAGGTAATCTAGATATCTGGCTTACGAGCCCCCAGAGACGTCTGCGAGTCTAGCTTTACAGAGTAACCTGCTAGACATAGGTAAACATTCAGATGTAATCTAAAGCAATCTCTGAACGCGTATCTATTAATATTAAGAAATAATAAAATAAATTACAAGATGATGAAAACAGATGGAGTGGAACACTTGTATGACAGTATTGTAACAAGTGGAGGTCATAATCTATTGGTACCGCCATGGAAAAAGGCATGATAGTATGTATTATATAACCTGTTCCTTAAGTTGATTTAGGACCAATTTTACAATCATAAGATAAAAATTATTCACAGAATAAAGTATAACATAGAAATAGACCAGGGGTGGTGGCAAATACCCTACCACGTGGCTGTGGGTTGTTTTGTCGCCTCTTATGTTAGGCCGCCCGGCCGCAGGAAATTCTATTCCTTCTCCGTTCATGCACGGATAAGAATTAGATTTATTTTATTTAGATAAGAGCATACATAATTTATTCGGTAAACATCAAAAAGTAACACAACCATTAACTGATAGACGACGGTAACCTACGCTAGTATTTTACTTAATAGTCTCCTGCCACGAGGGTGGCCCAATATTGCCGAGCGTAAGGGCGTCACCGTGCAGTAACTCTGTTCCAAATCCCGTAAAAGCGCGGATACAGGGGCACAGGTTTAGGTCTAGTGGGTAGTTCGGCGATCGGTTTCTCGCGATTGCTTCTGGCGAAGGTAGAATACATTGAATATAATCAATTTTTTTTACAATACTAGTCTATTCTGTCAAAACTACTCATTGAATCTTCGGGTGATCACAAGGCTGGCACCTACCTCGGACACAAGATCAGTATGGCAATCCTTGCCCGTTGCTTTCCATGACCTAGGCTCAGTATTCTACTTAGTCTTAAGGGATTGTAGGTATAATACAATATAAGTTAAGTTTCCTTCATTGTACTAATTCATTATTTTAATGTTACTATTGTGAGAACTTTTTTAACTATTGTTACAAGTTGGGCCACCTGCATACCTATTGACACATCCCGATAAAGAAATGCTGCGCATCTCGTTTAATGCCCCTGCCGCATTTGGAGTTCTTTTTATTACTTCGTATTTAAATTTGCAATTAGACAATAGCCTATTGTTATTGTTTTCGGCTTTGTTGGCCGTTCGCAGGAATAGATAACCAGATGTGCAAATTACTATTTCTCGGAAACTCAGTGCGCACGGCCGATATTTTTTGTACTGTATAGTTAGTATAAGACAATGCCCGAATGGAGGGGTGGGGCAGTCAAGCGACGACGACGAGACGAGTAAAACGTTTGTAGTACTCTCGATTAGCGATGTAGACGACGGACTTTGCGCGTGTCGAATTGCATTGAATCGTGCAGTGTGAACTGGTTGCATCGAGTTTTATTTGTATTTGTTTTATACGTGTTTGTACAGTTCTAATAAATTCTATAGTAGTTCCAACGACATTTTTGATTCGAATCCTGTAGCTCGTAACACTATTGATAAACGTCAATTAAACACTTAGTAATTTCGTCTATGATTGGCTGTTGTTAAAATGTAATTAATAGTGTAAATAATTTAATTAATGAAATACTGATGTGTGCGATACTTCCGGTCAAGCAGTTTCCTCGTCACTTCTGTTGATAAAATCAAATTATGAGAACTGTTTACTAAAATATTGAGGTGAGCGACATTTACGGTTAACTACCTTCATAAACTTGTCTTTTTTCGATCTTATAGTATAAAAACCTGGAGGGAGTGACGTACACAATTCAGTGTAATTCTGTGACAGTCAAGCGTTAGGACGATAAGTTCTGGGCAAGTGTTCTGTATAAATCGGAAGAATAATACATTAAAGTATTCGATTATTTATAAATTTCTTCATTGTACTAACTTATAATCGTAGCGAAACTAAAAATGGTTAATAATAGAAATAAATAAATTTATATGTCATCGCTAAAAATATAATTAAAGTGGTTTATGGATTGAAATGCTGCTTCTCATTTCTGGACTTTTTACTATATTAGTTATAAAATTTACGTTACAGTATGTAGTTCAGAAATATAGTATAGGCCTTGACGTATTTCATTTTTTGTGTTTCCGACTGTTAAACGTAAAGATCATTATGTTTTAACGGAGGTTAAATACGATTTCTATTAGCTTCCAACCCTCCCGTTAGTGTTACGCGAACCGGAACTAATTTTCATAAATCTTCTTGGTACACATAAAACATGCGATTTGCGATCATTCGGTGGACGTAACTACAGATTCCCAAAGTTGGAGGTAGATTCTAGTTCGCATTGAAAATGTGTATACACTGATTAGTTACGCTGGAAAGGCAGATTTTTTATTTCTTTATTTTTGAAAATATGAAGTGTACATATCGTAAGTATCGTGTAACGTAAGTCCCCGATTTACACATTTGCCGCCAGTAGGATATTCAATACTTTGGCGCCACTACCGACGTCTACAATTCGATAAGTTCACAATAAAATGTTATTATTTGCTGAAGTTTTCTCCGCGGCTACGCAGCGTGAAAAACCCTGGTTAAGTACCTCTATGTTACGTATGTACCAATTTAATTAGGTGTTTTACCTAAAACTTTACTGTCTCTTGTTACTAACTTCACTACAATAGCAGAGAAACTATTTCCATATAGTCTACACAATTGTGCAGTGACACATAAAGGCGAGTCGTAGCCAACCTGATTTGAAGTAATACGTTGAAGGAGTGTTGTTTATGACAACGTAGGTATGTCTTAGTAAATTGAAAAAACGCGATTGCGGCGCCATCTATATTGCTAATCTATGTATTCCATGGAAAGGACATTATTTATCGGGATAAAAAGTATCCCAAGTGTTATCTCGGGTAAAATAAGCTAGCACTATGTCGAGTTTTATTCATATATGTTCAGTAGTTTCCAAAAAAGATGTGATTGCAGTGTCATCTTTTTCGCTATTTTCGTATATCCCACGGAAACGACGTGATTTATCGGGATAAAAAGTATCCTATATCAGCCTAATTATAACACCTTTTTCGCATAACAAGTTCATCTACGTGGTGAAAAATATTATTTATTGAATTTTTTGTGTGGCCTTGTTGAGGTATATATAATCTTTTAATGTCTGTAATACATAAAAAAATTGGCCCCAAATTTGCCGCCTGTAAAATCTGCCGCTCTAGGCTTCAACTTACTAAGCTTGCTAGTAAATAATCGTCGTCGTCGTCGTCGTCAGCCATTCGCAGTCCACTACTGGACGTAGGCCTCCCCAAGTCGGCGCGAATCATCTCTGTCCTCTGAATTCCTCATCCAGCACCTACTGGCGACCTTGCACAGGTCGTCGGTCCATCTGGCTGAAGGGCATCCGACACTAAATTTACCGAGACGCGGTCTCCACTCCAGGACTCGTCTGCTCCATCGGCCATCGGTCCAGCGGCAGACGTGGCAGTAGACATATTCGCCTCTATATAATTTAAATTTTTCATCAAGTACTTCCACTTACTTTTAAAAATAAGAGTTCAATTCTCCCCATGTTCAAACACTTCAATTGTTTTCAACTTTATACATGTTTCAGTTTCAATGTTTCGTCTTTTTCTTCATTGAGAATTCTCAAGTACTCGAAAAGAATGTTGTGAAGTATCGGATGTTCAGGCCCTCTTATTAGTTTCCCAATTCCAAAGTTTTATCTTGTGGAATAATATGGCAGCGATATTTTCTTTATACGTTGCAAACTATTTTCTTGTTTTCTAGTTTATCGGTACTTGGTTTTCTTTTGAGAACCAAATAGGAAGATTAAAGGTTTCCTAAACTTTTTTACTGTTATAAATATGACGAGATATATAATATATGCATTTATTCAAATAGATTATTTCGAAATAATTAGTAGTGAATAATATATTTTATTTTAAATGAAAGTCAGGTAAAAGACTTAATAAGAAAGAAAAAATTGTTAAAGCCTTCTGTGGGGGTTGCGTCATCCTATTCAACGTGGTAACCATCATCGATGCACCACTGGCGAGAGCCCATGGCTCAATCGCCCGAGAGGGGAGTACAAAATAAGACAACGAGTTGTTGTACTCTTGCAGTATATTATTTTTTCCTTGTTCCTAATTTAACTTAAATTATATATACACAAACCTTATTGTTTACGTGATGTGCATACTAGTATTCTAATTACATGTTTATGAGATTGGACATTTTTGATGATTTAGAGTTAGACAAATGCCCAATCTTGTCGGCAGCTCTAAAACCGATATCATCTATTTGTATTTACATAGATTCACGTTCATCTATTGACCATAGTCTTTAATTGCGCTAAATTATACCTCAATAAATTGGTGGATGAAACGAGACGCAACGCCTTCTATCTATCACTGATTTGGAAATAGGTTTTAAACAATAAAATGTCAAAAAGACAGTAAAGAATGTTCAAAATGATGGCTTCGTCTGCTTTTTACTACCGTTCGTCATCGGTTGAGAGTTCATCCTCATTTTATTGAGCTGATTCGCTTATGTACGCAACGGTTTTCGAGAACGTTCTTCTTGCACACTCTGGGGATTTGAAACGAGCTGCTAGCTGACGATTTGTTACATTATTATGATGTGAGGATTTGGAACGAAAGATGTAATAAAATTCCTTCGAGGTCAGCAACACCTTGTTAATACTACTGATGTTCTAAATGCCCATTGGTTACGGTTACCACCTTTTATCAGATGAAACGTCAGCCAGCTTTAAAAAGCCAAGTCGCTACAGCAAGATAATTCCAGCTTGTAAACAAAGATATTATAAAAACACGACCATTGAGAAGTATGAGGTTAGGTTGAATGATAAGATGAGGAACAGCGTGAACAGATACCGGTGTGGATTTAAAGATTTAATAACAAGAGTTGAAAAAGGAATAATATGGTGGTATGGACATTTAGAAAAATTGTATGACAGCATTGTGAATGGTAGAGTTGGTGCACACAGACCGCGACGTAAGTAAGTAAATGTTAAAGACAGATAAGTTAGAAGCAACTGAAATAAACGTGCATGTATGAAGAGGTTAATGAAAGTAGATGAAGCGAAACTTGTTTGTCAGGACCGTCGCTAGTGAAAACGAGTTAAAGCAAAACCTTCGCGAATACAAGAACCAGTTATTATCCCTTCGGGAAGTAATCCAATAATCGAAAGCCGGTGGGTAACGAGACACCAAGTGTCCCTAATCGGGTCGTCAGGTCGTAATCGGAACTATTCCGATCGCATCAACAGCCGAGCACTCCCAATCCAGGTTTATTTTATCTACGCACGATTGGGGAAGTTCCAATTAGCCCTATCTTCTACTCGATCGTGTCTCAATTTCGAAATTTGTTGATTTTGAACCTATTTTCTACACATAATTAAATGTACTTTTCCAAAACAGATCGGTTTATTCTGAAGTTTTACTATAAGTTACGAGGTGAAAATTATGTACAACAAATGTAAGATTATACACCAGTGTCTATTTTAAAATTAAATTCTGACGATTCAAGTGTCAAGTCACAGAATCGATCAAGTGCGTCACACTACGCATTCTATTTAAGAAGCGGGATTCCGTGAAGACGATGAATAAAAGCAATTTAGTTTTTGTCATTTCGTTACGGAAAAAGCATCAAATCTAAAATATCCCATATCTCAAAAACTACTGAACAGAACATGTTTCAGACAGTTTTCTTTAAAAGTGTTTTGAGCTCAATCACCTTCATTTTTTTAGGATTATCGACTTCGTAGTTAAAAAGCTACCTGCAGAGTAATTGTGATATAGAGAGGGACGTAAGGAGAAGAATAAATGTAGCATGGCTGAAGTGGAGACAGGTAACCGGTGTGACGTGCGACAAACTAATGCCACTGAAATTAAAAGGAAAAGTATATAAATCTGTCATACGACCAGTCATGCTATATGGGTCGGAATGTTGGGCCACTAAAGCGATAAACCACAAACGTCTCCACTCAAATGAGATGAGAATGTTGAGATGGATGTGTGGTGTCACAAGAATGGATAAGGTGAGAAATAAGTACATAAGGGGATCTTTGAAAGTTGCACCCGTGATTGAAAAATTGAGAGGAAGAAGATTAAGTTGGTATGGGCATATAATGAGGACGGATGAAAGTCACGTGACAAAAAGAATGTTAAACTTCAAAATAGATGGGTACAAATGTAAAGGTAGACCAAAAAAAGATGGATGGATTGTGTGAAGGATGATTATGATGATATGTGGTGTGACAGAAGATGTATGTCAGAGTAGAGGAGTGTGGAAGGAAAAGACATATTGTGCCGACCCCAAGTAATTGGAATATGGTGAAAGAAAAGAGAGAGATAAAAAGCTACCAGGGGACACAGTTTTTGCGACTTTGTTATTAATTACTCCTCGTCTATTGATTTAAATAAAAAATAAATATTGTCATTATGATTTTTATGACTAAAGATAAGTAAAACACGATTGAGTTCATTGTATATTCACCCTTAATTTTTTAATAATTTTACTACACAATTCTGTAGTACGACATATAATTATTATTTGTTTTTATTGCTGGAGGACAGCAGACAGGCTGACGGCCCAACTGTGATGGAAAATGGTTACCGTCACCTATGGATATTAGCAATACCAGAGATCCTGCCAATGTGCTGCCGGCCTTGAAGGAAAAACTGGAACCTGACCGCTATTGCCGGATAACAGCTTTGAGTTGTTTTAGCGGCATACTCTAGACCAGGGGTGGTAGCCACCCAAACGGGCAAATTCCCTACAACCTAGCTGTTGGTTGTTTTGCCGCCTCTTACGACAGGCCGCTCGGCCGCAGAATTTAGTATTTTTCCGTTCCTGCACGGAGAAAATTTATACCTAACTTCTTATTACATTTCATCTATACAGACCAATCAGTTTCCGAAAAATGTTTGTGACATACAAAAACCAACAGACATGACAAAATTGTAAAGATTTCAGTTTTTTCCTGTTGATGGAACCTTTAGTATTGTTGACAAATGGGAAAAAAACTGAATACGTAATATAAAACATACTTTTCGTCACTGAATGTCAAAACCATGATTGTCTCTTCTATCAAAACACGAATATCGTATTAGTTTTAATATTCGGTTAGGAAAACCCTAACAAAAATAGAAATCTTCGAAACGCTATAGAGACTATAAGATTTTTTTTTCTCCTCCTACATACATACATATTGTCACGCCTGTTTCCTATTGGGGTGGGCAGAGACGATGGAACGCCACCTGCTACGGTCCTGACAAACACTTTTCGCTTCATCAACTTTCATAAATTTTTTCATACATACACGCTAATTGAAACTACTTTTTATCTGACCTTTCTTCAAAATATCTTCAATTTGATTATGGTGATTACGTCTCGGTCTACCGAGACCGATTCTATCAGTCACATTGCTGTCATATACTTATTTTGTGATTCTGCTTTCATTCATTCTCTCTACATGCCCAAACCACCTTAACATTCCTTTTTCAACTCTTGTCACTACATCTTCTTTCAATCCACAACGCTCCCTTATCACACTGTTTCTTATCATATCACTTACATTGACCTTAGATATACTTCTCAAAGCTGTCATTTCAACTGCATTTGTCCTGCTTTCATGCTTCTTCTCCCATACCCAACTTTCACTGCCGTACATTAGCGTTGGTACTAATACCCCTGGACAGCCAGGCGTGCCTTTACAGATACACTAGATGTCAGGGTACTTTTTTTTCTTGGCTCTCTTTATTTTCAAAATTTTTAACTAATACAATTTTAGACTGTATAAGTTACACTGTGGCCACTAATAGGTGCTTTTCAAAATTCTAAAGATGTTATCCAAACTAAGTTTCATTGGGGTAAAATTTTTATATTAAGTTAAAAATATTTGTAGTTTTAAGAAGCAACAGCAAGGATCTCCTCAGCAACAAGTCTGGCTAAAAATTGTCTTATTTCATTTTTATCTGTAAACATTTCTGACTCAGTGGCAGTCAGACAATTTTACCTCATTGGTATATTTGAAAAATTGCATCATCAATTGATGTCATATATTATATCATTTTTTTAAATGGTCATTTACATGTAGAGAGTTTCTTGCCTCAAAGTTGCGATAGTCGAAAGCAAGAAAAAAACATGATCATGTAAACTAAACATCCGATACAACAACAACAACAACAAACATAAGATATTGACGTGTAAGCCAGAATCGTATTTCGAGTTCAGCTAGTCACCAGTCGCAAGCATGAGTGTAGTGTACGAGGGTTTTATTTTATCTCTGCTCTTCTAAGACTAATTAAACGACTCTAAGATTAATTAAACGAAAACGAAAAACTTATATTGAGTTAAAAAGTGAATAAAAAGAAACACTTTACGAACCTCGAATACGTTGAATCTTGTATTGCAACTAGAAGATGAAGAGAAATTTAAAAATATGATTAGTTTTATATTGATTACAAAAAATACATAGAGTTCGAACGGCAAGTCTCGCATTCAAATCAGATTTGTACGATACTCGCATGAACTTGAAAAAATGTCCGAGATCTAGTTTAGACAAGTCGAGAGTAGGCAAATATCTCAATGCGATTTGTGTCGTACTGTAAACAAAACTCTTGGTGATACTTAACTTACGATTAGCGTATCGTATCGTATCGTATGACGTACTCGTAGACGAGTTTTTGTTTTTTGGATGAATGTAAACATGGCAATGCGATTATTCTCTAAAAAGTATCGTCTACGAAAATAGTATACTACTTCTGACCCCAGAACGTGCGATAAACTCTCTCCATGTAAATGGCCCTTTATTTTTAAAATGTCGTGTAAATTTGTTGTGCAATAGCTTTTTTTGTAAGAGCTGTAAATTATGTACTTCTAATAAAGTTTATGATCATTACAATGGCATTTTAAATTCGAAAATGTAAATAACATTCATTTAAATTAAGTTATTTAATTTAACCTTTAAAAAAATCATATAGCAATATAGGCATTTTTTAAATAGATGTTAAAATTATGGCACACCGCACCCTAAAAGATAAGAGAAACACTTGTTAACTTTGAGCTGTGTTGCGGTTTCAGGAAATCAAAGATCCTTTGAAGTCTTATTGTGGTTCACTTTGTAAGAGCGGTCTCTGAATCGATTTGAATATTTTGTTTATTTTAGCTTATTACGAAGCAAATCTGTACAAAGAGAAAGAAGCCTTCTTGGCACAACTTGGAAGTTATTGTTAACAAACAAATCAAACTCTAACTTTTTGCTTTACATAAGCAAAAAGACTTGTACATTACTTGTGCATTTAGGATTATATCCTCCTCATCTACACAATATTCCTAAAATATCAAAACTGCATTAATTATCTGAGTCCTCGTAATATATGTATCTGTCGTAACGTGCTACGTGTAACAACACTGCTACGTAACTACGCTTCTTTGCTACACTGTTTAACATGATTGTAGGCTTTTATGGCCGGTTCGCATATCTTACCTTACCATCATCATTCATTCACTTGCCTTACCATCGGTTGTATTTTGACATTAATTGTATGGAGCTTGGTCAAATTTAAACCGATTAGTAAGGCAAATGAACGGTTGGTAATATAAAGGAACTAACCATTAAAGGCTCCCATATAGTCTTATAATATAATAATAATAGCAGCCTATAAATGTCCCACTGCTGGGCTCAGGCCTCTCACTATAGGGGAACGGACAGTGTACCCGCCACGCTTGTCCAAGGCGGCTTGGACAAGCGTGGCGGGTATACTGTCCGTTCCCCTATAGTGGGAGGCCCGAGCCCAGCAGTGGGACATTTATGGGCTATATATAGTCTTGTACAGTACAAATCTTGTACAATATACCACGGTATAAGTATGCACCATGATTTTAGTACCTTTGAAAATAAGCTGTAGAATGCTGTGTAAAATATCTACCGTATTGAATTTTGATTAATTTAATTGGAACTTAATACATGGGCTAGCTCAAATTCATTTCGGGTCTAGATTCCATTAAAAACTTGCATGTTGCTCTATTAATTCACGGTTTTATAATTTATAACAAAATAAATTTCATTAAAATTGGTTCTATACGGTTCAATTCAAAAAGGGAACAAACACAAGAAATCTTGAAAAATTTATCTTCGTAATAATTTTAATGAAATGATAATTGAGCAATTTTTGTAAATTTAAAATTTGTACACCATAAGCATTGGGTTAAATAAATAAGCAGTCGCGACGCATTGGCGCGGTAATTACTAATCTAGTGTATATAAATCGGTGACCATAAGACTAAAAGAACAAGCTAACTCAATATATAGTTATAATAAGATGTATGTTGATTCTAGATTTACACAACAAGAAAATTGTTTTAAACCAACCAAAATTCTATAACTTCTTGTGCACACAACAGCTGTTGGCGAAACATCGAAAATATCTGAAAGCACGCTCCAACTTTTTCCAACTAAGAATACACAAACAAACTTTGCTTTTATTTTTGGTTGATAATCTCAATTAAAAAGTTCTCGCTTATGTAATCTTAATGCTTGAATTAATCTACTTTTACTTTTAACTCATACGACACACAAATTGAACGCGAACCAAATGATTTATTTTTGGAATTTAGCATGGACTTAATACACAACATAAGAGCTACAGACGTATAATTATATAGGTATTTATTGTATTATTGTACTTTTTGTATTAATATTCATTCAACCATACACAACATAAATACACTGTATCTCCGAATTGTGTATGAGTCAACTTGATTCAATCTAAATCTATATAGTAGTTTTGGCGACCTTCAGTCATGTAAATGTAAACATTTACATTATACAATAAAAATAGTTAAAAAATCTAAGATTTCATTAATACATATTATACCTATATTTGTTGCTGTTAAAGACCTAACTACCCCAAACATAATATTACTGGTCGACAGTATGCCGCCATAACAACCTGGAGTTGTGTTTCGGCATTAATGGCCAGGTTCCAGACTCCCTTTAGAGAGCGCCAGGACATTGGCACTCCGTCTGGTGTTCCAAATATCCATAGGCGATGATTACCACTTTCTATCAGATGGGCCGCCTGCCTGTCTGTTGAAATCATGGTATAAAAAATTGTATTGCAAAAGTATGTGTCTATATTCTGTTATATAAATCTATATCAAATGATATCACACACCAAACGCCAATCGTTTCCATGGCATCGACAATATCAACTACTGCTTTTTCTCTTTAATATTTGACTACTTCAAAGTCAATATCTGTAAAATAAATAAAACATATATGTTATAAATCAATAAATTATTATTATTATTTAACGAGAATAAAGTACGTCGTCTGATTGAAATTTAAACTCTAAAGTTCCAACAATTCAGACAGATTTCCTGTAACAAAGTTCAGTATGATACTCGTAATTTACTTTGCATTGTTATGGAACCCTTAAACGTCTATACTTAGAAAATTTTACGTTAAATTACAGATTTGCTAATAGCCGAGTCTTTGGGAATTGCACAAAGGGCTTTTATCTCAAACACTATAAAACTATTGTAATTTTAAAAGTTCATAGTTACTAGTTACTAAAAAATGACCCTTTTTGGGGTTCCGTAACGTTTCTAGCGAAAATAGAAGTCTCGTTCAAACATGTCTAGGTACAGTGGTGGCATGAAAATATTTGTCAGTTTTTAAATTGACTCATTTAACGTTCCGCGAGCATATGTTACCTTTTCCAACTAAGCCACAGAACAGACTGTTCCACAGAAAATTGTGTTTAACTGTTTGACAATAAAGTTTAAAATTACTTAGATCAAAGTTGTTTCATTTTCTATATTATCTAAGAAGATTATTTAGACATGTAAAACCTTTTTATTGGTTTTAATATTTATGTCCAGCGTAGTAATTATATCCTCTTTGTTTCTTATTGTGAATGTGTGTCTGTCATTGTCAACATTGCAATTTTCTTTTTTTACTTTTCTATATTTTATACACATTTTTTAAAATATTGGCAGTATTGTGCACGAGCAAAAGTTGACTTTAAGGAGACGATCATTTTCATTCCGTGACTGTACATATGTCTCAGTCACTATTATTAATAACCCCTGCCTCTATACTCGTATGTATGAAATGTAGCATGAAGGCGTATTCATTGGTAGATAGATAATAATTATTGAATTATATGCCTTTACATAATAGTGTAATAAAATCCCAAATAACATTTTTTTCTGTATGTCCCATTTCTGTCTTTAGCACTAATAGAGCGGAAAGTTTTGATTAAATTTAAGGAAGTAGCTTAAAAATACATATTTGCGATGAAAATTAATAACGTATTAAATATGTTTGGGTTACGCAATCAACTGATAAAAATAGTGGTTATTCGTTGCTTATAAGGAACCCTTGACTTTGAAGGGGCTGATACATTTTATGTAACATATAAAAAACGTGATTACTTTTTAAATGGAAAAATCTTAAACTATTTTTACTCGAGTAGGTAATAAATACAAAAAAAACGTAATATTATCTATGAAATCCTAAACGCAGTCATTCTTTCTTTTTCAGAATTACCTGTCGGCACAATATGTCTTTTCCTTCCATGCTCTTCTATTCTGACATACGTCTCTATCACGCCACAAATCATTATATCATCCTTCACACAATCCATCCATATCTTTTTTGTTCTACCTTTACCCTTAAACGCAATACATATTTATATATGATAAAATATTTTAAATTGAGAACACAACAAAAATAGTATCTGTATTTACAAAATTTCCATTTACTAAAGGTCTAAACTCTAAAGGAAATAATTCGTAAGTTTTCAAAGACAGTATTATATAGTCAAAGTACTAAATTATACGTCAAAAACAATGGATCCAATATCCGCTAAGATAATATCCGGTGAAATGAAACCGTTATAACCTCGTCCATTTTAAGATAAGACGACCAAATTGAGAAGGCGCCGAAATGTGCTGGGTCCGAGTGCAGCCGACGTTTATTGAAATTATAACGTCTTATCA
Source organism: Dendrolimus houi (assembly GCA_039645545.1). Taxonomy (NCBI): domain Eukaryota; kingdom Metazoa; phylum Arthropoda; class Insecta; order Lepidoptera; family Lasiocampidae; genus Dendrolimus; species Dendrolimus houi. The sequence goes on along the minus strand of CM077126.1, from coordinate 22,717,611 downwards.
CGGTTGGGATCTAAAGGCAGGCCTTTTCTGATCGTAGTATAATAATCATTTGGTAGGTTTATATAGTTACTTTGTAAAATCATTGACTTTTTATGACAAATGGAAGACTATCTACAAAGTGTAGTGAAATTTTATTGTAGTTTGTGTCTCGCTGCTGAATACCCTTCATTTAATTTGTTTTTTTTATTGCGAAGCTGACAGATTGGCAGAAGACCTACCTCTAATGGAAGATAGTTACCATCGCCTATAGACGGTTGCAACACCATGAGAAAAGTCAACGCGTTGCGAGATTTTTTTTATTGCACGAGTACAGCATACAGGCAGACGGCCCGCCTGATGAAAAGCGGGTACATTCGCCTATGAACATTGGTAACACCAAAGGCGCTACTAATGTGCTACCGCTTTCTAAAGGTAGACTGGAACCTGGTCACTAATCCCGGAACACAACTCAAGGTTGTTATGGCGGCATACTCTAGACTAAGTTGGTAGCCATCCAGACGAGCATAAAGCCCTACCACATGGCTATGGGTTGTTTAGTCGCCTCTGACTACAGGTCAACCGGCCACAGGAAATTGTATTCATTCTCCGTTCCTGCTTGGATAAAATTTTAGGGTTTAGGGTATGATGGGATAAAAAGGAAGGAATATAGGGTAAGTAATTAGGAGACGGGACATAAAAGATGGGATACAGCCTATGCAATTTGCAATACATACAAAATTTTCGTAACACTTTGATTGGAAATACCTCCAATTTATTGATTTCATATCAATTTTAAATGAAATTCGTTGGCACTCTTCCATTTCAGGCTAATTGGGCGGTGCCCTGCAGCAATAGCCACTTATAACAGGCCACGTACCCTTCGCGAGGCAATGGCTAGATTGGAAAGCAAGATAACGCAATGACGGCGTAGGAAAAGCGTTTACGAACCATGGGACACTGTGTAACACTAGTTCAACAAGTTTTTTGGAGGGTTCTGTTTGCTTAGGACTATTTTTAATGCGTGAGGATGGAAATTCAAGCATACGATTAACGTGAAAGTATGTTAGTGTGAGTACCAATTTCCACAACCTTAGAACATTTTGTACGCTAGTTTCAATAAGTATTCTTGGAGAGTACGCTTGCTTGGGATTATTCTTAATGCATGAGGGTTAAAATTCAAGTGGATAACAGCCCATAAATGTCCCACTGCCGGGCTCGGGCCTCCCACTATAGGGCAATGGACAGTATACCCGTCACTCTTGTCCAAGGCGGCTTTGCAGGTTTGACACATCACTTATTTCGATGTGCAGGTTTCATCACGATGCTTTCCTTCACCGTTGTTAGCACGTGATAATTGTAACAATATGTACATTCGTTCAGAAAACTGCCTAAGTGGTGCATGCATAAATTTTGGCAACCTAAACAATTCCGGGACTTACTCAAACACACACACACAAATTCATCAAAACGATAAAAACTAAAATGAGTCCTGGAACCCTTCTACAGCCACCTACCGGGTTCAATGGTGGATCTAAACTAGGGATTCCCAAAGTGGTCAATATTGACCCCCTGGGGTCGAAATCGGTTTCCCAGGAATCGACATAAACGAAAACTGATTTGAAAACTGACAAGGTCTAAAAATCGACCCCTATTAATTAACAAAAGTTCTTATTTGAAACTTTCAAGATACTGTATATTTGTGCACGTGTACCAAGTTGTTATTAGAATGGCTAATATTTTAGTAGGAAGTATCATTGTTGTACTTTAAAAAACACACTAGTAAGGAAAATAAGATAAGTATTTTGTATCAATAAGAAAAATACTAGAAATATAATTTTTATAGTAATTTGGCTATGGGGTTCGACTGTATCAGTTGATTTTGGAAAAGGGGTCTCTTGCTCAAAATAGTTTGGGAATCCCTGATCTAAGCCATCAGGATACCCACTTACGCAGATACAAAGTCATCAAAATCGGTCCAGCTGTTCTGAATTGGGATTGATTTTTATTAATATATCATAGAATAGATAAAATAAGTTATTTTGAGTCACTAAGGTCCAGTTTTTCGTTCATCAGGTAAAAGTATGTATTTATTTAAAGTTTGACCTTTGGCATGGGTCCTTTTGCAGGGTCCAGATCGGATGGCATGATAGCGTGGGGAGGTTTCGATGAATGTCTAATATAATTGAGGGACGAGGGTCTAGGTTCAAAAAACATTATCTACTAATACCCGTTCATTTTAAAGCGATATTTATTAACCAAAATTGAGGTGTGTAGGAGTTCAAAATAAATGAAAAAATTTCAGGGAAAGTTTGATAATATTTTATAGTAGTGTGATTGATACATAAGAATTAGGAGTATTATGTTATACATATTATTTTTTTCTCTCGAAACCTGTCAGAGATTCGTCGCGAGTAGTCCCCCAAATGGCTTAATTGATTTCAGTGAAAATTATAAGGAGATTAAGACAAAATTTATGTTAAATATGTGTAAGTATCTATTTCATTTCGATATTTTCAAGGATGCAGAACATATGAAAAAAGTATAAGCAAGCAAAGTGGCAGACATAGCTAATTATGTAAAAAACATTATTTAAAAAAAACCAAATCTTTCGCCCAACGTGGGGCTCGAACCCACGACCCTGAGATTAAGAGTCTCATGCTCTACCGACTGAGCTAGCCGGGCTACGTGACAACGTTCGTAACATACTGTTTTGTTCGTATACGTTAAAAATACGTAAAATTCAATGTTAACATAATTTAAATGAAATGGTTATTGTGGCGCTCCGGGAAGACCGTGGAAGGGAGTCCATTACACAGCTTCCATATGTATTGTATGAAATAAAAATTGTGTAAAGCAGTAATCAAAAGCCGTGGATATGCTATTAACTATTAGTTTTAGTTAAAAATGTATTAAATTGCTTTTTAAATTTCTCGCGCTACATATTATTGTGATTTTTTAAATGTGAGTGTCATACAAAACGATTCCCGAGCAGTTTAATAAATCGTTCTTAATTATTTTTCCAGCTTCAGTACTATTTGAATGTGTTACTTTGGTAAAATAAATAAAATGTGAAAAAAAATAGTAAGCGATTTTATTCTTTATTCCTAAGCCACGTTGCTCTATTAATGTGGCTATTTTATAACATAACTAGTTGCTTCTCAGAAGGTACACATCTCTGTGTATGACACGTTTTAAATAAAAAAACTTCTAGAACTTCAAATCGTTCTTAATTATATGACCACAACTGTATATTTGCAATGCCGAGGATGAAAATAGGATATTTTTTATCCCGAAAAATGGGATAGTTTCCGGGATAAAAATATATTTGTCTCTCTGTTTGTTATGCTTTTATGGAAAAACTACTGGACCGATTTGGCTGAAATTTGGTATTTATGTAATTTTAATACCGAGGGTAGATAAGGGATAATTGTCATCCCGGATAATGGGATAAGTTTGGTGATAGATTTATTTAAAGATTATCCCAGAAAGTAGGATAGGATTTTATTTTGGCAAATCAGCCATTTTCGTCATTTTGGTTTGGTCAATGTGGTCGATGTGGTCAATGCGGTCGGTGTGGTCGATGTGGTCGATGTGGTCGGTGTGGTCGATGTGGTCGGTGTGGTCGGTGTGGTCGATGTGGTCGCTGTGGTCGTTCTGGTCGATGTGGTCGATGTGGTCGGTGTGGTCGATGTGATCGATCTGGCCAGTGTGGTCGGTGTGGTTGATGTGGTCGGTGTGGTCGGTGTCGTCGATGGGTCGATGGAATCTTCTGGGGCAAAGAGCAGTAACATAAAAATTTAGTACAATGTAACCTCTTTAAACAAGAGGCACGCACTAGAGGTTGACCCGCGGCGCAGCCATAGGGTAAACTCTATTTGTGAATAATGTAATGTCAATTGGAGAAAATTATATTCGGGTCGTTTAATTTTTTTTTTATTGCCGAAGCACAGCAGACAGGCTGGCGGTCCGACTGTGATGTAAAGTGCTTACCGTCGCCTATGGACATTAGCAATTCCCGAGGTGCTGCCAATGTGCTGTCGACCTTGAAGGAAACACTGGATCCTGGCCACTAATGCCGGAACACAACTCAAAGTTGTTATGGCAGCATACTTTAGACCAGATGTGGTAGCCATCCATTTGGGCAAATGCCCTACCACCTGACTGTGTGTTGTTTTGTCGCCTCTTATGAGAGGCCGCCTGGCGGCAGGAAATTGTATTGTATGCCGACATAACAATCCTGAGTTGTGGCCGGCATTAGTGGTCAGGTTCCAGACTGCATTTAGAGAGCGGCAGCACATTGGCAGTACCTTTGGTGTTACAAATGTCCATAGGGGATAGTAACTGCTTTTCATCAGGTTTGCTGTCTATTTATCTGCTTAACTCATGCAATAAAAAAAATTCAATTTCCATTAAGTGGCTCTCCCTGTTAGTCTACTTCAGGCAATGCAAAAAAATATCTAGTAATGTAAGAGTAAACATTTTAAGTATGATCGTTCTGCTAAGCGGTTGTTATTTCTAATGCTCTTCTTCCATTGTAAACAGATTAAGATGCAACGAAGCTTTATCTGTCAATCGGCAGACATATTTCAAGTTTCGCCGAAACAGTCTAGACAGAAGTCGCTCGGTCCGGGAATAGAACCCGGAAGGCGCGTACACGTAGTACAATGTGATCGATGTCATTAGCTTATACGTTAAATTTAGATAAGAGACTATCGTCGCCAACAGCTGAGAGACTGATTGAAATTCACAAACTTTATTTGCTCATCTTCTACAATAACTATCGTACTGTATTAAAAAAAATGAAGTCTGTTATTTCAAAATAAAGAAATCATTTTAATGAAATTTTATTTTTATACTTTGCCCTAATTACACATATACTAATCAAACGACAGTTATTAGAATTTTTTGAAAATTTGTATTGAGTAGGCTCCGAAATGAACGGATTACAATAAAAATGTTAGAAATTAAAACAGGACTTTTATTTCAAACATTCAAAAATTGAAAAGAAATTATTTATGAAATTGTTTTGAAAAATTTCCGTTCAGTAGTTTTTGATATATGCGACATTTTTGAATTTATGATTCCGATGCCAAATTATAAAGACTGTCACCTGAATGAAGCCTAAGCACTTACCCAATTTATTTAATTAAATGAGGCGAAATACAGATTACAATAAAAGTGTAAAACGAGGAGTTTAATCGATAGCGAACCAATATCTAACTCTAAGTGTGGCAGTTCAAGAGAACATCGCATATTCAAACAACAAACACAGAGATTACGTATGAAACGTGATTTTGTACGCACCGTCGGCTTCAATTAATAAAGGTTCGCGGCCGCTTTGATTGGCATCTGCCGCCAGCGTATTACGCCAAACAGCGGGCACCGTTCATCCCGATCAGTTAACAACATACATATATTTAGCGTGAACAGATAAATTATACGAATTGTCCCGCTAAAGGAAGACCCAATTCTGCGCAAGTCTTCTGCCATAGTTGTGATATGCAACACACGCTTTAGTGAGTTGCCGTAGTACTGCTTCGTTTGAGCGAGTTGTCGTAGTAGTGCTACGCTTCAGTGATTTCGTCATGAAACTTCCGTCATTTTCTATTACGTAATATCCATTAAGGAGGTAGCAGGACGGGAGGTAGTGACTAGACATTGCATTTACGAGACTAGACAGAAAGCGCTTAATGAACTCCGTCTGCCATAGATACATGGCCACGGCGTGAATGGAAGAATGCTATAGTATTCGGCAGTCGCTGCCAGTCCCATACTACTGTGCTTCTATTCACCACTGTTGGAGTGCATAAACTATTCCACGACATAAAAGTAGTGCTAAACTGGAGTTGCTACATTTCAACATTTCAACCCTATCTGACCAAGTCGAAACTTTCAGAAAGGCATAAAGCCTTCTTTTTGAAATAATAAATCTTGTTAAGGCTACAGTCCCTGTCTTCATACTTAGATATATGGCTGAACGAAACTCCGACTCAAAACTTGACGGTCGAAGACTACAGTTTTGTTGGATGTACGGTGACTATAAATTTAGTACATTTATAAAGGCTTCTAAGTACATTAATAACAACTAAATACTCTGGGTAAGTGTTTCGGAGCACAATAAAGAGATTCGTAGAGGTAACGAACGTTGACTGGTTTTGTCATTTAGCTACAGGACATTAAAAAAGAATTTATCCGAAAATACCTCATTTTTTTATTGCACGAGTTCAGTAGACTGCCGATCTGAAGGGAAGCAGTGATGATTGCCTATGGACATTTGTATCACCAAAGGTGCTACCAATGTACTGCCGCTCTCTAAAGGAAGACTGGCCGCTAAAAACTCAAGGTTATTATGGCGGCATACTCTAGACCAGGGGCGATAGCCATCCAGACGGGCCCTACCGTCTGGCTGTTGGTTGTTTTGTCGCCTCTTACGGCAGGCCACCCGGTCGCACGAAATTGTATTCTTTCTACCTTCCTGCACGGATACAGTATCTATATATCATATATATCTCAAAAATTACTCAACGGATATTGTTCAAACCAAATTTCATTGAAAATGTTGTCGAACCTCCACAGCCCTTACTTTCTCCAGACTTTTACATTTCACATTTCAAAAATTAGAAAGGGAGAACACGTAATATTTTTACGACAAAATCTAACATTTCAGAACTACTTACGGACTATAATAAGAAAAAAATATAAAAGCTCTTATTACGAATAGTTACAAACTATCACCATTATATTTCTATCATGAGAGATTTAATACCCAGGTAACAGTGGTTTTAATAAGTGTAAGTAAATAATAACAGACTCTCAATAGGATTTCCTTTACAAATTATATATAGTGTTAAAAACAGTCCTGAAACTGACCTGAATCATTGCTACTCCAATCCAAAGAGCTAAACAAGTTTTGATAAAGCACGTATTCAGTGTCACATGAGTTTTTGATTTATGTTCACCCCACAAAGAGGGTTGCGATATGTAAATACATCAAAATAGAGATTTCAACTTGAACAATATGTTCTAATAATTCACTTCATTTGACGTCGAAGTCTACCATCATATAATAATACCACACGCGATGAAATTGAATTATCTAATAGATATCTTTATAAAGGTGGTCCAAAATTAACGTCCATTCAAAAAAAAAAAAATTTTTTTGTTGCAGGAGTTCTGCAGACAGGCAACAGCCTACTCGATGGAAAGCGGTTACCATCGCCTATGGACATTTGCGACACCAAAGGTGCTACAAATGCACTACTGCTAAATATCGCATGCAAAATATCGACTCTTGTTGCCTTTGGAATAAAATAGAATATATTTGTTGCGTAATACCTGTACAGAGATTTTGCGGTTTTTTATAGTAATAATTAAAAGGTCAAGAAATGAGAAGCAACATATTGTTACATGTCGTCAAAGATAAGCTGCACAGCCTATTGTAAGCGCAGCTTATTGTCCTCCCGGATTAAGGAACTCTTTTGTCTTCTGAATTTGTAGTTAGGAAAAACATGCTATTGTCTTTTTTACTTGTTTTATAACCATCATTAGCGTCGAACTAATCCTTATTGTTATTGTTTTCGACTTTGTGGCCGTTCGCAGGTGTGCAAATTACTATTTCTTAGAAACTAAGTATGCGCGGCCAATTTCTTTGTAGTGTGTAGTTAGTATAAGACGATGCCCGAATGGAGGGCCAGTCAAGCGACGATTGCGAAACGAATAAGACGTTCTCTAGTACTCTCGATTAGCGATAAAGACGACGGACTTTGCGCGTTCGGATTGTATTGAATCGTGCAGTGTGAACTGGTTGCATCCAGTTTTATTTGTATTTGTTTTTATACGTGTTTGTAGAGTTCTAATAAATTCTATAGTAGTTCCAACGGCATTTTTAATTCGAATCCTGTAGCTCGTAACAATATCAATCCACAAATCACTTTAATGTAGTCTTCTTCCGATTTATACAGAACACTTGCACAGAACTTATCGTCCTCATACTTGACTGTCACAGAATTACAGTGACCTGTGTGCGCCTCTCCCACCAGGTTTTATACTATAAGATCGATAAAAAATAAGTAATGAAGGTAGTTAACTGGAGAAGTTGCTCACATCAGTATTTTAGTTAACGAAGTGACAAGGAAACTGATGGGCCGAAAGTACCGCACACATCATTGCGTTTCATTAATTACATTTTTAACAACAATAATGTATAGACGTAATTACTAAGTGTTTATTTGACGTTTATCAATATTTAAATAAGTTCTTATAATTGGGCGTGCAAAATTATTATTACAATGTTGACATATAAACAAAAATTTATACAATCAATGAATATAATCAAACATATATATTTTTTAATTTATACATGTTTATTTATTGATGAAAAATACAATATAAACTTAAAAATAAACTACAAACTATACTATATTAAAAACTAAAACTAAATAAAATAGGGAAAAATAGCTAAAAAAAATATTGGTCCCAAACCACTGTCACTTACCGGGAACGTTCCCAAAAGGCTGGCGGCGTTGTCACGTTGTATAGCAACGCTTAATCTTTGAGCAAAATAGACACCAGCCTTCTGGTTGCGTGTGACGTTTACTAAACGTTTGGCGACGTCACGGTAGACTTTTAGAGCGTTAGGACCCCACGGACCCAGAGTTTCTACCCCAAATAAACATATAAATTACATTTCTTAATCATTAAAAACAATAAGTAATAATACAACAAAATTATAAAATGTCTACCATTATAGCATGCCAAATATATTTATGTCAATTCATAAGGTTTTATCGTCCATAACATGTTTAAGTTATAGTAACATTTACTGGGCAGTAGTGATTTTTTAAAATGGTGTACATGGTACGTACAACAATCTTCCGAAGTATCCTAGAGAGAGACTCTAGGAGATTTCGGAAGATTTTTGTATACGAAGGGCCTTACGCTATAGACACTTGCGCATCGATGTAGTAATTGAGTTAATAGTGCACACTTTAAATTCATCGCGTCTGTTACGTGTAAAGACCTCCAAACGCTGACTAAATAGGTGTGGATATAAAATGTGATGCTGTATATATAAATAGCCCGTAAATGTTTCATTGCTGTGCTTAAGTCTGCACATTTAAGGGAATTGGACAGGACAGCCCAGGGCGATGTGCAGGGCCACAAGTCTGTAACTTTCACAAAAAAAAAACTATACCAGTGCGAGTCAAAATTTATTCGACTGATAGATTGTTAAGTATTAGTTGTCTCTAAGATTCACATTGAATCAGTCTTAGTCAAATCAAGATCGATTCAATATTTATCCGAGATGGCTTACAGACAACCAAAAACGTCAAAAGTTACGATTCCAATTCAATTCGATTGCCAAATTGAGTTACAGACTCGGGGCTCAGATTTCATCACGAATGGATTTAGAGATCAGATTTATAATTTAACTGAAATCCATTATTCATTTGATTCATATTTTATCTTCTGTTAATAAAGGTGTTTATTGTTCAACTATCATGTCTGAGACTATATGATACACATAACTTATTAATATTATTATCTGCTCCATGATTAAAAATAAAAATATAAATCTCCTCCTTTGTAAACCAGTCCTGATGCCAGTCTAGACCTATGGCGTACAGTTGTGCGGCGCGGCTGTACCAAATCAAGCAACAGAGAAATAATACTACGCTTTCAAAACGAAGTATTGAAGGCATTGTAAACGCACTATGGTATATCAGACCGGGTGACCTACATCGGGTCCTGGAAGCGGTATTCGTCACCAGCATAATTAGGATATACGCTGAAGCCTGATATTGGCTTCATCATCACGTGAATGTCGAGGTGATCCAGCTCCTCGACAACACGCACATAATGAGAAGGCCCAAAAGGGCAAAACCTTTTGAGCTAGTACTGTTACGAGCTACAGGACTCGAATTAAAAATGCCGTTGGAACTACTATAGAATTTATTAGAACTGTACAAACACGTATAAAACAAATACAAATAAAACTGGATGCAACCAGTTCACACTGCACGATTCGATGCAATTCGACACGTGCAAAGTCCGTCGTCTATATCGCTAATCGAGAGTACTACAAACGTTTTACTCGTTTCGTAGTTGTCGCTTGACTGCCCACCCCTCCGTTCGGACATTGTCTTATACTAACTATACAGTACAAAAAATATCGGCCGTGCGCACTGAGTTTCCGAGAAATAGTAATTTGCACACCTGGTTATCTATTCCTGTGAACGGCCAACAAGTCGAAAACAATAACAATAGGGATTAGTTCAACGCTAATGATGGTCATAAAACAAGTAGGAAAACAATAGCATGTTTTTCTTAATTACAAATTCTAAACATAAAAGAATTCCTAAATCCGGGAAGACAATAAACTGCGCTTACGACAGGCATCTGTGCGTTTATTCTTGACGGCATGTAACAGTACTATAAACCTTGAAAAATTGTTTAAGATCTACCTAATAATCTGCACCACCTACATTGCCAGATTAGATTAAATTATTCCTTAAGTTAAGTTGCCTGGAAGAGATTGCTATAAGCGATAAGGCCGCCTATTGTTTCTACCAGAACAATATAGTAATGGTGCATTTTCGAAATTGTATATTTAGTGAACAAATCTATCTATCTATAAACCAAAGCGTAGTGTAGTGAGAAATAAACAACATGTAAACAAAGCGGCTTTACCTTAAAGATAATAAGAAGTGCTAATGGACAATTTCTTAGTATGGATACTGTTTTTTAATTTAGGTTATATATAAATTACTTTTTAGATTAGATTATAGTATTAATGTGGTATTTTTTAAATCCTTCCTTAATAAAAAAAATGGAACAGACGATAATTGTAGTAACAGGAGTTATTGTTATTCTATAAAATTACAAACGTCTATGGACGCGTTCCGGTGGTAGCTCACAACGCCCAAAATACTGCGTCGGCCGTTCCACATTGCGACCACGGTCGTTATGGTTGTGGCAAAAACGTCACTACTGACGTGATCATTTTCGATCACACATCGCTTAAAACGACCCATGTCAAGAGGTGGGTCGTAGTGGGCGTTGACCAGTGACCACAGAGCATTAATTCTCTCTGCCGATTGACATTGAAAAAGGCGCGATTTTCAAATCAACCAATGACATTTGTATTTTTCCTCGGTTATCACATCAACGCTCCATAACCCGTTCCACTAGAGTTTATGATTGTAAAACATGGTCGTTGTCTAAAATATTAAATTAACTAGAAAAGTGACAGCTCCTCCATCAAACAACTTTCTCCTCTAATTTGAGATCACTGGACACAAGCATTACCTTAGTAATTTAGATAAAGGTATTAAAAAGTGTAACATTAAAATATACCACAATATATATTAAGGAGAAGAGAATCGCCTGTTATATTAAGAAGAAGGAAGACAAGACTATAAATTTTTTTACGATTGATAATAATATGAAATTTATACATAGTGTTATTTATTCTGCTGTAGATTAAAACTCACGGCAACCGTCCTGAACATAACCAGTAATATCATTCGTACATTTACAATATTATTACAGAGCATACCATTCCACTACCTTAATTAATACACCATTAATTAAACACACACATTTACATATTTCGCTGCAGCTTCAATCACGCGAAATGCAATTATACGTATGTACAGTACGCCAAACAAAGTCTGTACTTTTTTTTTATTAATGAAATTAACCGGCAGACAAATGCATAGTAATACAATACAAGCTAAGCAATGGACGTTTGTATTGTTACAACTTAAGTTCCGACAAATACAAAATCCACTTGAATATATATAAAAACATATTTTATTACCTGTCGGCATTTGAATTAATTATAATTCTTTTATGATTGTCTTCTTTTGTTTACTTATTTATTGGTTATCGTGGAGAATAGACTATTGTACTCATTTATGGCCGTTTGCAGACATAATTAGACAGGTGTGCGGATTACGATTTCTAGGAAATTACATCGACAGACATATTTGCATTTGTGCAGTATAAAACGATAGCTTGATGGAGAGAGGAAGCAGTCGAGCGAGAATCACGAGCGAAGCGAGACGCATGTAGTACAGTCGGCAATCTGATAAGTGACGTACTTTGCGCGTTTTATCGAATTACAACCTCCTGCATTAGGTTTGGACTTGTTATATTCGGTTATATTTGTACCTGTGTTATACGTGTTTGTATAGTTCTAATAAACTCTATAGTAATTCTAACGGCATTTTAATTCGAGTCTCGCGACTCGTAACAGTATTGTAATAATTTACAAGACCTAAGTGTATGATAGATATCTGCGAGTTAGCTCTTAACTAACTTTAGGTACTAATGTAGAATCCAATTTATAACTTCACCTTCATGGTTTTTTATTATTTAGTATTTTTACATTGCATGTAGTTCTAAATAAACACTTTTTCTTTTTTTTCTTTGTGTCTCAAACCAGAATACATATGGAGGAGTTTCTTTAAGAAATTCACTTGTGTGCGAAGGGGCGTCTTTTATGTTTTTCTATAGCTGGAGTACAGCAGGCAGGCTGACGGCCCACCTGAAGGAAAGACGTTTGCAACATCAGAGGTGCTAATGTGGGTAGTATCATAAATGTCGCTGGTTTTTTTTCGTTTTTCGCCGCCACTGCATGGTGACGAAAGCAATCTCCAACATACAAGATGTCTGTCCGGACGTTCCGCGTACGCCATACTGAATGTTTCACTTCTATACGTCTCATTGAACTTTACATACAACTTGCCTTTTGGTGTGAGTGTGTGCCGAAAAGAGATCATAAAGTGTCTTCCGACGACTTGTTAGTGCTGTGCACTCCCAGGTGTTAATGTTCTCCATTGAAGGTGGATTCGGTGGTTAGTGGTGCTTATTACCCTATTGGTTTTTGTGTAGAATTTGGCATACGTCTCATTCCCACATATTCCCCTAAATAAAATCACAGTCCACTTTAACAAAATTCTAGAATCAGCGACCAGCTGTGCGGATCCGTGATCCAGCATTGCACACTCCGCACCACAAATACCTTGTTGTGAACCAATTTTTTTGCCACCAGTAGATACATACATACATTTATATATAATCTGTATGCGCCTTCTGTTTTAATTAAGCGAATGCGTCGCAGCGTTCAAGTAACACATGCCTCCTCGTATGCGGCTCACTTAATGAGATTAAGATATGACGAGGGCTTGAAATATTTGCTGCAAACTGAAGCTCACATCTACGAGGATGGTGATGAATATAATCAGAATATCACTTTATCTTTGATATTTTCTGTATATGATATTGATCTTTTAAGGGGCTACCTGAATGGAATTTTCTATCTCGCTCAGGCATTACCATATTTTAGGAAGTATACATTGACAAAATGTACGACAAATCTGTTTAATGCAAATCTCAACAATAAAATTGTGTATATTTCACATACATTAAATTTGATTATATTTTCGTAATATATATATTGTTACAATTTGGGCCACCTGCATATTTGTAAACAAAGCACATTTATTACCTGCCGGCATTTGAGCTTTGTAGAACATTGTAGTTCTTTTATGATTGTCTTCTTTTGTTTACTTATTTATTGGTTATTGTAGAGAGCAGCCTATTGTAGTCATTTATTGCCGTTTGCAGACATAATTAGGCAGGTGTGCGGATTACGATTTCTGGGAAATTTGAACTACGCGGGCGGGCAGCCATATTGTATAGGTACAGTTTAAAGCAATGGCCTAATGGAGGAAGGGCAGTCAAGTGATAACCTTTAGCGAGACAAGATGTGTGTACATTGGATAATATATATAGTGACGGACTTTGCGCGTGTTATTGATTCGCGCATTACGTTTGGACTAATTGTGTTCAGTTATATTTGTACCTGTGTTATACGTGTTTGTATAGTTCTACTAAATTCTATAGTAATTCCAATAGCATTTTCATTCGAGTCCTGTAACTCGTAACAATAATATACCTATATCATTGTAAATTTTAATTTTTGTTAAATGTATCTTTTAACACACAATAAAGCATATTCATTCATTTATTATACATTTGTGTATTATATAAATAGGAATTCTTAAAAAATATTTTTTTGAAACCTTGGCCGCCAGTGGGTATGATTGATTGGATAGCACGCTTGAAACTGATCGTTCCGTCAGAAACATTATTGCGATGTGCAATGTGTATTGTGCATGTAAACGTTCAAACACGAGCAAAGTCCTCTAGCCTACGCGATTATTTGCAAGAATATGCATACATATATTACAACTATACCTTAAAAAAATATTTATCAATCATTATAGATATTATAACACTTTATTGCTCACGAAACAAACAATTACAAAAATGTACGATTACAGTATTGTCATGGTAAAAACAATAGGCGGCCTTATCGTTCGAAACAATCGCTTCCAGGCAACATAACACACACACACACATATATATATATATATATATATATATATATATACATAAGAAAGTCGTGTTAGTTACACCATTTATAACTCTTGAATGGCTGTACCGATTTGGCTGAAAATTGGTGGGGAGGTAGCTTAGAAGCAGGAGACGGACATAGGACAGGACTTTTTATCCCGACTTAACCGATTTTAATGAAATTTGTTTTGTGTGTTTGAGTGGGTTCTCGGATGGTTTAGATCCACAATTAGAACCGGTAGGTGGCGCTGAGATCGGGATCTACAATCCTCCTAATCACCTGGAGCGATTTTGGTGATTTTGTTTTTGTGTGTTTGAGTGGGTTCCCAGATGGTTTAGATACGCTATTAGAACCGGTAGGTGGCGCTGAGATCGGGTTCTAGAATCCTCCTAATCACCTGGACCGATTTTGATGAATTTGTTTTATAAGTTAAATACACGTATTTAAACTACTTTATAAATTAAATATATCCAAACATATTTATAGTATAAAACATGTTTTTATTAGTCAAACGTATATGAATTAGACATAATTATTTACGGAAAATTATGTTTAACATAGAAAAATAGCTTTCAAAGTCAGTTAGATCTTTTCTAGAATAATGTTAAATATTAATATTGAAACCGTTTGTGGCATGTTACTTTATTCCAGATTTCAAAATAGAAATGCAGCGCAAATACTAGGCTCAGAGCATATACCAGGACCAAACGTAAATCCCTGTATATGTGCTTTGAGCTTCAGATCCTGCGAACTGTGTGCAGTGGGACGTAGATGACCACCCGCTTATGACCCCCCTCGGCGCAAATCACTTTGCACAACGTAGCCGTACATGCTATTCAATAATGCCCTTTATTGTTGATACTCGGCTATAGACGGCTAAATACCTACAGTTGAGGCAATGGCAATAAAAAAATATATTTGTACTTGTAACATTTATCTTATGTACAACAATATTCTGGGGGCACCTACCAAGACTTTACATCTATGCTACGACATGAGGTTGTTTAAGAAGGGGACGGTGAAGTTGATTCAACTGACAAATTTATACATCCCAGCAGGATACAATTTCCAAAACACATAATCGCTCGTATAAATTATCATTTGATAACTTAAATCCATCTTAAATCGAAAATCCTAATTAGCTCATTATTAAAGAATAAGATAATTGCGACTTTTAATTCATGACTTTTTTAAGTTTAATGATTATGTCAGTTGATCAAAAAATTTTGGTTTTTAATCATTTTTGTTATTTTGGTGTAATTGTCTTCTTCTAATAGTGAAGTGCGGAAGGTATTGTTTTGCAAAATTTCCAAATTCGAGAAAAAGCCATACAAGTTTACGTACTGTACAAATACTCTACAATAACTAGGAGTTGCCATACTGATATTTTTTAATATGTCGCGTTTTTTCAGTCTCGCCTTTTACTATCCAGGCTTTACTAATTGATATTTTTACTATCCATAACATTATTAAAGATAGCTCTCTCTTTTCTTTTACCTTCCAATTAAGTGGGGTCAGAACAATATGTCTTTTCCTTCCATACTTCTCTATTCTGACATATGTACTCTGTCACGTCACATATCATCATATCATCCTTCACACAATCTATTCATGTCTTTTTGGTCTACCTTTACTTTTGTACTTATCAATCATCAAAATCATACCATCAACATTATTAAGATAGCATAATAATTAAAACCAATAAATCACAATCTTAACCACAGATTCACGTTATTTGATATTTCAAATTGAAATTAATCAGCAACTCGTGTTCAACTTTAGCCTTTAGCAATAAGGCATTCCTAAAAGCCGCTTACTCCGCTCACCGAATTAATAGTGTCTAATGAAACACGCTCCAGACGACGTCGATCTACTACTAATTACTAAGTTAATTGCTAGTTCATATCTCTATTTACAACAGTAAGGAATTGCGTGTGAGTTATTTTAGAGACGCTTAAACAACGCTGCGTCTTCATGTAGGGTCTGATGATAGATGCGCGGTGCTTTTGTTCTTTCCAATGACGTAGTGGGACCCGGTTGTAGTCGGAGGCCCTCCGCGACGAGCCGTACCAAATACTTGGTGTGGCCTGTCTCCAGAAGCATCCCATTGTAACGGTTTGCGTTGAGGCGTCGCGGTGAAGTGTTCACGACATACCTCGTGGCGCCTCATAGAGATGCGAAGGAACGCTAGTAGGTTTAGTGGGTATTCTGGCGGCCGGTATCTCACAACTCCTTCCTGATAGAAGGTGTATGTACAGCCAGTCACTGGGAGCCCCACATACCCCTCGTACATCATCCCCGATGGTCCAAGGCGATGCGTAAATTCCCCCAGGGATATAAAAAAACAAGGCGAAGGGGAAGTGAACCAATCGGAATTCTCACCCATCGTATGAAACACGATTAGCTGAAGGTTAGCAGTTTTACGTCGATATTCTGTGAAAGCGTGGTATCATACCGTTCGAGCCGGTCCTAAGAATTGTAATCAAGATAAATTATTCTAGCAGAGGTCTACGACGTTCTTTCTTTGACTTTTTTTGGAAATTCATTAAGCCGATGTGTAGAGGCATATATACTACTACAGTTTCCTGACATTGAACAGTTTTCTTTCATATATAGAAATATGACTATACAATACTCTTTATTGTACACCAACATTACATAGAAAAAAATACACAATAAACTTACTTAGTAAAAGGTAGTACAATGGCCGCCTTATTGCTAAAAGCAATCTCTTCCAGGCAACTTTGGATGGACAAGATCTAATTGCATAGATAACGTTGGCGTGCAGTTGAAATAGATAGTAATATATAAAATAAAATAATTATAATACCTATATTATAGTTACAAAAATATATACATACATAGACATACAAAACAAACAATAAACACGTTATACAGTTAGATAGTGCTTCTTCACAAGTCTGGTCAAGGAATGTATAGATTTAGCAGATCGGACATCTGCCGGCAGAGCATTCCAGAGATGCGCAACCTGAACAGAGAACGATCTTGCGTAAATCTCCGTAGTATGTATCAGTGTCCTAAGTCGCAACCTCTCTGACGTTCTCAAAGACCTCGAATCACTGTGTAACAACTGAAAACGTTCTTTAAGATAAGATGGGGTCTTAGGATCAAACAGTACGTTATAAAGAAGAGACAAAAAATGAGCATTACGGCGAAGTCGAATTGGCAACCATTTGAGCTTGGTGCGAAATTAAGATATGTGATCATATTTGCGTAAGCCAAATATGAATCGTATATAGAAATAAGAAATCAGTAGTCTTTAAGAAAAATGAGTAACTTGAGATTTAAAGGCAGATGAATAGACATTCATTCATACATACATATTATAACGTTTCTTTACAACGAGGATAGGCAGACACGATGGACCTCCACTTACACCGATTCATTTAACACCTTTCTCTTCATCTACTTTCATAAATCTCTACATACATGCATGTTTATTTGAGGTGATGTTTGCCTGACCTTTTCTTAACACGTCTGCTATGCTCAAGAACAGAGATCAGGAAACCGTTTTTGTTATCATAAGGGTGTATTAGCCATTGAACTATAATGATTTAACTGCAAATAAAACTATATCGTAATCAATCAAACACAATTCAATGGACAAAAACCCGCAACAAAGGAGACCTTTTCTGGATAAATACTATACAAAGAAAATACTTACAAAATTCGATTCAGTGACTATATAGTTCACGCGCAAGTAAGGATTCCGTAGGTGACTGACGACCTCTGTTTTCTTCCTGTAACCACGAAACCTCAAAATCCTAAAATTGAAAATAGCTTATAACTCACAAATTACAAAATGGATCGTGTCCAAACTAATTTTCCTTATACTAAATTATATTAGAAGCTCCACTTAGAATTTTTCAGAAACAACCGTTTAAGTTTATGATTTAAAGTAAAGACACACAGAGACTCACGCACGCACGCAAACACCCACGCACGCACGCGAACACACACAAAGACATACACACAAAAGCGCGCGCGCGCGCCTACATACACTTTAGGACGTATTGGCTTTGACCATAACGTATGTATGTATGTATGTATATACATTAATGTAGCCTCGCTAATTAATTTGGCACATTTGGCTACAGTCAATAACTACAATATTATCCCAGGTGAATTCCGAGCACAATAATTCTTGAGTATATTGGCTATCACATATAAGATATTGACACTACACACACTACACACTAGTCACATATATGATGATACGAACTCTAGGCATCGAAGTGGACATTCCGAACGCAATCGGGATTTAACGTTCGGCAGATGATGACATAAAGGAACAAACACACACAGACTTACATGACAACTGTATAGGAAATCAATATTTACTAAAATGGTTTTTTTTAATCTCCTCCAATGGATAAACGGGATTTTGCCGGCCTTTTTAATTTTTTATTCTTTTTGTCGTTTGTATTTATTTGTCTTTCTTTTTTTATTCTTTTAAAATTTTAACAAAAGATCCTAACACACACCTTTTTATCCTTATACGTCTTACATTTTCTACTACTATTATTTATTTCAAGACTTACTGCTTTAGGAGCTTATATGTTATTATATATTTATTATACATCTTTTAATATATGTCGGAGCAAATACAACAATTAACGTATTACAAAAACAATAATTATTTATTTAATTACTATGAGTTTATTGTAATGTGAAATTAACGTAAAACAACAAGATTTTATTGTAATCTCAATACTTAACCTAAAAGTCTGTAATCACGTGCACGTGCGCCGATACGTGCACCGAGCCGTATAAATACGGCCGCACTGTCGACACTCAATCATTCATTCGCCCGTTGTCGTTCGTCGCGCGCACGTCTTCCGCTCCGCCTCGGCTGTCCGTTATTCGTGTTCGTTGTGTTCGTTCGTTCACCCGGTCGATCTGTGTTTTTTCTGTGACAGTGCAGTGAAAAGTGCGTCATCAGGTGGTTTTTCCGCCAAATCGTTCGTCCCCCTCAGGGACAATGGACGGCGTGGAGCTCTCTCCATTGCTGTTGGAGGGTTTGCTGTCGTTTTTACGACAGCAATTTCCTCAAGCGCTCGACCAATTTTTGAGGACTCCGGAGTCCCAATCAATGGCGTCCGTTATATCGGAACTTAATTCCGAGAAACCCGTGTCCTGCAAGTTACACGTGCAAGGGGCCCCCGCACCCGCATCTGCCGCGACCACCGCACCCCCCGCGACCCCCGCTACCGCGCTTATCGCTGACCACCTGCGCTCTGCCTTAGCGCCCGCGCCCCCCGCGCCCCTCGCATCCGTACCCGCCGTTTTACCGGCGCGCCCGCCGCCCGCACCCCCGCTCAACGATGCCCACCGTGTGGCACCAAAATCACGCGCCTCGTTTTCTCGCGGCTCCGCGTCGGGACAACCGCGATCGAGCTCCGCGAGTTCGACGACATCGCGTTCGCGATCGCATATACACCGCGTAATCGATTCTCGTCGAGAAATCGAATTATCTCCTGACGGTCCGCAATACCTCAGGGATGCCCCTCTTCCACCGGCCGATAAAATCACCCCCATGGATGTCGCGCCTCCCGCGAACATCCCCTTAAACCACGAGGACGATGACGGTTTCATAACCGTCAATCGTACCAAAAAACGGAAGACCCAGAGGGAGGTCCCCCCCAACCCCGCTCCCACTGCGGCCACAAAACCAACAGCGGCACCTTCCAGCCGCCCTGGGCCACCTTCACAGCGCCCGCCGCCACCCCTGATCATCCGCGAGAAAGCCCATTGGCTTCAACTCGCTAAGGAGCTGCCAGGTAAGGCAATCTCTATAAAAGAAGCTCGTGAAACCCAACACGGCATCAAAGTTATAGTCACGTCTTCAAGTGACCACCGCTCCCTAACATCCTTGTTATGTGACCGTAAAATCGGTTACTACACTTATGCCCTGCCGGAAGAAAAACGCCTTCGGGCTGTAATCCGCGGACTCCCACAGGAAATCGAGTGTTCCTACATTCTCGAGGACCTTAAGTCCCAAGCTGTACCGGTGCACGAAGTGCACCGTATGCACAGAGGCGACGCAACAAAGTCTCCTCTAAACCTAGTATTGGTTGTCCTCGACCTCTCCCCAGAGGGGAAAAAGATCTTCGAACTTGAGAAGGTCTGTGGCCTCTCTGGCCTTCGTGTGGAACGCCCACACGAAAAACATACACTGCGGCAGTGTCATCGTTGCCAACTTTATGGGCACTCTGCCCTACATTATCAATCCCGTCCCAGGTGCGTCAAGTGCCTGGGCAACCACGGGACCTCGGAGTGCACACGCACCCGGGACTCCCCGGAGCCACCGAGCTGCATTCTCTGCGGCCAAGCGGGTCACCCCGCTAACTACAGAGGCTGTCCTGCCGCCCCCCGACCCAAACGTAAGGTCGGAAAGGGCAACGCCCAAAAAGGCACTAGAAAAGTGCCGAACAAACCTGCATTCGTGGCGGCCCCCCCTCCAGTGGTAAATCACTGGACGGGTCTTCCCACGACGGAAGCGTTCCCTCCACTAAGGACGCGCGCCCCAATTTTGGCCGGCCTACCCCGAGCAACCCCTGCCCCCGCCCCCATTTTAAAAGCACCTTCTGGGCCAACACCCCGCCACTCTTTAGCGGAGGACTTAGCCTTGGCGACTAAATTCGCCAAGAACTTGCCTTTCGACCTAGCAGAGGTCCAATTCTTGGCTCGAAAACTGAGACAAGTTGCAGAGTCTGATCAACCCTCCCTCCGGGATCAACTCGTGATCGAAATGGATCACGCGTACCTCCTCCAGGTACTTAGGTCGTTATAACTAAACAACCTAGTTAAATTATTGTTACCTGTAACAAATGGCGCATGTAGGTAGAAATAAACCACGCTCATTGACTCTGGCGACTTATAACGCCAACGGCCTTCGAAACCAGCGCGACTTGGTCCATGACTTCCTGGTTACCAATCAAGTAGATATACTACTAGTGCAGGAGACCTTCCTGAAACCGAGTGAAAGAGATCCAAAGATCTCTAACTATCGGGTCACGAGACATGACAGGATAGGCCGTGGTGGCGGCACCCTGATCTATTTCAGAAGATCTCTACACTGCATGCCTCTAGTCACCCCACCACTAGTAGGTATGGAGGTATCCGCCTGCAGACTAGCAATGACTGGCCACCAACCTCTAGTCATAGTCTCAGCATACCTCGCGTGCCAGAAAACCCTTATTAAGAAAGACCTAGAAGCCCTATTCAACTTAGGCCCAGCTGTTACAATAGCCGGAGATCTGAATTGTAAACACGAACAGTGGAATTGCAATACCACTAACCCCAATGGCAGAGCCCTAATAAATATATCAGACAATCTTTTGTTTGATATAATAACTCCCATGACCCCCACACGATACCCCCCCAACCGCGACTGGGGGACCCCAAACACTCTCGACCTAGCATTACTGAGGGGCGTAACTCTTCAGTTCCATTCGATCGAAACGATGGACGATATAGACTCGGACCATCGCCCGGTTATCCTCAAATTAGGACCACAGACGGACCAGACATCTGAAACTAGGACCTCTGTGGACTGGTTGAGACTTGGGGACCTCCTCAAGGCAACCGAATCACAAGACCTGGACCGCATCCCGGACCACATCGAATCCCGCCAAGACACGGAGACTGCGATCGAGGCCCTCACCAGCCACCTTCAATCCGCAGTGCGGAACTCGTCCAGACAGGTGCCAGTGGAGGATGACCGCCACTTATGCCTGCCGGACGAAGTGAGGGTACTGCTGAGGGAAAAGAGAGCCGCCTCCAGAGCTCACGACAGATATCCCACCGAAGACAACAGAGTCCGACTCCGCCAACTAGAGCGCGAGGTCAAACTACGTATCCGGGAAGTCAGGGAACAACGTTGGGACAGAACGTTGAGAGATATCGAACCAACTCACCAGGCGTACTGGAAGCTGGCTAGAGCTCTCAAATCAGATACCCTCACTGTCATACCCGCGCTAGAAAGAGCCGACAACACCGAGGCGTTCGATGATGAGGAGAAAGCCGAATGCCTTGCTCAGAGTCTAGAGCTTCAATGCTCCCCCACTACAAAAAACGTCGACCAGTCACACCTGACGGAGGTGGACTCCGAGGTCGAACGTAGATCCTCCTTACCAGCGGAAACCACACTCGACCCAGTCACGGTCGAAGAAGTGCAAGATCTGATCAAGTCTCTCAAACCGCAAAAGGCCCCAGGGATCGATGGCATTAACAATCGCGTGTTAAAACTCCTCCCCGGCCACTTGATTATAATCTTAGTGAGCATCTTCAATGCCGCCATAACAAACTGCTCTTTCCCCGCGATCTGGAAGGAAGCAGACGTCATCGGTATTCACAAGCCTGGAAAACCGGCTAATAAACCGTCCAGCTACCGTCCAATCAGCCTACTGAGCACACTCAGCAAGCTTTACGAGAGGGTCATCCTCTCTAGACTTAGAGATTTTGCCATCAGCAAACATCTACTACCCGATGAGCAGTTTGGATTCCGTGCCAGACACTCATGCGTCCAACAGGTGCACCGCATCACGGAGCACATACTATCCCACTTTGCCCATCGCCCTCGCCCTATAGGAACAGCCGCACTGTTCCTTGACGTAGCTAAGGCCTTCGACAAGGTCTGGCATAACGGTTTGATTTACAAGCTGTACCAGTTCGGTGTGCCAGACAGACTGGTGCTCATCTTGCGAGACTTCCTCCTAGGCCGTAGCTTCCGTTTTCGAGTGGAGGGAACACGCTCGTCCCCTCACCCACTCACAGCCGGTGTACCACAGGGCTCGGCCCTGTATCCACTACTCTTCACGCTGTACACCAGCGACATCCCAAAAACTCCAGATGTAGAGTTGGCCCTCTTCGCGGATGACACCGCACTCTATACATCAGATCACAACCGACAAATGGCTTGCGTCCGGCTACAGGCAGCTGTAACAGAGCTAGGCGAATGGTTTCGCAAATGGAGGATAGAGGTGAACCCGGAGAAAAGCGCAGCAATGTTCTTTTCCCCGGGCACGCTTCGCTCTCCCAAACGCGCTTGCCTTCGCTTAAAAGCCATCTCGCTCTACGAACAAGAGATCCCCTGGGCAAAGTACACCAAATACCTGGGTGTCACCCTAGATCAGAACTTGCGCTTCAACGAGCATATCACTATAGTCCGGAATAGAGCGCGATTTGTGATGGGTCGTCTAGCACCCATGATAGATAAACAAAGCAAAATGTCCCTCCGACACAAGCTTACTCTATATAAAACATGCATCCGCCCGATCATGACATACGCGAGTGTGGTATTCGGCCATGCCAAGCCTTCCCTTTTAAAGAAACTGCAAATCGTTCAGAATAAATTCATGCGCAGAGCTGTCGGTGCTCCCCTCTATATGCGTAACATCGACATCCACCGCGATTTGGAGCTTCCCTCCATCAAAAACTACATTACGTCGCTCTCGCGTAAGTATTTCGATCTAGCGCCGCACCATCGAAATCCCCTCGTCGTGTCCGCGTCCGATTATAAGCCTCGACGAAAGGCTCTCGTGCGACGACCGCGTAACATCCTCATGGACAAGGTCGACGATATCACAAAACGGCTGGCTCGGATCAGCCCGCCCGCGGTTAGGACGGCAGGCTGGCAGGCACCGACAGACAGACACAGACGGCGGCGTCGACGCCGCCAATCACGATCTCTCCACGTCCCCGCGAGGGACGCCAGGAGACACAGCCCCCCCATAGGATAGACTAGGCGTGTTGCTGGGAAGTTTCTTTCGCCGTTTCTTCTCTCCCAACCATAACACGTTGCGAAACGGCAGTAAGACAGTATAGGCCACCGCGAACCGCCGATCCCGGTCCGCCGGGATCCTTCCTCTCGGGCTTTATATTACCCGTCGCCCGCTCTCAATTAGTGCATTGTGTCGCCCTATGGTGGGCATCATTAGATTCATCCCCCTCTCATGGCAACAGTCCAGCCGAGGTGAAACTCCCTAGGGAGCCCCCTCGAGCAAGTTGCCCCCCGGGCTCGAGCGCCTTCGCTTCGCAAAGGCACTTGCCCCGAAAACCCCGGTAAAGTTGTGAGGTCTTCGGACCAACAACATAAAGTCAAGTCCAATAAAAAAAAACTCAATCATTATTGCTCGAGCCGCCGAACGAGACGGACCTCTCTGGGACGTCGTAACGCTCTTCAAATAGACGACACCGAGTACTCTTGAAATTCTATTTAGAGGACTCAAATATCGTCACCAAGAAACCAACAATCGTGATGTCGGCATTGCTGACGTCACACTCTTTAATAACACCACGGAGGTCCCTCCCGCGTCATGTATCTATATATATAATTCTTCTGTACGTGTGTTGACAGTGAACTCCTCCTAAACGGCTGGACCGATTTTTATGATATTTGTTTTGTGTCAAAGTCAAAGTCACAGTAATTTATTTGTTTGAAACATGGACATTTTTGCAGATGTTATGCTAAGTCTCAAGTTAAATGTTTCGCCTTGACAGGTATACAATTTTTTTGTAGTTTTGGTTACAAGCCGTTTGTAGTCCTTATGACTACATATAGATTTTATGATTATATATTACTGATTATGATGATCTTAGAATTAAAACAAATATTTAATATACAATTATGTCTCTCTCAGTTAATATATTATGTATTGTGTGTTTGAATAGGTCCCCAGGTGGTTTAGATTCACAATTGGAACCGATAGGTGGCGTTGTGATCGGGTTCTAGAATCCTCCTAATCACCTGGAGCAATTTTGGCGATTTTGTTTTTGTGTGTTTGAGTGGCTTACCGGATGGTTTAGATTTGCAATTAGAACCGGTAGGTGGCACTGAGATCGGGTTCTAGAATCCTCCTAATCATCTGGACCGATTTTGGTGATTTTGTTTTTGTGTCGTGAAACAGTCTTTTTGGAATTCAGAAAATATGGCGGTACGAAGTTCGCCGGGTCAGTTAGTATTTATATATATTTCTTATGTATACTTATCTATCTATATGTTTTTATTTCTATTAACTACTTTTTTAACTACAACTATACAAAAGACAATGAAGTTACCAACGTTCTTTATCGTCATCTACTAAAATGGTTACGGAACCCTAAAACAATATCTTGTAACTAAGCCGTAACATTTCCAAGTTTAGGCGCAAGAGTAGAAAGGTCCATTAAAGGCTCTACGGGGAGCTTAAGTCGACCAACTTCGGTTGGTCGCCCAACCCTTTGATATATCAGCGAGAAGTGTCTCATTCAATTTGGTCAGGTTATATCTGAAAGAAATATTTTTGCAAGTTAAGTTACAAGAACTTTGTACAGTGGATATTAATTTGAGTTATGTTTACTATATTTCTTTGGGTTCTAATGTTTCGTTGAGCACACATCAAACCTAAATACCAGATGAGTACTCAAGCACATTATACAAATGTCAGTGATATAGTTTCAGCCTATAATTCTTCCACTGTTGGGTTCGAGCTTCTCAAATTTTTGAAGTGAAACTTCTTTGGAATCTTGTGATATGAAACTCGATGAAACGAAAAACCACACTAAAAAGAGATAAACAGATAAATCTATAGGACTAAGCCTGCGAGAGAATGAGATAGAATACCTTTTATTTAATAACTTAAACACTATGTTCATACAGATAGATTTGGAAATTAGTTAGTTAGGTGTGGAAGTTTTTCGTTAATACTTCAAATTTCGTGTTTTAAAGCTTAAATATATTATAACGACATAATATATGAAATGTGACGTTACGAAATTTAGAATCCCTCCCACCCCTTGTCACCCTTTTTTCACTCTACTGCGTGTGAACTGCACAGACACACGCACACAGTTTTTTTTAGGAGGCAGGTATAACTGCTGCGCGTGCCTTAGGATGAGTGACGGGTTCACTTGGTGAACTCGATGTGTGTGACGTTGAAGGAAAACATTGTAATGAAACCTGCACACATCGAGATAGCCGATGTGTCAAACCTGCCAAGCCACCTTGGATAAGCGAGGCGGGTATACGGTCCGTTCTCTAACAGTGGGAGGCCCAAGTCCAACAGTGGACGTTTATGGGCTGGTTTATCGATTTGAAAGAAAAAACATTAATTTGAATACATATTGTTATCTCTCTAATACACGTATACAAAAGACGTATACAAAACACGCGCTCGTACAAAACACGCGCTCCCTCAAAACATATATTTTTATTTTTAGTAATTATTATCTTAAAGTAAGCTTATTTTAAGTCATATTCTGAATGCCTTGTTGTTAAAGGCCATGGGGTACAGCACTGGTGACCAGACATACAGATTGTTAAGATTTTTAATAGTTACATTACAATAGTTTCGTCATTCGTACATAGATAGCGAAGACCAATCTTGTACTGTGCTATAGTTTGATTTATAAGATGGTTAATATTGCGTGTTAATCGTGTGAATATAGTTTTTAGTTTGAAAAATCAGTGCAGTGTTTCTGTTTAGTGGTTAGATTATGAATACAGAATTTTTAATAAATTTGCTTCAGGTACCAGTCTCGCACGTCAGGTTTCTTTGTAAATGTGTTGTGATGATAAAAATAAAGTGTTATTACTAAAAAAACCTTATTTTTTATATTGAACAGGTTCGCGTTTGACCGAAATTGCGCCTGATGTCAGGTGGAAATGCAGTCTATGGTGGAGCACGCTTACCTAGAAGATGCCTGTTTACGCGAGACTTGAAGACACCCAGATTTTATTTTTCAAAAAAAAAAACAGTCGACAGTAAAGAGTTCCACTCTTTAGCAGTACGTATGATAAAAGTGGAAGCATGGCGTTTCGTCCGCTTTGTTGGCATTTCTACTATAAATCGGTGGCCTGAGCTCGTACGTCTGCTTGTCCGGTGGTAAAACGGTGAGGGAGGATTTATTCGTGCAATTCCGTGGCGCACTCGCCGAAGTGTATCGTGCAGAATACGGACAAACTAGAGTCTTTACGTCGATGATTTAGGCTCTCGAATAGTCTGTTATTACCTATAGCTTCCTAGCTCTTTTTTCCATTGACTCGAGTGTCTTGAGCTGGTATTTGGCTGGGCCATCTTAAAGATTGATTATAATGGTTTGATTGGATAGGTGATTATGATCTGCGTTTTACAATTTCGTGATAGAAATAATTTTAATTAATATTTTTACTGGGTGTTAAGACATGTAGATAGAATACTTTATTGCTTCATAATTAGCGAGGTTGAAAGTGAGTAGTCCAGGTATGTGCTAAAATTTGTCAATACAGTAAACGGACAACCTTCGGAGATACATCTACAAATGAATATGTTTAGGTTTTACATAGTTTCACGTAGCAGTTAAGATTTTTGGCCTAAGTTTAATGTTCAATTAATTAAGCAATAATTACATTTATTACCCTCTCGGGCGAAAGATCTATGGGCTCTCGCCAGTTGTGCGTCACCCTATCCAAAGGGGTGAAGCCCATCGACGCACCACACAACAACTTACTTTAACCCCCATACTGGGCTTTTATCATTCTTTAGTATATTTCCATGCTAGAAATATATACCAAGTTGTTCAGTGACGACCACGTTGTAAGCTCTAAATAGAAAGCAAGTAGCCTATCAAATAGAATATGACAGAATACAGAGCTATGTCATGAAACTTTCACCATCATACATAAATTGTTGGGTAACTTGCATAAATAAAACGAGCGGGTGCGGTGTGGCAAAAAAAATTGGTGGAAAAATCTCAACAAGGCGAGACGTGTCCGAGGCTTTTGTTGGGCCTTAACGGCCCTATTGTCGTGAATAATAAATGATAGAAAGCTGTATTGGGTATTTATTTTCATTTTGCCGCTGTGTCGAGTACAAAAAACGATAAGTTAAACTGATGATACGCGATTTATACAGTGTTTACACATTTTAATAATCGGATGACAAAGAAACTCATTATATTTCCCCGAGCTAAGCAAGTTATGCTTATATTACTTGAAAAATACAAAGGACAAATCTAAGGCAGATTCCGGACTCCCAAATCAGAGTGAACAACAGAAAGTACGTTTACGAAATTTACCACAACAAGAATTGAAACGGGAACTTCCGACTTACAGGAAGGTAAGTCGGCAAAGGCTTAATCACAGAGGCCTTTTTGCCATATCATTATTAAAAAAATTACATTACTCCTGTGAAGTTTATGTCTACCAAGTAGTGTGGCTAAATGATTGGATTGTAGGATATAAAAACCCGGCCATAGACCACTAGGAATTTTGACATAATTTGCAAATTTAAGATGTACTATGTTTATTCAAGTAATTGTAATAAAATATTCTATTTTTATCTTAAAACTAGCTGTGGCCGCCACTTCACTCGAAAGATTTGGACTATATATTTGCATCTCCTAATCCTTAAAACTATAGAAATAAAACATACAAGAAAAAGTAACAAACCTTTACCCTTTTATTCTGTAAAACTTTCATTGAAATCCGTTGAACAGTTTCGAAGCTCAATTGAGATAAGATTTCAGAACGATTGACACATCAAAATTCTAAAAACGATTCTTTAGGATTGGGCATTGTTAATATTGATATTGAAATAACAAACAGTAATTTCAAATCTATTTATTGGTATATACCAACAATTAAACACTAATCCGTTTAAGTTGGTAAATACTACTCAAGGAGTGATCTAAACAAAGGAAGGATAATCTATAAAATCGCGCTTTCACACAGCCGTGATGTTTCAGGTGTCGCTAACTCCTGTGTGATCGTTGCTTAAATTAACCGGGCTTTCGGAACGCCGAGCGGATACGTTTTACAGTTGACTTATATTTTGACATTTTAGGTCTGTGTTGGATTTACATAAAGAATATGAGTTATGGTAACCTATGATGAAGTTTGTGTTGTTGTTCATGTTATTGATATTTTTTTTATATAAAGCAAATTATAGAAGTATGAAACTGTAAAGAGACGGAAAGGTAAACTAATAGAATATGTAGAGTTTAGTATGTTTTCAAGGTTATTATATATTTTATGATATCGTCATATTTCTTCGTCTATTTGTACTTCGCAATCAGTTTTCTTAGAAAGTACTAGGTTCATATTTAACAAGTAAGAACTGGAGTTTCCTCCAGCATAGCTTTACACTGAATACCAACCTCATTTGTTTGGAAAAGCGGCGTAGAAATTTTAAAAAATATTTTTGAAAAATTGATTTGAGCTGTGCAATTATATGAAATTAATTTGTTAGCATTTGTATTGTCGCTTTCCAATCAAATAAATTCTTTTTTTCTTATACATATTATGTATGCCACTACAAAAGAGTGTAGTGTATGTTAAGATCTTAGAATAGAATTACACAGCAGCTGAGCATATCCGTAATATTAAACAAGAACCAGAAAAGATCGTTTTATACGCTATAAATATTTTTTATATCCATCAAGTTTCTATAAACAGCAACGCATTAAAAAGCAATGAAACAATGCTTTTAATTTTATATCATTTGACAATGCTTTTAATTTAACAAAATGTAGTAAAATGTCGAATAAATTAATCAAACGGCATGACATTTACTACCACGACCTAAATAATAAACCCAAGTGTTGTTTGTAACACGTGTCACTAAAATAATAGTGTCAAAATTAACAGGATATATTTATATACCATCGGAGAACTAGACGCACCGGTTTGCGCCACCGTTACATGGTAGAAACACCAACAGTCGGAACCAAGCGTTTCGTTTCATCTTTTCTGGTGCGCGCTACCGAAGAGTGGAATAATTTGCCGGAGTCTGTTTTTCCCGACAAATACAATCATGAAGTCTTCAAGTCACGAGTGAATAGGTATCTTCTAGGTAAGCGTGCTTCATCCTAGACTGCGTTATCACTCAACATCAGAGGCGAGTGGTCAAACGCAAACCTACATCCATAAAAAATATATACCTATTATACCATATATAATATATTTATATATATAAATATATACCATTGCGAGACTTTTTTGTATATATCACCGTACTATTCATTATGTGTCTCGTTGCGTGATGTCCAACTAAACGTTTTTTCTTCTTCTTCTTTCTTCTTCATTAAGCCAGTCTCGGAGATGGGTAATTTTGTTCATGAAAAATAACACTGACCCACAAAAAAAGTGGTCTGTACCTTTGACCAGATCCATATATTCTTATGTATTTCGATGCGTTGAATCCGCAGATTGTTGATTCTAGGGTCAGTTTGGTCCATACACCCTTAAATTTTTGAGGGTGTATGGACTAAACTGACCCCAGATTCGGATTGAATCGATGGGTCTGTTTAAAAGTACAGATAACTTTTTGAAGTGAAATTTCTTTAGATCCGTTGTGGTCTGAAACTCGATGTAACGAAAAAGCGACACTAAATTCGTAGGTTTTTTTGTTAATTGCAATTTCCGTAATTTCGGTTATTTTGGTAGTATTTATAGTGTAGTCGTTTTCGGAACCCTCCTCACTCTTGTCTACTAAGCGTTGTAGATATAATTATGTCCGGCAGTATATTCTCTGAAGTTTCACTTCTACTGCGTGTGAACTGCACATACATATATGTTTTTTTTGTGGGCCGGTGTAATTAACATAAATAATTAGGAAATATCACTTTCATTCATTACTTAAGTACATGTTTAAGTATTGTCCATAGTAGTCTCCCTCTTATCTTTCAAATTATCCAAATCGTTTGGGTCGGTACAATATGTCCGTTTCTTTAATATTCCTTCATTATGACATATGTCCTCTGTCACACCACAAATCAACATGTTACCCTTTACACAATAGCACTCGCAATGCAAACTCAAACGGTGTGGGTTCGAATCCGGGAAAGCACGCACCTCTTAGGCAATTCTCTGACCGAATGTGGATTTTGTTACAATTCCACATGCTAACTGTGAAGCAAAACATTGTTATGAAACCTGCACATCGAGATAAGCGATGTGTCAAACCCGGTCATCCGCCTTGGACAAGCGTCGTCGTCAGCCATTCGCAGTCCACTGCTGGACGTAGGCCTCTCCAAGAAAAAGGTGTAAGGGATCTACGACTAACATCTTGTGGACCCAATTGTCAACCTCACCTGCCCGCGGTAACCCCTGCCGTCAGCAAATGAGGCTCTGGCGACCGATCGATGGCAGTATAACCATCGCAAGAAAGCCGACGTATATAAATCACCTGGTCGGAAACAGACAGCAGTGTCTCCGATGCAAATAGACCGGCACTGCGGTTACCAACAAGCATGCCAATCGTGGCAACTATGGCATTTATCTCACTTGGACAAGCGTGGCGGATAAACTACTCGTTCCCCTAGAAACGGGAGACCCGAGCCCAGCAGTGGGACATTTAAAAGCTATTATTTTGAAACAAAGGGTTTTCTGCGAAAAAAATATCTGACATACAAAATACAAAGCCAGACCGACATATAGACATGATGATTGTACAAGAGTTCTTTTTTCACGAGAACTGCTATACGGAAATGTAAACGTGCCCCATCCTATTACTCTTGTGACTTAAAGTAAGTCAAAATAATGCATCTGTGTTCGCAAATATTTCCTCGGTTATTGGACATGATCCCCGTTGCAAGGTATTGCACCTGGAACACTGATATTGCTTCGGGTGGCTGCACATAACTTACTACTGGGGGAAAGGTAAGAAGATTTCAAATAAGATATTCCAGCCATCTACTATACCTACACTTTCAGAAGAGTATATAGTAAATAATTAATCAATCGGTTTGTACTCATATTATATTTCATTAAAAGTGCTTTATAACGGCTATAAGCGCGACATTTAATTTGCTTTTTAAGTGAAATTTCTTTAGATTTTTAAAAAAGATAACAAAGAAAGTATGAGTTGCTATAGACCGGTTGCTTTGACTTCAATATTCTCCAAAGTTATTGAAAAACATATACATGAATGTCTCGAAGAGTATTTTGAGAAAAATAAAATATTAATAGATGAACAACCCGGATTCAGAAAAAATAAAAATATTAACATGGCTATTTACCGCGTCCTTGAAAATATTATAAAATGTATCGACAACAAAATACCCGTATCTGCTATGTATATGGATTTAACTAAAGCCTTTGACTACGTAGACCACGAAATATTAATTAAAAAATTAAACACTTATGGTGTACGGGGAAACGCCTTAAATCTAATAGAATCTTATCTAAGAGGTCGACATCAGGTAACGCACATTAAAAAAATTTGCACTAAGTCTAAAAAAGAAATAAGATATAAATCACGGGTTAGACAGATAAATTATGGGGTGCCCCAAGGGAGCATTCTAGGTCCTCTCTTATTTATAATTTATATAAATTATTTTCCAATGTCAATAGAATATCAAATGATTTTATTTGCTGACGATAGTACAGCTATTTTCGCTGGTGATGACATGTTAAATAATTTTGAAATAGTATTAAATAATAATTTGGACAAAATAATAGAATGGCTGACATTAAATAACTTAAAAATTAATTTAGAAAAGACAAAGATTATGAAATTTAGTAATACTAATAATAATTTAGATTTAGTTGACTTATTATATATTGACAAAAGTATAAAACATGTTAATTGTACAAAATTCTTAGGACTCTATATAGATAATAAACTAACTTGGAAATTCCATACAGACGAAGTTTGTGCAAGGTTGAGCTAATTTTCATATGCTCTCTACGTGATGTCTAAAGTTGTAAATGTGAATTCCCTTTTAATAGCATTTCATGAATATATGTTACATCTGTTTTAAGATACGGAATTATATTTTGGGGATATTCCACAGACGGAGAGAGAATATTTAAAGCACAAAAGAAATGCCTTAGATCTATATTTCATTTAAAACAAACCGATACATGTAAACCATTTTTTATAGATTTTAAGATATTGACATTTCCTTGTTTGTATATTTTTGAAATTCTCATGTTAATCAAAAACAACCCAACATTATTTGACAATTATAAAAGTGCCCGACATATTAATAAGAATAAAATTTGTATGCCTCCGCATACCACTGCATTATATGATAAAAGCGTGTTTGGGATGGCACCAAGAATATATAATAAGTTACCATGTAATATAATGCAAGAAAATAATATTAATATGTTTAAACAAAAATTAATTGAATGGTTGACAAAAAATCTTATTATAGCGTCCCAGAATATTTAAATGAGAGGTAATTAAGAAAATATTGTTTTGTGTTATTTAAATAAAATATAAGGCACCAAATTAAATATTATACAAACATTTATTTTATATTGCGATGCTATGAAAGGCCAGCTAAGAAATAAGTTCTCAGTTATATTGAATAAGACCTATGATGTAACACTTAGTTCGCAATAAAATGATTTGATTCGATTAGAATCGTTGGGATTTGAAATTCGATGAAACGAAAAAGCGACACTAAAAAGATAAACACAATCAATCTATACGATCAAGCCTGCGGGAGAATGAGATACTAGTTTTTGTGCAGCATAGATTAGAAAGTCAATAAGACCGATGATTAAACATAGGTCCAAATTGGACCTAAATAAAATTGATAATAATATTTATACTAAAACAGAAATATTTAAAGTGATACTTAAGATGTTTATTTTGAATTATAATATGTTGAAGGATGTAGATGTAGGCTAAAGATATTATATTTATAGTAATAAAAGTTAGAGAATGATTATCTGTGAGTATATTCTCTGAAGTTTCACTTCTGCGTGTGAACTGCACACATAGATAATTTTTTTTATGAGGTTTGCGTTTGACCACGATCACGCCTAATGTTGGACGATCATGCGATCGAAGATGAAGCACGTTTACCTAGATAGTATTTATTCACACGAGACTAGAAGATACCCGGATTGTACTTTTCGGGAAACACGGACTCTGGTAGTGCATTCTACATATTTATGACGTTTCGACCACTTTTCAGTAGCCGTGATCACGGAAGACAAAGATGTCAAATATCAATGAGTAATGTTAAAGTTATCATTTAGCTTTTTTTGATGACGCAGGGGGAATGTCTTTTCTTGGGACACTATCCTCGGGCCTTTGGGGAAGGCTTTACACCGAGGGATGTGTGAGACTCTTGATCGGCCGTATGCCAACCGTAGCCTCCGAGCGGAGAGAAGGGGGATGGTCGGCCGTCAAACTACCCACTAAACCTAACCTGCGCCCCTCTCCTATGGGGTGCCACAGGAACTAGACCATAGGTACTACATCTGTGACACCCCGACGCCTGGCTATCTCACTTAGGGTACCCCCGGGGGAGGGTACCCTCTTCACCAACAGGGGGGGAGAAGTCCGCAGGATCCCCCACTGGTCCACGCGGCCCTCTGCGATGGATTACGGGAGGAGTTGCGCGTAGCGGCGCCTACGACCCCGAAACAGCTTTCTGCGGATGGAGTCCGCTGCCGCGCTCTCCTCCCTTTTTATCTTGGCAGCCTCCTTCTGGGCCATAATTGACTCGGAGAAGGAGGCTACGGCTAACCACTTTTCTTTGCTCCAGAGCATGGCCTCTGGCCAAGCCCCGAAGCGTATCCACCGGAAAGTTATCATTTAGCCTACCACAACGTGCTCATTTTAATTGTTAAATTTTAATTTTTGTTTACGGCTATTATTTACTCTATGGGAGCGTAATCTAATTTACCAACGCACATATAAAGAAGAATTGAAATTAAGAAGTTGGGGGTAGGCTATAAAATAACTTAAATTACTCATTGTCACTTCACATGTTTGTCTTCCGCGATTACGGCTACTGAAAAGTGTCGGAAACGTCGGAAATAAAAAATCAAATAAAATGTCGTGCTTAAACCGTTAAAACGTAGTTTTAATTTAAGAAAATATAAAAGCAGCCATAACCATCTATGGACGTTTGTAACACCAGAGGCGTCGTGCATGTGTAACCGGCCTCGAAGGAATAAGGTAATTGACAGTCAAATAATCTAAAATTATCCGTGCAGGAACGGAAAAAGAATACAATTTCCCGTGGCCAGGCGGCCTATCGTAAGAGGCGACAAAACAATCTTGAGTTGTGTTCCGATATTAGTGGCCAGGTTCCAGTCTCCCTTTAGAGAGCGGCAGCGCATTAGTTGTTACACGCTTTCCATCATGTAGGCCGTATGCCAGTCTGCTAAACCATTGCAATGAATAAAAAAAAATACTTTTATAGTCTTACAAAATGCCGAAACTCCTTGAACTCAGTACGAGAATAGTAAGATTTAACGTCATGTTTTTATTTGAAAGTCTTAAAATCCAACTTATATAATACTAGCTGATGCCCGCGACTTCGTCCGCGTGGTGCGATTTTTAACTATCCCACGGGAACATTCGGGAAATTTTTCGGGATCAAAAGTATCCTATATGTTGACCAGGGCTATAAATTACCACCATACAAAATTGTATTTAAATCGGTCCCGTCGTTTCGGTGATTAGCCGGTACAAACAGACAAACAGAAACAAAAAATTTGAAAAAAAATCTAAATTAGTTCTATTTCACTTCTTACAAGCCCCGACTCGGATTTTAGCATTTTTTCATTGTACAGAAATTAGACCTCTACAATTTTATTATATGTATAAATGTCAAAATACATAAAAGACGAGTTTGCTTATAATCCGAATAAAAATGAATTATCTGTAAAGGTAGTTTTCAGGTCAGATTCCTTAGGTAGATCTAGACAAGTCTACGAGGCTAGGAAAATTAATTTTGTATTATGTTTATATCCCTTTCAGCGTTTTGCTAAGACATTTATATATCAATCAAGGGCTTGGACAAAGCTGGCTTAGTAATAGAGGGTCTTACTTATATTAATTAATGTGCTTGGAGTATTTCAGGACCATTTGGACTCATTCTGTTTTTCTCAATAAGAAGTTCATGGGATATCCAATGTACTTTAATCTTAAACAGCATATTTAAAAAAAGTAAAGTTTTACAATTTAATGCAATTTGAAAATTGCATTTAAATATAAACGGACAATGTGTCGTTTAATGCAGAATGAAAGGTTCTGTATAATTGACCATAGACTACTGACCATCACCACAATTTCCGCGAGAATTTCAAAGTTATCCAGTTGTTCGGGTGCATAAAAATTATGCTTATTCCGACAGTTTCTACTAAAACGACAGTTTTAAAAAAAGCCCGCAGACGGGCCGACGCCCCACCTGATGGAAAGCGGTTACCATCACCTATAGACATTTGTAACACCAAAGGTGCTACAAATGCATTGCTGCTCTCTACAGGGAGACTGGAGCCTGGTCACTAATGCCAGAACACAACTCAAGGTTGTTATGTATGGCTTCACTTCAGACGGGCAAATAGCCTACTACCTGGCTGTGGGTTGTTTTGTAGCCTCTCACGACAGCCGACTCCGTTCCTGCACGGATATATTTACACTTTTAAATGCTGCGGTACTTTGTGTCCCGGGAACCCCGCGGGAATTTCAAGTCAAGCGTGGACGAAGTCGCGGGCATATCTCAGTTTAAATATAATTATGACGATTCTCTTACCGCAAAACCTACAAAGAGCAACGAACAAACTTCTATTACACATGTACAAAAGTCACTATTTTCTATGCTATTAAGCATTCAGTACAATGGGACAGACAGAAAATGATTGTAGCGAGAGCTTAACGAGTACCAAACCATTAAGCCATGTACACAATAGAGGAATTACTGTTGCCATTTCGGTGAATATTGCAAGTAAGGCTGTGTATACAATACAATCTGTAGAACATTGTTTTTAAAGAAAACCATTTTTGAAATAACAGACTTGGAGTTTTTTACTGGGAAGCTGGCAGACAAGCAGACGGCCCAGTTCATTGAAAGTGGTAATCAGCTAACAGTTGTAATAAACATAATTCCACCATCTACCACGAAATGAGAGGACTGATAAAAGAAACGATCAAACTATTTATTACCGATTGAAAACGGATAGTTGTGTTCTTCAAACTATATTTATGTATAAATATGTGAAAGCAGTAATTTGGAAATTTCTTCGTTCCTTTTCACAGTTTTTGAACTGTATGATTAAAAATTAAAGAAATTTACATAGAATAATAAAATATCGAAATATAATAGTTTCTAAAATTATGCACGTGAAGTTGAATCAAATAATTTCATAAGCATAAATATGTTTTTTTATAATGATAATGCACATAGGATACCCTTTCTCCAGAAAAATGGAATAGTATTCGCGGGAAATGGAACTGGTTTAAAAATACTTAGTGGATAAGCTAAGGTATATTGGTAAAATTAGTGAAAATATTAGAGCCATTTACGAAAAAAAATTGAAGTACGTATCTCTGTTAAAAACCTATGCAATAGCAATAATTTAAAATTTATTGTTAGCTGTTCAATCACATTCATTCCGCAAACAATCATTTCAATTATTTACTTGTAAAACAGACCGTCCCATTCGAAGAAATGTTCTTCAGCTCTTGCACACCTGCCCTTAATCAGAATGCCTACACAGCCACATCCCATTGTCCTCGATAAAACAGAGGCCATAGTGTACACTCGGGTTCACAAAGTGAAGATCGCGCGTCTTTTGTACACCACGTTTTCTCTTTAACACTAAGAATGTTAAACTCGAGTGTTTTATCAAACCGTATTTCTTTATCTTAAGAGCTCAGTGTTTGTTTATATGAGGAAATCTCTTTGACTTTCAACACAACGTTTAATATTTCCTCATATTATTTTATTCCCTTTATTCTGGCTTTCATCGTTTGAGAGGGTTGTTTTGTTCCATGGTCCAATAGGTTCTTTCCAACTATCAACACGTTCGAGAGAAATTAAAGAAGAAGAAAGAAATTATAAGTTAACGGTGTACAATTATTATCTGTGCATGCTTCTAAAGTGTTAACTGATCTTTCTTTTCTTTGACCTGCCAAGCATTTGGGGTCGGAACAATAGGTCTTTTCTTTTCATACCCCTTGCTGTGACATACGTACTCTGTCACACCACAAATCATCATGTCATCGTTCACACAGAAGTGTTAACTAATAAGTAACGGAACATATTTGTGGGCCTCAAGCGGCTGCTTTAATCCCCCTGATAAATCAAGCCTTTGGTGAAAGGGGCCATACATAAATTACGTCATACACGGAGGAGAGGGTCAAAAAAGTGTCGTAGAGGGTTCCTAAATTTTGTGATGATCAAAATCTAATATATAGAAATTTGAACTATTGACGAAAAACTATAAAATATTTCCAACTCTATTTGTATGTGAATAGTGTTTAAATTAATAAAAAATAATTTGAATGGATATAAAACTAATTACGTAACTGCCGTTTATATTTTTTTATTATTAATTAATATTTCATTTTTGACATTGTATTTCTAAGGAATAAGTCTGCACTTGACATATTAACTATAATTATTGTATAATTCTAGAAAAGTAAAGTAATATTAATGTCTGTGGATTGAGTGGGTTACAATCTGTTTTTGCTAATTAGTTGATTTTCAACTTTTAATTACTATTTGCGTGCCTGAAAGGGCAAAAACATGTGAAACAAAATAACATATTGATATCTAATGTTTTTACTAACCATGTTTTTTTAAGCAAATAAATGATTTGATTTGATTTGTTTTGATTTAAAGTCACAGTATGTTCTTAGCACAGCAAATACATAGTTTTAATTTATTAAATACCTTCATATTACCTAACAAGTGCATATATCTAGAATGTCAGAGACGTATAACGTAGTTAAACTCTTCTGACATCCTAGGGCGCCGATTTGCTACTAAGCCCCAGGAAGCAGGGTCGTACCACTTCGTACAGTAGAGGAGATTCCACCGATACCCGAGTAAACAGTGGCGTAAACGTTGTTTTCGAACCCCCGTCCAATTAAATAGACGACATTCATAGCTATCTCAACTGATGTTAAGTGACGATGTGATCTAGAATGGAGCACCCTTATCTTGTAGATACCTATTCACTGGGATGGCCCTAAATGAAAAATTATCAAGAAAATATTCAAAACTCGTGTATTTATAACGACATAAGGTAGAACAGTACTATAATTTATGTACCATCTAAAGCGAAATCCGACTTGAATACATAATGCTCATTGTCATAATAATAATTCATAGCGAATTACACACAAGGGGATCATAAGCTTACATAATTATGCTAAGTTTAATTGAGACAGATAGACTTGTTCAATGTACCTAACAAATATATTTGATTGAACGTTAATGATTTCAGACCATGGTCAAATTTCGATTTGTGTTTTTTTATGTTTACTAGGTGGTTACCGTCGCCTATGGACGTTTGCAACACCAGGGGTGTCACCAACGCATTGCCGACCTCTAAGAAATTTTATAACGCCCTTCTTAAAGAACCCCATGTCAT
This sequence comes from Dendrolimus houi, assembly GCA_039645545.1. Taxonomy (NCBI): domain Eukaryota; kingdom Metazoa; phylum Arthropoda; class Insecta; order Lepidoptera; family Lasiocampidae; genus Dendrolimus; species Dendrolimus houi. The sequence continues at coordinate 22,677,874 of CM077126.1, read as the reverse complement.
AGCGCAAAGGGAAAACCGCGGCGGGAAGTTCCCTCCAGATCATTGTTGTACACGGAATAAATGTTCTAGAGAACCGTTGCGTAGTAGTGCGGTTGTAATAGTATTGGCACCAGATCAAACAGTTCCTCTGTTGACTGATGCTTAGTTCAAGCTATCGTCAAATTGCAACTTAATTTCAAAATACGATGTGTTCTGAGGTTAGCTTGTAAGACATTTTAAATTCCTCGATCAACATGTCAGATGATCAGAGTGCGGTGCCTATCTCGAACAATGGATCAGTCATCATCACCCTAGCGTTAAAATCCGCTGCAATGGAAACAAGGGTCTTTTTTGTTGCTGAATGATTTGGGCTTAATAAAATTTTAAATGAAAAAACGTGATAAAGTGAAGAAGAATGAATGACCTATAGCGTTATCTATTGAAGTTGATAGCTTTTCAGTGCTATTTTTGTTACTAGACTACTATTGTTATTTATTGTATTGGACGAGTTTAGCAGACAGGCAGACGACCCACCTGATGGAAAGCGGTTACTATCGTCTATGAACATTTATAACACCAAAGGTGCTACCAATGTGCTGCTCTCTAACCCTTTAGTTTGAGATTGGAACCTGGCAATCTGCCGGAACACAGCTCCACGTTGTTATGGCAGCATACTCTAGACCAGGGGTGATAGCTATCCAGACGGAGAAATGCCCTACCAACTGACTGTGGGTTGTTTCGTCGCCTCTTGGACAGACCACCCGGCCGCAGCAAATTGTATTCAGTCAGTGTGTCAGAGTCAGGGGGATGTAAGAAGTGAAATAGAACTAATTTAGATTTTTTTTAAATTTTTTTGTTTCTCTGTTTGTACCGGCTAATCTCCGAAAAGACTGGACCGATTTAAATGAATTTATGGTGGTAGCTTATATTCCTGGTCAACATACAGGATACTTTTGATCCCGAAAAATTAAAGAGTTCCCGTGGTATAGTTAAAAAACCGCACCACGCGGACGAAATCGCGGGCATCAGCTAGTTCCTAATATTCTTATTTCATGGTCTAAAGCCACATTATTAAAATAAAGAATTAAGCAGAAGCGAAAAGGGTAATGTAAAACTAACTAGAGTTCATACGAGACCGACATCTGAAATAAAACGATGAAAATATGACTCAAAATACGGCTTTGCAGATTCAGTTTAAGCAGTATGAGTACTTTCTTAGCTTACAACAATTGTAGCAAATATTTTATATTACAATTGTCTCTTCAATATGTTTGAATAAATATTAATATTTTGGAATACCTAAGTATATCGGTTAAATTATAAAATTTAATAGAAACACACCTTCAAGACTTCCTGCATCGACAATAAAATGTCATATTATATTCATGTGAAAATTAAATAAAATTTATTTGTCACTTAAGAACATTTTATTATATAAAATGAACTAACCCGCATTAGACGGTATATGACCGTCTTTCATTTTGGGTGACTCAATCAAAATGGTCAATACAAACATAAACCTCAATCAATCTTAAAATAACAACAATATATTTGCAAAATATAGTAATTTTTATGTTTCACTTTGCATCGACTTCGAGATGTTGTAGAAAATATTTATTTTATTGCTTTTTAGTAACTATTGAAGTCGGTTTTCTTTTTATAAAAAAATATGTTAAATTTGCATCCAACGTATCCCGCTCTAACTTTTAGCCTATGGAATGAACATTTATGACAAAAAATATGTGTTGATTTGAAAGAACCTCTTATACTCTACGCCCTTCACAGAATTTAAGAAATACTTTCAACAAAAAATATTGAAAGAAAGATATGGAGATTGATAAGGTGTGTGGTGCGTCGATGGTGTTTACCTCGTTGGATAGGGTGAAGCACCACTGGCGAGAGCCTATGGCTCAATATATATATATATATACAATATATATATATATATATATATATATATATATATATATATATATATATATATATATATATAGAAACCTTATCATTTACATGATGTGCACGTCAGTATTTTAATCAATATTAAATATTATATTTACACGTTTATGAGATTGGACATTTTTGTTGATTAAGACAAATGCCCAATCTTATTTGAGTTCTAACAGCGATAACATCTGTATTTACATAGCATCACGTTCATGTATTAACCATAGTCTTTAATTATACTAAATTATACATCAATAAATTGGTGGATGAAACGTGACGCAACAAAAGAAAAAATATATTAACTTGAAAAAACGACGCTATACATAAATAGGAAAAAATAATTAAAGAAGAACACATAATACACATAATACATTCACAATAAATTTTACACAAAAACAAACAATCTTGATTCACAAAACACAAAAACATACATAATGACTTAATGAGTAAGGCTTGTACGTCGAGTTTTTTAGTTATTGAGACGTGAGATATTTTTTAATAAATACATTTTTATGGTTCCGTAGCCAGATGACAAAAATACCGGGATTATGTTCTCTTCTATTGAACCCTGCAATATGTGTGGTCTGACGCACTTGTCATATTTATTTTAACCGCCCGGCCTATGCTTAAGAGCGTATCACAAAACGATGAACAGTCTTTATCTCTCAACAACTACGTGCTTCTAATTTAAACTTAACTCTTAATTTATTTATATCCAACTTCAGAATCTACTCTGGACAGTTAAAGTACAAACTCTAAAGGTTAACCACAGGGGTTGGAAACCTGGAATTAGTAAAGTGGACCATAAACTTAAGGGTCGAGTGAATTACTAATTGACCGACTCGAACCTCTGAGAATAGAAGAACCTTACAAGTGTCTCAACTTTGAACTAAAATTAGACTTTAGGCTTAAAGGTAAAATTTCCTTGGCGATTATTTATTGACCAATCGATAAGTTCAGAACTTCAAGTTGTTTATATTAATTAGGACAGTATTCAAAAGCCTCTTGCATATTTTTACATGTCATTATTAGAAGAATACAGGGATATACAAAAGGCAACAATCATGGTGAACAAAACGATGCCTATTACGGTCCTACCTGTATATGTATACATCTCATACAATTAATATATAAACATTTATACATTTTGGTATATTAAGTATTATATATCTATTTAATATATAAAATTTCTGCATGTATACACACACACGCACACACACACATTTATGTATTTATTATTAAAAAGTAAGTAGTTCGTACTATGTGTTACGTATACCACAATCGCCATTATCATCTCAATTCATTTCTGGGGTTGTCTGGAAGAGATCGCTTTTTAGCGATAAGACAAAGTAAGTAAGATCACATAATTAGATATAATTTTAGTCTTTAAGTTCATTTTTGTATTGGCCCATAATAAAGTGTTATCTATTTATCCATCATCTTTGTGACAGACAGTGATCAAGTGATCACCGACGAAAAAACTTATTTATATGTGTTAACTATCATTAAAATAATCTTTTTGATTAAATATATATTAGTTTAAATATTTTACGCTACCACAATTAACTGTAAATTATGTTAAAGATAAATTTGGATTTGTTTAATATCTAGAAAATGTCTCATATTATCGCAGACATAAGCGAAGTCTATCTTACATGATGTCACCATTCTATAATTTCACTTTGGTGGAGGTTGCAGCTAAAGCGTAAAACCTCCGTGTTACAAATATTAAAAAAGATACAGCAATGCGAAATAAGTTTACTTAAAAAATAGCTATTACACGGGTTCAATGCTTTCATAATCTATGCATCAAAAGATAATTTAAATAAAAATACTGTCCTAAATATTGTTGTTACTGAGTAAAAAAAAAAACTCGAGACAACGTCACACGTCTCACAACGTTGAGGTTTTTGCTAGTATTAATTATAATTTTAAGTCTTGTTTTACAGCGAAAACAATTTATCAAAAAGCTATTATTTGAAGACCGCATTACATTTATCAGCTGTGACAATTTAAATCCGTTTTCTATTTTCCACTAAAACTGATATTCCATTAGGGTCTCTACACACTGAAAGACTGGAAGTCGAAGACTTGATTCACTCCACAACATACAGAAATAGGTTACGGTGCTAAATCAAGCGGCATATTCGCAGTTTCAAAGACAAGCGTATATGTGGCACAGACCTTGGGTCACATTGTTACTGCTACCAATATAAGCTATATAAATTACATTTTTAGGGTTCGGTTGTCTTTTAGCAAAAAAACGGAACCGCTATGAAATCGTCATGACTGTATATTCTTATTACAGTAGTAGTTCAGGCAGACGGCCCACTTGATGGAAAGCGGTTACCATCGCTTATGGAAATTTGCAACACCAAAGGTGCTACAAATGTGCTGCTGCTCTCTTAAGGGATAATGGAACCTGGCCACTAATGCCGGAACACAACTCAAGGTTGTTATGACGGCATACTCTCGACCAGGGGTGGTAGTCATCCAGTCGGGCAAATACCCTACCACCTGGCTGTGGGTTGTTTCGTCGCCTCTTACGAAAGGCCGCCCGGCCGCAGGAAATTGTATTCTTATTTATGTAGTTGTAAAAGTACAGTAGTATCATGCAGAATAAAAAGATGGCGTAAAGAGGCATAGGTACATTATACAGCGGTCAGCATTTTTCATTGCGGTTAAAACTTTTTCCCATCTAGTTCCCACCCGCCAAGTAACGTGCGATAAGGAAATTCGTTGCAAAACTCTAGACGAATATTTCTTCATTAGAATGAAGCGTGGATGCTTTCTAATGAGAATACGACGTCATGTGATGCTGATATTGTACTATAATCGCTGATTATTAATTGCGCAGTGCTTTATCCACCTTATGATGTATTCCGCGTATCCGCCGCATTTGTCTCCTTCCAAGCCGATACCTACGTACGTATAGGATACAACGTGCCGTACGTGATCACGGGCGGTACACGGCACACGTATGCGCCAATACGTTATTTCTTATTCTAGCCTAGGTATACCAGGTTTATGGGACGTCATTACCGGTAGCCGCATTTTGTGCCTGATTTTAAAAATAAATCATATATCTTTTTTAGTTACTTCGAAATTGTAACACGATTAAATTGTCGTCGCTAAGGAATTACATTTTTTTATGAAAAAAATGTTTATAAAATGAAAACTACTGGGCCAAACTATGTTAAATTTTCAGGGGACCAAATGGCAACTATTTCGCATCAAACTAAAGAAGAATCACGTAATTTGGATCATAAATCTCAGCGTAATCAGTGTACATACGTAAAAAAATACCCATCAAGTTGAAAACCTCCTCCTTTTTCTAGTTGGTTAAAAAACATTAAGATAACAAAATATCATGGTAGAAGTACTTTTAGGTAATTGTAGTGAAAAAATAATAATTAATGAGTTTTTACACACTTGTTAGACAGTTTTTACACAGTTGTTTGTACAGTCATATAAAATATATGAGTTTTGTAAAATCATAAAAAACCTTACAAAATATAAAAAAGTTCTTTCTCCAATACTTTTCTGGCTATGAGTAGGATATGCCCGCGACTTTGTCTACGCTTGACTTGAAATAATGCCCGCGGGATTCTTGCGAGACAAAATACCACAGCATTTCAAAAATAATGTAATATATCGTTTTAGTGAAAACTGTGTTAGAATAAGCTAATTTTGACACACACAGACAACTAAAAACCGCTCTGGGGAAATTGCTATCGATCAGTGAAAAAACCACATTGGAATTCGCAATTTTTTTCAATCTGGCCATTTCAAATCAATCCCAGAATAATTCCCAAAGGACTCCCGTGATAAAAAGTAGCGCAGATTTTAAGTCTAAGTATTAACTATCGATAGGCGATAACCTTATAGAAATCGGCCCATTAGTTTTTACGTGAATCCCGAACAAACAGACAAGAAATCTAAAAAATGTAATTGCATTGTGTTCTCCTTCGTTTGTATACTCTATTCCTGTTGTATTTTTTTTAATAGCTTCAATTTACAGACACGGCATGTTTAGAATTTTATAATATTATAGACAATCGAGAATTCGACACAATAACATAAAACATGAAGTCAATAAAATATTTAAACAAATTACTTGAGAATAAAATTGTATACACAGGCCGATTTTTTTCTTTTTAAATCTTTGTAATTAAATAAAAGCAACTTAGCTCGGTAAAAGCTTATTTTAGGGACAAGCGTAAATATTTTTTTACTACGAAGTATAAATGGAAATTTGTATTTTTGCTTTATATAGGGGCTTGTTAGAAATAACGAGGGGCAAACATTAGGTTGCTTCTGTAAGATTACGAAACGCCGTATTTTATGATTCACTAGCTTCTGCCCGCGACATCGTCCGCGTGGAATAGTTTAAAAAAAGTAAGTTAAAAAACTCCACCGGTTTTGAAACATTCCTCATTAGTGCTCCGCTCCTATTGGTCTTAGCGTGATGATATATAGTCTTCCTCGATAAATGGGCTATCTAACACTGAAAGAATTTTTCAAATCTTTTTAGTGTCGCTTTTTCGTTTCATCGATTTTCAAACAACAACGATTCTAAAGAAGTTTCACTTTAAAAGTAGTTAAGAAACATCGCTAAAGTTAAGATCAAATTAAGGGAATCCCATACTTGTCGGAGCGGATTCGGCAAATACAAGCCAAAAAGAGCTTTACCCACGACATAAAGGCATCAGTGAAATCTTTCTCATCGGCTAGATGCGGTGCGAATTTGAGACGACTAAAATGGGTGCAATGCCCCCCACATGACTGCCTACACTAAAAATTCTTTTGAACTCTCGTTACATGCATAGCAGTCAACATTAATCTTCATTTATTTCGCGACTTAACTACTACATTGTGTGTTGAACATGAACTGTAGTTTTCAAGCTTTGGTTTAAAATTAATCGCTTCTCAACCGTTATAATCGGTTTTAGTTAACTATTTCCTTCGGAGTATAAACGTTTAAGAGTGTTTATTCCACGAGAATATAGATATAGTAACAATTAATATGACAACAGTTTCTAATATAAAAATGTGTTTGTATGGGATTGAAGACGGCGCTTAAAGGTGTCCAGCAACAACCGTTCATAACCTATTTAACGAACAATTGTTGCTAAAAACCGTTTAATTAAGGTTGTAGTTGAACAAAATCTAAATGAAAAGCTCCTATGCAGACTATAATCGTTTCGACTTTTTACCGGTTTCCAAGCACTGGTAGTATTTTCTGTTATACGTGCATAGCTTCCTTATATAATTTTCCTCTCTACGTTTCTAATATAGTGTAATGTATATAATATATAACAGGCAGCGTTATACACCACAAATATTCTGTGCAAGGTACTAGGAGATACGGTATCTGTAAACAACACAGATACACTGAATTCACCCACACAGAACACAAACACTAGACCGAAGTGACATACGCACACTAACCAGGCAAACACAGACAGTTAGAGGTAGAGCGAGAGGAAGACGAAGAAGAGACACACACACGCACACCATCCAGAATCAAGAATGGGGACATAAATATATCTTTTCCCGTGGGCAACGGGACGGGGTATTTATAAAAAGCGACAAAAGTTGACAGAAAGTTTATTTCAGATAAAATATAATCTTATATATAAAAATGAATTGTAGAAATGTATGTACGAGCATAACTTGAGAATGACTTTACCGATTTTGATGATATTTGTTTTGTGTATTTGAATGGGTCCCCGGATGGTTTAGATTCACAATTGGAATCGGTAGGTGGCGCTGAGATCGGGTTGCAGAATTCTCCTAATCACCTAGACCGATTTTTTCTTTGTGTGTGTTCCCTGATGGTTTAGATTCACAATTAGAACCGGTAGGGGGGCGCTGAGATCGGGATCTAGAATCCTCCTAATCACCTGGACCGATTTTGGTGATTTTGTTTTTGTTTGTTTGAGTGGGTTACCGGATGGTTTAGATTCGCCATTAGAACAAGTAGGTGGCGCTGAGATCGGGTTTTAGAATCCTCCTAATCACCTGGACCGATTTTGTTTTTGTGTGTTTGAGTGGGTTCCCGGACGGTTTAGATTCACAATTAAAACCGGTAGGAGGCGCTGAGATCGGGATCTAGAATCCTCCTAATCACTTGGACCGATTTTGTTTTTGTGTCATGAAACAGTGTTTTAGGAATTCAGAAAATATGGCGATACGCAGTTCGCCGGGTTAACTAGTATCGTATAATGAAGGTTGAAATGAAATGACGCTATACGCAACATTTCCAAGTACAGGCAAATGCATTCACGTTGGGCATTTTCAGTGGTTATATTGTCACGTACCCGGGCATGCGAAACTGTATTGTAGGTATACTCTATACAGTACTATATGTAACAATAAATCAATTACGTATTGCTTGTTAATTCCAGATACCTTGTTAGTGGTTAACCTTTAAATAATAACATCAGAAGCTTACTTTGAAATTGGTTTGATTGTTTCAACTATTGAATGAAGCCAATCACTGCATATACGACATGCTTGATTTAATGATGAATATGTTTTGTGTTGTGAATTACGTCAATAAAAATATTTTTCTTCTTAATGGTAAAATAATCTTAAAATATGTAAATCGTGGTAGTTCACGGTACTCGCTTTCTTATTTAAGAGATGTAGGTTTGAATAGAAAGTATTCGACTTAACTTTTTCTTAATATCATCAATGTTTGAAATCTTAGAATTTGATATGAACCAGCGAAGTCGATATACCAAACTTTTCTTTGAATTGGGTAAATTTATCATATCACACAGTATTTACGCACACAGAACACACACACACATTTTTGTGACTAAAACCTGTGTTCAACCGTCTGTACAATGTGGAGTGTTCTGATGCGCTATTTAATTTGGTGCCTACGTCGACATTTTACTACCGAACCGCTCGCCGGCGACTGAGAGTTCATCCACACTTTCTTGACGCCTGGAAGTCATCCACTGTACTTGGCACACGATATGAGCAAGCTATGTAATGAACTCAATCCCGCAGGTTTCTCAAAGCGCTACAATATGGGGCTCTTTAAAAAGGTCGTAAACAGACATTTAAAGTCTCAATGAAGTAAGCAGGCTCCTTTAATGTTGCAGATGTCCATGGGCGACGGTAGCCACTTGTCACCAAGTGGACCCGTTTGTCAGTTTGCCTACAAGAGAACATAAAAAACAAGGGTAAGAAAATGAGTGAAGATTTTTTTTTGTCTAAATACATGTTCATGTAAATAATACTTGTATATATTCACTTCGCATTTGTATATATTTGATTTAATATTTGGAGGTCTAGATTCCAAAACTGAATCATTATTGAATATAATGCACCCTTAGAGTAAAATTTTATGATATTCTAAATAATATTAAAAACACCTATTAAAATACTCGTATTATCTAGGTAAAAGTATTCCATTAACAACCACATCATTGTCTAACATTAGGCGTGATCATGGTTAAACGTGAACCTATTTATCCTAAAAGAACACCACGTTAACAATGTAAGTTAAACTAACACTTGGATGCGATATGTATAAGGTTATAATCAAACGGAATTCAATAATGTGAAAATTATGATATTACGTTATGTCCAATTTTACATAAACTATTAAATGTAAATGTCACAAGCTTTAAGCTTCTCTGTACAAGAACAAGATTCCAAACGTGATTTGTAAGCATACAGGGTCACTAATTGTCCCAGTCCTTAGGGAGGGTCTAGTCAAGGTCACCGTTTATTCTTGTAATTAATCGACCTCTTCAAGCCAGTTTATGGAGGTTAAGACAAACTGAAAGGTCAAACAAGGGCACAACTAGAAAATTGATGAAGGTAGAATAGTGAAATTTGGCACGACAGCCACAACGTGTGAAGTGTTGATACAATACAATACATAGGCTTCATAAAAGAGAATTTTGAGAGTCAAATCAACTCATACAATTTTATCATTTTAGAAAATGTCACAGGCTCATAGATTTTGCATGAATGTAGTGTTATAGTGTCATAGTTTTATATTAATGAAGGTAGAATAGTGAAATTTGGTACGACAGCCACAACGTGTGAAGTGTTGACACAATACAATACACAGGCTTCATAAAAGAGAATTTTGAGAGTCAAATCAACTCATACACTTTAATCATCTTAGAAAATGTCACAGGCTCATAGATTTTGCACGAATGTAGTGTTATAGCGTCATAGTTTTATATTAATGAAGATAGAATAGTGAAATTTGGCACGACAGCCACAACGTGTGAAGTGTTGACACAATACAATACATAGGCTTCATAAAAGAGAATTTTGAGAGTCATATCAACTCATACACTTTTATCATCTTAGAAAATGTCATAGGCTCATATATTTTGCATGAATGTACTACGATATGACGTCATAGTTTTAAGGAATCAAGTAACTTATTAATTAATTATTGAAATTAGTATTTATTATCCATTTAAGTATGTTTGTATATAAATGTATATATGAATATGCCTGTATGTGTATAATAATATAAATATCTACATTTAAGTATTTTTAGAATATTATGCAACAAATACCCTGGCCTAAATTTTGTGTCATATTCCTCTCTATATCCCAAGGTTGTCTGGAAGAGATCAGTGTCAGTGATAAGGCTGTCATTTATACTTATATCTAAGCTGCTTTTGTGTATTGTTTTACCTTAATTTGATTGTACAATAATATATATTCTATTCCATTCCACTCTATTATATTATTACGAGTTGCAGGACTCGAAATAAAATGCCGCTGGAATTATTTATAGAATTTATTAGAACTATACAAACACGTATAACACAGGTACAAATATAACTGTACACAATCAGTCCGAACGTAATGCACGATTCAATCACACGCGCAAAGTCCGTCACTAACGTCTTGCATCGCTTGTGGCTATCACTAGATTGCCGATTTCTCCATTGGGCCATTGCTTTATACTTCACCGATACAATATGATATGATATGATGATAAAAGATTACAATACACAATGGGCTGTTTTCTAATTACAAATGTTAAACACAAAGTAAGCAAAAGAAGTCCAAATGCCGAAAAGGTAATAAAATGTCTACAGGTCATGCAGGTGTGAATTTGTCTTTTGTCGGCGTTCAGGTGGTAACAATATTATTAAAACTATGTTTTAACGGTTTTAACCGTGGTGTTTTATGTGATCTTTATCATTCCGACGTTTCGGCCACTTTTCAGTAGCCGTGGTCATGGAAGACAAAGATGGATGTTTAACAATCGGTCTTATTAACTCTCTAATATGTGCTGCACAATGTAAAACTTGTATCTCATTCTCTCCCAGGCTTAGTCCTATAGATTTATGTGTTTATCTCTTTTTAGTGTCGTTTTTTCGTTTCATCGAGTTCCAAATCACAACGATTCTAAAGAAGTTTCACTTCAACAAGTTTAAGCTCTTATTACTGTCATCCTGAATAAAATTTTATTTACCGTAGTATAAACACCTTATCTTTTAAATGATTCATAAACCCTTTTCTATTATTAAAAGAGAATAGAAAGGGGATCGGTGCTACTCGTTCATAAATTGATTCAATAAGAACTGTTGAAATTGTCGCGTTTAATTAGGCATTGTCTCTTGCATAGGGTTGTTATGATTTTTACACTTAAATATAATGATGTTGACTTATTTAAATCTTCAATACATCACATATACAAATGCCAATTGGCTTCAAACCCACATAGTTAATTAATTATTTATCGTTGTGGTAATTCTTCCTCTTTGGTCATTAGAGGCGGCGAGGATGTTGGGGCCTCGAGCGAATCTCTTTACCCCGGCTTCTACCCATCGGTGGCGTGGTTAGGAGCCGTTTGAGCCTTCCCGCATAACGGTTGTCTCTCCACGGCTCTCGCTGGCCGGTCTCCGGCCTACTTGGCCATTCATCGGCGTTCGATGGCCATCTTGGGGTTTATGGGTGGTCATCTGCGGCATCTGGTAACCTATCAGCGGCTTTATGGCCTTCGCAACTTCGTAACATCGCCCTGATCAGACGAGCGTATGAGATCGCGAGGTGTGATTACTTACATTATTACATTACACGGATGCCTAGTTAATTTTAAAATTTAACTAATGTTTTTTTCTTATTTATGTTCGCCTGTATTATATATAAATAAATACATTTTATCTATACTTATTTAGTTTTTACATATTAGGTTGGGGAAAAAGTTTCTTCGCATTTTATACAAAAATTCAAAATGTTTTTTTATAAAGTTTATTTACATTTGACTAAAGTATGTAGGTGCCATTTTGTTGGATAACTTTTTGCCATCTTGCAGGTAGGGACGTGATCCCATTGCTATAAAAATTTTGGGGCTTCTGATCAAAAAACTGTGACAAATGGTTTTGGCAGTCCTCTCGTGATGTTAACCTGACACTGCCTAAGGAATTCTGCAGAGACCGAAACTGGTGAAAATCTGAAGCTGCAAGGTCAGGACTATACGGCGGATGCATTAACACCTATAGACCAAACTCTCGTAATTTTTGCTGAGTGGCTAAAGATGTGTGAGGTCTAGCGTTATTATGGTGAAAAACCACACCCCTTCTGTTGATTAATTCCGGCCGTTTTCTCTCAACTTTTTGCTTTAATCTCATCGTTTGTTCGCAGTACAGTTCAGAATCGATGGTCCTGCCTGGCGGTAAAAGCTCATAATGAATAATGCCCTTCCAATCCCACCATCACCTTGTTGCGAATTAACCCGGGTTTCGCCACAGTCTGTGAAGCCTGACCGGCCTTTGACCACGATCTTTTTCGCACGTTCTTGCTGTACGTGATCCACTTTTCATCACCAGTTATCAGTTTCTTATCTTATCTTATATCGTATCTAATAAATAGCCGATCTTGCTCCACTTTTTAAAAAATGGCATCAATTTTGTCCATAACAGGGCGACCAGAGCGACGTGCATCTTTGATATCAAAATTTCCGGATTGAAAACGCTTAAACCAAATTTACTCTCACAGATACTGCATTAGGTCCATAAACATCACAATTTTTTCGCGGCTTGTGTTGCATTTTGACCTTTTCTGTAGTAAAATTTTAAAATGTATCGAATTTCTTCATTAGATTCACTCATTTTAACAATAAGAAAAACAAATGAAAATCACACATTTTCCTAATCTGAATTTGGAATTGTCTTCTTTAAAATCAAAACTTTTTAATGATACCAAAACCAGCCAGATACAAATGGTATATATATATATATATAGCCAAAGAGATCTTATTACAAGTTCATACATACTATATGCGAAAAGACTTTTTCCCCAACCTATTACATGCCCATATAATGGAAAGTTGTTACCGTTGCCTATAGACGTTTGGAACATTAGGGGCGAAGCTAACTCGTTATTTTGATTACATTATTAAATCCCTTCCACTGGACATACAGCTTTATCCGGCCTTGTATATCTTTTTAGGGTTCTTTTTTATATCTTTTTTCTTTTTATTCTTTTCTTTTATTTTAGAAAATAATTATATCAAATTAAGCGAACGCGTTGCTAGATTTTAGAATGGGTAAGAGGGGGTGGGATAGGCTGAATGGGTAAGAGGGGGCGGGATAGGCTGAATGGGACGGGGGGTGTTTAAAAGGGATGAGAAAAAAGTAATTTGGGATAGAAGGCGGGTACATGGCACACATCGGAACGGTGAGTCATTGTACCACGATTAGCTCAAGGCTGTTTGATGGCGATATTCTGTGAGAGTGTCGTATCACACCGATTGAGCCAGCCTTACGAGCTCTAATCAAGATTATTTATTTACTCAGGCGCATAAAACAGAGTACAACACAAAATTGCCACTAAGTCTCAACGATTATAATATGAGCTTTTTGATCTTCTTAACATACACGCACATCTACAACAGACTTGTGCTGATAAAATATTAGATACAGTAACAACTTAAGTTCCGACAAAAACAAGATCCATCTGCATATCTGTAAAAAAACACATTTTATTACCTGTCGGCATTCGAACTAATTGTAATTATTTTATGATCGTCTTCTTTTGTTTACTTATTTATTGGTTATTGTGGGGAACAGCCTATTGTGGTCATTTATGGCCGCTTGCAGGCATCATTAGTCAGGTGTGCGGATTACGATTTCTAAGAAATTACGTCACCGCTTGCTGGGCAGGCATATTTGTATTTGTGCAGTATAAAAATGATGGCTGGAGGAGGCAGTCGAGCGAGAACCTCGAGCGAATCGAGACGTGTGTACTACAATGGGGAATCTAATAGTGACGGACTTTGCGAGTTTTATTGAATTACGACTTTCTGCATTACGTTTGGACTTGTTATGTTCGGTTATATATGTACCTGTGTTATACATGTTTGTATAGTTCTAATAAACTCTATAATACTTCCAACGGCATTTCAATTCGAGTCCCGTAACTGGTAACAATACATGTACAATCTAAAATGACACAACGAAGTGTTAAGAGAACTTGCTTTTAATACATGCAGTGTTAGAGACAATGATAGTACAGTGATTTTAGCTTGATTAAAGAATAATTTTGGCTACGCATCTTTTAAAGTTCAAGATATCGCTATTAAAAATGTCTAGTTCAGTATTAGTTATACTGATGCTATTATATAGCCGACACATTCTTATTATAAGGTTAAAATGGAAAGTATTATTAATATGAACTTATTATACATATATAATGATTCCAGTGTGTGAAATATGTGTTTATTACCAACATTTTAAAAGTACACACGTATAATAAAAGTGAGTTACAACCCTAAAGCACTCGCTGCAGCTGCTCGATTTTATATCAAGTATTTGCATACAGATTGGAAAGTTAGCTATGAATCTCTTTACTAACAATGAACCATCTTATAAGTAAAAATCAATACGAAGATTGTATATTGAATTGTTAATATCACTTATACCACTGTAAAAGAAATATTCATTATCATCATCATCATTAACATTATATTAAATTATTAATATATATCAACGAGACTAATATTTCTAAGTTAAGGTTGCATAGAACACCTCGCTTTTTGAAGTGATAACATCTTATGGGAGGGTAAACCGCTTCGTTACGTAACGCATTACGGCGTCAGTCTATCTGGCTTCCCTTTCTCTCACGCATACAGCAGCGGTAGGCAGGCTCCTCCTCTCTCACTGTAACCCACGCGCTATATACATAAAATTTAAGTAATAACCTAAGCTTTTATCAAGTTAAACAATTTCAATATTAAATAGTTCAACATATATTAGTTTCAAGTTATCACTTCTGTCGGGCGTCCTGAGACGCACACGTTTTTTTTTAGTGATAATGCAGTCAGTTTTATAAACTTTGCGTCTTCTATCTTTTAAGTTATTACCTCACAGTCTTTAAACTTCAATTTTGATATTCATGCATACATATGTGTATATCAATGGATAATTTTTCATTTCTGTATAATTGAAATGTATCACGATAATTTAATCCTAATCATCTTAATACTTTCGACGCATTTGAGTATCTACGTAGATATGAAATAATTTCAAATTTGTAGCATAATTTTATTTTAGTAACAGAACCCTAATGAACTCGGATACATTTAACGTTTTTAATTAAAGACTTAAATTGATGAAGGAATTATGTACGAAGACAAATAGATTAAACAACATTTTGGTGTTTATTTTCTCAATATTTACCAAGTTCCCTTCATCCATTCACGTCTTCAATTGTCAAATGTGCTCTGTAATTTCTACTGACCTCGTTATCCCAAAATAAACGCTTCATTAAAACTGTCAACATTCCTTTTAGACATTACCTTAATACCTTAAACCCGATACACCAGCGTTACGGTGCAGTACTTCAATGCAACTTGGGTTTGCGTGATGCACGCCACAAAGCTCCTAATATTGATACAGTACATCGCAAGTAATACAACACCTGTTATTAAAATGTGACCTAAATCAAAAGACGTAAAGTACACTTTCGAATTCTGCAGTTTGGTTGTTGTGCCATTTAAGAATATAATATTCGTGTCTTATCGAGCAAATTATACAATCTGCAATTTATGCTACAAATAGAAGTCTGAAAGTGATTCACCAGATACTGAATATCCATTTCAATTATTTTTGTAGTTCTGAAAATTGGTAACACAGCTTGCTAATAAATCCAATAAGCATCAAATCAAACTTGTGTAGCCCGTCCGGATAAAATTAGTAATGAGTATGTACAGGCTAGTTTCAAAATTGTTCCCATCGGAGACAGAAGTACTAAAAATCACCTTCGTTGGTGGTCAATAAATGAAGTGAAAACCACAAGATGCAAATTGCTTTAGACATATTGGAAGAAAAGAAAGAGGTAGCTCGCTATTGATCTGGTGGACGAACATTGAGAGAGATCTCAGGAAAGCCCGAACCGACAACCTAAGACCGTATGGTTTGGTGCAGGAAACTAAGGAGACTAAACCTCAAGTAATTGGATAAGGGATGGAAAAAGAAGAACTTAATATCAAACCATTTAAGATGCCGTAGCCGTATTGGCTAAAATGGAACCTGGGTGATAAGGGGGCCTTGTGGATTGCAAGAAGATGTAATAACAAAAGTTGGAAAAGTTTGGAGTAGTTTCGGCATATAAAGATAGATAATGGATGAAAGGAGACTGGCAAAGTATATGAAAGCAGTGTGAATGATAGAGTTGGTGTTGGTACACCGCGGTGTACACTACGATCAAATTGTAGATTTTCAAGAAATATCACATAAAAAAACCTATAATAAGGGTAATGTATGAAGAGATTAATGAAATTAGATAAAGCCAACGATCTATGTCAAGATGCAAGTACCCATCGTTTCTGCTTACTCTTATGGGAAACGGGAATGACAATTTATGAATATAACGTACCGAAATCGTATAACAAAATTATAATAGTGGGATGTATATTATTTCTGAGACCAGCACGGGATTAAATTGATGACATACGTTCTACCCCAACTAACAATACACTGTAGTAACAAGATTCCTTAATTAGGATCAAGGCAGTAGCAATCAAAATTGTACAAATGACTGCATAATGCTAGTACTCGAATGTCAAAATAACACATGTCACCGGTATGTCAGGCACAGTGTTCGAGTAATTAAGCCGTAAATACTGGAGCGTGCCGTCAGTTCAGGTTACTACTGTTCGAAACGTGATTTAATTGTGACGTGTGAATGTATTGTTTGAATTACACGCTCAGAACAAGTAAAGCTATAGAGACTATGTGAAAATAGAAGCTAAGCAAGAGCTCTTTTATTCACATAAAGTAATACAGTACACATGATTGCGAGTGAAACAAGAGATGTCTTAGGTCTCTATTGTTTCGGAAGAGTCGCAAGAATATGTTAACATGTTCTAACTCCTACAATAGAGTAGTTAGACAACCAAGTCAATCGAGGCACATTTCATTATTCACGACGCCGAAGCCTCCACATTTTTTACAAGAATAACAAGTTATGACGTCATACCTTAAACAAGTTAACAGTGTGGTGTAAGGTAAGTAATTTTAGAATTAATTGCAACACATGTCATTTACGCTATGTTATTCTAATAATGCTGTTGAATTAAAAATACCTTTAATAAAAAGAAATGTTTTATTTCAAAAACATTCGATTTAAAAAAAAAAGTCCTCATGTCCGTTGGCAGCGGAGTTCGAGTCCAAGCTCCAATGACAGAGAGAGACATTCTCATAGTGCCGTGTCCAGTACTGAACCTATGTAGATAACGGTAACACCAATTATTAATATTAATGTGTGTGGTTGTGAATATTTCCGAACGTATTAGTGGTTAGCATAGAGTAGTTGAGAGTGTTTCCGAACGATGTGTACGATGTGTGAGCAAGATAGATAGATGATGAATAAAAGAAAAGTTTTGAAAAACAATAGACGGTGATGAAAATAAGACAAGGGACGATCGAAGGAGAGCGTGGGTTGAGAGCTAGTGCTGGATAAAGGACGATAGCTGGTATAAGAATATAAACAGTAAAATGTGTTACTCGAAGATGTTGTAAGATGTTTTAAGAAGATTAAAGTTTTGTTTCAATTTGGAACAACTCTAGGTATTTCAACAACACATTAATGTGATTGAACCTTGTCAATAATATTGTTACGAGTTGCGAGACTCGAATTAAAATGCCATTAGAATTACTACAGAGTTTATTAGAACTATACAAACACATATAACACAGGTACAAATATAACCGAACACAACAAGTCCAAACATAATGCAGAACGTCGTAATTCAATAAAACGCGCAAAGTCCGTCACTTATTAGATTCCCGCCTGTAGTACACACGTCTGGTTTCGCTCGTGGTTATCGTTAGTCTGTCTCCCCCTCCATCAGGACATAGTTTTATACTGCACAAAATGCAATGTCCCCGTATCTAAGTCAGCTTAATCCGCCCCACCTGGCTAAAGACTCGGCCGCAAACTGCCATAAAAGAGTACAATAAACAATGAGCTATTTTCTAATAACAAATTTTAAACACAAAGTAAACAAAAGAAGAGAATCATAAAAGAGTTTCAATTAGTTTAAATGCCGGCAGGTAATAAAATGTGTTTTGTTTCAGATATGCAGGTGGGTTTTGTATTTGTCGGGACTTGTAACAATAAAATTTTTGCATAAGTTTCATATTTGGCCTACGCAAGTATGACCATAAAAAAACTCAAGTGGTTGCCAATTCGATTTCGCCGGAATACTCACATCCTTTCTTTTCTTTGTAGTATTTTATTTGTCCCAAGTACTCCTGATTACCTTAAACAACGTTTTGAATTTCTTTCGTGTTCTCATAATTTACGCCCTACTACTAAACTTAAATTGAACACTCCTGCGCATAACTCAACTTTTTACAACAATTCTTTTACTGTTAAGGCTATACAGCTTTAGCATACGCTTCCTGTTACTATCAGACAAGCAAAATCGCTAGCGATATTTAAAACCATAATCAAAAAATACTACCTGTCGTTGGAATATGATACTTATTATATATATATATATATATATAACTTATTTATGTATTTATTATTAAAATGTAAGTAGTTCGTACTATATGTTACGTATACCACCATCGCCATTATCATCTCAATTCATTCCTGGGGTTGTCTGGAAGAGATCGCTTTTTAGCGATTAGACAGCCCTTTGTACACAACTAGATATAATTTTAGTCTTTAAGTTCATTTTTGTATTGGTGTATAAAAAGTGTTATTTATCTATCTACCTATCAAAATCCAAACAATATAAAGATCTATTGATAAGTAGTTCAATCGCCATCGCTATTATCTCTAAAGAATCGCCATTTATCTTTGAAAAATAATGAAAACGCCGTTAACGATCTCTGAAGGCGAGTTATTATTATTCCTTCAGCACAATTGGGCCGTTCCCATTAATCTGAAACTAATTTATTAAATGGCTCCTAAGGAAATTACTTCGAATTCCGTGATATTAGGGGAGAAATAAGGCGTCATGTGTTCCTACAAAAGAAGATTCTGCGATAGAACGAGTTCAGTAGATTATTTGCAAAGAGAACGTACCTTGAATGTATCAGTGGGGAGAATTTTCTATAAAAGGAGAGGGATACGCTTTTATACATTCTTGGGCCTAGGTTGTAAAAAGATGAGCGCTATTTTCAGATTTCTTTTTATTATGTTGATATGTTTTATAATTGTAATGGTATTAGTTATTTTTAATGAATCAATCGTGTGGTGTAAGTGTATTCATATAATTAATTGTTAAAATTCATTCACACAAATCGATTATGGCAATCAATAACTTATTCTATTTGTGAGTTTCCTTTTAAGATTTCCCGTTTCCAGATAGAACTTAGGGCGGATGGTTTCCGTTTTGTAATAGAAAAATATAACGCCTTTTTAAGTCATATCTCAACTAATATCTTTGGCCCAAATGTCACTGTCTCCTTTATTAATTAATTTGTAATTTTAAGCTTTTATGTGTAAAATATAGAAGGTTAGCTTCAAAAAAGTTATTTTCTCCGCCCTACAAGCCAATAAGGACGATTTGTCAATTGTATTATAAAAGTCACCCATCATCTAAATCTATTGGGTTTATAGGGATGCAATTTGATAGGAAATTGTCTCCTATTTAGGCGTATATAATATGCTGTCGCACATTCGTCTAGTGATTGTAGTGAAATCGTAAAAAATATACATTAATTGTAGTTTTCATACACTTTTAGCAATTGATTGTGTATAGAATGATACGCACTTGGCCAAGATTAGCACTTTCCGACGAGAGTTGCTATCTCCTGAATAGGCAAGAGTCACTTCGAAAAA
Source organism: Dendrolimus houi (assembly GCA_039645545.1). NCBI lineage: Eukaryota > Metazoa > Arthropoda > Insecta > Lepidoptera > Lasiocampidae > Dendrolimus > Dendrolimus houi. The sequence goes on along the minus strand of CM077126.1, from coordinate 22,657,651 downwards.
ATAAATCAGAAATCTATGTAATATCATTTAAATGACTATGAAGAATAAACGTATTTAGAAGGAGCCTATAAATAATTACATTTTTGATTCATTACCAGATAATTTAAACTTCTTTCTATGTATACCAACAATATTTCTGCCTCTTCACATACAGTCCCCGACAGCTAACTGTCGAAGGTGATTTCACCTCTCTCACACTTCTTCGTTATATTGGAGCTAAGTATCACCTAATCAACGATGCTATCAAATACGAAAACAAAATGCTTTATTCAAATACGTACACTATCAACTCCTCAGCAAAATCACGTCCTAACATTATTCCGAACTAATAGCTTAAATGGGTCTTAAGAAAATTACTCCGAACTTCGTCGAATTAACGAGAATTAAGACGACAACCAGCCGAATGTAGTGGATCACGATAATAGGGTGCCGCTTGCGTAATAGTTTCGATACGAAACTTCTAACAAATTCTAAGAATTCCGTATTATACTATTCATTCAGTAATATTTAAATGTGAAAATGATTTTAATTTGATATTTTGTGTTGGTATTGTACACCAGTACCATTTCCCCCATTTCATTTACTACTCCACATCACAACTACATACGGTATTAGAAGAGACATTTAACTGTTTATGTTTGTTCTATGGGGAGTGTTACAATATCCGTGCAGGAATGGAGAAAGAATACAATTTCCTGCGGCCGGGCGGCCTGTTGTAAGAGGCTACAAAACCACCCGTAGCCAGGAAGTAGGGCATTTGCCCGACTGGATGGCTACCACCCCCGGTGTAAAGCATGTCGCCATAACAACTTTGAGTTGTGTTCCGGCATTAGTGACCAGGTTCCTGTCGCCCTTCAGAGAGCAGCAGCGCATTTGTAGCACTTTTGGTGTTGCAAATGTCCATAGACGATGGTAACCGCTTTCCATCAAGCGGGCCGTCTGCCTGTCTGCTGAACTCCTGCAATAAAAAAAAATAAAACACCCTGATGAATTGTTAGTTTTCTTATTGCTGGTGTAGTACACCGATAGCCTATCAACTGTTGTTGATAGGCTATCGGTGTACTCCATGGCAAGTGGCCAGTGACCCAGAGGCGCTGCAATGTACTGCCTTAGCACTGATACTGGAAGACAACATAAACTAAGAGGCCACAAAATAACCCACAGCCAGGTGTTAGGGTATTTATGTGTGTGGATGGCTACCAGCCCTGGTCTAGAGTATGACCGCATAAACTTTGAGTTGTGTTCCGGCCGGCATTAGTGGCCAGGTTTCAGTCTCCCTTAAGAGAGCAGCAACGCATTTGTAGCACGTTTGTTATTACAAATGTTCATAGGCGATAGTAACGTCTTTCCATCAAGTGGACCGTCTGTCTGTTGATCTCATGCAATAAAAAAAAACTAAAGGTTGTTGTCGGCTTGCTGTACCAGGCGTGATAACCATTTATATGGACTAATGCCTTCTATCACCTGGCTGGGGATTGTTCTTACGACAGGCCACAGACAGAATGTAGTGGAATGGGTTGTTATAAATAAACGGCGTGTTCTAGAAAAGATTGTTTATTCACTCATATGTACATGATTAACATTGTGACGATCTCACGCGTCGCGGGTATGGGTGATGAAGGACAGCTGCATCTCGAAGCGCGTCGCATGACGTTCGATGCAATTCGTTGAGTAGGCAATGTTCCCACAGTATTAGTATTCTTTTTTCGATCTAGTTGGTGGCTTAGCCGCCATTACACACCCACAATTTCTAGACACTTAGCATGCATCCACCGTACGTGATCATTCTTTCTTGAGGTACGTGAAATAAAACTTATTCCTGCATTTTACGTAGTACCAAAATATGAGTTTCTTCAAAACAGGCGTAATCGGAAATTTTAAGTCTGAACAAGCCAACTTATCGGCTTCTATTGATCGGAGGATTGTATCTACCTATTTACTAATAATCTATTTCTCGCAGAAGACTCTTCACATTTAAATATTAAACTTGGAAACTGTCAACAGAATTACGTAGCACCTTGAAAGTTAAATAAAATTGTTCCGACACGAATATTCCGACGCTTATCGAATTGCAAATAACTTGAAGTGGTCTTTCCAGTTTTCCATTTTTTGCCGCCAAAATATTTTAAACAATGGAAAAACATGGAAACGTTTCACTTTCTCTCTGTCAAAATTTGAATTTTAAATATCAATTTGTGTAACACAGATTAAAATTAAACGACATATTTTAGATAAGGTCTGTATTTAAATTTTGTTCGGTGTTCTATTTTTGGAGACAAATTTTGCGAAATATTTGTAGGGGGACCCGACTAGGGTAGAGGAGCGAGATGGAATGCTCCTCCGTCTCAAATTGAGATCTTACAGCGAAGCTAGTGTCGTTCCTCGCAGGCGTAGGTCCATCTGTTATAGTTGAAAATTTGTATATATTCTTTGTATGTTTCGGGAAACGTTTGTGACATCTATTATTGTATTGCGCCATCCATTGGCTTGTAAGTGTTCCACTACATATTATTCTTTTTTAACTAAGGAAATATATAAGGAAAATCATTAAAGGAAAAATACAAAATCTGATATGCGGTACAAATTAATTATTCATTAGACATACCTACTGGATGTCATTTTGGAGTAAAAATAATGCTGAATTACATTGAGTAAGAAAACTGACTAATGGTCGTTTCCTGTGTCTTACTAACCGTTCATTTGCCCTACTATTGGTTAAATTTTGACATTAAAAGTAATATCAAATTTCTACCGATGGTAAGGCGAGTGGATAAATAGTAAGATATAGGAACTAGCCATGGGAGGTGAGATTCTTGGCCTCGATCCGAAATTACACTATTGAAAGGAGACGCGGGTTCGTTAGCCACTAATCTTCCATGGCTTCCTTGTAATTAAGTCCTTTCATTCAGTTAATTATGTAAATACCTGCGGTCCCGGCAGATGTTGTTCTGCCCTGAAAAAATAAAAATCTAGCACCCAATCCCGGCGCCACCTACTGGTACTATTTGTGAATTTAAATCATCCGTGGATCCACTTAAACACACAAAAAATTCATCAAAATCGATAATATTGTTCTCAAGTTATACGCATATATATTTTACTATTCAGTGTTGTTTATATAGAAGATTCGTGACTTCCTTTATATGATTATTTGTTTCATCTTAACAGTCTTGTGAAGACACATATAGATTACAATTTTGACGAACTCTGTGATTGAGTGCTCTGAATCTAGTGGCCCCCTAGATCACTTCAACGCAAAGTTCTTTGGATAGATTCTAGGATAGCATATTCTCGAACAAACTTTCCGTCATTAATGGGTGTCTGGGATCGGCTCGACAGTTGTCCTTCGTATATTACAAATTAAACAAAAAAATGGTTATTTATTCCATTAAACAAGGCAAATAAAAAAGATTGTGAGAGCATTCAACAAGACATTTTTTTGCCTCTACGGCGTACAAACTACTTACAAGCGTTACTTGCTTAGTTTGGGAATATAAAGTGTGTAATTTACATGTTTTATTAAAAAAGGAAATGCACATAGGATACTTTGTATCTTGATAAACGGATCCAAAATTTAAGCGACCGGATTCATGTTGTTACGAGTTACGGGACTCGAATTAAAATGCCGTTTGAAATTACTATAGAATTTATTAGAACTATACAATAACATAGGTACAAATATAACCGGACGCAATAAGTCCAAATGTAATGTACAATTAAATAACACGCGCAAAGTCCGTCCCTATATCGCTTATCGAATGTACACGTTTTGCTTTGATCGTGGTTCTCGTTAGACTGACTCACCCCTCCGTTAGGGCATTGTTTTATACTAACTATACGATACAACAATCGACATTGTGGACTGGATCTTCCAAGGACTACACCTGGCTATCGACCATCACAAAGGATTACAATACACAATAGGCGGCTTTTCTAATTACAAATTTTAAACACAAAGTAAACAAAAGAAGATCCAATGCGGGCAGATAATAAACCGTGCTTTATGGCCGGCACGTGTGCATTCACATTTGGCGTGATTCGTGGAATTTTGGCTAAGTTCTTTGGCTAAGAATTTTAGCTCCTTGCCTACAATCCGCCAGTAGTAGTAAGTAGTAATAGATTGATTCTAATCCGCTTCTTGTGGCGGTAGCGAGATGTATAGGATAATTATAACATTTCTATATATATATATATATATAGAAATGTTATAATTATCTTATATTATATGTTATGACGACTGAATATATATATATATATATATATATATATATATATATATATATATTCAGTCGTCATAACATATAATATAATATGCAGTTCTTATGAATTCAGTCACAGTACAGATAAAAATGTCAATTTGTTGACATATCTTGTTTAATGTTCGAAAGACCGTGTCATCGGCGCCTTATTAAACAAGTTGGTCCTGCCTTTTGGTACTACGAACATTGGTGGTTGCCTACGTCTCATCGCAAAATTCGCTGCAATTTTGAAAAATGAAATTCCTAGGTATTTCTTTTTGTGATTTGCCATTTCCTCATTTTGGTTATTTTGGTAATTTTAGTAGTTTTTACAGTATAGTAGTTTTCGTAGCCTCCTCACTCTTTTCTACTAAGCGTTTTAGATATAATTATGTTCGCCTGTATGTTCTCTGAAGTTTCACTTCTACTGCGTATGAACCGCACACATACACATTTTTTTTTTCAAATCCGCCTGGACATTCTTGCCAAAGGAGGATTCGAACTCAGAATCTTTAGCATATTTTAGGAATACGGCATCAAATATTAAAACGTAAAGTACTACTTCAAACAAAAAATCTTGTAAATCAATTCTTAGAAGCGAATTTAATTTGCCGTAGCTTTTCCTTGTATTTCCATAAATTGAACAGAGAGGATTTTCGATGTAGATTAATGTATCGCTGAAACCAACCGGGTTAAAAGCCAACGCCTATCTGAGTAAAAGGAAGAATGTGTCTCGTAAAACAGTTTTATGTGTGACCGCTAACGTACACAATTACATCGCCCTATTGTTTACACCAAGGCGCCATTGTGTGCCACATTGTTTGGAGAAATTGATGTCAGTAATAATTATTAGTTAAACTTTGAACATTTTCTTGAGTGTTCACGTTTATTACATAACGGAACATGTGTAAACAAAATTAATAACGTGATTAATTACATTTCTTATCTCTTGTCCTTACAATATATCACTGAAACTAATAATTTGTTTCTTAGATATGTGTATTTATTGAATCATTATTACTGATATATCTCTCTTTACGAAAATATAATTTTAGCGCTCATGTGTCGCACGCTTGGATGTCAATATAAATCTAACTTTTTACGTACTTGTAGCGGGTAATATAATAAAAGACTATATTACTATACCGCACATATTTAATAAAAAATATAAAAAGAATATATACGATATTGGGGATGAGTTCCTAATTTTTTTATTTTTTTGCCTTGGCAGACGTTTTACTTTTTTCTGGTGCCAGTACCGCCCTGAAGTGTCCGCAGGTCCAGAGGTGTGCTGAGCTCGGTATGCTGGAGGGATGACGGGAGGAGGCGCACTACTCAATTAGTCGCCCGAATTGTCCCTCGCACTTCACTCCAGTCTCCAAGATGAGGATTATAAAGAAAAAACCTGGAATGTACGTCCAGTGTGTTATTAAAAAAAACTAATAGCTTCTAAACGTCGGCCACCTCGGCAAGACAACAAAACAGGGCGAAAGAGCATAGTTAGTGAGGTGGCCAAGCGGAAGGCAGACGGAGTTACAGGAATGATTTTCAAATGAGTTAAATGATTTTGAAAGAAATGAAATTGAGTTTAACAATATGAAAATGCATGAAAATACGATTATTTAAAATATGTGAACTAAGAAATAAAAGTAAGCATACTCACATGCACGATTTAATGAGATGAAATAACTATAATACATTCGTGGGTGAAACAACTACTATCAAGAGGCTTATATTATAGGCTTCAACACTTACCCAAAACGTGGGTTATAACACTAATGTATAATTTAAACAATAATCTTTATCGATGTTAAGATACGAGCAAAACTTTATATGAATGACGTGTTGGTAGTTTCATGTACAACGCAATACTCTCTCCGAGCATCGATGTCCCGTCAAAACGCGCGGCCTGCGGGCCGCCGACCGGTTTCTTAGCCCACTAAAAGTTAGTTAATCACTCGGCGATGCTCGCGTTTATTATTTTTAATGTGATATTAATATTTATTTTAAATTTTGATAATTATTTTTGAAATATATGTAATATTACGTTACACTGTTACGAATTTGTAAGGGATTTGTAGGATGTAAATTCTAAAATGCCGTTGGAATGATCACAGAGTTTATTAGAAGTACGTACACACACGTAATTCACAGTTCTTACAAGTATAGCCGAATACAACAAAACCAAACCGTAGGGTAGAAAATCGTTATTATAGAAATCGCGCAAAGTTTGTAGTTATAGAGTAGTGGCTCCGAAAGTTCTCGACTAACCGTCATCTATTTGTATATAAGACATGGCCGCCTAGCAACATGCCGCCCACTGGTTCTTGATCGTTAAATGGTCAGCTTAATGGCTTCCAAGAATTCGCATGAATAACAATAGAGGAAAGAAGGTTTTATGACGTCTAACAACGGCGTGAACAAAGAGATTAGCGCGAACAATAAATCACTCAGATTCAAAGGGGTAATAAGATACCTACAAAGGATTAGTATCGGCTTGCAACAGTACTATATTATGTTAACGAATTATTGATTGTTATATCATCTTAAGTAACTAACTCCGTTCGCTCAGCGACCCAAAGTGAGTTTTGGACTCCGAAACGAGAACACGCTACTATCCTCTATTCTGCTCAATGTCTTGCCAGCTGTGGGCTTTTAGTGCTGTCAGGTCAGTTTCCACTCTGTCCTCCCAGCGATACTTGGGACGACCAACCGATCACAGACCGACTGGTCGCCCCAAGTATGCTTTCTTCACTCCCTGATCTTCCTACATCCGTGCTACATGGCCGAGCTAGTGAAGACGGTGAGATTTTATCTCCCCAATTATGTTGGGCTCGGCCATGCGGTCTTCTATTTTTGGGGTTGGTTCGGACGACCATCTTCTGTCATTCTTGGGCCCAAGATTTTTCTGAGAATCTTCCTATCTGCGACTAACAATTTTATATTACACTATACTATATTAAACTAACTTAAAAATAAGATTAAATACGAAAATAAACTAAGTAATAAATGGTAACACGAACATATAAAAAAAAACCATATATCAAAGCTCGTCCAGCCCCACCAGACCACTGTCGCTGGGCATTGTACCTAGAAGGCTGGCAGCATTACCTCGCTGGATACAAAGGCTAATTAATCCTTTGAGCGAGGTAAGCTCCAGCCTTCCGGTCTCTTGTTGTATCGACCAGACGTTTTTTAATATTTTTAAATAATTTGTGGGCACTTGGCCCCCATGGGCCCAAAGTCTCCACCCCAAAGGGCTCAAATATGTAACTTGTTCCAAGGTTTGCATATTTGAGCCGTTTGAAATTTTCGGCAGAAGTGGCAGTGCGACCCGCCCCAACTTTGGACCCCTGGAGATGAGAAGGCGCTAGTGTGTCGACACAGGTAACGTCCCACACAAGCGGCCTTCCCAAGGTCCAGGGAATTAAAGTCATGCTGTCGGGTCTCTTGCCATCGTCGCGGACCAGGCCATTCGGTTCGAGAACGGCTGGCACGTCGGCGCTGACAAGAGCTCGACGTATTATATCGTTGAGGCCGGCCGGCATGTCGCGGAATTCTGCCTGCGCTTCTGCCACACGATAGGCCATGGTGGCCAAGCCGGTCGAGGGCCCGGCCGCGGCGACAGTTATGTGGCTCGCAGCAATTTGCCCCAAGACGAAGGCAGATTGCTGACCTGAATGTGGCTGCATCCATTAATGTTCCTATAGAAGGTGACGGTAGGGCCTGCAACCAAAGTCCTGATTCCCATACAGAGATAGCTAAAAGACGGACTCGATCTACAGAACTAGTCGACGTTTCCAATAGTTTTTTACGTGACAGTTCGCAGATCGGTCCGTCCCAGAACCCCTGTATAGAGGGGACAGTCGGCAGACTGCTACCCGGACAAGCCACCAGCCAAGCATTCCTGGCTTCAGTTGATAGTGATGACTCCAACTCTGCACGAAGTATGTATTGTACGACTTTTTTGGTGCTATGTACTGAAGACAGGAATGCTGGAAGTGCCACACTCGAAATTTTGCGTACACCCAGACCACCAAACCTGGTGGTCCAAGCTTCGCTACCAGTGGGTAGCGAAGCTTGGGCCCAGATGCGTTCTTGTAGGTCAATGTTCAAAACGTTGATGAGAGTATTTTTTACGATGTCGTCAAGTGTCTGTAAAATTATTGGATGCTTCCAGAGTTGACAATATCGTAAAAAATGTGTGAATTTTGGAACAAATAAACAAAATTTAACTATCCAAAATGCCATGTGGCTGTTAATTTGGAGTAAGCGGTCCGAACAAGAATTAAAATTTTGAATTTTATCGTTTATAAACGACGGAATCGACTCATCCTTAACTGGTGAACCTAGGAGGCGAAGAGAGGTATCGTCAATGATTGTAATATTTGGTGCTATAAGGTTAAATGTTTGGATGATCTCATCCTTATTTGAGGACGCAGGAGGTATATAAAGTTCACATTTGGACAAATTAAGATGCAAGCCGATTGATTGGAATTCAGATATAATATATTTCAAATCTCTCATACATTGGTTCTCCTCCTAAATGTCAGTGTCTCCAGGCTTCATTGTACATCAAGATTGGTCTAATGACAGTTTTGTAGATGCGAATTTTAGTTGTCCTGTTTAGGAGCCTGAACACTAACATCTTATGTAAGGCAGCACTGGACCTGAGGACATTTATAACACGGTCTAAATAAATAAATAAATAAAATAATAACCTATAGCAAACCCAGTGATTGCAAATATCCAATGTTGAGGAGAATGGTAGATGTTTTGCTTTGTAGTTAATTAATATTGGTTAATATGAGCAATATGTAGTTGAAACGTGTTCTTTTTGGGTATTTGTGTTAAAATTCTCAACGATTTACAGGTATTATTACGCTCATCGAGCTGCCACAACAATTTCCTCCTTCGGTGTCACTCAAAGACCTACCTACAATTATATTACGTGAGTTTGGCTATCATCTGGCATATTATACTTATAAATAATTTTAAATCTTTATTTCCCTGAACATTTGCCATTGGCTAAACTAATCGTGCAATAACAATTTCTTTGGTCTTTTTCTTAGATCGCACCAGACTAACTAACGCGATAGGTGGGACTGAGCGATAACCGCGCAAGTCCGACTAATATACTTATAGTGAGAAGGAAATAAGTAATCGACCCTGCCCTGCTACCCTACCCTACATCAAGGGGGTCACAGACAGAATTGGTCACATCCTCAGGCGAGCTTCAATCAAAACATATCTCAAGCCGCGTAAAAAGATTACCCAATTTTTGAGACCTGTGAAATGCAATATCCCACTTCAGGATGCAGGTGTCTACAAGCTCGATTCGATTGTGTGTGTGGATTATCATACATTGGCCAAACAAGAGGAGCATAAAAACACGGGTAAAAGAACACATTGCTGACATGAAACACACAAGGTCTACGAAGTCTGCGATCAATGAACACGCGCTGGATAAACCCAACCACTAAATGAGATTCGATATCCCACAAATCCTCGCGAAATAGAATCGTTTCATACCTAGAATGATGCGTGAGAATGATTTATTTCGTTTTAATTTCGTTTATGGTTATTACCCAAATTTCAATAGAGAAGATGGTTGGCAAGTACCACCTGTTTGGGATCCGATCATCAAAACTATTAAGACCCAAACCCAGCAACAACCAACTGCCAGATCTCAAGACACTGTGAGCTCTTTCTGCGTGCACCGGAACACAAACCAACTTGACTGATAATTTCTTCTATTTTTCCTTCCACCCCTTTTAATATTATATAAAATTATTAGAGTTAGGCATGTTTGCTGAAGCGTTTCTTGCGCCGCTTCTTCTCTTCGAGTCATAAAATGTTGCGAAGCGGTGGTAAACTAGATTAGGCTCCCATAGAGTAAATAATAACCATAAACAAAATTAAGTAGGCTAAATAAAACTTTAACAATACTCGTTGACACTTGACATCTTTGTCTTCCGTGATCACGGCCACTGAAAAGTGGCCGAAACGTCGGAATAACAAAAATCAAATGAATTAACGCACTTAAAACCGTTAAAACGTAATTTTATTATATATACAAGTCGTCATAACTTAAGAAAATATTATAAGTAATCGAGTTGTGTGTTGCGTTCAAACAAAAGGCAAATCACTGAGAATTAAACATGTCGTAAATCCGAGTTCGGGTAAGTCTAGGTAGCGTAAGTCAGTGTTACGCAAGTCGACGTACAGGATTTCGGCGTAGCGTAAGTTAGAGTAGCGGAGGTCAGGGTAGCGCAATTCAGCGTAGCGTACGTTGGCATAGTCTATGTCGGCGTAGCGTGTCTTTTTTTCCATTTTTGGCCCGGGCGAACATGATATGCCCGAGTCGAGTTACAATTTACTTCTAAATATTTATTTTCCATCTCACTTCATAGCGCTAGTAGGCGTAGATTAATCGGCGTAACGTAAGTCGGGGTAGCGTAAGTCGGGTCAGGTAAGTCGGGTTAGGGTAAGTCGTGGTAGCGTAAGTTGGCATACAGTAAGTCGGCGTAGCGTAAGTCAGGGTAGTGTAATTCGGGGTAGCGTAAGTCAAAATAGCAGAGGTGGGGTAGCATAAGCCGGGGCATTCTAAGTCAGGGTAGCGTATGTCGGGATAGTGTAAGTCGGGATAGCATAAGTCGAGGTATTTGTATAATTGTTACAGTCGATATCAGAAACCGTCTCACAAAAGACGATAACAGTAACTAAGCAATAAAATAGAGTAGTCATATAACTGAAAACATTCAATTTGAACAGTTCCATCGACAGAACAAACAAATTGGAATAAATAGAGATCGCATCACAACCGTCCAATTTCAAAATAGTTCAGTTTTCATTCACTTAAAACGATTTGCTTTATGGATTAAGTTTTTGTCATTTCGTTTGTTTACAACTGCGAGCATAAAACTTAAGCCCAGAGAGATGGTCAGAATTAATTTATTAGTGATATATACTTATATTTGTTTATTTTTTTTCAAATCATAAAGGAAAAACAAAATATTTTATGAAACATCTATTTTTATATTGTTATTACAGCAACTTAGAGAATTGTTTAATTTGACTTCCGAACAAAGAATGTTGATATAAAGGACATTTAATTATAAATTATGACTCCGATACAATAATTAACACACCCCAGAGCGCTACTACGACATGTGAATCCGACCAAAGTCCCGGTGAGAATGATCGTTCGTTTTTTTTGTGCATGATCCATCTGAATAGACCGCAGATGGCTGTTTCAGCGTTACCGGGCTTGGTGGGCTTCCCGACTTCGTGGGAGCGGAGGCGTTCAGCCCGGTGATCGTTCGTAGCTACGCTCATTTGCTTTTATATCTGAGCGCCGTGTAATAATCACAACTACCCACTAATGTTACAATAATATAATAATAGGTAATATATATGTTTATATATTTGAATGAACCCTTTTCACAGCCTTGGATAGGCGATTTTAATTGTTTCATTTATGCATGATGCCTCTTCTACACCTTTTTTTCTCAGGGGGAAATTCTCATAGACTGCGAGTCAGACTTCAACCGACTATAACCCTTCCTGACACCTTATTTATCTACCAACGTTCCTGCCGTTAGCCTATCGCAGATAAACTTTTGTCTTCTTCTACTTCTTATCTTTTTTTGTCTTATTATTTTATCAACATATTTGTCAGTTGACCTCCATTCGTTTTTCCCTTTTAGCAGTCTCCACAAAATTATCCACGTTAATGCTTCCCACTTCACTCTCTAGTTCAAGCATTTCGAAGGACCACCTTTGACACAGAGTATGTTGTGCATCATCTACTTCATTAGGACAATATACACATTGATTATTGTTTACTTTTCCTATTCTGGCTAGGTATGACATAAAAACACCGTGCCCCGTAAAACACCTAAAATAATAATAGTGACTATATCACGCAAATATGCCTAAGGTTCGAATGCGTTATTAGAGATGTGACATTGTTAATAACGTTAAACATTGAGAGAACTCATGTATTCACACTAATATAGCTAATCGTTAATGCGTTATTTTTAACGTTACTAGTAAGTCACATTTAATCACAGTCACCAAGACTAACGCAGGTATTTTTAATCGAATCGTGGAGAAGGCTAATAACAGATAATGATGACACAAGTCAACTGTGCCATTTCAAAACCTAGCAACTAACATTGATTTTTAAATGAACGTTTGTGCATTCATTGTATTAATAGGCATTTGTCGATGTATTGTGTTGGCCAAAACATGTAAAGACTGCATCAAAATATGCTATCGCTCCTAATAAGCATAACAAATAGTTTTGAAATTGTATATCGTTTAAGTTCATGACTTTTTTGTGTTGTGATGTAAAATGTCTTGGAATGCACTTGCTAGGTCTTGAAACTGAAGTCTTAAATAGACCAGCATGATCAATGTTATCGTAACACAACTCTTAAAACGTGTTAAGCATCTTTCAGCATTGAAAAGTTATCACTCTTTTTACCACCATCTCTTGGTTTTTTGTGGAGGATATTAAAATTGTATACCACAGAGCAGGGTAAGACAATGAATTTTGGTATTCACTTGAAAGTGTTATAAAAAGCTTGGATATATCTGTCTGTGTATCAGAGAATACAATAAACATATTTGAATGTATATAAGATAATATAACGATATATATATATATATATATATATATATATATATATATATATATATATATATATATATAGGCATATTATTAGACATAGGCATGTTGCGAAGCACTGGTAAATTAGATTAAGCTCCCATAGAGTAAATAATAACCATAAGTTAAAATAAACACTAAATAATGAAAATGAACAAGTTGGCGGTAGGTTAAATAAAACCTTTAACATTACTTTAGTGTAATGTAAGCTCAGCATTCTTAGGCTGCCAGGTATTCTTAATGTAATAATTTCGTATGTCGAACAGTTGGTCCGGTGATAAAGACAGATATATAAAATACATGATGAGGTAAGTGAAATATAAATATGAAACCGCGAGGCGAACCACAATAAAATGGCAAACACAAATATCCAAACATTGAAATGTGATTCCTTACGCGGTACACTATTTGGGTATTTTATCGGCGAACCGAGGAAAACATTTAGGGCTGGACTAGGTTTAGCTGCAAAATTTCAGAGCGAATAAAAGATTTACTTCCACCAAACTATGACGATGTCTCAGAGAGCTGCTATTAAAACAATGTGTTTTAAATATTTCAGTACGGAATAAGGCTAGTATTATACGGATACCATGTCAATAAAGTTCTATTGAAAATTTGACTAAAATAGCGGAGTTTATAGGTAGTATTATACATTTGTATATAAAATGTGACAATATCAATATTCAATAACTTTTGTATAATATTGAAAATAAAATATAATTATAATAAGATAGCTTTTTATATAATTAATTAAACTATTTTACGATTAATAGGTTTCATAATCGCTTGAAACAATTGTGAATTTGTTGGTTGTCGTGTTCTGTTTTTAATATAATACTGTTAATATTACAAACTCACAAACCCATATTTTTTTTCTTTCTTACTTGCATGTCATAGATTGTATTATATTTTTCAATTTATATAACAAGTGGCAATGATGTTGTAATTCTATGAATTCAAAAACACATGATTATTTTCTGTACACTATCGTTTATTGCACAGATTGGTATATTTACTAAATAAATTTATTAAAATACTGCATATTATTAGGTATCAATCGTAATGCATTAAAACCTATATTTTAAACATTACAATTAAAGCACGGTTTTATAAAATGTAAAGCTAACCGCAAAGTAAATCGATTTAATGAAACCTATTCATCCGTTGAAAACCATATAAACTTGGAAGTTCTCGCCGCGGTTTTCCGTTTGCGCTATGACATAAGGATTTTTAAGAAGAGTGTTATAAAATATCTAATAGGTTGGCAACACGTTAATGACACCCCTGGTGTTGCAAATGTTCATTGGCAACGGTAACCGCTTTCCACCAGGGGAGCCGCCTGCGTGTTTGCCCGTTTCAAGCAAAAAATATATAATTTTGCAAACAGTGTTTTCATACGAAATTTGTAACCGATAAAATGTGTGTACTCTTTAAATTCAATAGGCGTGCACGACACATTCACGAGTTTACGACCATTTTACTGCTAACTCAAAGTCTGTTACGAGGTTTTCCGCCGCACCATCGACCGGTTTACAACGTATGTATATAGAATGTCCTTTTAAATTCACAAAAGCATCCAGCGGTCCTCAGAGCCTGTTGCGCTTTTATTAAAATTTTGTTGAGAAAATGAAGCTTAGCTCTTCGAATAGAGAAAAGGTCTCTATGAAGAATTAAAAAAAAGGTATTGATTCAAAAGATCATATACTGCTCAAAGTAAAATTGTTTTAATGTCAGGAAGTATACCATGTCTCAACATTTCATAGTTGAATAATTAAGTAAACAAGATGTCTAATTCTAACACTTTGTATACAGTAAAAACCAGGCGTTAAAATACCGAAATATAGTCATAGAAATACTTTTCATTTTTTTAACAATAACTAAATAATGAGCTATTTCACTCCTCATGGGTATTTGTACAAAATTTATGACGTCACAACATTGTATACTCATACAAAATTTATGAGGCCACAACGTTTTGCAAGATGGTAAGAAGTGCCTTAGTTGGTTTGTCTGTCGTCTACCCGTTTCCCTCTGCGCTAGGACATGAGATCATTTAAAATGGGCGTTATAAAAGTTCTTCGAGGCCCGTAACGCGATGGTAGCGCCCCTGGTGTTGCAAACGTCTATAGGAGGCAGTAACCACTCACCATCAGGCCATGTTTGCTAGCTGCGCAATAAATAGTATAGTTTTATGAATTAAATTTCTTCATTAATTGACTCCGTTGGCTCAGCGACCCAAAGTGAGTCTTGGCCTCCGAAACGAGAGCACGCCACTTTCCTCTGTCCTGCGCAGTGTCTTGCCAGTTGTGGGCTTGTAGTGCGGCCAGGTCAGCTTCCACTCTATCCTTCCAGCGATAATCGGGACGACCAATCGGTCGCCGACCGACCCGTCGCCCTAAGTGTGCTGTCTTCACTCTCCGATCCTCTTCCATTCGTTCTACATGACAGAGCTATCGGAGACGGTGAGATTTTATCTCTCCAATTAAGTTGGGCTCGGCCATGAGGTCTTCTATTTCGAGTTAGTCCCGACCCTCCAGCTAAAAATGTATTCATTGCTTTACTTATTTGATCAAAAATATATGCATTTTTAGAAACTACACAAATCAAAACAGTGAAATGTGGCCCCATCTAGTGTGATTTAAAAGATTTCAGAGTTATTTTTTATAAGAAAATTGTGATTTCTAGCATTCGTCCTCCAAGACATAATACAATAATTACATGATTTAAGCCTTAAGGCAATAAAAACCCCTATTGGTGATGATAATTTTAATGACCACTTTTTTTAAATATTAAAGTATACTTTAAGAGACTGGTCACTCTGAAAAATGCAAAGTTGTCTGCCAACTGCCCACTGTATTGAACTCATGAGGATGTCTAACAACTCTTAATGGAATGCAGTAAAAATAAAGTCCCATCTTTATTTTTAGAACATCTGATGAGGGAGTTGGGCCTGAATCGTTTTGATGTAGGTATTTTATAGAGATTGTGGCAGAGCCAGCTTCTCAATAAGAGCTAGTTTGTTAGCCAGCTCATTATTTAAATTATAATATGTAAGTTATTGTATGGTTAGGAGATGATGGGGCTGCATGCCTATATACAGTAGGCGCGCGAGTTCATGTCCATCCTGAGGAATGCGGTAGTGCTGTGACCTAATTAATTATGGTAATGTCGATAATAATTACCGATTTAGTAACAGTTGACAATTTGGTTTATTGTAACTTAAGGTAATTTTGCAAATTTGAAATAAAATAAATGTGATAAGTAATTACTTATTTATTTCTAATAGAGAACAATATTTTTAAATTCCAATTCAATCACTATCAGATGAAAAGACAACCAACAGATCAGAGTCGGAATCAGTATCTTCGCCGTCGCTGACTTTAAGCGGAGTAGTCATGGTTTATTCACAATGAAATAACACAAAAGCGTTAGCATAAATTTTCGGTATCGATAAGCGCGCGTCACAACCGTCAAGGACAACACTCAACGTAAGACAAATGCGGCGAGGTGGACGAAGGCGGGGCGAGCTGCCCCCGCGCGTCGCCTCTGGCTCCGATGGACATGAACTCGCGCGCCTATAATAGTAAAAGTCCCAAATAAATAAAGAGAAAAGAAACCTGAAAATATAGTAATTAATAATATCTGATCCGCGCAGTAATGGAGGATTAGACTAAAAAGCCTAATGCTATATTAATCAGCTGATTTTTACAATTACAAATAGATACTCGAAACTACCCTGAATAGAGGTCAAGAAATAGTGTCCATATATCAAAGCAATACTGTGGTGGCAACTGGCAACAAAAACTGTTTATAAACAGAAGTGTCAGTGGCACGTGCGTCAGGTGCAGGTTATGGTCGAAGTCCAAGCGAATAAATCAACTTTTGTTGTTGTTCAACCTTTTGTGATGTCTGGAGCGATTTACGTAACTCCTAACTTGGTAGAACACGGAGTAAATAAATTATGTTGTTCAGGAACTAACGACGAGAATAATAAGTTCTGATAAGTAACTAAAATTAACTCTCCTGAGTAATTTGCTAAAATGGTCTTCTAGAGTGTATTTTCGTAATGCTGACATTAGACGAATCAAGCAAATAGATTCAATTTCGAATTCGTGTAAGGAAAACCACGTTATCCTGTGTAGGTGAAGAAATTTACATTACACGTACATATTCATTCGTGTCTTTATCTTCTTATATATAAATTCCAGTTCGTTAGTCTTGCTAAAGCTCAAAAACAACCTGACTGATTTGAATGTTATTTTGTTTTGATCGTTGTGCATGTTTAAGTTTCAGCTCCCCGGATGGTTTAGATTCACAATTAGATCCGGTAGGTGAAGCTAAAATCGGGTTTTAGATTCGGGGCAGGACAACAACTACAACGCCCGCTAGTTAAATTTAAATTTTAGCAGTTGTTTCCTTTGAATCAATGTTAATTAGGAGACCGAATGTTACAACGTAACGCAAGAGTATTCTAATGCTGATATTGATTCGTCGATCAACTATTTTTTTCATTTATTTTTTTATTGCATGAGTTCAGCAGACAGGCAGACGGCCCACTTGATGGAAAGCGGTTACCATCGCCTATGGACATTTGCAACACCAAAGGTGCTACAAATGCGCTGCGCTGCTACTCTCTTAAGGGAGACTGGAACCTGGCCACTAATGCCGAAACACAACTCAAGGTTGTTATGGCGACATACTCTAGACCAGACTCTCTTTATCTACTCTAAATTGAATAAAATCGATTGAAAGGCACAGAATTGAAAGGGCACGACGGTATTCAATGACAATGAATGATTCATGTTTATGTATATACAGATCACTTTGATTGATTCATCTAAACTGAAAGACAGAAATTAAACGTCCAATATCGGCTTAATGATAGTCTTATTTATGGCTGGTACCCATCTTACTAATCATTTACTTGCCTTACCATCGATTGAATTTTGACATTACTTGTATGGAGCTTAAATCAAATTTTAAGCGATAGTAAGGCAAATAAATTTTTGGTAAGATATAGGAACCGGTGGTAAAACACATTTGGCATTCTGCACTTGTAGTTTAATAAGAAATGTTTGCAGTATAAATAAATAGTCATCCACGAGACTTCGGTGGTAAAGTAGTATTTTGTGATTCCAACGGAAGCGATCCCATTCTTTGGTATAGAACGTATCCTAAATAAACAATCATATAATTTCGGATACCTACAGATATCCGGTTTATTTTTAAGGCTATGAAGAAAGAGCAAACAAACATATAGTCACTGTCGTATTTATAAGTATATCTATTCCTATGGAATTTTTAATTTTTTTATTTCTTAGTGATTGATGTAAATTCTCAATAATCAAGAAATAAATTGATATAACACGTCAAATTTCACGAAATTTATAATTTGCATAGAACTTAAGGTCGGCACTAATTAAGTTACGGAGCGTTATTTATGCGACTACAAGGAAATGGTAGTCATATACCTACATTGCTTATTTTCGGGTCTTTAGTGTCGTAAACAGGTCGAATCGTTATGGTAGATGTCTTCATAATTATATGTCTATACATAACTATGTCGTTGTTATGTATAGACCGTCGTTGTAATACCTTTTTTTCGAGGTGTAATCCTCGTGGACATCCAACAACTCGGGGAGACAGCAGTAAACCACCCCTGTGTTCCATCTTATCGCTGTATGTCAGGACTTCAGGAAAAATGGCAGACTGACTCCCTCGACTCCATCCAGCCTCGCGCCGTTCGTATGGTCGACGATCCCATACTAACATACGGTTTAGAACCGCTTAGCCTTCGCGTCTCTCTGCGTATTTTACCGCCTGTACAACGGGGAGTGTTACGAGGAATTGCTTGATCTAGTGCCAACGCCTCATTTTTACAATCGCACTGCTTGCCAGCGACGGGATGTTCACCCCATTTCCTAAACAACGCAACGGCTCTCTAGACCATTCATTCCGCGTACAACAATGATCTGGAGGGAACTTCCCGCCACAGATTTCAAATTGCGCTGCGACATGGGGTTTTTTAAGAAGGGCATTATAAAAATTATTAAGAGGTCGGCAACGCGTTGGTGACACCCCTGGTGTTGCAAACGTCGATAGCTAACGGTAGTCGCTTTCCATCAGGTGGGCCTTGCCTGTTTGTCTACTTCGGGCAATAAAAAAAACAGATATACATCCGACGGTTCTGACAGCTGAATTAAAAGTACCTAGCTTAACAAAAGACACCGAAAGACAGAGAGAGATGGGTGTATGAGTAAATATTCATATTTAGGTTTTTTATTGCTGGAGCATTAGGGTTTTATCCGTGCAGGAACAGAGACAGAATATAATTTACTACGGCCGGGCAACCTGTCGTAAGAGGTGACAAAACAACCCACAGCCAGGTGGTAGGGTATTTACCCGTCTGGATGGCTACGACCCCTGGTCTAGAATAAAACAACTTGAGTTGTGTTCCAGCATTAGTGGCCAAGTTCCAGACTCCTTTAAGAGAGCAGCAGCGCGTTTGTAGCAGCTTTGGTATTGCAAATGTCTATAGGCGATGGTAACGGCTTTCCACTAGGCGAGCCGTCCGCCCGTCTGCTGAACTCGTGCAATAAAAAATAAAATAAACGCCAGATTGAGTTTTGAATATTTTCCCAATTTGACGAAATTATTATGGCAAATATAACTTGACATCCAGACCGTCGTCATTATTAGGTACATTTTAATGCTTGGCTCGAACTTTTACATTGCAAAGAGAAAATTTTATACCTACCCCAAATTTGTTTAACTTAAAACTAAAATTTTTGGGACAAAAATTGCCCAATCTGGGCAACCTAAGAAGAACACCATACAGACATATGACCTATGGACATCTGGAACACCAGAAATGCTACTACCAACGTATTGCCGGTCTCGAAGATATTTCAAGATACGTACGTACGTACGTAGATCATAACGTTTTGGAAAATCTTGGCTAATGAAATCAAGCCTAAAATGCGCAAGAAAAACGTTCTTTAGTACCTTTGCGTATAGGAGTATACGCATTTTCGTTAAGGGACTCACCCTATTAAATCAGTCATAAAATTATATTACCAGTAATATTTCCTGTTGGAAATGAATTTAGCTGTTATTAATGTTATAGCTGGAGTTATTTTAACAGTAACTATAACTGCTAATTGAGGCCTATTGCTTTTGCTGTGTTCAACAATATATTTATGGACTATTTAGCTTTTAATGTTCGATTAATATGGATATTTCTCGAGTTCATAGAAATATTGAATGAGTTATGTCGGCATTTTTCGTTACGGTTGAGCAATGAGCAATTTATATACAAGTAAGTTTGTTCTAACACGAGTCCAAAATGTAACACACTTATTAGATGAACTCGTAGTTACGTTTTTTGAATAGAAAACATGTACCAAGATGTTTTCTGACTGTTTGGATTAAACTTGGAGTAAAGAAACAGTTGAGTCAATTATTTTACGTACACGTTATCATTATAACGTGGTATCCGGCCGGCTCGATCGATGTGTTACCGCGCTGTCACAGAAAATCGGCGTGAAACGATTAGTCTTGAGGTAATCGTATTTCGTGCGATGAGTGAGAGTTCCGATGGCCCATTTACCTTTCCCCTATGCTATCCCTATCTATTCCATATCCCATTGTTCCTGTCTGATCCTCGCCCTGTCCCATCCCATTTACCTCTTCCCTTTATCCCATCACTCCTGCCCCCATCTCTTCTATCCCTTTCTAAAGGCTGGTAACAACCTGGAGACCGGAGACCCCCTCACAGGCAATCTTCTAGTGCCCACGCATTGCCGTGGACCGGTACAACGTTAGATGCACTCTCAAGATTTATAAAACTAGGGAGAACATCCAAGATCTGCACAGAAAGAAACGGCGTGAGGAACTTATAAAATACGCAATTAAAATAGCGAAGGTGTTAAACAAAAGAAACGAGTTAACAAGTAACAATAGAAACATATAATTGTATACTCTTAACCAGTGTTAAACTTAATAGATTATAAAAATAAAACCTTAGTAGTAGCTGTTACATAGTACTAGTAGATAATAGGATTTAAATAAATAAATAAATATTGCAGACAAGAAAATATAGTTAAAAAGATAGACTATAAGTAAAGAAATAGCTACTAAGTAATTGTTATAAATAAATAGAAATAGATAAAAATGTAATTAGATTATGAAAATGTAAAAGGAAAATAAGTAAGCTGCACACTAAGATTGATAAAAAAGAAAAATAATAAAATTTAGAAATAGATCCAAATAGATTAGAATAAGCTAAGAGAAAGAAAAGTCTGCCTTGGCACATGACGGAGGAGTAGGCGTAAAAAAGTCTAACCACTTTCAGTACGTGGGCTGTCTGCCTGTTTGCTAGCTTGGCAATACATAGAGTCCCGATTACATTCAGAGCATTCGTTTTGGAATCTGGGGTAGTCCTTCTTACTTATTTTTTTATTGCATGAGTTCAGCAGACAGGCAGCCGGCCCACTTGATGGAAAGCGGTTACCATCGTCTATGGATATTTGCAACATCAAAGGTGCTACAAATGCGCTGCTGCTCTCTTAAGGGAGATTGGAACCTGGTCACTAATGCCGGAACACAATTCAAGGTTGTTATGGCGACATACTCTAGACCAGAGTTGGTAGCCATCCAGTCAAGCAAATACCCTAACACCTGGCTGTGGATTGTTTTGTCGCCTTTTACGATAGGCCGCCCGGCCACATTCTTTCTCCGTTCCTGCACGGATGAAAGGGGATTATTCCTCAATTCGCACGTTCTTCGTCATCGCTTATTGTGAGATCATTGCTATGTTACTATAATTATTATATAAAACCTATACGGCCACAAGTCCGGATTTTCGACGATCCCGACCTTACAGACAGTTTAGAACCTTTGTCTTAGAAGAGACGTTGGCGCACTGAACGTGTTCTACTGTCTGTTCAATGGGGAATGCTCTGCTGAGCTATTTGATTTCGTACTTACGTCGCCATTTTGCCACCGTACCGCTTGCCGGTAACTGGGAGTTCATCCACACTTCCTTGACACCTGGAAGTCATTCATTGTACGTGGCGCTCGCTCCTTTATGTCATACGTGACCAAGCTATGGAATGAACTCCCTTCACACCGGTTTTCCCAGAGCGCTACAATATGGGACTATTCAAAGAGGGCGTAAACAGATGTTTAAAGTTTCAATGAGGTTGGCAACGCATCGACTCTCTTAGTGTTACAGATGTCCATGGGCTACAGTAGCCACTTGCCATCAGTTGACCAGTTTGCCAGTTTGCCTACAAGCAAAGATAAAAAAGAAAAAAAAACATGTGTGTGTGTGTGTGTGCAGTTAACACGCAGTAGAAGTGAAACTTCAGAGAATATACAGGCGAACATTATTATATCTACAGCGCTTATAATAGAAGAGTGAGAAGGCTACGAAGCACCGTACAAAAACTAAACGAGTAGTATGAAACGCTGTATAATGTATTCTATCTCATTCTCTCGCGGGCTTTTTTAGTGTCGTTTTTTTGTTTCATCGAGTTTCAAATCACAACGATTCTAAAGAAGTTTCACTTCAAAAATATTCATTTGAAATAGTATTGTGCTGGCTTTGCATAACAATTGTGTCATATTACCAGCTTGTTTGAGTAATGTAAATCTTGATTGCCAACGCCGCTGACGTCATCCCTCCACTCGGGGGGTCGGCGGAAATTCGTGACTAATCCGATATTTGTTGAATGGCCCTTCGTTTCCTTTTGTGAAAAAATGTACAAATTTTCCGAGCGCGTAAATGGTTTACGGCTAACTGAACATACGGGCCGAATTTGCATACCCATAATTTTAACTTGTATCTTCACTTGTTGAGAAATATGACAGTGACAGTTCTTTTTCTGTTTAGTGTTTCCGTGGTGATTTTGGCATAACCTGAACCTTTTTTTTGTTACGAAATATAGTATCGGTTTCTTGATATTCGTTGGGTCGGTCTGCAAGTTTATTTTTGTAAGGGTCGATTTTTTAATCTTCAGATAAACAATCAGATATGATTAATTCGACAGATAACATAAAATTGTTTTTTCAATCGACAGTTAGGCTTTATCCGACGAATAACTGGACTTCCTGAGGAATAACTTTATCCGCCGCTTTCCTTATTAAACGAGTCCCGGGAATCCTGTGGGAATTTTAAGTCAAGCGTAGACGAAATCGCGGGCATATCCTAGTTAAATAATATAAATATAGAGTATTTTCAATTAAATGCATTTTAGGATTTCGTAGACACACAGCAATATTAATAGATGTAGGTACGTCATCTCCACAGAATTATTCAACATGCGTGATCCGACAAGTATTTCGCCAATTTTTATAGGCAACAGGCAAACAAACGTACTAAGCGTTTTAAAACACACTAATAACACGTATGTCACCAAACGCAAATGTAATGAGGAACGAGGTAAGTTATTTTACAAAAAACAACACATACATTTCGTATGGTGTGTAGCATGATGAGGTGGAACATAATAGCGTTTTATAATTCAACATAATGCCCCAAGTAAATATAAACATTTGAAGATTTCGTAACGGCACGGGGAATGCTTACATTTGCTTCTTTTGCGTTGATATTAGTGTTATAAATTACAAAGACCTTATTTATATAGGGCAATATATTACCAGTGATAAGGGGCCTTTGTAGATTGAAAGAAGAAAAAAAGGGATGTTAAGGTGGTTTAGGCATTTAGAAAGAATTGACGACAGCAGAATCACAAAGGAATTGTTTGACAGCAGAAAGGTAATAACAAATATTATTGTGTGTGAATGAGTTAGTGTTCTGCATCTTCGACTACTTCTATGATTCATTTTTATACCTTTTAAACCTTCCTTGGACTTCTACAAATATTTCAATACCAAAATTAGGCAAATCACTTAAGCCGTTCTCGAGTTTTTGTGAAATTAACAAACGTCAATTCATTTACATATATATATATATATATATATAGATAGATAGATAAAAACACAAAATTCATCCCGAATAACGTTCTTCGTCAACATCAGATGAAACTGCAATCTAACACATGTGACAAAACTATCGTAAAACTAGATCCAAGTGAGAAAAAACTCTAAACGAATAAAATAGTACAACAGCTTCTACAATACAATGACATGAAACTTTTACGGGGATAACAATATACACTCATTTTAAGGGGTACCCTCCCATAGCCATCCATTAGCTTAACCATTAGGGGTTCCCACTTAGCCGAGCAATCGTATTTCGATTAACGCTGCCCACTTTATTTTGTCACATAAATACTTATGTGTAGGTGTACAGTGGTGGTAGCAACTGCTTTTATTTTATACTGCTTGTTAGTTTTGAGAATATTAGACTAAAATGATTGATGATGGTGGCTTAAGCCTGGTATTGCCAGATATAATAATAATAATTATCAAGGACCTAAGTGTTTTAAATTATTGTTAAGAGTGCGGGACTCGAATTGAAATGCCGTTTGAAATTACTATAGATTTTATTAGAACTATACAAACACGTATAACACAGGTACAAATATAACTGAACACAACCAGTACAAACTGCACGATACAATAACGTGCACAAAATCCGTTACGATATAGCTTATCGAATGTACACACGTCTTGCTCGTATCGTAATCGTCGCTTTACTGCCTCACCCCCCAAGTTCGGGCATTGTTTTATACTAAACTATACAATACAACAATCGGCCGCGTGGACTGAAGTTTTCCAAGAACCACACCTGGCTAACGACCACCATAAAGGATTACAATACACAATAGACTGCTTTTCTAAGTACAAATATTAAACACAAAGTAAACAAAAGAAGTCCAAATGCGGGCAGGTAATAAACCGTACTTTATGGCCGGCAGGTGTGCATTCACATTTGTCGGCGAGCTTCGTGGAGTTTTGGCTAAGTTGTAACATCATTTATACAGGAAATGTCACAACAAACCAGAAACAATATAACATATAACTGGAGCATGTGTCACACTCGCACAGAATGATTATACTCATCAGCATAATCAACTGGCTAATATAATACATCAGAAACTAGCATTGAAACATAAACTTTAGCACAAGCTTTACTATGACCATACTTATACTTACTGACCATACTGTACATAACAATAGACCAGATATAACACTTATAGACAAAGAAAATAAACACACATACTTAATAGATATAGCCATACCGAATATACACAACATCCAATCTACCATCGATATATATCATCATACCATTACAGGAAGAAGTCAAGAGACTCTGGAAGATGTTTAAAGTTACAATAGTCCGAATAGTAGTTACCACCACCGGGGTTATAGCAAGACATTTATCCTCACGGCTCGAATTACTTACTTATTCGCTCCCCTTACCAATCAGACAAGCTAAATCAATGACTACATTTAAACGTATGGTCACTGACCGTTATTGGTCTATTAAATAAAAATTGTTGCATTAAATGAATGTATCTATTGTTCGAATATATATATATATATATCTAATATACATATCAGATATACATACATAATTAGATATATATATATATAAGTAAGTATATAGTAGTTTATTTTATTTTTAATAGTACACTACCAAAAATCGTATATTGAAATTTCCTTTAAAATCTCCTTAGACACTGGGTTGCCTGGAAGAGATCGCTATAAGCGATAAGGCCGCCCATTGTTCTAATGCAAATGTATCCATATCAATTGTCTAGAATTAAGTTTATGGTGAACAATAAAGAGTTTTCATTCATTCATTCATTCATACTTAGTTTACCTAAACACATGTACATCTCATTACAAAAGGCAGCAATACTCAATACATGTAGGATAGTCAGAAAATTTCTGCAATTAAATGAAGAAGACTAATACGTACTGCTATAAAAAAAATAAGAAAATAATCTCACCATTCACAGACACCATTCCCCAAATGAACACTTGGCGTTCACCCGTGTTAAATTGGTATTGCTAGGTATACCTGAGTTTTTAGAAAAGAATTGAAATATAAGGGATGCACATCGGCCTGCCATAAAACCTGGTTTATTGCCCTTCCTCTAGTCGGAGTTCTTTTGTTTAGACAATAGCCTATTGTTATTGTACTTGTTTATGGTCGTTTACAGACATAATCCTGCAGGTGTGCAGAACTATGTTTTCTGGGAATAGCGTCGATGGTGGCGCAGGTGTGATTCGTGGAAATCATTGTTTACATGGTCCTAAGCTGAGTATAAAGGGGTGTCCGAACGGAGAGATGGGCAGTCAAGCGACGACTACGATACGAGTAAGACGTTTGTAGTACTCTCGATTAGCGATATAGACGACGCACTTTGCGCGTGTCAAATGCATTGAATCGTGCAGTGTGAACTGGTTGCATCCAGTTTTATTTGTATTTGTTTTATAGGTGTTTGTACAGTTCTAATAAACTCTATAGTAATTCCAACGGCATTTATTTTAATTCGAGTCCTGTAGCTCGTAACAATAATAATCACCTTTATTTTCTCCCAAAAATACAAGAGACGATGGATCGCCACCTTCTACGATCCTAACAAACACGTTTCTTTTCATCTACTTTCAATAATCTTACCATAGAGACACGTTTATTTAAAATGCTCTTTGCGTGACCTTCTTTCAAAATATCTTCAATTTGATTACGGTGAATATAGTCGCGTTCTACCGGTACCAACACTACCAGCCATATTCCTGTCATATAGTTTAAACTTGTTTTGTGATTCCGCTTTCATTTGAAGAGGGACCCGTACAGGGAGCTGACCTCCGTGGAGGAGCGAGATGGAATGCTCCTCCGTCTCAAAGGAAGATCTTCCAGCGAGACTAGTGTTGATCCTCGCAGTCCTAGGCCTGATCTGTTATTGAAAAATTTTATATATTCTTTGTATGTTTCGGGAAACGTTTGTGACATCAATTAATTGCACAGCGCCTTCTATTGGCTTGTAAGTGTTCCACTACACATTTACTCTCTCTACATACTCAAACTACCTAACCATTTCTTTTTTGACTCTCTTCACTACATCCTCGTTCAATTTTACAACGTTCTCTTATCAGACTTTTTCTTATCATATCACTTATATTATAACTTTACTTATACTACTCAAAGCTCTCATTTTAATTGTGTTTATCCTACTTTCATGCTTCTTCTGTCATACCCAAGTTTCATTGTTATACATTAGTGTTGGTAGTAACACCCCTTGATGGAAAGCCAGGCGTGTCTTAATAAATTTCTTCCGGCTCTTCATAAAAGTGCCGATTTCTTATAAGATTAAGGGACGATTTTTCAATCACCAATAAAAGTTATGCATTGAATAAAGTCTAACATGGAAAAGTTAATAATGTCAGTTGCATGAATAAAACAGTTGAATGTGAAATCATTCGATTGCTTTATCCATGCAACTGACATTTTCGAATTCACTCAGGTTATATATTGTTACAAGTTGCAAGACTCGAATTAAAATGCCGTTGAGTCATTAGAGTTTATTAGAATATACAAACACGTATAACACAGGTACAAATATAACTGAACACAACAAATCCAAACGTAATGCAGAAGGTCGTAATTCAATAAAACGCGCAAATTCCGTCACTATAAGATTCCCGATTGTACACACATCACGCCTCGATCATGGTTCTTGCTCAACTGACCCCTCTCTCCATCAGGCCGTCGTTTTATACTTCACAAATGCAAAATGTGCCCGCCCGACAAGACCGACACAGTTTCCTAGAATTAGCTTGTAATCGTAATCCGTAACACCTAGCTAATGATGCTAATGAGCGAGTATAATAGAACAATAAACTGTTCTTCACAATAACTTAGAAACGTATGCCAATAAATAAGTGAACAAAAGTAGACGATCATAAAAGGATTATAATTAGTTCAAATGCCGACAGGTAATAAAGTGTGCTTTTACAGATTTGTGGGTGGAATTTGTCTTTGTCGGGGCCTAGGTGGGTGAACAATATAATTCATTCAACTGATAACTTTTAACTGGTGATAGAAAAATCGGTCCCAAATTTAACTATTTTTGGACATTAGCGGTACATGTAATAATATAGGTTATGAAGTAAAATGTCACTTGTTGCCTCATGTCAGTGACGTGGCACACAGAATGTGGTAAAATACTCCGCAAGTACTCTAGCGAATTGTATTCGAATAAATGATTCGATACAAGTTGTTACACGAGTATTTATTTTAATTTTGAAGTAACATATTTATTGTTGGTTTTATTGAAATTTATTTATTTGTTTTACTAATTAATTATTTTTATTATTTAATTAACAAAATTGAGTAGTTTTGGTCTTACGATAAAAGGAAGGGTTGCACTGAAAATCAGCGCTGTGTCGGATATAATTCCGGCACAGCAATATGCTGAGTGCAAACCTTATTTATTGAAAATGCGGCGTACAAATTCTCAAAATATGCTCTGTGTCTAATAATGTATAAGGAATGTAATTACGTCGCTATTTCTTCGAATAAAGTTTTTCTTTCTTTCTTTCATTATGTACATGACAGTCAAGTAACGTTCAAAATCGAGAAATATCTCGATTATAGTTTAACGTTAACATAGTCAAGGAGAGATTGCCGACTCGATAATTAATTTCAGTTGTTTGCAAGTTTTTTTTTATTATTTAATCATCTCATTACAACATACACACTCATAACATTATTTTATTGCAACAAGAATTTCATTCCACCGCATATAATAACAACAAGCCATAAACGTCCCACTGCCGGACTCGGGCCTCCCACTATTGGGACATGGATACTATATCCGCCACGCTTGTCCACGGCAACTTGGCAGGTTTGACACATCGGTTATCTCGATGTGCCGGTTTTATTACCATGTTTTCCTGCACCGTTGTTAGCACATGGTAATTGTAACAATACGAAGACACAGCACCCTGACTTTCCGGCTGACACAGGTCCTGTTGGGGCACGGCTGTTCCGGTAAAAGTACCTGAGTCACCTAGGCCGTGACCCAACGTCAGGGTGCCATCATTGCGACTCCGGCTATCAGGATACCGCGCTGCATACCCTCCAGACATGTCCTGCCTGGACAGAGCAGCGCCGAGATCTCATCATCATTTCATTGCCGGATTGGACCTGTCCCTCCCGGCCGCGGTTCGCCCTGTGATGGTCGGGAACCGTATCAGACGGGACGCCGTCTCCTCATTTTGCGAGCGCGTTAGGTTACGAAAGAAAAGGCGAATCGGGAGCGTGAGCGGATATTCTTGCTCCGATCCCGTCAATGGGGGATGCGCCGAAGCCCGAGGGCCAGTCTAAACCTTCAGCCGCCGTGAGCGGGCGGCATGGGTGGTTCCCTGGGGAAAGGGTTTCCCACCCGTAGTTACGCCGTCGAATGGGGGCGTGACATATTCCACGCGCGCTCATCTCTCCTCCCGTGGGGCGGTCTGTAATGCAATGAGAGCATGAAGATGCCGGGCGACAAAAGTAGTTCCACGGCAGTGGATGAAGCCAATGGGCCACCGCCTTCCAAGACCAGCAGAGGAGCTATGCCATAAACCCGTGGCCCTGGCATTAAGGGCGAAGGACAGAATAGCGAGGGGTTTTAGTGGGTATCCCTCACTGTGGAGTGGCAATAGCATCTTTAGTTCAGCCTAGAGGTACTAGTGGCACCTCAACCTGACCTCAATTTTCTCCCTACGCGTGGCTGATGGCTCTCAATCAGGTTTCCCTTCGATAAAAATAATATGGTAATTTTAACAATATGCACATTTGGTCATAAAACCGCCCAAGCGGTGCATGCGTTCAGGCCAGGATTCGAATCCGGGCCTTGAGAGTTTGGGACGCGTGCGCTAGCCATTACGATACCACGACTATATAAAACATAATAAAACCTATTTAGCTACTTCTATTCTGTTCTTGCTTTTACTGGACTTGTTTACTTGGTATTGTCTAAATAACAAAGCAAGACAATACCTAACCAACCAAAACAAACCGCTCAAGCGGCCATAAACCTGAAATCCTTGGATAATTAAACTTACGGCTGTCAACACAAACTAGAATTTAATTTGGCACATGTATACCTACAGCTGGTTACCACTTGAAACTTTGACCATAAAATAAACTTCAATCTCTTGTCGGTTCTAGTTTCAAGGTATCAAAGAAGTTTGTTGTTGCTTGTTTCGTTTTATGAGGTTAAATAAGAACTTTAGAAACGAACTTTATAGATCTCGTTTCCATCGATTAAGTTATATGATACTCGTTCGATCTGTATCTAGAATAATATAAGTATATCGGTCCACTAATTTTGCTTTCCATCCTCCTTTCTATGTAAGAGAGGATTGTCCAAAATTCATTTGACATAATCTTGTTACGAGTTACGGGACACGAATTAAAATACCGTTGGAATTATTATAGAGTTTATTAGAACTATACAAAGACGCATAACACAGGTACAAATATAACCGAACACAACAAATCCAAACATAATGCAGAAGGTCGTAATTTAATAAAACGCGCAAAGTCCGACACTATTAGATTCCCGATTGTACACACGTCACGCCTTGACCGTTGTTCTCGCTTAACTGCCTTCTGTTTCTCAATCAGGCCGTCGTTTTATACTTCACAAATGAAAATGCGCCCGTATCGTATCGTCGACATAGTTTCCTAGAATCAGCTTGTAATTAATCCATAATGCCTGGCTATTGATACCTGCAAGCGGCCATAAACGAGTACAATAGGCTATTCTCCACAATAACTAGAAATCGTATGCCAATAAATAAGTGAAGAAAAAAAGACGATCATAAAAGGATTACAATTAGTTCAAATGCCAACAGGTAATAAAATGTACTTTTAGATTTGTACGTGAAATTTGTCTTTGTCGGGGCCTAGGTTGTAACAATATCATTTTTAATGACGTGATACTTTAATTAAAATTTTACATTTTTTTGGCTCATGTCAAAATACATCTTAAAATATCTATAATATTATAAAATTGAAAAGTGTAGTCTTTTGTTTTTAAAATTTTTAGGTTTGTCTGTTTGTTCAAGATTCACGTCAAAACTACTGGGCCGATTTCGATTCGGTTTTCGCTGATCGATAGCCAATTCCCGGACTTAAAATCTGCAATACTTTATATGCTAAGAATCCTACAGGAACTGTCTCGGGAGATGTTTAAAGTGGCCAGGTCAAAAAAAAAATAATTCCGATCCGAAATTTTTACTGATCATAAAATTTTTGATAAAACAGTTGTAGTTGTGTATACATTTAGTAATTTTACTTATCCCAAGCTTTTACGGGAATTTCCGGGATTAATTTATTTCCTAACTAAAAATCCATTACCTTGCTGCAAATAACTTTTGATTATATTTTGATTTTTAGCAAAATAACTGTAATCTTTGTTTCCTGTCCAACGTGAAGAAAGGGCACGTCGCGGGCAAATGCTACTAACACAAATTATCACGTAACATTTTTTTTATTTAGGGATTAAATGTTATTATAATATTATAAATGCGAAAGTAACTCTGTCTGTCTGTCTGTTGCGTTTTCACAGAAAATCTACTGGACCAATTTGGCTGAAACTCAGTACATATATATTTTCGATGCCGAGAATGAACATAGGATACTTTTTTTCCCGGATAGTGGGATAAATTTTAGGATAGATTTATGTAAAGGTTATCCCAAAAAGTAGGATAGATTTTTTGTAATTTTCCATTTTCGTTATTTTAATCATTTCTGTAATTTTGGTCATCTTTGTCCTTTTTCTACTTTTTGTCTTTTTTGTTATTATTATCACTTTTTTTATTTATGTATTTTTTATAGACGGCGGATAGATAAATAAACTAGGAAGGTTTGAAATAGAGGACGAAAGTTTGGATGAGACCAATCATTTCTCAAGTTTATAAATGTAAACATTTATCGTCTATAAAAAATGCGATAGTAACTCGATATGACTTTCTGTTAAGCTTTCACGGCAAAGCTACTAGGAGTACTGGATCGGTTTTGCTGTAATTTTGTTTAAATGTAGTTTTAATACCGAAAATGGACATAGATACTTTTCATGCCGGGAGATGGGATAGTTTGCGATATAAAATGAAATAATTTTTCCGGGTGCAAATAGTACTAACATAAATAATTAGTACAAAGAAACCTTTATTAAGGCCTGCTCTTTAAACAAGAAGCACGCACAAGAGGTTGACCCGCGGCCCAGCCGCGGGGTAAACTCTAGTATCATTATAAATATCAACTTACACATCAACTATTTTATACAGGGATAGTCGACACGATGTTAAGGGAAGTTGGCCAGTTGAAATAAACGTCAAGTCAACGTTTGACCACGATCATAATACACCACCAAATTGTGCTCTCATTTTGTGAGATACCAGACTTGATTTATTGGCCGTACCAATCCTTAGATTTTAAAAACTTTGAAATATATGATCGGTCCAAGTGTTGATCATCTGCCAGCGGCAACCTGAACCGATTCGGAAGAGATCTCAATGAGTAGAGCTCAGATATCTCCCTCAATACATTCTAGTATTAAAACTAGCAAATTAATTCAGGTAATATACTGTTACGACTTAGCCAAAATTCCACGAAGCAAGCCAACAAATGTGAATGCGCACCTGCCGGCCATAAAGCCCAAGTTTATTACCTACCCGCATTTGCACTTCTTTTGTTTTCTTTGTGTTTAATATTTGTAATTAGAAAAGCCGCCTATTGTGTATTTTAAACCTCTCTGGTAGGCAGTGGCCAGGTGTGGTTCTAAGAATCCATTGTTTACACGGTCGTAACATATTGTAAGCTGAGTATAAAGGAATGCCCGAACGGAGAGATCGGTAGTCAAGCGACGATTACAATAGGAGCAAGACGTGTGTACATTCGATGAGCGATATAGTGATGGACTTTGCGCGCGTTATTAAATCGTGCAGTTTGTACTGGTTGTGTCCAGTTATATTTGTACCTATGTTATAGTTATACTTCTAATAAATTCTACAGTAATTCCAACGGTATTTTAATTCGAGTCCCGCACTCGTAACAATACTATACAAATAATAAAATTGTAGAGCTCAAATTTCAGTACAATGAAAAAAATGCTAAATACCGAGTCAGGGGGATGTAAGAAGTGATAGAACTAATATAGATTTTTTTCAAATTTTTTGTTTCTCTGTTTGTCTGTCTATTTGTACTGTCTATTTATTACCGGCTAATCTCCTAAACTACTGGACAGATTTAAATGAAATTTTGTTTGGTGGTAGCTTATATCCCTGGTCAATATATAGGATACTTTCGATCCCGAAAAATTAAAAAGTTCCCGTGGGATAGTTAAAAAATCTTTAATTACTTAAACAGCTTATGCACCTAATTAAGTATTGATATTGCCGGTATCATCATCATACAATAAAACAATTTATACATTAAAAAACAATTAGGCTATGTATCATTATGCTAAGACCAATAGCAGCGGAGCACCAATGAAGAACGTTTTAAAATCGGGAGGCGTTTTTTAACTTACTTTTTTTAAAACTATTCCACGCGGACGAAATCACGGGCAGAATCTAGTTAGTAATATAAGTAATAACCAACGCTACGTTCACACGGACTCAAGTTAGCTGTATCGAATTTTTACCGTATACCTAATGCTCTGTTCACATGGCATTCGGTATTCAAATGGTAGTGAGCGACTGAGCGCTTTCCTGCTAAAAACCAAACTTACCATATTCGCACGGTGACACAGCAATCGGCTTTTTGCGGAAAAGCGCTCAGTCTCTCACTACCATTTGAAAATATTGCATCGCCCCACCGCACGCGCGCCCACCACCCGATTTGACGTACCAGATTTTTGCGGCATTTGGTAACAAAATGCTACTGCCATCGAACCGTATTCGATATTTAGCAGTGTGACCGAATCAGATTGCAGTCGCAAAATCGGATACTCAGTTTTGCCCGCGTCGGTTATTTAGCGCATCACAAAATCAAATACACGTGTAAATTCATACATATAAATAATATCGTGACTAAACAATATCCTGAAAAAATTAGTTCCGGCTTATAAATTGATGTGAACGTAGCGTAGGTAGTTAATTCTTGCAGTGGAAAATATAAACAAACTATGGACGCGCAGACACTTAACCTATGCCCGAAATTTTATATCCACTAATCATAGTTGGTACTTCAAGGCCCCGAGTCTGTAACTAAAATTGGCAATCGAATCGAATTGGAATCGTAACTTTTGACAGTTTTGGTAGTCTGTAAACCATCTCAGCTCAATATTGAATCAATCTTGATTTGACTAAGAGTGATTTACTGTGAATTTTAGCGACTCGACTCGCTCTGTCGTGGCTTTTTTATTAAAATTACAGACTTGGGGCCCTGAAGATAAATCGATTGCGGCACACAAACTGACACTCTTTGCCAACTGAGAATCTTTCATTCAATGGTTATAAAACTTTTTTGACTTTTGATTATACATACCTTAAAATCTTTTGGGCATAATTTACTTAAACATCACTGACAAACTGATCTATAATTCAAAGTGAAGGTCTTAGCCTGACTATTCTAATGGATTCATAACTCTGTGAGTACAAACACGATCGATTGGTTCCAAACACGTGCCACCTATAACATCGACCAATCAACCAATGCATAATTCCAAAGGAAAGTTTACGACCATCGTAACAGGACTCACCCACTGCAGAAAATCTAACTCCAATTAAATCAAAGCGAAGTTAGCAAAGTGAAGTCATAGAATCGCTTGTTCTTCGAAGGCCAGGCACGTGCATCTGTTATCGAAACATGTGAAAGTTCATCCAAGAAATTTATAATGCAAAGTTTTTTAGAAACAATTCAAATTTTTCACTGATTAAAGAATATTTTATTTCTTCTTGGCTACTTTTCTCCACACTAGTAAAGACCTTAAAAATGTTTTGTTTAGTTTTAACCGTGTGTATACTACATATTTTACAATTAAATTACCCACGACATGATTAGTTGTATTAAGTAGTTGCTTGCACGCTTGAATGTTAGATAGGAAGCAAACCGAATGGTCGAAATGCTTCGATACACAGTGGCCGCACTGATAGCTATCATTCTGTCATACCTGAAAATGTCGCTCTCAAAGTTGTCTAGACATTGCTTCCTACAGAAAGCACTATCCTCAAATTTCCTTCACTTAACCAAAATTATCGAACACGTTGGGTACATCTAAAGTATGTTTGTAGACATAGGTATTTTCTCTCTCTCTCAAAGTTGTCTAGAAAATTGCTTCTTACAGGAAAAACTATCCTAAAATTTCCTTCTGTATTCTCGGATCCGAAGTTTAAAAAAAACCCGGATACTCCGTACATGCGTAGTCACTGAAGCTAATAGTATAATTTTATTGCCTTTAGTTGTTGTCTAAGTGTTTGTCGAATAACAATAAATTAATACAATAGACTATTATATAGACTTACCCAAACCCCTTTTGACTAACCATGTCCATCTTGGCTTCTCAGACGCAAACATCACGCATGCTCGGAAATTTAAATCCGCTTAATCAATCATTCAAACAATAACAATTACTTTTCAGGGTGGCCGCCATTTAGTTTGTTTCAACAACACACTGCACTTGCCAAAAATCTTATTATTTCTTAAATGTCTGTCTATTTAACACCACAAACGAATCCGACGACAAAATTTGCGGCATCGTCCATGAACCAAAGAGAAATTGGGGGGACAGAGATAGATATACATACACACCGGTATAGAAAAAGAGAAGGAAATATGTATGTATCAAGAATGTGTGTGCGAAGTTTGAACAAGAGATGGCGGTACCAAAACTTAAAAATCATTGTTCAACATTAAATAATAAACACCTTCACTTAAACAAAATTATCTAACATGTTGGGTACATGTTCGATAATTCCTCTATTGCATCCCAGTGATCCCAGCAAATAACCGAGTGGCTAACCATAGATATAACTTATTGGCCACTATCGAGGCGCCAAGAGTCCTACTTAAGCGAGCTGTGGGGCCGCGCGAATTACATGCAAGGTGTTGGTTCACTAGGATGAGTCATCTAAACTATCAACTAACCTCTTGCCGCTAAGCGTACTACTTGTGGTAAGGCCGAAGCCTAAGGCATTACAATCACAAGTGAAAAAAGTAACTCGTAACATGCTCTTTAATCACAGTAAGCGCCAAAAACGTACTGGAGGTTCTTATTGTTTGTGAAAAATCTCAATGAAAACATTTAATCAATATCTAATAATTTTTTGAGACCGGCTTACCTCACTGTAACGTAGAGGCGGGTTCGATTCCTGGTATGGTAAAGATCAGGTAACGATTTTTCTCTATTATTTACTATGGTCTGGGATCGGCTCCAGAGTAGTCCGTTTATATTACCCATAACACAAGCGTAATTTGCCTATTTGGGGATATACAATATTTGTGCTGTTTGTCTGCCAACCTTCGGTGTTGCAAATTGTCCATAGGTGACTGTAACCACTTTTTATCAGGTGCCCACTTCTCAATCAGCCTACCCGTTATACTCATGCAATAAAAGAACTGCTGTCAATTATTTTCACTTCCATTATTACCAATGAACTAATTTTTTAATTATCACAATTTTTATTCTCCTAAACATCAGAGGCGAAGCCGGCGCTTTGCCAACTGTCAGGATGGGATAGGAAGGCTGGAAAATGGAATAGGGGGACGGAATAAGCAGAAAGAAAAGTGGGCCATTGGAACTCACTCATACGAAACATGCCATTGATAACATTTTCATGCCAATATTATGTGACCAAGCCGACCCAGCGAAATGTAATCAAGGTAATGACTCCAGCATAGCTCTACCACGTTATTTATTCAACGTTGATAAAATATATTTTTTATTTATTACACCCAAACATCCAAGTAATTATATATCTGTGATATTCAAGAACATTTCTTGAGCAAAGCCTCATTTCACTCAATGAAGTTTAGAAACGGAAATTGAGTGAATCGAAGGAATGATTTGTTTTTTTTCCTGCTGTGTGGAAATTGTATGAACAGTTCAAAGGATCGGTTGATTTATCGAGGATATTTGAAATTATTGCCAAAACGAAAATATCTAGTAGAGTGGATGCGCATGCCACTTCGTTAGCACGTGACGTGGGCTTTATACTTTTTTATTGCCGGGAGCAGGCAAACAGACAGACGGCCCACCAGATGTGGTTACAATCATTTATGAACGTTTGCAACACCAGTGGTGTTGCCCACGCGTTGCTAGCCTTTAGGATAAGAGGGAAGGCACAAGGAAATGAGAATGGGGGATGAGATATGGGTGGGAGGGGGGCGGGAGAAGTGAGCCACCGCACTAATATTTTTAATCTATATATATAAAAGAAAGCCGTGTTAGTTACACCATTTATAACTCAAGAACGGCTGAAACAATTTTTATGATCTTCGTGTTTTTGGAATTGTCTTCGTCGGGATTAGAATAATAAATAAATAAAAAAATTATCATTCATAAAACATCAGTCACAACATCGACAATGGTGACTGCATTTATACTCATTTTCATTTGTCTGATTTAGGGTGAATTATTTTGTGTGTGTCCAAGTGGGTGGGTCCCGGCATGGTTTAGATTCAAATTTGAACCAGGTAGATGGCGCTGAAATCGTGTTCCAGGATTTAGGTGAAGTTATTTTTGTGTGTGTTCAAGTGGATTCCGGGATGGTTTAGATTAATAATTGGTCTCGGTCGATGGCACTGCAATCGGTTTGTAGATTTTTATTATTTAAGGGCAAGACAACGTCTGCCGGGTACAGCTAGTAAAAGATATTTTAAAGTCTTCA
This sequence comes from Dendrolimus houi, assembly GCA_039645545.1. NCBI lineage: Eukaryota > Metazoa > Arthropoda > Insecta > Lepidoptera > Lasiocampidae > Dendrolimus > Dendrolimus houi. Next base: position 22,619,938 of record CM077126.1, on the reverse strand, counting down.
GTCGTTTCATTTCACATTACAATAAAGGTATCTTATTTTAACAATCTTAATATTAATATTAATATAAACACACCATGACCAAATATCAGAAGTGTTAAAGAGAGGTCAGGTAAAAAGCATTTCAAATAAACGTGCATGTATGAAGAGGTTAATGAAAGTAGGTGAAGCGAAAGTTGTTTGTCAGGATCGTCGCAAGTGGAGATCCATAGTCTCTGCCTACCCCCATGGGAAACAGGCGTGATATTATGTATTTATGTATAATACTACTCGGGAAGGCTCTACGTACGACAACCAAGGATGTCCTAAATATGTCACGGTGGACGCGCCTGTCAAACTCTGCTCTGCTGATGACGTTGACAGACGCGTTCCGTTTTAATTACAACCGCAACTCAATCCCCGTACGAAACATGATTAGTTTCACGCCGATAGTTTGTGCGAAGTGCGAAATCATCAAATATTATTAAGACAACTTGGAGTGTCATAAATGATGCTTCTGGCAAAAGTTGACGTCGATATGATGGAATTAAACTAGTAATCAACAATAACACCATTAGTAATAACTTTGAAATTGCACATACATTTAATTAATACTTTAGGGATATACCAACCCTGTTTGTTTGTTTGTTATCATACATTATAATCCACACTTACAATCGAGCTTGTAGACACCTGTACCTGATTGTAAGTGTGGATTATCATACATTGGGCAAACAAAGAGGAGCATAAAAACACGTAAAAGAACACATTGCTGACATGAAACACACAAGGACTACGAAGTCTGCGGTCAGTGAACACACGCTGGTTAAACCCAACCACTACATCAGATTCGATAACCCAGAAATCCTTGTGAAAGAGAATCGTTTCATACCTAGAATGATGCGTGAGGATATTGAAATCAAAAAACACCCAAAATTCAATAGAGAAGATGGTTGGCAAGTACCACCTGTTTGGGATCCGATCAACAAAACTAGCAAGACCCAAAACCAGCAAAAACCAACTGCCAGACCTCAGGACACTGTGAGCTCTTTCTGCGTGCACCGGAACACAAACCAACTTGACTGATAATTTCTTTTATTTTTCCTTCCACCCATTTTAATATTATATAAAATTATTAGAGCTAGGCATGTTGGCTGAAGAGTTTCTTGCGCCGTTTCTTCTCTTCAAGCCATAACATGTTGCGAAGCGGCGGTAAATTAGATTAGGCTCCCATAGAGTAAATAATAAACAAAATTAAAAATTAAATAATTAAAATGAACAAGTTGGCGGTAGGCTAAATAAAACTTTAACAATAATCGTTGACACTTGACATCTTTGTCTTCCGTGATCACGGCCACTGAAAAGTGGCCGAAACGCTTAAAACCGTTAAAATAAAACGTAGTTTTATTATGTATACAAGTCGCGAAAACTTAAAAAAATATTATAAGAACATATCCTACCAACCTTCTCAACCAATCACCTTTCCTTATCCATTCATTCAACCTTTACCTGCATTACCTATCCAGTTACTCAAATATCCAAACCATTCCATTCAAATATCCATCCACGTAGCAAAAATTTATTTACCTTAGCAAGAAACATAAGCAGTAGTAACAATATTAGGAAATTGTAAGAATTAAAATAAACAGTAATTTACTCGGGCAATCTCGTTCGCTTGAGCCTAAAGGAGAAAAAAAACGATATAGAATTTTGAACTTTGCACAGTACTTTATAGCTTCTTATGGCAAGCTATAAATTCAGTCCAAGCTCATTTAGCACATAAAACTTCAATTCAAGCTAATAGCTTTACAAGTTTCATAATAAGTGTTTATGGCGTCCCGAAGGTCGGTTAATAGCTCTAAACATAACAAATTTCGATAAGGCTGGTAATTAAGTAAGCGGCCATCTTTGCAATATAAAGTGGGTGAGTTAGTTAATTAATAAGTACATTTAGGTAATAGGGTACAGTTTGGATAGAAATATATGCAGATTACGTCACGTTTTAGGGAAACCAGACAGATGTGGAGAATATAATTATGTCTAGCCATGTCGCCTCTGCCAGGTCCCGATCGAAAGACCCACGTAGTGCCGGCTTGACGTCGCAAAGGATGACATACGTACCAATGATCTCAAAATTAAGGATGCTGAAGACCGCGTGAAATGGACACGGACAGGCATGTAAGCGGACCCCAGGCTTCGAGGCAGACGCCTCTAACGCAACCGGGATTTTATTTATTGCGTGAGTTCAGCAGACAGGGAGTAGTCCATCTGATGGAAAGCGGTTATCATCGCCTATGGACATTAGTAACACCAATGTGCTGCCGCTTTCTAAAGAGGGATTGGATCCTGGCCACTATTGCCGGAACACAACTCAAGGTCGTTATGGTAGCGTACTCCAGACCAGGGATGATAGCCCAGATGGGCAAATATCCTACCACCTGGCTGTATTGTTTTGTTGCCTCTTACGACAGGCCGCCCGGCCGTAGCAAATTATATCCTTTCTCCGTGTCTGTACGGATAAAAAATTATCTAATATATTAATAGACTTAACGCTAGGATGATGATGATGAACCATTTTGGCAAGAACGGAACTCATAAAATCGTCATATCCGTCCAACAGTCTTTGTACGTCTGACATTTATTCAAGAACTGGACTATATAATATATAATAGCCTACATACAACGGATAAATAAATAATAATCGGCGGACAAACACACACATTGTAGATCCCCAAGCTAAGCTAGTTACGCTTGTATTATGGGTGATATACAACGGATCACTCTAGGGCTGATTCCAGGCACCCAGACCATAGTAAATAGCAAAAAGTTCACTGCGTTCAATGGTCACAAGCGAGGCAAGACGTGTGTACATTCGATAAGCTATATAGTGACGGACTTTGCGCGTGTTATTGAATCGTGTATTACGTTTGTACTGGTTGTGTCCAGTTATCTTTGTATCTGTGTTATACGTGTTTGTACAGTTCTAATAAATTCTATAGTAATTCCAAACGGCATTTTAATTACAGTCCCGCACTCGTAACAATATAATAAAACTGTAGATCGAATTTCTGTACGATGAAAAAAAAATGTTAAAAACCGAGTCAGGGGATATAAGAAGTGAAATAGAAGTAAATTAGATTTATTTCAAATTTTTGGTTTCTCTGTTTGTCTGTCTGTTTGTACTAGCTATTCTCCGAAACTACTGGACCGATTTAAATTAAATTTTGTATGGTGGTAGCTTATATCCCTGGTCAACATATAGGATACTTTTAATCCCGAAAAATTAAAGAGCTCTCGTGGGATAGTTAAAAAACCGCACCACGCGGACGAAGTCGCGGGCATCAGCTAGTTAAATATAAAACAAAACGATATCTCAATAAATATTAGATATTACTGTATATAAGTGTATATTAGTGTAATGTTTTATTTTAACTTACTGGTTTTTAGTGGTGTATAAAAATGGAAATTAAAAAAATCTATACCCAATATTCCGAAATAATTCAGTTTCATTAAATGTTGATATAAAATTATTCGAAGCTATTATAATATCCAGGGCAACAAAACCACTGTTGACCAGTGTTATGATTCCAGCATTGCTTTACTACATATATCAATCAGAAACTCACAATGTAAAGATAATAAGAAATATATAATATGCACTAGGCAAAACTAGTAGGTCACAACTGGCCTAGCCATAAAATTATACGATATCCGGGGGTTTGGTGTAAAATAGGAATAATGAGTAAGGGAAATGAACCCGGCTGGCCAGTTTCCGTGACAACCCCCACTGGTTGTATGTAGCGAACATAAAGCTCTGGTCCGGCCGGGCATTTACATAATACTCTGCGGTTAGAGGAAATAAAGAAATTCAGCATTTGAAAGCGAGAGGCATGATTTATTCATGTTTTTTTTTAAACCCGCGTGCAATTGTATATTGGGATTTGCATTCCGCAGTAAAAATAGTACGGTGACCATAAGCTGCCTCAAGCCGGTATTAGAGGGTTCATTTCTGTCTTTCAATTTGGAATACCGTCGTGTGCTTTCAGTTTTGTCTTTCAAATTGAATCAATTTGGTTGATCCGTCTAATAACAGGATTATCTATATCCCTTTTCCTTCAGTATTTTCTTTTATAATTATAATCGGCAGACAAACACACACATTGTATATCCCCAAGCTAAGCCAGTTACGCTTCTGTTATGGGTAATATACAATGAACCACTCTGGGGCCGATCCCAGACACCCAGACCACATTAAATAGCTGAAAATGCGTTTACGAAATTAATCATGCCAGAAATCGAACCCGGAGCGTCTGTGTTCGAGCGAGCTCGGTCTGCTAAAACTTAGCCCGTTCAACTACAGAGACTATAAAATCGTTTTAGATACCTATAAGTCAGTTTTAACACGATGGCCAGATTCTGATATAATAAAATATGTCTCAAAAAACGAACACGCATATAAGTTAAGCATGCTTATTGGGATTGTATTACGTGTCGTAATACACAATTCATAAATACAGTGCTGAACCCAGTGACACACCGACCAGAGAAAAAAACAAAAAGTTCGTTTACGTAATTCAATTTATTTGGAAATAAATTCCCAAACAAATCCACAATTTTATTATTTTAAAGTAATAAATCCACCCGCATATTAATAACTAGATGTGCTCGCGACTTCGTTCGCCTGGATTTTTTTTCGCGAAACCCTAAAATAAAAAGTACCCTAAGTTACTCCTTATGACATCAGCTATCTGCCAGTGAAAATCCCGTCAAAATCAGTCTAGCCGTTTCAGAGATTATCTGGAACATACAGACAAAAGCTGTTATTTTGAAATTACAAACAGACATTTCAATTTTATTTATCTGCACTGTATTGTTACGACTTAGACGCCGACAAAAACAAATTCACACCTGCATAGCTGTAAAACAAAAAACATTTTATTACCTTTCGGCATTTGAACTTCTTTTGTTTACTTTGTGTTTAAAATTTGTGATTAGAAAACAGCCCATTGTGTATTGTAATCTTTTATGGCAGTCATTAGCCAGGTGTGTCGGATTTAAAGTACAAACTGATTCAAGAAATTCGGTCCACGCGGCCGGGGAGATATATTGCATCTGTGCAGTATAAAGCAATACCCCAATTGAGGGACGCGGCAGTCGAGCGATAACCACGAGCGGAGCAAGACTTGTGTACATTCGGTAATCTATTTAGTGACGGACTTTGCGCGTGTTATTGAATTACGACCTTCTGCATTACGTTTGGACTTGTTGTATTCGGTTATATTTGTACCTGTGTTATGCGTGTTTGTATAGTTCTAATAAACTCTATAATAATTCCAACGGCATTTTAATTCGAGTCCTGCAACACGTAACAGTATGTATAGATACTCGTAAAAATTAAATACCTTATATGCATACTCAGAATGAGCATTGGAAAAAGAATTAAGTACCGAATAAAGTTAAACAATCAAGAAAATCTCGCCTAATCGCTTAAAAGCCTCGCGAAAATAACTTTTATCTCAAAAATTCTATAACAATATAAGAGATGAGATAAAAATGATACGACAGTGTGACATAACATGTCACTTATCCGGAGTACAGTGAATATCACGGGGAATGACTTTTGGACGTACGTGACACATCTTTGTTAATAAAAAAAATAAATCTAACGAACAGATACGATTTGTCATTTTGGACGACAACGCCGAAAGGATAAAATAAAAAAAGAGTTGATAAATTTAAATTTTTGATCATTGTACTGTTAACTCATCAATTCGGCGACAAAAAACACTTTATTTTTTATTGACTGTGGCAGGCAAACAGGCAGATGGCCCACGTGATGGAAGGTGGTTATCGTTGCCTATAGAAGTCTGTAATACTGGGGGAGTTGCCAACGCGTTGCCGGCTTCAAAGAAAATTTATAATGTCCTTCTGAAACAACTCTATGTTGTAGCGTGGAGGGAAAGCCTCGGCGTAGAATGCCCCCAGATCATTGTCGTACATACGTATTGATATAATAATTTCGGTTTATCTAATATATAATATGTAATTACCAGACCAAAAAATCTTAAATTATTTTCTTCACTGCAGTCATAATAAAAACAGGTTTATAATTTTATATAGATGCGAAGAAATTTTTAATCGTTATATTTTAAAATCAAATTAATATTATTTACATAATTATTTTTCAACTAGTTGTAACCGGGACTTCGTTCGCACGGCATCACAGATGTTTATATCGATTTTGTTCAGTACCCCAGCATGATAAGGAAACATTTAAGATTAATTCTTTATTTAATCACTGAAATTGTCATGGACACCTGTAGCATCCATTCCAAACATACTTTCGATCAAGAAAAATTTCTGCAACTATATTTAGGCATCCTTTTAATAGTCGTTGTCATATAGTTTGGATTTTTATTTATTTACTTTATCCAATTACGTGTCTTTAGTTCCTTATCGCAGGCAGACATTTCAATTTCATTTACTGGTATTAATTAAATGAGCCTTTAGTAGTTTCACACAGTAGTCTAGATAAACCGCAGCTAAGCCGTTCAAAATTTCCACCTGTATATTTTCGTCGAAATGTATCTCTATTTAGAAAATTCACGACATGAGCGGAGCAGTGTCTGTAACAAAGGAACCTGTCAATCTAGCGTCAGTCCCGTTGCCAACCAGAATATTTTTAGCCCATTCAATTAGCTTTTAGCTCATCGTCTATGGCTTTTAGTTCGGCCCTTGTATTATATTACGTTGGTAAGGCGTGAAATGAATGCATAATGCGGTCCGTTTCATAGAAATTCGTTTACGTTGTGATTCGTTGATGGACCGGGTTGTGCACTATTTAGCAAATTATTGGATATTTGACACATATTATAATAATAAATTCTAAAAGAATTATTATAGAAAGAAAGTGCATTTATATTTGTTGTTATATAGAAATACTTTTAGAATTGAATATAACGTTATTGTATAATCAAATTAAATTAATATAACAATGCACAAATACACAAAAACAGTTTAGAACTGTGTACAAATGGTGGCCTTATTATTGACTAACGGTCCGCCCCGGCTTCGCACGGGTATCTAAAAAGAACTTTTTTGTTGAGTTTAATTACCTACTAAGCGAATTCAAAATATTTCCCCTACCTTACGGCCCGTACCCCAGTGACGCCTACATTGCATAAGGTGCTGCCTAGCTAGCCGAGCAGGGTCAGCGGCGACCAGGCAACTTTTTTCTAATACTTACATTTTTAAACTCGTGATATCTTTCGAATGGAATATCCGAATTGAATAATTCAAAAAGTAATTTATTCTGATAAGGATGAATACCAAGATACAAATAAAGAGCCTTTTCTAGCGGCGGTATTTCAATTAAATTTTTAAAATAAAAGAACACTTATTGTGACATAACTATCATAGCTGGTCATATACTGTCGCTACACTTTTTGTAAAAAAAGAAGTGTGCTGCAAAGTCGTAGTACATTATTTTATTCTATCATCAATAGTTTTCGCAGCGCAAGCGATTTTAGGTAATTTTTTTACACCTTGGGTTACATTATTGGAGTTTTAGTAAGGATCCCTATTTTAAAAAAAATATATAATATAGCCAATGTCACCCGTGGATAGTGTAGCTTGCCAACAGTGAAAGAATTTTTCAAATTGGTTCAGTAGTTTCGGAGCCTATTCAATGCAAACAAACAAACAATCAAATCTTTCCTTTTTATAATATTAGTATAGATAGCGATCACTTCCAGACAACCTTGGGAGGCAAAGAGAAATATGACAATAAAATAAAGGCATGGTTTTTATTGCACAATATTCTAAAAACATTTAAATGTAGATATAATATTTATATATTTATATACAAACATACTTAAACACATAACATTTCATTCATATTGAGTTAGAGTAAGCTTGTAGCATTCTTTAAGAACCATAAAGTATACTAGAAGCTTACTCTAAATCAATATCAGGCAACTGCAAGCGTACTGAATTTGAGAAATGCAAAAAAAATATCTTCATTTACCACACCGCGGCCTATTTTCATGTAAATAGACCTGAAAACAAAGTCGAAGTCAACAGTTTATTAGTCTGTTGTGAAGCAAGAATGTGTCCTAAAAAGATCAGTACTCCTAAATCAGGTAAAAACCCATCTCCTGTCGATAAAAAATGTTTTTCTATACGAACTTTACTAGATTTGTTATAAGTCTCGGGTGCGACTGGCGGCTTGGAACTGCCGACGCTGGGAGTTGGCCTATTTTATTCATTCCTATCCTCTTACCGTTACCACGGAAATTGTTTATAACATCATAAAACATAATATTGTAAGATTTTCTTCTTAATTACGGGAACGAAAAAAAGTGAAAACTAAAAAAAGGACTCATACCACACTTCATCCTATTACAATAATTATTTTACAGTGCAGGCTGTCAAACTTTGGAATATGCTGCTTTTTACTGTCACAGAGGCCAAAATTCTTAGCAACATTTAGAAATTTACTCAGAAAACACTATTTGTCCACAAATAGCTATGCCTGATTAACACAATATAATCATGCTAATACATTTATAATAATAACAACTTATGTGTTTTGAAATATATTATTGTATATGTGTATATATATGACTATGTATATATGTATTTATTTTTATATTTAACTCTTAAATTAGTTTGCCTATTTATGTATCTATTACCTTTTTCCTGCACCACCTACATCGCTTGAATCAAATTTCTTTGATTTAGGTTGCCTGGAAAAGATACTTTGAGCGATAAGGCCGCCTATTGTATTGCCTAGAAAATATTGTATATATGGTCTGTTTTGTAATTGTATATTTTGGTGTGCAATAAAGTGTTCTCTCTCTCTCTCACCACGTGATTAATTTGATTAGACCTGTCGAACATATAAGAAAAATAAACTTAAAAAATAATATAATCTATCGGCAGCCGTCATATCAGAAAACGTGGCATTTAAAGTTGAAAATGCTGAATTGAAAGAAATAAAAAAGTGTAATATTAGGTACACATAATAACAAAAATATTCATTTTGTTACCCAACGAGATTTTTACAAAGATCTATCAATAAGCACTGAATTTTTGAAGCAACCGTTATATGATTATCTACGGTAGTTATTAAAAGTAAAATTTTGCTTTTTAATAAGTTCCTTGACAAACTTGATAAAGAACCATAATATAATATCAGAAATATATTGGAATTGGAAAAGTATTTGTATCCAAACACTATTTACCATGAAAATCATAAACTGAACATTTACATCATAAAGTGGTAATTTACAAGGACAATGTTTAATATTATATTTAGTTTGAGTTATTTAGATTTAATTTTAAGGACAGTTAATTTTTCATTTGTTGCAATAAACCAAGTTGATAATATTCTCGTTAATTTATCACTCTGTATACATCACAAATAGTAGTGGTCGGCTCCGTTGTAGCTCTTGATGGATAGTGTAAATATATAAACTGTTGGAACAAGGTCCTTCACTTCAACGAGAAAGCGCTTCTGCCGAAATGTATAGGGAAAATGGGAATGAGATTTGCTTTTGATCTGATTTTACATATTCTTTAAGCGTGTATATTATCTACTTCTGAACGGTTAGATGGACAGCTGATCCTCTGGTTGCGTTTTATAATAATCATTCTGGATGTGACAAAGCAAGAAGATAGAACATACGCAGCTTGTAGTGCAAGTAAGGTAAAATAGAAGAAATTGTTGCTGTGGTTTTCATCTCTCATCTCGGTAAACGTAACGTAGGACGCTAATAAGCTCAGTGCACCGACAGCTTGGGTAAAGTCACCGGCAGGGGTTAGATGAGGAAGTTAGGAGACGGGATATGTGGCACAGACTTGGGGAGGCCTACGTCTAACGTGTGGATATCGTTGGTTGAAAATATGGTTATGATCTCAACTCGGCAATTCGGCTAAAAATTGACACTTTTATTTAGATTTAAGTGGCACAAAAGTCATCTAAGAAAATGTTCACCACATCTCATAAATATAGACGGCTTGGAATTATGTAGCTTTCGGAGAGATTAGGTCCTTCTGCGTATTCAACTATATGTTCAATGAGGACTGTTCGGAAGAATTGTGCCAAAGTCTCATTTCGCAAATATACTGCTGACCATCAGCAAGACGTTCACTCTCATTTCCTTGAGCTAACACAGAAAACCATGTAACGTTTATTCTGCGTACAATAATGATTTGAAAGCAACTTCCTGTTGAGTTATTCCCTCTGCGCTACGACATGCTGCGCTAAAGAAGGGCATCGTAAAATTTCCTCGAGGCCAGCAACACCTTGGCAACATCCCTTTTTTTTTAGTATATTCTATTGTTACTACGACGCTAAATTTCAGTTCTTACTGTTGATTTCATTTACGTACAACACAAATAAAACGCACACACAGACTTGTTATGAGACTTATATTGCAGTTATAAGAAAAATATCCGAAGGCCAAAGGGGTGGAGATCATTAAACCATTGTGGGCATCTAAAATGAACAGCGCCATCTAGTGATGACGTCGCAATCATAGATGTGATTTAAATAATGACATTAGACTTTCTTATTTTAATTATAAATATTATATATGGTATTTTCGACACTTACTGTGCACTGTTTGCTTATACCCAGCTCCGTTAATTCTTAGAATATAATTTTTCTAGCACATTTATGTACATATTTAAAATAAAAGCCCGAGATATTCTATTAGGAACTAAAAGAATTTTTAGCTACATTTTTGCTGGGTATTTTCTTGCAGCTTTTTCTCCTTCAAACAGTAGCAACACATTACCAAGTGGTGTACATAAAGTGGGAAGTAGACCGCTTTAAGCGATCAGGCTGCCTAGAAAATATTTTAATTATGGTTTGTTTTTGTAATTGTATATTTTGGTGTGCAATAAACTGTTATCTATCTATCTATCTTATATGTATGACTTTTAAAAAATGTGTTGAACAGAAACTTTTGAATTATGCAAATTTTTATAAGCGCCGGAAATCGCTTTCTATCATTATATATGTAACTAGGATATGCCCGCGACTTCGTCCACGCTTGTTTTGAAATTCCTGCGGGTTTCTCGGGGTAAAAAGTAGCGCAGATTTTAAGTCTAAGAATTAGCTGTCGATCAGTGAAAACCGCATCGAAATCGTCCCAGTAGTTTTTAAGTGAATCCCGAACAAACAGACAAGAAATCAAAAATAAAATGCATCGTGTTCTCTATCGTTTATATAGTCTATTCCAGTTGTATTTGTTTTTAAATAGCTTCAATGTACAGACACGGCATATTAAGAATTTTATAATATTATAGATTGCTAACTTGGATATCGGACTATGTTGAACTAAAGTCATAACAAGCAACTGAAGGCAAAGATGTTTAATTCTCGTTGTCGCGTGACATCAACCCATATGACTTAGAAATCCAAAAAAGTATATTACATATGAACTGAAGACATTATGTTTCAACCACTGTAACTACTTAGCCACATATTTCACTAAAAGAACGATAATATTTATGTTAATTTACAAAAGTTAAATGAATGAATTGGTTATACAATCGCTATAATATTACAGCTTTCCTTGAAGTAACAAAATTAAAATAAAACGTGTGATCGGATGAGTAAGTTTTTATCAAACATGTTTATAGAAATTTTCTATAAAAATCTAGTAACACAGCATTCCGCTCCAATATAAGCGGAAAACAAAATCAACAGTAACTTTACAAAATCTCGAGCCGACATAGATGTTGTAACATACAAACTTATATCGTTAACTCTGTACAAGTAGGAGTCAAATACCGCAATCGATGTTCAAATATTAAGAGAATTTCTATCACGATATTTTAAAAGTAAGATAATAAGTTATTTACCTATATACTAACTTATTTTTTTAAAGAAATTGTATAGAATTTTGTGTTATATTTTCCTTTATTAAATGCAAATTATAGTAGATTGTTACACGAGAAGTAAAAGTGACCTATTTAGGCCCGAGATGCGAGGGCGCTAATAATTAGAGATTCGAGGTTAACACCGATTTTCATTTGAAATATGAGGAAAGTAAATAAAAACTGATTAGTTAAACAAACACTGGGGTTAAATTCATATCTAAATCTGATGAAACGTCATCACGTACGTCACATATGAAACGTCTAGTATTTTTTTTTCTGCGGCATTCTACCAGCCAGTATTTTTTTGTCACTGGTGATAATAAATAATTACCTAAAATTTTTGTAAATTTAATAATAATATAGTAAAAAGTAATTTAATGACGTTACAAAATTGTTGATATTTTTTTATAACAATTTATGCCGCGATCTACCAGCGGCTGTAAAAAAGTTGGGACATGAGTCGTATGTATTATCTATGGTTCGTATAGTTTTCTAAATTTTTGACAGTAGGGAGAATCGTTTCCCAGGGACGAAAAGTGCTGTTTTCATCCCTGTGATTAGGCAGCTCCAAGCATACTTTCAGAATATGAGAAATGAAAATTTATTTTAACCCCCTGTTCTTTTAAATATGTAAATAATGTTACAGTTTATTGCAACGTGCGTCCGCATCCCTATTGCTTCTTTAATGTATTTTTACATCGATTGTTTAATTAAAAGATGGACTACCATCACACAGGTTTCACCTCGTTTGGACTCCCGTCTTTCCCATTTTAACTAAGTTACCCTAACTTTGTAGTCTCTCACCTTTGTTTTTGTGGGTAGTAAATAAATAAAATAAATTTCAATGAGTATTAGAAATGATTTTTAAAAATAACCGTCCATGTTTATAAGTACCAATAATGTTAAGAGTGTAATGTGTAGCACATGTACGGTTGCCACCTTTTTTTGAACAAAATATAGTATTTTTGATTTTATGTAATTTGCTGTAAAAATATAGTAAAAGTACTAAGTTTAGGGGCAAAAAAAATAAATATTTATTAAAAAATTTATTTACTTCATCATTGTAACCCCAGCAAATAAAACAAAGAGATTTTTTCACCGAAAAGAAACGGCACGCGGACTTTCGTAGGCAATTAATTATACATATATATCGCGGCGCGACGCGAACCGAAAACTGTAAAGCGTGCGCGGGCGACAACCGACACCAGCCAACCCCCTCTGTTGTCCTACGCGCGCCCTCTGCCGCCCGTCTTCGAAATTTATTTAAAATATATTAAACATTAAATAAATATTATATTGCGTCGCTAACAACCATTGAATTTTCCATGTGTATTTATTACTACTTTTGGCTTTGGCCAGCAAAAATCTATTATTTTTAAAATAATCATAAGAATCTGAACAAAAAGCGTGACAATTGAATTAATAGGACATCTCGTACTATATTATTTTTCTATAATATAGAGTACAATAGGCTAAAATATAGTACGATGATATATATTATAGTACGGTTGGTAACCCTAAGCACGAGTGTAACCCGACCAACTGTTTTGCTCTGGCAAAACGAAAAATGTTGAACATAATTAAAATTCCTTCTTCCGTCCCTACTCGGCGGTGTAGTATTGTTTACACCCTTCAGAGTGCTTTTACAAAAATGAGTTTTAATAAAAACAATATATGCGTATGTATTATTTTTAGTAATAGTATACTCATAAGTTAGTTTCGAGTTTGTAGTAGTAAAATAAGGTTGTAAATAAATAGATATACTTATAGATAAAACATGTATTAGAAGAGTAGTTTTCATTAAAATTTGTAGAGTAAGAAATTGTACTAGAAACAGGAGACTGTAATAGACTAAGAAATAAATGAGAGTTTTGAAAGAAGAAAGAAATAAAAGATAATATCCAATTATTATCCCAAAAAAGAAAGTAAGATAAAAAAGATATAAAGACCCACTTTACTGCCAGAAGAAAGAAGAGAGGCGATTAAAAAAAAAATATTATTTTTAAGGCCGCCCTTTTAATTAACTTTTTGGCGTCATCATGTCGAGCCACTACGGCCATTTTATCGTAAGCGACATTTGTACCTAAATATATGTTTTGTTGTAAAAGATATTTTAAACTATTATCACATCCACAAAATTGACATCAACGCGAGGGAAGCCGCGGGCAAAAACTACTTTTAATATAATAACAGCGTTACAAAGGATAATGTTTCTCACGTTATCCACATATAAAACCGTCAACGTACGAGCATCATATACCTTCATTATGTGAAACGTGTATAAGTTATGTACTGCATTTGTTTCATTCGTAACATTACCAACTGTAATTGTTTTGCGCAAGTCATGAGCTTTAAGATTTTTGAAAATTAGGCTCAACAATATTTTAGCCTAAATTTGAGGAATGTAGATGCAATTATAATAGGTCAAATATTCAAGTTTAATTATTTTTAAACAACTTCCAAAAGGATTTTTAGTAACGCGTTTTTTCCGTTAATTGTGGACCGATTGTATACTCTTGACGTAGTCCCATTGTCAAGTCAGGAATTCTGATGAGTGGATCTCAAAGAAATGGATAGCAGCCCTTTTAGAAGAGCGTCGAGAGCCTACTTTTTTGAAAGACTAAACTTGTATACGCGTGCCCGTAGTACAATTTCTACAGGAGCTTAAATTATTATTTTTAGTTGCTATTCAAGGAACTAAAAAGTAATTAAAAAAAAAAAACAACCGATTTCAGATTAAAAAGCAAAAAACATATTTTTCTCAACATCTCGAAGCCTGTGCCAAGTAAATTAAAAAAAAAAAATCTAAATTTACCGACTTCAAAACGTTGTGAATATTTAATTTTTGGTTTTTACTTTGAAGTCAATTTTGTTTCTGTTAAATAAAATTTTAGGGTGCATTTTCATTGATCTGTACAGTCTTCATACGACGTGCGGGAGAAAGAAAGAAAAATATTTGTTTGGTAAGAACAGACACATTGCAAGACCTTAGAAAAAAAAATGTAAACAACAATACCACATCAAATACGTAACAAACGAGGTGTCTCTAAAAAAAAGTATTACGTATGTTTATTACCGCAACATTAATTCTTTAAAGTTTTTTTTATTTGTTTTCATTTCAATTGCGGATTTTACTTAATATTGTTAAGAAGAAGCCGGGAATTAAAAACTGTTAAATACGCTGCAATCGTACCGTGACGTCACAGTCCACGTTCAGATTATCAATAAAGGCGCTTTCACTGTATATTTTTATAATTTGAATATTACAATTTACATATAAATTACCCGCATTTGATTATTAACTATTTTACAATATTTATTTTCATATTAAATTTTAACATTTTTATCAAAGTTTAATTTTTATGAATACTATTAAGAAATTTAAATATATTCAAATTCAACAGCTTTTATTCAAAATAAGTTCACTGGTGTTGCGGCGGCGCTGGGTTTAGCGATAAGCAAACTGTATCAAAGTAAGAAAAAAGGAGATTGGGACAATTTTGAAGGGTAGTGGAAAGAAGCGCACGCACGTACCTGATTAATGGGCATGAAATGCAGCTGCTCCTCTTCTCCACAGTGCACTTCACTGGTCACTATTGTACTTGATATATCGTTTATTAATGTAATGTATTTGATTATTAATTGATACGGCGAAGCGGTAACGACCGGTTTAAAATATTATTATTTATAAGTTTTATTTTATAACGTATATTGTTTATATTAATGTATTTACACGTGGTGCAGGTTATAGTATATTTTATATTTATTTATTTTGTTATATATTTACATTTGCGGAGCAATTTAATTTATTTTATTTTGATGACATGACAATGAATGACTGACATGCGTGGGAAAAAGGGGAGACGCCGCCAGATTTAAACGAAGAATTTAAATATGTTAGAAAAAAGTTTGCATAGGTCAAAAGGAGGTTTATATGGCGGTACCAACTGGAGAACACTTTGAAAGTCATACATGTAAATTGAAATTTAAATCTACTTCCTATTCTATGTACACTGCTTCACAACGTGTTACCGCTGTTTAAAGGAGAAGAAGCGGCAAGAACCTCCCCAGCAACACGTCTAGCTAAAATAACTTTTTCATCATAATTATTTATATAGGTATATCTCAGGCTCTTTTGTTTAAATACATATAGAAGTCGTATTACAATTAATTTTCAAAGAATTAATGCAGTTGTAACAAACAAAAAATATTGTTACCGTCGCAATAATGATATAATAAGAATTCATACCGCGACAAATCTCCATAGATTCCTTCCGAATAAATATAAATTTGTTCTGAATTATATTATATAGTGCAGAACTATATACCAGCCCCCAGAAAATACTTGTTGTAATATAAAATAAGGCAGTGCCAGCCTTTTATACAATAATAAAAAGTAAATCTTATTATTGCACTAGCTTCTGCCCGCGACTTCGTCCGCGTGGAAAGATATTTTAACAATCCCACAGGAAGTTTTTAATTTTTCGGAATCAAAAGTATCCTATATGTTGACCAGGGATATAAGCTTCCACCATACAAAATTTCATTTAAATCAGTCCAGTCGTTTCAGAGATTAGCCGGTACAAACAGAGAAACAAAGTTTGAAAAAATCTAAATTAGTTCTATTTCACTTCTTACATCCCCCTGACTCGGTTTTTAGCATTTTTTTTCACTGTACAGAAATTCGACCTCTACAGTTTTATTATATTGTTACGAGTGCGGGACTCGAATTAAAATGCCGTTTGGAATTACTATAGAATTTATTAGAACTATACAAACACATATAATACAGGTAGAAATATAACTGGACACAACCAGTACAAACGTAATACACGATTCAATAACACGCGCAAAGTCCGTCACTATATAGCTTATCGAATGTACACACGTCTTGTCTCGCTTGTGACCATCGCTTTACTGCCGATCTCCCCATTGGGTGCTATATACTGCACCGATATAATATGGCTGCCCGCCCGCGTAGATCGAATTTCTTAGAATTCGTAATCTGCACACCTGCCTAATTATGCCTGCAAACAGCCATAAACGAGTACAATACATAATGGGCTGTTTTCTAATTACAAATTTTAAATATAAGGTAAACAAAACAAGTCCAAATGCCCCAAAGGTAATAAACTGCAGGTGTGCATTGGTCTTTGTTAGATGTCGTAACAATAGTCTGTGAATTATTATGTGTGGCGTTCACTTATTTTCATAGGAAATTTTATTAGAATATTTTCCATATTTACTTAATACATTTTATCCGTGCAGGAACGGTGAAAGAATACAATTACCTGCGGCCGGGCGGCCTGTCGTAAGAATCGACTAAACAATCCACAGCCAGGTGGTAGGGCATTTGCCCGACTGGATGGCTACCACCCCTGGTCTAAATTATGTCGCCATAGCAACCTTGAGTTGTGTTCCGGCATTAGTGACCAGGTTCCAGTCTCCCCTAAGAGAAGCAGCAGCGCATTTGTAGCACCTTTGGTTTTGCAAATGTCCATAGGCGATGGTAACCGTTTTCCATCAAGTGGGCCGTCTGCCTGTCTGCTGAAATCATGCAATAAAAAAAATAAAAAAACATACATAATTAGCGATATGTTTTACACCATACACTAAAATAAACAAAATACACACAGTATCAGTAATAACCAGTTTCCTCACCTATATAAATTGCAGAATGGTTAACATTTATATTATGACATCATTATACATTTGTTCATGTTGACTAAGAACTCTTCTCTTCATTAATGGGTTCACATGTTTTAAGCATGGAGGAAAAATACTACATAATCCAGTGCAGTCCTGTTCCTGCAGTTATCCGTGCAGGAACGGAGAAAGAATACAATTTCCTGCGGCCGGGCGGCCTTTTTTTTTTTTTTTTAAGGCGGGGGAAATGCATTTCGCACATACCGGGTCCTTTGCTAGGGATTAGACCGTTGTTGATCATGGAGGCTTTCCACTGAGGCAATCCAAACAATAATCAACCGGCTTGTGTGGAGACTCGACTAATCAATACCCCACTAAAACCACCCTCCTCCCATGTGCCCCGCGCTTATGGCAGGAAAGGCGTGAGATACAGAGCGTAGTTACGCCCACACCGATCCTAGCGCACAAGTGCTTGAGAATGCCCCGGGAGAGGCAAACTCACTTCGTCAACAGGGGTGAAGACTTCTCTGCTCCCTAGATGCTAGAGGGCCCCTGCAGCGGACGGCCGGGCGGCCTGTCGTAAGAGGCGACAAAACAACCCACAGCCAGGTGGTAGGGCAATTGCCCGACTGGATGGCTACCACCACTAGTCTAGAGCCGCCATAACAACATTGAGTTGTGTTCCGGCATTAGTGACCAGGTTCCAGTCTCCCTTAAGAGAGCAGCAGCGCATATGTAGCACCTTTGGTGTTGCAAATGTCCATAGGCGATGGTAACCGCTCTCTATCAAGTGGGCCGTGTGCCTGTCTGCTTGACTCATGCAATAAAAAATAATAATCGCCCGGTCAAAAGCTAACTTTGTAAAGCAATAGTTTGTGATGCTATCTGATCATGGGGGATCTAAGAAGATCGTGATGATGATCAGATGACTTGACTCATGACTTCTGAAGTTTTATTATTTAAAACATATTTTTATATCAAATCAGTAATATCGATAACCCTAATAAGTGACATTTATAATAAAACTACGTGTCAACGGTTTAAGCGCGGTGATTTATTTGATTTTTATTATTCCGACGTTTCGGCCACTTTTCAGTATCCGTGATCACGGAAGACTAATTACGGAATACTCATTGACAACTGACATCTTTGTTTTCCGTGATCACGGCTACTAAAAGTGGCCGAAACGTCGGAATAATAAAAATCAAATAAATCACCGCGCTTAAACCGTTAAAACGTAGTTTTATTATGTATACTAGTCGCGAAAACTTAAGAAAATATTAAATGACACTTATTTATTCAATATTTTATTTTGTTCAGAACTTACTAGCAGATAGTATTTCAAAAGTTAGAGAATAATTTTATATAAATAAATAAATAATTATAGCAGCCCATAAACGTCCCACTCCTGGACTCGGGCCTCCCTCTATTGTGGAACGGCTAGTATACCCGCCACGCTTGTCAAAGGGGCTTGGTAGGTTGACACATCGGACACTGGATGCACAGGTGCATCACGATGTTTTCCTACACCGTTGTTAGCACGTGGTAATTGTAACAAAATGCACGTTAGGTCAGAAAACTACCTAAGTGGCGCATGCGTTCCGGCCAGGATTCGACCCCGCGCCCTTTGAGTTTGTGTCGTGTGGGCTAGCCATTACGATACCACGACTTCTGGTACGACAGGGAATAATTTTGATTGTCTCTTATTATGTTTGTATATTGACTTAAACAAAAAAATATATAAAACAACATCACTATGATTTTTAACACCTGTCAAATGGTCGGTAGGTATATGCCGACGACACATGCCGACGTGTGTTAATAAACGTATGTATACCCATACGTCTATTAACATTGAGAAAAATCATTCCTCAGTATGGCAGCCACAAGTAATTTTTAAATATCTCGCTATTTCACACCACCACGTGAAGTAGTATAAATATTACATATCCCTGCTAAATTTCATTTACATACCTAACGCTTTCTAAGAAGATGAATGTAGACAGACAGACAAATGGATGGCGGATATTGGATATAACAACTTTACGAAAAACAACTACAGAATTTTAAAAAGGATTAATATTTCCGTAAATTTGCCTATAAAGCATTTTTATAACGATAATGGATACCGAAGCAATTTTGCTACTACGAGTATAACCGAGAACACTTGAGGAATTCGTTCGAAATTGCGTTGTATAATGAGGGGGGAGTTAATTAACCCGATGTTGTTTAATTGCCGTGAAAAGTGCCGAACCCTATCCGGACATCGGTGTCATTCACTTTCGGAATCTTCAGACGGAAACGGTTCTCGGCTTCCGGCTGATTGGATGTTGATAGGGCTCGTCTAACTTTCGCAGACTATATAAAAGCCGTTTGATGGAGAGGATTATTTAGATAGACGGATAACTCTTTACCTACTCTTCATCGAAGCATAGATAAACAGAAGTGGAAAAATACAAAAGATAATTTTTATATTTTATTAATGTATGTATATTCATTATATCATGTATGTATATATTTATAAGAGACTGATTCGTTAGTGAGAATAATGCAACATACCTCTGTTCTTATCAAATTTATTATCCATTCAAAGGTTGTCTGGAAAAAGGCGCTAATAGAGATAAGAACCCCTATTGTATTGAAATTTTTTATTTCTGTTAACTACAGTACTGTTACTGTTACAGTATAGAAAAAAAATCCAGTATAGAAATTTTACAAGAATAATTTTGCACTTCAATATGGTTGAACGTGAAAGTAACAACACATAATTGTATTGTAACCGTGTCTAACGCAAAATTAATATCATGATTTGATTTGAAAAAAAAATATTGTCACTTTAGCAATTGTCTGTTATCGGTTAAGCCAATATTAGACGGTTCATTTCTGTCTTTCAATTTGGATAAATGAATCCAACTGATTCATATAAACACAATCTTGAATTTATTGTCATTTAATACCGTCGTCTCTTTTTAGTTATGTGCTTTTCGCGAAGACCACTGGATACCCGATTCTAGCTACTGGATACACATTTTATCCGTGCAGGAACGGAGAAAGAATATAATTTCCTGCAGCCAGGCGGCTTGTCGCAAGAGGCGACAAAACAACCCACAGGCAGGTGGTAGGGTATTTGCCCGTCTGGATGGCTACCACCCCTGGTTTAGAGCATGCCGCCATAACAACCTTGAATTGTGTTCCGGCATTAGTGGCTAGGTTCCAGTCCCATCTACGAGTCCGATAGCACCTTTGGTGCTGCAAGTGTCTATAGGCGACGGTGACCACTTCCCATCGCAGTTGGGCTGTCAGCCTGACTGTTGTACTCCAGCAATAAATAAAAAAAAGAAATACCCACCAAAACTACCCTGGTGTTTCTTCTTTTTTTTAATTGCAGTTCAGCAGACAGGCAGACGGCCCACTTGATGGAAAGTGGTTACCGTCGCCTATGGACATTTGCAACACGAAAGGTGCTACAAATGCGCTGCTGCTCTCTTAAAGGAGACTGGAACCTGGTCACTGATGCCGGAACACAACACAAGGTTGTTATGGCGGCATACTCTAGACCAGGGGTGGTCGCCATCCAGTCGAGCAAATACCCTACCACCTGGCTGTGGGTTGTTTAGTCGCCTCTTACGACAGGCCGCCCGGCCGCAGGAAATTATATTCTTTCTCCGTTCCTGCACGGATAAAAATCTTCACGGATCTTCTATCATCTTTAGCCAGGGTTATGGGACAATAGCTTAGACCGTGCTACGTGGTCAGTGGCTTGGCCCATAGGCAACCCCTCCTATGTTGGTATGGCCACACACACCTTTGGACGAGTTTATTCAATAAACGATGCGCTTGGAAATACATTTAGCAATTCCTACTATAAGTTGTTTAAGACAAAAGATCCTCGAGACAAAAGATTTATTCTACCAACCCTATCACAGGTTAATATTTGAGAAAGCAGTAATTAAAGCAGGAATGGTTTTAAATGGTTTTTCTTCTGACGAATTGAACGGCTTCAGATAAAACATCTTATCTTAACGTCCCTTGATTACCAATCCAATATTAATATTTCCCGGTCCTCGATGGTCATCGGAAGTAGGTACCTGAAAAAAGTGAAAGTAATATTAAAATCTCAGGAATTTTGTAAATTATATACATATAATTTAGACTTTAGAGGGACGAGAATTTCTTTCAATATCAGCTTACAATTTTGGGTTTACATACCAAAGAGATTTGTTTAAGTACACTTCATGAGATTATTTATAGGCAGGTACTGTAAAGACTAACCTCTTTAGTCATCACCTATGAATATAAAATATGAAGTTTAAATATATTCGAAGATTACCACCGAAACAAACCTCATAATTATTGTATCGGTTTTCACATGAGACACATAATATTTATTGAATAATTATATAGTCATGCTTAAGAAACCAGTTTATTATTTGCGTTGGAAGATCCCGGTCAAAAGCTCTGCTCACAACGCCATAGTGCATGGAAATAAAATTGTTCACAATTTCCTGCACTATTACTTAGAGACATATGGTATTATGTAGCATATAATATTATGTGCGTTCTCACTGAATTTTAGTCATAGAGACTCAGTACAATCTGAGACATACGGAGATGACGATTGTATATGATTTCCGTTTGCCAAAGTAGGTACGGGACGCTAATAAAGAGACAGTTATTGTCTATGCTATATCTGTCTATCATTGTATGTATCACAGCTTATGTCTCAGGAACTACCAGGACTAAAGACATGAACTTTGACACCTCTTAAAACAATGTCTTACCTACTCAACTGTAGTGCAAGTAAGATTTATAAAAATACTAGAGGTCCCGGCAGACGTTGTCCTGCCCTGAAAAAAATATAAATCTAGGATCCCAATCCCAGCACCACCTACCGGTTCCAATTGTGAATCTAAACACAAAAAATATTCAAAATCGGATCCGGAGATTCGGAGGATCCTAGAACCCGATCTGAGCTCCACCTATCGGTTCTAATTGTGAATCTCAGTAAAACGGGGACTCATTTAAATACACACAACAAATTTCAACAAAATCGGTAAAGTCGTTCTCAAGTTATGCGCGTACATACATTTCTACGATTCATTTTTATTTATATAGATAGATTAGCTATCCCGACAGACGTTGTCCTGCCTTAAAGAAATAAAATTTAGAACCCGATTGTAGCGCCACCTACCGGGTCCAATTGTGAATCTAAACCATCCTCGAATCCACCTGAACACAAAAAAAAATCATCGAAATCGGTCAGCCGTTTAGGAGTTCAGTCACACACACACGCACAGAATAATTTTATATAAAAAGATAAGGCAGTGGGAATGTATTGTATTGTATGTATTACATGGAGATGATTATCTAAATGTGAAAGTTAAAAATATTATTGAGTGATGTATCAAACCAAAGGTCTCTATTAGTATATTTGGAAAATATTTTTGAAGAATTATTTATACAAAGAGGCCTCTAGATGCAGGTGAAATTGTTAGATAAAAATTTCGCTTGTATAGTTTATAGTAATTTTTAATGGCAAGCCCAATATTTAATGCATATCTGGCATTTTACAAGATAATAATTTACACGAAAAAGCAGATAAAATAGTTCATATTTCACCCGCTCTCACCGTGGATGATGAATCGCGTCCGGTCGTAGACGCGACTGTTTACAAATTGCGCAAACATTACACGCTTGTCGATACGTCAGTTTTGCTTTGAAATGTATGTCTTATTTATTAAATGCAAGCAAAATTTCAGCCAAATCTGACTAACATTCAGAGATGGACAAATAAGAAAGTAATAAAACTAAAGAAAGAAATTTAAGACAAACAACAAGGCGTGTAAGCCTAGTAAAATTTTATATAATTAAAGTCAAACAAAAAAGTTACTGAACCAAAGTTCGTAGTTATCGTAGTATATGTATAAAAAAAAAACTAAAGAGAAGTAAACACGGAAGGGTTACGTTTTTACATCTCTTCTCTAATTTTGCAAGGACTACGTACAATGAATATTTCTTCGATTATCAAATACATTTATAACAAAACTTGATCATGATATAATATTTCGTAGTGCGCATCTCACGATACGCGTTGGTGGACTTTGATTGAGCTTAAGGCCGTGGTCTATCACAGAAGCTGAAAGGTTTTTAGCATCAAAAAAATCGGACCCGGAATTGACGTTACAACGATGGTCACTTTGGAAATGTTTATACGCGTGTCAGTTTTTCCCGTGTACTCTGTATGTTTGAATAGATTTGTTTGACAGAATAATACTGTTTTTACGCTGGAACGCTCATGAATGACTGCGGGCGTGGCGTGACTATATCGTACGTATGAACGCCGCGCACAGCGCATGTGAGCTCCGTAAGGCGTCTGAGAGAAACAACTCTAGTGTATTTTCATAATAAGTATTTATCGATCGTTTAGAGCGTCCTTATTCATAGAGCCCGAACATTGGGCCACTAAAGTGTCAATAAACGTCGAAAAAAAAAATTGAGAGGAAGAAGACACGAATAGAATGTGTTAAACTGGACGATTAACAAATACAAATGCAAAGATAGACCAAAAAAGAGAATGTGAAATTGAGAAAGAAAAAGATTTTGTATGAATGTGATTTTATTGAAAGAGAATGAGAATTGTGTGAAGCATGATAATATGATGATTTCTGGTGTGATAAGGGCGTATGCCAGAATAGAGGAATATATTGTGTCAACCTCAAATTATTGGGAGAAGGTGAAATAATATTAAATAAACAATCGACCGACAAACACACACATTGTATTCCTGCTAAGGAGGTTACGCTTTTGTTATGGTTAATATGGACCACTCTGCGGCTGATCCCAGACACCCAGACCATAGTAAATAATGGAAGGTGCGTTTAGAAATTTACCATGCCAGAGATCAAACCTATGTCTTCCAAAATTCGGCTGGCAAAGGCTTAGCCTACTTAACCATAGAGGCCATCACACACACTGAAAGAAATGAGACCTGTAGCGTTTGATGCGGACAAGCGCCAGATTAGTATTTCAATTTACAAAATACAAGTATTACACTAGGTTAGCAATTTCAAACATGTCATATATTAGCAGCGTAATTTCCCCCGTGACTTGAACATGAACAACAATTACCTGTGTCCAACACACCTTACAAAATGCGCAAATTTTGAATATTTGTACGTCTGTTTATTAGATAATTACCATTGTATACATTTACTGGTGTTCTTTGTGGATACGCTCGCATAAATATCGATTGACCATCCTTAAGAGATTGTATCAGTTTTGGGGTCAAAAATACACCATGATCAACCATTTTCACGTCAAATATCACAATAATTAAATTAATAAAATATATATTTTTCTATTCTTCTTAACTTTGCTGTTTACTGTCCACAATGTACTGTTCTATCTTTTTAATTTTACTTCTTTTTAAATTAAATATATCTAGACATAGGTTGTTAAAAGTATCCTCTCAGTCAGGTTGTCTGGAAGAGATCGCTTTAAGCGATAAAGCCGCATTTTGTTTTGCCGTCAAATCTATATATTAATACGTGAAGCAAAAACACAGCAAAAACTTTGTACCCCTCTTTACGAAAATTGCGCGGACAGAGGAGTATGAAATTTCGCACGCTTATACTTTATATAGAGAAGGAGTGCAGAATGCTAATATTTTTAAATTACGCATAAAAACCAAAGTCGTGGTAGCGTAATGGCTAGCGCACGTGTCCCAAACTCAAAGAGCGCGGGTTCGATCCTGGCTGGAACGCATGCACCACTTAGTCAGTTTTCTGATCTAATGTGGATATTGTTACAAATACCACGTGCTAACAACTGTGAAGGAAAACATCGTGGTGCAACCTGCAACATCGAGGTAACCGATGTGTCAAACCTGCCAAGCCGCCTTGGACAAGCGTGGCGGGTATATTGTCCGTTCCCCTATAATGAATGGGAGGTGATATTATTATGCATAAAAAACACATTAAATCAATAAAAAAACATTACACACACTACCATATTTTTGACACACACACGCATATATACTCTTTTGTTTATTGTTAAAGTCAAAGTAACAGTGTAGCCTTGGCTAAATCTAGTAGAGAAGTTATAGTCTTTGACAACAGAACCTTAATAATGTTCAAACTTATAATTTAAATTAATTATTATGGTTGAATTTCGACCACGTGCGTCCACTAGTTATTGTAATTATTCATTCTGTAATTGTTTATTTGGTGAACAATAAAGTGTTTTCTATTCTATTCTATTCTTATAATTGTTTTATTTACATTTCTAATAATATAAGTATAAATATTTGCGACAGAATGACCTGCTGCCAATGGGATAGTTGACATATAGCACAATAAATTCTGAAACAATGTTCATACAAAAAAATTGTGTGGGTGTGTGTGTCTGTATGTGTGCAGTTCACACGCAGTAGAAGTGAAACTTTTGAGAATATACTCACAGATAATTCTTCTCTAACTTTTGTTAATATAAATATAATTCTTTTAGTCTACATCCGTCAACATATTATAATTCAAAAATTCAATCTAAATTACACTTTCTAAAATAAAGTTCAAAATTCCTTACACTGTTGCACAATTTACTTTGATCTACGTATAAAAAAAATATCTGCCTTAAGTATATACAGATGGAGTTTTATATAAATTGAAAATTAATTCTAACAGTTAAAGAGAAATGTGTTTTATTTTGAATTAAATAAGGTTGAATTTTATGTGTTTACCTCTTTTTAGAGTCACTTTTCATTTCATCGATTTTCAAATCACAACGATTCTAAAGAAGTTTCACTTCAAAAAGAGCGGGCATTCAAATATCATACCATCATCTTGAACTTTAAAATATCACGACAGATATCATTTTAATTAGTACTGATTTTTCAATCACCAGACAAAAGTTACTTGGAGAATAAAGTACAACATGGGAAAACTAAAAATGACTGCTGGTGAATACAAGAGCTGAATTGTTTCACTTTTGAATTCAGTACAATTATAATTTACTAGTGGTCGGTCGCCCGTGGTCGAAATTCGACCGTAATAAATTGTTGTAAAAGACTATACTTCTATAATCGCATATTTCTCCAAGGCTACATTGAATGACTTTAACAATAAACAAAAGAGTATATATTCGTGTGTGATGATTTTTTTATTGATTTAATGTATTTTTTATGCATAATTTTAAAAAATATTAGCATTTGTCGCTTCTTCTCTATATAAACTATGAGTGTGCGAAATTTCATACTCCTCCGTCCGCCCATTTTTCGTAAAAAGGGGTACAAAGTTTTTGCTTCACGTATTAATGTATCAATTCCACTGATAACTTTTAACTGATTATTGACAAATCAGCCCTTACTGTTTAAATTACAGTCATACCCTATTTCACTCATTAAAGAAATGACGTCATAATCTGCTACGCTCGTAGAAAATCTACGATGCTTCGAACTTTTCTAAGCGGGTAAAAGGAATCTCAATTGACTTGATTGTCAACAACCTTTTATTAACTAACTAGCTGCACCCCGCGGTCTCACCCGCGTGGTGATGGAAACTCGTTATATTTTGGATAATTCACACTATATCTTTATAAATTATACTCTGATGTGTAAGCTATATTACTGTAAAGTTTCATCAAAATCCATTCAGTAGTTTTTGCGTCAAAGAGTAACAAACATACATACATACATTCTTACAAACTTTCGCGTTTCTAATATTAGTAGGACACGGTTTTAATAGATAGTTTTTTTAGTTACAACAAATATGGATTTAAACTCTTCTTATTTATAAAGAGTTAGAGTAAGTTCGAACGCTTGTTTATGGTTCTTAAAGAAGCGTTCAAACTTACTCTAACTCTCTAAGAATAAGACCTGTGATATATTTATAATTTAATATACTTAAAAAGTTTCTATGAAATTCAATCGTGATACTTTTGCTCTGTAACCGTGTTAAATGCCAACTGTACGCTAATCCTATTGAAATACACACGTAAAGCTAGTAATGTGACGGCTAAAGGTAACAAATTGAATTCCCAAAATGGACGAAACGTACGTTAATGTCCCTTACGGGCACACTATGACGTTTTACAGTGTTTTATCGTTTGTGAAATTGTGTTTCTGCATACAAATTGTGACCATTAGGTTTATTGTTACCCACTAAATTCCATTTTATATTTCTAAAATTATACTGAAATTTTTATTTGGCGATGCGGTGTTTTAGCCGACTTTAAAAGAAGGAGGGTCCCGAGTCTTTTTATATGTATTTTTATGTAGGTTCAAGCTTAAGGCAGGACGCATATTGACAGCATGAAGATGCCGGGGGACAAAAGTAGTTCCACGGCAGTGGATGAGGCCGATGGGCCACCGCCTGCCAGGGCTATGCCATAAACCCGTGGCCCTGGCATTAAGGGTGATGGACGGAATACCGAGGGGTTTTTTGGGTATCCCTAACTGTGCTGTGGCCGCGACTTTCCCTCTACGCGCGAATACGGGCCACAATCGGGTTTCCTCTCGTTAAAAAAAGGACGCATGTTGACCTTACGTCTGTGCTCCACCTGCCTTTTATTTCTTTGACTTTCTAATTTTTTTTTATTTATTTAAACTATAAATACAAAAAAAATGCACGACGGTCATGCCATCGACATTTGATCAGAAAAAACAATTCACAAAAAGAATACCGACTTCAAAGCAAAAAATAAATATTTCCTACAACACTCTGACGTCGGTGTATTTTGCAATTTTGTAGTTCTTTTTTTATGTTTTACTTTGGTATCGACTTCAAGATATTGAAAAAATATTCATATTTTGCTTTTTAGTTTGAAGTTGGTTTTGTTTTTGATAAAAAAATAATCATTTCTATTTATCAGTTATTTGAATAGCTTTAGAATTATTATTTTAATCGCCTGTAGAAATTGTACTATACCATATTGTTTTTCGAAGAATTTAGGCACTCGGCGATCTTCCACCAGAATCGCTCTCGATTTCTATGGGATACACTCATCAGATCCTGACTTGGTGACACTGAGAACACCTCAGGAGTATATAATTTCGAATAAAGGAAAATAATTGAAAATCGGTTAACAATTGTCGGAGTAATCATCTAAAAGCAAACCATACAGTCGAAATGACAACTTCCTCCTTTTGGAAGTGTGTTAATATGTTACTGCTTTTTCAATATAGGGCATTAACTGACGTTGGCAGACAGATATATGTCACAGAGGTCAGTAATAGCTGTTCAGCTATGCAACGGTGCGGAGCGTTATTAAAATAGCAATCAAACTTTGTACATTGAAGCCATAACACCTTTTATATGCCTAGTGATTAGGGGTGTCAAATAATAAAGACGTTATATTTGAAATAATTTTAACGTCAATAACTGTGTCACGCAGATGCAGCCAAGAGTTTTATGCGTTATTTAATACGCGACATTGTTAATGACGTTAAACAGATAACTCATATTCTACCCGTGCGCAGGTTTGCCGATAGCCTCATAATGTCACGCGTCGATGGTCAGTAGGGTTGACAAAAAAGGTTACCTAAATAAACTTTATTATTGTATATACTTTACATAAGTATATACAATAATAGTAAGTAATACAATACAATAATAGTATGTAGTCATCGGCTAACCTTTTGCGCGCGGCTTATACAGTCGACTCTCGATAATTTGACACTCAAGGAACCAGAGAAAAATTGCAATTTACCAAGAGTTCAAAATAATAGAAGTTTATAACCAAGAGGGAGGGACGAAAAAAATCAAGTAAACAAGTTAGATCAAAATTTGTGATTTATTATTTTAAACATTTGTTCGTTTTGAAAAGCAGACCGTAATTTACTGTTGAATGAGCCAGTTACAATTTTTACTTAGGAGTTGTTTGTTCCAGTGTTTCCATGCTTTTAATAAGCACAAAAAAAATTGCGTTACTTTCATTTGCAATTCAATACAAAAGGCAAAAAAGGGCGTAACAGTCGAAATAAAACTCTTTTCTAATACGATATTTCGTTTAACATCCTATACTCGCCAGTAAGTAAAGGGAAATAATATTGGGCCCCAACAAAATCGTTACAAATCATACAATATGTGGCAAGAATCGAATTTTGTTTTTATTCATGGGCCTTTTCAGTATCACCTTTTTGGTAGGAAAAAGGCTTTATTTTCATATAAATATACGATTAAAGTAGAAAAGATTTTTAGTAAGTATAGTGTGCATTGTAATTTTTGATTGGACTATAAGCGCATATTCTAATGTTTTTTGTTCTTTGTATACAATTTATTTATTTAACCTTATTTTATTAGTCATGTTGATTATTTCAAAGTGTAAATGTTAGCAACTTATTATTTATTTTGCAAGTATCCAACATAAAATAAAAGCTCAAATGAAATCGTAAAATATAAGAAAATCGATCTTTTCTGTTAACGGTTAACGATCCATTACTTGACTCTGAGTGCGAAGTAATTGATACTAATTTTACTAGTTACGCTGGTTTTAAGTGCAAATTCAATGCAAAAAAATTATTGAAAGTAAATTCTACTAAAGATCATTTTTGAAAATCATACACTAAGTTAACACACTAATTAAGTCTATTTTTTTGTAGCTGGAGTATATCAGACAGTCTCACGGCCCTGATGGAAAGTGGATATCATCGCCTATGGACACCTTGTCTATGGACGCATACTTATTATATACTATATGGAAATTTACAATAAATTCTAAAACAATGTTCATAGAAACACTTTTATCCGTTTTTTGCCTGTCTTAAAAGGCGACAAAACAACCCACAACCAGGTGGTAGGGTGTTTTCCCGTCTAGACGGCTAACACCCCTGGTCTAGAGTATGCCGCCATAACAATCTTGAGTTGTGTTTCGGCATTAGTGGCCAGTTTTCAGTCTCCCTTTAGAGAACGGCATCATATTGGTAGCACCTTTGGTGTTATAAATGTCCATAGCCGATGATAACCGCTTTTCATCAGGTAGGCCGTCTGATTGTCTGTTGAAACCATGCAATAAAAAAATCTATGAACTTGCGGCGTTTTCCAAGATAAAAAGTGTCTCATGATTATAGATTACAGTTTAAGGTGCGTTTTGGTCATAAAATTGTGAGTTAAGAAAGTCTGAAAAGTTCGGTAAATCCTAAATATGCGTACAACCCTAAGTCCGAGGAAAACTTATACTTATAGTTCATATTATAATGTTAATCACTGCTTAGTAAAAGTTTATACTAAGTTACAAGTCAGAGACAAATTTATTTCAGGAAATTCTAATGACTTAAAGCGAACCTTAATTTTGTCACAACACGCGATTTGTGATTTTGTTACAAGTCGTTACAAAGTTATGTTTTTCTTTCACAAGTCAAGGCGCTCGCTTACTGCAAGCTGGAAAGTTACTTTTATAATACTTTTAGTGTGCATGTTCTTGTTTAATAAGCTAGAAAGGACCTAAGTGCATACAGCCTTTTTTGAATCCCTTTTCAGACATCCCACTGATGAGGGTCATGACAGTGGGGTAGTGTGGGAGTCACCGGCAGATTTTAGCGCAATACCCACTATACCATTACCAGACTCTCTCAAGACATTGGAATTAACATTTACAAATTTTAAACTAAAACCATGTGTTTCCAGATATTAATGTTTGCTGTACATAAAAAAGATTTTATGACACCTGAAACCCATCTTAGCTAATTTGAATAATTTAAACAAATGAAAAATACGTGACTTGGCATGTAAAATTTAACTTTTTGTTTTCATATAATATTTAAAACGTCAACTTTAAATAGGCAAAGTTCAAATATTTCTCGCATTATAGCAGTCTGTAATAAACCATGGACTCTGCATTGGCGTGACTAAAACTGATAGTGTTTATACCTTATTGTTAGCAGACTTTGATTTATTTAATCGTTACTTACTTTATAACTAAAAACTTTATAGCTTTCCTTAAAAACCTCATACAAACAAATTTACATTTATATGTTATATTTTAGACATTTTAAACAAAAACAAAAAAATATCTGTAGCTTACAAACTAAACTATATTAAAAAGTAGAATTAAATTAAAAAAATATGTGTGTATGTGTGCAGTTCACACGCAGTAGAAGTGAAACAAAGTGTGATAAATGTGACGTCACATTTCGTTATAATATATTTAAGCTTTAAGACACGAAATTTGAAGTGTTAACGAAAAACTTCAAAACATGTCCAACTCTATCTGTATGAGCATAGTGTTTAAATTATTAAATATAATGTATTCTATCTCATTCTCTCGCAGGCTTAGTCCGATAAATTGATGTGTTTATATATTTTTAATGTCGAGTTTCAAATCACAACGATTATAAAGAAGTTTCACTAACACAATAATTATTAAAAAGTAAATGTTAGTCCCAAACCACTGTCACTTATCAAGAACGTTCCCAACACTGGCGACGTTGCCACGTTGTATAGCAATGCTTAATCTTTGAGCAAAATAGACGCCAGCCTTTTGCTGGCGTGAGACGTGTACTATTTTTTCCGTGCAGGAACGGAGAAAGAATACAATTTCCTGCGGCCCGGCGGCCTGTCGTAAGAGGCGACTAAACAACCCACAGCCAGGTGGTAGGGCATTTGCCCGACTGGATGGCTACCACCCCTGGTCTAGAGTATGCCGCCATAACAACCTTGAGTTGTGTTCCGGCATTAGTGGCCAGGTTCCAGTCTCCCTTAAAAGAGCAGCAGCGCATTTGTAGCACCTTTGGTGTTGCAAATGTCCATAGGCGATGGTAACCGCTTTTCATCAAATGGGCCGTCTGCCTGTCTGCTGAACTCATGCATAAAAAATAAAAATAAAAAACTATATGTTTGGTGACGTCAAGATAGAGCGTTAGGTCCCCACGGACCCAGAGATTCCTCCTCAAATGCCGCAAATGTGTAAACAGTTCCAATGGCGGCATATTTGCGACGTTTGAGAGCCTCCTGTTCAGCTGCAGCAGAACCGGCGGTAGCGCGCCTACTTGAAAGATGGAACGTCGCCAGAGTGGCAACGCAATCCTACACTAAGGGGCGGCCACCACCCCAGCCAACTAGTAACCAGCGTAACCCCATCCCGTCTCCTGCCATCGTCGCAGCACAAACCGTTTGGTTCCAAAACGGCAGATGACAAGACCCCGGCAGATGATGTCGTTGAGTGCCGCGTGCCGAGAAATTCTATATATACCTTAAATTATATTTATAGCTTGTGTGCTATTTTGATGTATAATCGATATTACTGTAAATGCTCGTGTAGACTGTACTGTCGACACGCCGCCACAGCGCCATCGCCGGGCCACGCGCTTCTATTGTGTGAATTTTCGTGGGTGTGTGCGGACCGTTATAACTGTCCATTGATAAGAAATAACAAAAAAACGTGAAAAGGGTGTCCCTAACGATTACAGGAGCGAGCGAGATGGAATGTTTCTGTCTTAAAGGAAGATCTTCCAGCGAGGCTATGTTTGTTCCTCGCAGGCCGAAGCCTATCTGTTATTGTTGAAAATTTGTATATATTCTTTGTACGTTTCGGGAAACGTTTGCGACATCAATTATTGCACAGCGCCATCTATTAGCCTGTAAGTGTTCCACTACAATAGAAACATGATTGGCATAAGTATAACTAATTACTGCTCGTATTCGTGAATTAGAGGAATTATATTAGTAATAACTTGAGTTTCCACAAGGTGCGGTTTCAAAGATACAAGCGAAACCACGAGGAACACCCTAGTTATGTGTGTTAGTATAAGTTGCTCATATATTTTAAATTAGTTAAAAAGTTAAGCTCGATATAGATCAGGCGCATGTCTTAGCAGACATCTGTCCTAAAAACAAAAATATAACAGTTACTTTTGCTTCTGGCTAAATGGTTTCACATGTTTTATGTGTCCCTTTGAAGATTTGAACTCTATTAACTACAACATCGCTAGTCTCCCTGAGATCGGATTCTATAAAAATACTTCGTGAATACGAGTATATACGACATGGGATCATTTATAAGATATAAAATTTAGTCGAGACCGAAAATGCGTTGGCAACGTCCCTAGTGTTGCAAACGTCCATAGTCAGCGGTGTACACTTTCCGTCAGGTGGACCGTCTGCCTGTTTGTCAGCTTCTGGCAAAAAAAAATATTTTGAAGTGAAACTTTTTTAGAATCGTTCTGATTTGAAACTCGATGAAACGAAAAAAAACGACACTAAAAAGAAAAATTTAAAAATTTAAGCACTATGCTCATAAAGATAGAGTTGGAAATACTTTGAAGTTTTAAAGTTCATAAATCAAATTGATACTAGAGCATTTGTTTCCTATTTTAGTTATCATAAGTAGCCTCTCGTGTCACTTGTTCAAAGTGAAAACATGT
This sequence comes from Dendrolimus houi, assembly GCA_039645545.1. Taxonomy (NCBI): domain Eukaryota; kingdom Metazoa; phylum Arthropoda; class Insecta; order Lepidoptera; family Lasiocampidae; genus Dendrolimus; species Dendrolimus houi. The sequence goes on along the minus strand of CM077126.1, from coordinate 22,586,070 downwards.
AATCTAAATAATATGTGCTATAATATATCTTAAATATGTAATATATAAAATGTAATATTAGGCATTAAAATTATAAAATAATTTTTGAGCTTGGTAAAAATATTATAAAAATAATAAACGTCATAATTATCCTAATACTCCTGATACTCTACATTTATTACATTCTCTCTAGGCTACTTTCTGTAGTTTCACTTCTGCCGTGTGTGGATTGCACACACACACTTTTTTACTACAACCCACAAACAACACACACATTGTATATCCACCAGCTAAGCAAGTTACGCTTAGCTTGGGAAGAAGAGTAATATACAACGAGCCACTCTGGGGCCGAACCCAGACACCTAGACCACAGTAAATGTCGGAAAATTCGTTTACGAAATTTACCATGCTGAGAATCGAACTCGAAGCCTCTGCGATGCAATGAGTTTATTTGTTTTCTTGCTTCCGAAAGCTAAAAATAAAAAGGGAATCCTTTAGGTCTCACTCCGATGTCTGTCTATACGTTTCACAACTGATTATGTCAAGAACTACGAGTTTCACTGCTATATGAGATTTGGTACACATGATGAAGTTTGGCGTGTCTGAAAATTTTTTATGTTTTGTGGTTTTGTTTAAATATTTATATCTATAATAATATTATAAAGAAGAAAAATTTGTATTTTTGTAACGAACAAAGACTGCCGGACCGATTTCAAAAATGCTTTCACCATTAATTCGAATGCTACATTACAAAGGGATCCCCACTAAAACTTCAATAATGTAAGCCAAAGTATAAACAAATTAGTTATAAAATATCTTTCATCGCATGCGCTGCGGAAGCTGTTGATGATAGAACAAAAAAACGTTCTACAATATCAAAAAACATAGTGTTACAACTTAGTCAAAATTCCACGAAGCAAGCCGAACAAAAGTGAATGCACACGTGCCGGCTTTAAAGCACAGTTTATTACCTGCCCGCATTAGGACCTCTTTTGTTTACTTTGTGTTTAAAATTTGTAATTAGAAAAGCCGCCTATTGTGTATTGTACTAGTTTATGGCCCTTCGCAGGAATAATTAAGCAGGTGTGCAGATTATGTTTTCTGGGAATTGCGTCGACGCTTTCCAGGTAGACATATGGCATCGGTGCATTATAAAACAATGCCCGAACGGAGGGGTGAGGCAGTCTAGCGAGAACCACGATCAAAGCAAGACGTGTACATTCGATAAGCGATATAGTGACGGACTTTGCGCGTGTTATTTAATTGTGCATTACATTTGGACTTATTGCGTCCGTTATATTTGTACCTATGTTATACGTGTTTGTATAGTTCTAATAAATTCTATAGTAATTCCAACGGCATTTTAATTCGAGTCCCGTAACTCATAACAATATTAATATCTACAAATACATCGCGATACCATATATCCAACTATTGTTGTTATGTTACTACAACTACTTTTTTACATTTTAAAAGTTGATAGAAATGCGACCGAAATCAAGCCATGTTATCCATACTTTGTACTATCCTTATCCAAACACATCATTTCGTATTTAAGATTGTTTCAATATCTGTAGATTACTTTTTGTATTATTCAAATCGGACATTCCATTCAAATGTAATTACGTTTTTAAAAATGTCAATCTAAACAGAATGCTTGGCGCTGGAATTGGGTTCTAGAATTTTACTTTTCAAGGCAGGTCGTCAGTCGGGACCGCTATATTATACTATATAGTATATATATATATATATATATATGAATATATAGTATTCAAATGTTCTTATTTTTAAGAAGCTTACAAATGATTATGGTTATCTACAGAATTTTGATAATATTTTATAAAACGAAAAATACAGCGGTAAGCGCTTGTCCAAGCACGTGCATTTTAGTACCGGTGCCTGCAGCCATTTAGCGAGACTTGTGCTTATTCGGTCATCGAAGTGTGCACTCCTTTCTAGTACAATTCGGTCACTGAACAAGTTCATCTTAATTTGTACTATTCGGTCATTAGAACTTTTCGATCTTGTTTGTTAGCAATCGCACCACGGTTCCAAACAATTCATCGTTCATGAACTAAGTACACAAAACGGTCGGACCGCTAACTAGCGCGCTGTGTGCCGATCGAGTGAACTAATAGACCTATTAACGTTCATAATGTGAAACGTTTCTTTTAAAACAGTGTAAGGAATCGATTACTAATAGTGTATCGATCATGGACTACACAAGACTATTTAGTGATAGCGGCAGGGAAGGAAGCATAAGAGACACCGTTTTAACGATTGTATATCCGTTTGAGGGTTATCCAAGGCGGAGGAAACGTGGTAGGGAGTCTAGGATTCGCTGCGTTGGGGTGGCACTAGCACCGCAAGCAAGAAATGCTATTGTTCGCTGTTGCTAGTGTTCCATCCTTCCCTTTTATGCCAAAGCCTAGTCATTTCGCAGGCCCTGGCAGGCGGCGGGCACTTATGGCCTCTTGCGCTGCCGGAGGGAAGCAGGCCTCCGAAGACATCGTGTCTCTCTTTGGCGCGGGGGGGTCTATAACGCCCCCATGGGAGGAGAGGTGAGTGCGCGCAGAACACCAGCGCGCCCACCATCTCTAAGATCAGAGCCATCGACTGCAACTTGTTAAATCAAAATAATTTTAAATCAAACACTAATGTAACAGCTATTATAATATATAACAATCAAATCGTATTACATAGGCGTGGGGAATGCGCCAAAACATAAGGGCCTCTTCAAATCGTTACGCTTTTGTTCGACGACAAATGGATTACAGTAAGCTGTTTTAACAATCTTGAATGGCGTCGAAATAAGGGCTTTTCAGACATACACGCATTGTTCTATTCAACATTAATTACACACAAGTTGTACATATTCATAAAATTTGATAATTTAGTTTAATCTTGTTTCGTGAGATGCTTTGTTTAAAATTATTTGACTTATTTCAAGTGTATTTATTTTACTAAACACTGTATTGGTGTAGGTAAAGTATTGTAGGTTATACTACGTAAATGTTGGGGTTTCGAAGTTATTTCGGCAAACATGGAACCCTTATCAGATGATGTCTACTCGTCCGTCTGTTTGTGTATCTCAGGGTAATCTTTCTCATAAACTACTTGATCTGCATGGATGAAATTTAAAAGAAAATTATAGTCTGTATAGCACTACACAGTTATGTAGTAAAATCGCCGAAAAATTCAGAATAGGAGTGGACGCTTTTGAAATTTTTGAAATATCAAGTGGAATAATCAGAAAAAAATCAACGTGATAGAAATTTACATATACTTCTCTAGCTTCAAATGGTTTGAAGAATATCCGTTAAAAGTTTTTGAAATGTAGGTATTCTTCATTAAATGGTTTTTGCATGGTTCTGCAGATTTGGTTACAAGAGACATTTGCCACCTGTATGGAACCCTTCGATGAAGGTGGACTGCCAAGCACTTATCTAATTTATTTATACTTAACACAAGGAAAACACAAGGGAGGCCATTTAGTTCAATTAGAGCTAGATTTCTTTAAATATTCGGCCAGATTATATATTTATGTATATAGCCAGGTATGCCAGGCATTTACCCGTCTGGAAGGACCAACCCTGGTCTAGAGAATACCGCCATAACAACTTGTTTTATATATCAAGTGCGCCGTGTCTGCCTGTCGGCTATACTCAATAGCCGACAGGCAGACACGGCGCACTTGATGGAAAACCACTTTCCATATTACTTACGACTTTACTTACTTTCCATCTATATTACTTACGAACATTTATAGCACAAAAGGTGCTATTAATGCGGTGCCGGCCTCCAGAATGGAACCTGGTCACTAATGCCGGATTACGACTCACGGCGTAGCGTGTTTGCCTGTCTAAATGGCTACCATCCATGGCCCGGAGGATTTCGCCATAACAATCTTGAATTGTATTCCGCATTAGTAGTCTGGTTCCTGTCACTTTGAGGCCGGCAGCAAATTGCATATGTCCGTAGGCGATGATAACCTCTTTCTATTATGTGGGCCGCCAGACTATTTAGTGTTCTCCAGCAATAAAAAAATCTTAAAGTTCATCTATATATTATATAATACATAGTTACAGAACTATCCAATTCCCTATTTCAAAACACAGTATCATCGATCAAAATTTCCATATGCCCCGAAATTAATTCAATTCGGGATGTCACCGGCCAACAGATCCGAACAGCAAACCAAATTTCATACCATCAACATCTCTTCAGCGATCTTCTTTAATATACTTTAATTCTTTTACAATAAGGTCCATAATCTAATACAATAACATTAGTCCGCTACCAATCTGTATGCAGGATTGAATCAAATTGATAGATCTGTTATATTCTAGTGCATGAAATAGTAAACATACCCTTGAGAATATTAATAAATAACATTACACACCCACTAATTAGTTGCAATTTAACTAAACAGGATTCATTTGATTAATTTCTGAGCTAATTAATAAACTAATTAATTATCAAATATAAATACCTAACTAAATACAGGTTGTTTAAGCAGTAACGGCGTTAGAGCATGGCAGAAGAATGGATTGACTTAAATGATAAAGTAATTTATCATCAAGTCATAGATGTTCATTTCTGTCTTTCCATTTGGAATCAATCAAAGTGAGCCATATAAACATAAACCTGAATCAATACCGTCGTGTCCTTTTGGTTCTCTGCCTTGCAACGATATTGATTCAATTTGGTAGATCTCTTTAATATTATGTACTCACCATCCCGCACCTGCGGGAGTCTTCATGTCCGTGATATAGCAGACAAACTGAAGAGTGTCGATTACGCTGGTACGGCCACGTTTTATGGAGACCGGTTAATTACGTGGGAAAGAAATGTCTAGCCATGTCGTCTCCGTTAGGTCTCAAAACGTGGATGCTGAAGACCACGCGAAGTGGAGTAGAAAAAGTTGGAAAGCGGACCCTGGGCGATTTAACGCTCGGATGATGATGGTGATGCTGATGACTCACCATGATCAGATTAAATATATTTTGAATAAACGTCACGTAAAAAGCACTTTAAATAAGCGTGTATGTATGAAGATTAATGAAAATTGATGAAGCGAAAGGTGTTTGTCAGGATGGTAGCAGATGGAGATCCAACGTCTCTGCCTACCTCTAGATCGATGGAAAACGGGTGTGACAATATGTATGTATGTATGTTTAATATGAGCATTAGGAACAGCATTATAATTTTTTACCTGCTCACATACCTATTGTATGTATGAAGGCCAACCCAAATTTTAATGTTTTTAGCATTATTATTTAAAACATATTTTAAACTTAAATCAATCACCAATTGAATATCCTAATTAACTCCATTTCGTAAATTTTATTTTATTTCAAGTAGACCTGAAAATTCGTCTCAAACTCAAAGGGCGCGGATGCGAATCCTAGCAGGAACGCATGGCACAACGTAGGCAACTAATGTGCTGTTAATATATACTGTTACAATTACCCCGTGCTAACAACATGCAGATCGCTATAACCGATGTGTCAAACCTACCAAGCCGCCGAGCGTGGCGGGTATACTGTCCGTTCCCCAATAGTGGGAGGCTCGAGCCCAGCAGTGGGACATTTATGGGCTGTTATTGTATACCTGAAAAATCATTTCGAAAATTGTTTTAAACAATATGCGTTGATCACTTAGTTTTAGAAATATAGGGATTTTTGATTAAATGATAATGTTAATATTCATATAGCTAAATATAGAATACTGAAACAAATTTAATTTAATAAACCTACAAACATCGAACAAATACGGCACTCATGCCTGGTTTCTGAGGTTACCAGTTATGAGTTCAATAATAAGTGATTCCATAAAGTTATGTAATAGATAAACTTAGGTTAACTGTCAACCTACAACTAGTACCTAAACTCGCCACTAGATGGATCTATTTAAGAAGGAATATCTAATATTTGATGTAATCAAACAAAAACGTCACCAACAAAACGTCAAACAAAAGATATGGAATAGATTGGTCAGTTAAGTTGAACCTAGTTTCACTATCATACGATGGTGTGTTCAGAAACGTAATTTTATAATTTATTGAACCGATAGCGCTAACGAACAGATAAACTACAGTTAAAAGTACCTCAGAAACCAGGCAAATTATTCCTGCAGAGAATTATTTTTAAAATATTCCAATAGCACATTTTACTACTGAAACCGTTTTACATTCTCGTCCGACCTCGAGACTCAACTAAGGAAAAATATTGTGTTTCCCACTTAGTTTTAAATCTTTTTTGCTCTGAAAACTGCATGTTGGCAGCGAACAGAATTAAATCACTGCTAAGTTATTTTACAGGGTTTATATCTTAATTCTCCTAGCTGGTTTAAATGTAAAATTTTAAACTAGAATATTAGAATTTCTTATCATAATTTACTTTCCATCAAATATAGGTATAATTTGAAGGGAACGTGCTTGTAATAGCATTTCAGTCGACATACAATGAAAGTTTATATACAGGTGAAAACCCAATAGTTTTACAATTTTGTTACGGAACCATAAAAAAATAAGTATTTAATTAAAAAATCTCAAAAAGTAATCGATGGATTTGGTACTAACCGATTTTTGTTGACAGCATTTTTTTAATGGTATCTACAACATTGTTTATTTCTCAAAGTTCGTCGTCGTCAGCCAATAACTGTCCACTACTGGACGTAGGCCTCCCCAAGTCGGCACCACTCATCACGGTCCTCTGCCTTCCCCATCTAGCGCCTACTGGCGACTTTGCGCAGGTCGTCAGTGCACTGAGCTGAAGGGTGTCCGACACTACGTTTACCGAGACGCGGCCTCCACTCCAAGACCCGCCTGCTCAATCTTTGGTTTAGTTCTCTTACGGATATCATTCGCTCACACATTTCTCATTTCTATCTATAAGACAAACACACAACATAGCTCGCTCCATAGCCCGTTGAGCGACTTGAAATTTGTGGGCCAGTTATACCGTCAGTGCCCACGTCTCGGCCCCGTAGATCAGGATTTTCAAAGTTCAGGCTTGACCTATTCTAACAATGTCAATCACTACTAATATATTCAAATTAAACAGAACTATAACAAACTCAAATGTTGACGTTCCAGGAAATAACAAATTTGCAAAAAAGATCCTCTCGAGCGAGATCTATGTAATTTATGTTTACACTAAGGGCTCTAAAAACCCTAAATTTAAAAGGTCGCCGACCGCCAGTGACCCGTATCACTGTAAATATAAAACCAGTGATGTGCCTCTCGGAACTTTTATGACACAGTGTTGCAAGTCACTTTTTCACTTGAATATAGTACTTTATAAGCGTATATTACTGCGATAACAGTTTTACTAAAGTGCGCTGACACATTTTTGCCAGTGCGCTGACACAGTTTCGGTAAAGAACAATATTTATTGTCACAAATGAGTGCACATATAAAAACTTAAAAAACACATGTCATAAAAAGATATATACTGTAGTAAAAAATGCATTGCATTCAAGGCAATGTGGCAAGTAATTCAGCATTGTATTGTTACAACATAAGCGCCGACAAATCCCCCGTACAGATTTGCAGAAGCACATTTATTACCCGTCAGCATTTGAACTAATAACTAATAACATTGAAACTATTGTAATTCTTTTATGATCGGCCTCTTTTGTTTACTTATTATTGGCATTCGTTTCTAGAGCCGTTTAAAAGTACAAGCTGATTCTAGGAAATTCGGTCCACGTGGACGGGCGGGCACATTGCACTCGTGCAGTATACAACGATGGCCTGATTGAGGGAGGAAGTCGAGCGAGAACCACGATCAAAGCGAGACGTGTGTACTACAATCGGGAATCTAATAGTGACGGACTTTGCGCATTTTATTGAATTACGACCTTCTGCATTACGTTTGGACTTGTTGTGTTCGGTTATATTTGTACCTGTGTTATACGTGTTTGTATAGTTCTAATAAACTCTATATATTGTAATTCTAACGGCATTTTAATTCAAGTCTCGCACTCGTAACAGTATTGTCAAGAATTGACATAATGCCTATTTTCCGTTCTAGTCTCGAACAAATTAAAAATTGTGTTATGACACAATTTCGCCAAAGTTTAATGACAAGCTACTGCAATAGTAATTATGCGTCTACACAATAAATTTTTCCGTGTGCCTACAAAACTGAAAAAAACTTTATGATGTCGGGTTGTGATGTAAACTTACATATTTCACCAAAAAAGCGTGGCTTGAGGTTAAGATAGGCCTATTCTCACAATTGTTTCTTTTTTCCTCGTTAAGAGAATTGAAGTGCAAAGTCAAGTGCGGAAATTGTTGGATTTAGGATTACTTTCGTCTGTTTTGTAAGGCGGTTTATTTTTCCTCATTTCGAGGAAGTATATTTGCCGCGTCACGTAATCTTGGCATTTTAAGGAAATTCAGAGAATACGTAAAGAAAAGTTAAATAACGTGCTCGCTTAAAATTTGGGTTCAATGAAAAATTTCTGAATATCGAGCTATATATTTAAAACGGTTTCAAAGGAATTGAATTTTTAATCATTTCCTTTAATAATGGTATTGTAGTTTAAGCCCTATCTTCCGTGCAGGAAGGGACAAATAATACAATTTCCTGCGGCCGGGCGGCTTGTCGTAAGAGGCGACAAAACAACCCACAGCCAGGTGGTAGGGTATCTGCCCGTCTGGATGGCTACTAGAGTATTGTAGTGGTCTAGAGTATGACGCCATAACAACCTTTACTTGTGTTCCGGCATTAGTGGCCAGATTTCAGATTCCCTCAAGAGAGCGGCAGCGCATTTGTAACGCCTTTGTTGTTGCAAATGTTCATAGGCTATGGTAACCGCTTACCATTAGGTGGGCCACCTGCCTGTCTGCTGAACTCATGCAATAAAAAAATAACCTTAGCCCATCAATAGAAAGACAAGAGTCTCGGACTCTCAAAGTGAAGCAAATTCAAGGATGCCGATTGCGTCGCAGTGCGTTACAAGAACTTAGTATTAAATAATTGAATTAATGCAGATAAAGTGGAGTAGGATCTAGTGGATACTTTACTATTAACCACAGACCAAACCACGTGTATACTACATAAGTTTACGCACACGTGTTTTTGAAAATGCTTCAATGCTTGACGCTTTTATTCACATAGGTTTCGTCTATACTTTTATTTCGTCAGAGCTTAAGCCCTACAAATTGTGGACATTAACACCAATTGTAATTGAATTAAATTAGTATGCGAATCGTCGCTTTTATAGACTTTCAAAAACAATTAACTTAAATAAAACAATGATAAATTCTATTCCCTATCTACATAGGAAAGTTTCAATTTTACTTCAAGTCTTAATTAAATTTCATTACACTGAAGTATTAAATACGTTTTAGAGTACCGATAGCTGAGCAATTAGAGTGGAAACGTAAAAATCAAAGACCGCAAACTTAGTTTGAAAAGAGAAAACAGTTATTCTTCCTTACTTATCTTATACTAATTATTATATACACTTATGTGTATATTTGTATATATAGTATAGTTATATATTTATTATTAAAATGTAAGTAATCGTACAATAATTATGTATACCACCATCGCCATTCCTAATCTGCAATATTCCTGCCACGGGTTGTCTGGAAGAGATCGCTTTTTAGCGATAAGACCGCCCTTTGTACACTATTAGAATAATACTAGTTCGTAAGTTTTCTGTAATGGTGTAAAATAAAGTGTTATGTATCTATCTATCTACTAATATATAAAGCTGAAGAGTTTGTTTGATTGAAAGCGCTAATCTCAGGAACTATTAAGCCGATTTGAAAAATTCTTTCAGTGTTAGATAGCCCATTTATTGAGGATGGCTATAGACTATATATCATCACGCTAAGACCAATAGGAGCGAAGCACCAATGAAGAATGTTTCAAAATCGGTGGGTTTTAAAAACAAATTTCACGCGGACGACGTCGCGGGCACAGCTAGTACTTACATATAAATATAAACTCTTTTAAATAAATCCTCTAAGAAAAGCTCTCAGTAAAGTAGGTAGTAAAAATAAATATAATTGTGCCAACAATAGTAACGAACAAATTGAAGCAAACAAAACCCTTAGAATTAAAATAAAAAGTTAAAGTATACAGGTATAACCTGTACACACGCTCATTCGTATAAACAGAGTGACGCACACGCACACAAAAGCTCTTACACACTCACCAGATTACAATTTTGTCATTAATGTCAAACTAATTTTAATCTACTAGAAACACTACTTTTTTATATTGAATAGGTTCGCGTTTGACTGACATTGGGCCCGATGTTAGGTAGAAATGTAGTCTCTAAGATGGAGCACACTTACCTAGAAGACACCTAGATTGTATTTTTCAGGAAAAACAGACTCCGGTAAAGAGTTCCATCCACTCTTCAGCGGTACGTATGATAAAAGTGGAAGCTCAGCGTTTCGACCTTTTTGTTGTTATTTCCACCACCATATATCGGTGGCATGAGCTCGTACATCTGCTTGTCTGGTGGTAAAACGGTGAGGTAGGAATTAATTCATGCAATTCACTGGCACATTGGTCGAAGTTTATCCTATAGAATAACGACAAACTAGCGAGTTTACGTCGATGATTTAGGTTTTGAAGCCTCTCGTCGAAAAGTCGGTTATTACCTATCAGCTTTCTAATTCTTTTCTCTATTGACTCGAGTGTCACGAGCTGGTGTTTTTCTTAAAAAAGAAAACACAAAGTAAAGGTGGAAGTACTAAACGCACTAGACGGGTTCTAGTAATTAGTAAAAGAAATTAAAATAAGCCGTAGCAAGACAAAGAGTAGTGAGTTAAAATTGTCACACACATAATAACATAAAAACTCTGAGCCGTCTTATACATCTATTCATAATAATTTTTCATATTCATAAGTCTTATTAGGTCACGGCTTGAGTATGGGAGTCCTATATGGTTACCCATTTAGATGATTCATATAGATAGAACAGCAACTTACAGACACCATATCGGAAGATGTTTAGGCAATTACGACAATAGACTTCACAATTTAAGTTACTACGACTATCATCCCTTATATCCCGTAGGCAGCGCATTGATTTAACTTACTTGCATAAAATACTTCATTCCTCCATTGACTGTCCAACTCTTTTGAACCATCTCAATATTAACAAGATAAAATCTACTTTATATGCAATCACAAGATTGTACATAAACTGCCCTAACGCGTCCTTTAAGAAAAGAAAACATACAACTCTAATGCTGAAACATATATATCTTTACATTTTACTAAACTAATAAATATTTTTACTTTTTTCATAACTTAAAGATATACAGATTATATATATGTTTAATTTAAAATTTGGCTTAGTCTTAAAAATGTATCACACCTACAACAATATATAGATTTTATCTTTGTATACTAATTCCAAGGCTAGTATACTTTATAAGCGACGAAACCCACCCCTCTTGCATTAAAGACTTACAAAAATAACACGTCATATTTTAACCCATTAACTAGAACGTGTCGTCTACTCAATCAACTGGTACCTAACAACTGTTCTCTAGATATATTTAATCCCAACCTCAACAAATTCAAGCGAACGATTAACTCGATTAACGTTCCTGGCACATACTTGTCATGACTTCTTATTTTTATAATTAATTCAATTTCAAAATTCGAATTCTTAAAATTGTTTTTGAAGTGAAACTTCTTTAGAATCGTTGTGATTTGAAAATCGTTGAAACGAAAAAGTGACACTAAAAAGAGATAAACACATAAAACTCAACCTTGTTTAATTCGAAATAAAATACCATTTCTCTTTACCCGTTAGTATTGATTTTCAATTAAAATAAAACTTAAAAGATTTCAAATGAATTTTACCACTATCTGCATATATACTTAAGGCAGATATTCTTTTATACGTAGATCAAAGGAAATAGTGCGAAACAGTGCATTGAATGTTGAACTTTATGCTAGTGTATTTAAAGTGTAATTTAGATTGAATTTTTTATTTTTATATTAATAAAAGTTAGAGAAGAATTATCTGTTAGTATATTCTCGGAAGTTTCAGTTTTACTGCGTGTGAACTGCACACACATTTTTATTTTTCATGACGCAGGAATGTCTTTTCTTGGAACTCCATCTTCGGGCATGGGGGGGTAGGCTCGACGAGCGATGTGTGGGTCTTGATCGGCCGAAGGATGATGGCCATATCCTCCGAGCGGAGGACAGGGGCATGGTCGGCCGCTTTTATGTTTTATCGAGTTTCAAATCACAACGATTCTAAAGAAGTTTCACTTCCAAAAAAGCAGAATGAGATAGGGGGATCAGGCAGGAGGAATGGGATACAGGATTGGAATAGGGGGATGGGACTTTGGTAGGGGGAAGTGGACCATCGAAATTCTCACTTACCGCACGAAGCTAGCTCAAGGCTAACCGTTTTATTCTCATATGCTGTGAGAGCGTGATATCACACCAATCGAGCCAGCCCTAGAAGATTTAATGAAGATAATAATTCCAGGTTCTACCCCGTCCAAAATATTCTAGATTAGTTTTATTTCCTACAGCATTTTCTGTTACATGTTGCTTTCGTGATATATTACAAACATTACATTATGGCCAAGCACCATTAACTCGTTTAAACAAATTGCTAACGCGTGAGCAAGTTCCAATTAGACCATTAAAGAATCATTGCACTCATCAGTTTTAAAATCCAAGTTATTCTCTTTTAGAATTTGATTTTAACTTTGACTTTACCTTCTAGATAGATGCGATTCTAATCGGGAACCCGCCCTCGGGAAACCTTTAAAATAAAACCGACTTTTTACATGTACAGGGAAAAATTTACATGTAAGAAATAATTTTTCGATGTTTCATAATACTGTTATAGTTCTTGCAATTGACGAAGTGGTTGACGTACAAGCACATTGCGATAAGGTGCGTGTCTGGCGGAATGATCAGTTGCCAGCTTGCCGTCATATCATACCCGCTTTTGGTCTTACTATACACAGATACGTCTTTACCACATTTATAGCCCGCTCACCCTCTTTGACTTTATGGTCTGGGTGTCTGGGATCGGCCCCAGAGTTGGGTGTTGTATATTATTACCTATAACACAAGCGTAACTTGCTTAATTTTGGGATATACAATATGTGTGTTTGTCTGCCGATTATTATATATAAATAAAAGAGGCATAAACAGAAGCAGGATGTTTTTTCGGGAAAAATGTGCAGAAGTCCTTAAATATTGTTCCTTTTTAACTTTCATCGCTGGCCGGCCAAACGCTTAATCTTAAAGCTTCAAAGAGGGTGAGTAATGAACATTGAAAATATGAATGGGGTGAAGTAACCCCATTGAATAGATTTTAAGTCAACGTGGTCACATGCCGTATAGGGTTTGCTATTAAACGCTTGTATCAAATTCCCGCGATTCGAAAATGCTCGTCTAAACGTCACTGTTAAATCGAGAGTGTCCATCAAATCGACATTTCATCACGTATACGAGTGGCGCCACTGTCCATACGATACTGCATTTTACTCTCTTCAAATCAAAACCTACAACGAGCAATCGTGAGTCAATCTATCTATTTAAAAGTGCATTTTTCAAAATTATCAAACATTCAATCGAACATGTTGAATAAAAAAACGGCAGACAACTAGCATACCAGTTACTATCTTTTAGACCATTGCCTCCATTTATATTCAGGACAAACAAAAAACAGTAAACAATATCAATAATATTATAATATTCTAAAAATGCTGTGTCTGTACATTGAAGCTATTAAAAAAACAACTGAAATAAACTATATAAACGATGGAAAACACGATGCAATTTATTTTAGATTTCTTGCCTGTTGTCGGTTTGTTTATGATTCATGTAAAAATTATTGGGCCGATTTCGATACGGTTTTCGTTGATCGACAGCTAATTCGTAGACTTAAAATCTGCGCTACTTTTTAGCCCGGGAATCCCGCCGGAATTCTCTGGGAACGATTTAAAATGTTCAGGTTGTAAAAAAATCAAATTCCCATACGATTTTTTCACTGATCGACAGCGAATTTTATATAATAAAATGTGTGATATTTTCTATTCCGGGAATCCCACGAGAATTTTCCCGGGAGCGTTTTGTAGATGTTCGTTGCATAAAGATTAGCTTATTCCGGCAAAGTTTTCACTAAAACGATAGCTTACATTTTTTTAATGCTGAGGTACTTTGTGTCCCGGGAATTTCAAATCAATCGTTTACGAAGTTGCGGAGATATCCTAGTTTAGAATAAAATTGATAAAAGGAAAGCATTTCAAGTATTTTAATGAAATTCGTAGACTTCTCTAAGGCCTGTTACAAACGTTATAGGCTGAGTACGATGTGTCGTTGTACGCAACCGATAAGTGTTTAATATCAACATACATGCTTGCGGTTAGTAATAGAGGCTGTGAAGCGCAACAGCACGAGGTGATGGAGGGTTCCGTCACCTCTGTCGTCATATATGTAATAGAGAATATATATAATAATGTGTGTGTGCATGTGTGTGTGTAATATGTTATGTATGATATATTATAGAAAGGTCTAACTTAGAAAAGAAAACCTAATATTAAAATAGATGTATAAAGGCCCTGACTATGTTAGGGATGAAGAGGGGTCTGAAGGGCCCTTATATATAAAAAAAAATATCAAAAATACACTAGACTGGTCGTTCTCAGACGCCTGACGCGTACATACGCTGTGAATGACGTCCATACGTTTTATGTCACGACTGCAGACATTCTTGAGCATTTCAGTGTAGAGACGTCACATTATTGACGTAATTAAACTGTCAATAAATCTATCCTATCATACAGAATGCACGGAAAAAACTGACGCATATTTCAATTTTAATGACCCCTTCTTAAACAAACGTCTGTCGTAGGACACAGGGACAATTTCGTGTAGGATCGATCGACACGGAATAGTCGTGAAAATTTTCCGGCATAATTTTTATACAAATAATATTATTACCAAAATCGTTATAGTGCTCATCCCACCGCCCGCCCTCAACGGTGACTCATTGACGGCTACATGGCTTATGTTGAAAATTATATTAAACGCCAAGGAAAATAGGACGAAATTAAGGCCACGAATTTTTATAAAATAATATTGTATCGTTCTGATAACGTTACCGAAAGAGTGTTAAGTGGATCATTAACCTAGCTTCTCGACGGTTGATGGTCGTTAAAAGAAACTGTGTTTTTTCTCGCCTAATATCGATTTCCTCATTATAGAGGGTTGTAATTAAAGTTACCAGATCAAAACATAAAAAAGAAAAAAATACACTTTCTGGTGAGATATCGAGCTTTTACCGTCTGTCTATCGGTTAGTGACTAGTGACATTTGTACCTAAATAGTTTTTTGTTGCACATACATAAAAGCCGAATTAATAAAGTCTCCCTGCTCGCTCAATAATTAGCCACCCTAGAACTACTACGACATATGCATCGGACTAAAGCCGGAGTGAGATACTGCACCCGACCAAAGTCGGAGTGGGAATGTTGTCTCGTTTTTTTTTTTTTTTGGACTTGACTTTATGTTGTTGGTCCGAAGACCTCACAACTTTACCGGGGTTTTCGGGGCGAGTGCCTTTGCGAAGCGAAGGCGCTCGAGCCCGGGAGGCAACTTGCTCGAGGGGCTCCTAGGAGTTTCACCTCGGCTGGACTGTTGCCATGAGAGGGGATGAATCTAATAATGCCCACCATAGGGCGACACAATGCACTAATTGAGAGCGGGCGACGGGTAATATAAAGCCCGAGAGGAAGGATCCCGGCGGACCGGGATCGGCGGTTCGCGGTGGCCTATACTATCTTACTGCCGTTTCGCAACGTGTTATGGTTGGGAGAGAAGAAACGGCGAAAGAAACTTCCCAGCAACACGCCTAGTCTATCCTATGGGGAGGCTGTGTCTCCTGGCGTCCCTCGCGGGGACGTGGAGAGATCGTGATTGGCGGCGTCGACGCCGCCGTCTGTGTCTGTCTGTCGGTGCCTGCCAGTCTGCCGTCCTAACCGCGGGCGGGCTGATCCGAGCCAGCCGTTTTGTGATATCGTCGACCTTGTCCGTGAGGATGTTACGCGGTCGTCGCACGAGAGCCTTTCGTCGAGGCTTATAATCGGACGCGGACACGACGAGGGGATTTCGATGGTGCGGCGCTAGATCGAAATACTTACGCGAGAGTGACGTAATGTAGTTTTTGATGGAGGGAAGCTCCAGATCGCGGTGGATGTCGACGTTACGCATATAGAGGGGAGCACCGACGGCTCTGCGCATGAATTTATTCTGAACGATTTGCAGTTTCTTTAAAAGGGCAGGCTTGGCATGGCCGAATACCACACTCGCGTATGTCATGATCGGGCGGATGCATGTTTTATATAGAGTAAGCTTGTGTCTGAGGGACATTTTGCTTCGTTTATCTATCATGGGTGCTAGACGACCCATCACAAATCGCGCTCTATTCCGGACTATAGTGATATGCTCGTTGAAGCGCAAGTTCTGATCTAATGTTGTCTCGCCGTTCCGTCTGCACGCTTTTATATTCCAGCTACGGCGGAACGAACCGAGTACTAAATACAAACTATCCTGTAGTATTATTCTGCTAGTAAATAAATTTCTTAAAATAATACAATTATTTAACACACATGAAGTGTTACTATTGTTTAAGAACTTTCAATGTTTGTTAGACTAGACGCTAATTAATAGAAAATTGATAGTTTTAGAACAAAATAATAGATTAAAATATCATTTGCAAAAAATTTACTATTAAAGTACCAATGTCGTTTAGAATAAATCAGCGGTAATGCGTCAATATATTATTATATATAAAAATAAATAGTTTATTTGACTGGAAAAGAACAGCACAAAAACCGAAAATACAATTGAAACATTGCTACTGTTAAAATTAGGGGTTGTACGCCGAATTTCACACAATTGAGATTGCCATGCTATGGAAGCGAGCTATGTTAAGTGTTTCTCTTATGGATAAAATTAGAAATGAGAACATCCGTAAGAGAACGAAGGTAACCTACATAGCTCGCAAAATTAGCAAGTTGAAGTGGCAGTGGGCCGGTCACGCCTGTCGCGGGACCGACGGCCGATGGAGCAAACAAGTCCTGGAGTGGAGACCGCGTCTCGGTAAACGTAGTTAGGACGCCCACCCGCCAGCCCGGTGGACTGACGACCTGCGCAAGATCGCCGGCAGGGGCTGATGAGGAAAACCGGGATATGTGGTGCGTACTTGAGGAGGCCTACGTCCGTCCAGCAGTGGACAGAGATTGGCTGAAGAAGAAGAAGAGATTGCCAACTCAACATACTAATTATGATAATAATCGGCAGACAAACACACACATTGCATAATAATAACATATTATTAATTAATTCCATAATATGTAATGTAAATAATGGAGAAAATTCGTTGCTGGCTCAGTAACAGTTACCTTAAAGTGAGGAGTCAACAGAGTCTAGATTTTCTTCTAACAGCGGAAAAATATTAAACATAAAACACAACAACTTAATTTTATATTTTCCACGAGTAAATATTTCACGTCATCGAGTGCCGCCGCGTATTCTAGCCGTGTGAATTTTTTCATCAATTTTCCGGCGCGTCTCGTAAGCTCCGTGTCATTAAAATCTTGTTTGCTAAGGGATGGTGTAACCTCTGTACCGGCAGGATTGGTACAAAATATAAAGAATTACGTCTATTTCCATTGCTATCTAATTTTTTATTGGATTAGTTCACCAGACAGGCAGACGGCCCACTTGATGGAAAGCGGTTACCATCGCCTATGGACATTTGCAACACCAAATGTGCTGGAAATGCACTGCTGCTCTCTTAAGGGAGACTGGAACCTGGTCACTAGCGCCGAAATACAACTCAAGGTTGTTATGGCGGCATACTCTAGACCAGGGATGGTAGCCATCCAGTCGGTCAAATACTCTACCACCTGGGTGTGGGTTGTTTTGTCGCCTCTTACGACTATTGGACCGATTTTTTAAATTCTTTCACCGTTGGACAGCTACATTATATCTGAGTGACAGAGGCTATATTTATTGTATATTTTTTAATGATGCCCAGGGAAGTGACCAGGGGTCAGCTAGTAAAGTTGTAATACAGCCCATAAATGTCCCACTGCTGGGCTCAGGCCTCCCACTGTAGGGGAACGGACAGTATACCCGCCACGCTTGTCCAAGGCGGTTTGGCAGGTTTGACACATCGATTATCTCGATGTGCAGGTTGCATTACGATGTTTTCCTTCACCGTTATTAGCACGTGGTAATTGTGACAATATGCACATTAGGTCAGAAAACTGACTAACTGGTGTATGCGTTCCGGCCAGGATCGAACCCGCGCCCTTTGAGTTTGGGACGCGTACGCTAGCCATTGCGCTACCACGACTATGCATCTAGTAAAGTTATATGACAAATAAACAGACGGACGGATTGACATGACGATTTCATAAGGGATCCCTTGTTTAGAAAATGATTGCGGAATCCTATAATTTAAAGGAAAAATGTTATCAAACTTCTAACGGTACGTTCACACACGTATCATTCACGAAATGCAATCACTGTCGCGTTACATGGTCGTGAATATTTAACGGTGTATGAATGAAACAGATGTATTATTTAAGGCGCTGGAAATGGTCAAAAAATAGTCGTACAAAATAATGTCGGTACGCAATGCAACTATATGTAATATTATTAATATTCTATTAAATTTGTAGAATATGTACACCATCATAAATAAGTCCATTAAGATATAGTAGTTTTAAAGAAGCGGCAATCGAACCTTCAAACTCATATTAAGCGGGAAAGGGGAGATAATAAGAGAGAGCGATTAGGAAAGGAAGGAAATGCAGATGAAAGAGGTAAGTGGAAAAGGTGAGGATATTACTGCTCCGGAACAATGGGAATATATGACAGGGACCGCAACGAGGACGCCGGGAATGCATACCCGTGTACCCTATTAGATACCCGACAGATATTTTTAATAGGAGGCACTCTCTGGGGATGAAGAATAAAGCAAATGTCGTATTTCGTATACAAAAGAATTTTTCATTTCTCATATTCTGAAAGTACGCTTGGAGGTGCCTGATCACAGGGATGATAAAAGCACTTTTCGTCCCTGGAAAATGATTTTTCCTGCTGTAATTTTTTTTTTTATTTAGGTTTATGGCTTGGCTGGCAGCTAGGCCTTTAAGCCAGATCTTAGATTACAATGTAGTTTCTTCATTCTCTTAATGCCTATGTGTAGCACAGCTGAACTGTAGGTTATCAGCTGGTGCCATTCAACGGAGTCCTTGTGACATCTCAAAAGGCCACATTTGACTATACAATTCACATTTGTCACAAAATACATAATTAATACTCAAAAACTATCAATATCCTACAACTATTGTTCATTTTAGAGTAATTTTACACATTTTTAGAAAATAAAACTGCATATCACAGCATCTCCTTTCAGTTCCCGCCAAAAACTCCCTGTCAAAAATTTAAAAACTATCCGAACCATAGATATACATAATAAATATATAATAATACATAATAAATAATAATATGATAACACATATGACTTAAATTCAAATCGCGGCATAAATTGTATTAAAAAATATCAACATTTTTGTAACACCATTTTATACTTATAAATTACTTTACACTAAATTATTATTTAATTTACACAATTTTGAGCTAAACATTTACTATCATCAGTGATAAAAAAAATATTGACTGGTAGAATGCTGCAGAAAAAGAAATTCCTTAACAAGTTTGGATATCTCATTAAGAAAGTTAACTCTCCCAACTGTGTAACATGCAATGTGACTGAAGATGTCCAACATGTTCTGATGGAATGTGTTCGGAACGAAGAGTTACGAAAAGAGTTACTTCAAAATCAAAATCAGAGTTTTAAGCTTGGGTAAAAGGCCTATTTAGGCCGACGATCTCGAACGATCTCTTACTTAAATAGGTCACTTTCACCTCTCGTGTAACAACAATCTACTATTTTTAATCGCTCCAAGCTCATAAATTACAACGCTGAATATAACGTATAGCATTTATTACCTACATATAAGCCGAAAAAGAAATAGTCCCACATTTTAGGTAGAAAATGAGAAAGGGGTGCTCTTTTTGAGGGTAATATTAAAGAGCAAAAGAAACCGTTATTAGGTGCCTTAGTTCTTAGCTGGGCGTACATTTTCTTACATATGGAATACAGTTTTCCTTTGACTCAGAGTTCATAGCCTTGGCTCAAATGAATTAGGTACTTTAGGCGCTTATATAAATGTCGTCTTGTAGAGACGATTTTTAAATACAATTTAAAGAAATAAAGTAAATTTAAGGAGCGTATCTCACAGCATGAGCATACCCAGCTTTTGGCCCAGAGGCAATTGAGAAATTTCTTAAGCCGTATCCCCGTGCTTGTTTTGACACACACAACATGAGACACCTACACAAAGCATTAGGTATATGTAGTGTACAGGAAAAACACCCGCAGAAGATCTCGCTTTACAAATAGTCAAACAAATAAACATAAGGCGTTGCATGAATGCAACTTGACCAGGCGCGCAGCACGGTGTTTTTTTAAGTTAACGTATAGTAGGTGCATAGGCATACAATCCAGGGTTGGGGACAGCTGCCCTCGCCTGCCGCCTTGGGTACTCCTTTATCTAGCGGTTTTGCTTGCGTACTTTTGAATTTATATACCACGCATAACAGGTATCTAAGAGCCTAATAGTCTTTAATCCTTCTGGTGTTACAAATGTCCATAGACGACGTAACCGCTTTCTGTCAGGTCTGTTATAATACGTCTGTGTGCTCCTACAAAAAAGGATTTAGCAACTTAGTATGGCCGGTTTAGCAGCTTAGCATGGCTGGTTTAGCAACTTATTATGGGTGATTTAGCAGCATAGTACGACTGGTTTAGTAGATTAGTATGGTTGGTTTAGCAGCTTTGTGAGTTACATGTTTACAGGGCAATACCATTCCTAGCATCCTTCGTCTATGGTATAGTTGACATTTAACCCGTACAATCAACTAAAGTACAATATGCATATACGAACAGTCTATTTGAACCAAAACCCAGTCATATTAGTAAGAAAATAAATTCCAAGATATAAATCACCTCGTTGCCAACTTAACCAATGTAACCGTAACACGACAAGTGTTTCACGTGGCGTAGAACTAAAACCTTAACACGATTTATTGTAGAACTAATTGTAACCTGCGGTTAGTGCCATGTAATTGGCAAGCGAGGGTTTATTTTCATCTATTTAATTAATCATAGTTTCAACTGAAACTGTCTTTTAATTAAAAGGAATGTTGATTTCTTAAAATATTCTTTATTTCCATACGAATGTACAAGGACTGTAATTGGTGGTCTCGGAAGTGTAATAAAAATGATTATTTACTTGAATATTCTATTGATATCTATGTAGCTATATAGAAGTAAAAACATAGCCGTAGCGTACGTACGGTACATATATTATATCAGGGGAGTTAAATCTCTGTCCTGGGGCTGGAAGTGAATGTCTTGTATTGCGCAATTTTGTTTTGAAAGTTTCTTCTTTTCTATTCTATTGCGACAGTGTCAGAAATTTGGTATTCTACTAAACCTAAAATATCGTTCCGATACCGTCGCGGCGGAATAATAGTAGATTTTTTTTATTACCATTAGGAGAAATGGTGTTAGCCGAAATTAATATTGAAAGCTACCAAATTCTTAAATATTGAATTTGAAAAATTTCGCGCATAAATAGTTACAAAGATAGAGTGGCAGGCAATGCGTACGTCATTGGAATTAACAGAATACCGAAATCAAGCAAAACTACGATTGGGACGATAGTGTCCAGCAATTTTGACGAGATAGTAATAGCAAAATTGGGCCCCTGCGGAATGGCAAGATCGTGTACCAATGGACCGAGTGGTTCTAATAGTCCTGATTCGGGTTGGCATAGTATTTCTTCTTTGACGGCCTCTGTGGTTGAGCGGGCTAAGTCTTAGCCAGAAAAACTTGCTAGAACGCAGAGGCTCCGGGTTCGATCCTGGCATGGTAAATTTCGGAAACGAACTTTCTGTTATTTACTATGGTCTGGGTGTCTGGGATCGGCCCCAGAGTGGTCCATTGTATATTACCCATAAAACAAGCGTCACTTGCTTAGCTTGGGAATATACAATGTGTGTGTTTGTCTGCCAATTATTTATTATGGTTATTATTTATTCTTCGAGTTCTAATGCTACTCCAACGTGGCAAACCCCAACTGTGTTTCCCCGCGGTGGCTTTTCCTTACTGGGATTTCCCCTTCGTTAGAAAAAAATATGGTGACGAACAACACGTTTATAACAATATAATTCGCTTTACTTTATTAGTAACGTGCAGCTAATGTTACACTTTGGAATAATGTAGTTATATTAACAACAGCACACAGCTGGAATTCCAATTAAAACAACTAATCAACATGTCAACGGGTTATCGATAAAAAAAGTAAAATTTTCGACCATTAAAATTTCATTGTTGAATGCCTGTTGAACGCTGGCCGTCGGCCCGTGTAATTGTGGACGAGCACTGAAAGCGGCTATGTCGCCAACTCGCAGCCACGGTATCGAGCGATGAAATAGCTGGAAATTGGTTTACGTTATTGCTGTATATCTATATATCGTATGTGTATATTTATTATTGTATATTTGTGTAGTAGTGTCAGCCGTGGTAGCGTAATGGCTAGCGCACGCTTCCCAAACTTAAAGGGCGCGAGTTCGAATCCTGGCCGCCACTTAGGCAGTTTTCTGACCTAATTTGCGTGTTGTTACAATTACCGTGCTAACAACGGTGAAGGAAAACATCGTGATGAAACCTGCACATCGAGATAACCGATGTGTTAAACCTGCCACGCCGCCTTGGACAAGCGTAACAGGGGTATACATCACGTTCCCCTATAGGGGAAGGCTCGAGCCCAGCAGTGGGACGTTCATGGGCTGTTATTATACCGCCAGCCGTGACTTCATCTGTGGTCCAAACGGAAGAACAGTGTTAGTCTTAACGACAAGCATGATGCAGAACTTGTTTCAATTTTAGGGCATATCATGTAATTAGTTCTTTTTTGTTAATTTTTCTTTCTTCTTCTTTGGGATTGTGGTTTTTAGCATTTATTTTGCCAATGTCACAGGGATGACAAGAAGATGACAAAAAATCCGATGCTTAAAATATGATATAATAAATACAGGTAGGAATGAAACAGTACTTTTCATCGGTAGCTTTCCAATTTTTTCTGAGAGCCATACAGACAATACAAAACTAGACTATAAATAAGGAAGGTTTGCACTGAAAATCAGCGATGTGTCGGATATAATTCCGGCACAGCAATATGCTGAGTGCAAAACTTGTTTGCTGAAAATGCGGCGAACAAATTCTCAAAATATGCTCTGTGTATAATAATGTATAAGGAATGTAATTAAGTCGCTATTTCTTCAAATATTTTATCTTTCTTTCTTCTTTCAAATAAACGTTATTAATTTTAAAATATCTATTTATTTTATTGCGTGAATTCAGCAGACGGGCAGACGGCCCACGTGATGGAAAGCGGTTACCATCGCCTATGGAGATTTGTAACACCAAGGCGCTACCAATGTACTGCCGCTTTTGATATCTGCTAACGTGAGGTGAAAGTACAGATTGACAGGACGGAAGAAGTGTTTGGGAAGAACAGAATTCGGGGGAGTAAGACTTCTACGACATTACAAAAAGATGTGATGAAGCGTTCCCTCTTCTAAGCTACATTGTCATGAGATTTTCAAAAATATTTTAATTTAATATCTACAGAACATACCTATCATGTCGTTTTTGGATCATAGCTGCTGGACAAGTACCGCCTTTCAGGGGTGGATGCCGGTTTTACGAGCAGTGAACTTCGCGAGGTCAACGAATAAACATCACGTGATCCACGAATTGCTGACCAGTCTGTCAGCGACTGGTAAGTACTAAAACTATACATGAACATTTCAAGCAGCGGGTTGTCACCGAGTGTTTAATTCGTCGTTCGCACGTGGACAACTTGCAAGCGAGGCGATTCCATACAAGACCCCGAATCTGTAACTCAAATTATCAATCGAATCGAATTGGAATCGCGGATTTTGACGTTTTTGATAGCCTGTAAACTGTCTTGTCTCAATATTCAATCAATCTTTATCTTACCGAGACTGATTTAATATGAATTTTAGAGACTACGGATATTTGAAAATCATCAGTTGAATGGATCTTGACTCGGACTGGCGTGTTTCTTTTTTGGGTTAGTTACAAACTTCGGGCCCTGGTCGGGTTCCGTGTGGCTCCCATGGTGTGATCATTTGTCAAAACCATATTATAAGAACCGATTTTGTTTATTTAAAAATATGGCAAATCATAAGATATTTCAATGAACACAATTATAAAGCACCATAATTGAAAAGCATCCTAATCAGAAGGTAATATCATTCCTCGTAGTTATTAATAAAACCGCCCGCCCCGTTGACGCCAGTGTCGGCCATATTTCACCCCCACTCCCCCCAACCTCACTTTGAGGCTGTCGAAATTTTGCAACGTCGTCGACTTATTAAAACCAGGCGACGCGGAGCCGTTAATAAGCCGGTCTACTACGACACGATATTAAATACGGAAAAGTTCTACTCTTTGACAGGTGATGAAAAATTGAGAAAGAAGAACATACAACAACATATAAATCCAGAGGTCCCCGCAGACGTTGTAGTGCTCTGAAAAAAACAAAATCTAGGACCCGATCCCAGCGCCACCTACCGGTTCCAATTGTGGGTCTAAACCATCCAGGGAGCTACTCTAACACACAAAAAAAAACATCAAAATCGGTCCAGGCGATCAAGAAGATCCTAGAACCCGATCCCGGCGCCACTTACCGGTTCCAATTGTGAATCTAAATAAACCCGCGACCCAGTCAAACACACCCAAAAAAATCATCAAAATCGGTAAAGTCGTTCTCAAGTTATGCGCGTAGATACATTTCCATAATTTTTATACCTTTTAAACCTTCCTTGGACTACTACAAATATTTCAAAACCAAAAGTAGGCAAATCGGTTCAGCCGTTCTCGAGTTTTTGTGAGACTAACAAACGTCAATTCATTTATATATATATATATATATATATATATATATATATATATATATATATGGTGTTATATTTGACAGTGAGCTGTGTTGGCGACCTCATATCACCGAATTAAGCCGGCGGCTATATCTCTCATCCAGATCCCTTAGAAGGTTGAGGAACTTCTTGCCCACTACCACCAAAATTAAGCAGAGTCCTTATTACTTCCTATCCTTGATTATGCTGACGTCAGCTATCGAGATTTAATCCAAGAACAACTTAATAAACTTGAGCGCCTCCAAAATTTTTGCATAAGGTCCATATTTGGACTACGCAAGTATGACCATGTCTCTGAATTCCGAAAAAAATCAAGTGGTTGCCAATTCGATTTCGCCGGAATACTCACATTCTTTTTTTTCTCTATAGTATTTTATTTGTCCCAAGTACTCCTAATTACCTTAAACTTGAATTTTTTTCATGCTCTCATAATTTACGCCCTTCTACTAAACTTAAATTGAACACTCCTGCGCATAACTCAACTTTTTACAACAATTCTTTTACTGTTAAGGCTATACAGCTTTAGAATACGCTTCCTGTTACTATCAGACAAGCAAAATCGCTAGCGATATTTAAAACCATGATCAAAAAATACTACCTGTCGTTGGAATATGATACATAAATTCATTTATAAATATTTATATATTCTGTAAATATATATTTGTATGGTATGTATATTAAGTATATATCTATGTAATATATAAAATATCTACACACATATATATATATATATATATATATATATATATATATATATATATTGTTACGAGTTACGGGACTCGAATTAAAATTTGTTGAAATTACTATAGAATTTATTAGAACTATACAAACACGTATAACACAGATACAAATATAACTGGACACAACCAGTACAAACATAATACACGATTCAATAACACGCGCAAAGTCCGTCACTATATAGCTTATCGAATGCACACACGTCTTGTCTCGCTTGTGACCATCGCTTCACTGCCGATCTCCCCATTGGGGCCATTGCTATATACTGCACCGATACAATATGGCTGCCTGCCCGCGTAGATCGAATTTCTTAGAATTCGTAATCTGCACACCTGCCTAATTATGCCTGCAAACGGCCATAAACGAGTACAATACACAATAGGCTGTTTTCTAATTAAAAATTTTAAACATAAGGTAAACAAAAGAAGTCCAAATGCCGAAAAGGTAATAAACTGCAGGTGTGCGTGTGTGTGTGTGTGTGTGTCAATTAATGTCAAAACACACACACAAATTGTGTGTCTTTGTCGGTCGTAACAATATATATATATGTCGCAGTTTGCTGCATATGTTAAATATTGAAGATCTAATTGTAAAAATTCCCTAAAGTAATATCCGATATGGGTTTATCTAACCTGTTAATTATCACGCCTAGAATATCATTTGACGTGACATAAAATGTCAGTTGATTTTACGCTATCATCTGGAGACGAGAGGAAAACAAGTACCGTTTACATTTTGGATTTATTAGAAACTAGCTGTGCCCGCGACGTCGTCCGCGTGGAATTTGTTTTGAAAACCCCCGATTTTGAAACATTCTTCATTGGTGCTCCTCTCCTATTGGTCTCAGCGTGATGATATATAGCTTATAGCCTTCCTCGATAAATGGGCTATCTAACACTGAAAGAATTTTTCAAATCAGACCAGTAGTTCCTGAGATTAGGGCATTCAAGCAACAAATAACCAAACTCTTCAGCTTTATAAGATAATTAGAAGTGATCCGTAAAGTTAATATATATATATAGGTAATTTATATCAAGTACTAGTTACTCCGTGGCTATGCCGCGGGTCATACCCTGGAAGTACCTCTATTTTACTTACATATAAAATTAAGTAGGTTTTTCATATAAACCTTGACCGTGACGTATAGTGAGATTTGTGCAAGTGGAGTTGCCATGTCTAGTTAAAAGGCTTAACCTCCTCCAGTATCACGTGAACAAACACATAGGAATGTTCACGGATACATTTACTCCAATATTCACAATTGAGCAACTTCTCTGAAGGGAGACTATTAGAATTTATTTGGATAAGTGGGACAGAAGCAGGCATCAAAGCGAAAGTTTCCAGAGTCGGGATGGGTACTCAGCAGATATCTACAAAACAAAATTAAAGGTTCGTTAAATTGCCGGGTAAAATTTTACGTTTCACAGAACACGAGGGCCGGGTTATGAGGCACTTTACTTTGTGTTCAAAAAGCTACGTGGAGTGTGGTTATTGATAATATAGCAATTATTTTTATAGACAATAAAAAGTTTAGCCTTTATTCTGTGCGTTGAAATGAATTTCCAACAGAACAAGCCGGCTGGGTAGATAACGTATATTTGAAAAACTTATAATTGTATTTTACTTTAACCTAAATCTATAATATTGTTACGGGTTGCAGGACTCGAATTAAAATACGAATATAACTGAACACCACCAGTCCAAACGTAATGCACGATTCAATAACACGCGCCAAGTCCGTCACCATATAGATTACCGAATGTATACACGTCTAGTCTCGCTTGTGGTTATCGTTTGACTGCCTAACCCCTCCGTTGGCGCATTGTTTTATCCTGTACAAATACAATATGTCCGCTCGACCGCGTGGACTTAAAATCTGCGCTAGTTATTATCCCGGGAATCCCACTGGAATTATTTTAAATGGCTACATTAAAAAAATCGAATTCCAATATGGTTTTTTCACTGATCGGTAGCAAATTTTGTGTAATAAAATGTACGATTTTTTTATTCCGGGAATTTTCCGGGGAAGCGGTTTGAAGTTATTCGGGTGTATAAAAATTAGCTTATTCCAGCAGTTTTCATAACTTATGTTCTTTTTTTAAATACTGTGGTACTTTGTGCCCCGGGAATTTCAAGACAAGCGTGGACAAAGTCGCGGGCATATTTACAGATCATTACTATGAGAGAAAGACATTGTCACCTTAGTTTATCAAACTCGTATTTAGAAAAAATAATTATAGCTTTTTACATCCACAATACCTTTTTGGGCCTTAGAAGTAGTAGAATTTACGAACGTCTGCTGTTTTTTTTAAATTTGGATAAAGAGCCCTAAGGAAACATTTAGTAATAAGTAACACAAAATATGTCAAAAACTATTCAAGGGTACCTAAATCTCCCAAAAATATCGTCATTGCATAAAATTTTATTATCACTTTAGTGGAAAAACATTTTAAGAATATAATAAATTAAGATAAGGATTTAAAAAAAAATACATTCGCTTAGACCAATTTATTTTTAAATATTTTTAAGCTCCACCTCTTTTGATTCCTCAGTTTTTATAGTACTAACCTATAATATCAAAAACTACACATGGACCCCGTTCAAACAAATTTTCTTTTAAGGTCCACCACTAACATTTTCAGATTTTTCGTAGCACAACATGGAAACTTTCATGGTACTTAGAGTACATAGTTTTGATTATTACCCTCTACAACCTAGAGCAAATATATTTTAAAAGATCTCCAACGTTAGAAGTTCCATACAACTTTCCAAACAAAAAAAGATAGTGGTGTAAATACAATCTCCGAAAGCTCTTTATACGAGATTCAGTTAGTGGATTATACAGACCTAAACAAATACTTGTTCAGTTCATACAAATAATATATTGGATCGAAAATTGAGTTCGTCGCCTTTATAAAACGATTCAATATTGACTCCACTATTAGTTCACACACATGAAGGACCAAAATATGTTAAAGGTTTAACCTCTGAAACCATAATTTAGTATAAATGTCACGCTTATTGGTATCAACAACCCATATGCTCTGTGAATATTATTTTCTCATGTGAGCAAAACCCTATATGATTAGTTTATCATGTTACGCGCCAAGGGTCATTCTGATCTCACTTTTTAATATTATATATTAATAATTCAAATTAGACAGATTTTCCTTTAATTTTTGACTGCATTGATCATAGTGTTACAAGTTCGGCCACCTGCATACCTATTGTCACATACCGACAAAGAAATGCTGCGCATATTGTTTATTGCCCCTCACGCATTCGGAGTTCTTTTTATTACTTCGTATTTGCAATTAGACAATAGCCTATTGTTATTGTTTTCGACTTTATTGGCCGTTCGCAGGAATAGATAACCAGGTGTGCAAATTACTATTTCTCGGAAAATCAGTGCGCGCGGCCGTTTTTTTTTTGTACTGTATAGTTAGTATAAGATAATGCCCGAATGGAGGGGTGGAGCAGTCAAGCGACGACTACGAGACGAGTATGACGTTTGTAGTACTCTCGATTAGCGATATAGACGACGGACTTTGCGCGTGTCGAATTGCATTGAATCATGCAGTGTGAACTGGTTGCATCCAGTTTTATTTGTATTTGTTTTATACGTGTTTGTACAGTTCTAATAAATTGTATAGTAGTTCCAACGGCATTTTTAATTCGAGTCCTGTAGCTCGTAACAATATAATCAATTCATAGTTCGTGGGAAAAAAATAGCAAACAACGATACCAATTCACTTTCATATCTGACATAAAATCAGTATATATGAACCAAACCACACAAGAAATATCTAATTTCGATTCAATTCCTGACGAATTTATATAAGTCAAAAGGTATGGAGTGCTTTATATTCAATAATTACAAGTTACAGAAAACAGTAAATGTAGGCGCAACTCACTCATGTATCAAATCATGAAGTAAGAGCACAAGCTGGCATTCATCAAATTTTAATTTAGCTGGTTGGACCACGAATAATTACAGCGCTAACTTTAAACGTCATTTTCTCTGAATAAATTTTATGTAGTTGATAAATTTTAGCATAAACTGGGTCCATTGACGAATATTTTAGTTTAAAAAAGAATTTAATGAGAACTTACTTTTAATGTACATGCATACATTAACTCATTACATAAATGTACGAAATCAATAAATCGACCATATAGCACCTCCTCTTCGAATGTCCGAAGTATTACCGCTCCAGGAGTGATCTAGAAACAGCCACAAAAATGGAAATATCGGAGCAGACTCTAAGTCTAATGGTAAGGGATAAACAGGCCAGACCCCTCCTGGAACGGTACTGCTCGAAAATAGCGAATGATGTAATTAAGTTGAATAAAATAAGATAAATTCAGGCTGACACAACAACATTATATTGTTACAACTTAGGTTCCGACAAAGACAAATTCCACTTACAAATCTGTAAAAGCACATTTTATTACCTGTCGGCATTTGAACAAATTGTAATCCTTTTATGATCGTCTTCTGTTGTGCGCTTTATTTATTGGCACACGTTTCTAGTTATTGTGTTGAACAGCCTATTGTCCTATTGTACTCGTTTTCGGCCGCTCAAGAGCATCATTAGCCACGTGTTGCGGATTATAAATACAAGCTAATTCTAGAAAATTATGTCGACGTTGCCGGGCGGGCACATTTGCATTTGTGAAGTATAAAACAATGGCCTGATTGAGAGAGGGGGTCAGTCGAGCTACAACTACGATCAAGGCGTGACGTGTGTACATTCGGGAATCTAATATTGACGGACTTTGCGCGTTTTATTGAATTACCACCTTCTGCATTACGTTTGGAATTTTTGTGTTCGGTTATTTTGTACCTGTGTTATACGTGTTTGTATAGTTCTAATAACCTCTATAATAGTTCTGACGGCGTTTTAATTCGAGTCCCGCAAACTCGTAACAATATATAGTGGATTAAACACAGAACTGTATAAACATAACCATCCTATACTATATTTACAAGTAGTCTTAAGGAAGTACATATCTACAATTACATACATATAATAAATAAATAATATAAAGTTATATTAAATAAATAACCGTTCATATAGTCCTTGACTAAGTTAAGGGAAATAGCTATTAAATAAATAAAAAATAAATCGATTTACATTAAATTGTAAACTAGTACAATGAAGGAGACTTAACTTATATTGTATTCTACTTATAAGTATAATACTGAGCCTAGGTCATCGAAGTCAGTGTTTAAGGTTCCCAGAAGGCGGGCTACGTTACGTACCTCGCTGGATCGCCGTACTGATCCGTTGCTAAAGGTAGAAACCAAGATGTGGATCCCTCGAAGAGTCAATGAGTCGTTTTGATAGATCTTTGTAGAGGCTCATTATTTATATAAAATATGGTTAAAGGAAAACAAGTCAATAAGATTATTTACCAATGAAGCATATCGAAAACCGCATTCCTTTTGGCCTCTCACCGCTATTGGACTTCTTTTGACAATATGTGTTACTGTTGAGTCAGTTCTAATTTATTGGAAACCTCTTGCCGACAAAGTGCACAGTGAAACTTTTCAAATTCACTATCTACATACATCCTAATAATTTTACGACAATGTCAATTTATGTTGTCGGAGAAATGATAATTTATATGCCATGAAACTCGCAGTAAAACGTTTTATGAGCCGAGTCGAATGCCCGTCTAAGTGCGTTTTTGACGTTTACAGTTACATTCCGATCGTTGGTACAGGGAACAGCCGATAGAGACATTGTGAAGGAAATAGCTGAAACTATAAAATATGTAGATGTGAAGATGTTTTATCTAAGACTTCATAAAGTGGAAAACTCAACATAACCTTAGATAAGTAAAAACGTTGCAGAACTATCAATACCGATCTTTGTATAATAAAGATAAACATTGTCTCTACTAAAAACTAAGATATCTCTAAAAATAAAGACCGCAGAAATAATATCTATATTAAATGGTTCAGATCTGTCTTTGAATTTGGATGAATCAATGAAAGTGATCCAAATAAACATAGCCTTGATCAATTCAATTATAATTTGGTTTATCAGTCTAATACTAGCTAGCTTTATGATGATGCACAGTTAGTCTTGTAGAAGTTTTCAGTGAATTGAACTTTTTCAAGTTTGAATTTATATGGATCGTTTTAGTTTATTCTACCAACTTGATAGGAAGAAATGAACCGTCCAATATCGCATTAGATTACTGTAGCGTTACGTTGTAACATTTGGTCTCTCAAATCCTCTTGATTCAAATTAAACAACGCCTAAAATGAATATAACTATGCACGTGTAAGTTTCTTCGCTTTCTCAGAATAAAATAGGTGTAGTGAACTGTAGTGGAACACTTACAAGCCAATAGATGGCGCTGTACAATAATTGAGGTCGCAAACGATTCCCGAAACAAACGGGCCTAAGCCTGCGAGGAACAACAATAGCCTGGGCGACCACGGGACGCCCGCCCCCATTTTAAAAGCACCTTCTGGGCCGTCACCCCGCCACTCTTTAGCGGAGGACTTAGCCTTGGCGACTAAATTCGCCAAGAACTTGCCTTTCGACCTAGCAGAGGTCCAACTCTTGGCTCGAAAACTGAGACAAGTTGCAGAGTCTGATCAACCCTCCCTCCGGGATCAACTCGTGATCGAAATGGATCACGCGTACCTCCTCCAGGTACTTAGGTCGTTATAACTAAACAACCTAGTTAAATTATTGTTACCGGTAACAAATGGCGCATGTAGGTAGAAATAAACCACGCTCATTGACTCTGGCGACTTATAACGCCAACGGCCTTCGAAACCAGCGCGACTTGGTCCATGACTTCCTGGTTACCAATCAAGTAGATATACTACTAGTGCAGGAGACCTTCCTGAAACCGAGTGAAAGAGATCCAAAGATCTCTAACTATCGGGTCACTAGACATGACAGGATAGGCCGTGGTGGCGGCACCTGATCTATTTCAGAAGATCTCTACACTGCATGCCTCTAGTCACCCCACCACTAGTAGGTATGGAGGTATCCGCCTGCAGACTAGCAATGACTGGCCACCAACCTCTAGTCA
Organism: Dendrolimus houi; assembly: GCA_039645545.1. NCBI lineage: Eukaryota > Metazoa > Arthropoda > Insecta > Lepidoptera > Lasiocampidae > Dendrolimus > Dendrolimus houi. Next base: position 22,553,161 of record CM077126.1, on the reverse strand, counting down.
TAGTCTCAGCATACCTCGCGTGCCAGAAAACCCTTATTAAGAAAGACCTAGAAGCCCTATTCAACTTAGGCCCAGCTGTTATAATAGCCGGAGATCTGAATTGTAAACACGAACAGTGGAATTGCAATACCACTAACCCCAATGGCAGAGCCCTAATAAATATATCAGACAATCTTTTGTTTGATATAATAACTCCCATGACCCCACACGATACCCCCAACCGCGACTGGGGACCCCAAACACTCTCGACCTAGCATTACTGAGGGGCGTAACTCTTCAGTTCCATTCGATCGAAACGATGGACGATATAGACTCGGACCATCGCCCGGTTATCCTCAAATTAGGACAACAGACGGACCAGACATCTGAAACTAGGACCTCTGTGGACTGGTTGAGACTTGGGACCTCCTCAAGGCAACCGAATCACAAGACCTGGACCGCATCCCGGACCACATCGAATCCCACCAAGACACGGAGACGGCGATCGAGGCCCTCACCAGCCACCTTCAATCCGCAGTGCGGAACTCGTCCAGACAGGTGCCAGTGGAGAATGACCGCCACTTATGCCTGCCGGACGAAGTGAGGGTACTGCTGAGGGAAAAGAGAGCCGCCTCCAGAGCTCACGACAGATATCCCACCGAAGACAACAGAGTCCGACTCCGCCAACTAGAGCGCGAGGTCAAACTAAGTATCCGGGAAGTCAGGGAACAACGTTGGGACAGAACGTTGAGAGATATCGAACCAACTCACCAGGCGTACTGGAAGCTGGCTAGAGCTCTCAAATCAGATACCCTCACTGTCATACCCGCGCTAGAAAGAGCCGACAACACCGAGGCGTTCGATGATGAGGAGAAAGCCGAATGCCTTGCTCAGAGTCTAGAGCTTCAATGCTCCCCCACTAGACAAAACGTCGACCAGTCACACCTGACGGAGGTGGACTCCGAGGTTGAACGTAGATACTCCTTACCAGCGGAAACCACACTCGACCCAGTCACGGTCGAAGAAGTGCAAGATCTGATCAAGTCCCTCAAACCGCGAAAGGCCCCAGGGATCGATGGCATTAACAATCGCGTCTTAAAACTCCTCCCCGGCCACTTGATTATAATCTTAGTGAGCATCTTCAATGGCGCCATAACAAACTGCTCTTTCCCCGCGATCTGGAAGGAAGCAGACATCATCGGTATTCACAAGCCTGGAAAACCGGCTAATAAACCGTCCAGCTACCGCCCAATCAGCCTACTGAGCACACTCAGCAAGCTTTACGAGAGGGTCATCCTCTCTAGACTTAGAGATTTTGCCATCAGCAAACATCTACTACCCGATGAGCAGTTTGGATTCCGTGCCAGACACTCATGCGTCCAACAGGTGCACCGCATCACGGAGCACATACTATCCCACTTTGCCCATCGCCCTCGCCCTATAGGAACAGCCGCACTGTTCCTTGACGTAGCTAAGGCCTTCGACAAGGTCTGGCATAACGGTTTGATTTACAAGCTGTACCAGTTCGGTGTACCAGACAGACTCGTGCTCATCTTGCGAGACTTCCTCCTAGGCCGTAGCTTCTGTTTTCGAGTGGAGGGAACACGCTCGTCCCCTCACCCACTCACAGCCGGTGTACCACAGGGCTCGGCACTATCTCCACTACTCTTCACGCTGTACACCAGCGACATCCCGAAAACTCCAGATGTAGAGTTGGCCCTCTTCGCGGATGACACCGCACTCTATACATCAGATCACAACCGACAAATGGCTTGCGTCCGGCTACAGGTAGCTGTAACAGAGCTAGGCGAATGGTTTCGCAAATGGAGGATAGAGGTAAACCCGGAGAAAAGCGCAGCAATGTTCTTTTCCCCGGGCACGCTTCGCTCTCCCAAACGCGCTTGCCTTCGCTTAAAGCCATCTCGCTCTACGAACAAGAGATCCCCTGGGCAAAGTACACCAAATACCTGGGTGTCACCCTAGATCAGAACTTGCGCTTCAACGAGCATATCACTATAGTCCGGAATAGAGCGCGATTTGTGATGGGTCGTCTAGCACCCATGATACATAAACGAAGCAAAATGTCCCTCAAACACAAGCTTACTTTATATAAAACATGCATCCGCCCGATCATGACATACGCGAGTGTGGTATTCGGCCATGCCAAGCCTGCCCTTTTAAAGAAACTGCAAATCGTTCAGAATAAATTCATGCGCAGAGCCGTCGGTGCTCCCCTCTATATGCGTAACGTCGACATCCACCGCGATCTGGAGCTTCCCTCCATCAAAAACTACATTACGTCGCTCTCGCGTAAGCATTTCGATCTAGCGCCGCACCATCGAAATCCCCTCGTCGTGTCCGCGTCCGATTATAAGCCTCGACGAAAGGCTCTCGTGCGACGACCGCGTAACATCCTCATGGACAAGGTCGACGATATCACAAAACGGCTGGCTCGGATCAGCCCGCCCGCGGTTAGGACGGCAAGCTGGCAGGCACCGACAGACAGACACAGACGGCGGCGTCGACGTCGCCAATCACGATCTCTCCACGTCCCCGCGAGGGACGCTAGGAGACACAGCCCCCCCATAGGATAGACTAGGCGTGTTGCTGGGAAGTTTCTTTCGCCGTTTCTTCTCTCCCAACCATAACACGTTGCGAAACGGCAGTAAGATAGTATAGGCCACCGCGAACCGCCGATCCCGGTCCGCCGGGATCCTTCCTCTCGGGCTTTATATTACCCGTCGCCCGCTCTCAATTAGTGCATTGTGTCGCCCTATGGTGGGCATCATTAGATTCATCCCCCTCTCATGGCAACAGTCCAGCCGAGGTGAAACTCCCTAGGGAGCCCCCTCGAGCAAGTTGCCTCCCGGGCTCGAGCGCCTTCGCTTCGCAAAGGCACTCGCCCCGAAAACCCCGGTAAAGTTGTGAGGTCTTCAGACCAACAACATAAAGTCAAGTCCAATAAAAATAAAAAAAATAGCTTCGCTGGAAAATCTTTCTTTGATACGGAGGAGCATTTCATATCGCTCTTCCATCCTATACGGGGCACTGACTTCATGGGTTTCCTTATATGAATTCCCTTATATTAAACATATAGAGATACCCTAAATCAACACCAGCGACGCTAAATTCTATTTAAATCAAAATCTAATCTCGGTGCTCGCGAAACAGCGTTCTTCATTATCTGGCAATTTTTAAAAGTTATGCGTTTGACATGAAAACCTGGAGCAATTTTGTTCAGAACCGAGTCCCTTATTAAACACGTTTTATTCGAGAATGACGCGATATAGTCCCGGTTTATGTTTTTGATTAAAAAGCTGCCATTCTCAATCTCTTTGCCGAGATAAGTTTTCGCACAAAGCGTCGGTGGCGTTCCACTAAATTTTGTAATCACTGGTTTTAGTTTCATGTACATTTTCATTTTTTCATGTCTTCGAGAAAATAATAGGAAGCTTGACTGTAAAATAAAAGTACCTATATAATAAATGGCTACATTATTCAAATCAGTAGAAACCAATAGCTGCTGAGATATTTGCTTGAGAGGGGGAAATGTATACTTATAAAGACGTAACAAGTGTGTAAGTATTCAAGTAACGGTCTGAAAGATTCTGAAAAAAATACCAAAGTAATGGAACACCGCTGTCTTAATTAGTAGGTCTGAGCAAATTATCGAGAGCCAATACAACTCTACTGCTATCATCAAGTGGCGGTATCCATGGCAGATTACACGTTGATAAAAAGGGATTAGTTAGTCATATAACTACCACACCTTCCGACTTGGCAACGACCTTAAGCGGTGACACGAAGAATATCGTCGCTTGGATAAAGGTTCAATGAAGCGATTTTTCTTATTCGCTTTCAATGAAGATTGAGAGACAATGTAGGTAATACCTCTACTATTATGTAAATAATTCAATGAATTATAATTGTTAGAGTATTCAGGACCATTTTTAATTCTCAAGATGTGATGGCACACTAGAATAGTTTATTTGGTAGGTCCAAGAATACTTTTTTCGTTATTTTTTCTATTGCTGGAGTACAGTAGACAGGCTGGCGGCCCAGCTATGATGGAAAGTGGTTTCCGTCGCCTATGAACATTTGCAATACTAAGGGTACTACCAATGTGCCGCCGGAAAACAAGGTTGCTATGACGATATACTCTAGACTAGAGGTGGTAGCCATCCAGACGGGAAGGAAAATACCCTACCGCTTGGCTGTGGGTTGTTTGATGCTATTGAAAGTTCAACACTACTCTCCAACTCCTAATAGAGCGGCAGGGTTCATGACGGATTACGCCTTAACAAAAAAAAAATGATTTGTTACTCATCTCATGATATATCATTTTTTACTGGGTAATCTTGACATTGGTATATAAGAAAAGGCTTCGGTCGTTTCCGTCACGTACTGCCCTCATATATCCTGGTTACCCATTCAGTGAGCATTTCCAGAAAATTAATAACCTACGAACCGTGATCCGAATTGTGTCAAGAATTGAACGTACTATACCTATTCTTATACGATTCGAAATAATCATAATGCATGTTTTCATTTCAACGTTCTTTTACTTTGTAGAGTTCTGTAGCAATTTTGGCAAAACGAAATCCTTATAAAATCATTATGTTCGTCCATTCGTCTGTTTGTATTTGTAGATACAATTTAGTAATACGAATATGTAATAAGTAATCTATATAAATATATAAAGTGTAATGTAATTTGTGATGTCAAAATAACAGCTTTTTACTAAATGAATATGAAAGTATATGCGGTACAGATAAATTGGCTACGAGAGGTTTTTGCGTGTGTAGTAGTATGTGTACGGTCAGCACATAAATAAATAAAGTAATACTTTTTATATATTTTTATAGGCCAGTACTTAATACGTAAATAATAATTAATAAGTAAAAATAATAAGTATTTAATATGTAAAATAGGTAAACTATTCGAGATTCATTATCAAAATATTCTTTACTATAGTTTTCTCGCACTAAGCCGCAGACCAAACCCTAGGCCCCAGAAAGTGGCTCTAGTTTCTTTACAAAAAGTTTATTAGATTCTATACACACACACACACACACACACACACACACACACACAAACACACGCGCACACACACACACACACACGCACACACACACGCACACACGCACGCACACACACACACACAAACACACACACAGACGCACGCACACTCACATATATATACATATATATAAACCTTCAGTTGTTAAAATTACCACGTGCTCGCACCGGTGGAGGAAAACATCGTAATGAAACCTGCACATCGAGATAACCGATGTGTCGAAACTGCCAGGCCGCCTTGGACAAGCGTGGTGGGTATACTGTCCATTCCCCTATAGAGTGAAGCCGGATCCCAGCAGTGGGCTGTTTATGGTTTGTTATTTCTTTTATAAACCTTCAGTGAAAAATTATCTAACTCATAGTGAAAATCATTTAAAAATCTGTTGCGTGGTTTAAGAGTTCGCGGATATACTGATAGAAACGGCAAGTGACATTGTTTTATGCGATGTAAATAAAGATTAAATAAATCGAATTATTACGTAACCGTATAACACACATGTGACAACACTCTTACGGAGCCCTCAAATTATTTCAAGGTGACCTGCGAAGGTAAAAGGTTTTCCTTTAAACTTTTGATGAATATCTTCACTTTGATCGCGGTTAATGTGTTGAGAGAGCGATGCCAATATTTTGTTTTTGATACAACGCTTTTATTTTCTTTATTTTTCAGGGTTTCAGTCATTTTGGCAATAATGCAACTCTTATACAGACAGGTATATTTTTGTGACGTCCGTCCGTCTGGCTTTGTATGTCTATTATGTTCCTCGGAAACTATTGGGTCTATCTATATGGATTACGTTTAATAGGAATATGTAGTCTATAATCATACTAAAAATAACCATTTATTTGACCTACACACATACATACACACTTCCTCGACACCTGAAAGTCTTTCACTACACGTGGCACACGCTCGTTCATGCCATGTGAGCAAGCTATGGAATGAACTCGCTCCCCTGCTTTTTCTAGAGCGCTACAATATGAGGCTCTTCAAAAAGGGCGTAAACAGATAGATAGACAGATAACACTTTATTGCTCACCAAAATAAACAAATAGAAAAACAAAATGCATAATTACAATACTTCTTGGCAAAACAACAGGCGGCCTTTTGGCTTAAAGCGATCTCTTCCAGGCAACCTAGCTTAAAAGAAATTCTCAACTAATCTGGCGATGTAGGTGGAGCAGAAAAAAGACAGGACTGTACAATTTAAATATACATACTTACACTAATTTATAAATTTAATACATATACATTTATTGAATACCAATATATACGTATATACGAAAAAACGTTATATATGACAAGCATTTTTTACTAACATATATTACAATAGATACATAAGTAAATGTTTAATATATTAAACATATTTATTTAAAGACGGATAGTACTTTCTAAGTGATTTTCGAAATGTAGGTAATGTTTTGGCCTCTCTGACAGTAAGAGGCAACGCATTCCAGAGTTTAAAAATATTTGAAGTTTCAATGAGACAGCCAACATATCGGCTCCTTTGGTGTTGCAGATGTCTAGGTGCGCTGCTATCAAGTGGAGATGATTGCCACTTTTCCTACAAGGAAACTTAAAAAAATACAAAAAAAAACAGTAACCAGAAAACAGTTGGGAAGCTTCTACGAAACTCCTACAAGAATAATTCAGTAATTGCTCCATTCAATATATTCTAATAAACACTCACAGCGACTCTCATTGAAATAATTTCGTCGCTTCACAATAGGCCTATTAGCAAAACATCCCCAAAACATAAACATAAATGTAAGCAGTAGGTAGGTATATTTAAACATCAAATTTATAGACTGAACTTGGAATCGAAAATTCTGATATTGATTGACGATTTTTCGAAGACACAATCTGGACATAGACCAGTTTAACTCCATATCCTAATTTTCCTTCATTGAGCCTTAACCGGCCATTTTTATGCCTCTCTATCTAGAATTCTCACCTATTTTAAGAGCTGTGTTTACGTGATATACTTAGTACCTGATCTACTAACGAACGATTTATCATCATAAAACCTAAAGACGAACAACCTAGTGACTATTAAAACTCAATGCTCGGCAAAAATACTGGGCCAGCGCAGTAACAGGAACAATTCTTTTTACGATTCGTTAAATATTTCTACGTATTTATTTTTATTAATATGTATTTTTGTAATATGCTCCTTCTTTGATAAGTCATAGATACTTATGTAGATCCAGATTATTTAAAAGAGATCGCTATTTAGACCAAGACCGTCAATTGTCCTGTGCCAGTTATTTCTATCTATTATACAATTAAAGTAGAGAGTTATGTTTAAAGTTTTAGTTACCTATCTTCGAGGTTATTTTTACTACGCTTAAAGGCCATTCATTAATTAGGTAAGGGTCCCGATCGGGGGGGGGGGGGGGGTCAAGAAAATCTATACATGCCCTTATCTGCGAGGGAGGGTGCTAAAACCCATTCTAACGTAATATTTTACAAGTCGAAATTTAATCTTATATATAAAAACCAATTGCTGTTCGTTAGTCTCGCTAAAAGTCGAGAACGGCTGGACTGATTTGGCTAATTTTGGTTTTGAATTATTTGTGGAAGTCCAGGGAAGGTTTAAAAGGTGAGTAAATACTAGCTGGTGAGTCAGCTAGCATTATATAAAGATAATCTTTATCTGATAGCAATTAAAGAGTATATATAACCTAAATGATGTGCTAATCAATAAAAATCGTTGCTTTACGTTAAACTGTGAGTTTTAGTATAACTGATCCTTTTCTAACAACGTATTACTATTCGGAAAAACGAGATTGAATCTTACGTAAGAAGAGGTAGAGGGGGGTTTGAGAAATCCTATGTTTCCTTACAAGGGGGTAGGGGAAGTCAAAAATCGTCAAAATCATCCTTACATAATTAATTAATGGCCCCTTATACCTGCTTGGTAAAGATAATGCCTGACATGAAGTCAAGAGTGATAGCGAAATAAATAATGGGTAAACTAAAAAAAAAAACCAAAATACAAGTGCGCTATATAAGTTTACCTCAAAACATTTTACTCACCCAAATTCTACACTAAAACAAATGCCTTGTATTTTCAGAAGAGAAGTCCAATGTCAACTTGGCAGAAAAGGAACTAATGGTGAAACCCATTAACAGCATGATAATAGATATTAATTATATTTTCAATGATACTGATAATAAGGGTAACAATCAATCTAATCAATGTTTTAAGACTCAGTATAACAGCCCTGTATAATTCTGAAGAAACAAGCATTGACCCTTAGTCCAATGCCGGTTTGCAGGTTTCACAGATACCAACTGAAGTTTAAGATTATCGACTTTCAATGTAATGTTGTTACATGTGTAATTTAAACTGCAAAAATAGTGTAAATAATATAGTAGTGTCATAAAAATTCTATATGTTACGATATATACACAACTATGATATTTCAAAAAATCAATCTGAGATAAACTCTATTCATTTTAAAGAATGACTTACTTAATATCTCTGATTAAAGGTTATAATATTATTACAACCTGGGCGCCGACAAAGACAATTTCCGCGTACAGATTTGTAGAAGCACATTTATTACCTGTCGGTATTTGAACTAATAACATTGAAACTATTGTAATTCTTTTATGGTCGTCTTCTTTTGTTTACTTATTTATTGGCATACGTTTCTAAAGAACAGCCTATTGTTGTATTGTGATCATTAGCCAGGTGTTACGGATTTTAAAGTACAAGCTGATTTTAGGAAATTCGGTCCACGTGGCCGGGCGGGCACATTGCACTTATGCAGGATAAAACGATGGCCTGATGGAGGGAGGCGGGCAGTCGAGCGAGAACAACGATCAAAGCGAGACGTGTATACTACAATCGGGAATCTAATAGTGACGGACTTTGCGCATTTTATTGAATTACGAGCTTTTGCATTACGTTTGGATTTGTTGTGTTCGGTTATATTTAAACCTGTGTTATACGTGGTCGTATAGTTCTAATAAACTCTATAATAATTCCAACGGCATTTTAATTCGAGTACTGCAACTCGTAACAATACCTAGAACGTTAAAAATGAAGTCACTGCATTTAATTGTAAACAAACAGGACAAAATGAGACCCTTAAATTGGCTGCATACAGCTAAAACATAATAATACCATAATAAAAAGCTCGAAATCTTTCTCCAATTCCCCTTATTGTGTTTGCAAGATTTATAACAAAAAGTAGAACACTTACTCAGACGATTTGAAGTCGTTATCATTTGAAAGCCTCTAAATAAAACAAAAGATCGACTCGCAAATTACCGTTAAAGTCCCAACAGTCAATTCTAATTTTAAACAATTAAACATGGCGCGGGAACTTTTTACAAAATGGCCGCCGACTTTTAAATGTTTCGCTAACGATTATGATTATTGAAAAAGTCGGGTAATGAATATCATTTAAAGTTTAATGGACAGAGGTTGAAAATTTGTTGTAATTTTGTTAAATTTTTCATCGGGTATCTTTTTGTTTTGGTATGTTTAGACAGATATTCCTGAAAACATGCTTCTTTACCAGATACAGGCAATCGAGCTGTAGACACAGACACAATAGCTTATGGATCGGAATAGGGTTCGCAACCTTACTATATGTTTTTTTTTAATAATAATCGGCAGACAATCACACACATTGTATATGCCCAAATTAAGCAAGTTACGCTTGTGTTCTGTGTAATATACGAGGGACCACCCTGGGGCCGATTTTAGACACCCAGACCATGGTAAATAACGAAGAAAACTCGATTTCGAAATTTACCACACCAGGAATCGAACCCGGAGCCTCTGCGTTGCAGTGAGGTAAGTCGTCAAAGGCCTAGCCCGCTTAACCACAGGCCGACATATATATAATACACAGTATCGTACTATATTTTAGCCAATTGTACTATATATTATAGAAAAATAATATAGTACGAAATGTACTACATTTTCTCCGTTAATTCAATTGTCACGCTTTTTGTCTTGAAACTTTTGATTATTATGAAAACAAATAGATCTTTGCTGGCCAAAGCAAAAAGTAGTAATAAAACACATGGAAATTTCAATAATGAAATAAATCTATACTTCTATACTAATATTATAAACAGGAAAGATTTGTATGTTTGTAACGAATAAACTCAAAAACTACTGGACCGATTTCAAAAATTATTTATTACTAGGAAAAATTAGGGATCTCTATTAAAACTTCAATAATGTAATCCAAAGTGTAAAAAAATACTTTAACTTTGAGTGGGTCCGAGGATGGTTTAGATTCACAATAGACCCGGTAGGTGGAGTTGGAATCTGGTTCTAGATTTTTATTTTTTCTGGGCAGTAACCTAAATGTGTACTATATTACCCCCAATTTCCCCAAAAGTGCTATATTTTTACAGCTGAATAAACACCATATTTACTTCAAAAAAAGGTAGCACCTCTAGACCGAAAGATCAGCAAGTAGATCTTCGGCACGAAAAAATATATAGCATTCTCTTTAAGTACGCTCTTAAAGCGCTATATCTAAAAATTTCGACACGAATAATAGAGAGATTGATTGAGTCTATAATTTAGGCAAACTGACTAAATTATATTATTATTAAATTATTGTTACATGCTGTCAAAGATAAGCGCACAGCTGCCTGTTGTAAGCGCAGTTTATTGTCTTCCCGGATTAGGAATTATAATGATATTTTTTTAGACATTTGATTGTTTAGAAATTGACTAGATAACTAATGTTAAATTTATATAAGTATTTTAATTATTTTTTTGTGATGAATAACAGAAAAAATTAATAATATGATAATAATAATATTATATAATGGCCAGTTGACATCATAAACTGCCTGTATTGTACGTTCGAAAGGACAAACTTTCGTTCCTACAAAGAACACAACATCTCTATCTTTAAATTATATATATGTGACAGTTTATACAATAAATGATATTCTATTCTAATAATAGTAGATAATAACAGCCCATAAACGTCCCAGTGTTAGTTAGGTTCGGGCCCCTGTGTCTAGGGAAACGGACATACCCACCACGGTTGTCCAAAGCGAATCGGCAGGGTTGACACTTTGAATTATCTCCATGTGTAGGTTTACCACGAAATTTTCCTTAACTGTTAGCACGTGGTAATTATAAAAATGTGTACATTAGGGCAGAAAACTGCCTGACTAATGCTTTCCGGTAGACTTCGAACCCGCGCCCTTTGAGTGTGGCACGCAAGTGCGGTAAGCACTAAGCTACCACGGCTCATACTAGTCACGGTAAACAAACATACACATTGTAAAATATATTCCCAAACTAAGCATGTTACGGTTTCATGATGGGCAACATTAATCGGACAATTGTAGGACCGATCCCAACTACCTTCTGACCAAAGTAAATTAGGAAAATTTGTTTAAGTACTAAATCTACCACAAATCGACTCATCTGCGTTTTAATGATAAAGGGAAGCTAACACTCAGATCATTAATTGTCCAAGAATGCAGAAAATATTAAGAAAAAGAATACATTTTTGAGGAAATATAATGAATGCTTACTAAATTAATAAGGAGGACAAATAAGTTGTTCAGCAGAAGAGTGGCCTTATCCACAATTTGAAGTAAATATTTTAAAAATTATATGTAGGTAGATCTTTGAAACCTTTTGGCCTACATTTGTGACATCTATTAAAAATAAATGAAACTAAACTTAGGTAGTGGCCTTAATCTGGTTTCAAAATCTTAACTTTGTTACTGTTTTGTGGATAAGGCCACTCTTCCACTAAGCGACTCAAATATTAGTACTACTGTACACATAGTGACAAAAGCACTTCCCTCTACAGACTGTTAATATGTTTATGTTGGTATATCTATTTTATAGAAAGCGTTCATATGCTAGTAGCGTCTGAGACGCTCAGACGCTCGTACAGAGGAGTTCCATTAACGAGGATTGTTGTTGTAATTGTTTTTAGTATAAGAGCACTGAATGGTTAAGTATTACGACTAGAGATGGAAACTAATGAAAATTGTTATTAAAGACTGTATCAAATTACAAATCAATTCAACAATCAATTCAAAATGAAATACCGAAAAAAACATATTAGAAATAAAATACAGACTGAAGGGGGACCCGTACAGGGTGGAGCAGCGAGATGAAATGCTCCTCCGTCTTAAAGGAAGATCTTCCAGCAAGGCTAGTGTTGTTCCTCGCAGGCCTAGGCTAATCTGTTATAGTTGAAAATTTGTATATATTCTGTGTGTTTCGGGAGACTTTTTTTTTGCAGACAGGCACATATTGTATATCCCTAAATTAAGCAAGTTACGCTTGTGTTATGGGTAATATACAACTTACTGCTCTGGGGCCGATCCCAGACACCCAGACCATAGTAAATAACGGAGAAAATACGTTTCCGAAATTTACTATACCGGGAATCGAACCCGGAGCCTCTGCGTTGCACTGAGGTAGGCCGGCAAATGCATAGCCCGCTCAACCACATAGGCCGTTTGTGACATCTATTATTGCACAGCGCCATCTATTGGCTTGTAAGTGTTCCACTACAAGACTATCTCGCAAAACAGATGAGATATATCAGGAGGAAGTTCAGTTGCATAGTGACCTTAACAACAATTTTTAGAAAATCCGTTGTATATCTACTTTATCTACCGAGGTTTTTATAATCAAGTTGCACAGTTTCGTCGTTTTTTTTTCAAGACTTATAAATAAAAACCTAATAAATCAATATCAAAATAAGTACTTACACTGAAAAACATTCTTTAAAAAGATAAGTTAAAAGTTCCTTTCACTTTCTACTACACTGTAAACCACTTAGAACCGTTTTAACGCTGTTCTGTTTCAAGGAGAAGGAGCAGCAAGAAAATCTCCAACAAAACGTTTATCTAAAATTATATTGTTTCAGTTCTTGAAGTGATAAATTCTTATGGGAGGGTAAACCGCTTCGTTGCGTAACGCGTTGCGGCGCCAGTCTGTCTGGCTTCCCTTTCTCTCACGTATACGGCAACGGTAGGCAGGCTTCTCCTCTGTCACTCTAACCCACGCGCGATATACATAAAATTTAAGTAATAAACTAAGCTTTTCTCCAGTTATACAATTTCAATATTAAATAGTTCAACTTAGATTAGTTTAAGTTATCACTTCTGTCGGGCGTCTCGAGACGCACACGTTTTTTATCCAGCTCTTTCTTAATAAAACTACGTTTAACGGTTTTGAGCGCAGTATTTTATTTGATTTTTATGATTCCGAAGTTTCGGCCACTTTTTAACCGACTTCCAAGAGGAAGAGGTTCTCAATTCGTCTGTATTTTCTTTTGTATATTTGTTACGAGATTGCTCCGTCAATTGTGGATCGATTTTCATTTTTTTTCAATCGAAAGGGTATACGGCCGAATTGGTCCGAGTTGTGTACTAATCGCGAAAACATAAGAAAATTGTAGTATTTTCTTAAGTTTTCGCTATTAGTCTCTCCCTTTTTTATATATCTGTTTATAATCTGCTATAATACATCTGTTGGGGGTGTCAAGTTTGTACAGCGGATATGAAAATGTGAAAAAATCAGGGAGTCTAATTCAGATGAATACATTTTGAAAATGTATATCTGTTACAGGATCACCTGAAGACAAAAAGATGGCGATGCGAGCGGTTTTTTTTTGCCGCCGTTGAAATTGATTTACTGCTAGTTTCTTGACACTACTATAATGTATTCAGAGAACGGTGAGACAGGTTGTAAACAAACAATAAGAAAGATTTTTCATATGTGACTTTTTAATTTAATTTGAAAAACTAAGAATGAAATAGTAAAACTTTAAATAACAATAATGAATAATTCTTATAAAGGTAGACCGAAAAAGAGATAAATAGATTGTGTGAAGGATGATATGACGATATGTGGTGTGACAGAAGATGGATGTGAGAATAGAGAAGTGTGGAAGGAAAAGACATATTGGGCCGACCCCAAATAATTGTGATATGGTGAAAGAAAAAAGAGAAATAACTCTTATAATTTTTACCTATTATAATTTATTTAAGACAATTAGTCTTAAATAAATTATAATAAATATGCTAAAAAACCTACTAAAAGATGTGATTCTCCAAGTCAGCAAGTTTTTTAATACTACCAAAGTACAGAGTTAGTGCGAACATTTCACATTTCAATGTGTCGTTTTGTCATCGGTCGAGTTAGATCTGCCATCTTTACTATCAGTCATCTTGTTAATGTGACTGTGGTTTCCAAGACAATTTCGTTTATTTCTTATCATTAACTTGTTACTTTGTTATTTTGCAAGTTTCTCCTTGTGTTATGTTTTTAGTTATTTGTTTATTGTTTTACTTCTGTTAAATAATAAATAAATGAGACATTAGTAGGTTTGTTTACGCTTTGTCTCGTGCTAAGATGAATATGGTATAATTTCATATAATGTAGAGCCGATTTTCCAATCGCCAGATAAAGTTATTCATAGAATAAAATACAACTTGAACAAATTAAACATTAGAGTTGAGCAAATAAAACATTGACTCGATTCACTTTTAAATTCTTATATATATAATTTAATATATAATAATATCAGCCAATAAATGTCCCACTGCTGGGGCTCGGGCCTCCCATTACAGGTAGAACGAGATAGTATTCCCGCCACGCTTGTCCAAGGCGGCTTCGTGGGTTTCATACATCGGTTATCTCGAATGAAATCACGATGTTTTCATTTACCGTTGTTAAGACGTGGTAATTGTAACAATATGCACATTAGAACAGAAAACTGACTAAGTGGTACATGCGTTTCGGCCGGGATCGAACCCGCGCCCTTTAAGTTTGGGACGCGTGCTCTAGTCATTACGCTACCATGACTTCAACACGATAATAATAATTATATAATTTATTCGAGGGATAACTTTTATGTGATGATTGAAAAATGGACCCGAAAACAATAATAATAAAGAGAAATGTCCGCATTTGAAACATTTACAGACGCGCCCACACAAACGGAAGCGAAATCCAATCAGGTCGCATTACATCGAATCCAAACAAAGATAAAACGCCGTTATCATTATCATTTAGGAGGAAAGCAACGTATGTAAATGGAAATAGGTGTTGTACCATGACGCGGAAAGTGAGACGCTCTGATAAATATTCAATGAACCGCGCGTTATAACCGATCAATCTAGCGAATCAAATGAAAACTCTTTATCGTAATCCGTGTATTGAACACGGATTTTGGTTCTTTTAAGGAGATCACAAAAAAACCATAGACTTTTTATCATTGTATAGATTTGCTTTTGATAGATATCTCAAACGACGTGAAGTGCAGATGCGATTTAGGATGAAACACGATTATCTAGATCAGGTATGGGCAACCTTTGACATGTGGAGGGCCAAACTTTAGCGTGCAAATGCGTTCGCGGGCCGCGTTTAGAAGTACTTAGTGCATTTTATAGTAGTGATAATATTTTTTGCGATAGATATTAGACATGAAATGATACGACAATGTTATTATAGTACAATTTATTAAAATAACAAAATGAAATTTTAAAAAATGGTACATTATAACGAAATCGTTAAATTTGCAATTGTTACAAACTACGAAAGTTAAATACACCGAAATCAATGAGATACTTGAGCTTTAATTTGGAAAACTAATCCATCGATATTTGGATTAATTCCACTGATACAAAGACGTAAAGAGTTTACCAAATTATCGTCAGTCAGTCTTGTACGATGTGTTGATTGAGGCGCCGATTGTGAGGCGGCAAACATCAAATGATTTGATGTTTGCCGCCTCACATCGCGGGCCGGGTCATATCTTAGGGTCTTATTCACTCGCGACCTGAGGACCACGGGGAACACAGACTCCGGTGAATTGTTCCACTCGATGGCGAAGCGCAAAAGAAAGGTTGGGCAAAAAAGTTTAGTTGACCTGGTTGACCGATAATAAAAGGGCGATGGGGGAACTAAGTCGTGTAGTTCCATAGCATGTAGAACACAAGTACGACCTTAAATTCTTCACTTAAATTTGCATCATATATTCAATTTTTTTTATTGGAATCGATAAATTGGCCTTTGCCATTTACGTTTTAACGATAACTTCATGTAAATGTTGTCTGCGGCTCCGTTTCAAATGGTCCATTCGGAAGGTCCAATTTTCATCACTTTTTCGAGCATTTTGGCCTGTATTCCACGAATTACACGTGTAATGTTATCCTGTAAGGCTTCAATCGTGTTCGGCTTGTCCACATAGACTAACGTCTTTACATAATCCCACAAGAAATAATGAAGAGGCGTTAAATCGCATGATCTTGGCGGCCAACTCACAGGGTCATTTCGAGAGATAAGCTGCTCACCAAATTCATCCTTCAACATGTCCATTGTTTGGACGCTACGACTGCAATATTCTCTTTGGTACGCACTGTACGCATGCGAATCGATGGTTTAATGTCCAACAAAGTAAATTTGGTGCGAAATTTGGTGATAACAGCACGAATCGTTGATTCACTAAGCCGATTATGACGACCATAATATGATCATAACAAACGATGCACAATTCACAGAGCACGAATTTTGATAATAAATTTCAACAATTTGCAATCGTTGCTCGTTTGTAAGTCTTTCCATGATGAAATGGCAGAGCATACTGAAAACTTTTCACTTTGACAGATGACGTTTGGACGCCATTACCAACCAGTGCTGCCAACCTGAAAAACTTAACTCTTAAAAAGTTACCCCATACTATAGCATCCCTGACACTTAATTAGAGTAAAACAAAGAAAAGCGTGTCTACGAACTTTAGCCCACCGGGAATCGAAACCTGGACCACTGCGTTCGAATGAAAGAGGTGAATCAATATTAGAGTTCAGATATATTCACTGAATGTGTTGCATTCTTACGAATTCCTTGCTTGTTTAAATACAAAAAAAAAATAAGTAAAAACCAAGTTCTAAGTACACTAAAAAATAAAACATTGAAGAAAAAGGACGAAAGGACGTGATTATTATATAAAGTTTAAGCTAAATTTTATGACGACTCGTAGTAAAATACGAATGTACGATAAACACGTTTAGGAACATTGAAGAGCCACATTCAGATAGATGTTTTGCACGAACATTTAATTTACGATATAAAAAGTTACTAAGTACTTATTGTAATCATAATCCAAATTCAAAAGTTTTTATTCAAAATAAGTTCCACCGGAGAACACTTTTTGAAGGTCATACATATAGGTTAAAATTTAATTTTTCTTCCTATTCTACGTACATCGCTTCGCAACGTGTTAATGCTGTTAAGGAGAAGAAGCAGTACGAAACTCCCCAGCAACACGTCTAGTTAAATATTGTTTTTCTTTATATTTCTTATTCTATTTATATCTCAAATTCTCTTTTTTCTAATAAGTTTTATACAGAAGTATGTTACAGAATTTATTTTTGAAGAATTAATGGAGTTGTAGCAAACAGTGCATACTCATAAGACCAAGACACAATAAAAGGAAAGAAAAATATTAAAATATTATTATATAGTTATAATAATGACATGACGTCGTAAATAATAACACCATATCCATATGTAATCATAAAAACTACAAATGGCTTGTAACCAAAACTACAAAAAAATGTATGCATGTCAAAAGCGAAACATGTACCACTTAACATCTGCAAATATGTCAATGTTTCAAACAAATAAATTACTTTAACTTTGATTTTGAAAAAAACTATAGTTTCTACATGCAATATATGTCGATCAGTAATTAATTAAATGAATTATTACAAACACACATATTGCATATCCCCAAACTAAGCAAGTTGCGCTTGTGTAATAATACAACGGATTACTCTGGGGCTGATCCCAGACACCCAGGGCATGTATAGTAAATAACGAAGAAAAATCGTTTCCGAAATTTACCATACCATAACAGATTGCCATGTTTATAGAGATATTACTGAAAACATGCTTCTTTACCAGATAGAAGCAATCGAGCTATAGACACAGACACTTACAGCAGCTTATGGATCCGACTACGGTTCCCAACCTTACTATATACTCGTATATATATTCCGGCATTAGTGACCAGGTTCCAGTCTCCCTTAAGAGAGCAGCAGCGCATTTGTAGCATCTTTGATGTTGCAAATGTACATAAGCGATCAAGTGGGCCGCATGCCTGTCTGCTGAACTCGTACAATAAAACAAATATATATATATATATTTATTTATTTATAATAATCGGCAGACAATCACACACATTGTATGTCCCCAAATTAAGCAAGTTACGCTTGTGTTCCGGATAATGTACAACAGACCACTCGAGGCCGATCCCATACACCCAGACCATGGTAAAAAACGAAGAAAATTCGATTTCGCAATTTACCATACCGGGAATCGAACCCGGAACCTCTGCGTTACAGTGAGGTAGGCTAGTAAAGGCTTAGCCCGCTCAACCATAGGCCGCCGAAGTTGCACTTAAATTAAACTATAATATATTAAATGATAATAAATGACAATAAAACAATGACGATAGTGATTAATGAAATCCATACAATTATCAGAGACTACCCTACACAAAAAGTACAACAATACACAAGAGAAAGAAAAAAGACAAAAGAAATCACGCAAAAAAAGCCTAATTAATAAAATCGTAATTACCCGAGAAATATATTTCTCCATCGCAGCAATTAGAGCTCGAATAAATATGAAGAATAAATTTAAACATTGCATTAGCGAAATTCTTGACCGTCCGCACGACGGCTCCGTATTAATTTACAGGGGCTTTGTACCCTCAGTAATTA
This sequence comes from Dendrolimus houi, assembly GCA_039645545.1. Lineage (NCBI taxonomy): Eukaryota > Metazoa > Arthropoda > Insecta > Lepidoptera > Lasiocampidae > Dendrolimus > Dendrolimus houi. The sequence goes on along the minus strand of CM077126.1, from coordinate 22,534,347 downwards.
GAAGGAGAGCCGAAAGAAATGTCTACGAAGGGCACTCATTAGCGAACTGAACTGCCTACACACAAAACAATGAATATCTGATTAACATTATAGGACACTATCAATTTTCTCTTAGTTTGTTGCGTCTATACTTATTTTTCTGAATAGTCATAATATATTTGAAAAGCGATCATAGATTATTATTGTTACAACTTAGGCTCCGACAAAGACAAATATCACTTACAGATCTGTGAAAGCACATTTTATTACCTGTCAGCATTTGAACTAATTGTAATCCTTTTATGATCGTCTTCTTTTGTTCACTCTATGTGCATACGTTCCTAGTTATTGTGGAGAACAGCCTATTGTTCTATTGCACTCGTTTATGACCGCTCAGGAGCATCATTAGCCACGTGTTGTGGATTATAAGTACAAGCTAATTCTAGGAAATTATGTCGACGTTGCCGGGCGGGCACATTTGCATTTGTGAAGTATAAAACGATGGCCTGATTGATAGAGGGGGTCACTTGAGTTACAACTACGATCTAGGCGTGACGTGTGTACATTTGGGAATCTAATATTGACGGACTTTGGGAGTTTTATTGATTTACGACCTTCTGCATTACGTTTGGATTTGTTGCTGTTGTTGTTATACGTGTTTGTATAGTTCCAATAAGCTCTATAATAATTCTAACGGCATTTTAATTCGAGTCCCGCAAACTCGTAACATTATTATAGAATTTCTATAAAAACTACATATGCCAGCTACAGTGCATAGATAGGCTTGTTCTAAATTGAAATTTTTAGACAGAATATTTTAGTTCTACAGGTCAATAATTAGAAGCTTCCAACAATAAAAATTTATTGTTATTTTCCATCAAATTATTTTGAAATTTTCAAAAGATCACCGACATACTTAGGTAATTAATATATAGATGGCTATATAATCTTTTAAATTCTTTGTAAAATAATTAAATTAAAAAAACTCAATGAAGATTCACCAAAAGAAAGATTAAAAAAACAACAAGCATAAATTCAATTAAACGAAGGCTAAAATAATTTTAATTTTAATGTTGTGTACCTATGTATTCATAAGATATATTACGTCACAAAAAATATTTTGATTTATAAAACTTCTAATACAGGAAATTGTGAAGCAGTCTCAACATTGATAATACCGACTATAACAAATATATCAAGTAGCTATATCTTATCATACATTCCTTTCTCTTGCCAATAGTTAAATTTTGACGTAAACTCCTAACAAGTTTTTTTTTTTAATTTTTAATGCGCGGGTTCAGCAGACAGTCAGACGGCCCACTTGAAGGAAAACGGTTACCATCGCCTATGGACATTTGCAACACCAAAGGCTACAAACGCTGCTGCTCTCTTAAGGGAGACTGGAACCTGGTCATTAATGCTGTAACACAAATCAAGGTTGTTATGGCTGCATACTCCAGACCAGGGGTGGTAGCCATCCAGTCGGGCAAATACCCTACCACCTGGCTGTGGGTTATTTTGTCGTCTCTTACTACAGGTCGCCCGGCCGCAGGAAATTGTATTCTTTCTCCGTTCCTGCACAGATAGAAAGTACACAAGTACAAGTATATCAATTTTCTACCAATGGTAAAAGAATTAATAGTAAGATATATGTAGAAACCGGGCTGTTGTCATGTAGATGATCTCCTATTCCTGGCCACCAAAATAAGACGAACGAAGTAGCAAAAACGTGAATTATCACTACAACAAGGCCATAAACTCATGTTTGGGCCAAAAACAACATTTTATAAGGTCGTTGAATATTAATTTTATGTCTCCCGTATAACTTGATGATCTGTTTTGTTATCGTCCATCAAATTAGGCGTGTTCAGAATGCAGCTTTGTTCAAATTTCTAGATTTATACATATATGTGTGTAGGAAGCCTACATAGACACTGGCTGTATGGAAGCCTAAATATTCCCAGGGAAGAAATAAGAAAAAAAAACATGTTTAAAACTTATATTTCAGCAGACTGTACTTAGCTGGTGTATGCGCGTACATATATAGAATTAAAACTGCACTTCACTTGGTCTATAGTTTGTATTAATTGAATAACAGATAATATTTCACATCAACAGTTCAATAGCAACTGACTAAAATTATTAGACACATGGTTTTTATTATAAAATATTTAGGCTTCCATACAGCCAGTGTCTATGTAGGTTTCCTACAATGTAAACAATAAAATGCTGGGTTGTATTGACTAGTACTAAGTTCTTCAGCTGGACTATACTGTTACGTCGAAGAACGCACTTGTCGGTGTTTCACAGAATATGCCTTCTAGCCATTGTTACTTGTTTAATATTTCTAAGAAATTTCATGGCAGTGCTGCCACGCTGTGTAAAACACTCTAGTCTTCATTATCACTGCGAGCATTTGGCTTTCGGGACTTGTTTTCTGTTATGCGTTACATTTCGAATATTGTGCTAATAAATAAAGTCAGCTCGTTAATAGCCGGTTCTTATATCTTACTATTCATTCACTTGCCGTACTATCGGTTGAATTTTGACATTAGATGTATGGACATCTAATGTCAAAATTCAACTTATGTCAAATTTTAGCCGATAGTAAGAACGGTAGTAGTAGGAACGGTCGGTAAGATATAGGAACCAGTCATAAGGGTACAGTTGAGTCTCTTCCGCGATCGAATCAAGTAAAATTGGACATTGAAATGCACTTATAACAGTAGCCATTGGTTGTTAACACTTTGCACTTAGCTCTTTTACCAGTACTTGGAATACAGTTAGACATAGACAACATTTTATTGTTGACCAAATCAAAAATTACAAAAAATGCACAAGACAATAGTTACTTGGTAAAACAAAAGGCGGCCTTGTCGCTAAAAGCGATCTCTGCCAGGCAGTTACTGTTATTATCTTTCAATCTGTATTTTATTAAACTCCGGCAATAGGTAGTAATACTATTTTATAACAAATAGGAATTGGCTAGTGGAAGTCGGTAGGCGTAGCGTAGGACGCCCTCTAACCAGGTGAGCCGACGACCTGAAGGTCGTCGATAGGGGCTGCATGAAGAGGCGGGAGACGGGAATATGTGGCGCAAACTTGGGGAGGCATACGTCCAGCAGTGGATTTTGATTGCTTGAAGAAGAAGGAGTTGGCTAGAGGAGAACGGGTGAGGTTTTAGATTTGTATATGACGAAATAGAGGCTATCAATATTTGACTACAACTGTGCAATGTTATTCAACTATAAATAATCAAGGGTTAGATGCTAACACATAGGTACAAAGTAAATATTCCGTATCAAGTATAATTGTCCGCGACCACGTTTGTTTTTAATTATGGGTGTGGTATAAATATAAGCCCGGGTAATTATAAGTAACGAACGGGGGAGGGAGGAAAACTTACCCCTTCCGCAACTCCTATGTGGAGAATATGTATAGTTCTTGAGATATTAATGTTTTTGTAAATCTAACCTCACTCATGTTTTTCACTAATATGGCACTTATATCATAGGTCTAACGTTGAAAAATCCAATATAAATCCAGTAATCAACATAAAAAGATTCAAAATAGTTCAGAAACACAACATAAAGTTGTTAAAAATTAAATAAAACACAACAGAGCAACTCACGTAATTTGAAAAACAATAAACATGAAAATCATAGATAATACTTGTTTTTTTTTAAATTTTATGGTTAGTAACTAGGCCTATAAGCTACGAAAAATAGCCTTATGGATATACCTAATCGACTGTCCGTGTGTATAAAATAATTAGTAAATGGTTACAGTCGGTTCTGGCCTAAAGCTAACCTAGTGACTTCTTCATATCGAGTTATCGAACTATAAAGAAAAAAAAAACTCAACTGTATTTCCTTATAGTATTTTTTATCGTGGCTTCATTGTTTAAAGTTAAACTTTATTAAGAAAATATTAAAAGTTATTTTTAGACTTAAAATTCGTTTGTGATCATTTAGTGGTTAAAAACAGTTTTAGTGGTGTTATACAATATTAAGTTAAATCACACTTTATTATTGTCAAAATTACCAGATCATTGTCGTGAGTTTTAAATTTCCATAATTAATTGCAAACGTTTTTTCTCCACTCAAAACCAGTTTTAGTTGTTATAAATAAGTCTTAAATATAACCCTAAATACATTCACCATTAAAATCATCCGGGCTTATATCTAACCCAACCCAATTCTATTTCTTAAGATTTTTTCGATTCAAATGCCTCGTTGATAACAGTAATAAATATTAACCAGTAATATTGTGGCTAATAATGAATGATCTAGCACGAGTTAAAAAAATGCGAACAATGATACACAGGAGATTATAGATCGATACATCTCACTAGATTACTGCTGAAAATGATTAATATACCTTTAATAAACAAGTAAACGGTATAAATATGAAGTGACGGAGTCCGCAACCGACCATAACGTTCTGTACAGTTTCCGGAGAATTCACCTCATTGCGGTTTATTGTTGGTTACACAACCCACCCCCTGAGATTCGTGGAAGCCACTTAATTTACTGAAATATTAATTACTTTTTCTAATAATATCTACGATAAAGAAATGTAACATTTAATGCTTTTTATTAATTTATTTTATTAACCAGAAAAAGCATAAATCACATTCTTCCATACATTTTTGACGTTTAGTCAAAACACGTTTCAAAAATGTTTCTGTCAAAGTCGAAATTCGTCAAACGAAATAGAAACTTATTAAGATTTTTAGTTGCTTTAATCTAATAAAATATATTTTAAATTACAAAACATCAAAGCTAGAATTGAATGAAATAAGATTACATCTAACCATGAAGCCTTTAAAAGCGTTATTCATAAAAATTGGTTAATTAACGATCTAAATATTAGTTAACTAAGCAATTAATTAAGCCTTAAACAGTATTTTAAAAATTCTTATTCATAAACTAAATACTACTTAACTTTTTTACCCTAGCAACTTTTTGGTAGAATATGGGCGGTACGAGTAATCTTTTTATCAAAAGTCAAAATAAAAAATAATCTGTCATTGTCGGCTGTCGCATTACGCACTTATGATAGCTTATTATACTTATACTTATTTTTTATAGCAAAGAAAAAAGTGTTATTAGTTATATTTTAAACTAGGTTGGTTTCCATATTGTTGTAAATACTTACTGATAATTCTTTAAAATGGAAATTAAAATAACTAAATGAAGTTGCTCTTCATACTTCGGTGAGTTTGATAGATTTATGTAAAATGACAAAGTTGGCATGTTTTTTCACTTTACTTTTTATTTTTGCAGGCTTTACTGGCACGACTAATTACAAAATCTAATATTAGAATATTAGATTTTTTTAGACAGCAAGGAAATTGATTTCATTTTTCACTAGATCAAGATTAAATTATCATCACATTTTCCTTATAATCCCGTATTTTCTTCTAAATTCTACTTCATCATACTGCATTATAGGGTCCAACCTATTTTTATAAACCTTAGCACGAGGGCGCCTGAGTTTTTTAAATATCTAATACATCTACCTCAATATTGTGTAAGTCACCATCGAAATCAAAAAATTCCATTTTTGTCTCAATCTTCACAAAATCAAACACCAGCTGTAAAATACAACAATAGTTTTGTCCGCCATTTTGTTACTTAAGAGAGTTAAACAGTGGGGCGAGGTGGTTTAACCTGACAGCTACTTAAGTAACTGTTTAATCATGTTATTAATTATTAATAGAGTTTATAAATACAATTTTCTTTAAATAACTGTTACGTTTGTTATCGATATTGAAATATCGAAAAACATCAAATATCGATCCATGACCATTAATAAGCCTTTTAGATATAAATCTATACTAATATTATAAAGAGGTAAAGTTTGCGAGTCTGTGGGTTTGTTTGTAGGAAGTAATCTCTTGAACTACTGAACCGATTTTTATAATTGTTTCACCAGTAGAAAGCTACACTATTCCTAAGTGACATAGGCTATATTTGATTCTTATTAAAAATATGTTTTAATTTTTAAATCACGCTTAGCGAAGCTTTTTAGAGTTGAAAAAATTAATCGAATCAAGAATTGTTACTTAACTATATTACAAAAAATCATCACAGAACAGTTATTTATGAAGCTAGTGCGGTAAGTTGGTTTCTACAAACCAATAGACGAATGTAAGGCTTACTATAGCCACGAGTTTGTAAAAACAAAAAACTGCACGTGTGTCATACAGCGTTTATCAGCGACAGTTTTCACATTTGCGAGAAAACAGTACAATAGGCAATGATACAAACTTAAATATCAGTAGGAAAGTCGCAACGATCTTTGACACTTCTAATATGAGAATGCAACATTTGCAATGCACATTTGCAAATGGCGTCAAATGCGCGTGGTGAAAATTAGAACTATATCTTTCGTCCCAATTTCTCTATAATATTAAAGTGAGACAAGTTGTATTGATCAAAAGCGTTTCCAAGGAGATTCGATTATTTACCTTTTTATTCTCGTAATGTGAAACTCCTTGGTGGAATTTTTATATAATTTTTAACCAAATACCTATTTTAGAAAACGTTCCACTGTGTGGTGCGCAATTTTTAACTTTCCAACACTGTATACAGGCTTCGTAAATGCATTTTGAGCAAATTAATGAGCAAATGTGTCGAAAAATAAGGCTACGTACACAAGATACTCACAACGACCACGTTCATGACCGCAATTTTTCCCGTTCCATTTGCTTGCGGGCGTTAGAATCATAAACTCTAGTGGAACGGATTATGGAGCGTTGATGTCATTAACGACGAAATACACAAATTTCATTGGTTGATTTGAAAATCGCGCCTTTTTCAATGTCAATCGATACAGAGAATTATTGCTCTGTGGTCAACGCCAACTTCGACCCACCTCTCGACATGGGTCGTTGTGAGCGCTGTGTGCTTGGATCATATAAACGTCTAGGTAACGCATGAATTGCACAAAAACGGCCATAAAAAAGTACACTGAATTTGGTGTACTAGCTCCCCACGCCTGTTAGTGTCGTTTCGACTACTTTACTAGATAGAGCTCTCGCAAAAAAATCATTATGCCGTCCTGCGTGTCGTCCAAAATGTGTCGGAACTATTTTAAATGAGGAAAGGATAAGGATAAGATGTCATTTCATCGGAAAGTTTAACACTTTTCTCATGGTTTCTTTATGAAAACATGAAATTTAATTTCGATAAATCGAATTGATTGATATTGTCGGGTGATAGTTTCCAAAATTTGGGGAAATTTTGTTATAATTTTAAAAGTGAAAATTCTTTAGTTTCTTTGTGACTGACTCGATGAAACGAAAAAACGTCACTAAAAATAGTTAAACATATAAATCTATAAGACTATGCCTGCGAGAGAATGAGATAGGCTACATTATATTTAATAATTTAAACACTATGCTCATATAGATAGAGTTGAAAATGTTTTGGAAAATATACTATGTATATTATAATAATATGTAAACACGTAGTTATGTCGCCATTTTCTTTATTTCTTTTGAAGTTTTGCAATAATGCTTCGTATTTCGTGTTTTAAAGCTTAATATATTAAAACGATATAATATATGAAATGTGACATCACGAAATTTAGAATCCCTCCTACCCCCGTCACACTTTGTTTAACTTCTACTGCGTGTGAACGGCAAACACACAAACATTTTTTAAATATTTTTTTATTTCGATTACACATAACGCCCACTACCCAGTATGAACCCATCGAATCGTTCAAGTCCATTATTACAACTGATTTCAATGACTTTTAGCTTGGGATAATCTTTGGGGCATAACTAGTCTAATAACCTTTGCCAACTTGTTGTGTAGATACAAAAATATTTTTCCATTTTGAATAGTTTTTTTAAAAATAATTATTACATTAGTATTGGCACACAGACATATAAATACTAAAACCTGTACAGACATGATAATATAAATTAAAATGACTAGTACATATACTAAACCTCATTTGTGTATGTAATTTATTTTGTATGGCTTGTTCCAATACATACAACGGTTGTTGGTAATACTTTAAATTAATAAAAAAATATCTTTAAAACCTCTGAGTAATATCAAAAGTATAACACATAAAGCGGTAAATCATAATGATCTTTTAAAGTTTTCACTTATGTAAAAAATATATTAATTATAAAAAATAGGGTAATATTTTTAGCTGATATCCCTAAAACACGCACACATTCATAGTTTTTGTAGAGTGAATATAGAAACGCTTCGCGTTTTCGATGCCGTTTTGAGCGGTGTTGTTTGTTAGCAATGCTCACTTTAGACATGTTATATCTCAATGGCTGTGTGATTGAAAATGATTACGTCATTAGTGACGATTTCGCCACGACCATAACGACCATGGTCACCTTGTGGAACAGTAGATGGAGCGTTTTGGGCGTAGTGAGATACTAAAGGAACGCGCCCTAAATAGCGCGGCAACAAATGAATCACCAAATTCAAAACCCAAATACATAAGCCTTGAAATTAATTTGAATTTGGAATTCCTAACCAAACGCCAGATATTTGTGACCAAAGTGGCCAGTTGGAACAAACGCCAATTTCATAAAATTATGTAAGAACCTTATATAGCATGGAAGAAAGTATATCTTTCAATGTTTATAGGAAAATTGGTAAGTACAATTTTTAATTGTAGTGTTAAAAAAAATCGTTATCGTATAATTCTCCATGGTTTTAAATTCCTAATTAGAAAGAATCTGACCTTTTTCGTCGACCCAGTTGCCTACAAATTTACTTTGGCTAAACGAGGTCTCCCCTGTTTAGCAAACTTGCTGAATTTTAATTATTATTTACAATGTTCGGAATAGCAGGCATCGAGGGAAAAGAACACTTATAACACTATCATTTTCTTAAGTGTTCGCGACTAGTACATATAATACAAATGTGTTTGAACTGTTTTAAGCGCGGTACTTTATTTTATTTTTATTCCGACGTTTAGGCCATTTTTCACTAGCCTTGATCACGGAAGACAATAACGTCAAGTGTCAATGAGTAATGTTAAAGTTTCCATTTAGCATACCGCCAAATTGTTAATTTTAATTATTTAGTTTTAATGTTTTCTTATTGTTATTGTTTACTCTATGGAAGCCTAATCTAATTTACCACCACTTCGCAACATATTCTGGCTTGAAGAGAATACTGAAAAGTGACCGAAACGTTAGAATAAAAATCAAATAAAATACCGCATTTTTTTATTTATTGCATGAGTTCAGGATACGGCCCACTTTATCAAAAGGAGTTACCATCGCCTAAGGACATTTACAATACCAAAGGTGTAACAAATAAGCTGCTGCTCTATAAAGGGAGACTGGTGCCTGGCTATTAATACCGGAACACAACCCAAGGTTGTTATGGCGACATACTTTAGGCCAGGGGTGGTAGTCATGGAAAATACCCTAAGACCTGGCTATGGGTTGTTTTGTCCCCTCTTATGAGAAAGATATAATAATGGATGAAAAACTTTTTTATAGCTGGAGTAAAGCAACAAACAGGCGGTGTACCTGGTGGAAAGCGGATCCCATCGCCTATGGACGTTTGCAACAACGGAGATGTCACCAAAGTGCTGTCGGCATCGAAGAAATTTTATGTCACTCTTTCAAAAAAATCCTCATATCGTAGCACTGTGGAAAAATTTCGCAAGGGAAACATTCTTGAGAAACGGTGCGTACATGAGCGAAATGTCTCAAGGAAGTGAGCCTGAGCTACTTTGAGATTGTGTTGTCAATGCCGCCCTTCAGTAGCCACTCACCATCAGATAGACCGTCTGACAATTTGCTTACTTGCAAAAATAAAATAAAAATTGTGTGTGTATGTGCAGTTCACACGCAGTAGAAGTCAAACAAAGTGTGACAAAGGGCGGGAGGGATTCTAAATTTCGTGACGTCACATTTCATATATTATATCGTTATAATATATTTAAGCTTTGAAACACGAAATTTGAAGTATTAACGAAAAACTTCAAAACATTTTCAACTCTATCTGTATCATCAGTGTTTAAATTATTAAATATAATATATTCTATCTCATTCTCACGCAGGGTTGGTCCTGTAGATTTGTGTTTATCTCTTTTTAGTGTCGTTTTTTCGTTTCATCGAGTTTCTAATCACAACTATTCTAAAGAAGTTTTACTTCAAATAATCTTTTAACACGACAGTTGATAAAAAAACGAAATTAAAATATTTCATGCATCATCACCATGACTACCATTCCACAAGAGACTCATAACGACCACGTTCACGACCGCGATTTTTCCCGTTCCATTTGCTTGCGGGCGTTACAATCATAAACTCTAGTGGAACGGATTACGGATCGTTGGTGTCAATAACGATGAAATACACAAATATCATTGGTTGATTTGAAAATTGCACCTTTTTCAATGTCAATCGACAGAGAGAATTAATGCTCTGTGGTCAATGCCCACTTCGACCCTGTTTTTGACATGGGTTATTGTGAGCGCTGTGTTATTGAAAATAATGTTATTAGTGATGTTTTCGCCACAACCATAAAGACCGTGGTCGTCGTGTAGAACGGATGACTGAGCATTTTGGGCGTTATGAGATACTAAACGAACGCGCCCCATATCACCTTATTAGTTGGTTACTTGGATTTAAAAAAAAAACAATTTCCACACAAATTGGCAATACGCCATCTTTCTGTTTTGAGTAATCATTTTGTATTTCGAAAGAGTCTTTCGTATCCGATATGGTCTAGTGACTAGGATACCTGGCTCTCACCCAGGAGGCTCGGGTTCGATTCCCGGTATCGGAATTCTTTTATTTCTATTAAATGCTCTGAAATGTGCATTTCTTGCTTATTTTATCATCAATATTAATTTTCTCACCCAGAGAATTTAAACAACTGTAAAATTAAAAAAATAATGACAATAGATACATAATGTATAGAAGATCGTTTTGAATTTTGATATTTTTACTTCACCGTCATATTAACATGTTTCATACAGTCGTGGCAAAATAATACCAGAACCAACAATAGTAAATGAAAAACCCCGTATACAACACGAATAGATGACGTCACAGGTCATTCTTCTTTCACTTTTGACATTTTTAAAGAAAAACGATTATTTGGTCATCACAGCGAGACACATGGCTATGAATTAACTCCGTTGGCTCAGTGACCCAAAATGTGTCTTGGCCTCTGAGACGAGAACACGCCACCTGTTTCTGTCCTGTGCCATTTCTTGTCAGTTATGGGCTTGAAGATCACACAGGTCAGCCTCCACTCTGTCCCTCCACCGGTACTTGGGGCGACCGACCGATCGTCCCAAATAAGCCCTCTTCACGCTTCGATCCTCTCCCATCCGTTCCACGTGACCGAGCCAACGGAGGCGTTGAGATTTATCTCTCCTATATTGTTAGGCTCGGCCACGAGGTTCTCAATTTCGACGTTGGTTCGGACCCTCCAGCTGCCATCGTCTCTCCTTGGGCCCAACAAGGAGGACATGGCGATGAATTGTACATTCACTATCCGTGCAGGAACGGAGTAATAAAACAATTTCCTTCGGCCTGTCGTCGTTGGGTAGGGTATTTGTTCGTCTGGATGGTATAGAGATCACCCCTGGTTTAGAGTATGCCGCCGTAACTACCTTGAGTTGTGTTCCGATATTAATGGCCACGGTTCCAGTCTACCTTAAGAGAGCAACATCGCATTTGTAGCACCTTTGATGTTGCAAATGTCCATAGGCAATGGTAACCGCTTTCCATCAGGTGGACCGGCTGGATGTCTGCTGATCTCATGCAATAAATAAAAAAATTAATATACAAAATATAGACATAGACAATACTTTATTGTTCACCAAAACAAAAATTACAAAAATGAACAACAAGACAATAGTTATTTGGTAAAACAAAAGGCGGCCTTATCGCTAAAAGCGATCTCTTCCAGGCAACCTGACTCAAAGGGAATTATTAAATTATGTATAATTATTATGCACCAAAGTAAAGGGGGGAAAAATGTCATACATGAACAGCAGATTACAGTCTAAAGTATTGTTAACTATCACATACATTATTGGGTAAGACGATATAATGATTCCTAAGTGAATTTTTAAATATGGAAAAATATTTAGCTTTTCTGACGTCAGTGGGTAAAGAGTTCCATATATTTCATAGAAGAAAAAACTTAGTAAGTTAAACATTTATGGTTCCGTAGTCAATAATTCGATCATGGTCTCTAAGGTACTGTTCAAGTGCGTGGTCAAGTCATACTTGGCTGCCGGGGGACCAACTGTCCCCAGCCCAAAGAGAGGCCCGCAAACAAGTTTGGACCCATGCCCGCCAGAGCCATGGCGTCGGCAATGACTTGATTCCATACTCTGACATCTGGCGAGATGAAGTACACCAAAGTGTTTTCGTAAGTATTCCAGCAAATTATCGGCGAGCACCACACTACTCCAGCATCATGTCCCAATAGTGAGGTTTCCGTAGTTGGATTTCACCTTAAAAAGTCACACTTGGCAGATTTATTTATATTTTTTCTGGAACAGAAGTGAATTTGAAAAAATAAATACAGGGAGGATGTAATAATATCTGTTTTGCCAAGTGACTCTTAATACTCCAAACACCTGGATCTAAACGAGCGAACTGTCGTCAACGCTTCGAAGCTATGATGCAAAGTCAATATGGATTCGAACGTAAGTCAATTGAGTTGCTATGCGTTATGTCGCAGTTATTTTCTTAAATAAGTTTTTTAGTTAAATAACTAATTTAGTTTGAAAGCAACGACATTCAATTCAAACGGCAGAAGCTTCTTTGCGGATCGAATATAATAAGTAATCAAAATCAGTTTATTAAATAACTATGAATATGACATGAATTCACACATATTGAAGTATTCAGTAAGAGTGACGAATTGACAACCAAAGGTTTTCGTTATAATGTGTATACAAGCTTTAAAAGTATTAAATCTAAAATATCCACATATGAAAAATTGCTTAAACCAAATTTCGTTATATGTTTAAACTTTGTTTCTTTTTAGATTTTGGAAGTGAATACTGATTGCTTTACTTATTGACTTAATTAAATAGTCATTATGATATTTTTTATGATTTTTATGTTCTGACAAACGTTACCCTACACAACTATACCTATAGAATAGAATATACTTTATTCACGTTCGATTGGTAGTCTTATGGCGATTTCTTTTAGGCAACCTTTGGACAGAGTATAAGAAGAACAAATTGTATTCTTTTTCGTTAAAATCTCCCTTGAGACCGGGTTGCCTAGAAAAGATTGCTATAAGCGATAAGGCTGCCCATTCTTCAAATGCAAATATATTCATATAAATTGTCTAGGTTTAAGTTTATGATGAACAGTAAAGAGTTTTCATTCAATCATTTAAGGACAACAAAGACGATAGTTATTAATCTGCTCGCGACCTCGTTTACGCTTGACTTGAAATTTCCGCTGGATTCCCAGGACACAGTAACGCAGCGTTTAAAAAAGAATGTAATCGTTTTAGTGAAAACTGTGACGGAATAAGCTATTTTTTATGCACCCAAACAACTAAAAACCGCGGCATTACCGGGTTAAATATATCACACATTTTTTACATAAAATTTGCTATCGATCAGTGAAAAATCACATTGGAATTCAATTTTTTTTAACCTAGCCATTTTAATTCATTCCCAGAAAACATCTCGCGGAGTTCACAGGATAAAAATTAGCGCAGATTTTAAGTCTAAGAATTTGCTGTCGAACAGCGAAAACCACATTGAAATCTGTCCAGTAGCTTTTCGTGAATCCCAAAAACAGACAAGAAATCTAAAAAAAATGCATCGTGTTCTCTATCGTTTATATTGTGTATTCCACTATTTTTATAGCTTCAATGTATAGGACACGGCATGTTTAGACATTTATAATATTATACATATAGTATATATAATATGTATAATACTTATATACTATTACGTTAGTGGAGGTCATATATCTCTCTATCAAATTTTATCCATATAGGCCCAGTAGTTTCAGAGAAAAATGACTGCGATTTACAAAACACTCACGAAAATGCAGATTTCATAAGGATTTCGTTTTTTATCATAATGGCGACGAAACTATAAATAGGCCTTTACGTAAATTGCCTAATTTAACTATATGGCTGCAACATATCAACGGGGCCATCAATCATACCGCCAATCGATGTCAGCTGCCGCAATCTCTTCCACTTGCCAATAAGCCGAGTGTGCCGGATTCCATGTCAATAATACGTCAGGTTAATGCGCTACTGGGGGACTCGTTGTAGCTTTTTCGCCCAAGGATCTATACAGCTATATGTGTATGGATATACCCTAGACGCACATAGTTTTTGCATATAATGTATATTTTTCCGTTTGGTAGGAAATATCAGAAACTGTCTAACGGTCTTAGAGTTAGAGTAAGTTTGAATGCTTCTTTATGGTTCTTAAAGAAGCGTTCAAACAACTCTAACTTTTATGAATAAGACCGTAAGTGTCTATATAAAATGTGATAAACGTTCAAGATTTTACTACGATAAAACCGACTTTAAACTAAAAAGCAATAACAATATTTAATCGAATTATTTCTACAAAATCCTGAAGTCGGTGCGATGTAAAACATAAAAATTAGTATATTTTGCCCTTCAGGGTGTTGTAGGAAGAAGTCGGTTAAATTTTAATTTTTTGATTTTTAGTTTTAAGTCGGTTTTGGTTTTGTTAAAATGTATTTTTTTACTTTTTAGTTGCGCAAATACTTGAATAGCTTAAGAAATATTATATATTAAGTCCCTATAGAAATTATAATACTGGCACACGTATACAAGGTTGCTATCTCAATATTCGGCGTAGACGCTTGTCAATAAAGGTTGCTCTCGATTTCCCTGGAATCCATTCACCAGATCCTGATTGATTGACAATGGCACCGCCTCGGGAGTATAGACAATTGAATAAAAAAAATTGAACATCGGCCCACAGTTGACGGAGAAATCGCGTAACATGCATACACAAAAATTAAGCGCCTGTAGAAAATGTAATACCTACACGCGTATACAAGCTTTTTTCCAAGAATTTAGGCGTACGACGTTCTTTAAAATAAGAGTTACTCTCGATTTCCCTGGCATCCACTCAACAGATCCTAACCTGGTGACCATGACAGCATCTCGGGAGTAAAGACTTAGGAATAAAGAAAAAAAATTAAAATCCATCCACAATTGACAAAGATATCGTGTAACAAAGAAGTCGGTTAACGAATTTTGAGGTCCTCTCTCGATTTCCCTGGGATCCACTCATCAGATCCTGACATGGTGACAATGGGACCAATTCGGTTCACAATTGACGGAGAAATCGAGTAACAAACATGCAAAAAAATCAGAGATAAATTGAGAACCTCTTCCTTTTTCGAAATCGGTTAAAACAGTATCACAACACTAGATACGAGTCAAGATTTATCGATTAGCAATATTCGCATCAAAATCGTTGTAGTCATTAACCTAGTTATTGAAGTTAGTCTACGCAGAGTAGTAGTAAACTACTAATAATATCTGTTAATACTACCAGTAGGTGGGTAAAACATTTTATCTAATCAATAATAATAATAAATCCTCTTTATTTATAAGAAGGTTTGATCAGTATTAACCATGACACCCTCATAGAAAAAACGCACTTAATTAACCGCCGATTAATATCTACTTTAATTATATTGTATAGCATCCTGGCATGCTATTACATACACCAATTTCGTGCAAATAACGTCCTAATAAATTTCTTTCGACTACGTTACGTACGCATTCCACCAAAACGTGATACATATCTTCTGTCACCTGATAGTCTGTGCAATTGGGTGTTTCTGATCTTCTCATTAAAAATGCGTAACTGTTCAATTGTGGTTGTTAAGGCCAACCGGTTACATCGAGGAGAGAGGGGAACGCCACTAGCGGCGCAGTCCGCCACAAACCGTCCGGCGACGCATACATTAATCACATACTTGTAATCTTCTAATAAAGCTCATATAACTATACTACGACAGTCCACTAATTATTGAAGCACCTTAACATCATCAAGAAACAACCCTACAGTGATTCCGGAGCAAAATCGAAAGGCTGTCACTATTAATTTCGTAATGTTTATTATATATGCCGCTTCGGTCACGCCGGTCTTAGACTTTATATATTCATGTCTTCTGAATCTTGTATTTATCCGAACATTTAAGATAAAAATCTTCTTGTATTTTTTTTTAAATAGTGTCATCTGTTTACCCATCTCGAAGCCTCTTGGAGATAATCTTTCAGAGAGATCGAAAGACAAAATTATTGAATTTCTCATTTATGGTCAGCATAGTACTAAATAAATGTTTCCATTTAGATTTTGGAACTCGTGTTTTTTATCTGTATTAATGGAGACTAAAGATATATGAATAAACTTTAACCTAAGTATAAATACAAGTCGTGGTAGCGTAACGGCTAGCGCACATGTCCAAGACTCAAAGGGCGCGGTTTCGAATCTTAGCCGGCACGCGTGCACCACTTAGGTAGTTGTCTGACCTAATGTGCATATTGTTAAAATTTCTACGTGCTAAAAGCGGTGAAGGATAACAACGTGATGAAACCTGCACATCGAGATAAATGATGTGTCAAACCTGCCAAACCGCCTTGGACAAACGTGGCGGGTATACTGTCCGTTCTCCAATAGTGGAAGGCCCCAGCCCAGCAGTGGGACGTTTATGGGCTGTTATTATAAGTATAAATAAATCTAAAATTATAGATTAGGGAACATACCCATACTACGTGACCCTTTCAGTGGGGAATAGGGGAAGGGGGAATTTCAAGTAACGGGTTACAGGGGCGGAGGAGGGCCTTAGGTTTTCGTCACGTGGTCAATATCCTCTAGCGCAATCTTACGCCTTTCGAACTATATTCAAATATGTTTAGCGCTTTTTAAACGGCTAATGAGCCAAATTATTATTTTTTTACTTTCTATTTGCAAAAAATAAAATGGATACGTTCCCTTATGTGGCAGATTACTACAAGCGGGAAGCGTGCCCGGAAGCCAGGCTGCATTGCGACTGGCTGTATGGCAATGCATATCCGTTGGGCGAAATATGAGCCAACCTTCTATTCACGGGTATATCAAAATGATTCTTACAAAAAATGTCTTTAGTATATGTCAAAGAAACCTTTGCCAAAGGACTCCGATAGATAAGTACTGCATCTTCCCTTTTAAAGAACGGCCAATTTGCATCTACATAAATCTTTTTCTAATCAATTCATACCTACCCTCAAAATTGACTTCCCCATGGCCCATGAATTTATTTTATAAACTGCTTTCGATATTAAATTACCTTCCCATGGGTTCCATGGCTGCGTTATATAGACATTGGATGTTTCCTGAAGATATTGGTATGATCATCAATAATTCATATAAGGTTTGAAAATGGAGTCTTCACAGTGTGTTAAAGTATTATATATATTAACGGTTTTTCTAACACGGTGTTAAAATATGCTCACAATTTTTCCTTTCGTCCCTATTTTAGAATATGAAATAAAAAATTATTTATGTAGGCCTGACCCCTGTGTCCTCCTTAAGGAGATCGGGAGGATATTTTTTTTTTAAATCTACAGACAAGTACACACACTGTATATCCCCAAATTCAGCAAGTTACGCTTGTGTTATGGGTAATATACAACGGACCATTCTGGAGCCGATCCCAGACACCCAGACCATAGTAAATAACTTAGAAAATATGTTTCCGAAATTTACTATACCAGGAATCGAACCCGGAGCCTCTGCGTTGCAGTGAGGTAAGGCAAAGGCTTAGCCCGCTCAACCACAGAGGCCGTCAATTATCATACACTTATGCACAAGAAAAACTACTCATATAAATAAAACGCAATGATAATAAAAATACATGTTAACATTCTGTGAAACAAGAAACGGAACAAAATTCACATCAAATTTCGAAATCCCCAAGGATTCTAACTTCAACTCTCGGGTTTCATTTTTACCTTCATTCATTTTTTTGTACATTGGGTAATACAATAACGCGTAATCGAATAAATATACCTTACTCGATTTCACGTTCATGGGTTTCGAAATTCTATAATTATTATCAAGATGAAATCTTTTGGTTAGGCGAGACTCCAATATGCGTATACAACTTAGTGGTTGACTATGATGTTACAAATATTTCAAGTCATAAATAACAGAGAAGTATATTTGACTACAAACTGTTGGAAGAAAATGGCTGTTTGGCAACAGAAATATGGTTTACTGAAAGTAGTCAGAATATCCGTGCAGGAACGAAGAAAGAATACAATTTCCTGCGGACGAGCGTCCTCTCGTAAGAGGCGACAAAACGACCCATAGCCAAGTAGTAGGGCATTTGCCCGACTACGCAATAACAGCATATTGGTAGCACCTTTGGTGTTATAAATGTCCATAGGCGACGGTAAGCGCTTTCCATCAGGTGGGCCGCCTGCCTGTCTGCTGAACTCATGCAATAAAAATAACCACCTGTTAAAGTTTTCAACAAACGCGGCGTCACCTGGTGATGATGACAATAGGACCGATGGCTTCATATTCAACAGTATAAAATTATAATTTTGTTTCTTTTAAGTATACAGGCTGGAACTTTTTAATGCCACCTGGTGGAAAGTACTCTAAATAATAGAGATAGCAAATTTTACTCCAAAGAAACATTTCTTTATTTTTGAAAAGAAATAAAACTGCATTCAAAGATTTTCAAAAATTCTCTTGCTTCACCCGGGAATCGAATCGACTAAAATCTGTAAAAATTACACCTTGTAATTTTATTGCATCGATCGTTAGGATCCATCATAAGGATGAAATCTATCTAACATATTTGGTAAATTTAATGAAAGGAAAACCATGAAATCTGTACTTATTAATTCAATGGGTCAAGCTAAAGCACTTTTACTCAAAGATCCATCTATTTCTGTTTACTTATGTTAGTAATTAATAATTTATCATTGACGTTATTTATCAATTAAAATGACAAATTAAGTACTATTTAGATAAGACGATTGCAACAGCACCTGTTTGTAATGCAAACTCCTTTCTTAGATCAAGACTTTGACGGCCTCTGTGGTTGAGCGGGCTAAACCGGCTTTACCTCATTGCAACGCAGAGTCTCCGGGTTCGATTCCTGGTATAGTAAATTTCGGAAACGTATTTTCTCTGTTATTTACTATGGTCTTGGTGTCTGGGATCGGCCCCAGTGTTCCGTTGTATATTACCCATAACACAAGCGTAACTTGCTTAATTTGGGGATATACAGTGTGTGTGTTTATCTGCCGATTTATTATTATTTATTATAGATGCGACATAACTGCGTGTATGAGGTAGTTTTAAATAGGGAACTGCACGATGCAATAAAATTACAGGATGTAATTTTTAAAGATTTTACTTGGTTTGATTCCCGGGTGAAACAAGAGAATTTTCGAAAATCTTTAAATGCAGTTTTATTTCTTTTAAAAAATAAAGAAATGTTTCTGTGGAGTAAAATTTGCTATCTCTATTATTTAGAGTACTTTCCCTCCAGGTGGCATTAAAAAATTCCGCCGTGTATATTCCTAGAACAAACACAAATTTTAAATAGATATGGGTACTTCTTATAAGTCTCTCCTGTATATTTCATATTACAAATTTGCTATCTTAATTTCATATATTAGGCGCGAGTTGAACCCGGCTTTAAAGATCCATACAGCTGATACAACTATTCACACGGCAAATAAGCCTTGATAACCCGTATTACGTCCCAGATAGTAAAGGGACCCCGGTTATCTCAGATGCGTCCCAATATAATTTCGAATACATTACTTCTATATTTCGCCGCGACCTCGGATATTTCAGGAGCCTAACAAATCCAAAAGGTATATTATACTTTTTTTTAACTAACACATTTCAAAAGTGTTCGCTTTAAATTCAAAAAAGTAAATAGGTTTAAACATAAAATCAGTGCAGATTTCTTGGGATTTAATGGTTACTTATTTATGTAATACTATGCCAAATTAGGTAGCTATTACGCAGAGGTATACTCTTTATTGTACGTTAATACAATATAAACATACAAACAAAATTAGGTAAGTAGTCGGCTTAGAAAACGGACATTTTAGGCTTTGTAGAAAAAATTACAAGAAACTTTCGATGGGAGCAATAGCAAATCACCAATGAGCTACCATTTTCATTTAGAGAAGTCAGAATCTGTATCCGACAAGTTTGAATCTAAAAATAAACCAAATTACAAATACGTAATTATAGACTATGTACCAAATACATAGCTGCCAGAGGAAATAATACCCAGAAGGCTGGCTACATTGTCACGGTAGATGGCAATGCTAACTTGCTGTGCGAAGTAGGAACCAGCCTTCTGGTCTTGGGCATCAAAGAGTTTCCTGCAAATTTCTTTATAGAAAGTCCTAATGTTTCAACTCCAAACGGAACAGATATGTAACCTGTTCCTTAGGTTCCGTATTTTCGTTGCTTGAGAGCCTTAGCTGACGAAGCGGCTTTGCCAGCCCCTACCTCATTCATTGGAAATGTTACAATTAAGTGACATATAATAAAAAGAGATTTAGCAGAAACAGAACGCTCTTGCGTAGTCAGAATGAGCTGTACCAGTAATCCACTGGAAATTCCGCTTAACAATGAAGATAGAAGCAAATCGTTCGTTTCTTTCAAGTTGAGCGAACTCCAACGAGCGGTGAGTAAACAGAAAACCGTCAGCAATTCGTCGAATAAAAAGCTAAGAGCGAAAATCACCGACGACCGTGATAACGAGTTTGAATGCAGGTGAAGTATTAAGAGTAGTGACGCGCTAACTATTTTATCTCTGTTCAACAAATTTGAAGAGTTCTAATTTATTACTATAATGATTGTATTAAAGGTTAATAAACAAACTTTTTATATTGTTTTGGATGGTTTGAAGAGACTATTTTTACCGATGAACTGTATTGGTGATGAGGATATAACATATTTTGCCTTCAATGGTGAACCGCTCTTACCTCACAAAATATAACCAATCACTAAATCAATACTTTAACCTCGTCGTCAGCCAATCGTTGTCTACTGCTGGACCTATCCCATTTTAACCTCATTGACCTTGATCTTTAATCAAGTTGAGTTTTAGCCGGCAAGTAGAAAAGTAATGGTTTGTTAATAAATGTAAATTTCAACAAATGACAAGTGCTCAACAATAGTTAGTGACAGTCAGATGCTTTTTAAACACATTTGTGAGTTAATTATTATAACAAATAGGCCAAAGAATTATTTATGAAATTATACAAACATATCAGTTTTTTTATTACATGAGTACGCATACGCATTTGCAACACCAAAATGCGCCAAATGCGCTGTTGCTCTCTAAAGGGAGACTGGCCACTACCGGGACATAACTCAAGGTTGTTATGGCGGCATACTCTAGACTAGACCAAGGGTGGTAGCTATCCAGTCGGGCAAATACCCCACCACCTGGCTGTGGGTTGTTTTGTCGCGTCTTACGACCCGCCATCCGGCCGCAGGAAATTTTATTCTATCTCCGTTCTTGTACGCATAGAAATTATGTAATATTAATGTCTAGGTTGTTATCAAAAACATACTATTTTATGTATACATACATAATAAATTTGTTACTTCTATACACAATTAGGCCTCCCGAGACTTAGTAACTCATTGGGGAAGACTATGTCCGGCACTAGACTGTAATTGGCTGACAACGACGATACACAATTAAATTATACCAATCAAATTTTATATGCATAAGTCACATCTACGAAAACTATATCTTTGTTTGTTCAGGTTGAAATTAATTTGTTACTTGTATGCATACAAAAAAAACCATAACTACCGTCATTTCTAGTATTAGTGTCTTCTGTCTTATGGATAATATATTTTTACTAACTTATTAATATTTTATACTTAATGTGAACTACAAATAGTCTTTTATGAGAAATAAAGTTCTTTAACCCGAAGAATTCCGCTGAGAATTAAAACGAAAAAATAATTTCAACAATCCTTTCTAGAAACAAACTGACACTGGGTACCAACCAATGAGCAAAGCTAAGAAGCTAAAATAACTCGGCAACCGCACACATAAAAGTTAACAAAATAATCAACTGTAAGACAATAAACGTACTTGTATTTAACTGAAACATAAAATAAAGTAATAAAAAGTATGAAGTTAAATTTGAGCTCCTCCATCAGGCAGCTCTATAAAATCAAGGCGAAACTTCGACGTAGCGTATTAAACTTGTGGGAATTTTGTTTTATCACTAAAAAGGCAGTTTCGGCTAATAACTAAAGCTTGATTAATCCATGAAGAAATATAGCGAACTACCTACAAGTAGTCCAATATTAAAGTATTTGCCTAATTTCAGATAAAATTAATATTAGATAATAGCTAAGTTACAGTTTCACCTTTAATAGCGACTTGAAAGTCGAGTAGCGATATACAATAAACTCATACTAATATGACCGATTCCTATATCTTATTAATCGTTTATTTTCCTTACTATCGGTTAAAATCTGTTAAAGTTCCATACAAGTAATGTCAAATTTCTACCGAAATAAATAGTAATATATAAAAACCAGCCAATAATAATTGCATCGTACGTACTAAATATATTATTACACCTCACTCTATAACAGTTATCACAGTACACCGTACATCAGGCTAGGAAAATTGTATGTCAACCTTTGAACCCATTCGCATGCGGTGCAATTTCTTTTTTGTAAACGCAGTGGAATGTGTTTCAGCCACACACGGCCATGGGTATGGGGGAGGCCAAATGCAACGCCTGGATTGCCGCCTGCACGTGTGCGTGTACTTTACGTACTTTCGTATCTAACGGCATCCGGTCCTTCTTCCAATGAAGAAGCCGACGAACTACCCACTAAACCTGTCTGCGTCCGAAGAGAGAAAACATTTAGTAAGAACGCCACAGGGCCTAGGACAGTGTTACTCACTGTTACCTTCTTGTGTGCCAGATTGGTAGAAAACCAGGGATGCAGGACTGTAACCAGTAAGTTAAGCAGAGTTGAAAGTCCACTGATACCCCCGTAAACAGCTGCTCTATGTCACTTGCGGTGCTAATGTTTTTGGCTACTACTGAGCCATTACCGCTTCACGACTGAAGTGTAGGAAGAAAGACTTTATTTGAAGAAATAACGAAGTAATTACATTCCTTATACGCAGAGCATATTTTGAGAATTTGTACGCCGCATTTTCAGCAAATAAGGTTTGCATTCAATATATTGCTGTGTCGGAATTATATCCGACACAACGGTGATTTTCAGTGCAAACCTTCCTTTTGGTGTAAGACCAAAACGACCCAAGTTTGTTAAATAATAATAATAATAATAAAGTCCTACATTGGCCGTGGCTCATCCTTGGGTGCATTATTATATGATGTAGACAGGGACAATCGCCGGTCAGTGTCACGCCACATTTACATTAAATTTGTCAAGGGGCCTCTACATGTTGGCCTTCTCATGGCCCCACACAAGCCCTCCAAAAGTCCGGGCTATTTATATGGCCCGTGGTCTCTAGAGACATACAATATAATTAATAAAACTAATTCTACTTGTGTAAAATTTAAATAAAACAAACAATAAAATACTTTGTTACTTTAAATTTAAAATAAATACCCATGTAACAACTTGTATCTAATCATCTATTCGAATACAATTCGATAGAGTGATTGCCGAGTATTTATATAGCACACATTCTGTGTGCCACGTCACTGACATGAGGCAAGAATTGCCAGTATACTTCATAACCTATAAATATTTAATGTATTATTTTACTATAAAGATATGAAGTGTTTAGTATATTTTATTTTCCCACTCTATATTACTATATAGGCCGTGCACAAGACCGAGTCGAGTACAGTCAACGTGGGAGCGAAAAGTCATTGATTTCACTGTCAGCTCTAAATATATAGACAGATAGATAGATAGATATAACACTTTATTACTCACCAAAACACGAGTTACAAAAATGCACAAGACAATAGTTACATACTTGGTAAACAAAGGCGGCTTTATCGCCAAAAGTGATCTCTTCCAGGCAACCTGAGATAAATTTATAAAACGTAGCCACCTCATAAATTTTGTATGATTATACCTACTTATAATGTCGTGAGTACCCTACTTAATGTCATGAACACCCTATCAGTAAATAGCACATTAACTGTGGTTCGAAAAGTACTTACAGTTATTACTACCATGATTTTTTTAAGAGTTAGATGATAAAATGTCATTTTAACACTTCTACTTTTGTATTTAAAAACATTTCAGTTTATTATAACGTCGCAATATTATGTACACACACAGTGAAGAAGTATATGCTTAAATAACAAGATATTGTACCAAAAAAGCATGAAAATATAATTATAAAAATATGACGATTGACGATTCTTAAATGTTAAATAAAAAACCTAAGGCTAAAGAGCTAAGAACATGACTACAAGATACAAGTTACAGTAGATAAAATAACACTAAAGTTTACTTGTGTAAAAATGTTTATATTCTATATATAACAGGCCACAAAAAAAACAAACAAACAATAATAATATTTTCTTAAGTTTTCGCGAATTGTATACATAATAACTACGTTTTAACGGTTTTAAGCGCGGTAATTTATTTGATTTTTGTTATTCCGACGTTGCAGGTGTCTACAAGCTTGTAGACACTTGCTACAAGCTTGTAATCCA
This sequence comes from Dendrolimus houi, assembly GCA_039645545.1. NCBI lineage: Eukaryota > Metazoa > Arthropoda > Insecta > Lepidoptera > Lasiocampidae > Dendrolimus > Dendrolimus houi. The sequence goes on along the minus strand of CM077126.1, from coordinate 22,509,646 downwards.
CACTCACAATTGAGCTCGATTGTGAGTGTGGATTATCATACATTGGGCAAACAAAGAGGAGTATAAAAACACAAGTAAAAGAACACATTGCTGATATGAAACACACAAGCCACTACATCAGATTCGATAACCCACAAATCCTCGCGAAAGAGAATCGTTTCATACCTAGAATGATGCGTGAGGCTATTGAAAACAAAAAAGCCCAAATTTCAATAGAGAAGATGGTTGGCAAGTACCACCTGTTTGGGATCCGATCATCAAAACTATCAAGACCCAAACCCAGCGAAAACCAACTGCCAGACCTCAGGACACTGTGAGCTCTTTCTGCGTGCACCGGAACACAAACCAACTTTACTGATAATTTCTTTTATTTTTCCTTCCACCCATTTTAATATTATATAAAATTATTAGAGCTAGGCATGTTGGCTGAAGAGTTTGTTGCGACGCTTCTTCTCTTCAAGCCATAAAATGTTGCGAAGCGGTGGTAAATAAGATTAGGCTCCCTCCCATAGAGTAAATAATAACTATAAACAATATTAAAACTAAATAATTAAAATGAACAAGTTGGCGATAGGCTAAATAAAACTTTAACAATACTCGTTGACACTTGACATCTTTGTCTTCAGTGATCATGGCCACTGAAAAGTGGCCGAAACGTCGAAATAACAAAAATCAAATAAATTACCGCGCTTAAAACCGTTAAAACGTAGTACAATAAAACAAGTAAAAATAATAATGTTTTAATATAGCAAAGTATACAGCAAAAGTTCATTCATGGAATATGCGAGTAGATGCTATGGTATGCCGACAATTTCGCTCCGAAATTACTAACACAAGTGAACCCCAAGAATTCACCTTTGTCATAAACATTTCGCGTCGGCTGGTCCGTTTCAAATAACCTTTTATTATTTTTAAAAATGTTGATCCACAATATTCTATTAAAAGACAATAATATCTTCACTTCACTAATCCGGCTTGGACAAGGAACCATAGTGCGAGGAGTTATTTTAAATCTCTTCAATTCATCTTTTGTTTGAGTGTGAAACAACTTTTTATTATTCAAATTCAAATTCAAAGTTTTTTATTCAAAATAAGTTCCATCGGAGAACACTTTTTGAAGGTCATATATATAAGTTAAAATTTAATTTTTCTTCCTATTCTATGTACGCCGCTTCGCAACGTGTTATTGCTGTTAAGGAGAAGAAGCGGCAAGAAACTCCCCAGCAACACGTCTAGCTAAATATTGTTTTTGTTTAAGTTGCTTATTCTATTTATATCTCAAGTTGTCTTTTTTTAATAAGTATTTACCATGTATAGGATATCTTATTATCAATTTCAGAAACGGTGACCCCTCAAATGCTGTCATTACGTCGCCTGTGGACTGTAATGTGGCTAGCCAGACCTAGTTTGCTTTTAAATTCTCGGGCAAAAATCAAACAATGTGGTCTCTTTATGTTATTAAATACGCGTCTCCTGTTCCGTATAACGTAAATAACAAAGTCTAAATTCGTAAATAATCCATCGTAATTTCTATAATAAGTTTAACACAGGTACACTCACGGAATTAAAATGTTCGTCCCCTTAAAGTCGACTTTTGCTTTCACGAGTACAAGAAACAGTACTGTCAAGGTTTTTTACTAGCTGTGCCCCTGACTACGTCTGCGTGGATGTTTTTTCCTTGGAATCCTAAAATAAAGGTAGCCTAAGTTACTACTTATGAAATCAGCTATCTGCCAGTGAAAGTCTCGTCAAAATCGTTCCAGCCGTTTCAGATATTAGTTGGAACACCCAGGCCGACAAAATATGTTAAAAATGATTTTTTGATACAGGAACTGTATGCATTTAGTAAGAAGCTGTTATTCTGACGTTACAAACAGACACTTAATTTTATTTACTTGTATGTATAGACAGAAACGTGAAATAAAGAAAATTGCAATGTTGGCAATGCCAGACTCTGAGATTAATAATAATAAACAAAGTGGATATAATCACTACGCTTATCATAAATATTAAAAAGGTTATCTCTAAACAATCTTCTTAGACAAATACAAAATCAAACAACTTTGATCTAAGTAATTTTAAACGTAACAAATAGTTATATATAATTTTCTGTGGGACAGTCTGTTCTGTGACTTAGTTCTGGCTTAAAGGCCTAGTTGCCAAACCATAAACAGGAAAAAAATGTGACTTAGTTTGAAAAGGTAACATGTGCTCGCGGAACGTAAAATCGAATCGATTTGAAAACTGATGAACTTTTCCATTCAATTTATTAATTCTATCAAACCAACACTAATAAGTTATACCTACTTATTTACTTAGTAACTACTCATGTTCGGGGTTTCAGTACATCATCTTATATCTATTTAATTCCCAATGGAAAATCCATTAGCCATGGTAACAAACAGAAACAGCACAGCAGGCTTTCATCAGCGAAGAAGATAGTTAAAAATAATTGAGGCCACACTTAAATTAAAGCTGTGTTTTTAGAGATCATAGAAAAATAAGCCACAGAGACACATATAGTTATTCTAATGTCAATAATTAATGGCGGGAATTAAAATACTGCCATCTATTGATGGTGTGTAAAACGACAACAATTCAACCCATGATTCTAAGTGATGCAAACAATGTAGTATTAAGTAAATCTACTAGATGTCACTATTTTAATTTTAAAAAAGTATGTACACTGATATTTTTACTTTTTAAACTATTACCAAAACTATAAGATTATTCTTCCCAGTTTTTTTTTAACGTAAACTTTGGAATATTTTATTGCCACAGCTTAAAAAAAATTAAGATCAATATCATTATGGCTGTTTCCTGCATGGTTTTAATATTTTCCTAACTACAAATTTAAACTATATTTACCTACTTTATTTTTATGTATTTAAGTTTTTTATTGATTTTTTAATTGCATGAGTTCAGCAGACAGGCAGACAGCCCACTGGTGGAAATTGCCTATGGACATTCATAACACCAAAGGTGCTACAAATGTGCTGCTGCTCTTTAGAGTCTTTAGAGACACAATGGAACCTAGGCACTATTACCGGAACACAACCTAAGGTTGTTATAGTGGCATTCTCTAGACTAGGGGTGGTAGCCATCCACTTGGGCAAATGACCTACCACCTGGCTGTGTGTTGTTTTGTCACCTCTTACAACAAGCCGCCGGCCAGAGGAAATTGTATTCTTTCTCCATTCCTGTACGGATAAAAAGTTTTAAGAGTTGGGAAAATTTCCAAACATACATATGAAGATACAACATACATCCTAATAAATGTATTATTATAAAACTACCACAGCAGAACAAAAACACAAACTGAAGTAACACAATAAAAGTTAATTGGTAAAAAATATGCTTCAGTCACATAAATGTTGACTGATAAGTGCCTAATGTCCAAATAGTAGTAGTAATTATATTATTTATACTGTAGCTATGATACAATTATTATAAAAATCCTATTACACAATAGATAGATTTTATTTAAAAATGTTTATTTATTTAAAGTTTTTAATTATGCACATTTAATGGGAATATCAATGAACTAGTAGCATCCTAGTGTAGCACTGGCTATTTAGCAAGCAAAGACAATATTCTTAAAAAGGTTAATAATAAATAAACCTTGACATTGTGTATGAACAATCAATTGGAGTTATATTTAATTTTGATTAATAAATTATTTTTAGTGGTTCTATCTTTGCCCACACTAGAAATTCACTATAATATTTATAAGCATTAACAGCCAATATAGTGGTAAGTAAAGATTCACCTATATATATGTATTAAATTTTAAGAATTTCCTGCAACAATACCTGCAATAATAATTACATATTCTAAGATATATTTTAAAGTCTAAGCTAACCTGTACATTATCTGAAGCCTGCCAAGTCCCATCCCAGAAGTCTTGAATGTTCTCTGGATAATCAACCTCCTTTGTCGGATCGGGGCTGAGACCCAGATCCCTCTTTGGAAAGACGAATATCAGCCCGCCGTCAACCTCATCACGCCTCCACGCACCACACATAGTAGCCACAGTTCTTTTCCCTTCAGAAGAACTCATGTCAGAATCCAATTTAATTCTTTTTATCGGTGGATTGTCTACAACAGAATCACTTTTCGTTTTGGTAGACTCGTTAGCCATCACAAAATTATGGTAGGAAAATTTATGAAATAATACACGAAATCTAACACTACTAAACGCAGCTTTACTACTGAACATTAAACGCTATTACTTAAATTCAACTGTACCTAAAACGCTATTACGAATTAATAAGTACTTAATGTATAATGTTCAAAAATTAAGCCGCACAAACTAGTATATATTTACAAACTCAATCAACAAAAACACGAGCTAAACTTAGCCTAGCTAACCTAGACATGCGAAGGTTACAAGTTTGAAAGAATAACTATGACATCCAGTTTTTTTTAACAAGTGTTTAAAAGGAAACGAGTATAATCCCAACTTCAAGTAAAAACTCAGTCAAAGTTCCCGAATTTTAACCAAAAGTTTCCTGATACTACTTCTTAAAGCCGATTATTTTGAGGTTATATTTACAACTTAAGTAGTAGTATTAGTAAAAGGCAGGCAAAGGAATCTTTAGTCCATACAGCCAATTCTGAAGTATAATTCTTCGTATCCAAGTAGCGCAGTTGTATTGTAGGCTACAACTAACACCATTCAACGGAGTTCTTGTGAAAACTCAAAAGGCCACATTTCACTATACAGTTTACATTTCTCACAAAAACACATAATTACTACTCAAAAACTATCAATATCCTACAACTATTGTTCATTTTAGAGTGATTTTACATTTACATATTTTTAGAAAATAAAACTGCAGAGCACAGCATCCCCTTTCAGTTACCGCCAAAAACTTTACAACTTAAAGACAGACAGAAGTGTTTTATGGCTTGGCAACAAAGACCCTAAAGTAAAATGCCAAAATTTATATAATTAAAAAATCACTTTTAAAAAAGCAGGTTGCAAGTATTATTAAACTATTTGAAATATTATAACAACAATTTTTTTTAAATCTAATTAGAAGTGTCAATTTTAGAACAGTTTTCTAAAAAGTGCCATCTATTGTTTTTGATTTGAACTTATATTTCAAAGATGCTATGATAATATGTGATTGTCAGAACTAGAAAATATATTTCTCTTCCAGATAAATCAATGTCAGCTCAAAAAAGTAGTAGTTGGACGTCTTGAAGAAGTTCATGTGTGCCGATGGACTGATACTTAATTGTCGGGGTTGAAAATCAAGTACAGTTGAGTAGATAATAATTATCCAAACATATGTATAAAACTTTTGCGACATCTAGCGTAGTATTTTGGAACTATAAAGAAGTGCAGTGAAGTGTCAAGATATGTTTGTCCATAATATTTTTAATTCTCTATAGATGTCGTTTCATAATCAGAAAACTGATATGAATGAACTAGCTTTTCCATAGCTCTTTCATTTATCTCTAAACAAGACTTAGAAACCGAAAACAAAGGTTATAGCATAAGCAGTGAGCACATACATGGACGAAAGAAAATTATAAAGATTGAAAATCTACTAGTAAAAAACGTAAATCGTAACACTTTCTACAATCACCGTTGGCGCCACCAGTCTGTTCATATGGGAAAACATAATGAAAACTTCCAATCATATTATTATTATACAAAACATATTTTTTAAACTTCAAGCAGTATTAGAGTTGGCACCACGAAAGAAGTACCACACACGCGGTGCTGTAAGCGTCGTACTTAATCCTGTCACAAAAATTGTTATTCAACACATTTGCTTGAATACTGTATGTATTAACGAAGCCAGTATACATTGTTCGAAAGTTAAAAATTACACACCACACAATGGAACGTGCGGGAAATAGGCACTTAAGTGACCTATTTAGGCAGGAGATGGTTTGGCGCACGAGCGTACCGAGTGCCCTAATAATTCGAGTGTCTAAATAGCCCTTTCACCCGAGGTTAACACTCTGCGTTTCATTTCGAATATGAGGAAAGTAAATAAAAACTGATTGGTTAAACAAACAACTACTTCTCAATAAAATCAGATAATAAATCCATTTCTAAATCTGATGAAACGTCATCATGTAGGTCACATATGAAACGTCAAAAAAGTTTTTTTTCTATGGCATTCTACCAACCAGTATTTTTTTTGTCACCGGTAGTAAATATTTAGCTCAAATTTATGTAAATTAAATAATAATTGCGTGAAAAGTAATTTATAAGTTTAAAATGATGTTACAAAATTGTTGATATTTTTTATTACAATTTTTGCCGCGATTTAACAGAGGCTTGTAAAAAATTGGAATATGAGTCGCATGTATTATCTATGATTCGCAGTTTTCTAAATTTTTTGACAGCATGTAGAATCGCTTCCCAGGGATGAAAAGTGTTGTTTTCATCCCTATGATTAGGCAACTCCAAGCGTACTTTCAGAATATAAAGAATGAAAAATATAGGTAAGTATACCTAATAATTCCGCCAAGGAGTTTCAAATTACGAGAATAAATAAATTGAATAATTGAACCCCCTTAGAAGTGCTATTGAGCAATACGTTTGTCTCACTTTAATACCATAGATAATAATAATTATTATTATACATGTATGTCTCTGCAGACCACGGACCATAAGGACAAGCCCCGGCCAGTGTAGGATTATTGTGAGATATGAGAACAAAAAGTACCGGGCTATTAGAGTGAACTGCTAGTGGTACTAGGGATCTGGGAATATAGGGACTATGGCGTCTGCCCGTCGCAATATTCGGGGAACATGGAAAAATAATAATTATTATTATTTCACGTATTTATTTAGCCTCAAATTCTTTTACATTTTTCTTTAAATATATCTATATAAAAATTATAAATTTAAAAAAAATGTAAAAAATCGATGTCCGCCGGCAGCAGGGCCTAGGGTCCACGCTACCGGTGGTTAAGGCTTCAGCGACAGGAACCTCCTCACGATAAGGACCGTGTCCAGCAGAGTAGCCTTCTGCATCCGACCCTTCAACCAGATACCAAGCGAGAGCCTTTCAAGGTGTCGGTCAAGGCTCTTCGCTATTAGTCCATTCACTGACATCACTATCGGTACTATAATTGTAGAGTACAAGTTCCACATGGCAGTAATCTCGTGAGCGAGATCAATATACTTTATTTGTTTTTCTTTCTCGGCTTTCACGAGGCTACCATCAGGGGGAATCGCGACAATTTGCGACAATCGCGTTATAAACAATAATAATTATTATTATTGTTATAAACCGCTGGGGGGCTTTGTGGTTAAGCCTTAGGTGAGTAGTGACACCTCGTACCCGACTCCGGAGGGCCAAGGCAACGCCCCCACCACCGTGCTCGCCTTAGCCAGCCGGCACGGACTGGAGTTCACTAGAGGTCAGACTCAAGCTCCAGGGCTGGAAGTGATAAATGGCATAACATCGGAAGTAGTCTCGGTGAACCTGCAGCTCACCTCTCCACACCCCCTAGCCACTCAAATCCATGTTGCCCTCGCCAATTTGTAGGGCATTTTTTGGGGCCCATGCAGGGAGTAGATTTCACCGTCCGTCCATTTTTCATAGGTAGGTATTTATCATATATATCTTTAATTATCTGAAGCAGACAAACAAGCAGTAAGCAGTAGGTACTATGTAAAAAAGAGCAAAAAACATTTATTTGGTTAGCAAACAATACATAGCGAGAGACATTGATAAAATAATAAAATATGTCTCGCGATGATACCAAACAGATACAGTTCAGAAAATTCTAGGCAACGGAAGCCTTACACTGGTTGCAACTGCATCCTGCAACGGAGACCTTGTAGTAGTAGTTAATGTGGCATGTTATGCGTTAATTTTAAACAATGCAAAAAATATCAGTCACAATTTATTTATTTATTTATTACATATCCAACAGCTTACAATATTTATAACTTAGACAGTAAACTCTGTAATATGATTTTTGCCAATTTATACTTTACAATGTTTTTGTACAAAAGCAAGACCGCTTGTCATAAACTCTTGTCATAAAGAGTTTATGACAAGCTCTGATATAAATGTAAATGTATTTAATAAAATAATGAAATAATGCCTGCTGAAGTGTCCCTTATATAGTATATATTATATATAATATATGAGTAACTAAAAAAATAATAATATACAGATATTCATAATATATATATATATAATATTCATATATATTGTGCACAAATACATATTATACATACATAAAAAAAACTATAGAGGCGTTTCAAAGGCGTGATATTTATGGTGCCTGATAAACAATTAAAATATCATCCTAATTTTTCTAATATCTTTGATTTGTAAATTACTTTTGAGTGATAGAAAATATCTACTTCATTAAATTTGTTGTTATAAGTGGCAGTAAGACGAGCAATGTTGCAGGAATTTCTACTACTTACTAAAGGCGGAGGACTGCATGTTTTCATCAAGACAAAGATTGACTATGACAAATTCTTAACGAAAAACCAACGCTAGCAAAATGCGATCACACGGTTTGTAATGTTGGGCCATGAGACTGTTTGTCTCCTTCTATCTTCTTGACTTGATATTAAAATATTGGGCCTTCGATACTCATCGAACAAATAATTGTCTGTTTAAAATATAATACAAATCCTATGAGTGTCGTATGGCCCGTTCCTACCTACCAACCATTCATTTGCCAAGTAATGTCAAAATTATGCTAAGGCAATTGAATGTAGGGCCATTAGGCGTACATATCTTATGGCCGGTTCCCATTTCTTACTTAATTCACCAACCTTTCTATTACAACATTTCTATTATAACGGGGAGAAATCTTTGTTGCGGAATTCCTACCGTGTGGAGGATCATGGTATGGGAGTGTGAAACTCGGTGACTTAGGATACCAAAGTGCTTAATGCGAGCTTTTTTACTACTCGATCATGTTCAAGTTAACGCAATTTTATATGGGAATGACTTAGCGCCATCTCGTGAGCATAAAGGGTAACATTAATCATGCCATACAAAATTGCGTTAACTTCAACGTGATCGAGTAGCAAAAAAAACTCGCACTAAGCACTTTGAGATTGTTATCTAAAACTCTCCAGTATTCCGTCCAGCACCTTATTCCAGGATAGCAACAAAACTAGTCTAGTTACGTTTGAGTCATCGTTTATTTTACAATAAATTAAGATGGATAAAATTTCACAAAGTATTTTTGCCGGCATTTTCGTGGCTGTGCCAAAAGATCGCCCACAAATGGACTATTAAGGTGCTGCCTCATTTGTCACACGTCACCACATCATTTAGGTGATACTTTACAGATGTGCGCGACAACGAGCGATTATGACGTGGCGACTGACCAATCTAGTTGATGGAGCCCATAGTTCTTTTCAGTGCTTTTGACGTCGAAGTATATGTATAATGTATACCTACACACAAAAATGGGGAATATGCATGTTTTTATTGTAAGTAATTACATCACACATTACAATAACATCGTTTTATCTTAGTTAAAAATAGGAATAAGTACTGTAGGAAATACCCAAATTATTATTTTTTAAATTTAACATCTTGTCACAATTTTCGCGATCTTTTCATGACGTCATATTTTATTCTAAATTTATGTTTACATGTTCATATTTCTCCAGTGTTTTCAATTTTGAACTAGATTTAATAGATACAGACCATAGGAAAAGACCTAAAAAAGACACCCTAGAGATATTGTATCGTGCCAAACTGTGAAAACAACATCGTAAGTGCACACAATGCAGTATTTTGTTCTGTTCTGAAATATGCGAACGTACAACGAAAAAGGCTATGAAAAGAGATAAAATATCTTCAACAATATTTCTCGACACTGCAATAATAAATTACGATAAAATTAAAAGCAGTACGCATTAAGTTCGCCTTTGTAGAATCTGAAAATGTCAAAATTAAAATGACGTCACGATTCCATTTGATCAATAGCGTTGCGTTTTGCGATTTTAAACATCCCGCGCATTTTTAAACACTTTTTATTAATAAAAATAAACAATAATGAAAAAATTTAAATACATAAAAAATAGCGTTAAACATGTAATTGATTTTGCAACAATAAAGATATCATATTGTTACGAATTTGTAAGGGATTTGTAGGATGTAAATTCAAAAATGCCGTTGGAATTATCACAAAGTTTATTAGTAGGTACACATACGTAATTCGCAGTTCTTACAAGTATAGCCGAATACAACAAAACCAGACCGTAGGGCAGAAAATCGTTTTCACATAAATCGCGCAAAGTTCGTCATACTCGCTCCGAAAGTGCACTAGGTATAACGCCTCGTTTACAGTCAGAACACGACTGGTGCATTTCCCGACTGACCGACCCTCATCCATTTATAAATTAGATATGGTCTCCTAGCAACATACCGCCCACTGATTTTTGAAATCGTTAAATGGTAAGCTTAATGGCCTCCAAGAATTCGCATGAAATACCAGCAGAGGAAAGATGGTTTTATGACGACTTACGGCAGCGTGAACAAAGGTCACTCAAATCCAAAGGGGTAATAAAATTTTACTCATATTTGAATTACATACATAGATATTGTGTGTGTGTCTGTGTTACTCTGTATCTTAACTTTCTACTGGGAATAAATTAAAATTAGCATAAAACATTAAAAAAATGCATCCGTTAACAGCGGATACATATTTGTGGCTTTTGGTCTAGTAACTCTGGGGCCATGGAGTCCAGAAGCCCACTGCCTTTATCGAGATCTATCAAAACGGTTGATAGAAGTCTAATGGGCCCAAAAGGTTGACCTGTATTTAGGACAACGTCTGAGCGCTACCATCCAGCGTGGTAACGCGACCAGCGTTCTGGAAACGTTCCCAATTTACGGTAATTTGGGACCCATTTGTTATTTGTAATTTTTTTCTTCTTCTTACTTCTATCCTATCCCCATTATTTCATCCTTCATATCCAGTCCTATATTGTCCTTCCTATCCCTTCCCTCCTATTCCGTTCTTCCTATCCCGTCTGTAACGGACACAAAGTTCAAACCTGCAAAGGAGAATGAAAACAAAGTTTTTGAGGGTATGTACGGCACGTATAGCACGGTCGGTAGTCACAACCAACTGGTTCGGGTCAATCCCGTGTGAAGTACGTTCATTCACTTGTTCTCTATGCACTCAATTAACTTTCATTTATTATTAACTAAACACACACAGGTAAATATACAAATATTTTACATGTCATCTATTTATATATTTATTTTATTTATTATTTATAGATACATAGATAAATAGATAACACTTTATTGTACACCATTACAGAAAATCTTATAGCCTAAAAATATTCTAAATGTGCACAATGGGCGGTCTTATCGCTAAGAAGCGATCTCTTCCAGACAACCCGTGACAGGAATAAAACAGATTATATTGGTCAAAGGTGGTATACATAAATATTAGAGTATATGCAGTTACTTACATATATTTTAGATAGATAGATAGATAGATAACACTTTATTATACACCAATACAAAAATGAACTTAAAGACTAAAATTATATCTAGTTGTGTACAAAGGGCGGTCTTATCGCTAAAAAGCGATCTCTTCCAGACAACCCCATATTTTATTCATTTATAAACATATATAAGTATGTAAAATATTATATAAGTAAAATTATACTTAATAGACATATATAAATACACCTACTGATATTACATGCATAAATATACACATATATATACACATAAATATACGTAAAAATTATATTTAATTTTCTAATTTATTTATTTTATAAGCAACACCTAGCGGGCCGTTCATCCAATGAAATCTATCGTTAACATTCTTCCTATTCCATCCTAAAGTCTGGCAACGCAGTGTCTTCGCCCCTAGTGTTGCAGACGTCTATAAGCGACGGCAGCCACTTTCGAACAGTCATAGAAGTGCACGTTAGAAGTGAGACCTTTGTCTGAGCGTGACGGTCGCGCGAATTCAGTGCCCTTTTCCATCTCAAAAGTAACCAACGTGCTTACAGAATATAATTATTTAGATTCACAATTAGTACCGGTAAGTGGCGCTGGGATCGGTTACTAGGTATTTATTTTTTCAGTGCAGGACAACGTTTGCAGGGACCTCTAGTATATATATAATAACATAATATAATATATAGGCATATGTAAATTTATTACAACTTTTGGTTGTGTTCCGGCATTAGTGGCCAGGTTTCAGTCCCCTTTAGAAAGCGGCAGTTCATTGGTATTACTTTTGGTCTAACAAAAATGTCCATAGGCGACGGTAACCACTTTCCTGCAGGTGTGTTAAAAAAAGGGAAGTAGAAATCTAACAACTTGTCCAAAACGAATTTGAAAATTCATAATTACAGTGTTTAGTTTCCTATTTAATTACACTTTTGTCATTTTGTATACAAAACTGATCTATTCGATACTTAGCCATACCGCTTCGTCACAACATCTGGCTGCCTTCCACGCGGGAGAGATTCGTCCGCGCCTGATTTATGGGCCGAAATGTCCCGGCGTTGATTGCCTGTCATTGTTTTTGTGTTACGCGCCAAAATTGGTATCCTCCTGTTTGTTTTGCTCGTGCTTTTTCAGCAGCCGAAGATTCATGCGTTGTTTTAATATTTTATAAAAAAAATTGCAAAGACTTACTGCTACATCTTACTAAATACCTTAATTTTTCATGCTGATATTTTTTGGATTTTTTGCCACAATAACATCAACCTTGTCATCTCCTGAACTTACAACAAATTTACACTTAAAAAATATTTATTTTGTTGCATGAGTTCAGCAGACAGGCAGACGGTCCACCTGATAGAAAGCGGTTACCATCACCTATGGACACTTGTAACATCAGGTGTGCTGCTGCTCTCTAAAGGGAGACTGGAACCTGGTCACTAATGCCTGAACCCAACTCAAGGATGTTATGGCGCGATACTCTAGACCAGGGATTGTAGCCATCCAGACGGGAAATACCCTACCACCTGGCTGTGGTTTATTTTGTCGCCTCTTATAACAGGCAGCCCGGCCGCAGGAAATTGTATTCTTTCTCCGTTCCTGCACGGATATTAAAATAATCTACACTTATTTTATACATTATAGAAAAGATGGAATTTCAGTAACATTTAAATAATCTATATTGCTTAAATACATAGACTTTTGCAGATTATTTAGTGAAAGTAATGCTCTACCATCACTTGCAAAGTAATTTTGCTTAGTGTAGAAAAGGACCAAACATTTAGTTTCATTAACAATTTATATGTCTTATAATCCTTTTTTGTCTACAACCTAAAATAAGAAAAAAATAATTTATTGTCTACGGTAGTAAATTGGGCAGCCATACAAATTTTCCTTATGGTTTTAATTAAGCTACTTCGTGGCCGGCACTAACTGGACGCCCGCAATTTTTGCAGTCCCGTACCGCTCGTGCAGATTGATTAAAAGTCTATGGCCCATGCTTTATAGCGTTAGTCCGTTGACGGGGACGATACGATATCGAATGTGCATTAGTGGTTACGATTCTGAAAAAAATGTCTATTTTTTTCCCTTTAATAGCATTCCAGTCTACTACGATTTACTTATATGTTTAATATAAATGATTATTGTAGAATTAAAGCAATATTTTTACCTGCCAATATGGCAAATTTAAATTCAACTAATGTACTATAATTATAATGTGTCATGAAGAGTTTTTTTTTACAATGATCATTTATTTTGTGGCCTATCTTTATTTCATAATTATATTTTGTAGAAATTTGTACTGCTTTTCAATCTATATACACTTGTATCGAATTCAACTGACACCCAAGAAATTTGATTAAATGAACATTATGCTAGCCAATAAATGGTGAAAATGTTCTCATTACCTGCCTACCGCTGCCGTAACGAGTTACGTAACGAAGTGATTTACCCTCCCATAAGAAGTTATCACTTCAGATTTTTTTACTGAACAGACAAAAAGAATGACAATGCCAATAAAATATCGTCCTACACCTCTTTAACTTTCTTCTATAACTGTCAATATCATAATAATAATAATTTATTCATTTAGAGACAACACAGTCAAAACATACACAATACGAAATTATGACACTGTGCATAAATAAGCCAAACGACATCCGTCATAAATATACTGGTCAATGCGTCAACGAGCACGCACCTAACCCGTGTACCGCTCAAGTAGCATCTAATTTATCGTCGAGGTGGGCGCCCAAGCCGATAGTTATGGCCGGACGGCAATTCATACGGACATAACCAGTCAAGGGTTGCGTTTCACAACAATCACCAACGGGATGGTTTCAATTCACGAAATGTTTGGGAATTAGTAAATCACTTTAAGTGATAACTTCTTATGGAAGGGTAAACAGCTTCGTTGCGTAACGCGTTACGGCGCCAGTCTGTCTGGCTTCCCTTTCTCTCATGCATACGGCAGCGGTAGGCAGACTCCTCCTCTCTCAGTCGAACCCACAGCGCTAGCCGTATTTCGGTAATTAGATTAAATAATGATACTAATAATGTACATAGACAAAATTCTAATGTACATATTCAAGAATTATAACTAAGAATAAAATATATTTTATAATCAATAAAATATTTTATTAATAAATAACCTTTCCTTACATTATCATATTAATATACATAAAATTTAAGTAATAACCTAGACTTTTCTCAAGTTAAACAATTTCAATATTAAATAGTTCAACTTAAATTAATTTAAGTTATCACTTTTGTCGGGCGTCTCGAGATGCACACCGGCGTTTTTAATTTTGGTTTCGAATTGGAAATACGGGTAAAATAAATTTATAAAGAATAACGGCACGGCTCTCGATTATAAGATAAGTAAGTGAACTATACTTATTAAAATATGAGGGTATACATACAAATAATTTCAAAATTCAAGCGATGGTAAGGCAAGTGAATGGATAGTCCATACAAATAATTTCAAAATTCAAGGAACTGGCCGGATAATAAGAATAGAACTGTACTGAAGATGTAAGAATATAGATATAAAAATATAATAAAAAGATGGAAAAGACCCTGACATATCAAGTTCGTCAGGATGGAGGAGATAAAAAAAATGAATATCCACTGGAGTTGTTGGATACATACATATCTACTACACTTCTTCGCATGGGCGGTGTAATTGGATAGATGTTTAAAATAAATCACGTATTTATCTTAAGTATGTGATAAACAGATAGACCGATTACTGTTGGTCTTTACAAAGACAATTTTCCCCAAAAATATAGAAGAAAATCTTACAGAAGGTATCCTTCGAGTTAAAAGATAGATTTTTTTTCATACTTACTGCTTGTTAGTGTCATATGAAAATGAAAATCAAAAAAGAAACACTAGTCAACATTTCCAGATCATTCATAGTATCATCTGTGCAGGGACGGAGAAAGAATACAATTTCCTGCGGCCGGGCGGCCTGTTGTAAGAAGCGACAAAACAACCTACAGCCAGGTAGAAGGGCATTTGCCCGTCTCGATGGCTACCACCCCTGGTCTAGAGTATGCCTCCATAACAACCTTGAGTTGTGTTATGCATTAGTGACCAGGTTCCAGTTCCCTTAAGAGAGCAGCAACGCATTTGTGTCCTTAAATGTCCGTAGGCGATAGTAACCGCTTTCCATCAAGTGGGCCGTCTGCCTGTCTGCTGAACGCATGCATTAAAAAAGTTTAATTACTGGTTGGGATGAAATTATTCGAAGCCATTATAATAATCACGGCAACAAAACCACTGTTGACTAATGTAATTTCAAAAGCTTTAGTTATTTCTGAGTTTCAAATAACGAATCCAAAATTATACAACAAAACGAGAAAAGTAATCATATACGAGGTACCATATAAAACAATGAAAACCACAGGAGCACAGAGCAATAAATAAAATAGATGTATGATAATATTACCCTCGCTTTAATCTAAGCAACAAATCGTTGAGTGAAAATGTTTTGCCTTTTATTCTAATCATATTCTAAACATGGTAGTAATCCGCCATCGCTTGAATATATCGGAATTATGTATGAGATTACACCCATTGAGATATACGAAAGGGATACTCATGTCAGTCGTGTCGCCTTTTAAACTTTATTAAATTTAATCTATAATATTTATATTTATATCTATAGGGCTAAGCCTGCGAGAGAATGAGATAGAATACATTATATTTAATAATTTAAACACTATGCTCATACACAGTGTTGGAAATGTTTTGAAGATTTTCGTTAATACTTCAAATTTCGTGCTTTAAAGCTTAAATTATTATAACGATATAATATAATATATGAAATATGACGTCAAGAAATTTAGTGTTAACTGCACACACACACACACACATTTTTTTGTGTATTTGAGTGGATCCCGGATGGTTTAGATTTACAATTGGTAAATGGTTCTGGAAACGGGTTTTAGATTTTAAATTTTTCAGGGCAGAACAACATCTGCCGGGCCCGCTAATTATATATATAAGAATACACACCCATATGTCTATTCAGTTAATAATTAAATTTATTTCAAGTTCATAATAAGAAAATTTTATATGAATTAAAAGGGACAAATAATGGAAAAATAATACTAAAAATTTAATAGGCTCCTCGTTTTTTGTTCCAAAATATATTTTATAAAATATAAGTATAGACATGAGTAATCAGGTTTTTCAGTCAAAAACTTCACGACAGTTTTCCTGGACGTTTATTGCGAGAATTGCAAAAGCGTGAAACCTAACCGAGTTCCAAATTTAAAAGATATATTTTTTTAATTACTGCGACCCATTTCAAAACCAAAACAAAGCGCATTCAAAACAATCCACGGGTAAATAACCGATTCTGCGTCCCCCGGGAGTCGTTCTCGGTCCGCTTGACTTTTTCACATTATTTGTACGGCTACGCTGCGCCCTAGCGCCGTTGCGCCATGCGTGTGTTGCCCATTACCTAAGTGTTTGTTTTTATGAAGTGTACATTATTTAGTGTTGCCAAATTCACAAGTCATAACCTACTAGGATAACTAAGTAAGATTTTGAGAAAAGATATCCAATTTGATTATACGCTGATTGGAATAATTCCAATGTGAGCTTCATCTTTATAATCTGCTTCTGTCTCTTAATTTGGATGAATTGAATAAGTGATTCGTGTAAACATTAGCTTGAATAAATGAATACAGTTGTCCTTCCAGTTTTGTGCCTTTCAACAAAATTAATTCGATTTGGTTAATCCATCCAATAGCAGCATTAGGCTTTAATTCTATTCCTAGAAGTGATATCAAAATGTCGTAAAGCAAGCAATGAAAGCTATTTCAATTTGAACGCTAAATTTGAAATCACATAAACCCAAGAAAACTTTTTACTAGATGGCATCAGAAAACCAAAGTCTACGTGCCTAATTGCATGATTGAACTTAAGTTGCCCACTATAAATCCGGTCATATTATATCAGCCGGAAAATCGAAAACCCATTTGCGAGCCGCTAGATAGCCCAAAAATCTAAATTTATAAAATGTTCTATCAAACACATAAGAAATAAACGTTAACTCTTATTTTTATTTCAAATTTGATTTAACCCCTGATTATCATTCTTATTTTATGATAAGAAATAGAAAGAATAATAAAATTAGAAAAAAACAGACTGTCATTTGGCCTATGTACACCTGGCAATATTATTTGTGTTTTATGAAGCCCTGTGCTTTATGACTCACGCGAGATTTTAGAAATAATGTTTTTAATTCTTTGTCTTTATAATATCGAAGAGGTACCTTAAAATATGTATACATTTTAGTATTCTTTTCAAAAATAATTATCTTAGATTAACTCTACCATAACTCTCTTTAATTAACTCTCGGTCTACCATAACTGGTGGAGTTATGGTAGACCGATTTGGACACCATGGGTTGTCATGTTTAAAAAGCGCGGGAAGAAGATCTCGTCATGCCAGCCTCAACGACATCATCCGCCGAGCTCTTCTCAGCGTCGGCGTACCGGCCATTCTAGAACCGAATGGCCTGGTACGTAACGATGGCAAGAGACCGGACGGGATGTCACTCGTCCTTTGGAAGATGGGGCGGCCGCTAGTGTGGGATGCGACCTGTGTTGACACACTGGCCCCGTCACGTCTTCCAATGACCGAGTCAGGGGCTGGCAACGCCGCCGCTTCAGCTGAAGACGTCAAACGGCGCAAATATGGGGCCTTAGGAAAAGGTTACATATTTGTGCCGTTTGGGGTTGAAACATTAGGCCCGTGGGGTCCGTCAAAGAGTTTCTTTATAGACATATGTAAGAAACTCTTTGATACTACTCGTGATCAGAAGGCTGGCTCATATTTCGCACAACAAATAAGTATTGCCATACAGCGCGGCAATACAGCCAACCTTCTGGGCACGCTCCCCGTTGGCAGTGATCTCCTGCATAGTGTATTTTAGTTTTGATGTCTTTGTTATTTAATTATCTTAACTATATTCAATACAATAACACATAGAAGTGAACTAACAAGGTTCAGCGGCAAAAGCACTCATGGCCGACCGACATGCCGACAGTCGAATCTAGATTGGTTTTAAGATCATCTGAAATCCGAAAAAGAGAATAAAGAATAGAAAAGTGAATCATAGTAAAAACAACCGAGATAAAGCTCGGAGAGTGATGAATCAGTTTTAGGTTTTAGATTTAATCAGTTTTAGGTTTAAGCAAACTTTCACTTAGACAATACCAAATTTTTCGAAATCTTAAATACTCATTCGTTGTATTCCACAAATTAAATTTTATAAAAATCGTTTTAATCCAAGGACCTAAATAGTAAATAATCAGATATATAGTAAGAAATCCACTTTAACATTTATACTTATGTGTTAAATATGGAGGAATTACGGAAGTGAACTAAGGATATTATCCTTACGAACGGTTAAACGAAATTTGTGGCGATTTGAATCTCAAAGATTTCGAATTTAAGTTCTGCAGCGCTTCAGGCATACTCTTTTGGCGTAAGCTACCAGTGATTGGGAAGCCACATATTTTTTTATTTTTTCATATGATAGTTCATAAAATACACAATTTTAATGTCTGATTAGAATTATCTGACTACTGTTTATCTCTCATATTCTTCTACCATGGCACAAATATATCTTCTGTCACATCACAAATTTTTATGTCATAATTCACATAATCCTCCCATCTCTCTTCTTTGTTTACCTTTACTTTTATATCCATGAATCTTCCTATTTTAGATTCTTATTATCACATGAATTTCATCGTCTTCATCATGAGGGATGGTATAAATAAATTTAATTAATCTTCAGTACAATGTAGAAGAGTCTTTAAATTATAAATCTTTTATATTGTGTTACATACGAGTACATAATAATTTGTCTGATTATTGCATCAAAGGCAGTGTTTTAATTACAAACCACTCCAGCAGCACATCGTTCAAAATTGTATTACCGAATGTTAAATACAAATATTCTTCTTTAAAGCAGAAATATAAGCTTTAAATAAATATCTCGGTCTATTATAGATACAAACCTTTTAGCTTAGACCACACTTTTATCTCTTTATCCACCATATTGAATTTAGATACCCTTTGAAACATCATATTTATGTATTACCCTTTCAATCTGCCCGCTACTGCTGAATACGTTATATTTATAGATGGAATAACTATTTATTTTCGATCAAACTTACAGATTTAACAACCAAAGAATCTCCCTTGTTTTTTGTGGTGCTGGAGTACAGTATACAGGCTGATGGCCTACCTGATGGGAAGCTGTTACTGTGGCTTATAGACATTTGCAACACCAGATTTACCACTAATGTGCTGCCTGTCTCGAAGAAATTTAATAACACCTTTTTAACCTAACTTAATAAGAGATAAAATCTCACCGTCTCCGTTGGCTCTCAGTCACGTAGAAGGATGACGAAGGATTGAAGCGTGAAGAGAGTCTATTTGGGACGATCGGATGGGCGACGTCCGGTCGGTCGCCCCTAGTGCGGGTGGAGGGACAGAGTGGAGGCTGACCTATCTGAGCTTCGAGCCAATAGCTGGCTAGTTACCGCACAGGACAGAAAAAGGTGTCGTGTTCTCGTTTCGAAGGCCAACACACATTTTGGGTCGCTGAGCCAACGAAGATTATTAAAAAAAACCCCCATAGGGTAGTGCTCATTGAAACACCTCTGCTGGGGGCTCTTCCAAATCGCCACAGTGCGCAAGAGTAACGTTCTTGTGAATCGCGGCGTACACGAGGCTAATGGTTGAAGGTTTTTTATTTTCATATGGCAGCCCTTTTATATTTGTCCACGAATCGCGCTTAGTACTTAATAATAACAGGTCTGCAGAGAACCTGCTCTTAAACGCGGACCAATCTTAATCCCTAACAATTATATTGCCGCGCAATAATGACTGCGCGTACGCAGTGACGTCAGAACTCGGCGCCCGCTCCCGTTAATGAGGAAGGAACGAACCTCGACCGGGATGTTGGCAATTAGCCGGATCATAACAAATCCCCGGGAAGCCATAATCAGGGCGCGAGGACACTGCAATTGGAATTACTCGATCGAAACGTCAGAACGGGTAACAGGAATGTTTCAGTTAAATAAAGGTTGACTATAAAGTACCTACAGTTTGTTAAAAGCATATCAATAACAAGCATACATAGCAGATAGCAATATCAGTATATTAATCATTTTTTTGTTTACTAATATATGGATTTGAAATTTCAAAACAGAAGTTCAAAAAATGAAAATTTCGAAAGACTGAACAGGTTATTAGTAGCTATCACTATTATCATTATACTTTCGCCAAATAATAATAGACTAGTCCTGTTAAATAATAATAATCCTCATCATCATATTTAAGACTTTAAGTCTTGTCGGTGAAGCCTCCTCCAATTTTCTCTATTCTCGGCCAGCTCTTTCACTTCTTTATAAGACACGACACCTACCCTTTCTAATATTTTTTTGTGTTTGAAATTGTAATGCTGCCATATAATTATACGACCTCTTTTTACGGTTCTATAGCCATTTTTAAATTGGTGAAGTACAGCAGAATGGCTAACGGCACACCTGATGGAAAGTCATTACTATCACCTATGGACTTCTGAACCACCAGAGGTGTTACCAACGTACTCACAAATTTTACAAATACAGAACTCTTACTGTATTATCATGTCTGTTCGTTTGTCTGTCCATATGTGTTTGTATGTCACGATCATATTTTTCTTGCAACTACTGAGTCTATATGGTTGAAATTTGATAGAAAAGTGAAATTATTTTACTTACTCCTTGGAAGATGGGACGGCCGCTTGCGTCAGAATGGACATGCTTCGACACTCTGGCATCGTTACATCTTCTAATGACTAAATCAGGGGCAGGCAACGCTGCTTTAACGGCTGAAGATCTCAAACGGCGCAAATATAGAAGGAACCCCCGCATAGCCCCCGGGAAGGAGCTATGTGGGGGTTGTAACAAGTTGAGTTGTGCATTTATGTTGGTTATCCCGTTGGATAGGGTGAGGCACCACTGGCGAGAACCCATGGCTCAATCGCCGTGAGGAAAGTACAAAATAAGACGACTAGATGTTGTACTCTTGCAGTATATTAATTTCTTTATTATTCCTAATTTAACTTAGACAATATAACAGAAACCTTATCGTTTACGTGATGTTCACACCAGTATTGTAATCAATATTAAATATTATATTTACACGTTTATGAGATTGGACAATTTTGATGATTTAAGACAAATGCCCTCTTATCGGCAGCTCTAACAGGATATCTGTTATCTGTATTTACATAGCATCACGTTCATGTGTTGACCATAGTCTTTAACTGTGCTAAATTAGACATCAATAAATTGGTGGATGAAACGTGACGCAACGGGTTACATATTCGTGCCGCTTGGAGAAGAAACTTTAAGGCCGTGAGGTTCATCGACAAAGAGTTTCTTCAAAGAAATTTATACTCTTTGACGCCACCCGTGATCAAAAGACTGGTTCGTATTTCGCGCAATGAATCAGCATTGACATATAGGGTAGCAATCCAGTCAGCCTCTGGGCACGCTTCCCCCTGGCAGCGATTTGTTACATAATAATTTATATTTATTTCTTTTTTAAGTTACTTTAGTCCAGTAAATAATCCTATGGTATATCTTTAATCAGATCTTGTTCAGACTTTTTTATTTAGTTCACAATAGATGGCGAAACATTAGCTTTTAAAGCAGTAAAAGGAAAACTTTCCATGGTTAAAAGTATTAGAACTATGAGTGAATATATTATTTATTATACATAAACCAATTACATATAGAACTATAAACTAGTGGTGATGTACAAAGGCGATATAACCTTAAAAGAGTTTTCTTACAGATTTATTTAACCTGTGCGTCTAGCGAGAGGGTAAAAACAAGAGGCAAGATTGTGTACACTCACTTGTTGAAAGTAACCCAATTCAAAACAAATTTGGATTTTATCTAACTACAATGTAAGAACCTTCACAAGCAACTTAGAAAGTGTGCACCTGCTTTCCAGTATACAGTTAAGAAATTGCTTCTTCGGAAGTCGACTCTCAATTCATTGATTAGAAATCACAAGGGCACCTGATCCCCCAATTCTTTAAAGATGTCCCAGAAATGTTGGTTCTGGCTTTTTCGGCGACGATTTTTTTTGTACGCTATTTTTCTAGGGGCATTATTTGAATTGGGCAGCTGAGCTTAGGCTAGAATTAACAAAGCATTTACAGCGAATTAAATATATAAAATGTGAGAAATGAGTTAGAGGAATTTTTGAGAAAATTGCTGACTGTATTTTAAAATAGAATCTTGCGGATACAATATTATAATCTTAGACCATTTATGTAGGTCTAACATTATAAACTAATACAATAGAGAATTTTTAGTCAATAATATAGTAATATAGTAAATCTACAGGGTTTGAGTTCGTACAACGAATTTAAAAAAGAGAGAAAATATTGCTGACTGTATTTTAAAATTGAAGTTGTTTTACTTCTATGTAAGACACGACAAGCACTTTTTCTTTTATTTGATCCATGAATGCTCGCCTTGGTCTTCCCTTCCCTCTCCTTGCTTCCCCTTTGCCTTCGATTAAGGTGCATAAGAAGGTGTCGTGTCGTAGCAAATGGCCAAACATCTTCCCCCTTCTTTCCTCCAGAGTTTTTAAGATTGTGCATTTCTCCTTTATCATATCCAGTACTTCTTCATTGGTCTTCTTTTCTTTCCAACTTTTTCTTTCCATGCGTCTCCAACACTACATTTAAATTGCTTCTAATCTATCTTATATATAAAAATCAATTGATGTTCGTTAGTCTCGCTAAAACTCGAGAACGGCTGGACTGATTTGGCTAATTTTGGTTTTGAATTATTTGTGGAAGTCCAGGGAAGGTTTATAAGTTGAGTAAATATGAAAAAAATGATTCTGAGGCGGTATTGAGGTTGCCGGGTCAGCTAGTATATTATAAACTAATACAATGGACAATTTTAAAGAATAATATAACAAATCTAGATTTCTTATATTAGCGGGTTTGAGATCGTTCAATGAATTTTAAAAAGATAAAAAATTCAGAGGCGCTAATTCGGACCAGCAGATTCCGAAAATGCAACTTTTAGAATCTTGTTTGACTGCAAGAACATCACGTGAAAACTACTGAACGGATTTAAATGAAACTCGACATAGTGCTATCTTATGAGCTACTTGCGATACTTTTTAGCCTGATTAATGACGTCTTTTCTGTGAGAGAAGATGAGAGACGAACATGACCAAAAAATGGCGCTGCGATCACATTTTATGGTACTGCTCTTCACTAACAAACATGTTGGCGTCGTGGCAATGCGAAATAAGTTTCGTTACCATATGCTAGTCTTAACTAAACCTATTTAATTAATATCAATTATAATGTATTCTACTTATACAGCCCATAAATGTCCTACTGCTCGGGCTCGGACCTCCCATTATACGTCAACGGACAGTATATCTGAAGGCGGCTCGACAAGCTTGACACATCGGTTATCTCGATGTCCAGGTTTCATCGCGATGTTTTCCTTCGCCATTAGCACGTGATGTAACAATGCACGTCAGAAAACTGCCTAAGAGGTGCATACTTTCCGGTCTGCATTCGAACCCGCGCCCTTTGGGTTTGGGACGCGTGCACTAACCATTAATCTACCACGGCTGTCTATTTGTAATCCCTTAAAACTATTAGTAGAATATTAAACCACTTCACCCACAGTCTTGTGGGTGAAGTGTCCAGAAGGCTACGTTACCTCTCTGGATCGCAGTAATAATCCGTTGTCCAACGCAGATATCATGCCTCTGGCTACTTGAAGCGGCAATTCTACATTTTAAGAGCTCTGCTAGTGACTTATTTTATTAGAACTAGCTGTTACTTGTGTCTTCATCCGTATTTATTTTGTTTTCTTTCCGAATAAAACAAAATTGCAACTATAAAGCATTAAGTTTAGTGAATTATGGATAATATATTTTTTAGAGTTACACTAAAAAGTCAATATCTGTATTGCTTTTTACTATCTCATTATAATATCGCGTATAGTACAATAAATTTATTTATAATATTATAAAATTCTAAAAATGCCGTATCTGTATACATTGAAACTATTAAAAAAAAACTGGAATACACTATATAAACGACGGAGAACACGATCCAATTTTTTTTAAAAATTTCTTGTCTGTTCGGGAGTCACTTAAAAAGTACAGAGCTGATTTCGATACGGTTTTCGCTGGTCGACAGCAAATTCTTAGACTTAAAATCTGCGCTACTTTTTATCCTGGGAATTCCACAGGAATTTTTCTAGGAATGATTTAAAATGGCCAAATAAAAAAATCGAATTCTTATGTGATTTTTTCACTTATTGATAGCAAATTTTATACAATAAATATGTGATATTTTTATCCCAGGAATCACGCGGGAATTTTCCCGGGAGCGGTTTGTAGTTGTACGGGTGCACAAAAATTAGCTTATTCAAGCACAGTTTTCACTAAAACGATACCTTACACTCTTTTATAAATACTGTGGTACTTTGTGTCCCGGATAGCCTATGGGAATTTCAAGTCAAGCGTGGACATCCTAGTGAAATTACATATATGTTGGTATTATGGACATGTGAAACAAATTATTAGTTTCATGCGTGAATGGCGTCAATGAGGGATGTTTTAAAATAGATGAAGAGTTGCATTTAAAGTGTGTTTCAGTTAAAATTCCAATTATCCTTATTATACTTTGAAGCTCGGTTAACTAGACTCGAAATGAGGCAGAGCAGTGTTTCTGTTACAACAAATAAGCGTTTTACCCTCAAATTGAATTACGCTTCGTCTAAGGGAAAACGTACAGTGACAAAATAGCACCGGCAACGTCGTTGTATTGATAGATGCTGCTCATAAGCTAATGCGTTTATTATACCATAATAAATAATAATTCAAAGTTTCACTAAATTATAGAAAAAAGAAGAATAAAGAAAAATATTTTATTTAGGACAAAAACTAAGTTAACGTAAATAGAAAGACAATGGAAACAAAGTAAGACCTAAATTGGACCCAGTCTCAGTATAATGCTAGTAGTATAATTATGGTAGTGTAATAATAAAAAGATAACCAAGCTCCAAACGTACGCTACGTTCACCCTTTACACCGGCCTACCTAAAGTGTAATAAGGGTTTAAGCTTTGTTTAAGTTTCGGGTTGAAGAGCTTTATTTATCATAAAAGAATTTATATAATTTATTTAAACTATGAGAATATTTATAAGTTACTGGAAATAAATTTTAAATTATAACGAGATAGAAAGCACAATTACTGAAATTGCAGGTAGTTTTGTTTTTTTTTATTGTACAAGCAAGTTCCTTCTAACCAAAAGAAACAGAGATCTAGGTTCCGTGGAAGTTTCATTGTGTAACTTGTAAGATTTTACTTGTTTATTTTTATAATGTAATTATTTTAATATAAGTAATGTCTTATCGTTTTCTGTTGTGTATTAATATATAAATACATTAATTAAATTAAGGGATAGACTTCGAAGCAATCGCATAAAATGCGATAACAGTAGATGACTTTTATTCAAAAATGTGGGGATTCGCGGTTTATGTGCTTAATAACACCTTTATGGTCCCTGGTTTTAAACATATATTACGTTAAATATATAGTTAGATACATTTACTGCTTATGTATAACTTCTTTTTTAAATAACTTTAAATATACATTATTTTCTTTCTTACTTAGATTCGCCACCGTGAAATATTTTTTATTTTGCCACTGTGAATTATAATGTAATTGAGGAACATATTTATACAGTTTATGAATTATACAATATAATTAGTTCAAATTAATAACAAAATATAATTGTTAAAAATATTTTAGTTTATAAACTAACTCATACAGCTTCTGTGGTGTACAATAATGCATTACTTTATTTTATAAAAATGATCATATATGTTTTATCTTTATTTATTATCTTCAAAGAATTAAACAAGTGTTCGTTTTTATGTAAATATTACTATAGATATATATGATTAAAAGTCGTGATAGCGTAATGGCTAGCGCTCGCGTCCTAAATTCAAATGGCGCGGGTTCAAATCCTGGCCGGAACGCATACACTTAGGCAGTTTTCTGACCTAATGTACATATTGTTACAATTACC
This sequence comes from Dendrolimus houi, assembly GCA_039645545.1. Taxonomy (NCBI): domain Eukaryota; kingdom Metazoa; phylum Arthropoda; class Insecta; order Lepidoptera; family Lasiocampidae; genus Dendrolimus; species Dendrolimus houi. Next base: position 22,483,038 of record CM077126.1, on the reverse strand, counting down.
ACGTGCTAATAACGGTAAAGGAAAACATCGTGATGAAACCTGCACATTGAGATAGCCGATTGTGTCAAACCTGCCAAGCTGTCTTGGACAAGCGTGGCGGGTCTACTGTCTGTTCTCTTATAGTGGGAAGCCCGAGCCCAGCAGTGGGACATTTATGGACTGTTATTATTATATGCAGTAATATGCATACAACTATTATGATGTAGTTGATTTATTTGAAATCCGACTGAGCCGCTCATGAATTTTGACTGTATGTTCTTTTCACTCGAACCGTACGAAACAAAAACACGGTGTGGCCAGTTTTAAAATTAAGTTCAATTTAGTTGAAACTGTGGCGTGCATTTCGCAAGACACTGTTTGTTTTTTAGGTTTCGCTCATTGCACTTAGGGAATATGTATGTTTTTGGTTGAAAAAATGCGGTTCAGTTCTGTGCCTTGTGTATGGAGAGTTTGAATAATAGCTGATATTGGGTTGTCTTAAGCCAAGCTATTCTGGAAGATAGTATAATTTCAACGTGATAAGGATTCTAAATTTACAGGAGGGAAAGTGAAGAACCGATTATATTGTAATGAAGCGTAGTGACATTTGACACATGAGGTTCTGTTTAGTCAACAGTTAAATAAACCAGTGAAAAGCTTTTATGAACGAAGGAAACAGTATAAAGGTTACCACCGAGGAATACGGTATCTAATAGATGACATACGCAGGATTGAATATGTGAAACAAGTAGAGAAGTGTTTCTAGAATAGCTCTCTAGTCATGTAGGTAGCGAAAGTAGTCAAGTTAACAATGCCTATTGTTTGTTACGAAGCCATGCTCAACTCATCCCGCTTCGATTAGTTGAGCATGTCTGACCTTCTCCACATATACAACTTGTAAACCTCAATAATTAAAGAAAAAATTCTATGGTTCCTTTTAATAAGGGTTAAATTACTTATGTATCAAGATACGCAATAAGTTATTCTGAGTTATCTATCTATATATATATATTCTTATATCTATAATATTGTTACGAGTCGCAGGACTCAAAATGCCGTTGGAATTATTATAGAGTTTATTAGAACTATACAAACACGTATAACACAGGTACAAATATAACTGAATACAACCAGTCCAAACGTAATTCACAATTCAATAACAAGCGCAAAGTCCGTCACTAAATAGATTACCGAATGTACACACGTCTTGCTTCGCTTGTGATTATCGCTCGATTGCTCATCTCTCCATTGGGGCTTTGCTTTATACGGCACAGGGGCAATATGTCTGCCTGGCCGCGTGGATCGAATTACTTAGAATCACACCTGGCTAATGACTACCATATAAGATTACAATACACAATGGGCTGTTTTTCTAATCACAAAGTAAACAAAAGAAGTCCAAATGCCGAAAAGGAAATCAAATGTCTACAGGTATGCAGGTGTGAATTTGTCTTTTTTCGGTGTCAGGTCGTAACACTATAATAAACTAGCTGACGCGGCGAACTTCGTACCGCCATATTTTCTGAATTCCTAAAAGACTTTGTTTCATGACACAAAAACAAAATCACCAAAATCGGTCCAGGTGATTAGGAGGATTCTAGAACCCGATCTCAGCGCCACCTACCGGTTCCATTGTGAATCTAAACCATCCGGGAACCCACTCAAACACACAAAAACAAAATCATCAAAATCGGTCCAGGTGATTAGGAGGATTATAGAACTCGATCTCAGCGCCACCTACCGGTTCTAATTGTGGATCTAAACCATCGGGGAACCCACTCAAACACACAAAAACAAAATCATCAAAATCGGTCCAGGTGCTTAGAAGGATTCTAGAACCCGATCTCAGCGCCACCTGCCGGTTCCAATTGTGATTCTAAACCACCCGGGGACCCATTCAAACACAAAACAAATTTCATCGAAATCGGTTAAGTCGTTCTCAGGTTATGCGCGTACATACATATCTACGATTCATTTTTATATATATAGATCTGTAAATGATTCGAGTTTGTACCTATATTGCGTTTAAATTTGTGAAAAAAAATCCAGGGAGTAATTGGGACCAGGAGATTCGGAAAATGTAATTTTTTAGAATTTTTGTCTGTCTGCCCAACCCTCTGTGTGTCTGTCCATCTGTCTGTCTGATAGAATATCACGTGAAAACTACTGAACGGATTGAAATGGGTCCGGATCGTAACTAGGATACTTTTTATTCCGATTTTCTGTGGGATAGACGAAAATAGTAAAAAAGATGGCGTTGCGGTTGCATCTTTTTAGAAACTACTAAACGTATACGAATGAAACTCGGCACAGAGGTGGCTTATATCCCGAGTTAACCCTTAGGATACTTTTTATCCCAATAAATCACATAGGTTCCGTGAAATAGACGGATTATCAAAATAGATGGCACTGCATTCGCGTTTTTTCAATACACTAACAAATAGCATTAATAATAAATTTGGCATAAGCGACATGTCATTCATTGTATTACCTTAAATCAGGTTGGCTTCGACTCACCTCTATGTTTTGCTGGGCAGTTGGCTAGACTATATGGACTTAGTTTCTTTGTTATTATTATATGCAATTATATTATACGTAAAAAACCGAATTAAGTTTTTATGTAGGTGACTAAAATAAAGCTACTAATATAGGTTTAACAAGCAGCGCAGCCGCGGGGGAAACTAGTCGTTTATATAATCACAGATTAAGTGAAATTACTCAATAAGACCCGCCCTAACCTTTTGATACGGGAGATTAGAAAATAATTATATTTTATCCCAAAAATAAGATATTCTCTGTAGCATTTGGATCTAAATTTACGCGAACGAAGTCGTTTAAAATGCTCTAGTATCTTTAAATATCGTGTATAAAATCGTGGACAGACTGTAGTTAGCTAATAAAAATATACAATTATACAGCTCAGGCGCCCTTATAGGCTCGTTTAATAACCCGATGACTGTATTAACCCCCACCCATGTTTGCCTAATAGAATAATGACCTGTCATATAATAAATTGAGAGATTTCCATACTCGATACGCTCTACGTTTATCATTTTAATACTGAAAAGTGCCCCAGGAGTATACCTCAATGATGTCGTTAGGAGAAAGTTTGTTTAGGAACTGATGGTTTAACGTTTTCACTGTAAATATTGATGGTGAACGAAATTGAGCTTTCTCACAGCGGGATAGAGTTGATTAAGAAGTTGTTTAGTGGTAAAATGAAGTTGGTATACATGAACGTAGTGTTGTGCAGTCACGAGTTGACTTACAATTTTATCAAAATTATGTTGGCTAAATAAAATATGCATAATTCTCAATTATGATTTATTTCTATTTTACATTAAGTTTGTGAGATTTTTTTATATTAAATACACAACACAATTTTAGCTTTGAATTTCTGTGTAAATCTTGTTTGCTGAAAATGCGATGTACAAATTCTCAAAATATGCTTATTTAAGACACGTGTAAGAAATATAAGTACGTCACTATTTCTTCAAATAAACTTTTTCTTTATTTCTTTTCGGTACGATATTAGGTCATTTAGAAACGGTGTCACAAAGGAAAGTCATTACGAATAGACAAGGAAAACTTAAAATATTAATTAATAAAAAACTGATGTCACGATCAACAATACCTATAATGTCCTAAATATATTTATAAATCAGTGTTTTTGGTTCTACAGGTCAGTGTTACAATCTTCCATAAGACCAAAGAATGACGTCACGTTACACAAAACAAAAACAGTTCAGTATTCATTTTTTTTGGGAATCTCGTAGCCGAACCCATGTTGGGAGATAATGGGAGAAATAAAGCTCATCGGAGAGGATTTCAGCGTGAAGAAAGCATATTTGGGACGACCGGTAGTCAGCGTCCGGTCGGCCGTCCCAAACATCGCTTGAAAGACAGAGTGGAAGCTAACTAAAGTGTAAAGTGGGTTGTTTAGTCGTAAGAGGCGACTAAACAACCCACAGCCAGGTGGTAGGGTATTTGCTCGACTGGATGGCGACCACCCCCGGTCTAGAGTATGCCGCCACAACAACCTTGTGTTGTGTTCCGACATCAGTGACCAGGTTCCAGTCTCCTTTAAGAGAGCAGCAGCGCATTTGTAGCACCTTCGGTGTTGCAAATGTCCATAGGCGACGGTAACCACTTTCCATCAAATGGGCCGTCTGCATGATTGCTGAACTCCTGCAATAAAAAAATAAAAAAAAAATAACTTGTGTGAGCTTCGTGCCGATAATTGGCAGGTAACTGCGCAGGACATGGAAAAACAGCATGTTCTCATTACGGAGGCCAAGACTCAAGACTGGGTCGCTGAGCCAACGGAGTAAGTAAGTAAGTAAGTATTCCATTTTTTTATTTTCAAATAAGCCAACAGGCATACGATCACTTGATGACAATAACAAGGATGTCTGCAACACAAAGGAAGCCGTTTTATACCTCTTTGGAATGTGTTAATGTCTTTTTTCACATGCAGAGTACGCGCTTCTGCCAAGTGTCGTATAAGTGTGGATGAAGTCCCAGACGCCAGCGAGCAGTGCGGTGGTAAAATAGAGATGTACGCACCAGCTCAAACAGTTCTTTACAGCAATGGAGAATATTTTTTTTTATCGTTAACTTACCCTCCCTATAAAAGCAAAAAGGGCGACACAAGCTTGACATGCCGTGTTATTAAATAGCAATACAAATGACCGGCTAGTAAGCAATGATTAGTAGTTTTGAAGCCGAATTGCCCTAATACACTGCTCTGATGACTCTATTTTAGATTTTTATACTTTTATGGACAGGCGCGGCCTAATAGAGATTGGAGTTGTACTAATAGCTAGTGTCATATGGGGAACTAGAGGCTATTCACGTTGATTCGCTCGTGTAAGCTGGCTACCAATAGGTTACGGGAGTTTTGGATTTTCAAAGAGAAACATTTTCTTGTTTCCATTTCTGTTTTATTATTTATATGTTACGGGCAATTTGATTAATCGGGCAGTATGTATATGGACCGATGATTATGAATAATGACCAAGAGCGTCGGTCAATTTGATAAATTTATTACTTCGGCCGGCCTATATTAATAATGCACAATGGCCCGTGGTTCATTTAAAAAAATCATGGTTTGAGATAACTTGAATTTATCACTTGTACCACCAGTATGAATACTTCCCGACTTCCAGCTGGGCAATGTGATAAATTCGGTTACCTTTCCATAAGAATTATGTAACTTTAATTCATTTAATGGTTTGGCACTTTTATTTATAATGAACAGATCCAATTTTTTTAATATAGGTTAAAAGGCTAAGACAGGAATGAAAGGAACCGCCTTAGTCTTCATGGGTATTTTTTAAAACTTCTGAAATTAACTTTATATCTCAAATTATAAATAAAAGTGCCATATTACTATACCGCAACCTCATTTAATAAACAAAAAACTACATTTCATCTATGTTTTATTATATCGCCCAAAACAAAATTTCATTAAAGTCAATTTATACCCAAATCCGAGAAGAAAGGGCGGCTAGACCACATATAGCAAACACACATTGACATAAAAACATTATATTAGTTTGGATAATTGAAGCATACACATATGCTATGTTATATTGAAAGGTCATTTATATATCGTCGGTGTTAGTGCAGGATTTGAATTTTATAATATTATAGATTATTATTATTATCCTACAGGAAATTCAATAAGCAATACACACAACCAATAAATGTAAACCTAATTACAAAAGTAAAATAAACAAATAAAATATGCGCACTAGTAAAAGTTTTTAATATACAGATTTTGAATAAAATGTTTATATTACCACTCTTTATGAAAAAAAGGGACAATCCACACCAGTGTAAACTCTTAATGAGCTTTCGCAGTATTTTTTTTTTTAAGTCTCAGCGAATACTATACGAAAACTCCCTCGATCTTGCAGAGATCCATAAACGATGATAACCGCTTATCATGAAGAGACAGTCTGCCAGTTTGCTAATCTGTAAAAATAAAACAAGCCATTTAACTAGGGCAATATTATATTTTTTTCTGAAAACTATTCCACCTTTGATGCTGTAAAGTGTAAAGCCATAAAAATAGGGGCTGGCTTTTGTAACATGTTAATCTGTTTGCCTATTTCCGCCAATAAAAAACAAAAGCGTCTACTATAGAAAAATTAAAAGCAAACTCATCAATAACACATTTCCGTGTGAATAAACTTGACTAATTAACACCAATCGTGGTTGGGATGCCCATAAAACAGTCGTGTGCCAGCAAACCAAACAATCGTTTGTTACATTATTCAATGAATTTTGAAAATACTGAGAACGGAATGACTATCGTTAAAAAATTTAAACGATCCTACCATTGGTAGAACTCACTCAGTTATTACGTGACTACAGCGTGATTTTTATAAATACTTTTTAGTGCATGCCTATATGAAGGTAGGTAACTGCAATACACAATTTTTGCTATATACTCGCATCTTTGAAAAGCAATGTAAATGTTGTTAATAAATAAAATGAATTTTTAGCCGATTTAAAAAGAGGAGGTTCTTAATTCGTTTGTATGTTCATTGCTCGATTTCGCCGTCGGTTGTGAACCAATTTCCAATTTTTTTCTTTTAATCGAAAGGTTATTTATTATACTTCCGAATTGGTCCCATTGTGACTAAGTCAGGATCTGATGAGTGGTTTCCAAGGAATTAGAGAAGCTCACGAAAATTGTTACCCAACTTCTTCATAACACGATATCTCCGTGATATTCAATTTTCATTTTTTTTTCTTTACTCGTACGTGTATACTCCCGAGATAGTCCCATGTTCACCAAGTCAAGATCTGATGAATGGATCACATCCCAGTGAAATCAAGAATAGCCCTTATTAAAGAATGCCGTGCACCGAAATTCTTGAAAAAAAGCTTGTATACGCGTGTAGGTATTATATTTTCTATAGGCGCTTAATTTTTTATACGCATGTTACGCGATTTCTTCGTCAATTGTAGATCGATTTTGAATTTTTTCTTTATTCGCAAGTATGTAAATTCCCGAGGCGGTTCCATAGTCACGAAATAAGGATCTGATAGGTGGATCCCAGAAAAATCGAGACTAACCCTTATTAAAAAAACGCCGAGAGCCTACATTTTTGCAAAAAAAGTTTATATACTACACGTGCCAGTATTACAGGCGCTTACCATCTTGAAGTCTGTGTTAAGTAAAACATAAAAATTAGTGTATTTTGTAAATTCACCAACTTGAAGATGCCTTGACTTGTAGAAAGAAGTCGGTTAAATAATTATTTTTTGTATTTTAGTGTGAAGTCGGTTTTGATTTTGTTATAAAAATATAAAAAAAAGAGAGAATTAGAAGTGATTACAATACTCCTCAAGTTTTTTATCATATTCCATTTGGACAAGTGACTTTTTTCTGTAAACATTTTTCTAAAATAATGTACAGTATCTACAATATAAATTTGTTTCTATAAAACATACTTAACATTACTAATAACGTCTCCGTTTGATATTTAAATGTAAAATAATATAAAGAAACAGAATAAAGTCTAAAAATAAAAGTAATTAAAATAAGAAAATGTATTACATTATTTGAGATGTGTAGGAAAATAAACTGTAGTCTATCTTTTTCTGTCGTTTTAATGTTTATGTACAAATCTATAATGTTATCAAATTGTAAACATGCAGTGTCTTTACATTGAAGCTATTTAAAAAATACAACTGGAGTAGATTGTATAAGCGATGGAGAACACGATGCATTTTTTAGATTTCTTGTCTGTTTGTCGGTTTGTCTGTTTGTTCGGGATTCACGTAAAAACTGAGCCGATTGCGATGTGATTTTCGCTGATCGACAGTAAATTCTTAGAGTTAAAATCCTTGCTACGTTTTATCCTAGGAATTCCACGGGAATTTTTCTGGGTATCATTTAAAATGGCCTGATTGAAAAAGAAATTGAATTCTTATGCGATTTTTTTCACTGATCGATAGCAAATATTATGTAATAAAATATGTCATACTTTTTATCCCGGGAACCTTGCGGGAATTTTCCCGGGAGCGATTTGAGGTTGTTCGGGTGCATAAAAATTTGCTTATTCTACACGGTTTCTACTAAAACTATAGACTAAATTATTTTTTACATGCTGCGATATTCATGCCCCGGGAAGCCCGCGGACGGTGTGGACGAAGTCGCGGGCATATCTTAGTATTTATATATAAGTAAGTATATTAAATGTATTTGCATCGCCCTTATGGTTGACTAAGATCTAACAGGGATAAGATTGTCTTAAAGAGACTGCGCGCTACGTAAGTAAGACGCTAGTTCATTAATTCAAATGTAAACTTTTTTTAATGTTCTGTAAGTCGCTAAGTTGTGTCGTCAACCATAAGCTTTTATACATCTTATCAATCTGAAGCAGATTAGATAATTTAAATTCGAGAATCGATAGTAGGGCTTAACTTTACTGTCTAGCATGCCTTAAACGCCTATTATGCTCGCAAAGTAAACAAGTTCCAGTACGATTTTAAGCACCAGTCACCCTATACCGGTTATTACAGGCAATATATCAAAATATTGTAAAACTGAGGGTAATTTCACCCCATTTACTGAGTACTTAGTCACAGAATAAACTTTATTAGGCCATACTCCCTGCTTTTAAAGGATTGTATGGTATCAGTAAAACATAATAAATGAACCGCTGCTAAACTGATAAAAACTTTTTATATGTGGAGTACAGGAGACAGGCTACCGGCCCACCTGATAGAAAGTGGTTACCATCGCCTATGGACTTTTGCAATACCAAAGGTTTTATCAACATATTGGACGCCTTGAAGGAATTTAATCAACTTAGCAATTTAAAAAAAGCTAGTAAACTGGCTTAGTGATTTAATACAATACTACCGGTATAAATGCGAAAGGAACTGTTTATAAAATACACAGCGCACATTCAGTTTAATGGACTAAAATGACAGCTGCCATTCGTCTTTTTCATATCGCAAGCTAGGAGCATAGTGTTGTAGTATGGCTCATTCATAAGTGAGATGCGTGAGTCAAATCTACAACTCACCACTGTGGTGTGTTGCATCAATGACTCGCACAACTCACTTAGGAATGAGCTATACTACAACACTATGCTCCAAGCTTGCAACATAAGAAAACGTCGATCACAGCTGTCATTTTAGTCCAGGTAATTAATAATCAGAGTATCGTATAAAATATAATTCAAAATGTGCCTGCATAACCCAAGCCCCAAATGGTAATAATAAACTTCCATTTGATTTCTATATTCATTCATTATAAATCAAATAGCATCCGCTTAATAAATTATAACCCTAGCTTGTAGTATCCTTATTATCACTACTATAAAATAAAATATTACCTACTCAACATTAAAGCAAAATGTAGATTAAACAGTTTTGCAAATTCAGTGTTGTTATCAAAATGTACTTCTTTATTATTTTAAAATTGTATTATGAGTTCAGAATGATAATGACTCAAGTATCAAGTACACATGCATTTAATGCTTGTAATTCACAATATCTACCTATATTTAATTTCTTAAATGATTATTAAGACTTTCTTTATATTATTTTTCGTTTTTATTAGTAGTAAATATTATTTTTAAGATATAAACTACAATAAAGGAAACTTAACTTATATAGTATTCTACCAATAATCTCTCAAGACTATAAGTTGAATACTGAGCCTAGGTCATCGAAGACAATGAGTAAGGTGAGAACCTTACTCATTGTCTTCGATTGTCTTCGAAGGCTGACAACGTTACCTCGCTGGATCGTCATACTGATCCATTGTTTAAGATAGGAACCAAACCTCCGATCTCCCGAAAAGTCAATTAGTCGTTTGATAGATCTTTATAGAAGTTCATGGCTTTTGCTAAAATATATAAAATTTTAGTAAAACAGCATTTTGCTTACCTAGTAACGAACATATACAGACCTACATAATGGAATTACAGGCGTGATGTAATATTTCAGTAACAAAAAATGAATAATGAGCAATTTCAACGCAACCCAGTCAATCCCTAGAGCGCGTCAGTCAAAGCGTACACTTTTAATAATACTTAGACAAAGTTACGTTTTTTTACTTGTTTCGTCGCCCTGCATTCCCTCAGGACTCGATAATGAGCAGCTATTTTTTTGTCAACTGACAGACAACAACGGCTCACGCATAAATTGTTTATTTTTTAATTAAACCCCTTGGTGCTGGCATGGGCTGGATTGATAGATTAGCTTGGGAGCGGTTCGTTTTGACAAAGACTTGGTTGTATTCTGAGCAATATTATAAAGTCATGAGAACCATAATCATCATCATCGGAGCGTGAAATCCCGGTTGCGTTCGCAACGTTCTCTCCGGCGCCCAGGGTTCGCTTTCCTACTTTTTCTACTCCACTTCGCGCGGTCTTCAGCATCTCCCGTTTTGAGATAATTGGTACGCGTGTCATCCTTCACAACGTCAAGCCAGTATTTCATGGGCGTCCCCTTCGACCGGGACCTGGCGGAGGCAGCATGGCTAGATATTTCCCATGGCGGCATGGCTAGATATAATTAGCCAGTCTCCGCAAAACGTGAACATACCACCGTAAGCGACTCCCTTGCAGTTTGTCTGCTATGTCACGGACATGAATGACTGCCGCGGATGCGGGAGTATCTGACGCGGTCTTTCCGCGTGACTCCACACATCCATCGCAACATATTCAAAGTTCATATGAGAATATGAAAACCATAGTAGCCTAATGCTGACATTTGAGGGATCAACTAAATTGAATCGATTTGGTTGAAAGGCACAGAACTGAAAGGACATGAAAGTTGTCAATGACATTGAATGATTTAAGTTTATATTGATCACTTTGGTTTATTCATCCAAATTGAAAGACATTTTTATTCGTGCAGAAACGTCGTAACAAGCGACAAAACAACCCGCAGCCAGGTGGTGGGGTATTTGCTCGCCTGGATGGCTACCACCCCTGGTTCAGATTATGCCGCCATAACAACCTTGAGTTGCGTTAAAAGAGCAGCATTTGTAGCACCTTTGGTGTTGGCAAATGTCCATAGGCGATAATAACTGCTTTTCATCAGGTGGGCCGTCTGCTTGTCTGCTGAAGTCATGCTATAAAAAAATAAGACAAATGAATCGTCTAATATTGGCTTTAGATTTTGTAATTAAGAGTTTTAGCTCTATTTTGTTTGTCTAAGTTCGAGCCTAAAATGCATTTTTTTTATAGCAGGAGTTCAGAAGACAGGCAGATGGCCCACTTGATGGAAAGCGGTTACCATCGCCTATTGACATTTGCAACACCAAAGGTGCTACAAATGCGCTGCTACTTTCTTAAGGAAGACTGGAACTTGATCACGGATGCCGGCCGGAACACAACTCAAGGTTGTTATGGCGACAGACTTTAGACCAGGGGTGGTAGCCATCCAGTCGGGCAAATGCTTTACCACCTGGCTGTGGGTTGTTTTGTCGCCTCTTACGAAAGGCCGCCCAGCCGCAGGAAATTGTATTCTTTCTCCGTTCCTGCACGGATAAAAAATTTCTAATCTACTAGCAACATTTCTAACAAGTCTGTGATTCTGCTTTGACATATGATGTAAACAAAAGTACAGGTGCTCGTGATATTTCTTGTTTCATGTTAACAGTGATTGTAATACATGAAAAGTATAAAATTATTTTATATATGCTTTACTTATATGGTATTTTTAATCAATTTTCAGAAGGAGTAGGTTCTCAATTCCCTTTCTTTTTCTAACTTATGTAGTATGTTTTTTTTTGTATATTTGTCACGCGATTTCTCCGTCAATTGTGAACCGAGAGAGCAATCCTCGAATATTATAGGCACGTACAACATATTATTTCATATATTTTTGTATATAAAGGCTATTGAAGTATTTGCATAACTAAAAGTAGAAAATAAAAACTTTTATCAGAAAACAAATCGGACTTCAAAAGTAACTACAAAAGTAAAAAATAAATATTTTTATAACAACTTGAAGTCGGCGCCACGTAAAAAATAAAATACAACAACAAATCTGCAAAATGCCCAGACTTCGAGATGTTATAGATGTTTAACGAAAACTGGCCTGTATAAGACACGTTAAGTAATGTTACGACCGACAAAGACAAATTCACACCTGCATACCTGTTTTGCAGGTTTTATTACTTTTCGGCTTTTGGACTTCTTTTGTCTTTGTGTTTAAAATTTGTGATTAGAAAAATAATTGTGTATTGTAATATTTTATGGTAGTCATTAGCCAGGTGTGATTCTAAGAAATTCGGTCCGCGCGGTCAGGTAGACATGTTGCATTTGTGCAGCATAAAGCAATGCCCCAATGAAGAGATCGTCAGAGCAAGACTTGTGTACATTCGGTAATCTATTTAGTGACGGACTTTGCGCGTGTTGTTGAATCGTGCATTACGTTTGGTCTGGTTGTGTTCAGTTATATTTGTACCTGTTTTAAACGTGTTTGTATAGTTCTAATAAATTCTATAGTAATTCCAACGGCCTTTTTAATTCGAATCCTGCAACTCGTAACAGTAATTTTAAAATTATGTGTTTTTTAGGATTCCGTAGCCACTGTGAAACCCTATACTATCTTAATGTATATAGTAGATAATAGTTGTTAATTAACAGACTAGTTCTATAATTATTCTGGATTTTTAGATCATAGAAAATAAATCTTTAAGAGATTTTTAATGTTTGGTTTGGTGTTGATAGCCCATATCATTAACTAGCCCTAGATTTGGAACATTAATCAACGTAAGTAGTCAACGACATGTGTTAACACGCAAAATTAACATCAAGGGATGTAAGTGTTAAAGATACGATGAAAGCGGAATTCTCTGTTATATTTTATATTACTTGTCAAGTGTTGGCATCCTAAAATATATTATGCAGTTGATATGTGTTTATAGATGTCGTGAAACTATAGTTGAATGGATGAATGAAAACTCTTTATTGTTCACCATAACTTAAACCTAGACATTTAATATAAATACATTTCCATTAGAACAATGGGCGGCCTTATCGCTTATAGCGATCTCTTCCAGGCAACCCGGTATCCAAGGAGACATTACAAGAAAAATTAAATAATATTTGGTGGTTTAACTAAATTAAAACTAATCGTGATTAAAGAAAAAAACTAATATAGATATACATATACATAATTAAATATATATTAGATTATAATAATATAAATTACATATATTTACATGCGAAGAATAATACAATTCCATTTACTGCAACAATTTTATTTAATGGACAAATAATAGTCAATGATAAAGTGTTTGAATGTAGAAATTGATGTAGTTTGTCTGATTTTCAAGGGGAGGGAACACAGGCAAACAGCCTGTACGGAAAAAGAGTTTCCTACAAAGGACGAAGTGTGTTTAGGTATCGTTAGCAGAAGATTTTCATTTGAGCGCAAATTACAGGAATGAGATTGAGAGAGGAAACTAAAAAGTTCCTTTAAATATGGGGGAATACAGGGATTGAAAAGGATATTGTGCAGAAGTGAGAGTAAGTGAACATTCCGGTGAAGGCGAATTGGCACCCATTTAATCTTATTACGAAATTTGGAGATATGGTCATATTTACGCAACCCAAATATGAACTGGACACAAACATTTTGAAGGCGTTCAAGCTTATCTAGTTGTTCTAATTCATTTTAATTAATGTCTACATAGCAAACATCAGCATAATCTTAGTAGCAGTAGGTAGGAAATTCTTCAGTCTTCTTAGTGAAACATATGACACGAAAAGTTTCCGACTGATTTCAGTCAGGTGAGACCGCCAAGACAGTTCTCTGTCAATGATAATTCCTAAATTTTTGTAGTAATTACGCATATAATAATGTCACAATTTATTAGATTATATGAAACTATGTAATTCGTGGTAGCGTAATGGCTAGCGCACGCGTACCGAATTTAAAGGGCGCGGCTTCGAATCCTGGCCGGGACGCTAGCACCATTTGGGTAGTTTTCTGACCTAATATGCCTATTATTACAATTACCACATGCTAACAACGGTGAAGGAAAACATCGAAATGAAGCCTGCACGTCGAGATAACTATGTGTCAAACCTGTCAACCTACCTTGGACAAACATGGCGGGTATACTGTCCGTTCTCTTACAGTGGGAGGCCCGAACCCAGCAGTGGGTCGTTTATGGGCTGTATTATTATTATTATATGCAAGAAGTTGTATACTATGTATAACTTTACCAGTTATGAAAATAAGTTGTTAATATTTTGAAAACCTTGTTCTCGCGAACATTCGCTGTATAGATGGCGCTCGTACTTGATATACCGACCATTTACGGAAAGCGGTTGGTTTTGGCGCCAGAATATAAAAACGGCTAGTGTTTGTTGGGAAAGATTAGTCGATCACTATCTATGTACCAGTAAAGGTCAAAGTGAAGTGTAAAGTCGATGATTGTTAGAATTGTGTTTAGATATGGAAAGTGAGTAAAAGTTTTGATATCGTCCATTGTATTTTTCTGGAGCTCAGCTTCCCACACAATGGTGTCATAGCATTAATCGAATATCCAAATGAAGCTATTATCCGTGCAGGAACGGAGAAAGAATACTAATTCCTGCGTTAACCGCTTTCCATGAGGTGGGCCGTCTGCCTATCTGCTGAACTCACACAATAAACAAAATAAGAAAAACTACATACTGTTTCGAAATAAAAGGTATCCTATATTCGTCCCGATATTGAGAGTACAGAAATACCAAATATCATAACAACCAATCGATTCAGGTTCGATCGTATGACTTTGAATATCATGCAGGGTTTCCAGATTGACTTTTGGAGAATTTCAGTTCATGTTTACAGCCCAGACACGTTTTTTTTCCTAACCCCAAATTCCTTTAACTCCAAAAAAAAAAAATTAAATCTAAACCTTCCTAATCTGGGGACCCTGATCCCACAAAACCAAAGCTTCCCCATTTTTCTAGGATAGCAAGTATCCTCTTTTAATGCTTGTTAACTGTATAAATTACACATCAAATATTATGTAAATCGATTCATTCCTAAGGACGTGTAATAAAAGAACAATTATAAATCACCTTTCTTGATATTAAAAAAACATCAACATTACAATTCGAACGTTCAAGTTAAGCACTTTATAAGAAAAGTTATTTCCATTCAACAATATTATTGACAATGAGAACAAGCTAGAACTCACCATACCCTTTAAAAGTAATTGATTTAAAGAACAATAACACTAATACGCTTTTACAGCATTTTTACAGCTTTTACATGTTACAGCCACAAAGCTCAATCTATTCGCTATAAAAATAACAACGATAAACTGTAAAAATGATGTACGGTTAGTTGAAGAGAATGGCCAATTTTAGGTAGGTGACAAATTTCATCGCATATAATCGTAATGAGTCGTAGGAAATTGTGTTTTAAACAGTACATGCTAAAAATTATAATGCTGTTATAGGACTTACGATAAACACTAGTATAGAAAAGTTTTAAAAATCATTACATGATTAAAAAATTTGCTTTCCTTACACTATTGTTACAAATTGTCCGTGAACTTCTGATACCTAACCTAAGCTAACTAGCATTTTTTGCGCTAAACTCTATTTTGATGCCATCTTTTAGCAAATGTCAGAATAATTTGTTTTTATGTCTCCCTCTTGTAAAATTTTGTTTGGAGTACTTAGAAGATTAACTATCTTTTTTTAAATATCCACAGGTAGCATAACATTCAAACATATGTTATGTTAAATGTAATCATTCAACATGTAATTAAAAATGACTGTGCAAGACCAAGGCATTTCCTGAACTAGTTTTGCAGAAATGAAAAACCTAGTGTAAAGAAATTACAAATTATGACATTCCAAATTAAGCTTCGGTAGGTATTTTGTAAAAACAGAAACTATAAAATTGTTATGTCCATTTATCCGTCCGTCTATGTATGTCACAATCATTTTTCACAAAAAGTATTTGGTATATAATACACATGTAAGTAAGAAAGGTAAAAAATATGTGTTAATTAATTCATGCTTGTTTTGCATTGATATTATACTATTATTATAATTTCTAGCGAAGAACGTGGTGACTGCTGTTCATGTACTTACATTACAAGGATTAACACACAATTGATTCTTTACAACGACAAATCAATTGTTTTTATTTTCTAAGGAGATTTGGCAAACCCCGATTTAACGGAATACCAAATAAAATGAATAGGCATATCACCAAATATTTGCGCAAGCTAACCCACAGTCCGGACAAAGGACGCTGGAGGACTGGACAGGGGTTTTAGTAGGTATCCCTAACTGCGGCGTGGCAATAGCACTTCACACGTGAGGTGCTAGTGCCACCCCGACCTGGCGAATCCCACGCACGGGTCGCGATTTCCCCCCCTCACGCAGCCTAAGGTCCTCAGAGGATTCCTCCTGTATAAAAAAGGTATATTAAATGTGTATCGCCCTTAATAGGGTTTTAGACGCGAACGTTAACTTTAATTAAGTGGCTGTAAAAATAATTATCCAATCGTGCTTTTTAGTTAGGAAATTAAAAAAAACGTCGGTCGCCCGTAGCGATTGCGTAGAAAACAATAAAAATCCAAACCGACCGATGGGCTGTTGATTGAGAAAGATTAACTTCTGTGAGAACTGTTTCAACGCAATTAAGGGGTCTTTTACAATTTACGTTTGATTAAAATTTGTAAAGGAAGTAAGAGCATGTGAAATGTTTAAATTTATTATTATTCATTACTTACAGGTCCTTGCGGAAGATCAGCGCTGGTTGTGAAACCAGCATTATGTTGAGCATGGGCCTTTTTAGGACACCATAATTGATGTTATGTTACCATTTTGTCTTTTTGTACTTGTCCTAAATAAACATATTTATTTCTTCCTTCTTTCTATTTGTAAATAATTTTAAAACTAAGATTTTTTTATTATTAGTATCTACACCTTTTTCTAATCTTAAAACAAATTCAAATGAAATTAGTATTAAAGAGATGATGATGAGCTGATAATAGGGAATAGCCCAAGCAATGCTGGCTTGACCGTTTCGTACCATTCGTACCAATAATCTCAAATGCTGAAGACTACGCAACGTGGAGAAAAAAAGCAGGAAAGCGGACCCTGGGCTTCGAAGCGAACACAACCGAGATTTAACGTTCGGGTGACGATGATAACGATAAGCTGACGATCAAGACAGACATTGGGATAAAAGTATGAAATTATGTTGTTTTGTTTTGTCACCGGTTTTTAATCAATGTTTCATGCTCTGGCAGTCTGTGAAAGTTTGGTTCAAAGATTCTATTAAACTTAATATTAGAAAGTTCACTTCTGTCGTTCAATTTGTATGGATCAACCAAAGAGATCCATATAAACATAAGCGTGAATCATTCCATGTCATTAAAAACCTTTATATCTTTTCAGTCCTTTCAGCCAAATTGAATCAATTTTGTTGAATCGTCTAATATCATCATTACACTAATTACAGGTCAAGCTGAGTGAGAGGGTGTTAAAAAGAATTTTCTAGAAAATATTAATAATAGGATCTTCGGCTGTAAAAGACCTCATTCGATCGTCACATGACTCACTCATTAGACCCAAGCTGTGCTTTAATCAGTGGGAATAACATGTAATTAGTTGATCCGAAGCGGGCAACAACTTTCTAGTCGGAAGGTCTTTGACTAGTTTAGTGAATGAGTGATTCAACGAGTGAATTGGCAGAAATTAAAGAGTAAACCTAATTCTTAATATATAGATGTAACTGGCATTGTTATATCAGTTTTAATAATAAATATATTAGAAAAAGTGTGTGTGCAGTTCACACGCAGTAGAGGTAAAACAAAGTGTGACAAGGGGTGGGAAGGATCCTAAATTTCGTGACGTCACATTTCATATATTATTTCATTATAATATATTTAAGCTTTAAAACACAAAATTTGAAGTATTGACGAAAAGCTTCAAAACATTTCCAACTCTATTTATATGAACATAATGTTTAAATTATTAAATATAATGTATTCTATCTCATTCTCTCGCAGGCTTAGTACTTACTATAGATTTATGTATTTATCTCTTTTTAGTGTCTTCTTTTTCATTTCATCGAGATTCAAATCATGGTTCTAAAGAAGTTTCACTTCAAAAATAACCGATATCAAAATAATACAATAGGTTACTATTACAAATAAGAAATAATGTTTTCTACAAAAATTTTATGTTAAGGTTTTTTTTTGTTTAGTTGCATAAGTTCAGCAAACAGACAGACTGTCCACCTGATAGAAAGCGGTTATCATCGCCTATGGATACTTATCACACCAAAGGTGCTATCAATGTGCTGTCGCTCACAAAAGCGAGACCTGGCCACTAATGCTGGAACACAACTCAAGGTTGTTATGGCGGCATACCCTAGACTAGGGGTGGTAGCCCTAGTCTAGGGCATGTCTATTTTCCCATCCCATCTAGACGGGAAAATAGACTAACACCTACCTGTGGGTTGTTTTATCGCCTCTTACGACAGGCCACCCGGCCGCAGGAAATTGTATTCATTCTCCGTTCCTGCATGGATAAAATCTTTTTTAATCTGTTTCTGACACGGTACGTCAACTTCATCGTACCCTAATCTGACTTACTCAAAGAATATTGTGACAAATGGTAATCACTGATTAATACTCCTGCTAACCACTCAGCCCTTGAGGTATTTCAGATGTGGGAATGATGCTACATCTGACAAACGTTTGTATAACACCAATATACATAATTAGTAGTGCAGTTTGGTGAAACTATTTTCCTAATTAGATACGCAAAATGTTTCATATAATTTAGAATCGGTTTATAAATAAGAAAGTTATGTGTAAAAATACATAAAAAATAATAACTTACATAAATATACAGACAGATAATTTGAGAACTTCATTCCTTTTAATTTTTGGTTACATAATGATTATTTTGATATATTTTAATTGCAGAGGCTAAATTGACAATTGCAAATGTCACTTGTTCCAAAATGAATACATTATTATTAGTTTTGACATTTGGGAATTGTTATTTTTGTCACTGCAATTGAAAACAGTATCATATAATACATTACAGTTTGCCCCGCGGCTGCACCGCGTACTAAACCCTAGACAGTAGCTTTATTTTACATACACTTAAACATAATTCGGATTTTACATTTCATAATAACAAAGAAACTAAGTCCAAATAGTCTAGACAACTGCCCAGCAAAACATAAAGACGATTCAAAGCCAACCTGATTTGAAGTAATACAACGAAAGACATATTGTTTACGACAACGTAGGTATTTGTTGGTTAATTGAAAAACGCGATTGCAGCGCCATCTATTTAGTCAATCCGTCTATTATATGGAAACTATATAATGTATCGGGTTAATAAATGTCCTAAGTGTTTATTCGGGATATAATCCATCTCTCTGTCGAGTTTCGTTCATATACGTTATATGGTTTTCAAAAAGGGTGCGATGGCAGCGCCATCTTTTTCGATATTGTCGTCCATCCCGCGGAAACGACGTCATTTATCGGGATAAAAAGTATCCCAAGTTACGCCCCGGGATATGAGCTCACTCTGTGTCGAGTTTCATTTAAATCCGTTCAATATTTTCACGTGATGCTCTGTCAGACAGACAGAAAGATAGACACACAGACAGACATAAAAAATTCTAAAAATTGCATTTTCGGAAACTCCTTCATCATTTACAAATTTATTATAGTATAGATAGATACTATATTGTTTGTACTATATTCACAATATTTATTCGTTTCCAACTTCATTGTACAGGGTGACGTTCCACTTATCCTTTACACATAACTTACTTAACAACGCTTCATGCTAATCAAAATGGCTCAGTCGATGGTTTCATCAAGTATCCTGTTAATAAGCAATCTGATGCGTCACAATAATTAACTAAATAATCAGTTTTAAGTGATAGTAATGACATGCGGGTCGGGCTGAGTCCCAATAGTGTTTGCTTTTTGTTCAAAGAGCGTTCACCCTCTTAATTGTTAAGTCATTAAGATAATGCCTTGATTTCATTAAAGTCTGATGTTAGCGAAAAGACTCTGAAAGTTTTGTAATATTTCACCTGTACAGGAAGTCAGGAGTGCAGGAATAATACTAACGATTGAGGCGGATTGAGCTGTCGTAAGAGGCGAGAAAACGACCAACATCCATTTCAATTCGAATCAAATTTTTATCCAAATAAGTTCCACTGGAGAACGTAAATTTTAGATCATATACTTACTTATAAGTTAAAATTTAAATTTACTTCCTATTCTATATACGCCGCTTCGCAACGTGTTATCGCTGTTTAAGGAGAAGAAGAGGTAAGCAACTCCCCAGCAACTCAAGATTGTTATGACAGCATACTCTAGACCACTGACTAAGGATGGTAGTCATCCCGACCGGCAAATACCTTACCACCTGGCTGTGGGTTGTTTTGTTGCCTCTTACGACAGGCCGCCTGGCCGCAGGAAATTGTATTCTTTCTCCGTTTCTGCACGGATGTTTGTTTGGATGGCTTCTATTCCGGGTATAAAAATATGTCGCCATAACAGCCTTGAGTTGTATTTCGGAGTTTCAGCCAGCTTTCAGTCCCCCATTCGAGCCAGCAGCGCATTGGTAGCACCTTTGGTGTTTAAATGTCGATAGACGACGGTAACCGCTTTCCATCGGGTGGTTCGTCAGCGCTATACTCCAGCAATAAAATAATCTTATATAATAGCCAAATCACGAATGCCTATTTCAAATATAATATATTAATTATAATATAATATAAAAATAACCTGCAAAGAAGTTTTACTTCGTAAATGTGTATACGAACACACGCACACTGTTTTATTTTTGGTTTGCCATTGACTTTACAAGTATTCAACTCGCATGACATAGAGCTCTTAATATTATAAACATATCCCAGAAAATATGACCGAAAAATACGGATTCGTAGTTTATGCAGGCAAAGCCATATAATAAAGTATAATAAAACTACAGCGCGATAATGTATTTGATTTTTATTATTCCAACGTTTCGGCCACTTTTCAGTAGCTGTCATCACGAAAACCAAAGATGTCAAGTTTTAATGAGTATTGTTAAAAATTATTTAACCTACCACCAACTTATTCATTTTTATTATCTATGTAGCGAAAACTTAGAAAAAAAAATAAAGTAACAAATTGAGAGAAACATAATGGCCCCCTCTTATTTAAAAATATGGGTTTCCATCATCAATCATATTGTTCAATAGTTCACCTTTCATGCAGTTTAAAGTTGGCACAGTACCAGCATTAGACAATGGGGATCCGCGGTGAGTTAACGATTTATTAATTACGAACTTGTGTGCTGCATCCTGTATTTGTCATAGATTAATAGTAGGTAAAATATGTAGAAAGCGTCTAGTTTCTACACACGTTTTTATTAATTTGACTTCTATATATGTATGTAACACAGTGTTTCAATCTCATGTTCACTGACTTCCACAAGTCTGATTAGTTTGAAAATTTGAACACGTACTAATAATGAGAAGGTTCAAAAAGGATAAATCTTTTGAACTGGTGTTCAAAAAAAACTTTAGTTAAAGCTAAAGTGCAGTGTAATGTGTTTATTAGAAATAAAAAACACATGAACAAAGCGTTGTCGCCTTAATAGAGATAATAAGGAGCTAATAAGCTAGCGGATGCTTCCTTAGTGTGAATAATTTTAGCTAGTTTAGATTATATTTAAATTATCTACTAGAATTTTTAGATTAGACGATGATATAAATGTGATTTTATTAAAGAATGACAATATAATAATTCCATAACTCTCTCCTCATGCCATGAACTGGCTCATCGGGATAAAAATAATACAAATTTCAATTTAAATACATACATATATATTTAACCTGTAAATATTGTTATTTATGTTTAATCAGTAAATATTCTTGTTTATCGAAACTTGAGTGTTTGATTGCAGTTACTATTAGAAATTAAATTATAGTTTTAAAAAACACACCCTAATATAACAGACCGCATTAAAAAGTAATAAATAATAATTTTTAAGTATGAGAATTTTGTTCTACAGTGGTAGAAATTCTACTATATGCATCTAATTAAATCTTTTCTAATACCTGGAAGAGATCGATTTAAGCTATTCGCTTATTGTGTTATCAAAAAATTATAAGCTTTTAAACTTGCATATCAATTAATCATCCAGTATAATCTATATAATATATATCATAATAGTCAAGTGTCATCTATCTGTGTGTACAACAAACGAACACTGAAACTATTACTTTCAGTCACCTCTGCCGTTTGCTTAATCTGTGGCAAGTTGCGTGTGCGCATGCGGGCCCCGCCGTTATCTGTTCCGATCTGGCGTCCAATTGGTAAAAAGGCCCCACGTCCACTACACATCAGTAAATTGCTAAAAACGGTTAATTTTGATTCCCGTGTTTACGATTCTTAGATTAAAAGATTGCTCTTTTTACGAATGCGGGCTATTGGATTTTTATTGTGTTTTTATTTTAATTTTATTTAGTTTAATGTGCTGTTTTTTGGAAATAACTACAACCATACTGTACAACAGATTGATACGTCTAATTTTTGGTTATCTATCTATAATATTGTTACGAGTTACGGGACTCGAATTGAAATGTCGTTGGAAGTACTATAGAATTTACTAGAACTATACAAACGTACGTATAACATAGGTACAAATATAACTGGATACAACCAGTACAAACTTGATGCACGATTTAATAACACGCGCCAAGTCCATTACTATATAGCTCATCGAATGTACACACGTCTTGCTCGTATCATATCGTCCCTTGACTGCATCTCCCCTCCGTTCGGGCATTGTTTTATACTAACTATACAATAAAACAATCGACCGCGTGGACTGGATCTTCCAAGAACTACACCTGGCTAACGACCATCATAAAGGATTACAATACACTATAGGCGGCTTTTCTAATTACAAAATTTAAACACAAAGTATACAAAAGAACTCCAAATGCAAGCTGGTAATAAACTGTGCTTTATGGCCGGCAGGTGTGCATTCACTTTTGTCGGCGTGCTTCGTGGAATTTTGGCTAAGTTGTAACAATATTATAGAATTGTAAAAGTGTAGTATTTTGTGTCTTACATGTTTTGTGTTTGTCTGTTTGTTCGGGATTCACGCAAAAACTAGGTACCGATTTCGATGCGGTTTTCACTCATCGATAGTAAATTCCCGGACTTAAAATCTGCAGTAATTTATATCCCGACAATCCGACGGGAGTTTTTTGAGAGAAGTTTATAGTGGCCAGGTCGAAAAATATTGATTCCGATGCCAAATGTTCACTGATCGATAAAATCTTTAGTAAATTGATTGTGGCTGTATGCTTTTACTAACATTACTTATCTCGAGTTTTTACGGGGATTTCCTGGTTTCATGTATTTTAATACTAGAAAAATCCATTACCCTGCTGAAAATGTAATAATGTAATTTTTGTTACTTGTCCTACGTTGGCGAAGTCGCTGGCAAATACTAGTTTATTATAATACTATATTGGTACATTATTTCTAAATCCATATTTTTATTTTACTGAAATAGGAATAATAGTTCCTGTTAGAAACGGAATTTAGAAACGGAACGTTAGTTCAACATGGGTGAAAATCATTTACTTTCGTTACTATACATATCCAGGATCATTAAAAACGTCATTTTCTTATATATAAAAACAAATTAAAAATAAAGAGAGTTCGTAATAGTTCCCATTTACCAAATACGGCCAGATCAGCCGGATCGGCGGCGGAAACTGCTGAATCACTCAAGCCGCGCAAATATATAGGTAAAACTCAATGAGATTTGTTTATTTGTGTTGTTTGCTGTTGTGACGCTTGGATCGTGGAGTCCTGGGGCCATGAGCCTCTACAAAGAGCGATTAAAACGACTCATCAACTTTTCAGATGATCACAGGGCTGTTGCCTATATCGGACAACCGAATAGTATGGCTAGGGAGGAAACGTAGAAAGTCTTCTGGCCACCTTACCCATAGAACACGGTGACCGAAGCTCATTATTCTATATTATAGTCTTATAGGTAGCATACAATATAACTAAATTAAGTTTTCTTTATTATATTAGTTTATAATGTCCTAGAATAAACGTTTGTATATACATACATACCCCACTTGCGACGATCCTGACAAACAACTTTCGCTTCATCTACTTTCATTAAACTCTTCATATATGCATGTTTATTTGGTATGCTTTTTACCTGACCTCGTTTTAACAATTCTGTTATTTGATCACGATGTGTACGTCGTGGTCTACCGGTACCAACTCTATCATTCACAATACCGTCATACACATAAACGTTTGTAATGTTAAAATTGTAAAGAACAAGTTCCTTTTTTACTAAATTATTAGGTATAATATGACTTAGTATTATTCGTACAGCTTATTACAGAGATAAACATGCTGCGGAATGAATATGTAGAATGATGCGGAAAGCGTTACCTGGAATTTCGGCATCTGTGGAAGCCTTCACATCATTGATATGTGATAACATCACATCCATGATTAATGAGCAGAACAAATGTTTTGTTCTAACAGCTATGCCTGGTTCAGAGATAGTAAATACTTATGATTAAACCGTCTTAACGAGTATTATGTGAGCCAGTAGTCTTACAATCAGTCCGAAGTGATAATAAAACAGATACATATACCTAGATGCTTCGCGAATACTTTAAAAAAATACATATCTGTTGGTGAAACCAAAAACATTTCCATTCAATTTTTTATATTTATCTGGAATTTACCAAAAGTCCTATTGAATATTTGTAAACGAAAAATGAAATGAAAATATCTATATTAAATTAAGCAAACATTAATAAATACACTGACTGTCTAACCCTACCGATGCGAACGGTACAAATTAGACCCCCGAAAAAAAATTCAATATCCCTCCAGTGGGCGCCGATCGGCAATATCAATGACGTTTAACCCTAAACATAATCGAGTCTGAATCGAAACTACCTCGGGGACATCGGGGCTTGTAAAATTGCCAAGTATTTTTTGCGATGGAATTGCTCCCTTGCTTTAAAATGTGGGGTCGTTTTTCCCCCGGGCTGTTAAGGGTTACGCAACATCGCGCCCCCGGGTGGCGGTTTTCGGAAACGCCCGTATAGGATAATACCTGTAAATATTAGATTATTGTAGGTACGCTGGCAAACACCGTCGTGCAACGTATTTATTTTAAAATTGGAAGTTTTCGCTGTATACTTTCATTTTGATTTTTCGTTTATGTCAGCTTAATTATTTTTTCTGTTCAGGTATACTTAAATAAATATTTTAGTAGACTAGTTGACAATTAAAGTAGACAATTTTTACCTGCTTACAAAACGTTACAACTTACTTAATTTTTTATGAACAAAAAATTCTATCGAGACTTTTAGCTTTAATTGCTGTTGAAACAGAATTATACATAAAGTTATTTTTTTGTACTTAGCAAGATATTTTGACACTAGTTTTATATATTTATACACAAGGTTGTAGGGTATTTGCCTATTTGGAGGGCTACCACCCCTAGTCTGGGGTATGCCGCCATAGCTACCTTGAGTTGTGTTTCGGCATTACTGACCAGGTTTCAGTCTCCTTTTAGAGTAACAAAAAATAATTAAATGTTTTTGGATAAATAATAAAGTAACTCGACTTTAATATTGCGTATAAAGTTAACTGGCACACAGTTCGTAAACATGAACAAAACTTATTTTCAATACATCAAAATACTCAAAATATATGATGAAACATAACAAAATTTCAATGTAAATCTTCAAAGGACCAAACCACAACATTACTGTTAACCCTTGCGCTGCGCAATGATATTTCCCGGCGGCTCCCACGTGTCGTCAAAACGACCCCATAATTGATAAGTAAAGGAAAAGAAGGCTGCCGAAGCCTCATACATATTTATGAGTGCCCCAAAATTGCTACAGAACCATGCGAATCGTAGCACTTGCGCGCCCATCGTCGTCTCATTATGTTTTTAGGGTTCCTTTGTTATTGCCGGCTTTGATCTCCGGTACAGAAATCGGTGGGATTTAGCTAAAGTTATACACGATTTTCGAGCTTAGTATAAATTTAATGATGGTTGAAAAACTTGAAGGGTTGTAGATAAATATGGATTTAGACTGTAGTTTTATTTGTTACGAAAGAATATTGTGTTTTTCTATTCTTGTGGGTGTTTTATAAAAATTTGATTATTTAACAGGACAAATAATTCATACTGTTGCTTTTTAACATCATCACCAATAAACTAAGTAATACAATAACAGTTTTTCAATCATCTCACTAGATTTTTCTTTTCTATGCTATTCTCCCTCTTAAAACTGCCCAACGTAGTCTAAGTTATTTAAAAAAAAGTAGCTCGTCGTCAAACGTTTGGAGTTGTAAATATTCGTAAGCGGCAGTACCAAGTGACCACATTTTATCAGGTAGGTCTGCCTGCTGATCAATGACTCGTTTAATCTTAATCTGCACCGGCTTGTTCCATTTACAAATATCCAATGTAATTAATTTCTGGCCGTTCTGATTTAAAAATAAATGTAATTATTTCACAGCATTAAAGTTTGTCAAACAAATATTAGTAGCACGGTTTATATATGCACTTATGGCATTTAAATAGTTGATATTGAATCATTTTCAGCAGTATCAACAAATCCTTTACCATTGTTAACCACGTTCCGTAAAGGAGAAAACCGTAATGAAGACGATCTTACATGATAAAGTGCAACTTTACCACCTTTTCCTTAAATAATTCTCCAAAACAGCGTATTACATTTTGCATAAAACCGAGTTTATAAGCGTTGAACTCGGCAGTGCGTTTAAAAACAACAATAAACGGAAACTTTATAGGAAAACGTCGGCGCGACGCAGCTCTTTACGACAATAATCTATCGCAGAACGCTTTATAAATTCTTTTTAGCTCTTTTGTAATCCCTCTGTTCCTCTGTTTAGAATGTGGTAAATGAAAGGGGGTGAAATGTTTTGCAATGACGTTCTATTTTTGAAATTGTTTTATTTTTTGACTGGGACATTTTTGTGTTGTTTATTATTTTTGTGAACACTTTATCAGTGGAGGGTTAGAAATATTAAAGCGTAAAACAGATAGATCGGTACTTTAAAAACAGTTTTAAGTTGTTATAATTACTTAAATTGTTGAAAGTTTTAGATTTTTATTTACATACATAATTTGTAAATATGTTTATTTGTAAATATACTTATTATTTTTTAAGTTTAATTTTATTTATTAAGTAGTTTAATTATATTTTATGTATGTTTTTCTATGTTAATTGTATCATATCTAATTATTTTCTAAATATTTGTAGTTGAGGAGGGCCTTTTTTGGCTTAGCTCCCTGGAACGCAGAAAGTTCGGGTTCGATTCCTGTCATAGCAAATTTCGTAAAACGAACTTTCCGTTATTTACTATGGTCTAAGTTTCTGGGATCAGCCCCAGAGTGGTCCGTGTTATATTCGGTACCCGTAATACAAGCTTAAGTTGTTTAGATTGAGGATATACATTATGTATCTTTTCTAGCATTTATTATTTATTATTAGACTATTCATATTTATATCGACATAATCCTACTTACTGTTATAAATGTGAATGTGACTTTCTTTGTGACACTTCCACGCTTTAACTGCGTAACAAATCCTCATGAAATTTTGAATACACGTTGTCAGGGGTATAGACTTCTGCCCTTTGACATAGGCTACGTTCCACAAGAGACTTACAACGAACACGTTCACGACCGCGATTTTTCCCGTTCCACTTGCTTGCGGACGTACAATCATAAACTCTAGTGGAATGGATTATGGGGCGTTGATGTCATAAACGACGAAATACACAAATGTCATTAGTTGATTTGAAAATCGCGCCTTTTTCAATCTCAAGAGGTAGAGAGAATTAATGCTCTCTGACAACGCGCACTTCGACACACCTGTTGACATGGGTCGTTGTGAGCGCTGTGTGATCGAGAATGATGACGTCATTAGTGACGTTTTCGCCACGACCATGACGACTGTGGTCGCCATGTGGAACGGCTGACGAAGCATTTTCGGCGTTATGAGCTACTATCGGAACGCGTCCATAGAGTACCTTGCATCCAGAAAGAGTACTGTTCTCGAGGAATAGACGATAATAAGCGCTCCTACCACTTTTCATTGGCGCTACCGTTGCAATTCATAAACAAATACATCCTCATGGCAACAACAGTGACAACGCGATTTTAATATGTTGTTCTCATAGTTAGTTCCACCTTCGCTAGATGCCGTTACGGGTATTTTGAATTAAAAACACAGTTTGACATTTCTAAGGAGGAGTCTGGGACTCCCAACGGCCGGTCCTCCACTCTGTCTACAAAATCTACATTAACGCAAGCGAAGCCACGACCAAAAGTTGGTAAAGTTATAAAATCCAACTCACTTGTACCATATTTACGAGGCCAACAACGTTGTTGTGCTAATTATAGCTTTAATGAATGAAATCATATCAATTCATGTATGAGACAACAAGTCTCCACATGATGTATGTGTGCGACAATCAGTCACTTCCGTCCACCAACACCCACTGGTGCACTCAGAAAGCTTTAACGACGATTAATCTAAAGAACTATTAAAATTTGTTATAAAATCTATATATATATATATATATATATATATATATATATATATATATATATATATATATATACTTAGTCTAAAAACTAAAAACTTAGTCTAATTAAAAAGAAACAAAATATTACATTTGAATTTGGAATCTGTCATTTTTATATGGTTGTTCATTGTGTTTTCTCATTTTGGCGCCAATATATTGTACAACATTATGCGATGTTAAAATGGAGTGGGGCGATAAAGAGAACCGAATCGCTGTGATTGCATTACACAAAGTAAGTATAAAGCCAAATGCAATTTTTAAAACTCTCCATACGCTTGGTATTAGTCAAATGTTTGTGTACCGGGCTATTAATAGGTACAATAAGATCTCCTCTGTTTGTGACAGAAAGAGATCTGGCCGTCCACGTAGTGTTCGTACGAAAAAGGTGGTCAAAGCAGCAAGGGAAAGAATTCGAAGAAATCCTGTCCGAAAGCAAAAGATTTTATTTCGGGAGATGAAGATAACACCTAGAACCATGTCGCGTATTTTAAAAAATGACTTAGTACTTGCAGCCTATAAGAGATGCACTGGTCATTCTTAACTCATAATTTAAAAAAAGAATAGGATGGTAAAATCGAAACAACTACTGAAGCGGTATGCAAAGGGACGTCACAGAAAAAAATTGTTTACGGATGAGAATTTTTTTACAATTGAGCAACATTTTAACAAACAAAATGACCATATTTATGCTCAAAGCTCTAAGGAAGCTTCTCAATTAGTCGACAGAGTGCAACGTGGGCATTATCCGTCTTCAGTGATGGTTTGGTGGGGTTGTTAGCTATGAAGGAGTGACCGAGCCATATTTTTATGAAAAAGGTATCAAAACATCGGCATAAGTGTATCAAGATACCATTCTTGAGAAGGCAGTTAAGCCCCTTAACAACACCATGTTCAATAACCAAGAATGGTCCTTCCAGCAAGACTCGGCGCCGGGTCATAAAGCTCGGTCCACGCAGTCTTGGTTGGAAACGAACGTTTCGGACTTCATCAGAGCTGAAGACCGGCCGTCGTCTAGTCCCGATCTTAATCCGCTGGATTATGATTTATGATCAGTTTTAGAGAGTACTCGCTCTCTAAACTCCATGATAATTTGGAGTCCCTAAAACAATCCATACGATCGGCAGTGAAGAATTTTCCCATGGAAAGAGTGCGTGCTTCTATTGATAACTGGCCTCAACGTTTAAAGGACTGTATTGCCCCAATGGAGACCACTTCGAATAAGCTTTTTATAATTTAAATTGTTTTATATTTATGTATTAAACTAACAGACTGTAAAACTTATAAATGTTATTTGCAATAGAAAAAAAAATCTTTTGTTACAATATTTATGGCAAGACTAAATATATTACTCAAGACTGGCTGGACCGATTTTTATAATTTTTGACTTGTTGGATTTGTCACAACCCAAATAGCAGAATAAGTATGAATATATCGTAAAAAATAGCAGAAAAAAATATAAAGAAGAATAATTTGTAAATAAATTAGGTTTGAAACTCTGTCATTTTCCGCAACGGACAGCTCAGGTCACGCCCGCTTAAAGCGTATTTGTAAAGTATTGATGTCCACTGCAAATCAGTGTCACACTAGAATAGATTAGATTCAAAATTAAACCCGGTAGGTGGTGCTGGAATCGGCTTATTCATTTTTATTTTTTCAGGGCAGGACATCGTCGGCCGGGATTGCTTGTTTACTATGTGAATGAAAAATAGGCAAGGTGCATGTTAGTCTACGCAGCATATTGGTTCCGCAAAAGAGATCGACGTTTACCTTTTTTTTTAAATTTAAACTACAGAAACTTGAAAAAACTTTTAATAGACAATACTTACATCTCAAAAATACTTCAGTAGTATCTTGTTCAAACTAGTTTTTGTTTGAAGGTTTTCATAAAATTATACCATTTTTACGGAATTTACATAATAATTTAATAGAAGGATACTTTTTTTAATTTGAGGCGAATATCTCGTCACAGATTTAAAAAGTTATAGAGCGACAATGATTCGCCACATTCGCCTATGTGCACTAAAAATATATTATCCATCCGTTGCAACTCCCAATTTTGATTATTTTCAATAGGTCTTTAATATTTAAAATGCTCAAAAGAAATTCGCGCTGAGTTAAACTATTCTATGACACTTCATTGTTCCTAACTAAATGCACTAGATATTCCAAGTTGTCAATAAAAGAAGAAGAAAATTGTAAACAATTGACTACGCTTCACACAAAACAAATGCTGTTTTATTTCCCAGAACATTGCAAACAACTGTTCTCTCCTCATAGTCATTGATAAAAATAGTTTGCTAGTTGAACTTATTCCGTGGAAACGTGCTTTATATCTGTTTCGCTGTTCATTCATAAGCTTCTTTTTAATGACGCACGTAGAGCTATGGATCTATCAGAAATAACATATGTTATAAAATAATATTAACGTTCACTATCAAACTGACACGTGGCACACTGACACATCTTACAACAAAGCAAAAGGGTCTCTTGATATTTATTTATGGCCGCATTCCATCATTGCTAGGCCACAAGCAAACCCAGAGTTATGTTAATATAAAAGGGCGGATTTTAAAATAATGTTACAACTTAGCCAAAATTCCACGAAGCACACGGACAAAAGTGACTGCACACCTGCCAGCCATAAAGCACAGTTTATTACCTGCCCGCATTTAGACTTCTTTTGTTTACTTTGTGTTTAAAATTTGTAATTAAAAAAGCCGCCTATTGTGTATTGTAATCCTTTATGGTAGGCAGTGGCCAGGTGTGATTCTTGGAAATCATTGCTTACACAGTCAACACATATTGTAAACTGAGTATAAAGGAATTTCCGAACAGAGAGATCGGCAGTCAAGCGACGATTACGATACGAGCAAGACGTTTACATTCGATAAACTATATAGTGACGGACTTTGCGCGTGTTATTGATTCGTGCAGTTTGTACTGGTTGTGTCCAGTTATATTTGTACCTGTGTTATATGTGTTCGTATAGTTCTTAAATTCTATAGTAATTCCAAACGGCATTTTAATTCGAGTCCCGTAACTCGTAACAATATTTTGCATAAACATTTCAAGTATCATAAAAATAATTCCATTAACATTGAACAATGATTAATTTTTAGATACATATTTGACTCGTTACAACACTTATAGAATTGTAGAAGACTGCAACGTCTTGCAAGATAATAAAAAATATATCAGTTGATTTGACTATCAACTTAAAACTATTTTGCAAAACGTGTCTGAGAAAATAGTCAGAAATCATACTTTATCATTAATTATATATATATATCTGCATCTCAATTTGGCTTAGTAAGCAAATTACATTTGGGTAGGTCTTTTTACTTAAGTCGTGTTTGACTGACTTTGCAGCTAATATCAGGTGTAAATGTAGTTTTAAATCGAGTACGCTTACTTAGAAGACAGCTTACGCGCGACTTGATGATACATAAAATGTATGTTTCAGGAAAAATAAACGATAGCAAGTATTCCACTCCTTAAGCGCAAGCAAAAGTGGAAGCAAAGCGTATTTACAAATATCAGTTGCGTACGTCTTGTACGTCTGCCTGAATATTCTTGAATTTTATTTTTTAATATTCATTAATGAATTACATGAATCAGACGGCGTTACGAATATTGCGATTTTTTGATAGTGATAGGATCTTTAATCACGTTTGAAATTAATTTAGACACTAAAACAGAAAAATTACTTACTACAAGTATTTCTAAACTTACTTTTGTCTATGCATCTGAGCGTGAAACACTTGTCGCAGTTTTAGATCATTAACGAGATGAACATGTGTGTGGTTATCGCGAACCCACAGACAGACGGGCGCGAAACTCTTATGTAACTAATGTTATTCATTTTATATGTTAAATGTTGTAAATTTATTGATTACAATTTGCCATTTAACGATACTCTGCTGGCATGTACGCTGATTGAATTCAATAGTAACCCAAATCAAAATATATGTTACCATGGAAGAATAGGATTCTTTTTCCACGTCCACACATCGATATTGGATTATGTTATATATATAGTTATTTTTTGTCGTTGAAATGAATTTTGTAGGTTTTCTCTTTAGTTCAATGACACAAAAACACTCTACTCTTCTATTAAATGTTATCAATGCAATTTGCTTTTCTATAATTCTTGTTTGTCTAATTTTATTCTTACTTAAATATGTAGGTATAACATTCCACTGCTGGGCTATGCCTATCCGTTCCAGGGGGACGAATAGTAAACCAATCATGCTTGTAAAAGGCGGATTCACGAGTTTCACACATGAATATTGTTGATGTGTTGGTTTCTTCACTATCATCACTGATCATTATATCCTTTCGGTGGAGTTTGTGGTGTCAAATGAACATTCTTACCTTCAGCTCGGAATACTTCCCTATTGGTTTCAGTGGCTTATCTTTCACGATGTTTATTTTCTTACTTATTATGTAATTAAAATCAAATACTTCGGAAAGAGTGTCATTTCATGATTGACTTCTTCGAATAACACTAACAAAAATAAAACAACACTACAACCACATGTTGGCCTGAGATTAATATTGTGTAGGACAATTCGCACATGTATATTATAATAAAGTTGTAATTGCACAGGAAGTCTGTTTGCTGTCATGTGGTCGAGGTTGATGACCCTTGCAATGTGGTCGCAAGCCCTTAGACTCCATTAGTTAAGATCATTAGATACGGCTAGAATATGAACAACATGTAGTAGATGCTTAGCTGTCCACCCACGATGAAGGGTTCCACAATAATGACAAATATCAACTATTTTTGTTATTTGGCTAATGATTTATAGAAGAATAAAATAATAATAATAAAAAAACAAAATTTGTGCTGGGACACATAGTAGAAGTGAAACTTCAACGGACAAGTGGAAAAATGAATGGCAACGGACAAGTGGCAAAACGAATCGCAACAAAATTTTAACTTGAAGTTTTATGGGCAGGTTTTCAAATTGGACAAGTACATTAACAATCACTTGCCCGTCTTGATGGGTGCCACGCCTGGTCTAGGGTATGTCACCATAACAACCTTGAGTTCTGTTGTGGCATTATTGGCCAGGTTCTAGTCTCTTTAAAAGAGAAGCAGCGCATTTGTAACGCCTTCGGTGTTGCAAATGTCCATAGGCGATGATAACCGCTTCCCATGAGGTGGGCCGTCTGCTTGTCTGCTGAACGCATGCAATAAAAGAAATATACTAAAAAAGTATTATAATAAACCAAGCAAATAATTAATGAACCCACAAAGTAAGGATAACAATTTGACCAAAATGATACTTTTTCAACGCACCAAGTCAGGGCGCCTTTAATTTAGCGGCGGTCACTTACTGCTCTGAGCATATCACTGACTAACATAAAAGGAATCAAAACGCTACTTCCTTCTGGTAAAAGTATAGGTCCAAATCAAATTTAAAGATAGTAATTTAACTCTTTTTTCTTTTAAAAACTGCTTTGTAGGGTGTGTTGAAACCAGGTTTAAAAATTCCTGAATCAAACTTTAGAATAATCTGCACGAAAATTTCAGACCCATATAACTCTCCACCCAAAATGTAGGACACAATTTGGCTGAGGCTATACACAATGACATCCTTTCGCCCCTTGAAAATTAAAATCAATACATCATCATCACTTTGTAATAATGTAAAGTTGTCTCGAAGATAAAACCTGTACCAATAAGATCACACTGTTGTGATATTTCACTCTTTTCTTTCATCTTTATCTAATCACTTGCAGAGTGTATATTTTTCTTCCAACCTCCTCTATTGTGCCATTTGTTCTCGCACTCCACTATTATATCATAAATCCTCATGTCATCTTTTACATAAAAACTTCTTTTTTTAATCGGTAGACAGCTACACATATTGTATATCCTCAAACTAAGCAGATTACGCTTGCGTTATGGGTGATATGCAACAGAATACTCTGGAGCCGATTCCAGACAATAGAGAATAACGGGGAAAATGCCTTTTCGAAATTTACCATGCCAGGAATCGAACCTGGAGCCTGTGCGTTGCAGCGAAGTAGGCCAGCAAAGGTTTAGCCCGTTCAACCACAGAGGCTATTTTTTTTAAGTCAGATTATACAGCTAGTTACTCGGTTCTAAAAAATATGTGTATTGTGTTATTAAAATATTTCTTTTTACTCTCTTGGTTCTTCTTATTTTACTACTTACAGCAGTGATTTAGATCAGAAAACAATTGAAACCCTACTAACCGTACACGACTATAGTAGAGAGTGATAAAAGAAATAAAGTAAATCCCTTACATTTAACTTAATGTAGTTGAAAGATAAAACGGATGAAAACTCACTCCTAATGTGACATCTAGATGCAAATTGTACCGGCCCTTGTATTTATTTTAACTCTAATTTTACCCGGTAAATACCGCAAGGGCCGACCACTTTAGCGCTTCAAGCACTTTTTAATAAAACTTTTTCGCTTGACAAAGAGTCAAATGACAGTTCGTGAATTGTTTAACAACGTTCTGTAGTCCTTTTCGAGTTAGAAAAAGTAGTTTTGTCCTTTTAGTTGGGGAGAAAACTCAGTTTAGTATATTTACATATTGAGTTAGGATGTTGATTTAATTTTCTAAAGGCGTTGTAATACAATTTAACAAAAAGAGTTTTGAGTTAAAACTAGGAAACTCATGAAATAGTGAAATAAATTGAATATGAATTTATATTAATATTGTATAAACCGATATCGGTTATAGTAACTTGTCATATCTCGGGGGTTCACGTTAGTCACAATTTGAAGACGAATGTAATGAGGAGGGATAATAATAATAATAATAAGTTTTTTATTGACACTAAAATTAAATTTACATGTTGTCTTGAATATATAAATAAATGAGGGGGGATGAAAGTCACATAACAAAAACAATGTTAAACTCGAAGATTGACATGTACAAATGTAAAGACAGACCAAAGGGTAATGGTTATATTGTGTGAAGGATGACATGATGATCTGTAGTGTGATGGAGGATTTGAGTCAGAATAGATGAGTACGGAAGGCAAAAACATACTGTACCGACACCAAATAATTGGGAGAAAGTGAAAGTAAAGAGAGAAAGAAACCCTTGAACTTGAAGACGAAAGGTTTCGAGCGGTGGTAGGCACCACCATCATAACGGGCACCTTGATGTGGACACTGGCTGAAGGTTGATCAAAGGGTTATGGTGTGTACTATGTTGAGGGTTTCATATGGATAAAACAGAAACAAGGATATCCGTAAGAGAACCAAGGTTGTCGATATAGCACGAAAAATGTGCAAGGTGAAGTAGCAACAGGCTGGTCATGTTTGTCGCAGAACCGATGGTCATTGAAGCAGTCGAGTCCTGAAGTGGAGATCACGTCGTGGTAAATATAGTGTAGGACGCCCTCAAGGCGGTAGACTGACGATCTATGCAAGGTCGTCTGTGGGAGCTGAACGAGAAAACCTTAGGACCGGGATATTTGGTTCCAAATTTGAGAGTTTGACGCGAACGATACGAGACACAAAAATATTGACTAGAAAACAAAATTAAAGTTTATTTTTAAACAATTTTCATTTTATTATACTACTAAATAGAAGTAAGAATCCTGTTCATTTTGTTTTATATTAGATAAATAAGGATTTCAGGATATAATTATATGTAGGTATTGAAATTATTATAATAGTAAATAATATAAGTATTTATATTTATTACAAATTAAATTTTGTTCATGATAAAATGAAATAACATCTAACACCTGGAACTTCCCTTAATAACGCGCTTCGCAGCGCTTTAAAGGCTACATTAGCATAAAGACGATTTAAATAAAATTTTGACTGTGGATTAAAAGTAAACATTAAGAACAACGGGGTAATTTTGTTAAACGCCTCTCGTAGGCGAAGGCCAAATGATTTTAGAAAGCGAACTACCTGCTTGTTGTTAAGCTTTTGGTCTTAAAATAGGGCCACGGAAATATAACAATATTTAATAAGACATCAATATTTTTAAAGGTACAGGTAATAAGGGTACTTACTATAAATTAAAATTTGAGCAAGGACTTCATACTATATGTACCTAACACGATTTTTAAATTATAATTATATATTGATTTTGTACAGAACTTTCCCATTGTCATAGAATGTAATATAATAATATAAAATAGACATAACCATAAACAAGTATGTGAGTAAATTACACCACAGGCAAAGATCAAAAAAAATATTACAACTGTCGATTTTATTTTTATTACTGAATTATAGTTGACAGTTACAGACACCTATGGCTATGGCAACACCTAAGGTGCTGCCAGTATGATGCTGGCCTCAAAGGTAAGAACCTGGCCACTAATGCCGGAACACAACTCAGGGTTGTTTCGGCGCTAGACTCTAAACCAGGGGTTGAATGTAGACTTTAGGTTGTTTTGTTTCCTCTTACGACAGGCCGCACGGCCGCAGAGATTTGTATTCTTTCTGTGTTCCAACAAGTGGTCTGACATGCACGGTCGATGTGCATATCATAGTCTGACATGCACATCAACCGTGCAGTAAATAATTCGCTATTGAAGAAAATTTTTTTTGTTGTTGTTATAACTACGGCTTTATAATCCTACAAAAGCGCACTATACACGATCGAGGTGCATGTCATAGTCTGATATGCACTTCGGCCATGCAGTAAATGGTTCGGTATTAAAGAAAAATGTAAACTTTTTTGTTATAGTTACGGCTTTATAACGCTACAAAAGCTCACAATGCACGGTCCATGTGCATGTCATAGTCTTACATGCACATCGACCGTGCAATAAATTGTTTGGTATTGAAGAGAAATGTAAACTTTTTGTCATAATTACGGTTATGTAACCGTACAAAAGCTCGTAGCTGAAAATATATCGTCCCTCAGCATAAACTCATTGTATTTGTTATATTGCTTATAAATTCTGTCACCACTGAATTTTAACAAAATTTTCAGTATATTGTTGAAAAAAGTTGGAGGAGAGTAGACACGTTTAATAAATTTAAAGCGCACATATCTAAATTTTGGCAATCATTGACTTTAAAAAATCATAATCAAAAGTTTCTTTTGTTTTTCTAGGTCTGTTTCCATACTATTACGAATATACGTAAATAAAATTATTTTAACGGTTTTAATTTCACGTTTTAGGCTCTTTATACATGTTTAATAATCGTAAAAACCTATAATAAAACTAAACAAATAAAATGCTATTATTATTCATTTATTTTTAATAATTGATGCACAAAACAAATTACATTCATCACAAATCCATACAACAAACATATTAATTAAAATCTGGACGCAGTTAAGTGCATAAAGCAAAGTTGTAGCTACAATTACCTACTATTACGTATTATTCATCACTAGTAATATGTTTTTTACAATTGTTTACTAAATTAATAAGTAAACTGTACATATTAATATAAGTATTTTTTCGCATACCCGTTTTCAAAAATCGCTAGCGCTCCACATTTATAAATACACGTTCGTTTTATGGCTCCAAACGTAATGTTTTGTATTAATTAACTTCGTATAATTAAAGTGGTGTACGAAACACCGGCCGAGCCGGCTACCTTCGCCCTTTTGATCTAGGCGAGCTTTTATTCCGCGCTGACACAGTGTTTTGTTAAGCCAGACTTTTAAAAAAATGAGTTCCAAGAGTAGTAGAACTTTTATGTAATAAGAGCATAATTGATATTGGCAACAAGTAAAGAAATTTAAAAATCATATTACAGAACAATTTAAAGTTTTTATTTTTTCGTTTTTTTATTGCACGAGTTCAGCAGACAGGCCCACCTGATAGGTAGTGGTTACCATTGCCTATGGACATTCGCAACACCAAAGGTGCTACAAATGCGGTGCTGCTCTCTTAATGGAGACTGGAACCTGGTCACTAATGCCAGAACACAACTCAAGGTTGTTATGGCGGCATACTCTAGACCAGGGGTGGTAGTCATCCAGGCGGGCAAATACCCTACCACCTGGCTGTGGGTTATTTTGTCGCCTTTTACGGCAGACCGCCCGGCCGCAGGAAATTGTATTCTTTCTGCATTCCTGCATGGATACTTGAAACAAAATGGCCATAGAGATAAATAAGTAAAGAATGTCAGAAAAGATATGGATGGATTGTGATTATTGGATGTAAGAAGGTTGTAAGATAGGTATAGAATGACAATAGAGTAATATAGAAGGAAGGTATATACTAAATTCCCCCACCACCTCCAAATTCTTGAAAAAAGAGGCATCAAATATGTACTTCAAGAATAATCATTTCTTGCGAATTTATTTTAGTGGCTGTACTCTAGTCAAGGCAGGTCAAATGAAATTAAAGAGATGATAATATTAGTCGGATGTTGACTGTCAAAGATAGTGCCCTGGCAATATTTTTACTATCTACGACCACTATTATGTATTAGAGCCTGTGACATTGTATGTGCTTATGTAGGGAAGACACCGACTAGTAGATACTCTTCAAAAACATTTACATTGCCAGAGCTGTCAATTTCTGTCACGATCATTTAAAGTGTCACATTTTAGCAATCTGGAGAAACCATAAGAAATTATTCTATGATGTACCATATTTATTTATATCTATTCTTAATTTAATTAAAAAATTATATCTGGATATAAGTTGTTAAAAGTATCCTCTCAGCCTGATGCCTGGGAGAGATCGCTTCAAGCGCTAAGGTCGCCCTGTGTTTTGTCATAACATTATTGTAATTATTTATTTTGTAATAGTAATTGTTTATCTTGGTGATCAATAAAGACGTGTTGTCTATCTATCTTATGTTCAAGTTTGAGAAGAAAGAGCAGGTATGTATTGCGTGAAATCCGATTCATTGTTGTTTAACACTGCAAGGAAATAACTTTGGAAAAACCAGGTGATAATTAACTTATAGTTGTAGAATATAAGACGAAATTCTGACGAAATATTTGAACACAGTGTAAAACACAGAACGCACTTGGAAAACGCGAACGATATTCTCTTAAACTGTTGGGTTAATAAGCTTTTTGTCTTTATGTGATGCGCGCAAAATTGTTCGCAGCTACCGACACTCATTTTTGAGTGCCACTTTGCGTGGAAATGGCCTTTGATCCTTTCAGTTTGTTGGCCATTAAAATGAGAGGATTGTGCTGCTCTTTAAAGACTGCGTGTTGGGATTATTGTTTCAAATTGCCGTGATAAGTACAATCTTTGTTACTTATTTTAGAGGGGAGGCTGTGAATATTAATAATTAGTATTGGTTTGATAGATAGATAGACAACACTTTATTGTGCACCAAAGCATAGATAAACAGAAATAGAAAAATACAAAAGATAGTATAACGGGCGGCCTTATCGCTAAAAAGCCTGTCTTCCAGACCACCCTTGGCAGGGATTAATAGATTTTTAATACTAGCGGTGGTGTAGTTTATAAATAATGATAAATGATAAGTATACACAATACATATAAGTACAAAAACAATATAAATATATATAGACATGTATGTACACATACGTATACACACACGCGTGTATATACATATGATAATACAAACATACATACATATTTTTTTATTTATTTCACACAACAGAATACAACCATAAAAATACATCTAAATATTTTTAACACAATTTTAGAATCTAAGTCGTATTCCTAAACATGTGAATACAGAAAATTTAAAATACAGATATATTACGTAAATAATAGTATACCATACAGTAGTTTAGATTCTATGACACATGTTTGTTGTCAAGAAAAAAATATATATACCAGAGAAAATTGTTGCTCTGATCAATCGCTTAAACTCTCTAGTGTTATCGTGGAATATATCTGAAATGCGATTATCATTGACCAGCTCATTATACAGACGACACATTCTGCTCATTGGGTTGTAATAAGATCTATTATTTTTGTAGGCTCGCAAGGCAAATGGTGGTGGATTCCGTCTTCTGTAATTCGTATTTATATTAAGGCAATTCAAAAGATAAGGGCTATCTATGTACATATATAACAGTATTAGAAACTATAATACGCAATAAAGAAGTATGCTTCTGAACCTGATTTTTAAAACACTAAGGATTTGGTTTGTCTTATAGTAATAGGTAGGTCATTCCAAAGACGCACAGCCTGGACGGTAAAAGAGTTATTGTAAAAACAAGATGTGTGTACAGGTGTGTTTATTCTGTATTTAGTTGAGAGGTGTAAATTTTGGGAGATACATGCTACATGCTTAACCTTAGTAGTCGTTATAAATTATTTAAATAGATACTTGTGATTAATTCCAAAAATGATGGCTCAACAGAATTTGCGCATACACATCATAATAATACACTTCAATACCATCATAATAATAAATATTTTTTTATAGATAATATACAGGCAGATTTTCCAAGTGGGACTTCACGGCCAAATCCTAAAATATACTAGATAGCGAAAATCACTCAAAGGCCAATTTTGACACAAACTAAAATAAAAATAATAATAATAATCGGCAGACAAACACACATATTGTATATCCCCAAATTAAGCAAGTTGCGCTTGTGTTATGGGTAATATACAAAGTACTACTCTGGGGCCGATCCCACACACACAGACCATAGTAAATAACGGAGAAAACACGTTTCCGAAATTTACTATACCAGGAATCGAACCCGGGGCCTCTGCGTTGCAGTGAGGTAGGCCGGCAAAGGCTTAGCCCGATCAACCACAGAGGCCGTCGTATGTACTATTTATAGTACATATCATTAATAAATAAACTAGTTTTTGAAAAATCAATTACCTACCCTTGTCAGAAATCGAATTGGCTGATTTTAGAAAAGTAAACACAACTGTATTATTATACCAAATCATACAGTAGCT
This sequence comes from Dendrolimus houi, assembly GCA_039645545.1. Lineage (NCBI taxonomy): Eukaryota > Metazoa > Arthropoda > Insecta > Lepidoptera > Lasiocampidae > Dendrolimus > Dendrolimus houi. Next base: position 22,441,547 of record CM077126.1, on the reverse strand, counting down.
TGTAAGGATCAATTTCTGCAAAGGACTATCACACGGCAAACCAAGAGAAAGGGACTTTTTTGAACAAAATGTGCTCTTAGGTCTTTACCTACAAAATTGCCGTTTTTTATTAAATGAGTTTACGTAATTTTTTGTTTCTATTAATTAAAGTAATCATCCATGCAATAGATGCATCTTTGCCAATGCAGTGGCAGTTTATTGTTGCCCTTCTTGAAGAAATCAGCTGGACAGTCAACAAATTCTTCAAAGGTATTTTGTACTGCCTCTCGGGTATCGATTTTTTTTCCCACCAAGAAGTTATCCAATTTTGGAAAAAGTAGAAGTCTGTAGGCGCAAGATCTGGTGAGCATAGTGGATGACGGAGAGCTTCCAACCTCAGCTCTTGTAACTTGGAGACTGTCTGCTATGCAGTATGTGATCAAGCGTGCAGGAGCGGCGGAGACAAGCGATGAAACAAAGCTGGTTGGAGACGTGCGAGCTTCTCCATCACTGTATTCAGTTCTTTTCACTACACGTCTGCAGTAATGCTCGTCCCGTTTGGTAAGAAGCTGTGATGAATCACAGCGGCGCTAGGCCACCAAACAGTGACCATCACTTTTCTAGGGGTAAGTTTTCGTTTAGAGCATTGTTTAGGTGCTGAACCAGGATCTAACCAACCTGCTGAGCGATTACGATTGTCAAACAGTATTCATTTTTCGTCGCAGGTAACAATGCGGTTCAAAATTCCTTCGTTCGTGTACTTATTGCACAGTGAAAGGTACTTCACGCTGGTGATGATTGAGTTCGCGGGGAACCCATTTGTCAAGCTTTTTTACCTTGCCCACTTGACGCAAATGGATCAATATTGTTTGGACGTTAACGTCGAAAGCTGCTGCTTATTCAGCTGTAGATTGAGTATCATCAGCTTCCACAATCGCCTATAATTCATCATTGTCAACCAAAGTTTTCAGACGAATAACAGGTGGTGCGTTCTGTTAGTCCCGAGCACTTCTTTGTTTAAAAAAAACACTTTTGGCTATTAGGACCCTTTTTATTTCACTTTTACGAATAATAGGTGACTTAGAGTTTCAATATACGGGACCTCAAAGGTCTACCGGGCCGATATGGTATTAGTTTAGGCAATCCAGCCGGCAGGCATAAACCAGGTCCGTAGCTGTAGAGCTGTGGCTAATAACCAAGAGAACTCTGTGAATTTGGAAAAAAAATTGGTATTTATAGGCAATTACTGCTGATCGACATTTTGGAAATCGATGTCAATGAATTGTTGGACTCAGCAATAAGTGCTTAACGAATAGGGTTGTAACAGTTCGTTTGTAGTGTTCGCTCCGTAAACTTCGTTACTGCCGCGACAGTATTCATATTCCGTAATTACTCGAATTTTTGACGTGTCCATGATGACGAAAAAGATTCAAATGCGATGAAAACATAACTGTAATCAATAAACAAATGATTAATTTTGAAAACATAATTCTATGTTATTAAAATATAATTAATTTAAAATTAGAATTCTTAGCTCAAGAAAAAACGTTTTGATTTGAAGTGGTCAGTACTGCAGAACGGCAATTTCATAGGGAAAGACCTATTATTTTTCACATAGCCAGCACTATGTCGAGTTTCATTCATATAGGTTCAGTAGTTTCCAAAAAAAGATGCGATCGCAGCGCCATTTTTTTCGCTATTTTCGTCTATACATTCATCGGGATAAAAAGTATCCCAAGTTTACGCCCCGAGATATAAGTTAGCTCTATGCGAGTTTCATTTAAATCCGTTTAGTAGTTTTCACGTGATGCTCTAACAAAAAACAGACAGGCAGACAAAAATTCTAAAAATGCATTTTCGGAATCTCAAATTTCAAACGCATTGCACAAACTCGAACCATTTACATATTTATTATAGTATAGAATCTATACTATAGATTATCTGTTCGTACGTGTATCGGTAAGTCTAAATAAGAAGCCATTGAGTTTTCGAGAGATGGATATTATCATATTGTTACGAATCGTGAGACTCGAATTAAAATGCCCTTGGAATTACTATAGAGTTTATTAGAACTATACAAACAGGTACAACACAGGCACAAATATAACCGAACACAACAAGTTCAAACGTAATGCAAAAGGTCGTAACTCAATAAAACGCGCAAAGTCCGTCACTTGTTAGATTCCCGATTGTAGTACACACGTCTCTCTTCGCTCGTGGTACTCGCTCGACTGACTCCTCTCTCCATCAAGCCGTCGTTTTATATTTCACAAATACAAGTGTGCCCGCCCGTGTGTCGACTTAATTTCCTAGAATCAGCTCGCCTCTTAATCCGTCACACCTGGCTAATGAGTCAGCCGCAAACTGCCATAAAAGAGTACAATAAGCAATGGGCTGTTTTCTAATCACAAATTTTAAACAAAAAGTCAACCAAAGAAGAGGGTCATAAAAGAGTTACAATCAGTTTAAATATCGGCAGGTAATAAAATGTGTTTTGTTTCAGATATGCAGGTGGGTTTTGTTTTTGTCGGAACTTAAGTTGTAACAATATTTTATTTTATCATTACCCCCAAATGACTATCAGATATATGCATGGAGCACATCACAGGGTAGTTCGAACTTAATCATACTCTTATTCATCACAACAAAGTCCAAATTTAATCATTACAAAGTGTATATTAAAATACAAAATTATTGTAAAATTGTACCTTCACCTTTTAGCCATTGCCCTCGTGTAAAATCGAGGGGATAATCGAAACAATAGGATTTGCGAGGTTAGATTATACCGGGATTATTTGGCACTGAGCACCTACTAGAAATTTTTCCACAGCTCACTTGATATTATCACAGGGTTTGTTTGAAATCAGATTGTAATACAATGTGATAAGGTAGAAATTTGTTCATAGTGATATGGCAAGAGAATTTCATTTTGTCCCGAATAAAAATATCCTATACGACGGCTTTGCTTTATCATTGCGAGGCGGAGGTGTAATTAGTTTTCACAAAGCAACACCCCGATTCCGAATAGTAAATATATTTATATTTTATAAGCTTTTATTTTAAATTTTGTTCCTTATGTATGTATAAAGAATAAGTGTGCGTGTATTTGTATTATACTTTACTAGCTGCGCCACACGGTTTTACCCGCATGGTGATGGAAAATCGTTATATTTTGGATAATTCACACTATATCTTTATAAATTATATAGCCTATGTGTTGTTCTGATGTGTAAGCTATATTATTGTAAACTTCCATCAAAATCCATTCAGTACTTTTTGCGTGAAAGAGTAACAAACATACATACATCCAAACATTCTTACAAACTTTCGCGTTTATAATATTTATAGGACTAGCGTTTTCGCCGGGTCAAACCCTAGGAAGTAGCTCTATTTTACTTACATAAAAACTTTCTTAGGCTATTCAGTGAAGAAATTATTTAACCGATGGCGAAAACCAGTTAAAAATCTGTTACGTGGTTTAGGGGACTTAGCAGATATACTATAGACTGACAATCGAGTAAAACGACTTTGTTTTATAGTATGAATGAATGAATGAATATGCTTTGTTTACAATACAATTGGCGGTCTTCGCTGTTAACGATTTCTTCCAGATAACCTTTCTATGGACAAGAAATTTGATAAGAACAGAGGTATGTTGCACTATTCTCACTATCGAATCAGTATTTTATAAATATATACATACATGATACAACATATATACATTCATAAAATATAAAAATTATACTGTTAGGTACTATTAAAATGCCGTTGGAATTATTATAGAGTTTATTAAAACTAAACAAACACGAAACAAACAGAGGTACAAATATAACCGAACACAACAAATCCAAACGTAATGCAGAAGATCGTAATTCAATACAACGCGCTACTAGATTCCCGATTGTACACACGTCACGCCTTGATCGTGGTTCTCGCTTGACTGTCCTCTCTCATCAGGCCATCGTTTCATACTACACAAATGCAAATATGGGCATATTTTACATTGCCCGGCAACGTGGGCCGAATTTCCTAGAATCAGCTTGTACTTTATAATCCATGACACCTGGGTAATGGCCTGCAACCAGCCGTAAACGAGAACAATAGGCAGTTCTTCACAATATTAGAAACGTATGCCAACAAATAAGTAAACAAAAGAAGACGATCATAAAATAATTACAATTAGCTCAAATGTCGACAGGTAATAAAATGTGTTTTTACAGATATGCAGGTGGGTTTTGGTTTTGTCGGAGCCTAAGTTGTAACAATACTAATAAGTCGTGTTAGCGTAATGGCTAGCAAACGCGTTCCAACTCAAAGGGCGCGGGTTCTATCCTGGCCGGAACGCATGCTCCGCTTAGGCAGTTTTCTGACCTAATGTGCATATTGTTACAATTACCACGTGCTACCAACGGTGTAGGAAAATATCGTGATGAAACCTGCAAATCGAGATAACCGATTTTGACACATTGATTACCTGCCAAGCCGCTTTAGACAAGCGTGGCGGGTATACTGTCCGTTCCTCTATAGTGGGAGGCCCGAGCCCAGCAGCATTAGTTATTTTGTTATTATGTGTGACATTTATTGAATGTATGTATGTGTTGTGGTGTACCTTAAGAATAACTTATTATATTAATATATTCTAATTTTTATACTAAACTTATACTAATGTAGAGTGTATCTCAGCTGCTGGTACAGTATACCAGCATGTGTATCACAACACATGCTGGTGTTGTGAGGACGTGCATGTGCAGTGTGTACCTTATGTTTATACCTATATATATTATCCTAACTAGTGCCATGTGTGTTGTTTTTTCACAAGTCTATTAAAAATAGGCAGTATGTAGTATGTAGGTAAAAATATTTAAAATAAATAAGTTCGACGGATATAATAGCTAAATGACAAAACAATAGAAATTTGCCGTATATACGAAACCTTTTAATAGATAGTGGACAGTCACGCACTTGGCTATTTTTTACAAATTTCTTAGTCTTTCATTAGGTACACTAAAAAGTCCTCAATAAATAGTTTTAAAATTTTCACAAGGCTTATACAATCTTCTTTGAACTTGAAACGGATATAGCTTAACCGTAATGAATAGTGCAGTATTTAATGCACATTAAGCATATAATATACAGATAAGCCATTACAATTATCGAACATAAGTAACCAGTGAATTACTTACAAAAATAATTTGCAAAAAAACCTTTGCTAAACCTGTCCATGGACAAAACGTGTGAATAAAAATCCGTCCAAATAAAAAAGTATATTCGAATGCATTAAAAATTTACTAATACTAGCAATTTGAATATTAAATTACTAAGTGATAATGAGTGTTTAATATTGCCATACTAAACTAAATATAAAATATTTTCAATAATCTGTGTGACTGGCAAATCTTCTTGATTTTGTCTTTCCTATTTTAAATAATTACTAAATAGATAATATAAATTAATTCAAATAAATGATATATTACCCTGTAAACTAAAATTAAACAAAAAAATTATAATGCTGGAAATTACATATAATATATGAGCCCCAAATCGCCGTCAGATGGGCTCCCAAGCGTTCCCAAAACGTTGGCCGCGTTTCATTGATGAATTGCAGCGCTGATACGCTGCCCTAAATACAGGCCAGCCCTTTGGTGACGTGAGACTTCTACCAAAAGTATTGATACGTCTCGATAGACCCTGTAAACTATTTATAAACATTAATACCATCAACTATTAGGAATTCTATTATTTCTAATGTAGATAATAATTTATCAAAATGCACACAAGTTCACACCACAGATTAATTTATATTATTTTTACAGAATAGTCCTGCAATGACCAGGGTCGGATTAGCAGCGAGTATTCCCATTCCGGGGGCTACGCAGCTACGGTGAAAAATTGAAGCGTTTATTGTTTTAAATGTCGCTACGTGACGAAGTGAGCGAGGGGTGTGGACGACATTTATTCGCCAAACGTCACGGGAAATTGGTAAGATTTTATCATACTTTTTGACAATTGTGAGGTTATTCGACTATTATTTCCGTTAAAATAAGTTTTTTCAATGGCATATAACAGTGTTAAGTTTATAGGCGAACCGCATTTCAGTACGCTATGGTTGTGATGTTAAAATCAATTTAATAATTATAAAAATACAAATACCATCAGCGTTTAGGTAACGTTCTCATTTGACGTCGATTTATACTACCTATAGGTATATAACTTTCATTATATTTATTGTTAATTTTAATTTTTATATATAGTTTATATTTGTTGTAGTGTTTAATTTGATTTTAATTTAATTGAAACACTGAACGATCGAAATATAATTATTAAATTAAAATAAGTTTTCAATAAATTGTTTTGTTTTATAATGCCAGTATTATAATTATACACATAGTGATCTGCGTAATAATTAATTTTAGAATAATAATTGTCTTAAAAAATAAACGCGTGCTCTCGTTTCGGAGGCCAAGACTCACTTAGGGTCGCTGAGCCAACGGAGTTAGTTTTAATTAAAAAATAAACAGCTTTCATTGTCCAAAATAAATGTCAAGATTAAAGTAAGAAGGTATGTAAAACACACAAACTACATAATTTTATACCTAAAATTCATAGATTAAGCTATTGTGATATTATGTATGTAAGCTATAAATGACATTGCACTTTTTCAAATACAAAATGATAATAAATAATTAATTAAATTAAATAATTTAGCTAAACGGCGTTCTAATATTTTATACACCTGAGTAATAAAAGCATAAAAATTACAAAAATACAAACAAAAATAACCTGAGTAAATAAAAAGTCAGGAAAGGAAGGAAAATTAAAAGAAAACACTCTATACAATAATGTTATATTCTTTCGCTAGTAAATAGTATATAATTCAAACAACTTATAAAAAATACTGTCACTCTATTTTCCATACTAGCATATATCATACACATTATACAAACATCAAACATACATAAAATGTGTATGTAATCAATATTCAAACCTAACACCAACCCGTCCTTTTTTCCATAGAAATTGCTAGCGAATAAATGCATCGGGTAGTACAATAAAATCCATCACGAATCATATTATTGTGTTACCTATACAAAGTGATTGTCACTCGGTACACATGGCGGCGCTTTGGACGCTAAAGGCGGGGCCTTATACACCACGCCTCCTCGACAACTCTTATACCGATAAGGTCGAAATCAGTATGTAGATACTGGAGATTTTAGGCTTTAGTGAACTCCGTACATTCGTTGCGGGAGCTAAGTGTAAATCTGCCGTAAAACTGTGTAGTGACCCGCGCCGGTCGCACGTTCCGCGGTGGTCGGAATCGCGTGTTATAGGCTTGTTAGTTTTGTGAGGTTATGGTATATGAAGATGGAAGTAAGTGCAATGCCGCCCATGCCTTTGGACTTTTCGATGGTGAGGAATGGTTCCCCAGGGCTAAGGGAAGGTTCTCCGAGACCCGTTTCGAATAGCGCGTTCAGAGTTGTCACCCCTAAAGGTTTGTGAATTTTCTAATATTTTCACGCTGTAATATCGCACCCTTATAATTATAGAAACTTAATTAAAAATAACAAGTTTTTTTACATAATTTTATGACATGGTTTAATACTTATTCTCAATATTAGATAGTTAATGAAATTACTGAAAATATTAATTTAGGTCTTTATAATACTAAAGTTGCGATATTATTTAAAGGTATTAATTATATAAGAAATTATATTACATACATGTTTAAACGATTTTTGGAAAATTTAAAAAGAAATCGGAAAATTTGATTTTCTTCAGTATATTTTTGTATACTTGAAGTTTAATAACTTAGATATCTATTTTAAATAATTTCTAACGAAGTATACCTAACAATTGACAATATTCAATTTGTAATCAAAATCGAAGTATGATTTGACATTATTACCAATTTACAAATATCAAGTTTTCAAGTGTTTACTTTTTAAATTTTGTTCCCTTAAAAAAAATCTATTTTGAGATATTGGTTACTAAATTTATGAAAGCTATATTTTTGGACTGGTGACAGCTACATATATAAAGTTTAGTTTTGTAGCATAGAGAACAAAGGGCATTAAATTGAAGGAATGTACAACACTGCGCTAATAGTAAATAATTTTATAAATAAATACGTATCACATAATATTACTTCCAATTAAGTTTTCGATAGAATATATTTTATTTTTAGTATATTTACAGTTATATTGTATGATTGGTATCTATGAGTATACTGAATAGATTTTAAATTTTCATATTTCATGGTAGTACTTTAATGATAATAATAATACTGTAGTCGCCGATTTCGGTTATTGCGACCGCCATGTACCTGCTATGGAAATTAAAATTAATTTTTAAACACACGACCAACTCAAAATCAGTTTATTGCATCTATACATATACATATAATAAAATTGTAGAGGTCAAATTTCTGTACAATGAAAAAAAATGCTAAAAACCGAGTCAGGGGGATGTAAGAAGTGAAATAGAACTAATTTAGATTTTTTTTTAATTTTCGTTTCTCTGTTGGTCTGTTTGTCTGTCTGTTTGTACTGGCTAATCTCCGAAACGACTGGACCGATTTAAATGAAATTTTGTATGGTGGTAGCTTATATCCCTGGTCAACATATAGGGTACTTTTAATCCCGAACAATTAAAGAGTTCCCGTGGGATAGTTAAAAAACCGCATCACGTGGAAAAAGTCGCGGGCATCAGTTAGTATCATTAGCTGAATAAGTACCTGTAATACAGGCTTATAATATAGGTAATTAAAAATAATTATTAAAATTTTAATAGTCAGAAGGATTTATTCAAAAGCTTATTTATATAATACCCAATGATATTATGAAATTGTATATATATATGATAAACATAATAATAACTGATTCAATGGTTGTTTGTTATTCATCATTTTATAGTATTGATTGATTGATTAAAAGAGATGTTGTGACAGAAGACGTACGTCAGAATAGAAGAGTACGGAAGGAAAAGACATATTGTGGCGACCTCATATAATTGGGAGAAGATGAAAGACAAGAGAGAGAAAATTTTGAATTCTCAGCATCTCAAACATCTAATCTAACAGGGAAATGTTTTAATATTTGCCTATATTTGTTTCTTAATAAGAAATGGTATCATTTTTCATAGTAATAAAGACGTTTAATTGATAAATTTTACAATTAAAATGGGATAATTTTAGTGTATATTTCTATCTGTGCTCTACTTTCATAATTGCCTACTTCAAGAAGTTACAGATTATTTATTATTATAAATTCACTAAATAAAAAATTCCAGGACATGTACTTAGGTACTTTTTAATTTAGATATTTGGTTATAGTATTCAATCAAAATTTTATTTTTAAAAGAGTAACAACATGAATGTAAGTTTAATGGAAATCAGTTAGTTTTTATATATATATATATATATATATATATATATATATATATACTTAGATTAGAACTTGTTAACGAAAATGTTTATTATTTTATTAGTCTCTTAGTCTCTTTATATATATCTATATTTAATGTAGTCTTTAATGGTTCAAAAACTGGGTCATTAGATTTGTATTAATAATTATACTATTTTAATTTTATTTTGAAATAAAATATAGGTGTTTGATTCATTGTACGTATTGAATCGTGCGCAATGATTACTTTCGTAGAAATGTCAAACTTTCACTGTTTTGTCATTTCGCTACGGAACCATAAAAAAGAATTTATTCCAAAATATCTAACATTTCCAAAACTACTCCACGTAATATATTGTTCAATCCAGTTAAAGCATTCTACAATTCAGCAAATACATTTTTTTTTTTAATTTTCACCGCATTGGACATGATTTTATAAGGCATCGGCTAGTAAAAAAATAGCTACGGCATCTTCAAAAAGATCTAAATATAAATCTATTTTAGCTTCGTACCGAGTTCTATGTTACGTGTAGCAATGCATTTTCAGACTTTCTCCAAATCAACTAGCATACGATGCACAATAATTCTGATTGGACAAAGGAAAGTCAAGCTCTCATCGAATGCCACTGTTCAAAGGAGTCTATCGGAATATTGCTCTTGTGCTTTGGAAATATTAATTCTCAATTTTGATACATAACCCATTCGAAAGAGAATTTTTTATTATTGTTAGACCATAAACGATGTCAAGTTTCTTATTTGTATTCTTCCTTTTTTTAAATGTGACTTTGCAACATTTGTGTATCTGATCAGTGTCCAGTGCCAATCATGAATTTTGAAAATTTAAAATATTTGAAGAAAATGGACACTAGGCCAAGTCCGACTCGTGTAATAGAAGTGTCAGCGAAATTGTATTTTATAAAATTGTAGGTCTTTGACTGATGTCAAACATGAATTTCTTATGACAATTCAAGATGGCACTTTTCACAAAACAGTTAAGATTTTGTAAGAAACACAATTCTTGTTTTAAAATTATCTGTATTAAGTACAGAAATATTGTTTTTTTTTCTGCATGGCAATTACGACTATTCATCCCAATTTTTGCTAGGGTAAGTAAGAATATTTAATCGCATCTACGTTGCACTAACTTCAATGTTCTCAATTGTTAGTCTATCGCTTCATATGGCCTATTCGCGACTAACTATCGGTTTTTTGGACGCCCATGAGGTTTTTTCCTTTCAGGGCTCAACGCGTCTTCTACCAGCGTATTCCTCAGAAAACAGTACAAATATTTAGATGTAATTTACAATGCCTGTTCCGGAACGATTACTTCAATGTGATAAATCTTTTTTGAGCAGAAAGCTTATTTTTTATAGATGGTATAGGTTTTAGTATACCTATCATAAATATGAAGATCATTGAGTGTTTCAAAAAGTAAAAAAAGTACTAAAACAATAAGGAAAAAGTAAAGTATAAAATTACATATTTAGGCGCGAAGTTTGTAAATCATTATTAGACTTTTACAAACGTTACCGTCAAACAATAAAAATCAGTAAATAATAAAACACCAAAAATTCGCAAATGAAACAAGGAAACAGAGGGATAAAAGCATAAAGGATTTCTCGTATTACAGAAGACAATAACACCATAACACTAATCCGGGCTTGCGGCTGGACCTGACACGTGGCACGACCCTCGGAGACTGTAAAGTGCGCCCGCCCAAAACGTTAACTTGCGCCACTTACTATGAGCACAAGTGAAATTGAATTGAACTCTTCTTCTTTTTAAATTATTCGATTCGTCTGTTGATATATTTTTGATAATGAGGAAGCGCTTCCATTTCTTGTTGATAATAATGTTTATGATTTTGACAAAAAATTAACTCTATTAGATAGATAATTTACATAATATTTTATTGTTCACTAAAATAGACAATTACAGAAATAGTACGTTGTATATTATCCATAACACAAACGTAACTTGATTAATTTGGGGATATATAATATGTGTTTTTGTCTGCCGATTATAATAATAATAATACAGAAATGCATGGTTAAAATACTTTTATGATAAAACCAAAGCTTTCTTATTAGAGCGACAGAGTAAAATTAATAATATACTCTTAGAATAGGTATAGAAATAGTGGCGAGACAAACCTCTTTGTTCACTGGCCAGTTAGCTAAATTTAAAAAAAATGGTGACTTGACAACTGTGAGACACGGACTAGAGAAAGAAAAGTTGTCCTTGTCATGTAAAAATAGATTTAAATCTACATTAATCATATTGTAAATTAATTGGTAAGTATTTATATCATGTAAATATGAAAGAGAAAATTCTATATTTTATATATGTACGGGTTGCTAAATCGTTAAAAGAATAATGGGTCTATAATACTTTTAATTGATATTAATATATAATTTTCTATATTTATTTAACTTTAAAAATCTTTGTTGCTAGAATTAAATTGAAACACGTTATTAATAATTTATGTATAAGTAAAAGATATGAAGGAAAGATTACCATAAAATAAAACTATACTATAAATAAATCCCTAACAAATACTTACACTAAAAAGAAAAGGAAACCCTATAAAGTATGTTATTATTTAAACTATACATACTAGACCTTTACGAGGGAGCTTTGGTTCCACTTTCAGAATTAAATGTGTTCTTATTTTAAGTTAGACGTAAAATGTACCAACTTACATAAAAACTGATTTATAACATAACCAACACCATGATGCAAACATAAATAAGCAAGCAAACAGTCTTATTTTCATAGTTTTATATTAGTATCCATCCACATTAATATTGATGTTATTTATAACGTGTAACGTCATAATAATTTTTAATATCAAAATCAAAAGCACAAAAGATTTAGGTAAAACAATTAATATCGTATCAGAAGAGAAAATATAATCCGAGATTGGTTATAATTTCTCTGTACCTAACCGAGACATCTGATCCCGGACATAATCGGATTTGTCTGATCGAACACCGGCTGTTATTGGGTTTGCCATTATTTTTGTACGACCTACTACATTCGGGAGACATTGATTTTAATGAGATTGCGTACGAAATTGTTGCTCCGCTTATTCTTTTATTCTATGTAAGTCCCGAAATCCCTTTCTCTGTATTCCCGTTTTCTATTCACTGTACAATTCGTATACAATATGATTGTATACTACACTACACATATTCATTCCTACGTATATTTTAAATTTAAACATTTTTTTATCTTTATTACTAATAGAAAATGCTTACTCTAAAGAACTGGTAGGTATAATAATATAATATAAATATAAATAAAATATTGTATTGAAGCGAAACTGTTTATGTGAATTTAACATTTCGTAACGTGTTAAACGAAAGATGATTACTTATTGGCATGATCTGTGAGTGTGTGTTTATATATATGTAGTGTGTGTGTGGGGTATGTGATGTGTGAGAAAGAAATAAGTAAAAAAGTTGTACTTGGTTCTTGTGTAACTACGTACTGAGGGCCTAAAGCGGCCGTCTTTGGAGAATCACTTAGCATAAATTTCCACTTTATTCAAATTCAAAAAACAAGTCTCAGAAGGAATTGATTGATTGATTGAATTGACTGAGTTGGTTGAATGAATAGTTTGACTACGTTACCTCACTAGATCGCCATACTGATCCGTTGTCTGAGGTAGGAACGAGGCCTCTGATCACCTGATGAGTCGATTTTGAGAGTTTGAGCATTTCGACTGCAAACGGCACAAAAATATAACTCTCACTGAGGGTTGCATATTATTTATATACATATTTTAAAATATTGGTAAATCCGAAAAAAATCAATAGGAAAGCAAAATAGCGGCAAATAAATCGCACATCCATATAATAGTGGGCGAGCGTGTCGTCGGTAATTCATTTAGGGGCGACGGCTAGTTGCCGAATGCGTACAAATTAGATTTCCATCTGGGATGATGGATCGACGTAGCGATGTGCCCAACGACCAAATCAAAGATCTCAAGTTCTGCACTACATTCTAGAAGGTTAGAATTTACGTGACTTAAAGTCATAAGCTGTGGTAGCTTAATGCACTGACGTTATAAATTCAAATGACGCGGGTGAATCCTGCGCCTAAAAAAAGCATGAACTCTCTTCCGCGGTTTACCTATTATCCGTGCAGGAAGGGAGAAAGAATACAATTGTCTAGGCTCGTCCCTGGCTGGTATGGGGTTCTTGTAGTAATCAGTGGACTGTTATGATTATATGAGCTTTATTTCGACCACGGTACAGGTATTATACACGACAAAGGTAAACGATGTATGGTTTATTGCACGCGTAAGCGTCGCCGGACGGTGTGTGGCGGACTGACTGTGTGATTGCAGTATTCCTAGCAAATTAGAACCGGTTAAGCTCCAACATATTCATCATTCATCCATTCCTGCGGCCGGGCGGCCTGTCGTAAGAGGCGACAAAACAACCCACAGCCAGGCGGTGGGGTATTTGCCCGTCTGGATGGCTACCGTCCCTGGTCTAGAGTATGCCGCAATAACAACCTTGACTTGTGTTCCGGTATTAGTGACCGGGTTCCAGTCTCTCTTAAATGAGCAGCAGCGCATTTGTAGCACTTGGTGTTGCAAATGTGCGATATGGGCGATGGTAACCGCTTTCCATCAGGTGTGCAATCTGCCTGTCTGCAGATTTGTAACTCGTGTAATAAAAAAAAACTTAGAGCGCTACAATATGAGGCTCTTCAGAAAGTGTGTAAACAGATATTTAAAGTCTCACCAAGGTAGACCACGCATCTGCTCCTTTATTATTGCAAATATCCATGGGTGACGGTAGCCATATACCACCAAGTGAACTGTTTGCCACTTTCCCTACAAGCAAACATAAAAAACCATGCGAGGTACATTAGGCACTTTTTCTGACCGAATGTGCATATACTTAATAATTTACTAAATATATACCCTCTTACTGATTGCGAATGTAAATTAAAATTATTCAATTGGCTAATAGAACTCCCTTATTATGACACTGAGGATTTACGAAACTGACTACACAAGGTATAAGTTGGTAACCGCACACTCACTCGTTTACTTGTACACACACACACTAATTATATACACACCATATACATATACACAAACACACATATACATTCACACACCTATGCATTTCCATATACATTACAAATTTTAACACGAAGTAATTTCCAAATCAAATATATAAGATTATAACTTATTTTTATATATTATTTAAATAACTTTAAGATATTTTTTTAAATTATGTCTAACAATCAAGTCCTCTGGATGTAGGCGCTAACAACTGCAACACAGTATTATTATACTACAGCAGTTGTTTGCGATAACACATTGTTTTCTGTACACTTTTGAATAAATTCATTCTTTTACTTATATTTACGACGTGATAAAGGTGAAGGAAAATTTTGTGATGAAACTTGCACATCCAGTTAGCCGATGTGTCCAACCCGCCAATCCGCCTTGGACACGCATAGCGGGTATACTTGTTCCCCTATAAATAGGAAGCCCGAGCCCAGCAGTGGTACGTTTATGAGCTGTTATTATTATTATATCCATTTGCGAATGTACAGATTCACAACTCACGACACATGTTCTTGGCAAAAGAACAACGTAAAAACCGCACGGCCTTGGGCACATCGTACATCCGTTTCTTATGCGTGTACGCTATACGCATTGAATCGTTGAGAACTGTAATTATTATTGTTGATTAATAATTTTTAATTGAATATGTATAACGATTACTTCAGCCTTGACTTCCTGTTTTAGATATAATAAAGTTAATATTAAGACCACATATTTTTGCTGGTTAGCTCTTTATGTTGAATTTTAATAGAAGACTTTTTTAGACATTTATTTCAAAGTTCCTAAGATAATTGGAAACTCTCAAGCGTTTTGCGAGTTTTGGTGAAAACAAATTAAAAAAAGGAAATACTGAACCACAGTGGGGACGGGTTTAGTTAGTATATAATAAAATACAGACTGATTTAATATGAATTTTGAAAAACTAATATCAAAGGTTTATCTTTAACAGTTTCGATTACAGTACTTTTAATATTTTAATTAAAGCTACATAGCTTAATTTAATTTTCAGTTTCACTTTACTTTTACTTTACGCGAGTCCTGAACTAACAGAAAAACAGACAACAGACAAATTAAAAAAAATGCATCGTGTTCTGTCGTGTCCGTCGTTAATATAGTATATTCCAGTTGTTTATTTTTTAAATAGCTTCAATGTACACACTCGATATGTTTAGAATTTTATAATATTATAGATAGATATCTTTAGCTGAGTTAAAGATTATGTGAGTAAATATGCAGAGCCGTCTTAACGATATTGGGCGCCGGGGTACAAAAATCAGTCTGAGTTTTCACTAACAAAAAATCAAATTATTAAAACAATACAGTCAATAAAATTTCAACAAATTTGCGTTTCATTAAGTTTTCGGTGTTCGAGTTGAGATGAAGTTAAGTAATTTTCAAAACTAGCAAATTATGCAAATTATTATTCAAGTATGTGTAAGTACAAGGCCATCCACTTGCAGTCTCTAGTTTCTGCGTCCGTGTATCACGCACCTTAAACCCTTGTATAAATACGGCCCTGTAAGTATGATAGTAGGTACTTTCTATAAGCAGCTTAGGATATTTCTTTATGCTAGAAATTTTGATAAGAATCCAAAAATTACGCGAACAAAGCCGAGTGTAAGAAGCTTTATATAATGCTATTGTTGCATAATTAAATTTGTTAGGAAACTGTGGATTTTAACTTCAAAATAAGGAAAAATATAGCGGTGATTAAAAACTAACAACCACGATTTAAATTAATATCAAACACATATTGTTGTTTTAAATATTTGGTTAAATCATTTACAACGCATAATCTCGGCTTGGCGTCGATAGAAACCGAATAGCCTAAAAGCTGAGTGCAAACTTTGTTATACTCGTAGTATATTACTATTTAATATTTAAAACACTTGTATATATATGTAATTTATGTATTTATAATTAAAATGTAAGTAGTCGTACTATATCTGTATGTTATAGTGTGGTACCAAGATAAGACTGACCAGACTTTTATATCTATAAATAATGGCAAATTTAAAAAGTTACTTCCTTTCATCATTCCACTAAAACGAATAATTTCCTTTTCAAATATTTACTTCTAATAGTAATGAGGTATGCTGGTGGTGTATTGATCAAGAAGTCAGTCTACTTTTAATTCATATTTAACACAATATTACAAATTGAAAAGTGTTGAGTAAATACCTAAAAAGTCAAGATTTACATTCACATTGAAACAGAAATATTATGTATCAGTAGGAATACTTATTAGTAATGTTCAAGCATAAACTAGCATAGTATCATGTACTACTACTAGTATTTAGTCAGTCAAATTTTCCAAATTCTACCTTATTATTATGAGATAAGGAAGCAAATGCAACTTTAGAAAATTGACTGATAATGGACGTCGACTATCGATATCCAAAAGTGAACTAACAATCGTCGCTGCACTGGTCGCAACGCTCGCGCGCTGTCCCCCCTGCGAAATTTTCAGTGCGGATACCAGGCCAATAAAACAAGGCCTGGTATACTGAATGAACATGAATAAATTTATCCGTGTGCGAACTAGGTCGAAAAAACACTACACTTTTTAATAGTATATTATGATAAGTTACGAAAGTAAAGGTGAAATATCTGGTTGGCTCTTTCATATGTCAAATATTACCAAAGTTACAGGGTCCGCACCGAATGAAACGGCACGAATGCAACGCCCGCACAGGCAGAAAGATACTCACTAGGCTTTGAAGACCTAGTTTAGCAGCGAACGTGTTAAAAAACAAAAGATTTCATATTTGATTACATTCCATGTTTGAAATAACACTATTTACAGCCAGCACGAATCCATATTACAGTAAAGCATATAGTAAAATATATTGTTGGAGATTCCAGCAACCGACACAGAATGAAAGAGACGCCAACTATAACCAATCAAGTAATCATTATAAATATCATTGAACTCCAACCAGTACGCAACAAAACCACGCGACACTCATCTCCCAGAAATTCTAATTCATTAAATTGTAAAATTAGAGACGCAGTTGTGAAAGATTCCAGGGTCGCTATTAGCGTAATGGAGGACACGTGGCGTCTGGCCGCTAAATCCCTTCGTCGTATAAAGGCGATTTACTGGCCGAATTAATTATTAATGGGCCCTTTGGAGCGGTTGGGCCGATGATTAGTATACGACCAAACTGATTTTAAGCTAATGTTTTGCGAGGTAGTTTCGCAAGGATTTACACTTGGTCCAGCTTTTTTGGCTTATACATACACACATAAAGAAGTAGACATATATTTAAATAATATGTTATTTTGTTATATTTGCAATGCATACTCAATTATTATAAACATTTAAATTATTTATTTAGATTTAACTCCTGGGCCGCAATTCGTAGGTCTTCAACTGACGTCAGAATACTGATTTCTTGGGGCAATTTGAAGTTGACATAACAATTTTAAATTTAAAACAAAATTATACTTTTCAAAAACACTACTAACTCTCTTCTACGTTTCTAAAAAAATTAAATTCAACATTAACCGATCTAAACTTCCATGCCGCATATTTGACCCGTAAGCTTTAAATCTTAACCTTATTAGAATCTTCCTGTGGGCCGGAGTTGCGAAAGAGGCGGCCTGACATCAAACAAGCGGCCACTTCTGACCAATCACTGGACTGAATCATCGGTATGAATTGATTGAAACTGCTTCTATGACTATTCGTACTAGTTAAATAGACAAGTGGGTCCTAAACATTTTAAATTCAGTCCCAATTGTAGGTGCTATTTAAAATCGGACCATTAATGGTTTAAATGTAGTTCCTGCGCAATCAGAGAACTTACAGGATGATTTACTTGTTGAATTACATTTGAATATTATTACTAATTAATTGATTTATATACATTATAACTACAAACCAGTACAGTCAAGGAAACTTTACTTATAAGGATATAATCCCTATAAGGGGACTATAGGTAGAACACAAGTTCTACCTATAATCCCTTAAGACTTTAATATTATTTTAAGCAAATTAGACAGATTATTGGTTAATTTTATTAAAATATTGTTACAACTTAAGTTCCGACGAAAACAAAATCCACCTGTATATCTGTAAAAACACATTTTATTACCTATCGGCATTTAAACTAATTGTAGTTCTTTTAGGATCGTCTTCTTTTGTTTACTTATTTATTGGTATACGTTTCTAGAGAACAGCCCGTTGTTTATTGTACTCGTTTATGGCCACTTGCAGCCGACTCATTAGCCAGGTGTTTTGGATTATGTAGACTACGATACGGGCACATTGCATTTGTGCAGTATATAACGATGGCCTGCTTGAGGGGGGGGGCAGTCGAGCGATAGCAACGATCTAAGTGCGACGTGTGTACAATCGGAGATGTAATAGTGACGGACTTTGCGCGTTTTATTGAATTACGACCTTCTGCATTACGTTTGGATTTGTTGTGTTCGGTTATATTTGTACCTGTGCTATAAGTGTTTGTATAGTTCTAATAAACTCTATAATAATTCCAACGGCATTTTAATTCGAGTCCCGCTAAACTCGTAAGAATATTTATAAATTGGAATACGTGATACTGTTAACGATAAATGTAAAATTGTTGTCTTCTATAAGTCTGATATTGTTATTAACGAAGAGTCTCGATAATTAAATGTAAATAATATTATTAAATTTGTAAGCAAAATCTAACTGATAGATTGTCAAACACAAATGCTACAGAACAAATAAGTAAGTGTAAAATTATTCTTGACCTTAACTTTAATTTATGAGACTAGTAGTTTGACAATAGTCTCACGGAAATACATTCCAGGAGTTTTGGTAATTGGATTGGGTTTAAAAATATGAGACAATAACAAAAATATGAAAGATAGAAATTGGTCATTTTGTAACTATCTATCCAATTGAGATGACTATTAGTAATTATATATGCGGCCCAATAAATTTGCAGATTGTAACAACTAATTTAACAACAAAGTCTAATTTGAAAGTGAGTTTGTTTGTTCATTCTCATTGGCCTTACATTTACTGTGGTGATGGGTTAAATATTAATCAATGAGGCGGAGTCGGCACTGAAAATCAGCGCTGTGCTGGAGGAATCTCCAACACAGCTTTATACTGAGTTGCCGACCTCATTTGTGCGAAATGTGGAGTATAACATATCGAATTTAATCATAAAAATGTATGTATAAATTATTTCTACATCCTTGTATTGTCGCTTTCCTAGCAAATAATTGTTTTATTTCTTCCTTTCAATGAACAAATTATCCTTAAATTTGATACATGTAGGTACTTTTGATGTACATTGTGTCCTAGAAAATTGTTTTGTTCCGCAAGATAAGTATTCAAATTTACGCCAGCAGAGTCGTGAATCTCTTGTATAATCGAAGAAAAATTGAAAATATATTTAGACCAAGAATAATGGTAATGACATTGAAAACGTTACACTGATGACCTGCGTTTTAATTATCACCCTAGAAAAAAACCAATAGAGGTTTACTGGTTCTCAAGGATCATGATAAAATCTTTCTATGTTGTCATTGGCGACTTCAATTACAGGATTGAAGAGATCCCTTTAAGAGATGCTATGTATCATTTGCGTGATCGCTGCATTTAATGGTAAACAAATCAATAATGAATCACTAGCATCTTTTTATATAAAAAGCTGGCAGACTAACAATTGTGCCCAATTGAAATTCTGCCCTGAGAAAACATTCAATCTCACACAATTAACACCTCTTAACCCGTTCTCGCGTTCGCACGACAATCAGCACGACTCACTGCGGGTTTAATAGTTCGCATTTATAAACAACCAGTTTCTTACTCTCAGCAGAAGGTACAGTTGGGCTTAGAGATCAAAACAAAGT
The DNA here is from genome assembly GCA_039645545.1 of Dendrolimus houi. Taxonomy (NCBI): domain Eukaryota; kingdom Metazoa; phylum Arthropoda; class Insecta; order Lepidoptera; family Lasiocampidae; genus Dendrolimus; species Dendrolimus houi. The sequence continues at coordinate 22,421,219 of CM077126.1, read as the reverse complement.
CTAGACAGCCTCGAGTTGAAAGATAGATTTAACCACACGAATTTTCATTTTCAGGCCACTAAAACATGATTATGTATAGGAAAATGATAATGTTTATGCATAAATATATTATGTAGGTATACCAAGTTAAAAATTAAGTAATAAAACATTGAAAATAAATAGGTTAAGTATATGATATGTGCGTATTAGAAAAGGTGATGATCATCAATTATACTATACTAGCTTTTGGCCACGGCTTCGCACAGTTATCTAAAAATAACTTTTTTGTTGAGTTTAATTACCTACTAAGCGAATTAAAAATATTCCCCCTCCCGTACACCCCATACCCCAGTGACGTCTACATCGCATAAGCCTATCTAGCCGATTAGGGTGCGCGGCGACCACGCAACTTCTTTCTAATACTTACATTTTTAAACTCGTGATATCTTTCGAATGAAATGTCCGAATTGAATAATTCAAAAAATTATATAAAGGTATTGAAGCAGTTTTGAATATGAAGTAATTTATTTTGGTAACGATGAATACCAAGATACAAATAAAGAACCTTTTCTAGCGGCGGCATTTCAATTAAATTTTTAAAATCAAAGAACACTTATTGAGGTATAATTATAATAGTTAGACATATGCTGTCGCGACACTTTTTGTAAATAGTAATGTGTTCTCCAAAGTCATAGTATATTATTTTATTCTATCATCAATAGTTTTCGCAGCGCATGCGATGTAAAGAATGCTTTAGGTAATTTTACACCTTGGGTTACATTATTGGAGTTTTAGTAAGGATCCATAATTTTTTTGAAAATTTAATATAGCCTATGTCACCCGGGTATAGTGTAGCTTGCCAACAGTGAAAGAATTTTTCAAATCGGTTCAGTAGTTTCGGAGCCTAACAATGCAAACAAACAAACAATCAAATCTTTCCTCTTTGTAATATAAGAATAGATAAATCTAATTAAAATTGCGATTCCTAACCAACAAAACCTAGTTATAATTATCAATTAATAAGTTAGATAAAACCATATAATAAATCAACACAAATCCCTAAATCAATAAGCGCACTGATGGCCACATCCTGATTCATCCAAGGCCGCTTCCATCGTACATTCGCATTAAAAAATATTCACACACTACTGCCATTGACGAGCCACGATTTAATTTAGTACTAGATCAATTAAACTGGCAGATGACAAACAGTTGGTATGAGTAAGCGCCACGCGTAGGCGACGTGCCCGTGGGAACGGCCTAGAAGTGGCCAAGCTCTGATTAGACGGCAACTAGACGAGACCACCATTGACAAAGACGAATTACGAAATTTGAATCATAGCCCTTCATCTTAAACTATTGTTTTATTTCATTATCGAGACATAGTCAAAAGCCTGACCTATATCATATGTAACTTCAACCAAATCAGTCTATAGCTCATGTATCTCGCTGGTCTAGAAATGGTATCTCGAAAATATATAGATTAATTTCAAAAACATCAAGTTAACCTTTTTGGATGTAATGCGTCATGAACAACCTTACACTCAAGTATACAATGTTACACACCCGATAGCAAACTTTGACCTACAAAATAAATCATCCCAGTGTCTCATCTCATTAGCGCCAATTTTGGACTATTTTAGAAAAGACGAGGATCCCCGAATTACCGTTCATGGCCCTTGCTGTATGTTCATTTGAACCATATACTAGAACGATGATAACCCCCCCGCTTTATTATCAAATCAGAACTAAAACCATTACTCGCCTCTGCTCCTATTTTTGATATAACAATATTGTGTACACGACGCCCTGCGACACGATAAACCCATGAGGTTTCTGAGCCTCAGTTCAAATGTTTTTAATGTATATGAATGTAAGCATATAGGATAATAAATTAAAAAAAAAATCTCTTTGTCTTTCCACGCACTTATCCACAGCGGCAGATAGAGGTTACGGATGATGCGTTCTCATGTCATGAGAGTACCCGTGTCAAACGAAAGTATAGGAGCCATATAGCCGGTATAACCATTCCGGAAGACAGTGCGAATTGCCGCTGAACACTGGGTCATTCTAATCGTTGCTGCCAGAGTTCTGTCGTACACTGATATAATTTAGAATTCTGCAAGAACTCAAGGAAGTTCTAGACCAACTATAATCCAAACAAAAACCAAAACAATGTCTTATCCTTGTAGGAACGGAGAAGGAATACATTTTCCTGCGGCGGAGCGGCCTCTCGTAAAAGGCAACAAACCAACCCACAGCCAGGTAGTAGGGTATTTCCCCGTCTGAATGGCTATCATCCCTCGTCTAGACTACGCCATAACAACTTTGAGTTGTGTTCCGGCATTAGTGGCCAGGTTCCTGTTTCTCTTTAGTGAGTGGCAGCACATTGGTAACACGTTTGGTGTTACAAATATTCATAGGCGATGCTAACTGCTTTTCGTCACCTGCCTCTCTGCCGAACTCGTGCAATAAAAATATAATAAAGAATTTGCGATTTTAATAAATTTTTCACCTAAATCGTACAGTGCACTTGACCTGTATGAATGGCAGAAAACTAAGGAAACGAGTTGTTCGGAGCTCACGGAAGGAGGCAGTGGGTGGATAAGTGACCGTTGGCGTGGGCGTGAGAATGGTAGGATACACTTAATGCCTGCAAACAATGAATCACGCGGAACGGCGGAATTGTGGTAAACCAGATGAAATCAAATCATCTGCAAAGGGAAGTTACCGTTTTGACTGTACTATCTGTATGTGCCGCTACTTCGGTGGAAGATTGCCTCATCAAGAGCAAAGATTACAACTTTAATCAATCCTTGATTAAGTGCAATTATCACCCACTAGCTATGCCAACAAAACTTAGTTCTCATTGCCGTGACGACAATTAGTAAATTAGAATAAAAAAGAGTTTATAGTTTTTAAAACATTACTGGGTCCAACAAGCCTAGTACAGCGACAATGATAGTTTCAGTGCAAGGTCTAAAACACCCCGTACCGCAGAAATGGAAAGTGTAAATAAATCAGTGCCACTGTGAACGTGTTAATTAGCTTATAGATTTATTTTTTGTGGTTTTACTTTTATTTGTCCATCTAAAATTGCTTTTCATAACATATGAAATTCGAAAAATATATTGAAAATCTAATTGCGTCCCTGCTGTGATATCGAATTATGATAATTTAGTACTTATTTCTGACCTAACAAGCGTATTTTCCAATCCATCCAATACGTGATGTATTAGTGATGGCAAAAATCCATGATGGAAAATATACGTCGTAATGAAAGCTATACATACGAGTAAAGACTATCTTAAACACGTGACACGTTTCCCGTGACTTCATCACGAGACTTAGTCACGTGAATTACAAGGAAAGCTGGGTTAGAAACAGAAACACCTTAAACTATACGTATTAATTATTATATTTCAGTTAATTAATAATGTTATCTGTGCAATTAAAATATTTTATAACGTTGTTACTAATAGCTCACTGATGTTACGTATTTTTCTTTTCAGTAATTAATGTACTATTTGACTAATAATTATTCTAAAGTCGTAAAAAGGTATTCTGTCTCTTAATTTATGGGATCACAAATTCGGAAAGAAATCGAAGTAAAATTTCAAAGTACTACAAAAATTAGTTTGAACAATATACCGTTGACTAAATGGTACCGTCATATACTTTCAACTCCTTTCACACAATCCAAATACCGGGTTCTCAAGAAGAGATCACTCTAAAGCATTGTTTCTTAACAATTTTTATGCTGCGATGCACGGAAAAACTAAAAAGTTAAATAAAAAATCTTGTGACCCCTTCACAAAAAAATTACAGATAGATAGATATGAGACTTTATTGCTCACCAAAATAACACACTTAATACGTTATCTACAGTATTATAATAATATTTTAATTAATAGTTTATTTATACGTTTGAATTGTACATACATTTTATTTGTTTAACCGACTACGAAACTCACAAGGGTCGGGACCGCCAGGTTGAGAAACCATCCTCTAATAGCCGGTTTCTATATCTATTCATTCATTTGCCTACCATAGTAAGGCAAATGAACGGTCGGTAAAATATGGGAACCCACCATTAATCGATAAGGCTGCTCTTTGTTTCTGCCTTTACGCGAAATAACTGTAAATTATTTATTGTATGTGTATGTGGTGAACAATAAAGTTGTTCCTATCTATCTATAGCAAATTGTGTCTATCAAATTAAAAAAAAAAAATCGGGACACAAACAAGTTCCCGGGACACGGCATTTGAAAAATAATGTGAGCTATCGTTTTAGTGTAAACTGTGTCGGAATAAGTTAATTGTTATGCATCCGAACAACTTCAAATCGCTCCCGGAAAAATTCCCACGGGATTCTAAGGATAAAAAGTAGCGCAGATTTAGGTCTAAGATTTAGCTGTCGATCAGTGAAAATCGCATCAAAATCGACCGCGTAGTTTTTATGTTAATCGCGAACAAATAGACAAGAAATCTAAAAAAATGGATTGTATTCTACGTCGTTTATATAGTCTATTCCAGTTGTTTTTTTAAATAGCTTCAATGTACAGACACGGTATGTTTAGAATTTTATAATAATATAGATTAAATTAAATTTAAAAAATACTAAATATGAACTAAATTATAAATCGTCGTTTCGTCGTCAGCCAATAGCAGTCTACTGCTGGACGTACCCCTCCCCAAATCGGCGCCACTCATCCCTGTCCTCTGACTTCCGTATCCAACGTCTACCGGCGACTTAGCGCAGGTCGTCAGTCAATTGGATTGGAGGGCGTCCAACACTACGTTTACCGACACGCGGTCTCCACTCCAGGAGTCGTCTGCTCCATCGGCCATCGGTCCTGCGGCAGACGTAATCGGCCCACTGCCACTTTAACTAAATCTATACAGATAAATAAAATTAAATTGTCTGTTTGCAATGTCAAAATAACAGCTGCTTACTAAATGCATATGAAAGTATATACGGTACTTATATCAAAATCTCATATTTTTAAATTGTTGTCTATCTGGATGATTCGACTAATCTCTGAAACGTCTGAAACGATTCAGCAGATAGTGATGATATAAGGAGTAACTTAGACAACTTTTGTGGCGTCCGCGAAAAAAATCACACATACGAAGTCGCGGACACAGCTAGTTATAAAGAAATTAATATAAACTATGTAACAAATCGCTGAAAGAGGGAAAGCTTGCTCAGAAGGCTGGCCGCATTGCCACGCTGCATGGCAATGTCGATTCGCTGGGCGAAGTAATATCGACCATCCTTCTGGACACGGGTGGCATCAAAGAGATTCATAAAAAAACTTTGAAAAACTCTTTGCTGATGAACAAAAAGAATCGACGGCTGTTACTTCTACAAAACCATTTTGACGTGATAGAACCATAATGCAATCATCATCGTGATTTCAGCTCTTAAGGCCGGCTCGATCGATGCGATATGTGCTTTCACACCATATCGGCGTGAAACGTTTAGACTTGAGCTAATCGTGTTTCGTGTAATTAGTGAGAATTACCTTACTCCATTTCACTATTCCATTTCCCTATTCCATTCCACTATTACATTCCACTATTCCACCCCACTGTTACATTCCACTACTCCACCCCACCATTACATTCCACTACTCCATTCCACTACTCCATCCCCCTAATACATTCTACTATTCCATTAAACTATTCTATCCCTAGCCATTCCATATACCATTTTTCCTGTCTGGTCCTCCTATACCATCCCTCCTATTCTATCCCATCTATCCCTTCGTAAGGGCTGGCAACGCGTTGGCTTCGCACTTCGTGTTGCTAACATCTATAGGCGACGGTAACCACTTTTCAGTAGGTGGGTTATCTGAGTGTTTTCCAGTTTCGCAATTTAAAAAAAAACAGTATTATTTGATCGTGTATTTAAATAAAATATGTGTAATGTAATAGTAATGTAAGCAGTTACGCTTGTGTTATGGGTGATATACAACAGACCATTCTGGGGCCGATCCCAGACACCCAGATCATAGTAAATAATAGAAAGTTCGATTCCAAAATTTACCGTACCAGGAATCAAACCCGGAGCCTATACGTTCCAGCGCATTCGGCCAGCTAAGGCTTAGCCCGCTCAAGCACAGAGGCCGTCGAGCTTTACCTACCTACCTACTACCTCCCTCGTCTAATAACATACTGTTGTAAGCCGATACTAATCTTTTGAAGGTGTCTTACTAATCCTTAGAATTTGAGTGATCTATATTTTCGCCCTAATCTCTTTGTTCACGCCTCCGTAAGACGTCATAAAACCTTCTTTCCTCTGTTGGTAATTCATGCGAATTCTTGGAAGCCATTTAGCTGACCATTTAAGGATTTCAAAAACCAGTGAGTGGCATGTTGCTAGGAGACCATATCTAATTTACAAATGGATGAGGGTCGGCCAGTCCGGAAATGCGCCAGTCATCTTTCGACTGCGATCGAAGCGTTACCTAGTGTACTTTTGGAGCGAGTATCTTATAACGACGACCTTTGCGCGATTTATGTTATTACGATTTTCTGCTCTACGGTTTGGTTTTGTTGTATTCGGCTGTACTTGTTAGAACTTGAATTACGTGTGCGTACTTCTAATAAACTTTGTGATAATTCCAACAACATTTTCGATTTTACATATTACAAATCCCCTACAAATTCGTAACAACACTGTATCTAACCTATTAAAATATTATTTCAATTTTGCAATAGCAAGTCTATTAATAATTATTCTAAAATTAATATTATTTTGTCTTAAATTTTAAGGCCTCGCAGTTTTAAGTTATTTGCACAATTAATCTAATCAAGGCAAGAACCAAAACATGTTATCAACAACGACTTCCTGCAAATAGTTTTACTAGAACGTTACAGTTTAATTAAAAGCAACTATGTTATAGCGGTAAACAGGCAGTGTTAAAACAGAAAAACAACGTTGTGCTAATAATCTGTGGCCAGGAAGCCGCGGCCTCCGACCCTGTAGCAATTAGCACTGAAAGATTCTTTATATGTTACGTATTTTGATACAATAGAGTAGTGTTTTAAAAGATAACACCGGTCGGTAGACTGCATGTCACCAGATAAGGGTCCCAGGAATGTTCTTGAGTTGACCGCATTTCTAAGTAAATATTGGATAAAGAAATGAGTAATATTTCTGAATAATTTAAAAAAAAAAGTAACACGCGATATTGTGTTAAAAGTTTTTTAAACGAAGTCGGCTAGGTGCGTAGATTTGTAGTAGAATTCGCCACAAAGGCAGGCAAGGGAATATTAGTCCATACAGCCATTGCTGATGTATAAGTCTTCGCATAATAGGTAGCGCAGTTGAATATTTGTAGGCTACAACCGATGCCATTCAACGGAGTTTTTGTGAAAACTCAAAAGGCCACTTTTGACTATATAGTTCAAAAATCTCACAAAAACACATAATTACTACGCATAAACGATCAATAAATATTCTACAACTATTGTTCATTTTAGAGTAATTTTACACATTTTTAGAAAATAAAACTGCACTACACAACTTCGCCTTTCGGTTCCCGCCAAAAACTCCTAGGTGCATAGATGTTTAGCCACAACAAAGGCTTTTTTCTTTATGTATATGGCTTTAAGACAAACGTGAAATGATAGTGCGTGATCAAATAAACAGTAGAGTGGAAGGGAGTATGCAACCTATCTCTACAAAAAATGCACGTTATATGGCCTCATTAATAATAGGTTGGGGAAAAAGTCTTTTCGCATATAGTATGTATAAACTTGTAATAAGATCTTTTTTTAATAAGGCTGGTTTTGATATCATTAAAAATTTTGATTTTAAAGAAGACAATTCCAAATTCAAATTAGGAAATGTGTGATTTTTATTTGTTTTTTATTGTTAAAATGAGTGAATCTAATAAAGAAATTCGATACATTTTAAAATTTTACTACAAAAAAGGTAAAAATGCAACACAAGCCGCGAAAAAAATTTGTGATGTTTATGGACCTAATGCAGTATCTGTGAGAGTAGCGCAAATTTGGTTTAAGCGTTTTCAATCCGGAAATTTTGATATCAAAGATGCACGTCGCTCTGGTCGCCCTATTACGGACAAAATTGATGCCGTTTTTGAAAAAGTAGAGCAAGATCGTTAGTAGTTACGATGTAGCTGGAGAACTGGGAATTGACCACGAAACGGTTTTGGCGCATTTGAAAATAGCTGGGTACACAAAAAAGCTCGATATTTGGGTGCCTCATGAGCTCACTGAAAGAAACCTAATGAACCGTGTACTCATTTGTGATTCTTTGTTACGACGTAATGAAACCGAACCATTTTTGAAGAATCTGATAACTGGTGATGAAAAGTGGATCACGTACGACAAGAACGTGCGAAAAAGATCGTGGTCAATGGCCGGGCAGGCTTCACAGACTGTGGCGAAACCCGGGTTAACTCGCAACAAGGTGATTCTGTGTGTATGGTGGGATTGGAAGGGCATTATTCATTATGAGCTGTTACCGCCAGGCAGGACCATCGATTCTGAACTGTACTGCGAACAACTGATGAGATTAAAGCAAAAGTTGAGAGAAAGCGGCCGGAATTAATCAAAAGAAGGGGTGTGGTTTTTCACCATGATAACGCTAGACCTCACACATCTTTAGCCACTCAGCAAAATTACGAGAGTTTGGCTGGGAGGTGTTAATGCATCCGCCGTATAGTCCTGACCTTGCACCTTAAGATTTTCACCTATTTCGGTCTCTGCAGAATTCCTTAGGCAGTGTCAGGTTAACATCACGAGAGAACTGCCAAAACCACTTGTGGCAGTTTTTTGATCAGAAGCCCCAAAATTTTTATAGCAATAGGATCACGTCCCTACCTACAAGATAGCAAAAAGATATCCAACAAAATGGCACCTACATACTTTAGTCAAATGTAAATAAACTTTATAAAAAAACCTTTTGAATTTTTATATAAAATGCGAAGAAACTTTTTCCCCAACCTAATATATAAATAACCTTCCTGAAACATTATAAGATTTATAAAAAATTTATTTAAAACTAAATTAAACAACTGGTATTATACAAGAACTGATTTTTTTAAATGACTGATAATAAAATTAAATACGCTTGACATAAAAATTATAATTTACTAATTAAAATGATCTAGCAAGTGGTCACGTCATAACTTTGACGTGTCAATTATGGTTTTTAACAGTAAATCCAATAATTTTTATCATCATATTTTAAAAATAGGATAATAGTAGTAGAAAATTTTAGCACCCGCTCTATACACGAAAATAATTTGATAATTTATTACAGTAACACGTGTCTGTTTTCTACCCGATTTTGGAAACGCATAATATCTTTTCATCTCTTGGCTTACTTTTTCAACCTTCAGTTACATATATGGCGAGTACCTCTTATCTATTCACTGAGTAGTTTCTAACAATGAATTTGACATACAAAAGTGGACACCAGACATAACGATCTCATAAAATTTCTTAAACCCTAAATAATGAATTCAGAAATCAGGAATCTTTTATGCATAACAAAGTGTTATACGTCAATTTCTATAATATAATTATTATGGTTTCAAATTAATATTAGGTCATAGCGTAGCTCATAAACTCTTCATGACTATAAAAGGTAAGCTCAACTAACCACTTCCTGAGACATATTTTAAATGAATCGACGGATGGTGAGTCCGTTATTATTTTAGGTAGTTTACTGTGTATCAACGGTGCCATAATGTCCAATATATTACTAACTAAGTATTGTCTTAAGCTTTTGCAGAAACAAAAGATAACTAAACGATCCAATGATCCATCAGAGGATGAGCTGATACATTAAAAGGTTAAGAACCTATTTCGCAGATAAAAACAAAGCGATAATCATAAGCCTCAGTTCCCGTGTTCTTGTATTGATGCATTTGCGCATGAGTGGATTGCTTGTGACCAATTACAATAGCTTACTGTCGTTGCGATGGCCACCCAGGCACTGTAATGCAACACCAATATGTAACATGATTGCGGAAGTTCATTTATCGATTTGAAATAAGAACCACTAAGAACATAATTCAAATTTAGAATTTGGTTTGATTTTAGAATTTTTATTGTCTATTAGAGCATCACCTTCAAATTCTAATTTAGAATTTGGTTTGGTTATAGAATTTTTGCTGTCTATTAGAGCATCACGTTCAAATTCAAATTTAGAATTTGGTTTGGTTTTAGAATTTTTGCAGTCTGTTAGAGCAACACGTTTAAATTCAAATTTAGAATTTAGTTTGGTTTTAGAATTTTTGCTGTCTATTAGAGCATTATGTGAAAATGATGGAACTGATTTAAAAGAAACTTGACACAAAGCTAGTATTATATTCCGTATTAGTATATTCCGGGACAAAAATCGGAATATTTTTAACCATCTTCAAAAAAAGGAGGAGATTTTCAATTCGTCGGTAAATATTTTTTTTTTGTGTATTTTGCGTTGGATTTAGCAAAGCTTCAAAAATGTCCCATATAGCTATTTGGAATTTAGGGTTCTGAAGATATAGCACAAAATTCATTACAATCAGACAAAAAATATGTATTTATTGCGGTTTTTCAGTCGTAACACTTTAGTTTCTGAACCAATTTTGGTCATTCTTTTTACGTTGGATTCAGTATAGTTTCAGAATAGTTTCGTTATTAGAGGTTAGTAGGAAAGCAAAGCCTTTTTTGTGACGCCTTTTAGTCTTTTATCAAGTTCCTTTTTCGTGTCAATTTAAAGCTTTTGATATTTATCTTACTGAGGCCCCCACTCCAGTTTATAGTCGACAGCTGGTATCCACTAGGTCATGGTCACAATGGGTATATTTCTATAAAAACCGTAGCAGCTTAGTGATCTAACGCTTCAACATTTCATTTCATTCATTCATTCATTGATCGAACGAGTATAGTTCTAATAATATCGAATGGGAATGAACGAATGAATCAACTCGATGCCATTGATGAACGATAAATGCGGCATTGTTTTGTGACATGTGCATCTAATTGATGTCCCACGGCTGCCTTTCATATCGATAAAGCCGACTACGTGTGTGGTATTCGATGATTCGATTCTTTGTGATTGGTGTTATTCACTATCAGGTCATAAATCAGAAAACTAAAGCTCTATTAATTTAATAGCCGTTTTCTATATCTTACCGACCGTTCATTGCATTATTATCGCATAATGTCAAAACTCATACGCTAAGGCAAGTTATGGACGGATCCGATATCTTACTATTTATTCACTTGCCTTACTATGATTTGATTTTTGACGTTACAATGACGGTCCGTAAGATATAGAAACCAGCCATAAATTGATTAAAATGCATTATTTAATACGTTGTAGATAGGTAAAAAAAGCCGTTGTAGCTAAATGGTTAGCGCACGCATCTAAACTCAAAGGGCGCGGGTTTGAATCAAGGCCGGAAAACATGCACCACTTAGGCAGTTTTCTGATCTAATGTACACATTGTTACAATTACCACGTGTTTAACGGTGAAGGAAAACATCGTGATGAAACCTGCATCGACATAACTGATGTGTCAAATCTGCCAAGCCGCCTCGGACAAGTGTGGTGGGTATACTGTCCGTTCCCCTGTAGCGGGAGGCCCGAGCCCAGCAGTGGGACGTTTATGTTACTATCATCTTATACTAATATATAAATCTGAGTGAGTTTGTTTGCTTGAACTCACTAATCTCAGGAACTACTGGTCTGATTTAAAAACTTTCAGTGTTAGATAGTCCTTTTATCGAGGAAGGCTATAGGCTATATATCATCACGCTAAGACCAATAGAACCGGAATACCCATGAACAATGTTTCATAATTTTTTATACTCATTTTTTTTAAACTATTCCACGCGGAGGAAGTCGCGGGCAGAAGCTAGTTATGTATATAGGTACTGGATTTGAATTCTTCAATAGCATTCTGGATATACATTACACGCAAATTATTCAATTTTTACAGATACAAAATATAACCAAAATTAATCATTATTGTTATTAAAATATACATGTACGGCTATAGGATATACCAATATTTTCAAACAGTTAATAATACCCTTACGGGAAAAGTTCCTTTCATGCCCTTTCTGAAGGCTTGGCATACGTTCATCTAACGTCTAGCTGCTTACGTTCACATATAAGCTACGGGAAAGAAGTTCCATCCTGCGCTTTACTCAGAATGCTAGAATATAAAATCTTCAAAACTGATTTTAAAATTCCAACAAGATAGCAATTGCCTATGGGGGATAATAAAGGCAATGTCATACCACTTATTTCTGTCCTTCAATTTCAATGAATCAACCAAAGTGAACCATATAAATATAAATTTGGAACCAATGTCTTCAACCTGGAATGTCGGCGATACAACCGTCCGTGTCGTGAACTTTTTAGCTACACTCAATTTCGAATTTTGCTATTGGTTACGTTTCTTGTGCAATATAATGAAGAATTAAACTGTTTTTTTTTTTATAAATAATAATATTTTTTATTATTTAACTACTTTTACGAAATAACTCCGGCATTCCATACCGTTGTATCCTTTCACTTCTGTGCATTTCAAACATATTGATTCAATTTGGTTGAGCTGTGTAATGCAGCGTGTAGATAAGCGTATAATAATATTTAGCAAGTAAGCACATTTAGTTAATAAGGAAAATTGTATTCATTTATAGTGACACAATAAATCTAACCGTTATGGCATAAACTCGGTCTTATTATTTCCAAAGACAAATACCCCGCATTGCATGGCGACATATACCAGTGCGTGGGAAATAATTCAAGCTTGATGTAACCGAGGAATATTTTCAAAATTAAAAGAATATTTTATTACATATATCAATGGACAATACAATGCAAGAAAACTTAACTTATTCGTATTATATTCTACTCATAGTCCCTCAATACTATAAGTAGAATACTGAGCCCAGATCACCGTCTTCTATGGGTAATCGCCATACTGATCCGTTGGCCGAGGTAAGCACCAGCCCTCTGATCACCTGAAGAGTCAATGAGTCGTTTCGATAAATTTTGGTAGAGGCTCATGGCCTCAAGACCCCACGGTCCAAGCGTCTCGACAGCAAACGGCACAAATATATAACTCTCACTGAGGGTTGCATACTTGCGCCGCTTGAGTGATTCGGCTGTTTCCGCCGCTGTACCGGCTGATCTAGACGTGTTCGGTAAATGGGATGCGGCCAACGTGTCTACGCAAGTCGCATCCCACACCAAAGGCTTGCCACGTTGCCAGGGAATTAGAGTCATTCCGTCGGAACGCCTGCCATCGTCACGTGCAATACCGTTCGGCTCTAATAAAGCCGGCACGTTAGAATATTAATTACTATAATAGAACAATGTTATTAAAAAAATATAATTTTAGAATATTATACTAAAAGAAAAGTATTATAACAATAGTATTAAAAGAAACGAAAATTAAAGAAAGTTATTTCAAAGCACTAAGCACTAATATCAGTGTAATATTTTACTATCAGGTAGATCTGCTTCTTTGACTACAATGTATATCGTTACAATTGGACCACCTGCATATTTGTAAACAAAGCACATTTATTACCCGCCGTCGGTGTTTGAGCTAATAACATTGAAGCGCTGTTATGACCGTCTTCTTTTGTTTATTTATTTATTGGTTGTTGTGGAAAGCAGCCTATTGTACTCGTTTATGGCCGTTCGCAGGCATAATTAGGCAAGTGTGCGGATTACAATTTCTGGGAAATAGTGTCGAAGCTTGTCAGGTAGACATATTGCATCATGTCAAGCAATGCTCCAATGGAGAGATTGGCAGTCAAGCGATAACCACAAGCGTGGCAAGACGTGTGTACATTCGGTAATCTATATAGTGACGGACTTAGCGCGTGTTATGGAATCGTGCATTATGTTTGTACTGGTTGTGTTCAGTTATATTTGTACCTGTGTTATACGTATTTGTATACTTCTGAATAAACTATATAGTAATTCTAACGGCATTTTGTTTCGGGTCCCGCACTCATATTAATACTATACAGTATTATCATATTTGTTTTTGTCTCAAGACTCAAAAGGACAAAATCATTTGAGTTAGGGTTATAATACTCTCATAATAATAAATTGTAGTGCTATGTGCTAAACATTAACAAAGAACACATAAACAAAGTGTCTTCTCCTTAATAAATACAATAGGAAACGTGTTATTGGACACATTATTAGTTTAAGTTATGTCTAGTTATTTTAGGTCAGAATTAAATTACTCATTAGGCTTATTTCCTAGATTAGATTGTAATTTTATTGTTGTATCACTAATGCCCGCTTTCTGAGGTACTTTTAACTGTAGTTTATTTGTTCGTTAGCGCTATCGGTTCAATAACTTATAAAATTACGTTTCAGAACACAATCGTAAGTTTGTTAAACTAAGTTCAACTTAACTGACCAATATGAGACGTTTATCTATTTTCCATATCTTTTGATTGTCGTTTTGTTGTGGACGATTTGTTTGATGTAAATAAATATTAGATAATCCTTCTTAAATAGATCCATCCAGTGGCGACTTTTGGTACTAGTTGTAGGTTAACAGTTAACTTATGTTTATCTATTACATACCTTTATGGAATCAATTGTTATTGAACTCGTAACTGGTAACCTCAAACCGGGCATAAGATTTTTCATTTATGGAAAAGAAAATGTTTGTGTTAGAGAACGTTCAATACCTTCGTTAATTAATAAATAATAGGTACTTTAAGTTTGTTAAATGGCATACAAAGTTATGGAATCGATTAATTAACATAACAAACCAAAGTAAAGCAGAGACCAGTAACTGGAATCCATATCAACGTTTGACCGTTCTGAGAAATTTGTTTAAAGATTTTAAAAATAACTACCTATGAGTTGATTTCAATGTTTGTGTATGATAACATGCTTCTTTCTGTGACTTTTTTTGTGAATGTTAGTTGCTATATATATTTTTTATTCAGTATTGTTTCGCATAAAAAATAAAGTTGAATATTTGTTTTGTAAGGTATGTAAATTAGGTAACCGGACAAATTATGGATGAAATTTGAAAAGTCTACATCAGCTGAGAAACTTTTTATAATGTCACAAAACGGCGCAGCCTCATAGATATACCCGCGGTAGACAACACAAGTTGTTTGCAGTACCGGCCAGTAGGACTAAGCACCTCTAACCAGGGCTCGTCGGATATTGAACCAGATTTGTGAAGTAAACAAAGATTAAGATACACTCACGTGTCCCTTAGAACAGCAAATAGAATACAAAGAAAGTGCGTTGAAGTGTATAACTAATACAATAGGCTAAGATGCTTATATCGTCGCTTTAGTTCTAAGATTAGTATGACACAGTAATTGAATGAAATAAATAAATAATTAAAATAAATTTTGTATAAGTCTACAAACTTCTACGTCATAATTTTGTAGAAGTAAAAGGAGTCAAACAGCGATTTAGGTATTATTTGTTTAAAATGTAATTAAAATTATTTCTATCAATTTAAAAAGTTCTAATCCTAACAAGGGCGAATGTGATTTGTTTGTTTCTTAGGTTTCACGCCTTAACCGCACAACTGAACGTAACAAAATTTATCATACATGTTGTCACGAGTATAAACAGGTCGTAGGGTACCTTTCACCCAGAAAAAAAGTATCGTTACCGACGGGTAGACAAATATAGCCGAAAAGACTTTTTTATTTCATGAGTTCAGCAGGCAGGCAGGCGGCCTACCTGATGGAAAGCAGTTACAATCGCCTATTAAATTTTTAACACAAAAGGTGCTACGAATGTGCTGCCGTTCTCTGAAGGGAGACTGAAACCTAGCCCCTTATACCGGAATACGACTCAAGGTTCTTATGGCGGCATATTGTAGACCAAAGGTAGCCATCCAGACTGGCAAATACCCACTATCAGGCTATGGGTTGTTTTGTCGCCTCTTGCGATACGCCTCTTTCTACATGGATAAAATGTGAAATCTACTGAACGGATTGAAATGAAACTCGTTACAGTGCTAGCTTATATTCCGTGTCGTAACTTAGGATACTTTTTATCCCGATAAATGACGTCGTTTCCGTGGGATAGACGAAAATAGTAAAAATGATGACGCTGTGATCGCATCTTTTTAAAAAATACTGAACGTATACAATTATAACTCTGCACAGTAGTTACAGTGGCTTATATCCCGAGTTAAAACTAGGATACTTTTTATCCCGATAAATGACGTCGTTTTCATGGAATAGACGGATTAGCAAAATAGATCGCGCTGCAAACGCGTTTTTTTAATTCATTAACAAATACATTGTTATAAACAACATGTCAGTTATTATTATATATCATTAGTATTATTTCAAATCAGGTTGGCTTGGACTAAACCTTATGTTTTGCTGGGCAGTTGTATAGAGTATATGGACTTAGTTTTTTTTGTTATTGTTGTACAATTAATTAAATTATATGTTAAAAACGGAATTAAGTTTTTATGTAAGTAAAATAAAGGAACTGCCCAGGGCATGACACGCGGAGTAGCCGCGGGGTAAACTCTAGTTATATGTATTTATTACAACTTACAAAGAAATAATAGAATTTTTATTAATGGTATTAATAAGTGCATCACTAACCGATCGGCTGGGAGTGCCGGTCATTCAGAGGGTGCCGTCCCTCCGGTGGCGCCCAACAGCTTATTGTTTGCCATTATATCTACTAATACCCTACTTTAAGTTACTGCGGTAAGTGGAAAAAACGAAAGAAAGAAAATCTTCTTTTTCACTGATAGTTTATTATAAAGCTAGAAATAACGTAAAGCTCACTTTATAACGCAATAATATAATTCCATCAACTGCTTTTCTAGTTTTGTCGACACAAATGTAGGAAAGCTAAATTTATTATCTAGGTATCTTAGACCATTAATAAAAAGACGGAGTTTCGGACATACAAAGTGAAGCCGACTAAAGGATGCCGATCTTAAAATAGGATGCTGATCGCGCCGCAGCGCGTTACAAGAATTGAGTATTAAATCGAATTAAATTACTCGAATTGGTACGAATGACGGTGGAATGGTTTCCAGTGTATACATTATTATTAACTACACAGATGCAAACCACATGTACTTATTCGTCTATTACGCAAGTTTAAGCATACAAGTTTTTAAAAACGGCTTCACTTCATTTGACGCTTTTGTTCACATAGGCTCTGTCTGTACTTTTATTTCGTCTGAGCTAGATATAAAGATTATTTACCACATCACACATCACCAGAGTGAAGCGTATTATATATAAATAAGTAATAGACAATTATTATTCGATCGTTATTAAAATAATAATATGTAAAGGCATCTTTAAACATATTTCTGCAGAATATATAATAATAATCGGACACTGAAAAAGACAGACATTGTACATCCCCAAGCTAAGTAAGTTGTGCTTGTATTATGAGCAATATACAACTTACCATCCCGGAGCCGATCCCAGACACTCAGACCACAGTAAATAACGGAAATTTCGGTTACGAAATTTACCATGCCAGGAATCGAACCAGTAGTCTCTGCGATGCAGTGAGGTCGGCCCGCTAAGGCTAAAATAATAAAAACAATAGTACAATGTAAGTAAGTATAAAAAATTTCTTCATTATAACCAACAAATTAGGAATTAATAAAACTACGTTTTGAACGGTTTTAACCGCGGTAATTTATTTGATTTTTGTTATTCCGACGTTTCGGTCACTTTTCAGTGGACGTGATCACGGAATTTCTAATTCCAATTGAAACTAGATTTCAACTGTTATTAAGCGCGATGTTTATGAAAGGCCAAACACAAAAGAAGATTCTATTAATAATACACACGTGTTATGAGATGATTATCCTTTGCCTGGAGCCCAAACTGCAAAAATTCAAAAAGAAAATATACGAAATTTGTCGTATGATTGTCGAATTACTGCGCTGCCGTTAGATAAATCCCGGTTAAGTTTCGACATTGAGGAATCAGCACGCGACACTTATGGTGTGGTTCATGTCACGCGGGCTAGCGGGTACAAATATTGGTTTTAAAAGTAAAAGTTTTTGATTATTCATTCCTCAAAACTTTTTAAAAATTAATATCTTCCTATTATGAAATAATTTACCTGCTTTCATTTTCACTAGGATGTTTAACTCGCGTACTCCAATAACATCCCACCCGAAACTTATTATTTTTGCTGTGTGTCGTTTAAAAGTGCGTCAGAAGATTTCATGTGTAATATCTATTGTGATCAATTTTATTTGCCTTTATAAGCAATAAAATATGTCCCTAATAATAATAACAACCTGCTTACTAGCAACTAAATAAAATAAACTCTTAAAGCATATCGCTATCAAGCAGTATGATAGCTTATTGATTGGATACTAAAACTGTTTTGAAAAGAGAATTTCTTTCAAACAATATTATTTCTATTGAAAAAAAATGACGGGCCTAAAGTGGTCGCTTTCGCAGATTTATGTAACGAATATGACAAGTATCAAAATAAATAAAACTTCATATTATGTTTTACACCTAACAGCATATCTAGACATGTGTCAATTCACTAAGTAATTTTTCAAAAGGTTTTAGTCTCCCAAGTAGAGGTAAGTGAGATAGATAAATAGAAAACTCTTTATTGTTCACCACATACACATAAAGTAAACAATTTACAGTAATTTCATATAAATGCAGGAACAAAGAGTGGCCTTATCGCTTTAGAGCGGTCGCCTATGGATTGTGTGAAAGGAATCGAAAGTATATGACAATGGTGTGCAAATTAAATACGAGTAATGTAAGATTTAAAACCATTGGTTGTCAGGTTATCACTAGTTTAGAGTAAGAAAAACAAGTAATTATAATGATGAGTCATCAATCTATCTCAATGTTCTCGCGTATAGTTTATCCCGTAGTCCGCATCTGAAGACAGGAAGCGACAATACAATTGGAGAGTTGTCAGCGTCAATTCAATGATGCGCCCGCGCTGCCCGCCGGACGACGGTCATTGATTCCTGAGAGGCGTCGGCGCCAATCGGCTCGCCTTTTGCTCATCAGTTTCTTTAAGGCACTGGCACACTGAGAGAAAATTATAAGAAAGTACATATTTCGATAGCATTTTCTAATTTGATTATGTTATACGTAAAAATAATTCGGAGACAACTTTTTTTATTGCATGAGTTCAGCAGAGATGCAGACGGCCCACCTGATAGTACGCGGTTACCATCGCCTACATACCATCCCATACCATCGCGGAACGGAGAAAGAATACCATTTTATGCGGCCGGGCGACCTATCGTAAGAGGCGACAAAAAAAACCCACAGTCAAGGTATTTGCCCGTCTAGATGGCTACCATCCCTGGTATAGAGTATGCCGCCATAACAACCTTAGTTGTGTTCCGGCATTAGTGGCCAGATTCCAGTCTCCCTTTAGAGAACAGCAGCGCATTTATAGGACCTTTAGTGTTACAAATATCCATAGGCGATAATAACCGCTTTCCATCAGATGGGCCATCTGCCTGTCTGCTCAACTCAGCAATAAAAACAAAAATACTTTATTATTACTAGTCCGATTTTCTAAAATTATTGTTGGTTATCTGTTTTAAGCTGAGTATTAAAACAGCTTTACTAAGTCCTTTTTTTAAGCAAACATTATATTAAATTATCGATTATTAAAATAAAAATCTTTGATCTATTAAATGTTGTAGCAACATTTTTCAACATAATTTTATGAATAAAATGGAAAAAGAGAATTTTGACACCCTTATTACCTGGTACCCGTATTACCTTAGTAATTACCTGAATGTCAAGTGAGAAATCGCTTTATGTTGAGACATATTCATCCTATTCAGGCCTAGATACAGTTTAGCCTTGCCGATTTAAAAATAGATTATATCATGTCATAATCGTAATGGTTAAAACTATTTTTGTCAATTGGTTTGCTGACAGATGTTCCAATTTGGGATATTAAACCGTTTCCAACAACGACAATATCCTGTCTCTAAGGTATCCTTGAACATTTTATTTTTATGGGCTGTTTGATGAAATCGTTGGTACTATGACGTCGATACTATAAGTTGCAACATTAATTTCAAAATCAAGCAGATGAAACAAATAAAGAGTTCTGGGTACCTTGCCCGCAGAAAATAGTGACCCAGGCTCAGAGTTAGAATTCTATTTATACTCTTAAGGAATGTAGATGGAAGAGAATATAAAATCCATGAATTTTTTTTAGTATATATATTTGTTAGGGATTTATTCATAGTATAGTTTTATTATTAGTTAGTATTTTTGTAGAGTATAAATTCCACACTTCCAGTAATAAAAAATAAAATTTGAGATGTGCTTTAAATAATTATGTTAACGTAGGAGTCCTACACGTACTTCGGTGTCTTCCTCCAGGTCCGAGGATGATGTCCAAAGACATTCCCCCTGCGTCAACAAAAAAAAAAATCCTTCGTTATATTAATTTATGTACATTTTGATGTAAATAATTAAAATAAAGCTGAATTTGGGCACTACGGAAGCCACACAACAGCCAAGGGATATCTCCAACCAATAATCTAACGTATTGGGAAAATGTGTACTGATTGACTGACGTATTTGTTTAATGTCTTTATTGACATTATGTTTCCTATATTTAATTTTATATTACACAAAATAGAAAGTTATCAGCTGGCAGGTATTAAAGAATGCAAATAATATGAATTGTTTGTTAGTTTTTTTTGAATAATTTATCTCAAACGCTGGACGAGAGTGAGAGCAACTATCAAACTTCTGTCCTGATTATAAAAATTCTTAAGGCTTAATAAAGCTATTAAGTCCGTGACTCATGCAATCACACAGTGGAGCCTATGCTCTGACTCCCTACTAAGGGCAAGGGGGACTACTCATCACAACAGCACTTAAACAATAAACGAAATACATCAGAGCGCAATCTTGACATTAACATCACTTCGCCGGTGTGGCGCCAGAGAATCGCTCGCTTCCTTTAGGACTCGGCACTGATTGCCCCATCTTGGTCCTTATCCTGTCCTGTGGCAATTGACCATTATTTATGGTGTTGATGTCCCCTTGGCGTAGAAACTTCGCTAGATTTACAAGAAATACTAGTCTGTTTTACGTTTGAGTTCTTTCTAACTTATCGAATTATGCACAAAACCCTACGTCTATTATTTTGTTAGTAGATATCTACCTTTCTGTAATTACATGACGTTTATCTTCCTAAAAAATACCAAAAAAAATTGATAATGACTATGGACACATCATTAATTATAATTAATCCAATGTCAGCTACTTCCTCTCTTCTTTTGGATTTCATCGATGTATCAAATAAAACTATGTCACTTTCCGGGAAAAAAATATTCTCGATTGAATCCCATAAAGTAAGTTCATCATCACTTAAATCATCTCTCACAACTCCAATCCATTTTTTGGACCTACCCTTTTTTCTGGGTCCTGGCGGAGCTAGATTTGCGTGGCTTGATATATAGGCATACACACATTCTATGTATATTCCTAAGCTAAACAAATTACCCGTGACTTGCGTGTTAAATACAACAGATAAATCTGGGAATAATTCCAGACATCCAGACTAAAGTACGTTTGTGAAATCTTGGGCACATTCCGTAAAGGCCTGGTTTCAAACGTAGATCCTCTGCGTTGCAGTGAACTAGGCGCGATAATACTTCGTACTTAGTCTAGGAAATTACAAAATTATCACGAAATACTAAAATTCGTTAGAGTATTAATATAATGTAAAATTACAATTATATTCAATACTTGATAAAATTTAGTTAATATTTTATACGTTTAGTAAAACGATTAGAATGGATTTATAGATAAGAATTATCAAAAATTCGTGTATTTAGGTAATCACAGTCGCTGTGACATGATATTAATTGTTATCGATTACATTTTAAACCATGTTCCTTTTGATAAATCACTTGATAATTGTGTACTTACAACTACAACATGTAATACCACAAAATATGTATGATAAAATTAACAAACTAGTTAC
Organism: Dendrolimus houi; assembly: GCA_039645545.1. NCBI lineage: Eukaryota > Metazoa > Arthropoda > Insecta > Lepidoptera > Lasiocampidae > Dendrolimus > Dendrolimus houi. Next base: position 22,399,243 of record CM077126.1, on the reverse strand, counting down.
ACAAAAATTACCAACATATTATTTACTTAATGCGAAGCTGGCAAGCAGGCAGACTTCCCACGTAATTAAAAATGGTTACCGTCGTCTATACAAGTTTGCAACACAAGGGGTGAAGCTATTTTTTTAGGTATTCGTTCCTATCCCAATAGGAAGACGGGATATATCACAGGGGGCCACGTGGAACCTGCGGAGCCCGCGGACTTCCACTCCTGTTGGTGAAGAGGTTATGATAACGATTAACCTCCTTAGTCGTTATAATATATTAAGAAATATAATTTAAATTTAGAATCGAGGAACTCCTCCCACAACAACAGAATTCATTATTTTATCGGCCTGCGAGCAGAATAAATCACCTGTAAAAGCGTCTTAATGGAGAATATTGTTAAAACTACGTTTTAACGGTTTTATTGTGTATACAAGTCGTGAAAACTTAAGAAAATATTAAGAGAATATTAGGTATATCCTAAACCAGTCTCTCAATTGAAGAATAGATCCCGATCAGCCCCAAACAGCTGGCCGTCACAATACCCTAATTGAGAAGCCAAGCGCTAGGTTATCACAGATGAAGTGTCTATGAACTAGTTCCTGTGGCACTTCGTAAAAGTGCACAGAATAGGGGCGCAAGTTAGGTTTAGTGGGTAGTCTGACAGCCGATATACCCAGTCCCACACATTCCTCGGTTTAAAGCTACCCAGGCCCGAGGATGGTGTCCAAAGACATTCTCCTGCGTCAACAAAAGAAAAGACGAATGAAAGTGGGGTATTAGAACTCTTACTCATCGCACCAAACACGATTAGCGAAAGGCTAACTATTTCACGACGACATTCTGTGAGAACGTTGTATCACACTGATCGAATTGCCCCCAAGAGTAATCAAGATTCCAGCATGGCTCTACCTTTTTCTTTTTTATGTAAATATATACGACTATGATTTATATATTTTCATCGTCAATTATTCATGATTATTTTAATTTTAGAACAATCTTCAAGCAATAAGCAAAACCCAAGTATCTATATATTAATACGTGAAGCAAAAACTTTATACCCCTTTTTACGAGAATTGCGCGGACGGAGGAGTCTGAAATTTCGAACACTTATAGTTTATATAGAGAAGAAGCGACGAATGCTAATATTTTTTTAAAATTATGCATAAAATTATACATTAAATCAATAAAAAAAACATTATACACACTACCATGTATTTGACACACACACGCATATATACTCTTTTGTTTATTGTTGCCTTGGCGAAATCTGTCATTATAGAAGTAGTCTGACATTAATTATCATGGTCGAATTTCGAGCACGGGCGACCACTAGTATATATAGCTTTATGTCGATCTGATTATTACAACCCGATGAATAATGAATAAAAAAAGATTCAATCTCACTTATCTTTACATTTATGTATTAGTATAAATAGATTAAATGGCAGATTATTACAAAAGAGTTCTGCTCTCTCAATGTTTTTTTTTATTCGCTATCCTCTGTCTCTAGACGGGACAAAGATCTGTATTTACTTTTTTTTTATCATTATTTTGATTTTAGTTTAATGGGAAAGTAAAGGGTGTTTATCATATTTTTTATTTCTCTTTCAATGTTAATTCGAACTATACCATCCTGTGTGAATAAACTCTGGTTATCAAATCCATCGATCTTAATGAAAACGTCTAAATATAAAGTAAAAGTACACAGTGGTTATTAAGACATAATTACGAGTAAACAGGACGATGTTAAAGTGGCTCTTAATGGGGCCCTAAAATAGCGCTATAAATTTGTTTCATACAAATATATGTGGAATCGGTGAAATGAGATTAAAATTATTTTTTAAGTTTTTCGCTTGTATAAAATATTAGCTAATCCGTGCTCACTTCGCTGGGCGTCAAAAAAATGAACACAATCAAATATAGCCTGTGTCCCTCACGAATAATGTAACTTTCTATTGGTAAAAGAATTTTTTAAATCGGTTCGCTAGTTCAAGAGATGACTTCCTACAAACAAACAAACTCACAAACTTTACCTCTTTAATATTAGTACAGATGAAAGTTGTCTAAAGATCAAAATGAAATAATTAGATATATAAAAATTAAAAGAGGAAACAAGTGTTTAAAAAATGACTAGCGTCATAGTGCTGAAATTTCTTCCAGCACAGCGCTAATTTTCAGTGCCAACTCTATCTCATTGATTGATATTTAACCCATCGTGTATATTATTTAAATAAAAACATATTCATATCAAATAACGAATTAAACCTTTGATAACTCTTTTACAGTTCAGGCTGTCAAACTCTGGAATACATTACCTACATTTCGAAACTCCCTTAGAAAATACTATCTATCTTTAAATAAATATGTCTAATATATTAAACATTTACTTATATATCTATTGTAATATATGTTAATATAAAACGCTTATCATATATAATGTTAAAAAATATATTTATTTATATTATTTCGTATATAAGTATATATTGGTATTCTAAAAATGTGTCTGGATTTCTGTATGTATTAAATGTATAAATTAGTGTAAGTATGTATATTTAAATTGTACAGTCCTATATTTTCTCTACTCCACCTACATCTCCAGATTAGGTAAGAATTTCTTTTAAGCTAAGTTGCCTGGAAGATATCGCTTTTACCTATAAGGCCGCCTGTTGTTTTGCCAAGAAGTACTGTAATTATGCATTTTATTTTTGTTCGTTTTGGTAAGCAATAAAGTGTTATCCGTCTAACTATCTAAACCCGTGCCTTGGCTACATCTGGATGACACTTTTATAACATACATCATTTTAGCCATCATCCGTCCAATTGAATGTTTGTGTTAACGATCAAATATACAATCTTGATTTGTGCAACTCGTCCATCCTGGTCACACTCCCGCCGCGTGAACTCACGTGATTTGTTATTGTTTAATGCCTTTATTGGCCTGAACTTTCTATTAATGGACGCGATATCAATAGGCTGGTTTATTATTGCTGTGCGAATATGTCAACGGGACTACTAATGCTGAATAAAAGAGTGCATTTGTTTATGAAACTTAAATTATTGAATGTTTTAAGTGCCTGATATTCAACACATTCAATTTGAATGTCTGAGTCGGTAAATTCATAAGTCATTTATATATATACAACATACACATATAGAGTTATTTATGTATATAGACAATTATATAAGCTGTCCTATGTTCCCGGGCCAGGTCATCGAGATTTTTTTTATTGCATGAGTTCAGCAGACAGGCAGACAGTCCACCCGATGGAAAGCGTTCACCCGGCCGCAGGAAGTTGTATACTTTCTCCGTTCCTGCACAGATGAAAATTCTTTAACCGCTAAGCTGCCTACCTCTAATGAAAGTCATTAATAATAGCTTATTTCGTTCTTAGGAATAGCTATGTGATTATTAAAATTAAAGTATTTATAGGAATGCATTTTGTTGCAGGCGTATCAGCAAGTGAAGCGCTCAGAAATGGACTATGCCAGTCTCTATGGGGCTCTTCAGCCAGTCGGTCTGAACCAAGACTGGCATCCCCTCCACCGATTCAGCATCACGACAGCTATACTGTTAGAGGTAATACATACTATCTATAATTAAAAATTCAATACGAACAAATAATAGGACCTATTTGTTAAACCCCGCTAATGCCTATTGGACAAAATTGGTGGGTATGTGGTCCATTCCTCCTAATTATGGAAAGGCTCTAACCCAGCTGTAGGACGTTTATTATGAAGGAAAGTAATACGTGGTAGCTTAGTGACTAACACAGGAGCGTCCCATTTAAATGACGTGAGTTCGAATCGTACCCGAGAAATATGCATAACTCATGCAGTTTTTCTTAAGTAATTTGCATATTATTACCATTAACACATGTAAACGTGTATGTATGCATGCAACACAGTCATGTTGATAGCGAATGAAAACATAGTGACAAAATCTGCACATGGATGTGTAAAATCCGGCAATTTGTTTTGAAAAATCCTAGCAAGTATACTACCCGTTCCCAAAAAAAAATAGAGAGATTTAAGTCCAGCAGTTAGGGATTTTTGGGTTGATAGTATGGAAGGAAAAATATAGGAAACTTTTCGACCCATTTAAAATGTATTACTGCTCCTAACCTATCTACAGTACTGTATGGTGTTGCATGTTATTCTTCTCTTGGTTTTTGACGTATTATAGGTCTATTTCTTTAGCTACTGTCTTTTATTTTAAAGATAAATAAACAAAGTCAACCATCGCAGGAATGCGGCCAGCGTTTTGGGTACGTTCCCAACAGACAGTGACTTGGGACCTATATACTGCATATATGTGTGTGTGTGTGTATCCAGGTTCGATTCCTGGCATTGCAAATTTCGTAAAACTAATTTTCCGTTCTTTACTATGGTCTAGGTATCTGGGATCGGCCCCAGAGTGGTACGTTGTATATTACCTATAACACAAGCCTAACTTGCTTAGCTATTCAATGTGTATGTTTGTCTGCCAATTAATATTGTTATATATTATTTGTATTTTTTTATTAGAAAATTGTACATAATTTAACCTTCTGAAATCATTAAAAGTATTTCATAAAATGAAACACAACAATTTTGCTGTGATCAAAATCATAAATATTACTTATTCAATAACATCGGTTAACCTCGAAAATTGATACATCGATAGTGCTATCTAACGTAGATTTCTGTTTAAATTTTATAATCATTTCCGTCATCGGCGTTTTTTTTTAAATATGAGGCCTTACTTATAATAAGCTCGTTGAGAAATGATTAGCCATCTCTTAAATAAGAGACTCTAAAGCTCCTAATCAATGAATATGTTAGTTTACACTTATAAACTTAACTTAAAATCATTACATCAAAACTGATATATTTTTATACACAGATTCGATCCCCTTATTCCCGTACTCGGTGACAATCAACTGTTTCAAATAAAAACCGCCATCTTGTCTCTTAGCAGTCACTTAAGCTACCTCTCGATGTTGATTATTTTTGACAGTTATTTATGCGTCACTTTACCACCTATCTTTAAGAGGAGTTTGTGGGTAAGATTTTCACTATAAGTTGCTGAGCAGTTTCTTAAAATTTTACAAACGATTATAAGCAAGGCCAATATTGTTTAGAACTTTACTTAAGTGTAAGAAAATAACACTTTGGGGCCATCCATAGGAGAAGTAGGGGGTCGACGAAGTATGACATTGTGTGACAAGAGGTGGGAGGGGCTATATTTCGTGATGTCACATTTCAAATCAAATATATTTAATCTTTAAAACACGAAATTTGAACTATTAACGAAAACCTTCAAAGTACTTCCAACTCTGTCTTTATGAATATGCGTTTAAATGATTAAAAAATAATTAAAAAGGAAATAAAACTAATTATGGAACTGCTGTTTTTATGTAATAATTACTTGATGTGAAATTGCAAAATATGTAATGTCACACTAGGAGTCTCACTCATGTGACCAGCTGTGACAAGGACGGGGAGGGGTTAAAAATCATGACATTCGTGTGATGTACTTTGTAAATGGCCCCTTTGGATAGGCCAAAACATCAGGCCAATAACAGGGTAGTTGACAGCCAAATCAACTGAAATACTTTTTTAAGATCTTATGCCTCGTTTATCTCTCGTAACTCCCCCTGCAGAGCGTATATTTTACCATTTGATAATCGCGCTGGCCACTTGCCGCTTTCCTGCTTGCTGCCGTGGAAGTGGGCATAATGACCTAATTAATGTATTTGAGCCATTACATTGTACCTACTTATATAAATTATACAATAAGCTCTTATGATTTTGTCAGTACTGAAATATGATTCGTAACGGATAAGGAAAATGTAGTGAATATTTTTTTAAGACAAGACAGTCAAAACGAATATCGGGAAATTTACCACATTGCTTCTAACACTAATATCAAGCTTACGTAAGTGCATTGTATATAATATATACTTTAGACGACAACGCTACTTTAAATAAAAAATATTTTCCCAATATGTTTACATTCATATACATAAAAACATATTCGACTGTGGCACAGAAAACTCATGGGCTTACTCGTGCCGCAGAGAGTCGTGTAGAATAAATACATTAGGTTATGATACATAGTGATAATTTTAAGAAATAAATTTACACAATATTAATGTTATATCAAAAATAGAAGCAGAGGCGAGGAAGTGTTATCATCATTCAAGTATTTATATCTGATTTGATAATAAAAGCAGAGTTAACATCATTCTAATATACGGTTCTGTTTTAGTCTCAGGTCTGCATATGTGAGCCTGTAATAAATATATTATTTTCGATTGTAAATATAGTACTGTGGAATATGGAAAGCATTCATAATATATTTCTGGTATAGCATATCTATAATTGAATAATAGCAAAAAAGAGAAACATACAATAAGCATAGTTATCTTACTTATATAATAAAACGGTTTGAAGTAAGATATCCTGCTATAATCTTTTGCGATAAAATCCTCACTTTTCTCTGTATATTAATAATATTAATTTATATTTCACTCAAGTCTACTACTTTCTTCGTTTCAAACTTGTGTAAAATTCTTTTAAAATAAATATTGATCTTGAGCCTAATCCAACGTTTAAATTAAATAAAAAGGTTAACAGAAAACCTTTGATATTAATAAGATTCGCACGGAATATTAAAAAATAAGCAACGGATACTAGGTTTAATTTCCAAAATGATCAGACCCCAAATTTTAATATCCTATAATTTTTTTCATTACTAAAGTATATCAGATTAGACCTGACAGAAAATAGTTACCGTCGCCTATTGCGATTTGCAACAACAAAGGTGTTATGAACGAGCTTTCTGTTTATAAACCCATATCATATTCATATGAGAGACGTTATTGTATCGGCCCGCGAGCAGAACACATCTCATGTAAAAGTGTCTCGATTGCGAATATAAACTTATATCCTAAACCAGTCTCTCATTGAAGATAAAGATCCCGGTAAGCTCTAAAACCGCTGGCCGTCACATACCTTGGCTGAGAGTATCATCTGAAATCCCCAATATATCTCTTCTCTGTATATATAAAAATGAATCGTAGGTATGTATGTACGCGCATAACTTGAGAACGACTTAGCCGATTTTGATGAAATTTGTTTTGTGTGTTTGAATGGTTTAGATTCACAATTGGAATAGGTGGCACTGAGATCAGATTCTAGATTCCTCCTAATCACCTGGACCGATTTTGGTGATTTTGTTTTTGTGTGTTTGGTTGGTTTCCCGGATGGTTTTGATTCACAATTAGAACTGGTAGGTGGCGCTGCGATCGAGTTCTAGAATCCTCCTAATCACCTGGATCGATTTTGGTGATTTTGTTTTGTGTGTGTGTGTGTGTCATGAAACAAAGTCTTTTAGGAATTTAGAAAATATGGCGGTACGAAGTTCGCCGGGTCAGCTAATATATATATATATATATATATATATATATATATATATATATATATATAATAAAGTCATCTTTGCAACCTATACGATGAATACTGAGTGTATAAACGTTCAGCAAAACGGCAGCTACTCAAGGTACAGTCATCTACAGTACCAACATAAAAATATCCAATAACACTGGGCTTTCAAATCCCACGGCGTCAGATTTGGTGGTGACATATCTTATCAGTAAACCGTCAACCCATATCGGCTGGCGAAATTACGTTTGTTTTATAACTTTGATTTGGAGCCGGCAGTCACAAAGGTGCCGATATTATATCAACTGTTATCAAAACGTACTATGTTATGATGGTTGTAATTTTTCATGTCACACACGTATATTTTCGATATAATCTGATAAGGTAGGGATAGCAGAAATAATTAATATTTTCCCGTTCATTATTTATGACCTCCGTTATATGGAAATGATGATTTATTTCAATATGATCTCATAAAACTTATTAAACAGAGTGTTGATGATAGAATCCGTTGACTGAACGGCCCGCTTGGTGTTGCCTGTAAAATGAAATTAATTAAAGAGAATTAAATAGAAATAATAAATAATATAAAAATATAATTTAAATATACATTAAAAAAAAATTTGTGCATTTACCTTACCTTTATTTGGCGTCTTAATAATAAATAATAGCAAATTGATTGCCTAGAGAGTAAGTGAATGCATGAACTTCACTCGGGATCGACCCGAGTTAGTTGCTCGAGAACACCGACCGTGATATACGTGCCCTCCATTCAATACTCTCAGAGCAATCAATGGCTAACTTTCAAACCCTAAAAAACCTTGTTTAATTTCTCTTTTGCACAATTGGACGTTATATCCATTAAACAGGGTTCATTTTTTGTAATCAAGTATGTTGTACATAGAATTGTAAGTAAACTTAATTTTTAACTTCCATGCATGACTCCGAAACATAATTAGTAAATAATTCTTATTTTGTTTTATTGACGGTTCTAATACAAAAATGGCGCGATTTTCATATAAGAAACCTCAAAGATTATTGCGACTTTCCGACTGATATTTATATTTGTTTCATTACCTATTATATTGTTTTCTTGCAAAGGTTGAAAAACGTTGTACAACACAAGTGCGGTGGTTGATTTTTACAAACTCATGAATATGGTAAGGTATATCCGTCTGCTCGTTTGTAAAAACCAACCTTACCGCACTAGTATAATAAATAACTATTTGATAAGTACATGACCAAATATAGATTCTGGTATTCGTATATGCTAATTTTGCTTGATAAAACCTAGTAATTTACACAAAACATTTGTATTAATTTATAATTAGTAATTACCCATATGTGTACACAAGGAAATAGGCTATTGTAACTATTTGTTTGATTTTTAACGTTTTTCATTATTACATAAGATAAAGGTCAGCAGTAATAGCGGTTTTACCAGATATCGATAAAAATAAAACGTTAATGTTTGACGGTTTATAAGATTATCTTTTGGTCAATATTTTTAAATATTAGCCTTCGAAGAGACTTTGCGCCCTCTACGTTTTTTACAGCCTGTATAACGGGGACTGTTCCGAGGAACTGTTTGAACTGGTGCCAACGCCTTACTTTTACAATCGTTCCGCTCACGGGATTATCACCCCCATTTCCTTGAGCTCCCGCGCTCAATTACGAAACGGTTCTCTAGTACATTTAATCCGCGTACCTATAATAATGATCTGGAGGGCACTTTCCGCCGCGGTTTTCCCTTTGCGCTATGACATAGGGTTTTTTAAGAAGGGCGTTATAAAATTTCTTAGAGGTGTTGCAAACGTCCATAGGTGACGGTAACCACTTTCCATTAGGTGGGCCGTACGCCTGTTTGCATGCTTCAGGCAAAAAAAATCAGAGTGTTTAGTGCGAGTTTTTTTAATACTCGATCACGTTCAAGTTCATTTCATCTGGCACGATTTGCGTTTCTCTTCACGCTCACAAGATGGTGGTAAGTCATTCCCATACAAAATTGCGTTAACTTGAACGTTATAAAGTAGTAAAAAAACTTGCACTAAGCACACTGTTCATTTTTAATTAGTATTCTTTTCTAACTTTCCTGTTGACAAGAATATAAATACGTAAATAAACGATATTAGAATGAAGGTGGCCGTCTAGTGCAAGGTCACTTTCGTACCGCCCAGAGACAGTGACTGGCTCGTTAAGTTTAACTAGAAGAATAATACCTGGTACCGTTTCATTACTTATGCCTATATTTTGCTTTCATTATTACCAAATTACTTACTATGTATATTAGATTAAAATGAATAAAAGTGAATATGTTATATTTACTTAAGTTCTGTGAAAGCGGTTATTTGCCACTACTTAATTTGTATTTTTTATCATCAATTTTAAACACAGTAGATTTGAAAATTATCATGACTTGTAACTTGGAAATTTAAATTTTTTTTTGCTGACTCTCCATCATGTTTGCTTCGGTATTTGTAAATGCGATTTAGAATTTTGGACATATGTAAGTAAACATTAGTTTTGTTAACAAAATAGATAAAGTTTTGTCGTTCGTCTGTTTGGGGTGTATGGATTGGATACCTTTCCAGCTATACCGGTGATACTTGGAATAGATAGGCATATAATCTTACACTTTGGTCAACATGGATAAGACTCAGAATTCAGCCATAGGAGAGTCTTTGGTTCTTTAAAAGTTCGTATTCTGCCAAAATAATATAATATCGTAGAAAAGCCAACAATTGAGATGACAATCGGTAAATTAAAATAACATGCGCCTTATAGAACCTCGTGTATTTGCAATCACTTTTAATTTTAATTTAGCCGGATTGTAATATCAAATATCAGTTCTAGAACTTGTATTTTAAGCCTTAGCTTTATACATTTTTTATACGTCTACTAACGATATATATATTTAGTTTATTAGATGTACCTATGTTTTTTTACTTTGGCAATTTTTATTTATATGTAAAATTTTTATGAAATAAATCCTACGAAAGGGTGATCAAAACATAATTTTACACATTATCAAGACTTCTCAAACAAACCCTACTTGATAAATATTTATTTTCGAAAGTCCGCGATATAATTACTTTTAATAAGATAGAAGAACATAACAAAATAAGATACATAATTAGCCAACAAAAGCTTGATATTTCGCGCAGTATAGAATTGATGATATACTAAGAGAAGGACCAACTAATTGTAACAACAACAATAAAACACAACTTGAATTAAAACTACTTGTAGGGTGACTACAAAGCTCGATCAATCAAAGGGTTAACATTCGTGTACAGACAAAATGTAAATATTTGTCAAGTGTACGAGGTCACGACACGACACCGCAACCCTGTTTACCCTCTACCCAACACTGTTTGACTAAGTCCGACTAAGTTCCATCAAGTGCGGCCAAGTAAAGATATTTTTGAAGTTATTGTTGCTTACTTTATGTCTGGCAATTATTACTGTCGGTAGGATTATAGCTGGACTGACTGGAATTTGCATTTCTATTCCATTTTGCATTATATTCAACGTACACAATTGTGATTTCATTGGCTCTTATATCTATACTGCTTCTCGACACTAAGATGTCACGTTCTTGGACGCCCAGAATGTGTTTCTACGGAAGCCGTCTATAGGTGCAGGAACAGAGAAAGAATACAATTTTCTGTGGCCGGCTACCTGTTGTAAGAGGTTACAAAATAACCTACAGCCAGATGGTAGGGCATTTACCCGACTGGATGGCTACCGTCTCTGGTCTAGAGTATGCTACCATAATAACCTTGAGTTGTGTTCCGGCGATGGTAGCCCGGTTCCAATTTCCCTTTAGAGCGGCAGTATATTATAGTATTAGCCCCTTTGGTGTTACGAATGTCCATAGGTTAGGGTTAACCGCTTTCCATCAGGTGGGCCGACTGCCTGTCTGCCGAACTCATCCAATAAAAATAAACAGATGTTTTGGGACATCTTTTATCGATACAATCTTCAGAATAACGCACAAGCTGTCTTGTGTCCCTTTCGGCACTTTTGTAATTTATTCGTCTCGCACTAACCGTCAAGATTTTATATTAGAAAGTTTTATCAACCAAAATATTTTGTCTTTTACCTACTTGACCAAAAAATCCACAAAATATTAACTTGAAATCATATTCGTTATAACACTTATAAGTTTGAACCCCATCCAAAAAAACTACCAGTCTTTTTCATTGGTCAAGATTTGTATGTTCCTTTAGAAAATTCAACTAAATTAGGTACAAAAACAGGCATTGACTCAAACGAAAATTGCTACATTACGTATGCAATTAAATATTGAGTCAAAAACCTAAAACAGTTTGCAACGAACCTTAAAACTTGCGTGTCCAGAAGCTATGACAATTGAATTACTATGTCGTCCTTTCTGTTATTCAATGTTTGAATTCGAATGCTTTTGTCCACTTGCAATTATGTAGCGTTTTGTTGGAAAACAATTCTGCCTGTGTTTGCTTCTATTCTGAATGTTCGCTGATAATATTGTTTATCTAACGAGTTATTTATGGTTGTAGATTTGATTACTTTGCAAGACCTACCAATTCTAAATGAATTATAATATTTGGACATTCATTTATATTATTCATAACTACGTCTTAAAACTTTTTTGTTGTTTGACCATAACGCTCTAGCTATAGAGCATCAAATCCATATTGTTTTCGTCAACTAATAGACTTTAAGAAATTCTAGGTAATATTTTATACCTATGAAATTTTGCAATGTTCGAAATAAAAAACATCTTTTTGTTCTAACTATCAACCACAGTAAGTGCATAATCTCATGATAATACTACTAATGATAATAATACTAATACTACGTACATATGCCAAATCATGAACAAGAGATCAATCAGATATCAAAAGATCTGAAGTTGCGTTCACTTTTATACATTAAAATAGATTAAAACTGAGTAATATTCTAGTGTTAACGTTTCATATATGTTGCCCAATTTATACAAAATTTATTTTTCACTTTCTTATTTAAAAAAATATGTTTCGTAGTCAGTAAACTATGGTCTACAGCTGGACGTAGGCTTGGGGAGTTTAATAATGTCCTCTATCCAGCCTCCAGAAATATGTTTACTAACTCCCGGATTCTATATTTTACCGACGGTTGTCTATAATAGTAACTGATTGACTTTGAAGCTACGAATAACCGATGGTTGAGAGGGCTATACGAGCGTTTCACAAGCTCATTGACAATTAGTAATACTGTCAGCTATCAGTAACTAATTCCCTCCCAAGCGTTTTGCTAACGCAACGTAGTTGTGGTCGTTATACACGCAACGTAATTCAATGAGTTGAGGTATAACTACAAAATAAGTACATTTTCAAAAGAAGAGACCTTTTGTGATATACGATTGTCATTAAAAATCAAGCTTTCAATCAATCTGGTTTAAAAATACTGACAATTACAGAGCCATTTTATATGAATGTTGCATGAACAAAACGCAGTTATCTAAACAACATATAAACTTTCTAAATAATGATTGTTCCAATGTCATTGGATTTTTTGTAAAAAAAGAGTGTTGTCACAAGAAACAGTGTTGTCACTTCAGAAATTTTTCGCTAGATACAGGGATTTGTGGTTTTCGATCGCAATTTTTTTTAAATAAGTTAAGGCTAAAAACAACGATTTTCATGGTACCAGAGTCAAATGACGGAAACTTTGTGGGAACCTTATCCGATTTTTTGTATTCAAGGCTAAAAACAACGATTTTCATGGTACCAGAGTCAAATGACGGAAACTTTGTGGGGGAACCTTATCCGATTTTTTGTATTCATTCAAATGTTTTAGGGAACTTTTTGTAACGCGACCGTTTCACGCAGATGTAGCGATGGATTTAATGTGTTATTTGAAGCGATGTTGTAATTTATTGTTAATGACGTTAAATATTAACAGTTAGTAAGTACGAATACGTTATCTATTAATTACGTTATATTCATTTACAGTGTTACTTTTAACGCTATATTGAAGACGCATTAGGTCACAATCGATAACTAACGTTATCGCAGGTGAAGAGATGAATAGTAAAACAAAATACTTGAATTGGAATTAGAACTGTTAAAGAGAGAAATAGTAAATTTGAAAGATATAAATAAATAAGAATTAAATCCAAGTCAAAAGAAGAAGTAATAAAATTGAGTTTAATTTAATTTAAAATCACGTATAACGACAAAAAAACCGGCAACCGGATGAAATCGGATGGTAATAAAATTATTACGAATAGTATTGTTGACAACCAGCGGTTATAATATAGAAAAACTTCATCGGTCGTTTCCATACAAAAAGTCTACCGATCGGTTGGAAAATCCTTCCCATTGGTAGTTGATACTTTCATGAGTAACTAGGTACGGACAGTTCATTATAGAAACATCAGTAGAACTACCAGGCGTTAATATTCTACCCGTCGGTATGAAAAAAGAATCGTTTTTGTAATATTGGAACCGGACATAAATCACAATTATCTAGACTAAATTAGTGGTTATAGTCTATATCACCTTTGCGTTCATAACAAAGAAACAGGTTATCAAAACATATGTAATCAAAGAAAACAGCATTTTATTGCAACAGTCTAGTTGCCTAACCTCAATCACAATTTGAAGACCATTAAAACGAATAGTAACACTGGTCATAACCACAAATCTAGGCGGTTTGTTGACATGTAATTATCAAAGGAGATTTAATAACAAAGGCGCCGCTTCATACATTTCGTCAGTATCTGTACATACCACTTTATATGGACACCCTACTCTTATTTCAGAATCGAAATTGAACTTTATTCACCTTAACTTAGAGTTTGTGATGATAATCTATAGATCTTTTCAGGGTCGAAGTAAACTGGATAACAATATAGACATGAAGCATGCTATTGTTTCAGCAAATATTTCTTAGAACATTGTGAGAAATCGGGACGTATTCAAAGGTGCCGCCTATGATAGCTCGGGGTCACCGGCAGGTTGATAAAATGTAACCTGCGGCAAGACCAAAAGTACTTGATCGAAAATTGTTTTGATATTTATGCTACCGAGAATCATATAAATAGTATAAGATATTTATTTATTTACAGTAATAACTAAGTCAGTGCTGATGGCAATAACATGAACATGAAATTAAAAAAATAGAGTTGTGTTTATTGACTTTATTTTAAAATCACAATGTTTCTAATAGGATGTACCAGGTATTTATTAAAGTGATTTAAAATAATAATTAGAAATGCTTTTTTATAAACTTGAAACTAATGTAAGTACATAAATTACGGTCTTAGGTTATAAAGAATGTTTTTTTAAGGAAAACCACATTTTGATCAGGTTTACGTAGTTATAAAATCACATTTTTATTTAGTATATATTAGACTCTTATAGACTAAATATCTATCTATCTATTTATACGAACTTTCATACATTTATAATTTTTTGTAACAGAGCTGCTTATTGTATTAGCTATATACCCGCTACTTCGTTCGCGAGTGGTTTGGAATTTATGTTCATAATTATCTTCTAAACCGTGCAAAATTTCTAAATTAATTATGAACGAGAATTAAAGATAATATTGTCTTGTATTAATGTATCTTAAATCTATGTGTACTTATTATTTAGATTGTTATAATTTTAATGTATTTCTGCTATAAACACTTATTATTGATATAAATAGTTTTTATACACAATATATACATATTTATTCTTTGCAAATGTGATTTTCCATCCAAAGGTTGTCTGGAAGAAATCGCTCATAGCGATAAGACCACCGATTGTCTTTTTGTTAGATTGTTACTATAGTTTTAGTTTGAAGTTGTGTGTAATAAAGTATATAATAAATAAATAATTAAATTAAATTATATTTTAATTTTTCTAAAACTTTCATATAAGCCATTTCGAAATTCATTCGAGACGAACTTCCAGACGGACTATCGGACAAAGATCCTAACAACGGTGTTTTATGATTAAGGTCGTATAAATTTCAGTCTTCACTTAAATTTTGGCATTTATGTTGAAATTACAGACTGACTTCAATTATATTGGTATAGATTTAAGTATTTACTGTAATTCAGATGCAGATCTACATAACTCTCATATACATCCATGGTGCAATATAACACACCATATTTAAATAAAGTTCTAAATTTTCTTCAAATATCTAGAATTGTGTCCGGTTTTTATTTTACCTGGTAACCCTACAACACTTTGACTTTCGCTATTATAACTATATGATGCGCGCAGAAGGTTTGCCGATGACTACTTAATATTATTGTATTGTATTACTTACTATTATTGTATATACTTATGTAAAGTATATACAATAATAAATTTATTGCAACAACTATTTATGTAACCTTTTCTGTCAACCCTACTGAACATCGACGCGTGACATCATGAGGCTATCGGCAAACCTTCTGCGCACGAGTAGTATGCCGCGAACGGCATTGACGATACTTGGCAGTATATTGTTTTACAAAAATGTATATATAACAGCTCTCGGAGCTGCATTGTAATGACCGCACTAGAAAATCACGATTTTTCCGGTTTCAAAGTGTCGCCGTCATTTTTTTTTTAGCGTGCCTGATTTTAAGCCGTATCGCATCAAGATTTTAGTAACATATTTTTCTAAATAAATAATGTCTTTAAACCCATTATGTCTAGATCAAAAAATAACTTAAGGAAGGTTATAAACATAACCCGTTATAAAAATATTATATACCAGCGGTTCCGGCAGACGTTGTCCTGCCCTGAAAAAATAAAAATCTAGAACCCGATTCTAGCGACACCTACCGGGTCTAATTGGACCCACTCAAACACAATTTTTTTTCCACCTTGGGTTACATTATTGCAGTTTAAGTAGGGATTCCTAATTTTTTCTAGTAATAAATATAGCGTATATTAATCTGGGGTAATGTAGCATTATAATCAAACCCCTGCTGACGAAGTGAGTCTGCCCTACTTCTCGGGGTATTCTCAAGCACTGATGCGCAGGATTAGCATGGGCGTAACTACGTTCTAAGTCTCACGCTCTTCCTACCATAAGCGCGGGGCATCTGGGAGGAGGGTGGTTTTAGTGGGGTATTAGCACATGGGTTACCTCTCCACACAGAGAGGGGTACCTTGCTGAGTACCCCACACATGCCGGCAATCGACTCTGTTATCTGCGCTATCTTCAGTGGATAACTTTCATTGCTTTGCTCTAATCTCAGTAAAGGACCCGGTAGTGTACGAAATAACCCCTGCCTCATAAAAACGCATTATAATGGTGAAAGAATTTGGGAAATCGATCCAACAGTTTTTGATTTTATTTGTTACAAACATATCTATTATTACATATAATAAAACTGTAGAAGTCGAAGTTCTGTACAATGAAAAAAAATGCTAAAAACCGAATCAGGGGGATGTAAGAAGTGAAATAGAACTAATTTTGATTTTCTTTCAAATTTTTTGTTTCTCTGTTTGTCTGTTTGTACCGGATAATCTCCGAAACCACTGGGCTGATTTAAATGAAATTTTGTATGGTGGAAGATTATATCCCTGGTCAACATATAGGGTACTTTTCATCCCGAAAAATTAAAGAGTTCCCGTGGGATAGTTAAAAAAACTGCACCACGCGGACGAAGTCGCGGGCATCAGCTAGTAAAAATATAAATCTTTCTTCTTTATAATATTAGTATGTAAAAACAAAACTCCGATTCTTATTTTTCTGTATTTGCGACTTAAGTTTTGAAATCGGTTATTTGAGCATACAGGACAATCTCATCTAGTCTTCGCCGCTATCATATGTCAATGACGTAGTTGACACGTTGCAACACAAGGCGTGTTCAAATCCCACTTCTCGATATCGATTGGATTCCTTCAGATCTAACCGCAATAAGCCCTGATTTATCATTTTTATCGCAGGATTTGGTGTGACAACGTTAATTCACTGGCTTAACGGATGTGACGCAATCTAAGATTACCAACGTTATGTTAAGCTTGGTCTACACCGTTGGGAAAAATTGACAGAACACATTTAAACTATGCACTGGTTATCGAGAGTTCTTTTCCTCCCTCTGGACGAACAGGGTTGTCCAGGCTTTTTGGGGATTTTGTATTTTTATTTTTATTATTCTTTTCTTTTTTACTTTATTTACTCTTTTCAAAAAACTTTTCAAACAGTACTTACGCCTAATACTGTGATCTTTTACAAACCATACAAATATTTTACAAAAATAGGTTATCGAGAGTTGAGAGGTTATTTGTTTTAAGTGACATTTGGAAAATCTGTCGGGAGTTCAATCCGACAGCGTCAAAATCAAAGTGACATTAGGAATGTAGTGATATATTGATATATGTTAATATCGATAGACTATCAATAGAATATTGAGCCCAAGTCATTGAAGTTAATGGGTGAGGTTCTCAGAAGGCTGGCTATGTTTCCTCGCTGGATCATCATACTGATCCGTTATTTGAGGTAGGAACAAGCTCTCCGATCGCCCGACGAGTCAATGAGTCGTTTTGATAGACCTTTGTAGAGGCTCACGGCTTCAGGACCCCACGGTCTCAGCGTTTCAACAGCAAACGGCACAAACATAACTCTCACCGAGGCTTGCGTAAATATGGAGCCAGTGGAGTGATTTAGCTGTTTAATTAGTTTGTGTTGCAAAAAAAGCATCTATAGTACAATACTGTATTTAAAAAAATAAGAAAATCTATAGATTTTTACTGGAGGTCACGTTTGTTATATTTTTTTTTATGTTTGCTTGAAGGGAAACGGCAAACGGGTCCAATTGATGGCAAGGGGCTACCGTCGCCCATGCACATCTGCAACACTAAAGGAGCCGATGCGTTGCCTATCTTGTTGAGACTTTAAATATCTGTTTACGCCCCTTTTGAAGAGCCCCATATTATAGCACTCTGGGAATACCGCGGGAGGAAGTTCATTCCATAGCTTGTACTTATGTTGTCATATGCTCTTAAGTTTGAGGCATTAGATTGATAAAAGATAATTATGTTAAAACTATCACCAAAATGTCGCTTAAAACAAATAGCCTTTCACCTCTCGATATGGCGTTTCGTTACATCACACAATCGGGTCTCTATTTAAATTATTTTTTAAAATGAAGTGTGTAGGTACCTAAATCAATAGAATAAGAAGTGCCCTCCACTTAACGACCCTGACGTTTCGATTAGAATAATTGAACTGTCCTGGTAGCTCTTTCAAGTACTCTCAATAAATGGAATTTTAGATAAAAGATAAATCGCTTAAAATTATCCGAACAACTGTTACGTCACATATTTTCAGCTGCGTTTTGAACGTAAGCCGGTTTTAAAACAGTCATTCAGATTTTGACAGATCGTGTCTACGTCGCTTTTTGTTTACATCAAAATCGTTGCTTTCGCGGGATCGTGTGCAAAAAGGCTTATTAATTGACAGCATTTTTAAATTTAAATTCATATCACCCTTTCTTTTTAAACTTTAATTGCTGACTTCGTTTTCAAAAAGTAACTTTTAGTCAACACTTCAAGATAGTAAGAAATAAAAAATATATTAATAGTGGAGTCATTATTTTTTGAAGTGAAACTTCTTTAGAATCGTTTTGATGTGAAACTCGATGAAACGAAAAAGCGACACTAAAAAGAGATAAACACATAAATCTATAGGACTTAGCCTACGAGAGAATGAGATGAGCAAAGTGATTAAATTATTAAATGTAATGTATTCTATTACATTTAATAATTTAAACACTCTGCTCATACAGATAGAATTGGAAATATTTTGAAGGTTTTCGTTAATACTTCAAATTTCGTGTTTTAAATATAATATATGAAATGTGACGTCACGAAATTTAGAATCCCTTCCACCCCTTGTCACACTTTGCTTCCAGTTCACTGCAAGCTTTGTATAGCTTAGCTCAGCCTTATCTTTTTCGAATAACACATGTTGTATTGTGCATATTGTTACTTTGACCGTTGACAGTGAACGTATAGATTGTCTTTTTCTCTTATTTTTTCGGGTTTTTGTCCACATGTCGATTCCATTAGGTACCACTATTAGTATAGTGGTACCTAATGGAATCATATATGGATATGTAATCATGAATACAATACTACTGCTCATCAATAACCTATAGAGATTTAGTAATCTCTATAGATTATTGATGCGCAGTAATATTTAAAAACATTTTGCTGTTTCAGAAGTAGACACTTACAGTACACTTTGTATTACGCGTTTAGTCATTACCGATGTGAGAAACCTACCAATCCCCTAAAATTAAGGCCAGCAGTGGGGCGTGTAAGTGTTTTAGTTAATTGAAATATCCGTTGTTGAGGTCTGTAAGGAATGTGAGCTGTTGTAGTATTTTGATAGTAAGTGCTTTGGAAATGTCTTTAATACGGGCATTATTTAAAAAAAAAGTGAAATTGGATATCCGTATGGATTAAGAAGTAATAAATATTTAATGTATAAGATTTTAATTTATTGTGATTTTTTTGTTAATCGGCTTCAAAAAGGACGAGGTTCTCAATTCAGCTGTGTGTTTGTTATTGGATTTTCATTTTTTTATTCGAAAAAGTATACTCCTGAAGCGGTCCCATTGTCACCAAGTCGAGATCGGATGAGTGGATTCCAGGGAAATTGAGAGCAACCATTGAATACTACAGGCACGTACAATGTGTTTCATTTTTTTTCTAAAGCTATTAAGTACTTGCGCAACTAGAAAGCAGAAAATAAAAAAATACAAAAACCAAAACATCTTGAAGTCGGTGCCAAACAAAACATAAAAAAAAAATAATTTTGGAAAAATAGCAATTTTGTGTTTTATTTATTTGGCACCGACTTCAAGATGTTGTAGAAAATATTTGTCTTTTGATTTTTAGTTACTTTTAAAGTCGGTTTTGTTTTTTATTAAAAAAAACTTTAATAATTTGATATTTTGGGTATATTTCAGTATCTGTGTTCACAGAATGACTTTGTGTCAGGCAACAAAGAGAAATTTATATCAATTATTTTTCATTCTCTCTCCCAATTATTAAACTAGGCTTTATAGGTATATACGGTGCTCTGTAGTAATCTTCATTACTATCGAGTATACGCAAATTGCTTCTCTATCCAATTTTACCTCTACGCGCCAAACCCTCAAACCCCGTCACGTTAGATATAACAACATTTATGCCAAGTTTCTATATTTTATTTTGCTATCTATTATTTACTTGTCCGCCTTTCAATTTGGATGAACGAATCAAACATAACTTGAATCATACAATATAACTGAACACCGTTATGTCCTTTCAGTTTTCTGCCTGTCAATCATATTGGTTGATTCATCAATCCATCTATAATATCAGTATTATCATTGGTAGAAAATTTACATAACTTGTGTTTATGTCTTAACCAGTAATAGATAATACAAATGGGTAATAAGACATGAAACCTAGCATTAGTAAACTTAGTCGTTCATAGATGTTATGCCTTTCACTATCTGTACAATGACAGACCTATATATATATTTATGATGATTAAAACCAAAATTAACAACGTACGTAAAAAAAATACAACCACATAGATAAAAGGAATCGATACATGTAACAACTATAAATTCGACGTTATAATAAACACGTAATCAAAAGACCTTCGATATATAGCTTTGATTAATGTAATCCGTAGCAAAAATTATCAGGCATAAATCCCATAGCATTAAATCCCGAGGTTTGGTAATCAATAGAATATTTTTATTATATTAATGATCGCTATTTACAAAAGGTCCTAAACGCCAATAACATTACAAATACTATATTCAACTTGATTGGCCAGTAAGTTGCATTTTTATTGTATTGGCAACACTGCTGTTGACCAGGGGCCCGATATTACTCGTCGAAACCGCCGGCCACTATCGTCTCAACCGTGGGTTTGCCTGATTTCGGTAATCTAATAATTCCACTCAGTTTCTGTTAATATTTATATGCGAAATCTCGCGAATAAAATGTTTAAAATCCTGCACCGCCTACATCGCCTGATTCAAATTTCTTTGATTTAGGTTGCCTGGAAGAGATCGCTTTAAGCAATAGGCCGCCTATTGTATTGCCTAGAAAATATTGTAAATATGGTCTGTTTTTTTTTGTAATTGTATATTTTGGTGTGCAATAAAGTGTTATCTCTCTCTCTAAAATGTTGGTAGCTTTTTAATATTTATTTTGTTTAACGCCATTTTTGCGTTTGGTAATACCATTTTTTTCTGCTATCATTCTGTCGCGACGATATCGAGAAGATATTGTGGATTTAGTAGAATTGAATCGTATTTTGAATATCTTCACAACATCAAAATACTGAAATGCAGAATTGGGCTCGTGTTCTTTTTCTATTGTAAAAGCTCTGTGTTAAGTATTGTATAAGTTCTTCCGTATTATCATTGATTTCAGTGATTGTTTTAATTATCAATGTGTAACCCCCAATATCAAAAACAACGCTGTGCACAAACGTACCTATTTTTTTAAAATATTCCAACTTGAAATATTTGTGCCAAACCCACAGGTATTTTGGGCGATATTTAATGGTCTAAGAATATAGGGAACACAATGAACAGTATACAAGTAACACTTGTCCAAGGATTGTCAGACTTCACCCATCATTC
Source organism: Dendrolimus houi (assembly GCA_039645545.1). Lineage (NCBI taxonomy): Eukaryota > Metazoa > Arthropoda > Insecta > Lepidoptera > Lasiocampidae > Dendrolimus > Dendrolimus houi. The sequence continues at coordinate 22,377,215 of CM077126.1, read as the reverse complement.
ATTAATCTCGATGTACTAGTTTCCTTACCGCACGTAATAATTGGGTAGAATATGTACATCTATACAAATAAATAAAATTGAAGTGTCTGTTTGTAAAGTCAAAATAAAAATATGAAAAACATCAGGGGAGATAATTCGGACTAGGAGATTCCAAAATGCAATATTTTGAATTTTTGTCTGTCTGGATGTTCTGGTTAATCTCTGAAACGGCTGGACCTTTCTTTTTACGAGATTTTCACTGGTAGATAGTTGATGTTATAAGGAATAACTTAGGCTATTTTTAAAATTAGGGTTCATCAAAAAAAATCTACGCGGACGAAGTCGCAGGCACAGCTACTTAAAACTAAAAACTTTAACATGTTTTCTCTAAAATACTTTAACATGAAATTCATATAAATTAATTAATTAATTTAATTTATTTATTTAAGGTACACCACATATAAAAGTTCTGATGTGGGGGGGGGGGGTATACTCAATACATATTCCAATGTCAATATTATGCATAATGTCAAGTACAAATATATTTAAACGTAAATGAATAAATAATGTTGTCAAAATTAACAAGGTAAAGCAAAGAAAATGAAAAAATAATTATTTAATTATTTTATAGTCACAGCTGATGTCAAAGTAATGCTAACTAATCCATATCTGGGGTATTGTCTTCTAATCAGGGTATTTTTTCTACTACTAGCGGCCCAACCCGGCTTCGCACTGGTATCTAAAAAGAACTTTTTTGTTGACTTTAATTACCTACTAAGCGAATTCAAAATATTTTCCCTCCCGTACCTCAGTGACGCCTAAATCGCATAAAGTGCTGCCTAGCTAGCAGAGTAGGGTGAGCGGCGAACACAATTTTTTTCTAATACTTACATTTTTAAACTCGTAATATCTTTCGAATGGAATATCTGAATTGAACAATCCAAAAAGGTATATAAAGGTATTAAAGCTGTCTTGAATATGAAGTAATTTATTTTGATAAGGATGAATACCAAGATGCAAATAAAGAACCTTGTCTAGCGGCGGCATTTCAATTAAATTTTAAATAAAAGAACACTAATTTTGGCATAACTATAATAGTTAGACCTATGCTGTCGCGACAGTTTTTGTAAATAATGATGTGTTCTGCAAAGTCGTAGTACATTATTTTATTGTATCATCAATAGTTTTCACAGCGCACGCGATTTTAGATAGTTATTTTACACCTTGGGTCACCTTATTGGAGTTTTAGTAAGAATCCCCAATTTAAAAAAAAATATAACATAGCTTATGTCACCGAGGATAGTGTAGCTTGCCAACAGTCAAAGAAGTTTTGAAATCGGTTCAGTAGTCTCGGAGCCTATTCAATGCAAACAAACAAACAAAAAATCAAATCTTTACTCTTTATAATATTAGTATACATAGATAACAAAAACTTATCAATCAAAATTTATAGAATAGAATAGAAACACTTTCTTGTTCACCACATACACATAAAATAAACAATTTACAGTAGTCACATTAAACAGTAAAAGTAGGAGCAATGGGCGGCCTTATCTCTTTAGACTTTAGAGCGATCTCTTCAAGTCAACCCGGGCTATGGATTTTATTAAAGGGAGATTTACAAGTGTATGATGGTGGTGGGCAAATTAAGAAATTTATGTTTATTAAGAGATTAGAAATACATTTCCGTACGTCCGAATGTACATGCGACGTGTCAGTGAACGCACGGATTGAACTGTTGGATAATTTGAGCGCGGTTGTCAGTCCGGATAATCGGATCTCCACTGTATGTGCTTTCAATAGCGGACATGAATCTAAGATACACTATAAACCAGTATCTAGGTAACGTCGAAGAACATGGTTTTATTTTGCGAAGTTTCCTAGGAAATTTAAAAAAAATATATTGTATGAGTTCAGCAGACAGGCAGACGATCCACCTAATGGCAAGTAGTCAGCATCGTCTAAAGACATCTGCAACACCAAAGGCGCTACAAATGCGCTGCTGCTCTCTTAAGGGAGACTGGAACCTGGCAACTAATGCCGAAACACAACTCAAGGTTGTTATGGCGGCATACTTTAAACCAGGGGTGATGCCATCCTGACGGGCAAATACTTTACCACTTGCCTGTGGGTTGTTTTGCCGCCTCTTGCGACAAGCCGCCCGGCCACCATCTGTCTCCGTTCCTGCACGGATGATAGGTATAGATTGTGCAAGAGAAACCGCCTGAAACGCTCTAATTGATTGTTTGTTTTTCAGTTGCATATCAATATGTAATACTTTAAGATATCGATTTGTCATTTAATATCTTGGCTTGTTAATCTTAATGATAAAAGGTATTAAAATCATATTACAGCGTTTGATAAACGCATTAAATACGATTGATAAAATTTGATTTATACCTATACATATTTCTGCTAACGCCGAACATATTACAAGTTGAAGATAATTCAGCACATAATATTAACACGTGGTGTCTTTAACATGAAATGTACAGTAAATTACAAAAGAGTTGTTTGTTAAAGTCAGGAAATTCAGCTAATAATCATAGCATGGTTCATTATAATCTTGATAGTGTAATAATGTTCGATGGGATTTTGTTTCGCCTTAGTAATTAGAATTATATATTTATACTAGGATATGCCCGCGACTTCGTCGCGGACCTATAGCTCCACGGCATTTAATAAAGATTATAAGCTATCGTTTTAGTGAAAACTGTGTCGGAATAAGAATTTTTACCCACCCGAACAATTATAAAACGCTCCCGGGAAAATTCCCGGGATTCCCGGGAAAAAATATCACATATTTTATTACTTTAAATTTGCTATCGATCGATAAAAAATCACATTGGAATTCGTTTTCTTTTTGATCTAACCATTTTTAAAAATTCCTAGATAATTTCCCGCAGGATTTCCAGGATAAAAAGTATCCCAGAGCTTAAGTCTAAAAATTAGCTGTCGACTAACAAAAACTGCATCGAAATCGGCTCAGTAGTTTTTACGTGAATCCCGAACAAACAGACATAAAATTTTAAAAATTGCATCGTGTTCTCCGTCGTTTATATAGTTTATTCCAGTTGTTTTTTTAAATAGTTTTAGTGGACAAACACGGTTTCTAAACATGTTTAGAATTTTATAGAATTTAATATTTTACTCCTTTGGTGTTGACAACTAGGTATTTTTTTTCTTGTTTAATTTAGTTCAATTGTATTATATCCATTCTATTCTATGTATATTCCATAGTCTTTCAAGAATATACGTAGAATACTGCGCCTAGGTCACTGTTTGCAACATGTAAGGTGCTCCGAAGGCTGGCTACGTTTCCTCGCTGAATCGCCTTGTTTACAACTATAAATAGGAGTCCAAAAATGAGATGGATAAATTGTATGAAAGATAATAAGCATATTGGGCTTCAAGAACGCGTTGCCACAGCTCAGTACCAGTCTACCAAAATTAGTTTAATAAAAGAATGTACCACAAAAAGACTTCCTGCCGCATTGAGCACTCGTGTTCATCTGAACGGAAGTATGGCAGTATGACAGCGCTTCAACCTGCGTTCACAACTGTCAGGCGCTACTGCTAACTAACCAACCTAATCAGTTTAGTTGAGAGGCACAATAGACGGCATTCAATGATATTGAATGATTCAAGCTTATGTTTATAGGGATCATTTTGCTTGATTCATCCAAATTGACTTACGCGCATTTGATGATAAGCGCTTATCGTGTGAACATAACATTAGAATATAAATAAAACATAGAGCGTAGGTCGCCATCTATGGGTAGAATTTCCAGAAGAATGAAACGTTACATCACGGGATCGCCACTGCTACTAATCCATAGTCCGTGGGTAACATGACTTAGGTGATTTGAAAGCTAACCATAGAATTAATATACTTAGATCACGATTAGGTGCCAGCAAAGTGAAGCACTTTTAAGTAGGACCTAAAAATCTCATTTCGCTTGTCGACGCGTTGGTCCCGTCAGTCCGCAAGACAAAGTCAACGTGACGAGTTCAAATAGTTTCCCCTTCTTTTTAGAAAGTACATAGTTACTTGCAACATTATTTGTGCCTTTGTGTGCGTGTCAGCGATATAATAATTACACGCCACTTATGCACACATCGATTGAAAGAAAGAAAGAAAAACTTTATTCGAAGAAATGCGACGTAATTACATTCGTTATACATTATTATATACAGAGCATATTTTGAGAATTTGTACGCCGCATCTTCAACGAACAAAGTTTGCCCTCAGCATATTGCTGTGCCGGAATTATATCCAACACAACGCTGATTTTCAGAGCAAACCTTCCTTTAAGCGTAAAACCAAAACGACCCAAATTTGTTATTTTAATAACTAATAATAATAATAATTTATAAAACTAATTCTACTTATATAATATTTAATTAGTAAAAATAAATAAATGCATTTGAATAAAACCAACAATAAATACGTTACTTCTAAATTAAAATAAATAATCATGTAATAAACTTGTATCGAATCATTTATTCGAATACAATTCTCTAGAGTACTTGCCGAGTATTACCAAATTCTGTGTGCCACGTCACTGTCATGAGGCAAAAAATACAAATAACATTTTAATTCATAACATATAAAATAATGAATGTGTTATTTTACTGTAAAGATATGAAATGTTTAATATATTTTATTTTCCCACTCTATATACTATATAGGCTGACTCGCGTTACAAGTAAGTTGTCAGACAGTGATTGGTTTTGTGCTTATATTTTGTACGTAATTTTCTAGGAAACTATCACTCTAGGTATTATTACTTTAAGCTCACAGCCTTTTTGCTTGACTAGAAAAATCAACCCTCTAAATTCACTCTTCAAATAAATATTCTGGCAGTGACTTTATTAAAAATTTGTCAGGTTTGTCACGGTCCCCGCATATATGGTGTTAGATTTGGCATTTTATTAGTGCCACTAATCTTTATTGATGATTTCACCGTGACGATGCAACATTTTAGTGTATGAGCGATCAAAATCCCTCCTTATTAATTGGTATTTAATTCATGTTCTTTGTAAATCATGTCTGAGTATAAGTGTAATTCCTGCTATTTTTTTATTGCATGAGATCAGTAGACGGGCAGACGACCCACCTGACGGAAAGCGGTTACCATCGCCTATGGACATTTGTAACACTAAAGGTGCTACCAATGTGCTGCCCCTTTCTAAAGGCAAACTGAAACCTTGTCCCAAATCCGGAACACTACTGATGGTAGTTATGGTGGCATACTCTAGATCAGGGGTAGTAGTCATCCAGTAGACAAATACCGTACCGCTTGGCTGTGGGTTGCTTTGACGGCTGTAACGACAGGCCGCCCGTCCGCAGTAAATTGTATTCTTACTCCGTTCCTGCACGGATAAAGAGAATATTGAAATATAATTATGTTGTATACTGTAAAGCCTATGAAATAAAGATTTTATTCAAAGAATACATTTTACCCACGTATGTGAATTTAGTGTTATGTAATATTGTTTTCATTTCTCATATTCTGAAAGTATGATTGGAGTTTCCTAATAACAGGGATGAAAACCGCACTTTTCGTCCATGGAAAGTGATTCTCCCTGCTGTCAAAAAATTTAGAAAAATATGGAAACCATAGATAGTAAATATATGCGACTCATGTTCCAACTTTTTTTGCAGCCACCGTAAAATCGCGGCATAAATTGTAATATAAAAATATCAACAAATTTTTAACATCATTTTATACTTATAAATTACTTTTCACTAATTAATTTACATAGATTTGAGCTAAATATTTACTATCATCAATGACACAAAAAAATACTGGCCGGTAGAATGTTACAGAAAAAAATACTTGACATTTCATATGTTGTGATGTACGTGATGACGTTACATCAGATTTAGATATGGATTTATCGCCTGATTTTATTAGAGAAGTAGTCTAATCAGTTTTTATCTACTTTCCTCATATTCGAAATGAAAAGCAGAGTGTTAACCTCGGGTGAAAGCCTATTTAGGTACTCGAATCAAAATCGAGGCAAAATATTTCGTGCCTAAATATGTCACGTTCACCTCTCGTGTAACAATCTACTATTTCAATCAATGATAATGTTTTAAAAAACATTCCAGTTTCACCAATATCGATAATGAGTTCCTAATTAATGCTTTGATTCGTTTTTCAGATTTATTTTGTTGGTACATACTAAGTTTAATTACTTTTATCATAATTTGTTGCAAGTGTTAGTGTTAATTATGGAATTACATCAATAATATTATCTTTTATCAAACCAATTCGGTTTATGCTTGGAAATTTTAGAAATAATGACGTCATATTGACTTATGTGATTCCGTTTTGAAAGTATAATATAATATCTAATATAACAGCTTATAGCGATAAGGCCGCCTGTTGTATTGCCCAGAAAAATATTGTAAATATGGTCTGTTTTTTGTAATTGTATATTTTGGTGTGCAATAAAGTGTTATCTCTCTCTCTCTCTCTCTCTCTATATATATATATATATATATATATATATATATATATATATATATATATATCTATATTATAAAATTGTAAAAGTATAGTCTTTTGTTCTTAAATTTGTCTGTTTGTTTGTGATTCACGTAAAAACTACCAGGCCGATTTCGATGCGGTTTTCCCTAATCGATAGCAAATTCTCGGACCTAATACCTGCGGTACTTTATATCTCGGAAATTTCACGGGAATTTTTTTGGGAGAGGTTTAATTTGGCCCGGTTGAAAAAAACCTGATCCTGATGTATTATTTTACAGTTATCGATAGTAAATCATCTGTCATAAAATCTGTAATACTTCGTATCCCGGGAAACCCGCGAGACTTTTCCTGGGAGTGGTTTCAAGTTGTTAGGACACGTATAAATTAGCTTATTCTTTCCAACGTGGACGAAGTCACGGGCTAATCCTGGTTTTACATATAAAGAATGATAAGCATACAGTATAATATCTACAAATAGTCTTTAATCTACATTAACATCATAAAAAGAAAAAAATTAAACACTATAATGTTGGTATTAGAGAGATTAACTAAATTGAATCAATTCCGTTGAAAGGTACAAGATGATATTCAATGACGTTGATTGATTCGAGTTTATGTTTATATGAATCATTTTGGTGGATCCATTCGAATTGAAAGACATAAATGAACTGTCTAATATCTGCCAAAGGGCAGCCTTATCAAACTCTTCCAAGCAATTTTTGGATGGACAAGATCTTATCTAATAGGCAGGTTTGATACCATAACTCAAGCCAAGTAGTAGGGTGTTTGCCCGTCTGGAAGGCTACCATCCCTGGTCTAGAGTATATCGCCATTACAACCTTTTTTTTTTCAGGCGGGAGAAATGCATTTCGCACATACCGGGTCCTTTGCTAGGGATTAGACCGTTGTTGATCATGGAAGCTTTCCACTGAGGCAATCCAAACAATAATCAACCGGCTTGTGTGGAGACTCGACTAATCAATACTCCACTAAAACTACCCTCCTCCCATGTGCCCCGCGCTTATGGTAGGAAAGGCGTGAGATACAGAACGTAGTTACGCCCACACCGATCCTAGCGCACAAGTGCTTGAGAATGCCCCGGGAGAGGCAAACTCACTTCGTCAACAGGGGTGAAGACTCCTCTGCTCCCTAGATGCTAGAGGGCCCCTGCAGCGGTATTTCAGGGAGGGAGGTCATGCGCATACCTGCGCCTCCGGGCTCCCGAGTGACGTCGTTGCCCGCGAGACGCATGCGCACTACTATCTCTCTCCCTATCTCGTTCCGCGGCCTCCTTATGAGACACTACCGTCTCGCAGAAATTGGCCGCACCCACCCACCAATGGTTGCTGTGCAGCATGGCTTGCACCAGATCGCCCAGCGATTCGATCGGTCCTACTAGTGTCTCGAGTTCAAACCTCTGATGTGCCCATGCTGCGCACTCGACTAGCGTGTGTAACGCCGTGTCTAGCGCGCCACATTGGCGGCATTGGGGTAAAGGCAAGCAGCCCGCAATCTGACACAGATACTTATCGAAGCAACCGTGCCCGGTAAGTATCTGTGTCATTCTGAAGGTCAGGGTTCCGCGTTTCCGCGAGAGCCATCGCAACAGCTGCGGTTGAACCGCTTCCACCGTGTCAATGCCAGCAACAGGGTTTTCCAACTCTACTGATCAAGATTGGATCATGGCTGCGGTTTCCCGCGTCCTGATCACCTGGAGTTCGGCCTGGCCATAGACCAGGCCACGGGCGAGGGCATCCTGTCGGGAGCGCTGAACTTTGGCAATCACGTCCGCCTGGAAAGGCCAGGGCGGATCGCCCGCCAAGAGTGTCGATGCCATCCACGACACTGTACGGTATCCTCGGATGGTCCTCACCGCCAGGACTCGTTGTGCGCGGCACAACAAAGTCTTATTGTGGCGGTGAAGTGCAGTGGACCATACGGGTGCACCGTACAGGGCCATACTCCTAAGGATGCCCATGTAGAGTTTCCTAGTCGTTGTCCCCGGTCCCCCCACGTTGGGAAGAAGCCGAGAGAGGGCGCCTGCGGACCTCACGAGCTTGGGAACTAGCTGCTCAAAGTGCGCTTTAAACAGCCATTTCCCATCGAGAATTAGCCCCAGATATTTCATCTGGGGGCCTACACGAATGTCCACCCCTTGGACTGTAACGGACAAGTCCGCGGGGGGATTACGAAACCGCCTATGGAACATGATGGCCTCCGTTTTCGCGGGGGAGACCTTCAAGCCCAGCCTACCTATTCTTCGGACCACGATAGCCAACCCGGCGTTGGCGAGGTCCACGGATTCCGCGAATGACGCAGCGCGTGCCGTGAGTAGAGTGTCATCCGCAAAGCAGATTAGCCCTATTCCGTCGCCATAACAACCTTAAGTTGTGTCCCGGTAGTAGTGGCCAGGTTCCAATTTCTCCTTAAAGAGCGGCAGCACGTTTATAGCACCTTTGGTGTTACAAATGTCCCTAGGCGATTGTAACCGCTTACCTCAGGTAAATAAAATAAAAATCTCATGTTAGATAAAGCATCTACTACAGAAACAATGCACCACTTCTACTTCCGTAATTTTCGCCCACGGAATTTGTAATTTGTTAAAAGCTAAAAGAAAAACAGCAATCTGTATGCATCGTGGCGTAATTTGCTGCGCACCTTTTATAATTAAAATTGCATTAGCCAATAGGCGGGTGATGTTGCTAATGCACTGTAAAATTAAAAAAGCATAAAACACACAAAATATGTAATTCAATTCGCAATTCATGCTAACTTTGCTGTGAAGGGTGAATTAGTTATTCAACTCGTTTTTTTTTAAATTTACTTATTTATACCTTTTTTGTAGCTGTTTGTAATTTACAAGTTATTCCATACAACTATTGAGTTAAATTTGGAGTTAATATATACTTGTGAGATCGGCATTATAGTGAAAAATAACAGTTTCCGAAATACGGATGCTTATTTATGCAACTGAAGGCGTTTCGAGAGCTTTATATATATTGATTGATAATATTTTACATCTCATCAAAATAGATAATTAGACAAATGTAAAATAATATAGTAAGGGTGCTTATTGCTTGAAGCGATCTGTTCCAGGCAACATAGCCAAAGATACTAGAAAAGAAATATAAGATCCAATAAGAGAAAGAAAGACTATTTGAAGATATAGCGATGTATTTACATTCCTTATACATTATTATACACAGAGCATATTTTGAGAATTTGTACACCGCATTTTTAGCAAACAAGGTTTGCACTCAGCATATTGCTGTGCCGGAATTATATCCGACACAACGCTGATTTTCAGTGCAAACCTTCCTTTTGGCGTAAGACCAAAACGACCCAATTTTGTTAAATAATAATAATAATTAATAAAACTAATTGTACTTGTGTAATATTTATTTAATTAGTAAATCAAATAAATAAATAAAAATACTTTGTTACTTTAAAATTAAAATAAATACCCGTGTAAGCTGTATTGAATCATCTATTCGAATACAATTCGATAGAGTGATTGCCGAGTATTCTGTGTTCTGTGTGCACGTCACTGACATGGGGCAACAATTAATATTGTACTTCATAACATATAAGAAGACATAAAATACCTATAAAAAGCAACACATAGACAACGAATTACGACGTATTCGTCAGAAGCGTAGAGTAAAATAGAATAGAAAGTAACATATTTATGTTATAAATTACTAACCCTTTTTAAAATATGCAATAAATGCTATTTTCTAAAATTTGTCTCATATACATTCAAGCTTTGACTGATTTCTAAACTACAGATGAAACTTATAATTAGTGTATACTTATATATATATACTACAGTCTCTAGTTTCATATTATAGTCCGCTATAGGTATTGTAGGCCCTATAATTATTGTAAAAACTTTGGGTCAATTGTCCCTCCATATTCATACATCATCAAGCGACCATCAGCTGAAACTCACGCTGTCCAAAAACAAACATCCATCTCGGTAAGACAAGTTACACTAATGAAGAGCGACCCCTATATCTGAAATGCAGCAGCTGTCGGCATCTGGAGCGGAACCGATCGTCTCTATTCGGCAATAGTCGGTAAAACTTGTAGACCCTACGGTGATTCCCGAAAAATCGAGTTCTGAAAATTCACTAACCTATTTTACACTTTATTACAAAGGAATAAGGTAGGTGTATAAGATGTTCATGACACTAAGCTACTGTTCTGTTGAGTTTTCTCACCGTATTATAGACTTTATTTTAGTAAAAACAGAGTTTATTTTTAAATGTGGGGGTACAAGATTTAACTGCAGTGAAGTGCGTTTTCAACAATGGAACATTTAAGGGTTGCTCCTGTACACTTGTTTGTTTGCCCCCTGCGACACGGTTTTATGACCCCATAGTATTTATTACATATTAATGGTTGTTTAGATTCATTGTTCAGTACGTACAGTATGCTCGAATTTATGACTGCGAATTATTGGCAGGGGACAAAAGAAAGGATATTGAAGCCATTGTGATGTTTTGTAATTAGATAATATAATTTACGGGTTTTTGTTTGCATTTTAGGTAATATTTAATAATCATTTCAATATATTTAAATAGTTTTATGGACTATTTGCTAGCTGTGTTAGTGTAACTTCGTTCACTTTATGCTACACTGCTCAGGAACAGACAGTGAGGTAGTGTGGTTCTCGGAGGGACTGCCGGGTTCTCATTAAAACCGACCCGAAGTTCCTTCTATCACTGCTAGCGTCATGGTACAACAGAGTAGCTAGCTCAGCCAGATTCTTTCCTTGGTATTAGTGGCTAAATTTTACCCCAACTTGGAGGCCGGCAGCACATTTCCATAGGCGAAAGTAACCACTTTTCATCAAATAGGCTGCCAGCCTGTCTACCATATTCCTCCAGCAATAAAAACACTTATTCCTACTAAGTGACGTACTATTTATACTTTACTGTGCCAAGTAAAATAAATTCTTGCTAATTTCTAGCAATACTAGGGCTTTCTATCCGTGCAGGAACGGAGAAAGAATAGAATTTCCTGCGGCCGGACGGCCTGTCGTAAGAGGCGACAAAACAATCCACAGCCAGGTGGTGGTAAGGCGTTTGCCCGTCTGGATGGCTACCACCTCTGGTCTAGAGTATGCCGCCATAACAACCTGGAGTTGTGTTCCAGCATTAGTGGTCAGGATCTAGTCTCCCTTTCGAGACCAGCAGCACATTGGTAGCACCTTTGGTGTTAAAAATGTCTATAAGCGATGGTAATTGCTTTCCATCAAGTGGGCCGTCTGCCTGTCTACTGAACTCACGCAATAAAGAATAAAAGGCAGCAAATACTTTAAGAAACAGTAACTTTTAGCACAATGTTGAATGCAGTCATCAAATGAGCCATCTATACTGTTGATGGAGCGACAATAAAACATTGTTTGTTCCAACAAAGGCCTCCGGACGCCCTTTCAGTGAAATGGCACAGGTGCCTCAATTGTCGCTCCAAATAAAATAGACTATAAATCGATTAATTACTACTAATACTAAGTACTAGTTAGACTTTACTATTTGTGCCAAGTAAAATAAGTTTTAGCATGGAAATACATTAACAATGAATTACTCTCATTAGAATCTTGAACGCAGTCATCAAATGAGCCATCCAAATTGTCAATGGAGCAACAATAACACATTGTTTGTTCCAACAATGGCCTCTGGACGCCCTTCAGTGAAATGGCACAAGTGCCTCAATTGTCGCTCCAGATAAAATAGACCATATCGTTTACGTACTACTAATACTAAATACTACTTAGACTTTAGTATCTGTGCCAAGTAAAATAAGTTCTAGCATGGAAATACATTAACAATGAATTACTCTCATCAGAATCTTGAATACAGTCATCGAATGAACCATCTATATTGTCAATGGAGCAACAAGAACACATTGTTTGTTCCAACAATGGCCTCTGGACGCCCTCCAGTGAAATGAAATACTACTTAGACTTTAATATCTGTGCCAAGTAAAATAAGTTCTAGCATGGAAATACATTACCAATGAATTACTCTCATCAGAATCTTGAATGCAGTCATCAAATGAGCCGTCTATATTGTCAATAGAGCAACAATAAAACATTGTTTGTTCCAACAATGGCCACTGAACGCCCTTCAGTGAAATGGCACAGGTGCCTCACTTGTCGCTCTAGATGAAATGGGCCGTATCGTGTCGCAACACCAAATTGACTTTCATCCGTTGCAACCCTCGCTGTGCCCACCCCTGTAATTAACACTTGGGGTATTGACGACCCCAATCTTTTTTACAATTCACTAATCCGCGGGCGCGACTAAACGAGTGCATATTTGCCCATTGTTGGTTAAGGCGTGTGTGGGATTGAAAACGTTGAAAATCTTTACAGGTCTAGGTATAAATGAGCCGTGCAGTGATACATGGGTCTTAGTGTTACATAGGTATTCGTGTTATAAATTTCTTAGTGTTACACAGGCCTTAGTGTTACATTTCCATACAATCCTCACAAACTTTGTCGTTTATATTATACTGTTATAATAGGGTGTTCCTTTCTCTAGTGTGGGAGAAATGTATTACTATTTTTAATAGCAATTTAGAAACAATTATTGGGTTATCCCACCGTAAAAGCCCCACTCCCAGATAACGCGTCCCGTCTAATAAATTCACGTGACAACATTTTCTGAAATAAATTTAGACATTTACTACTTTTCCGCCTTTGATAACTTACTTAAATACATTTTTTTTGTAGACTAAACCATGGTTAAGGAAAAATAAAATACGAAATACGAAAGAATTCCAGGAGCAAAAATTATCGAGGATTTTTTAATATGTATTATATATATATATATATATATATATTCACCTGATGAAAAGCGGTTACCATCGCTTAAACACATTTGCAATACCAAAGGCATTACAAATGCGTTTCTGCTCTCTAAAGGAGACTGGAACCTGCCCACTAATGCCGGAACACAACTCAAGGTTATTACGGCGGAATACTCTAGATCAAGTGTGGTAGCCATCCAGACGGGCAAATACCCTATCACCTGGCTGTGGGTTGTTTTGTCGCCTTTTACAACAGGCCGCCCGACTGCAGGAAATTGTTTTCTTTCTCCGTTCCTGCATGGATAAAAATACGTGCCTCAAAAATAGTAAAAAGCTTTCAAATTCTACTTGACTTAGATGACACCACAGGGTCCCATATCTGCTAATAAATGCTTTGCGTATTCTACCGCCTGTACAACGGGGAGTGTTCCACGGAATTGTTTGATCTGGTGCCAGCGCCTTACTTTTACAAACGCACCGCTCACCAGTGACGGAATGTTCACCCCCATTTTCTTGAGCTTCCACGTTTAACATCTCAACAGTTCTAGAGCATTAATTCCTTCTACATCAATGATCTGGAGGGATCTTCCCGCCACGGTTTTCCCATTGCCCGCTCTTCTTAAAAACCCCATGTCATAACATGGGGTTTTTAAGAAGAGCGTTATAAAATTATTCAGAGATCGGCAACGCGTTGGCGACACCCGTGGTGTTGCGAACGTCTTAGCACAACGGCAATCGCTCTCCATCAGGTTTGCCTCCTTCAGGCAATAAACATAGTATCAGAATGGTAGTTCACTCGTGTCATAAGGCCACCATTATGACGTTCGTGTGTAAGTCTAACAATATTTATTAAAAAAGAAAAGAGTGAAGAATGAAAACAATTTTTAGCTAGACATGTTACTGGGTTAGTTAGTTTCTTACCGCTTCTTCTCCTTAACAGCAATAACAGTTGCGAAGCGGTCTAGAATAGGAAGTAAATGTAAACTGTAACTGATATGTATGACCTTTAAAAAGTGTTCTTCAGTGGAACTTGTTTTGATTAAAAACATTTGAATTTGATAAGGTTTAATTTAATAATTAAAAATGTACTTTTTAACTCTACTAAATATAAGTAAAATGTATTTCTAGCGCGAATGAGCAATTATAGAAACAATATATGAATTTAGCATGAGATCGACCCAATTGCGATCAGTATTTTGGGAGCCAAACGGTGTTGACATAAATTTTATAATGACTAGTTTTACAGTATATTGTATGTCTACAACTCTGCATGTTATCAACAAATCATTCGCGGAAACCTATAACTAGCTGTCTGATGAGAATTATAATTATGGGATTTCCAACATTATATAAGTAAAATAATGATAGCTTTTACTGTGTACAGCCATACCGATACTATTGTAATAACAGAGTTGGGACCCAAGGCCCCGAGTTTATAACTCAAATTGGCAATCGAATCGAATTGGCATTGTAACTTTTGACGGTTTTGGTAGTTTGTATCTCGGCTCAATATTGAATCAATCTTGATTTGATGGAGAATCATTTTAATTTTAGAGACTACGGATATTTGACCATCGTCAGTCGAATGGATCTTGACTCGCACTGGATAGTTTTGTTTTGTGAAAGTTACAGATTTGGGACCCCGGTCATTCTTCTCTCGTTTACGGATAGTATATTATTTAAAACTTATTCTTAAAACTGAATTACTCAACGTCGACTGACCAGTTATCCGAAAAGTGACT
This sequence comes from Dendrolimus houi, assembly GCA_039645545.1. Taxonomy (NCBI): domain Eukaryota; kingdom Metazoa; phylum Arthropoda; class Insecta; order Lepidoptera; family Lasiocampidae; genus Dendrolimus; species Dendrolimus houi. The sequence goes on along the minus strand of CM077126.1, from coordinate 22,362,175 downwards.
TTGACCAATTGGATAATAATATCGTGTTTATGTTTACTGATACTTTACAATGAAAATTAAACTGGAAACTAAATTATCATATAAAAATACGTAATGCAAGTTATAACTGTTTAAGAGAGAAGTGGAAAAATTATAGATACAATTGTATTTAAAAAAATATCAAAAAGCGATTATCATCAAGATTTAGTAGTAGCTTTTCAGTGTTTTTTTTTTCGTGATTTAATCTAATTTAATAATTTAAAAAAATTGTAATATAATATGCATAATTAAAATGGATATTACACAAAAATCGTATTAAGTAGACCTTGACACAATCAAATTATACAAAAACTTTCCTGTAAACAGGACTCGACTTCGACTAAAATGGTCAGGAATATGGAAATACGTCATAATATTATCATTTAATACATTATAAAGAGTTACTGTTAATATAATTAGAGCTATATTATTTGCACCACCTCATATAATGTTAATGAATATGTTATATGCATATAATATGTATGTTTGTTTATATGAGATTATTAGAAGTAGATGACGAGCAATGTTTGTCTTAAAAATCGTAGCAAATGGAGTTCTATCGCCGTGCCTACCCCTATGACGAGCAGGAGTATATATTTTTAGTAATTAAATATATTATTTACAGAAGATATAAAATTCGGCATCAACCGTCTCGTTGGAGAAAGAACTGATGAAGAAGAGGAAGACCATAATAATGAAATCAGGCCTGACGGTGTGTCTCCAGTATCGCGTTGTGGTAGTCCATGCTGGGCACCATCTCCTCAATCTCCAAGATCAATTCGTTCGAGTTCTCCCGAACTGGAAGTAGATTCCCCGCCGTCATCACCAAGAAGACTACCAGATACGTCACCACCTCTAAAAAGATCCGAAGCGTTTTCAGTCAGCGCACTACTAAGACCTGATGCACCCAGAGTCCAGCCTCAAAGACCTTTTTTATACCCACCACTTCCTTTCGCGGAGTTTCTTAGAGACGCTGGAAGTTTAGGTCTACCAGGATGGGGTGGTTACAGCAATCTATATCTGCATGCAGTACAAGCGGCTGGTCCAGAATTTTTAAGGTTACGAGCAGCAGTACTTGGTGCCCCTGGTCCTTTGACAAGGCCATTGCCAATTGGAGATGTGTACTCCTGTGTAAAATGTGAAAAGATGTTCAGCACTCCCCATGGTTTAGAAGTACATGCCAGAAGATCCCATAACGGAAAGAGACCATTTGCCTGTGAACAATGCAGCAAAACATTCGGACACGAAATCAGTTTAAGTCAGCACAGGTGAGTTTATCATCATCCTTTTAGAGTTAAGTCCTGGTTAGTTTCGATATCCACTTTAGAGCTCAGGAATTTCTTTCCAACATTTTCTTCTCCACTAAATGTGGTATACAGTAACCCTTCCTTAGAGATCAATGGCACGCGTGCTTATAAAGTTATGCTAGCTTATCTTAAGCCTATCCCTTCTATAAAAATAAATAAACTATGTAAAGAGTATAAAACAGTAAATGTAAAGATAAAGAACACATAAAGAAAAGTAAGGAATTTTAATGTTCACATTTAATGAAATTACGTAAAAAGAAACTAAGAACATCATAACCTGATACAATTTGTTCGTCAGGTTAGGATATAAAAAAATAGTATGGCAAAACATTAAAATTTGTTCACTACATAACCTGGTTTATGTTCATTCAAACTGATAAATGAACTATGAAGTCTAAATTCTACTTGTAAATTAGTATAATGTGTGAGACATTTTTTGAGAATCACTTAGCTACCTATATTTGTTTCAAATATTTCAAGTTACCCCTCTCTTCCAGGGCGGTTCACAGTGTAGAAAAGTCCTTCGCGTGTAAACAGTGTGGAAAGACTTTCAAGAGATCCAGCACTCTCTCAACTCACCTTCTCATCCATTCTGACACCAGGCCTTACCCCTGTCAGTACTGCGGAAAACGATTTCATCAGAAATCAGACATGAAGAAGCATACGTATATTCACACTGGTAAGTCTTTTAACGTTTCTTTCATGTATACTATCAAAATTCTTACACGGTTAATTCTAATCCGCATCAACAACAATAATTCAAAAGTTTACAACATCCATTTACTTAGCTGTTGTAATTCGAAATGGTGTACTGTGTCAAAACATCTTAAGCCCTCCCTTAGCAATAATTAATGTACATTAACACCTAAGACGGTTGCGGCGAGTGTCTTATAATCGCATAATGCGGTAGGGACCGAGTTGCGGTTACCATCTACGCCTATCAGGTTACAGAGTATATCTGGGGGTTGCTAAATATAGTAAATTTGGTTTCAGATTGTTTTGAACAATATTTATAGTTTGGCTAGTATAATACAGTATAAATTTTCTTATTAATTAATCTGTCTTTGTAATCTATATAAGATTATAATGTGATTAGGGTATTCAGAAAATTTAATGTCCTGTAAAAACTATCCCATTCTCAGTGAAAAGATATTCTAGCTTCATGGTTGTTATCATAATTATAATACACGGGTATAAATTATATTTCATAATAATTGTTTCATTCATCGCCGGGTTCGTAACCTGAGGGATTTTTCGCATTTTCAGGGATAAAAAATATCCTATGTTTAATTTCGTTATCACAAGTGAAGTACCACATTTATCAATATTAGTTCGTTCTCACGCACGTAAAGTAGGAACAATCAAACTTTGACATTTAAACAAATTGCCGCACTTATTTGCTACTATAGATTCAATGAAATCGAGCCAAATGTCATCCCACTGTTAAACATTATTTTATAAAGAACAAACAAGAATAAAGACTGCCTTACCAACATTTCTTAAAATCTTAACCAATTCAAGGAAGCTTTTGTTCCATATCAAGTATTCCAGACGCGTTCGTTCATGAATACAAAATGTTGTTGGTCTTTGCACTGTATTCAACACTTAGTTTGTGGATAAGATTCTTTGGGACCTCCTGTTTTGACCCCGAAGTGCTATCGCGATTTTTTACGTCGCAACCTCCACTAACAATGCACTCTGTTTAGATTGAATTGTCAATTGCTGGATACAATTTGTTCCAAATTGTCACTTGCGGTATTTCTGGATCAAAAAGTTTTGAATCTCATTTACTTGTAGTAAGAGCAGTAACTAACTAATCAAATAATGCAATTCGTACTTTGTGCAACTAATAATTATAATCATTTAATATGATCTTCTTCAGCCAATCTCAGTTCACTGCTGGACGTAGGCCTCCCCAAGTACGCGCCACATATCCCGGTCTCCCGTCTTCCTCATCCAGCCCCTGCCAGCGATCTTACGCATATCGTCAGTCCACCGGGCTGGCGGGCGTCCTACACTACGTTTGCCGAGACGTGGTCTCCACTCCAGGACTCGTTTACTCCATCGGCCATCGGTCCTGCGACAGACGTGACCGGCCCACTGCCACTTCAACTGGCTAATTTTGCGAGCTATGTCGGTTACCTTCCTTCTCTTACGGATGTCCTCATTTCTGATTTTATCCATAAGAGAAACACCTATCATAGCTCGCTCCATAGCCCGTTGAGCGACTTTGAATTTGTGGACCAGTCCCACGGTCAGTGTCCACGTCTCAGCACCGTATGTCATGATGGGTAGGACGCACTGCTCGAAGACTTTCGTCTTCAAGCATTGCGGAATGGTCGACGAGAAGACCTGTCGAAACTTACCGAATATCATTTAATATGATGGTGCAGTTAAACTTTTAGGCACACTACACACGAGCAGTAACCTTGAAGTTATTATTAAAGATTTGTTGTGAAATGTATAATGTAGCTCTAGTGTTTTTAATCCTCGTATTCTTAAGATCACTCGCCTTCAATCTTTTCAAGCATTATCATTACATTTTTTATTCATAATTAGAAATGGATAGCTGTTATTATAATTTTGGCACATTTAATCTAGTCATCCTTAGTTACCACTTCAATTAAAATATATCTTCCATTAAACTAGTTTATAACTACCTATAACATATTTTTAGATGTTTTTCTACTCGTATTGACTGACTATAGCAATTTCTGAAAGCACCGATCTTCTACGTTTCCTAATGTATACATAGGTTCAGTTATAATCCAGATTTCAATATTGTTAGTAAGTGTTCGGTCCTTGCCTATAATAAGTAGGTAAAACATCGCTCCACTGATTTTGTTGACTACCCTCTTTCTGTGTGAGGCGACTGCCAATGCACAGCAGGGTAAGGGGCAGCCATTTTGACCTCTCACTGTCAACGTTTCGACGACATCGCGCAGTGCGCTCACCTGTTTTATTAAATTTAAATAATTATAATTACTGACCGTGCAAATAACTTTCAAAGACCTAATCTGTGTACAGTGGTAGCTCTCAAGTGAAACATAGTGCTGTGCTCTGTTCCCGATTGCAACCTGAACCGAGCCAGGAGAGGGCTGATCTCAAGGTTGGTGGAGCTTCTTCTTTTATAGTGCAAGGGTTTAGGTCATATCTCCGCTATACAGTCCACAGAAATCGAACCACTATAACTTGTGGGTTAGAGCATTTCACAGTATTCCCACCATTATGAACAAACTTATTCTTAATCTTCTCTGTCTAATATATACTTGTTGGATAGGACAAACAATTTTGCAAAAGATCTACAAGGATTCTGATCCTTGTTGACCAGTGTGACTAATATTTGCTTTCAGTAGCAAATATTAGCCACCAGTTAGAACCTCAGTGCGCCATCAGAATTGCTAACAGTCTGTTTACTGATTCTCTCGTCTGCCCCATTACGATCATTTATTATAACAAGGGCTGAACTTTATTGTGCTAAGTACGCCCTGCTGTTTGACAAATTGCTTTATAATGAAAATGTTACATAATATCTTTTAGTATCTTCTGCTATCATAGTTTCCCATTCAAATCTATTCAAAAGCATTTTTGAAAACGTTTAGTATCTATACACTTTAGTAGTTTAACTATTGCAACATTTTTCATGAGTTTTTTCACTTTCGCCCCACTTAAATTTAATTATCTAATCATTATGTAATTGAAATGATTATGAAATTTGTCTATCATTTTAGGTCTTTAAATTTTATTTATAAATATACCACACTATTTTATTATAAGAGCAAGCATTCACAGAGGTTACATTGCATTACATTTTTATCTAGGCGCTATTCATCCCAGGAACATTTACTTAATTTTATTCCAGAAACTATCCTATTTTCTGGAAAAAAGTATCTTAAGCCCATTCTCGACATTAAGACTATATACATACCAAGTTTCATCGAAATCGATGCTGTGGTTTTCCCATGACAGCATTATAGACAGGAAAACAGTGTTACTTACGCATTATTCTTTTTTACATTTACTCTCCTTCTTTCTATTATGCTATTTTATTGCTGCTACACAAAGATTTTCTTAATGATAAGTCTGAGAGAATCACAAAGTACTTATTTATTTTTCCTTACATTCCTAGCGAACAGAATTAATGACCGAATTCTCTGAGCTATACATATACGTTTAGGTAATACCTACAGTATCTTGGGTTCATTTACGAGGGTGGAGGCACCGTGATTCAGACGCATAGATTCGTCGTTTTCATTGCTTTGACAGTGTGTTGGAAAGAGAGGTTTGGTTCTGACAATAAGCGTGATAGAGATAGAAGATGGGGGACTAGTTAGTTATTGGGCACATGTTTTTGATGCTGCGAGAGGGTTGTAGATAGTGATGAATAAATTTTCCAATTTTAAAGATGGCTGGAAAATGCAGCCTGTTAGAGGGAAAATAAAAATATTTTTGTGCATGATTTTTATGTGAACAATCTTAATGTATAGGCTTTTTAAAAATTGCTGCTTATACGTGTATATATATATATATTACGTATTATATACATTATCACGCTTGTTTCCAACGAGGGTAGGCAGATAAGATGTATATCCACTTGTGACGATACCTACAAATAACTTTCATTTCATCTACTTTCACGTACGTATTAATTGTAATATAATTTATGTAAATGTAGAAAATTTACGTGTTTGCCAGTAACGCAACTCCGACATTCGTTTAAATCTTATTTCACTACAATATTATATTATTTTTACCTGCCGCCTGTTGTAAGCGCAGTCTATTGTCTTCCTCCCGGATTAAGGAATTCTTTGTGTTTTGAATTTGCAATTAAGAAAAACATGTTATTGTTTTCGACTTTGTGGCCGTTCGCAGGTGTGCAAATTACTATTTCCCAGAAACTCGGTGTGCGCGGCCAATTTCTTTGTACTGTGTAGTTAGTATAAGACCAAGCCCGAATGGAGGGGCGGGCAGTCAAGCGACGACTACGAGACGAGTAAGACGTTTGTAATACTCTCAATTAGCGATATAGACGACGGACTTTACGCGTGTCGAATTGCATTGAATCGTGCAGTATGAACTGGTTGCATCCAGTTTTATTTGTATTTGTTTTATACGTGTTTTTACAGTTCTAATAAATTCTATAGTAGTTACAACGGCATTTTTATTTCGCGTCCTGTAGCTCGTAATATTATTATAAATATCACACCTCACTTACCTTTACGTACGTATAACATTAAAATCTAATATTTCGTAATAAATCTATAAAATACATAAAGGTCTGTGCAATTAATAAATATATAAATAAAATTCAAAAGCAAGTTTTATTTTGTACAATACCAAATTATTACCTAAGCCACGAGATTTTAAGCAGTAAGCTACCAGGTTTTCTCAAATATCCATTATCATTACGAAATTTTGTTTATTTGTATTTTTTAACGCGATCTCAATGGGGTGGTAATTCCGCAAAATGCTTTTTAAATTCTTCCGCGAACCGTTGTCTAGTAAAAAGAAGAAAAACCACAACAGCCACTGTGTAATTATTCCGAAAGCTAATGTGCCACTTGTTTATTCCCTGACTAATTAAGAGAAAGGAAGTTACTCAAAAAAAGTACTTTAGAATCAACCGGGGCTTTTGAGCGAATCAAACATTTATGAGAGGACAAAAAGAATGAGAAATAATTGTGTACGTAACAATTTTTTCTTAAAGAACTTTGCTTTACGTTTAGGGTTGATTAACCTCTTACCAAATAAAAGTTCTTCATTAAAAAATGTACGATTGTATTAGTGTTATTAGTTAAATTGTTACACTATGTATTTTATTAAGTTTCCGCGACTAGTACACATAATTAAAACTACATTTTAACCGTTTTAAGCGCGGAATTTTATTTGATTTTTATTTCGACGTTTCGGCCATTTTTTAGCGTTGAGGCTTCAGTAGTTTTCCGAGATCACGACTCCTAAAATGTGGCTGAAACGTCGAAATAAAATTCCGCGTTTAAAACCGTTACAAGGTAGATTTAAGATAGATAAATAACACTTTATTGCTCACCAAATATATAATTTCAAAAATACACAATTACAATATTGTCATGGTAGAAACAATAGGCGGCCTTATCGCTTAAAGCAATCTCTTCCAGGCAACCTAACTTAAGGAATAATTTAACCTAATCTGGCGATGTAGGTGGCGCAGATTATTAGGTATATCTTAATTAAACATACTCAAACTACATATTTTATAAATTAAATACACATACTTAAATTACTTTGTAAATTAAATACATACAATAAATCATAGTATAAGAATTAGGAATAATTATTTAAGGAAAAGTAATGTTTTCTGAGTGCGTTCTTAAATGTAGGCGATGTTTTGGCCTCTCTGACAGTTAGAGGCAGCGCATTCCAAAGTTTGATAGCCTGCACTGTTATCATAAATGGATGAAGTGCGTGCAGGTGTAATGAGTTTACGATACGTATGAGTGCGCAAATTGTGGAAAGTAGAAAGGCGAAGGAATTCAAAACGTTCCTTAAGGTAAAGAGGGCTACTAAGAATAAATAATATGTTATTAAGTAGTGTGAGCATATGAGTATTCCGGCGAAAGCGAATAGGGAGCCACTTGAGTTTTTCACGAAATTCAGAGACATGGTCATATTTTCGCAAGCTAAATACGAACCTTATGCAAAAATTCTGAAGTCGCTCAAGTTTATTTAGCTGTTCTACGGTTAAGTCGAGATAGCAGGCGTCAGCGTAATCTAAAATGGGTAGCAAAAGAGACTGTGCAAGCATAATTTTGCTGAACAGTAGGCAGAAAATTTCTCAGCCTTCTCAGGGTTCTAGAAGACAGAAAAACTCTCCGACTTAATTCGGAGAGGTGAGATTTCCTAGACAGATCACTATCGATGACTACCCCCAAATTTTTGACAGTGTCACCCAATGGGATACAAGTGCCGTCAAAAACAATGTTCGGTAAAATTGCGAAATCAACTTTTGCACGTATTCTGGGGCTACCGATGACTAACACTTGAGTCTTACGAGGATTCACTGCAAGACCAAACATTATACTCTAATGACATATGTAGTTTGAGTTTAAATTGATTTGTCTCACGGCACTACTTAAATCATCTGGAGCAGCTTGAGTGAAGTGGAATTAATTATATATAATTAATTCCACTTTAATAGACCAATAACTTTTCTCTAAGTAGCCAAAAGTCCTCAAGTGTCTCAATAGTCTTGTTTTATATGTCTTAGGGATTGTCAACATAAGCGATAAATAAGTCTAGAGAATTTTTATTTAAATTTGAAATCATATAACAACATTGCTTAATATTTTTTATTGCATAAGTTCAACAGACAAGCAATCGGCCCACCTAATGGAAAGCGGTTACCATCGCCTATGGACCTTTGTAACATCAAAGGTGTTAACAATGTGCTGCCACTCTCTAAAGAGAGACTGAAACCTGGCCACTAATGCCGGAACACAACTCAAGGTTCTTATGGCGGCATACTCTAAACCAGGGCTGGTAGCCATCCAGACGGGAAATACCCTACCACCTAGCAAAACTTATTACAGATAAATTTATATATATACATAGTGTAGTTTTATAATAAATAATAAAACTACGTTATAACTACTACCTACCTGATACCAAATTACACAGGAACAAACTTCCCAGCATCAGTACACAATTAAAGCAGATGAATAATTCAAAGCCGTAACTTTATATTAATTACCTTAACTGCTGAAGTAGTTCGGGTAACTACTGAATGCTGAACAGGTAACAAAACTTCCTGGGACAATTAACGCCTCAAAGCCCCAAGTGGTGACAAATCGGAGGTTCCACAACTTGACGTTGAATAATCACCACCAGTTTAATTTAGGTGGCGTAATTATAAATAAAATTTAGACGATAAATTACGGGGTCCATTAATCAAGAAGTTGGGACACTGATTAAAATACTGTTGCAACTATTCTGTTGAGTTGATAACGTTAATAATTTACAGGGTCGGGATTAGGGGGACCAGGTGTGCGGTCGCTCCCATTTGTTTAAGTATGGGGTTGTGTTCTTCTATTGGTATATGATGTCGTTTCTTTTCATTTGTATTTAAAGTATATAGAAGTATCTTGTCATACATAATCATTTTGAAATAATCCCTATTAATATTATAAATGCGAAAGTAACTCTTGTTTGTCTATCTGCCTGTCTGTCTGTCTGTTCCGTTTTCACGGAAAAACTACTGGACCGATTGGGCTGAAACCCAGTGGAATTAATATATATATATATACACTAGCTATATCCGCGTGGAATTTATTTTCAAAACCCCCCGATTTTGAAACATTCTTCATTGGTGCTTCGCTCCTATTGGTCTTAACGTGATGATATATAGCCTTCTTCGATAAATGGGTTATCTAACACTGAAAGAATTTTTCAAATCAGACCAGTGGTTCCTGAGATTAGCGCGTTCAAGTAAACAAGCTCTTCAGCTTTATATATCAGTATAAGATTTTAGATGCTGAGAATGAACATAGGATACTTTTTATCTCGAAAAATGGAATAGTTTGTGGGGAAAAAAATATGTTTGTCTCTCTGTTTGTTATGCTTTTATAGAAAAACCTACTGGACCGATTTGGCTGATATTCGGTATTTATGTAACTAGAGTTGACCCCGATACCAACCGCTGATATATGACAAATATGTAGATAAATAAAAAAAAAAATTTTACCTAAATACAAAATTAGATCCCAACCGTTAGAGCTGTTCCCGAGATCCAGGAAATAAATATATTTATTATACCTTTAAGAATTGTTCATTTAAAATATAATTAAATAAAATACATACATTTTTTTAACTTATAACAAAAAAATACTACTTATTTACACCATTGCAATATTTATTTTATGCGATTATGAAAAACAGTTTTTATTCTTCATTTTAATGATCTAATAAACATTTTATAACTATTATCAACAAGGAAATTAAACACAACAAAAGCAAAATAAATTACTACCATTTTTTTGTCCTTAGGCTACAAAACTCATGAACTCCAGCAAAAACAAATATTCGTATTTTTTTTAATTAGAATATAATAATACAAATCGTAATAAACTTCTTGATTACTGAACAGAGAGTGTTTTCAGAAAATTCTATTCCATTAAGTAAAGTAAGCATGGTAACTGAGAAAATCTTATAAGATTTTCAAAAGACACTGCAATTTGCATATTACGACAGTGTTACGCTGAAATTGCGTATAACGAATCCAATTACACAATAGCAAGCCTTTTGTACTGTACTGTAGATGTCATTCCCCATTTTTAAGCACGAGAAGGTTTTTAAAAGTAATCAAAGAGGCAGCGGGGAGGTTGTTAAGAACATTTGGCTGGCGCTCCGCAATTATGAAGTTTTATACCTTTTAATTTTGTTCTTAGCAATCTTTTCCTGATGGAAATCTTACTTTTTATGTGAGTCATGCTATTTGGTTTATTAAAAAGTAAAATTCGCCGAATGACCTAAAAAGCTAGTAACTTAGGGTTAATGAACTTGCTTCTCAAACTCGTGATTCTAATAGCGTAAATTTGAATCCTGGCTTAGCTGGAATCGCTAAGGTAGTTTTCTGGCCCATACAATATACTGGATATACATATATACCTGGCCAGACTGGGCACATTTGTGGCCAGCATTCGGAATTTAAATTAAACATTTTTTCTGGTGCGCACTGCCGAAGAGTGGAATAATTTGCTGAAGTCTGCTTTTCCTGACAAATACAATCTTGAAGTCTTCAAGTCACGAGTGAATAGCTATCTTCTAGGTAAACGTGCTCCATCCTAGACTGCGTCATCACTCATGATCAGGTGAAATAGTGGTCAAACGCAAACCTATATGTTAACTACTTGTTTACTATTGCAACACTGGAGCGACGCAACAGCGGCGCCACCTATCGACTTACTTGCCCCTTCGCTTTCTACATGTATCACATTGTACAGTGCTCTCACGCAATAAATCATATTTAATATAAAAAAGCTAGTGTGTGTCATTGGAACCTCTTACAACAAAAACCCTACCACTATACTTTCATAAAAAAAAATAATAATAAGAGTGTGGCAGAACTTATGACCCGTGCTCTTGGTGAAGGGCAACATCATGATTAAACTTGCACATTAAGACTTTGAAATCGGCCATCTATAAGTGTGGCAAGACAATGCGTTAGTAACGTCCCTCGTGTCGCAAAAATCCAGAGGCGACGGTGACCGCTTTACATCATGCAGGGTCTGTAACTAAAATTGTCAATCGAATCGAATTAGAATTGTAAATTTTGACGATTTTGGTAGTCTTTTAAACATCTCGGCTCAATATTAATACAATCTTGATTTGACCGAGATTGATTTAATATGAATTTTAGAGATTACGGATATTTGACCATCGTCAGTCGAAAGTTTTTTTAGTGAAAATTATAGACTTGGGGCCCAGATGGGCCGTTTGCCAGGGTTTCGCAATAAAAGACCTATAGATATAGTAAAGTTTTTGATCAACATTTCCACTTGTCAATCAGCTCTGTCTTTTATGATATAACCGTACCCTATCGTTGTGACAGGCTTATTTATAAACTGAAACTTCTTTCCTGTAACCGTATAGCCAGTAGTTAACCTAACAGGAATATAAATAAACCTTTGATCCCAACAACAAAAATAAACAGCTATAAAACTAACTGTCCAATCTCTCGAAAGCAATTCTTCTTACAAGATTCCAGACTTCAAGTATTCCGTCCGCACAACCTGAGGAGGGGGAAATCTAAGCGGTCCATAAGGAAAGGGGAGGTCCAGCGGCCAGTAGTGATGTGATAGATATTAATCGCTAATAAAATGTATCGATATTAAACCAGCGTTCAATTTGATATAATTATCTTTTTAGATACATTTATTTAAAGTTAAGATAAATTAACAACCTAACATTTACGAATATGTATTTAAACTAAAATGTTATTAATTATTTAATAATTAATTTGAAAAAAATAAAAAGTATCAAAAAATATATCGAGATATAAATTAAGTATTAAATACATTCTTATTGTTATTTATAATGTATATAATATGTTTTTTTGTTGTTGAACTGTGTGTTTTTGATATAATAGCGACAAATAATTAAAGTGCAAAATTACTGACGATGAAATACTTAACACTTTTATTTTAATTCAGCGTAAAAAAATTTGGCTGCGAAACTCAAAAAGTAGTTGATGAAATTTCAACAAACGTAGAAAGGAATTTTAATAGAAATTTGATTTTATATAACTTTTTCTTCACTTTTCGTCAAATATGGACTCTAATTTTAACTAGCCATCTCCTATATAGTATCATCCAATAAAGTCTATGACGCTATTTCTCCTTGTTTCATAATCTAGCCAGGAAAAGCGCCAATTTTAACACCTCGGGAAACATAAAGTACCTGCTTTTCAAAAATCCTTAGCTTTGATGTGAATTTTGTATGTAAAAATTCAGCTTCCCTATGTTTGTGTCACCAAAACTCGAGAAGTAATCAATGGAATGAATGACTTCCCTAATTATAATAATATCTCACTGAGCCACAGCAAGGCGTGACTGGTTTAGCTAGTAAAATAATAAGAAACCATTAAATCGATATCGAAGTATGTTTGAACAGTCCTAACTGAAAGTTACTCCCATCCCTATGTGTCCAGTGGTGGGGTGGGCTGGCCCGGGGGGACTGAATCAAGGAGCTCTACGTGTCTTGAGTTTAATTAACGACTTCCAACTCACTTCGATTTTAGTGGCTGGTTCTTTTAATAATCTCAGGTGCATCGTTTATTAAGTGTTAGCTTAGTGGGTTGTTTATAATATTGAGTTCTCTACAATCAGTATCAGAACTTATACCTATATTAAAACGTTAGATTGATGGTTTTTTCAGTTCCTTAGTAATTTTGGAAATAAAAGAACCCTTGGGAAATCGTCATGTCCTTCCTCTTTTTGTATATCACAGTCGATTTTTTAGACTCTCTTTTATTTCACCTTATCCCAATTATTTAGGGTCGGCACAATATGTCTTTTCCTTCCATACTCCTCTATTCTGACATACATCTGTCACACCAGAAATCATCTTTTCTCTTTTTTGGTCTACCTTTACATTTGTACCCATCCATCTTATAGTTTAACATTTTTTTTTAGAGATTTTAGATATTTCAGAGACTACCGAGTCTATATGTATGAGATTTTATAAGAATATGTAGTCTATGTAATGCTACAAAATGATGTAGTGGCCTTATATGTAACTAAGATATCTTTTTTCAGCATAGTCTTGTAGGTCATCGTTAGTATAAATTTCCTAACATTTTTACTTTGAGCAATTCTATGTTTTAAAACTTAAATAGGCATCATTTTCAGAAAAGCGATTTGAACTCTTTAAAAGTATGCTTTTTTACCTACCTAATTTAATATTATACGCGAAAAACATACCTAAAAATTTAATTAGATTTAAATCCAAATATAAATTATTATAATATTTTACATTTAAGTCAAAATATACATGTACAATATGATACATGTACAAATATACATGTACAATAAGAATAATATATTTCTTAATTTCTATTATTATTTAGTTGACATCATCTATAAACTTATTCATTAAATTTTAAGACCATTTTCAGCAGAGAAAAATTCAAATTTTAATAAGACTACCTATTTAGATTAAATTATATTTTTTTAAATAATACCCTGTTCATTCAAATAATATAACCGCACATATTTGCGTAAAGCTAATAAAGTAGAACGTGAAATTATTGAAACTAGTGGTCGCCCGTGGTCGAAATTCGACCATAATAATTGATTTAAATTATAAGTTTGAACATTATTAAGGTTCTGTTGTCAAAGACTACACTTCTATAATCACAGATTTCGCCAAGGCTACACTGTTAATTTGACTTTAACAATAAACAAAAGAGTACATATGCGTGTGTGTGTTAAATACATGGTAGTGTGTGTAATGTTTTTTTTATTGATTTAATGTATTTTTTATGCATAATTTGAAAAAAAATATTATCATTCTGCACTCTTTCTCTATATAAACTATAAGTGTGCGAAATTGCATACTCCTCCGTCCGCGCAATTTTCGTAAAAAGGGGTACAAAGTTTTTGTTGTGTTTTTGCTTCACGTATTACATTAATAATGTAATGCTACTATATAGATATCTAAACCAAGCTAAGAATAAGCAAAGGAAAATACGCAAAATCAACACCCAAACATAACAAATCCAGGCTTTTATTATAACGTTATATAATATTCTACACACATCCAGATCCCACTGGGGATTGCAAAAATCTGATATAGGATTTTTTTCGTACGTGAAAATGACATTCGGTTCCTTGTGTCTTGCTTGAAAATCTCTCTTTTGAAACTCAATATTTGGAAATGAGTAGTATTAATAAAATCGACCAGGTGCGAGTCGGACCAGACGCTGTACTATAGAGACGCTTAACATCCACTGTTTCTGGACTTTCACTAGAGAATCATAAAAAATCTTTTAATTGAAAATACCTTATTTTATTTCACCCCATATTTTTTTATACCACGAGTTCAGCAGACAGGCAGACGGCCCTTATCGAAAGTGGTTACCATCACCTATGGACATTTGTAACACCAAAGGTGCTACAAATACCCTGCTACTCTCTAAAAGGAGACTGATGCCTGGCCATTAATACCGGAACACAAATCAAGGTTGTTATGGCTGTTGGATCCTCAAAATTTATACTGAGGTGGGAAGTTTTATAAGTGCCGCTGGCTTTCGGTTTAGCCGTCATTGCGTGGTGGTGAAACCAGTCTCCAACGTACGCGAGGTCAGTCCGCACGTTCCGTTTTCTTCCTGCTAAGACCAAGTGAACGTTTCACATCCAATTCTTCATATACAAGCCGTGCTTGCTCTTTGGTGTGAGTGTGCCATAACTTAAAACCTAAGTGCCAACCAAGGACTTGTTAGTGCCATGCACTTTCAGGAGCTGTCTAGCTGCCCCATATGAGGTGGATTCCAAGGTTAGTGGTGCTTATTACCCCATTGGTTTTTGTGTAGGATTTGGCATACCTCTCACTCTCATATATTCTCTCAAATATAACCTACAGTCCACAAAACAATTACTCGAACCAGCGAAGCTGTGTGGGATTCGTGATCCAGAACTGCACAACGGCAGCATACTCTAGACCAGGGGTGATAGCCATTCAGACGGGCAAATACCCTATCACCTGGCTGACAGGTCGCCCCTACGCAGGAAATTGTATTCTTTCTCCGTTCCTGCACAGATAAACGTATTGTATCTCATCCCCCTCTATCCCATACTAGAGGTTGGCAACGCATTAGCTTCATCTCTGGTGTTGCTGACGTCCATACACGACGGTAATCACTTTCCTTAAAGTGGACTGTCTTCTTTGTTTATCGGCTTCAGGCAATAACAAATCTTATCTTACAACTATTGTTCAAACTAACATTCGTTATATGTACTTTTAATTATCTACAATCTTCCAGAATTTTCCATCTCATAGTTTAAAAGATAGAGAGGCAGCGCTTTAGAAGAACATATCTCGCTACCTGTTAACTTAAATAAAGTCATCAAAGAATATGTCCTGATTTTTCAAGATTTGATTATCAATACCTCAAATGAGTATGTACACTGAAAAAATACAAATCCTCGTTTACATGTATTGCGGTCATTATTAATTTTTTCGCTATATAGGCTACATCTTCTTCCTTTTTTCCTTATTCTTCCTTCTTCTTATTATTCTTCCTCTTCTTGGTAGTTTCCAAGAAAAATGACTCGGACACAGAAAAACAGATGAATATGGCAAAACTTAAAGTATCCATATTTACCAAAATAGCACTGAAAGGAAACATTAAAACACTAGCTGCGCCCCTCGGTTTCACCCGTGTGGTGATGGAAAATCGTTATAGTTTGGATAATTCACACTATACCTTTATAAATTATAGCCTATGTGTTATTCTGATGTGTAAGCTATATTACTGTAAAGTTTCATCAAAATGCATTCAGTCGTTTTTGCGTCAATGAGTAGCAAACATACATCCATACATCTATACATCCATACATACATTCTTACAAACTTTCGCGTTTATAATATTTCTGAGTTATGATATGATTATAGGATAATATATATATAATATAGTAGAATAGTAGGATTTAATTTTTTACTGATTTGATTAAAAAAATATCAAAATTTGATTAAGTTTCTGATTCACGATAAAAATCAGTCACGATAATGTTTTCTCACGACACAGAAATGTCATTTGCTTTTTATATTCGCCGTTCGGCCTCTCCCATACTGTTAGACAGTCCCACGGGAGGACGTAATTAAATTAATGTCCCGTGCCCTCTCACGCCGCGTTCGTTGCCCGTAATATGACACCTTCATTGTTTTTTCTAGTATCGTGTATCTAATACCAGATTAAGTCATCTAAAAGTTGATATTAAAAAGTTCCTTGAAGGTTGGACATGCGTTGGCTGTTAATGTGTGTCGTACTGTTCAACAAGTATCAGACAACAAGGTCCAGAAGATATCGTTTAAATGTTAATTAAATTGCATTTATTATTGGATAGTTAATTTAAAACATTTTCCAGTTTTATATTTGACTTCAAATGTTTCCTTAAATTTAAATCATTATATTAATACGTGAAGCAAAAACTTTGTACCCCTTTTTACGAAAATTGGAGGAGTATGAAATTTCGCAGACTTATAGTTTATATAGAGAAGGAATGCAGAAAGGTAATATTTTTTTTTAAATTATACATATAAAATATCTTGAATCAATAAAAAAAACATTACAAACACTGCCATGTATTTGACACACACACGCATATATACTCTTTTGTTTATTGTTAAAGTTAAATTAAAAGTGTAGCCTTGGCGAAATCTGTGATTATAGAAGTATAGCCTTTGACAACAGAACCTTAATAATGTTCAAGCTTGTAATTTAAATTAATTATTATGGTCGAATTTCGACCACTAGGCGACCACTAGTATAATTAAATAGTCTAATTGAATGCAAACATTGTGTGTTTCTTGTACCACAATGATCTAAGGAAAAACAATGTATAGATTATTAGCCCGTTATACCCACTGTTTTTGTGTTTGCTTGTAGACAATCGAGCAGACAGTCCACTTCATGGTATGTGGTTACTGTCGTCCATGAACATAGAAACACTAAACCACCCTATGCGTTGCCTGCTTAATCATAGTTAACTTATGAAATGTTTAAAGTAATAATTATCAATCAATGAAAAGCGATATGTTTTATAAATGTAAAAGAAATGTAGAGGCAAAAGCTGTGTTGGAGGCTTCGAGGATGCCATTACTGAAAACGATCTCACAAAAAAGTGTGCTCAAGATCGCGCAAAGTGTAGAAGAAAAAGTAAGAGAGTGGAACTCGGGCCCCGAACACAGCTGGGATATAACTAAGACGAAGAATTATAAAGTACAAGACGAAATAAGAACAACAATAGAATAAAATTTGTAAGGACTACAAAAAAAAATTACAAGACGAATTAAGAACCTCCTCCTTTTTTTAATCGGTTAAAAAAATATATTATGGAGGGTAGCGCCGCTTTTCGTAGTGTTGTCCATGCGATTTTTCCTCCACCACAAAATGTGATGGAAGGGACACCGACGAATTTTAGGGGATATTCCGGCTACTAGGCGCTGAGTAGTCCGTAAACTACATTTCTCCCCAAAAAAGGAGAAATATGCCTATCATTTGGACACGATAACCATTACTGTCGTCAAATTTGTCCAATATCATAAGAGTCATTGACTAGTTCGGCCATCCAGCGCAGTACTGCATTTCGACGCGACAATCCTGCCCCTTCGGGAGCGATCGGCCCTTTCAGAAGGGACGTGGGCTAATCGCGATAATGTGTTTATTGAATTAGAGGCGCGTGCGACTGCCACGCGGCAATCGCGCAGATGCGCTCCTCCACTGATATAGCTTGTTAACGAACCCGGGGTGACTGGTGATGATAAAAAAATATTAGGCTGATTTTTCGAGTGGGTGGAGTAAGGTTGTCTTGATTAAAATGTGCTGTGGTTTGTTAGTATGACTGATGGGGGCAATTAAGCATATTTAGTAGAAATAAATCGTGGTAGACATAATATTGTTAGGAGTTGCAGGACTCGAATTAAAATGCCGTTGGAATTATTATAGAGTTTATTAGAACCATACAAACACGTATAACACAGGTACAAATATAACCGAACGCAATAAGTCCAAACGTAATTGCAAGAGATCGTAATTCAAATACACGCGCAAAGTCCGTTACTAAATAGATTACCGAATGTACACAAGTCTTGCTTCGCTTGTAGTTATTGCTCAACTACTGATCTCTCCATTGGGGCATTGTTTTATACGGCACAGATGCAATGTGTCTGCCTGACCGCGTGGACCGAATTTATTAGAATCACACCTGGCTAATGGCTACCATAAAAGATTACAATACACAATGGGCTGTTTTTCTAATCACAAATTTTAAACACAAAGTAAACAAAAGAAGTCCAAATGCCGAAAAGGTAATAAAATGTCTACAGGTATGCAGGTGTGAATTTTTCTTTTGTCGGCGTTCATCAGGTCGTAACAATATATATTAGGAAAAAATGTAACACACTAAATACGTAACAAACAATATGTCTCACGATGGTACCAAATGGGTGCATTTCAGCTCATGCCAGACACAAGTGTCAGGCGCTGATTTTCAACTGCATCTTGGGATGGACGGATGTGGCATTGTATTTAAAAAATGAACTTATCGGCTAACTTAGTCTTGCTCCATAGGTGGTAGAAACCACTGACCACGAAGTAAACTATTTGCCAAATTGGTTATCTATTTAAAAAATCATAAGACTACGTAAAATAATAATAAAAAGTTGTATGTTATAATTATTAAAGATTTGATATTCACTTTTAATTGTCTCACTGTAGTATAGTTGTACTCATGTTTAATTAAAATCCTAAATTGATGCGCTGTATTTCGAATCAAGGGTCATTTGAATTTGGTGTATAATATTAATGCATTAAGAGGCACGTGCTCGACTCATGCGCAGCGTTATTGAATGTCATTATTTGAACAATAAATTTAATTCGAATTGCGTTCTATGTGGTTAGGATACACGCTAAGTTAGAGTGCAATAAACTTAATACAACACTTAATTTTATGTATTTATTTAATTGTATATATACATATATAAATATTAACCCAACTCGAATGAAGTCACAGGCACGGCTAGTGTTACATATTTAAGCTGAACTACATTAGGTACACGTCAGCAAAGTACGTCCATATAGGCACGTCGGAGCTCGTGCATTTTATACAGCGGCTAGCTATTTAAAGTTACATTACATCCACACTATGCGAAGCGTCGCTACTTATGCAACGCCGATCTAGCGATCCCAGATTTTCGTCGGATGGTGGAGACGTATGAGAGCAAATACACGCTCTATGTCTCAGACGTCAGATGCGTCATTACTCGACCGCCAACTGACTAGTATAGTTATGACGACGAGACGAATTTACTTGAAAATTAAATTAAGTTGTATTTTTGACATGCGCAAATACATGAAAAAGCGAACTTCATCTGCTTTTAAATCATTTTATACTGTATTATTAACTACCTCTCTTCTTAAGTTTATGCTCTGAACTCAATTTTCTTTTGGTAGGTATGTTTTCTCTCCTTAAACTATGAAGCCATTTAAAGCCATCAACAGGAATAAATCTTCTTCAAAATCGCTCTCCGATACGTAGATACATAACTCTTCAAGTCCGCAATTGCTCGACAACCTGCGTGAAATACGCGACAGACATCTTTGGATTTGGTGTATAGTGTACACACTAACCTTCTACCTATAAGACGTCTCAGACGTCTACGTCAGCCTAATGTACGTAGTTTTCGATTTATTAAGGCAACAAAGGACCATAAAATCAAATAAAGGACGATGAATGATGATGATACCTAACTTCATATAGTTACAATTTCAACAGTGACTCAGTTCATGAACTGACACCTACACAACACACATAATACCCATGCAGAAAAATTGAACAGTATCATTCAATAAAACCAACATTGCACCTCATTGTAGGCGATGAAGTTTAATTGAATGCAATCCGCTGATTGGCACTCGGCGAGTAAGGGTGTGGCATTGACGGAATTGTTCTTTTTTAAATTTATTTTTACGACTGCAGTGTCATTTTGTATTTATTCATTAGCCGTGATAACTCAGTACATCCGCATATTATTTCTATTATTAAATGGAGACGCTAAAGAAAACCGTTGCGATAGAACCTTCATGTTAAAATTCTGTCTTGGAGAAATGTGACTCTACGTTCCCCTCAAATGGGCAGGTCCGAGATCAGCAGCGGAGCGTTAATGGGCTGAAATATTGATTCATTAATGGTGTATCGAAATTAAGGTTGGACTGTAAGGTGCTAGTTTTACAGTTTTTTATAATATAAGATAAATATCGCTTACTTGCCGCGGCCGCGGCCATAAAGTTCTTCTTTGGGCCGACCCTTGGCTTCTCTCTTGCTGCGAGCAGTGCCACACATAATTTATCTACTAGATTTTGTTAGGTATTTTGGTGGAACGAGGAAAGAGAACGCGGAATAAAAATATTAATTTATTGCGAAGTTTATGCAAAAAGATGCGTCCCGGGAACAAAGAACAAGCGGGGAGGAAGCATAGAGCGTATCAAAGATAAACGTCACCGTGAATGACAATTAAAAATTGACATTTCAAGCTTCAATTGTCATTCACGTCCTCGTCCTGTAACCGCAAAAAAGAATAAAAAAAACCCTTACAAATGTTTTGGCCACAGGATTACAGAAAGCGTTTGCAATAGAATAGCGATTACAATCCTTCTTTTTTAAATATCTCATCACCTGTCACTTTACTTCTTACTGTGTTATTGGCAAAATCAATGCCTAAACGTTGGCGCCATTTCAACCAAAAATAAGAATAGAATAAAATCAACTTCGGCCATTACTGGATAATTATCATGGTCATCTTCTTGCAAATTAGAAGATATCGGCAGAAACTTCTAGATAGATAAAGACGTAATTATGATTTTTTATATTCATATGAACTAACTTTGACAAGGTGAAAATTAAAATAGAGCTGATAAATATACTCTGAATTAAAAATAAAGGCATATCATATTATAATCATAATATAGGCATATCACGTAAATATTTGTAATTATGAGTTATTCAGTAACTATATTATTCCATTTGCTCTAAAAATATACTATGGTTCGTTTTTTTAATTATCAGAGACTAAATTGACAATTGAAAATGTCAAAATTGTGCCAAAATCTATTTATTATTTTTTAGCTTGACATTTGCAAGTTGTCAATTTAGTCTCCCGAACTAAAATGCTTTAAAAAAAAAACAATGATAGAGCGCATCTCACGAAATCAATCCCAAGGCAAAAAATGGAACCAATTATAACAATCAGCCCATCCACGTTGTTAGTAAGTTGTTATGTTATTTTTATCAAGTGTTTTAATGTATATGTTACATTATATTATTATTCTATTTACTAGTACTATTAAATCGAAATATCTTTATAATTATTTCGCCTTTCTAACATTCTATTGCACGGCCATAGCCAGTGGGATTTAATTTGTGAGACAGTCTGGTTATAATTTTTAATGAATTATTTTTTTATCTAGTTAATTTGTTACATCATCGTTTCAAATTGAACCGGAATGAATTATGTTCTATTATCAAAATAAGCTGTGAACCTCGTAATCGAATAATGTAGTATTTTGATTGGCCAGTGCTTGTTTCGCGCGGTTTTCGAGTGTTTTGATTGAACAAACGCAACAATGGCGCCAAATGTCCAAGTACTTGAAGTATTCAAATAATGAATGCATTTCAATACTAAACTCTATTATTGCAATCGAAAGTCTATATTTGCATGCAATGTTATGATATTACCATGTTATATGATTACGAATGATTTTTACAGTTATTGTAATTGAATAGGGTTGAAATTTGTCCAGCAATATCTAAGGGTAGCGCAAATGTTAACCGGTGCAATTCAAGTGTTAAAATAATAGTGCCAAATGGAAGAGTGCACATTTGTTGGAAAAACAAGAAATCTATAGAGAATTTGTTTTCGACGCTTTTTGAAACTAATAGATCTTTGAGTGACTTTATATTGATATATTTTGTTTATGATCTACTTCAAATGTACATAAATGTCTAATTTATGTGTACACGGACCATATGTCTAAATTTTTTTTTAGGTTCCATATTTAAAATCTTTACAGAATTCGTATATTCGATAAGCAATGTACTTGTTTTTAAATTAAAGCATATCTATAGATAGACAAATCTGTTTGGAAGCAGAACTATTTTAATGATTTTTTAGAGATATTGATCAGACATAAAATAGGTACAGATAAATTAGCTTCGAGACTTTTTGCGTTTGTAGTAGTGTACGTACGGTCAGTACATTAATAAAGTAATACTTTTAATATATTTTATTATTTTTATAGTCATGTACTTAACATGAAGCTAATAATAGTAAACAATATTAAAATAATGAATATTATTAATATTAAACATATTTTTTAATTTTAAATTTCTTCAACTCCAGACATTTCGTACTCATTCTCATCCTCACTTTCATCCGATGACTCACTTGAGTTAATTATAATCTGTTCTGATATTATATCTAAAGCCTCATCCCTGCCCTGAAATTTATTTTCCTTTGCAATAGCATGTGGACAAACATTTTTCCATTCCTCTACAGTGATGCTATTAAATGTTTTCTCAGTTAATGTAATTATAGCATTAACTAGCTGACCCGGCAAACGTTGTTTTGCCATATACATCTATTTTTCAATGCTAAATCATAATAAAATATAAATAAGAAATTTAGTCAAAAAAACAAGAAAAAATATTTCACTCTTATCATTTAGGGGTATGAAAAATAGATGTTGGCCGATTCTCAGACGTACCCGATATGCACACAAAATTTCATCAAAATCGGTCAAGCCGTTTCGGAGGAGTATGGCAACGAAAACTGTGACACGAGAATTTTATATATTAGATATACATTGTGACATTTTTTTGCGACGTAAGTTTTCACAATCTCCCATATATTTTCAATTGAATTCAATTGAGGGTGACATGGCGGTAAACGGAGCACAGTATGACCGTGCTGTCGTAATATATCTTATAGTCTACAAATCTCGTCTTATTTTCCACAATCAGTTCATTTAACTGTGGCTTAAGAATCTTCGATGAATATTCAATATTTCGAGACATCAGCCAGTCAATCATTTGCTGTTTTTAGAATTAGAATTTGGTGCAGAATTTTAAATTGAATTATGATACCGTGCATTGTCAACAACAACAACGCTATTAGGTTTCAGGTTGGGTATTAATTAGGTTAGGATCTACTTTGACTAATTATCATAATTCATATTATCATGGTAATCAGCACTTTTTTGGTTGGCTCTAAACATGAGCAAGGCATTCGGTACAAATAACAATGAATGAATGAACGAACGAATTAAATGTGTATTGTGTAACCAAGTTTGTTTGAATATTTATTTTTATTCGCTTTCCTTTAAAGGACTTCCATATGAAAGTATCTATTTAAAGTTCCATAATATATGAATTTGATAAAATTAGTAGGTACGTTTTGTCTCAAAATATCTTCAATTTACGTAAAATAGGAAACTAGTACAGAATCACCAGTATTATATCTATATGTAGAAAGCTATTTTAAAATGTTAAAAAATAGATTTTATGAAATATTTAAAAACACGCAGTGAAATGTATTCAATTCTGGGACAACCACTCAATGTAAAGCTGTTCATTACAACCCTTTAGCACGAACCCTCATATTATATGTCATATTACATTTATCATGAATATAATATTTTATCGTTTAGTTTCGATGCGATTTCGATCAGATATTTGTTATTACAGTAATTTAAATGAATACAATAAAAACTGTAAACCTAAAAACTTAATCCATTAATAATGATTACGAATTTACAGCTCTCTAAAGACTACAAGTAGAATACTGAAGCTAGAGGGCTTAAAGCGATCGCCTTTGGAGAATCGCTTAGTAAAATTGGCACGTGTCTAGATATACAGGTAGTTGCAAGATATAGCATAAATTTCTACTTTATGTTGATACTTGTCATTTTCATCATTCACCAATCTGCAAAAACAATCTCTTTGGGCCCTAAGGTCATCGTCTTCAATGAGTAATGTGCCTAGAGGGCGCTGATTGTGAACAAAAACAACGTGAGGCACTTACACTATATAAACACGATATGTGAAACCCAGCAATCCGCTGGTTACTTACTACACTTGTTCAAACAAGTGTAAAAAGTTTACCATCCATTCTCCTGAAATAGGAAAGCCTGAGTCTAGCAGTAGAAAGTTTGTGGCGTGTGAACTATAAGTATCTATCACATACTACATATAACAATAGTCAGATAGAGTCATTAAGAAAAACTGATTAACTTATGATTATCGTATCGTAAAGTCGTAAAGCTGTCTTGTTGTTAGATATAAAAGTATCTATTTATTAATATGACTGATATAATCCGACCAAATTGCAGCCCAACCCTTGCTCTCATTGTCTATTGCGGTATGAGAGCCAATTTATTTGTCGTCTTTACTTTTATATTGGATTTGATGGGTAATACTCAGGATTAAGCGTAATAGGTGTCAGAATTATCATTGAATTTGTTCAGAATGTATTATGTATATTTTGTAGAGTTCATATAAAAATTATTGAAAACCATTAGAGTAAGTTTAAAGTATTAAAAAAAAGAAAGAATTTATTTGACTGGAAAGCGGCAATATATATGCAAACAAATCAATTTCATACAATTGTTCGGTTTAATGACAATTAATGTACGCTGCATCTTCAAACAAATGAGCTTGGCACTAAAAGAATATTTCTATAGTCAACTAATGACTTCTCCGGTTTTAATCATTTACCTATTTATTAGGTTTAAAATTATCATTTTTATTGCATGAGTTTAGCAGACAGGCAGACGGCCTACCTGATTAGATACCTACGCTTTCAAAAGGAAGACTGGAACCTGGCTACTAATGCCGGAACAAAACTCAAGGTTGTTACGGTGGCTGACTCTAGAGTAGGACTGGTATCCATCCAGATGGGCAAATACCCTACCACATGGCTGTGGGTTGTTTTCTCACCTCTTACGACAGGCCGCAGGAAATTGTATTATTTCTCCGTTCCTACACGGATAAAAAAAAAGATGATTCAGTGAAGTTAATATTTTTGAGTGTTGGTTACACTGACTGTCAAGTTATTGTATAAGCCGTATACTTCAAAAATCCTAAACCGAACGACTCACTTACTGTTTAGTGGCATCTTTGTCAAAGCTGTTCCAGTATGGCAGGGCGCGGAATGCGAGAGTCACCGCTCTTATTGCTCGTTGACAATTACTGCTACCTTCACAAAGGGCATCGTCCTTTTGTTTGAAACCTTTAGGAAAGGCTATTCATGATTTTCTCCTTCAGATTCTTATATACTTATGTAGTTGTACCCTAACTAGGGCTGTCTAAATACAAGTCATTGAACTGTTATTAGGTAACAAATAGGTCTCTCCGAAAAAAGGTTTCGTTATGATTCGGGAACAAGGGGAAGATAGGTAGTGAAATTACTGCACTGAGACTAAATAGCTTATCGAGCCTTTACCACCATTTTATCGTAAGCGACATTGGGACCTAAGCACATTTTTTGGCGAAAAAGTTAATTCAAACTATTATTTTGTTTTAAGAAGACCTTCAGTTTTTTATTCAATAGGGTCTAATTTAACTAAAACTGAAAGTTTTAAAATAAAATAATAGTTTAAAATACCTTTTGCAACAAAAAACATATTTAAGTCTAAATGTCGCTTACGATAAAATGGCGGTAAAAACTATGTCACATGATGGGCAACATATTTATGGCAACCGCCTAAGGATCTAAAATGTTATAGGCGACGCCGACGATGTCCATTAGAGGTGAAATATTAATAATAAACAATATGGCGGTTACCGCTATGTGGCGTCTGGAGTCAACGAGCATTGTGCTGATAGTTGTCACCGTCAATGGTCTTATAGCGAAAAGCCTCGACCGTCATCTAGAGAGACTTCCGCTAGGAAGCTGGGTGAAGGGCCAGATACAGAAGGCAGCACTGTTGGACACGGCACGAATTGTGAGGAGGTTCCTGTCCCTGGAGCCCTAACCACCGGTAGTTTGGACCCCAGGCCCCGCTGGTGGTGAGCTGCAAGATTTTATATTTTTTTATTGAATATATGTTTATTTTTGATGTATTTTTATAAAAGAATATATATTTTTTTATAAAAAAATGTCTTTATATATTTTTTTTTAAAACGTAAATTTTTTGAGAATAAATGAATACATAAATAACAATATGTTATTCTTCAAAACTGAAATTAATTTTTTAATTCCCTTGTTCATTGAAACATTTAAAATAAGTATCTGTTTTACATATCACAATGAACTAGGGAAGATTTGGCAGAATCCTATATGCCGCTACAATAATCTAGAGAATACTTAATAGTTCGTTCGTGTTAAGAATGCAGTGAGTCATCAGTGCAACTGCAGGGTAAAGGTGTATTCACAGTGGTGTTAAAATTCAAACAAATTATATTTTTAAAGATTAAGTTTAATGAATTTAAAAAATACACTTAAAAGTTAAAAATCAAAATTAAGTCATTAATATTTTAATCACTATCACTAGTATCCTCGTTAGTATTTATAATATTCACAGTCACATTTAAATCAGACTGTTTAAAGTACTTAAAAATATTGTAAATTACTTTTCTCTCTCCACAATGAATTACCGAACCACTTTTATTTTTACGAATTGGTGAGGTATTCATTTTTTTAAATATAAATCAGTTAACACATCAGGACACGACCGTCGCTTTCGTAGCTATGCCTTCAACTGGTCACTGTGATTTTGACCTTGTAATTTGAAAAGATTTGATTGGTTAGGGGGCGGGGCTAGGCCGGCGAACAATGATGACTCACTGCATTCTTAACGCGAACGAACTATAGTACTTGTAAAACAATCAAGATTAGGGCTACCCCTACACACCAAATAAGTGATTAAGGAATGAAAATGTAGTTTTATAGGCGCTTGGGGTAGATACACCAGTAAGAATTATTTCTACAAGTCTTTAAAAATCATAAAAAAAAATCTTGACTCTTTTTGTTTAGGTCAATAGATTAATTTATTAAGATACTAGCTTCCGCCCGCGACTTCGTCCGCGTGGAATAGTTAAAAAATAAGTAAGTTAAAAAACCCTCCCGATTTTAAAACATGTTTCATTGGTGCTCCGCTCCTATTGGTCATAGCGTTATGATATATAGCCTAATTGTTTTTTTAAATTATAAATTATTTTATTGTATGATGATGATACCGGCAATATTAATACTTAATTAGGTGCATAAGTTGTATAATAAGCTGTTTAAGTAATTAAAGTTTTTTTAACTATCCTACGGGAACTCTTTAATTTTTGGGGATCAAAAGAATCCTATATGTTGACCAGGGATATAAGCTACCATACCAAATTTCATTTAAATCGGTCCAGTTTCGGAGATTAGCCGGTACAAACAGACAAACAAACAGAGAACCAAAAATTTTGAAAAAAATCTAAATTAGTTCTATTTTACTTCTTGCATTCCCCTGACTCGGTTTTTTAGCATTTTTTTTTCATTGTACAGAAATTTGACCTCTACAATTTTATTATATGATGAATATAGATTCGATAATCACTTCCATAATATGGAATAGACAGACGGACTGATCTAGTATTGTAAGTTTATAAGGGTACCTTAAAGCGATTTTTATATAGCCCCCAAACAGTGGTTAAAAATAAAGTTAATTATAGTCAAGGTGGGCAAGCCCGTCAGTGGGGTAAGTTCGTACTTCTCATTTTTACCTTTTTTAAACGAATTCTAACGCCAAATACAATTAGAACATAGAGTTAAATGATGTCTTAGCTTTACTCACCGATTTGTTGTCGTCCTAGCTGTTTAAACACGGAAATAACGAAAGATGTTCGGAATTCCCCCGCTGACGGACTTGACTTGACTATATAAAGAAACATGCTGGCCGATGATTTCGAAACAAAAAGCATTTAAGCACGCTTTAGCACCAGAAGCAATGTAATGTCCTTATGTCCAATATGGGGATGAGGCGGAATGCGGCAGTTTGGCGTGGAGCGCGGATTGCCCGCGCCCGGAATGCCCAAGTCACTTCACTTATTACGTGGAGAGGAATTCGGGATTTTTGGGGGTTTACTGCCAATTGTTTAACGACATACAGGTCAGCTTCACTGGAATTGATAGAACCTAAAACTACGTTTTAACCGTTTTAAGCATGACATTTCATTTTATTTTTATTTCGACGCTTCGGCCGCTTTTTAGTAGATGGAAGAAAGTCTCAATGAGTATCTTAAAGTTTTTCTTTAAATTACCCAAAACTCATTCATTTTAATTTTTTTATGGTTATTATTTACTCTATGGTAGCCTAAAGAAGCGATGGTAAATTAGATTAGGCTCTCATAGAATAAATAATAACCATAAACAAAAACTAAAATTAGCTAAACTAAATTTTAGAAAATATACTATAAAAATGATAATTTTCGATACTTTAAATCGATTCAATCTTAATCGGCAAACGATTGAAGGACTCCTTAGCCTGTTAAACTATTCCGTTATCAGAAAAGATAAAACTTAATTTGAATTCTCGGGTTTAGAGTATGCCGCCATAACAACCTTGAGTTGTATTCCGGCATTAGTGACCAGGTTCCAGACTCCCTCAAGAGAGCAGCAGCGCAATTAGAACGCCTTTGGTTTTGCAATTGTCCATAGGCGATAGTAACCGCTTACTATTAGGTGGGCCTTCTACCTGTCTGCTAAACTCACCCGTACCAACATTTAGAAATTTACTCAAAAAACAGTATTTGTCCACAAATAGCTATGTCTGATTAACACAATATAATCAAGCTAATAAATTTATTGTGATAACATATATTTTAAAATATATTATTGTATATGTGTATATATATATGTATGCATTTGTATATTTATTTCTTGAATTAGTTTGAGTATTTATGTATCTATTGCCTTTTTCCTGCACCACTTACATCGCCTGATTCAAATTTCTTTGATTGAGCGATAAGGCCACCTATTGTATTGCCTAGAAAATATTTTCAATATGGTCTGTTTTTGTAATTGTATATTTTGTTGTGCAATAAAGTGTTATATCTCTCTCTCTCTCTCTCTCTCATGCAATAAAAAAATCTTTGGAATTTGAGTAACGCAAAATTTAGTAATATATTCAATTATTAAGTTACTAGCTTTTGCCCTTAGTTTCGCTTGTGTTAAAAAGCGATATGTATGTCATGAAATGGGCATGTTAAAATTCTTAGAAATGTCAAGTTTAATTTGAAGTTCAATGTACTTAATAATAACTATCCGTAACGCCATTTAGCTAACTTGGAACTAACCATGAGGGCAACACATTAAAGTTATATTGTTATTACCGTTGACAGTTGACATGACGATAGATACATCGTCATGTCAACTACTAACCTATTTGTAATTGAATTGCAACAGTGGCGTCATCTTTTCAGCTGTATTCGTCTTTCCCTCGAGAACAGTACTTTTATCTGGACCCCTGACAACGTGTATTTAAATTTTTGGAACGACCTATTGCTTAGTTAAGGCATGGAAACGTCTCAACAGACTCAAATTCGCATTTATAATATCAGTTAGGGTTAATCACAGTCAATTGCATATTTATTGATAAATTAACAAAATAAGTACTAAATAATAAATTGCTTATTAAAGTATTAATAATAACGCACATAGTCGTACTAAAGTCTACTACTATAAAATAACAGAAATTGTACAAGGAAATATATCAAACAAATCAACGCGCATTGGTCTGAGATGCGGAAATTCCTGCTAAAAACAATCAACATTTTCCCATGTGACTTGACTCCCACCGAGGATATTGAGGGTTGGAATTAACGAATTTGTCAAGTGTCAGGAAAGGAGGACCTTATTAGTTTTTCTAAAGGGCATTTCAGATGATTTTCACGGTGGCGCGTCAATTAACTTACCCTTCATTCTGAACTTTTATTACTTATATATACCTAATTGCTAAACTCTTTGAGGTTTACTATAATAATCTTTCTATAATATAATAAATGCGCAGAGATGTCGAGTTTACACAATGAATATGAAAAAATCAGGAAGACTAATTCGGACATCAGATTCAGAAAATAGAATTTTTGCTTGTCTGTCAGTTAAAGCATCACCTAAAAACTACTGAACGGATTAATACATATTCGTAAGTATACAACTAAACACATAACATACATACACTAAATAACACATAATATTAGGGTAAAGAAATAAAAACATAATAAAAGAAAGAAATACCCTGACGTATCGTGTTTGTCGGGATGGAGGAGAATACAAAAAAATAGGGCAAAGACGCCTATTATGAGAAATGTTCCTAAATGGAGATAGTTCATTATTTCTATATATGTCTCCTTTTCTTGAATGCTGGTAGTACCATTTGGTTACTCACTCATTCATGTTTAAATAGTTCCGACAACTAGTCGAAAAGAGCATTTTGCTTTTTGTTGGGGACGAATATAAAAAAATCTTCTTCAGTTCCAAGGTATTTAAAAGCAATTAAATGATGTACTATTGGATTAATAGTTGATTGATTATATGATATGGAGTGAATTTTGATATTTTAATTAATTTTATTATGTTTATTAAATATATGAATTTATACAATTTAATGGGATAAAGAGTAGTAATTATTTATACAAACACAAACAAAATGAGGGCCTCGGCCCCAAAGAACATAGGACGGCGAACAAGCGACTAATAAAAAAAAATATATATTTCAAACAAATTTCGAGAAGATTGATTATACAGCAACAATCATAATCGTAAACAAAAAATATGTTATGACATAAAAATCGTAACATAGAAGAACAAACCCGACACGTAAGGTTGCCTGTACGATAAATCTCCATCTTAAGTGGCATTTACACAACACATATCTTTTCCAAGTAAGAAGCAAATCGTAAACGTCTTGAGTACGTGAAATGCTCACAGACCCGCACATTATGTGTCCCAGCTTTAAGTTGGGTGTGTGTTTGGATAACGGGCTTGACAAATGACATTGTTGTATTAGTATTATATTGCATATAGCTATATGTTTATTATGCTTAAATAGTTGCATTTTATCACTATTTTTTGTATATGTATATAACTTATGTGTATATTTTTATATATAGCATAGTATATATATTTATTATTAAAATGTAAGTAATCACCATCGCCATTCCTAATCAGCAATATTCCTGCCACGGGTTGTCTGGAAGAGATCGCTTTTTAGCGATAAGACCGCCCTTTGTACACAGTACACAATTAGAATAATACTACTTCTTAAGTTTTCCGTAATGGTGTACATTAAAGTGTTATCTATCTATCTATCTATTGTTGTGCCTATTAACGTGGAAGGAGAATCCACTAGAAAATGTTACTCTCAAAACTCTTAAATCTTACTAGCCATTCATGCCTTATTGTCCATTTTCTTCTATGAATGAATAGCTAAACGTTTAAATTTTAATAAAGATGGGGTAAAAAATAAACAAAATTAAGCGTTACAACCTTTTTCTTAAATGAGTATTTAAACTTCTTATATATAAATATAATATTGGCTCGCTTGAATGATTAAATAAGCAGTTCAAAACGTCAGTTATAAAATTACTGTAACGATAAAATTCGTTATTTTTTAAATATTTTTTACCCCAATTCTATCGAAACAGGTAGATAAGTTCACCTAGCTTTCACATTGGCAGCTCTTAGGAAAACTTTCAGCAACTAGCTGAAAGATTTTTATGAATATTCTCTTGTTTTTTTAAAATAAATTGCACTAAACTTAATCTCGTAGGTACGAAAATTAGATTGGTTGTACAGATTTTGAAATAAGCCCGTGTAATTATAACTTAAGATATAGAAACCTTACTAATCTAGGTATATGGCTTCATAAGTAGTTTTTGTCTTACTTTTCAAAATCAGATTCGAAATGTTGTGTATGTTGTGATGGTTCCAGATGAGCCACTACATTGTTAGGACTTCTCTAGACTAATTTAATGTTTTCTAGTTACTCAGCAAATTTTTAGAAACCAGTATTAGTACCAGTAGTAACGTTCGAAAATAAATCAGCTCGATTTATTTTCGAACATTAGTGATGGCATTTACGTTGTTATATATCGAATAAAATATCGAACAAAGTTTAGAATCGATAAAAAATTGTGCTCGTTAGTTATTCAAATTGCAATCTTACCCAGTTAGATTATAAAGAAACGCATTGTTATAAAAAATTATTTTACTTATACGCATATAAAATCATAACCTAATCCTAGATTCCATATAATATCTACACACTCGAGTCTTTACAGGTAGAGTTAGTTGAGTAATTTATTTCAAATACTTATAATAAGACGTCTAAAGTCTATTTCAAATAGGATGGTATAGCTGATACATAAAAAAATGATTTATATAAACATTAATATATTTAATTCTATTACTATTTAAGTATAATTAGACTAGAATTTAAGTTATTTCTTCCATACCCTCTTATTTGCAACAAACTTTAAAGTAAGAATATTCTATAGGTAAGTTTTGAATAATGACTCTACATAAAACGGTGTAGTCAACTAGAATAATCGATTAATACAATAGCAGTGTGAAGAACATGTTGTAAGACGAATCGACTAGAAACTCAGTACACCTCACTACATCTTATTCAAGATGGCGATGTTTGCCAGCCTTTCAAAGCAAGATTGTGTTTTCAATTTTCCATTAACACTGAGTGTTGTCTTAGAC
This sequence comes from Dendrolimus houi, assembly GCA_039645545.1. NCBI lineage: Eukaryota > Metazoa > Arthropoda > Insecta > Lepidoptera > Lasiocampidae > Dendrolimus > Dendrolimus houi. The sequence continues at coordinate 22,328,858 of CM077126.1, read as the reverse complement.
CCCGCCAAGTGATTGAATCGTTGTTGCGAATGTTATGGTTAGCACCAGTGGTTTGTTTGCTCAATCAAATTCGGCTTTCTAGTTAGATTTAGTTAAAGGTACATAATTGAAATAGATTCAATTCAGTCTGGTGATTTTAGATCGATTTATTTATGTTGCAAAATTTTTATTATTATAACTTATAGTTAAGATCAGGTTTGACTACGATTTCCCTTAATGTTAATTGCTGATATGTTAGCTTAGAAAGTTTCTAAGGCTGGTGTGCATAGACATTCAACCGATGGTTAAAATAAAATAAACGCTGTTTAGCCATATAGTTTTACCGATTATTTTATTTTAACCGTCGGTTGAATGTCTATGCACACCAGCTTTAGTATTCGAACATACCTTATCGCTCTTTTCTTTCACGATCTCCCAATTGTTTGTGGTCGGCACAATATGTCTTGTCCTTCTATACTCCTCTATTCTGACATACGTCTTCTGTCACACAATAAATCATCATATCATTGTACCCATCAATCTTACAGTTTAACATTCTTTTTGTCACGTGACTTTCACCCTTGCTCATTGCATGCCCTTACCACCTTATTCTTCTTCGTCTCAATTTTTCAGTCCCGGGTGCGCAACTTTCAAAGATCCTCTCATGTACTCATTTCTCACCTCATCCATTCTTGTAACACCACACAACCATCTCAACATTCTGATCTCAGCCGATTCGAACTATGGACTCAAAAAATTATAGTTTACCAGTATAGTACAGACTATGGCAAAGAGAATCACTATTTGGAGGCGCCCATTTGGAGGATGTGCCTGACCTATCCTGTATGTGTTGTGTCGTGTGTATATTCTTAATATTGCTGTTTTTAAACTCTTTTTTGTTATTGTTGTTTCTTTATATAACTATCTCAAACTACATAAATAATATGTATTTAATCTTTTTACAATTGTTGTGCACATTATTCTTTTTTTTTCTTCTTTTTATACTTTCTTTTCACTTTGTATTTTCTTTGCTTCAGTGTCTGTGTATGTCACTTGAATGGCCCTAGCGGAAGATCAGCGCTAGTTAACTTAATCAGCAACATGCTGAGCTAGGACCAATTTAGAGCTACACTTGCTTCGTTTTTTTTTCTGCATGTTGCATAGTACATTTATACTCGTGTATTGTATTCTCATTTGTGTTGTAGTTCTAAATAAATATATATTCTTTTTCTTTCTATTTTTCGGCATATAAAACATACACAAACACTTTCGGTCTTATTCATAGAGAGTTAGAGTAAGTTTGAACGCTTCTTTATGGTTCAAGAAGCGTTCAAATTTACTCTACACTCTATGCATAAGACCCTAGGTCTGTATTAGTATATAAATATGTGGTATATCCCTCAGCCCATACACTCTTGCCGCAAGCCAGTGCGTCTGTTCATCACTCATCATACATAATATGTTACTAGGTTTTACCCGCGACATCGCTCGAGTTAATATTAGCCCGCGGGAACCGTACATTTTCCCGGGATAAAGAGTAGCCTATGTGCTATCCCCGACTATAATCTATATCTGTGCTAAATTTCATTCAGGTCCGTTCAACCGGTCTGGCGTGATTGAGTAACAAACATCCACTGAAACTTTCGCATTTATAATAAATAGTATAGACGTATAGATTATTTTACAGTGCAAGGCCTTTACATAAAAGATTCTGTTGTTATAAGCTGTTGATATTCCTATGTAGGTATATCGACAGCTTACTAAAGCCAAATCTTTTAATAGAAACTTATATTATAAGTTACCTACGATGCTTCTGGATTCATTATCATTCATCAAAATGTTACCAATAGATATTGAATTAAATCTGTTCAAACATAAATAAATGTACACACAAATAATCCTATCTATTCATGTATAAGTATCGATAATATGTATATGCTTACATCACAGCGGTCCACTGCGAAAAATTCTCTCCAAAAACATGTTCATCAATTCTCAAGGCTCCGTATACGTTATGTAGGGATGGTCATCCCTCCCCCCACCCAGGTTGGGGAGGCACGCGGATCGTAAACTGGGATTCACGGGAAAATCCGCACTTCACTGCCGACCCCGGTAATCACGCCGCCGTCTCAGCTCGTGTGGATTTGTTGAGATATTATGTTATGTACGTTATGTAGTTACTATATAGAGAGCGTCAACAAAACTTGAAGCGTGTTCTTGGACATTTACGATGTTGTGTATTGTGAAGGTTGTTCTTATGTCCTGTGCCCGCGACTTTGTCTACTTGGAATTTTTATCGCGTAACCTAAAAAATTTGGACTAATTTACTTCTTATAACATCAGCTATATGCTAGTGAATGTCCCGTCAAAATCGCCGTTTCAGAGATTAGCCGGAACTTCCAGACAAACAGACAAAGATTCTAAAAATTGCATTTTCGGAATCTAGTGGTCCGAATTGTCCCCCCTGATATTTTTCCACATTTTTAATTTCACGTTACAAACAGACACTTTAATTTTATTTATCTGTATAGATAGAGCGTGCTAGTTCTCAAACTATGAAAGGTTTCTTAGAAGCAGTCACAGTTTTGTTTATTGCTAAAATCTGGCAAACAGGCAGACTGCCAACCCGATGGAAAGTGGTCACCGCCGCCTATGGACGATTGCAACACCAGGACCGTTTCCAACGGGGTCATTTAAGAAGGGCGTTGTAAAATTTGCAGCCGGCGACGTTGTTGTTATGTTATATATGTTGTAGCGCATGTTCGATATTTGGTCACGGAACTACAAGTAAAAATTTGTCGAATATAATACATCAAATTTTTAATATTACTCAAGGCATTAGTGCAAACAATGCAGCTGCGTAATTTCAAAACCTACCAACTGACATGTTTTTAAATACATGTTTGTGCATTTGCCGTCTTGTTAGACATTTGCTGAGGGATTGTGCTTACCAAAACATGTAAAGATTGTAACAAAATATGCTAGTAAGTATCGCTCCCAATAAGCTTTATGAATTGTATTGAAATTGCACATCGTTGATATTCATGTAATTTTTTTCTGTGGTGTAAAATTTCTTAATCGAAAAAAAAAAAACAAGTAACAAAAATCCTTCGTTAAATTATTTCGTATGATTAATTAATTAATATTCATTGTATAATCGTTAACTATATTATTAATTGATTTATGTTTTATTCTTACTTTAATTAGTTACCAAATAACGGTGCCTACAGATTTAAAAAAATATTCAATCCACTACGTCACAGTGGCTCAAATAGCTCGGTCTTAAAGTAGGACACATTACATCGTGCTGGCATTTACGTGCCTTAAATTTCTCAACTATTCATGTATATCCACAAGCTCCAGTCGAGTTTCCTAGCACTTTTAATCCTGCACCTGCTAGCTAAGTGCAGCTTATTTATCTAGCTTAGTTGATGGAGTCACCACATGTATATTCACCTGAGACACAAACAGTTAATTCTCTGCTAATATACAAATGTGACAATGGCTTTTTAGATGGTTCTGCTTTATCAGAGACTTGGAAAAAAGGTCATTAACCAGAAGTGACCTGGTACATAATCTATAATAGGATTACGCAACTTAAATAAAAATAATAATATAACTTAGTTTTTGAAGTTAGTATAGGTAGTTAGGTAATCAAAAAATATGAAATAGCAGTAGATATTATTATTACGGCCATAAACGTTGGATGTTGCTGTTGGGCTGGGCCTCTCTATTTTAAGGGATTTTGTGTTGTCTTAATTTGAAGTCACTCATATAGTATTGACAGATTTCACACATGGTTATACGAGCTAAGCCACCTTGAAAGCCCGAAGACACTATTCGAACATCACATATTTTTAGTCACTAAATACAAATGCACTTTTGAATAGATATTTCTTTTGGTCGAAGAAATAATTACGTACACATTCCATTCATATGGAAATATTTAGTACCTTGTTGGAAGTTGAAACTATCGAAAACCTTGTTATGATCAAATCTACATATGTATATATGTAGATTTTGTCACCTCTTTTTGGGTTGAATTTCAAGAAATTGATTCTGAAACAATGCGTATACGATTACATTATAAAAAAAAACTCTTCAAAATACCCTTTACCGAATTAAAAATTCCTATTAGCGGTTTGGCCTAGCTCCTCCTTCTGCTTGGTAAGTATTGCATAAAGCTTTAATACCTAGCAGGATAAATGACAGTGAAATCAACAGAGGTACTTTTTACCACCTTACAAAACCCCGAAGCCATCTAGATTTTCTTCTTTCTTTCCTTAACGTTACACATACACATACTGTGTTGGGATATTTTACGGCAGTGATACAGAACGAGGATAAGCCACTTTTAAATAAAACTATTGGAATGCGAAAAAGCGTTGCGGGAGTAGAGAGAATTACGAACAATAAGCGCGGGAAGAATCGGATACAAAAATGTCACTGTCATTCACAAATGACAACCACTTTTTTGACATTAACTATTTTTTACGCGGTAACAGGTGCTTTGGCCTTTAAGCGTAGTAATTTTTGTTTAAATACTAATTAAAATTATTCTTATCACAATATTTTAAAAGTATGATGATAAGAATGTAGTTTAAAATCTGGTCATTTAAATGAACATTGTTTTCGAATTTATTGTGATATTTATTAGGGTAGCTAATTTGGTGTTGCAAATGTCTATAGAACGGTATCGACTTCAATAATAAAAAAAAAAATCTCATCTATTGAAATGTACTTTCAAAAAGCTGTTTATGCAACATTAGAGTTAATAGAAATAGACCCGATAGATATTTTCTTTGAGTTTTTTTTTATTAGTTTAACATTAGATAAATATTTCATCTACCTCCAAAAATCAATACAAAACAGACTGATCATAGACTAAGAAAATATATAGAGATATCGTGTCAGTCGCTTCAGACACGGTGTCGTCAGCGAGCGCAGTCGGGAGCTGTTCTGAATAATCAATGAACATGTAAATGCAAGCTGAATTCATAAGTACACAGTACACACCCCAATTTATTCAGCACTTTTTTATAAGTCTGGATGAATTATTAAAAAGTAGCGGTAGTTCAAAATATAATTTGCCTTCCATTCAGATTTGGTTTGATTTGGGTTTAGTGGTTTTGTGCTTTGGGAGCTCATTACAATCTCTTCATTATTCATTTCACAATAAAGAGGTGTTTTTGACGATTAAACTTTCTCGTATCGTTAAAGCCGAATTATATGGTTCAAGAAAACTGAATCAATTTGGTTGGAAGGTGCAGAAATGAAGACATGTTTTCATTTTATGTTCGCATGAAACACTTTGGTTGCTTCATCCAGCTTTATAACTATAGATGAATTATTTCAATCTCTTTATACAATACAACACTCGCCTTTTTCTGGTCCAGTATAATGCCAAAATTATTAAATTAACTTTGAGAAAATTACGTTTAATATTTAAGTTGTAATTAATCACTTACTCATAGTCGAACTAGAATATCTAATTAAAAAATTATGAATGGCTTTTGGTATTTGTTATCTTTGCATACTGAGTGTTGTACTTTCTTCCGTCATTCTTTTCTGTTGTCTGTATTACGCCAGTTATGGCGACTTAACATAAGAACAACTGAACAAGTTCTATCGACTTCAAAATGTCTGTATACGGTTCATTTTTGGGTTGCACAAATATAACCTTTCCGAATATCGTTAGAAGCTTAAATGGTTACCTATTCACCTTCGCCGGATTGTTCACTTACTCTCTCTTTTGTACAATGTCCTTTTTGATCCTCGTACCCCTCCGTATTTATAGGAACGTTTGGATTTCCTAAATCTTTCTCATTCCCGTTATTTGCGCTCTAGTAATAATGTTTCCTTAATGACGCCTGTACAAACTTCTTCCTTCGTAGATAATTCCTTCACGGCACAGGGTGTCCGTTTATGGAACTCACTGCCACTCAACATCAGACAAGCTAAGTCAGTATCCTCTTTTAAAAATATAGTTTTTAATTATTTTTGGTCATCTCAGGTATAACAATGCTACTTATTCTGTATCTATTATTATATGTATTGTGTTTATATAGTATAAAAAAGAATATATATATATTATTTAATATACTTTGGATGATTTACCTGACTTGAAATTCTCACGGGATTCCCGGGACGCGAAGTATCGGAGCATATAAGAAAATGTAAGCTCTCGTTTTAGTGCAAACTGTTCGGAATAAGGCTAATTTTTATGCATCCGAATAACTTCAAATCGCTCCCGGAAAATTCCCGCGGGATTCCCGGGATAAAAAAATATCACGCATTTTATTACATTAAATTCGCTATCGACCAGTAAAAAATCACATTTTAATTCAATTTTTTTTAATCTGGCAATTTTAAATAATTCCCAGAAAAATTTCCTCGTGATTCCCAGGATAAAAAGTACGCAGAGTTTAAGTCTAAGAATTAGCTATTGATCAACGAAAACTATATTGAAATCAGCCCAGTAGTTTTTATGTGAATCCCGAACAAACAGACAAGAAATCAAAAAAATCTGCACCGTGTTCTCCGTCATTTATATAGTCTCTTCCAGTTGTTTTCTTAATAGTTTCAATGTACAGACACGGCATGTTTAGGATTTCATAATATTTCAGCTTGGAAGAGATAGCTTTAAGTGATGGGGGGGGGGGGCTCTCTCTTTGTTCAACATTTATTATACCTAGTTTTTAAGAACGTAGTTTTAATTGTAAACAATAAACTGTTTTCATTCATTCATTCATTGTGTCTCTATTCTATAGATATAATTATTATAGGGAGGCTCGAGCCCAAAAGTGGGACGTTTTATTTTTTATTTATATCTGTAGATGAAACTGATTTTTTTTATCTGTGATTTTAAATTATTTATATGAAACATCTTATTTATACGATACCTAATAATAAACACTCCATTTTAACGTTTTAATTTCTCTCAACCTGTCTGAATGTTCGTATCAAATAGTTTCAGAAATAGCTCAACTGATTTCAAAGAATTATAAAAATCTAAAAAAGATTTAATTTCAAACTGTCGTGTATAATTAATTTCGATATATTTTAAATTCAGGAGATAGAAATACAAAGCCTAATTCCCGAACGAAGAAAATTGACCACAGCAGGCCAATAAAATAAATCGACATGAATCTCAAAGCATTCTTACTAAATTTTAAAATTCCATAAACGAAAATAAAGCGCCCCAAGATATAGCAAAGCAGATCTATACCATATTTCGTAAAATCTTACCAGTGGAAGCACTTTAAGTTGGAGGCATCATATATTTAATTCAGGAGCGACTAAAGTACGTCCCCATAAAAATCCGGCAGTGTGATACTGTGCAGATGAGCCAGCCAGGTCCGGATTCGCCGTTGGTAATAATTTAATTGTATTAACGTCTGTTTTATTGCGAATCTCGCGTTTAGTGTCCCGATAATGGGCGGTAATGATTTTGCGGGTAATCTGTCGATATAATCTGAGTGAGTGCTAGTTTGATTATTATCTGTTCGAATCTTGATTATGATTTACTTTTTAATGTAATTAGCTGCATCAATAATCAAATTACGTATTTCAAATGTAGAATATGTCGATACTAATGCCGATACATTTTTAAAAAAAGAAAACAAAAATGTACTGCAAAAGTATCTTAACTAAATAATAAAAATAAATGCTTTCTATAAAAAGTTTATACCTTATTTGTTATTCATATTTCAGCATTTCATAGTAACATTGAAAAAAAAATAGAAAATTCGAAAATACTTTCGATAATTAAGACTTTTAACTTTTGACTTATTTGATCCTAAAAAAATATCTTTCAAATGATAATATTTTTATACGCATATTTACTTCTCTGGCGATGCAGGTTGCCAGTGATTTTAGTACATTTTCTTACCATAACTATCTTTTATAACCATATTTCTAAATATTTTAGTAACACCGCCAACCAGTCGTATATTTCAGTGTTTTGAGGTATTACGTTTTCTATTAAGCTGTTGTCATTCCTAGTATTGTTCATGCCCTAGTGAATACAGACAGACAACTTCATCTTCAAATAGACCATGTCCATCCGCCCCTGGTGCTTTGCTACCCGAGCAACCGAGTGCTCACGATTTACGGTTATCGCTCACTCGGATGCGTTCAATCACAACCGTGGAACTTAATACTTAACGCTTCTGTACCGTTCCATATTTTTCACGTCGAATATATTGATATTTATCACTCAGTACTGAGTGCAATTGCAGTGAGTTTTTCGTGGGCTGTTGATATGGGAGCATAGCAGTCGAGTTACGTTGTATATTATGCCGGGTACTCATTTGCGAGCCGTAACTATAACCGAGCAGATATAGTAACGTGCTCTAATGTGTACGCATGAAATGATCTTTGCTCGCGATTTCCAATTAGCTGCCTTTGATCGCATACTCATCAAGGATCTGTAACCGTAACCCTATAAACTGTAGACGTTCTACTCTAGTGTGCACACGTGAAACGATCTTCATTCGTGACAATAGTTAAGCATGAAAACTTTGGAGCTTCTAGATTTGACTAGTTGAACCTCAGATCGAATTAGACGTTGTAGCAGCAAGAAGTAGAGGTTAAATGATACTTCAGATGGCAGAGAGTAGTAGTATTCACTGTCGAGTGCTGATGTGAATTAATTTATTTTAGAAACGGTAACCTTAAGTACAAATATTAACAAGTCGTACAGCTAGTACAATATACAGCACAATGTGTGAGCGGGACGGATGATGTGCGAGCGAGATAGAGCAACTATTATTATGTGCGTTGCGCTAACCAGTAATTCGTTGTACACTGCGATTACTAGACGTATGCAGCTCCTATAACGTCTTTGTGAATCTCACCCTAATGGCGTGTTTTGACCGTTAATTATTTACTAACATTGATCATGCAATCACCGAAACTAGAACTAAAGAAATCCGGGCTTGACCAGTTACATTTGAATTAGGTATGTATAGGAATGTGTACACTTACGTGTAATAACGTCCTATGTTTAAATTGTGTATAAATGCTAATAATAATTTATATCGAGGGTCGTACTAATAATGCCGTCTATACACGATTTAAATACCTTGAAATTGGTTTGCTACCTTTAATATAAATGACGAAAGTACACTAGGTACAAACGGCAGATTTCTTGACGATGATTTCCATCAGCATGTAATTGACGCTGTGTAACTCGCTTATAATGGTCATGATTATGATATTCCAATTTTACAGGTAGATCAAAAAAAATTCATCAAGATCTTAAACTTAAAGTTTTGTTTTTTGTAGTAACTAAGCAAATCCGCTACTGGAAAACTCAGATTCATGTACAACCAACACTCGAACTTCCCAAAACTAAACCGTAAGAGATAAACAAAAACAACTCTCGACTCCCGTAACGAGCCTTTACGCATAACTCGCAAGTCCCTTCCAGTGCGTAAAATCCTTCGAGCTCTTAACTGCGTAATTACGCGATATTGCCATTTCGTAAGCGGGGGTTGACTTAATTGTTTCCGAGGGCCTCCCTAGTGTAGAAAGTGAATGAATTGAATTCCGCCAATGAATTATTGATTCGAAGGAGTTTAAAGATTGATTTATTGCAGGGCGATGAGCGTCTGTGATAGGTCTGATATAATAGTGCGAAATTTGTGGTTTATTGAATTAGGAAATTCATACTACTGTTTTATAATAGTTAAGTTATACCGTGTTTCTTTCAATTGCTTTTACTTGCAATTGAAAGAAGCAGATAATGTTTTAGATACCTTAATATTACGCAACGATTAGGTATACTTATTGTAGTCACAGAACCAATTAAGTATAATGTCAAAATTTGCAATAAATCTATAGGTTAGGTTAGGTTTTTTCAACATCTTGTGTTTGTATGTATATTGAATCATATTACATTGACGTTGTCGTGTATATTCTATTGCGAAATCTTACAGGGTAACCTGGACGACATTGAATAAGATCTCTTCCACCACACTAATGTTCTGAGCATAGTGGAGTATTTATAAATATTTCCAAACTATCAGGAACTTTTTTGAATTCCTCATTTAGATCTCGTGTTTTCAGCTTCCCAGATATTATTAACAAACATAAAACTACACTACTAACTACATATAAATATAAAACAAACACGTTTTCATTGTTCTTTACTTCATATACCCAAATATGTATTAGGAATTTCCAATCATTAAAACCCAACTAACCAAATTAAATAAGAAAACTATTTATCCCTTATCGTATTTACTCATTAATTCAATATTTTAATGTAAACAATAGGAAAATACATTAATATTTTTTTAAGCTAGGTAAGTTTAAGTTAAAACAGATCTACTTAAACCTAACATGTTTTTGAAGTTCCCTTCTTCTTATATCTACCTACTGTCTACTGCCATATTTAAATATGTTTTAAGATTGAAGTAATTTATTTTTATCTTGTGTGTCACCTTTGGCATGCAAACTTTTTCTTTCGAAATTAAAATCTCATATAGTTAAGGGTATCGTAGCTATTTCGGCAGAAACGAAATCGTTCTGTGTGACGTTCGTCTGTATTTATTAATATTTAATTAGAAGATATCTCGGATGGTTACAATGTTTAATATAATTTAGTACTTAAAAACCAGGCCAGCCTACGAATAATGAATGGTAATAGATAAATCTTGACGAAATTAATTGTTATATTTAAAAAAAAAATATCCCTATTCTATTTAGGTTTTTTTTAAATAGCTACTGTGACAGTTTAAACATATCCTCTTCAAATAGTATTGTTACGAGTTGCAGGACTCGAACTAAAATGCCGCTGGAATTACTATAAACTTTATTAGAACTATATAAACACGTATAACACAGGTACAAATATAACTGAACACCACCAGTCCAAACGTAATGCACGATTCAATTACACGTCTTGCCTCGCTTGTGGTTATCGCTTGACTGTCTCACCCCTCCTTTTGGGCATTGCTTTATACTATACAAATACAATGTGTCGGCTTGACCGCGTGGACTGAATTTCTAAGAATCACACCTGGCTAATGACTACCATAAAGATTACAATACACAATGGGCTGTTTTTCCAATCAAAAATTTTAAACACAAAGTAAATAAAAGAAGACGGTCATCAAAGCGTTTCAATGTTATTAGCTCAAACACCAACCGTATAAATCTTTGTTTACGGATATACAGGTGGCCCAAATTGTAATTGTAGTTATATTCTCTTTGTAAATCTCAAAATAAAATGTGAAAAAAAATAAAATGTGAAAAATCAGTTCGGGCCACAAGATTCCGTAAATGCGATTTTCAGAAATTTGGATGTTCCGGGTAATTTCTGAAACGGCGGGACCGATTTTGACGGGCCTTCCACTGGCAGATAGTTGATTTTACAAGCAGTAACTTAGGCTACTTTTAAGATTAGGGTTCCTTGAAAAAAAACCACGCGGACAAAGTCGCGGGCATATCTCTGAGTACCAGTGCCTAAGACACAAAGCTTTATACAATAATACGGGTTTATGGCGAGATCCATTCACCGTCCTTATTTCCGATCGTTTCAACTTCACAGCGCACTTTCGACGGTGGTTATGGATTATAAACTAGTTATAGATATAACGACCTCAGAACGAGAGCTTTCACAGATTTTTACAACTACCATAACTTTCATTACATCGTTATGCGCCTCACTTCGGTGGATACTGGAAAGTTGAAGGTCCGAGCGAGCTTTTAACAAATTCTCTAGTTGTTTAGGCCTTAAAGTATTTAGTTGTGATTAATGTTCCGTAGCTATTTGATAATCTCTTATAAAATTGTCATGATGTCTGTCCATCTGTTCATTTGTTTTTGAACATGTACGTTCAAAAACAAATGAACAGATTTTCACACAATATTTTTTCTTCGAAACTAATAAACGACATTTAACAGAAAGTTATATTATCCATGACTTACCCGTTGTAGGTACGTTTATTGGGCTGAAATTCCCGTTACAATTAAACATAACCATACTTATGTGTAAAAACATGTACCTAAGTACAGATGATATTATTAACAACGAGTTCATTATACTCTGAATAAATTCATTATATTCAGTGCCTTATCAATATAATAAAACAAAATTATCAGTTGCAGTCAAAATATCAGCGGACATTACTCGCGGCGCCGCTAAAATAATTTCTTAAACAAGTGATAAAAATGAGTTACAAAAACCGTCAATTACCTACTATTTAGTTTTAAATTATAATACAAGTAAAACATTCCACGCGACTCCGCTTTCATAGATTGCGGTTATTAATAAATTTTTAAGAATTTTTTCAATTCAGGATTGCATCAAAACTCAAGATGATTTAAATTCACTATCGGATTATTGTGTAGAAAATAAGTTATTTCTCAGCATAAATAAATGTAAATCAATTCATTTTACAAAAAAAAACAACATCGACTTTACATATTTACTTTCTAGTAACCCTCTAGAAAAAGTCTCGGTAACAAAGGATTTGGGCATCTTTTTGGATTCCAAATTGCATTTTGATTTCCATGTAAACTACGTTTTAAATAAAGCATTCCAATTATTCCGCTTTGTAATGCGTACATGTAAACCTTTCAAGAGACCTTCTTCATACCTTTTGCTATACATGTCCTTAATTCGGTCTCAGCTTGAATATGCCACAGCAATTTGGAACCCATTCTATGCCAAATATAATAAGCAGTTGGAATCCGTTCAACGTAAATTATTACGTTTCGTTAACTATCGCTGTTTACATTGTCTAATTCCTCGTATGAGACACTCCTTAACAAGTACTCTATGCATAAACTTGAGACGAGGCGAAATCTCCTGGATGCTATGCTTTTGTACAACATTTGTCATAATAAATTTGATTGTATTACATTACCGAACCAAATAAGTTTTTGGGTTCCGCAGAGATTTCACGTGATACGGAAGAACCGTATGCGTGATATGTTTGCGGTTAAGATATCTAGAACTAACGCAGGTGACCTTGCCCCAATTAACAGGATAATGAAACTTTACAATGAATATTATATGTACAAAAGCTGATATATTTTTTCTAACCCCTTCTTTGTACAAAAAGAAAATTATAGAGTTGCCAATGGATGTACTTGTTACCCACCACTAACAGATATTAGTTAAGTACTGTAGTGAATTTCACATCTATTGACGACTGTATACGAAATCTTTTAAAATTAATTCGTAATTCTCTGGATAGTAACTGACTGACAGACAGACTAATTTATTTCTTACTTTTTTATTATACTTGTGGGCAACATCGCTGGTTGCGCCACAAGTAATATTCATTTATAGTTTATATTTTATTTGATTTTCTTAGTGGTGTAATTGGTCGTTGCCCTAAATAAATTTTAAAAAAACGCATTCTGAAGTATCTAACAGTCTAAGTACTATCCCCTTACGTAAATTACTTGTAGAAATGTATATTCGTAATAAAAAATCAACAATCAAATCATTAGCTTACCTGGTTTCGGACCGACGGATTTCGAAAATGCAGCTGTCACAAATTTTATCTGTCTGTTTATTACAGCGTCACTGAAAGTACTGAACGGATTTAAATAAAACTGGACACTCTCATATCTCGATGTGCAGATTTCTTTAAAACTTTCCAAATCGTTACAATTGGTTAATTCTTGAGACCTCGAAAAAGCAGCAAACCACTATGTAAAAAAGTTATTCTCACATTTATAGATTCGAGTAGTACAGGTAAAACCTATTTGCGAAAATATGTTCAAAGATATTCGAAACAATAAATCCACGCCAAACGCTTTATGTCTTGTGTCTAGGTACCAACTAGATTTCGCTAGTCTATTCGGAGTATTCATAATGCGTATGTGATCGGTAAAACCGCAAACGGTACGCGTTTCCCAGAGAAAAAGGCCGACAAAGCAAACATCACAATTTGCGAGAACCCCACAAAGGAAACATCTTTCTCCACCTAAAAATCTGTAGCCGGTGGAAGTATCGTGAAGATGGAGAGACGGCTAACGAGCGGGGCTCGCGGCGAGCGCTCTGATTTCCAATTCAAAGGAAAATTGCGATCCATAAAGTGGGTGGGTTGTGGGGGCTGTGGGAGTGGGAGAACCCCCTTCCGTTGCTACGCGACGCAGGGAGGAGTCCCCGCAATCACGGCCCAATGGCACGACGGATATAAATTGCTCTGCCGCCGTGACACTGATGCAAGAGGAAGACGGCTCGCTGCCTCTCGCTCGCACTAATGAAGTCGCCAGTCGCCACTCGGCAGACCCCTTGATTGACGGACTCGCGCGGCCCTTTTTCGAAATGCTATACCTAAGTTAAATATCGATACCGTGCCGTGATTTGTTGGTAATTACGCTCGCAGCAGCGCATTGGTCACGATTTAGATTTTCCGGTTAGCGCACAACGCAACCGTTTCATATACACCCCGTTATGATGACTCAAAGCAATTAGCAACTATGTAATCGTTTGTATATAACACTCAGTGTGATGATGATGATTCATTTTATTTATACCTACAATACGTCTGCCAGAGATAAATATAAGTAGTATGTTTTTACATCTTAATTAATTGGTGCTACTAAACTATGATGTAGAATGTTTATACCTTATACTAGTACCTAATCATAATTCCACTATTTGCTCAGGCAAATTATTACTGAGTGGCGCATGACGTGAAAATTAGTTATATACGTATGTATAGGTATATTATAGATATTTATATATTTCTTTCTCCCATGATTCAGTAGAAAATGTCGATAATCCATAAATATAATATGAAGGTAATTTTTTAAATAATATTTCATGACCTTTTACCTCCATTTATTCAGGTTTAGTAACCATCGTGAAATTAGATAGATAGTACAGTTATTCTTAGAATCTCTAAACGAATATTTTTAGTTTATTAATTTTTTGCGGTACACATCGGCTTTCTTAGCTCATTATGGCCTTGGTTCGACTAATTGTAAGATAACTCACGCAAAAGACCCTCAGTGTTATTAGTAATACTGATTTACATTTATCCAGCTACTGAATTCTGCTGGCATCGTGAAAATTTATTTGAAGTCAGTACAGCGCTACAAAGTATGACTGACTATCAGCTATCAATATTCTTGATAGCTGAATCAATGTGAATCAGCCTTTAGGGTAAAATCATTAGGGATGGCAATAGGATTTTTTAACCTATAAAAATAAAAAAATTTGGTATTAGACTTGGCATGTATTCTTATTGTATCCATCGATCATTCGTCCATAATCAGACAAACATAAAACACTAATTAAAGCGCCATCTAGATCTTGGATAATGTTAGTCTGGCCACCTTTTAACGATCATAAACCAGCGAAAAGATTTAAATGGCGAAGAGCCAGCCAAGAGATCTACACGACTTGAAACCTCGATAAATTGACAGCGACGCCATTACATTTTGGACGCGTTCCTGTACTACCTCACAACGCAATGCTCCGTCTGCCGTTCTACATGGCGACCACGGTCGTTATGGTCGTGGCGAAAACGTCACTGATGACGTCATGATTTTCGCTTACGCAGCGCTCACAATGACTCATGTCAATAGGTGGGTCGAATAACCGTTCCACTTCAGTTTACGATTGTGACGCAGGCAAGCATGTGGAACGGAAAAATTCGAGGTCGTGAACGTGGTCGTTGTGAGTCTCTTCTGGAATGTAGCCTATATATAGTATATTATCTATGAGTACATTCTTCTCTCACATCTATCACGCATTCACCACGCCACATAATAGTAAAAGTAATAACTTTTTGTATTAAACTTGAAGAAAACATATAAAATATAAATTATCTAGCTATAAGATAATTATTAATATTCGTCATCCAATATACCACGGCACGCTGTCCCATACACACATCGCCAGAAGCCCACGCGGATACAACACCAATCAAAATCTTTGGTCGTTCATTATTCTGTAATTTATTAGATTCACGAAAACGGACGCCGCTGCGTGTTTACTTCGTTCAGAAATTTCAGAAAGTAAAAGAAAACGCGGATGTAGTCGCGGCTGAAAATTAATAGATAAGTTAGTGATGGAACCTTTTGATATTTTTATTGTGGAATGAAAGCGTCGGGAACGGGACGAATACCGGCGGCACAATCGGGACAAAGCACCGTCCAGCACAAAAGGACGATATTAAATTCCTCTCGCTGGAATCACGCTGGCACATAAACTTTTATTGTCAGGCATATCAGACTGTGTTTTCAATGGTTTATTTCCTATAAATCTAATATTGAATCCTATTATTTAATATTATAAACAAGCGAGATCTCTGATGGAATCTATATTGATTAGATTTAAAAAGTTCAAAAAACTCATAGAGATAATTCGGATCCGGAGATTCCGAAAATACAATTTTAAAATATTGTGTCTGTTAGATCATCACGTGGAAACTACTAAACAGATTTAAATTAAAATCAACACAGAGTTAGCGCATATCCCTGTTCATAAATGTTTCAATGTTTCTTTATTCATTACATTTCACATCTATGTATTTTATTTAGATTTATTTTAATTATTTATTATTATGTATGTATATATGTGTGTAAGTATATACTTATTTTCACTTATGTATATATTTATTGCATTTTTAAAATTTAGTTCGCTCGCTATCTTGCAAATGAACTCAGAAAAACCTGTTATTAGCCTTACATTATAAGTAATTTTTGTTGTTGTTTGTATTTTGATAAACGCTGTTGGTTTTTGTCCATAAATAAATAAAATAAATAACTTAAGATAGGGAAAGGTGCTACTATTGTGCGCGGTTCTCAAGAGTATTTAGGCCTGATATTTGCGACGATTTATGATGAAGCATTCCAACTTCTGGTGTGTTTTGAACTTTTTTTAATTCAATTTTTTTTTCTCGTTAGGTACGGTATAATTTTATAGACCAAAAAAATAAGCTTCTGAAAGTTTCAGTTCCAAATTTGAATTTTAAAAGGTCGCTAATAATTTTTTTAAATGTACATTACTCGTTCGAAAAAATTTAAAGAAATGCATAAAAATTTATAAAATTATACCGTAACGAGAAAAAAAAATCGGTATTTGGCGATTTTAAAAATCTTAAAAAATTTGGAATGACCGCTAAATTTTTTTTTTGAGCTGTCCTATGGAGTATATTCTTCGAACATCAAAAACTAACATGTTTTCACTCGAGACTAAAAAAATAAGTAGTCGATTTTTGCGCCACCCTAACGTATACGTTATACTAATAAAGTATAGATGCAACACTACACACCTTATGAAATATCTCTATCATGGAAAAAGAATACTAAATGCTAAAAAGTATCTCAGTTGATTTGATTGCTGCACTATTTTTGCGAAAACCAGATGCTTTGCGTCTTGCCGATGTAACCTTCATATATGCATGTAACGTAATACGCCGAAACCTAATAATTGGTCATAGGTCTATGCCACATTTAGACACCTGACAAATTAACCGCATATTCACATTAATAATTTAGCTTTTTTAAACCTGAGTTTAGACTACTACAAATATTGCGACACGAACACCAGACATTAATTTCTGTATAGTTTACACTTAATCAAAATTTTTGTATCTGAGTAGTGTCTATAAACAAATGTACGGAATTTATATCTGAACTGTTCACAAGCAAAATTAATTACTGCTTAAAGCTTTCACTCATGTCCCTACTCTACGTGAAGCTCATCTTAAGTGTATTGAAAAATATCAAACCTGTTTGAAGTTATTCACACATCCGACAATTCGACGCTTTTAAACGCTTAAGTATTT
Source organism: Dendrolimus houi (assembly GCA_039645545.1). NCBI lineage: Eukaryota > Metazoa > Arthropoda > Insecta > Lepidoptera > Lasiocampidae > Dendrolimus > Dendrolimus houi. The sequence goes on along the minus strand of CM077126.1, from coordinate 22,311,111 downwards.
ATTATTTATCTGAAGTTTTAAAGTTAATCTACTAAGGGTGTACTTTTCACTATTCCCGATGCTTTTGCTACAAGCTGCTGCTAATAGTTACGTTCTATGGGATGTGTCAGCCATACCATCGTATTTGAGATAGAGCGTAATGATCGTGTCACAATAAATGTCACAATGAGAGACACTAATGTTACGCACATACTCGGTATATAAACATTGTATTTTTTAAAGATATAAAGCTTTGGGTTGTCTCATAGACTCGATTCTGTATTGATTAATTGACGAATCCCGAGCTATCCCAAGTCGTAAATATGTAGGGCAACGCTCCGTGCGCAGAATAAGTAATTGGCAATACGCTGTGATTCGTAAGATGGTATAAGTAAATATAGTACTTATAGATCAGTTATGTGTTCTAAAAGGCTAAAGTAAGAGCAACGTATTTCAATACTTAAGTGTTCTTTGTACGACGATTGCTAGACCTTTTAATGTGTCGCGCTTTGCTACAGTAGATACAAATATCATAGAATAATTACAGTAGGAATGACAATTGTCTATTAAGAAAATATAACTCTGAAAAGCTCTTCCTACGTGACTAGATGGTGCCTCGGATAAATTTTTGTGAGCTTTTTGAATGTTTTAAATACTAAAACATCAAAAAACGAGATTCATATAGAGTTCTAGAGCTTTTCAGTGTTACTGCTAGAAGTAGAGGTAAGTTCTTACTGGATGATTATCATTCGCATCTTCTTTTATGATAATAATTTGGAAGAAGAATACTTACTGATGGGTCTGAAGTAATAGTTATCGCTGATTGCAAAAATTTATATATTATAATTATTGGAATCCTGATCGAGCCCGCGTCAGAGCCAATCGATAGTACCTACAGATGTGGCACGGATTACTCCAAATCCGATTCGGGTCACAGCGATTACATTCACATTCTATTCATAGCTATAAGTAGATACATATAATAGTAACACGTCACACACTGAAATAACATAATAATACTATCTTTGCGCATCAACCTTTATGTTGCGATTTTAAAACGTTCTTTGTGACTTCGCTCGTGTATACTTTGAATTCTTATCTCTTGAAAAATATTCCGTTGTACAGTTTAGACAGTATCCTAGCTGTATTTATGGAATTATTTCCATTTTGTTAAAAATCTCAATAATTTAGTGTATGTCTTTTCGAGCTGCCACAAGTTTGACATCCAACAAAGACATGCAATTTAGCAGAGGCTTGAAGATTAAGTATATTATTTAAACTTGATTACATATTTATGGATATTGACACTGACTACATACCTATAACTAATATACAAATCGTACAGAACCATTTTTTTAAATAAGAAAAATACATTTTCAATGTTCATGCAATCTCTTTGCCAATTCATTAAGATTTGTTCTGCTGTTTTGCTATTGGCTGCAGCAGGTTAACAGATAGACGGCCCTCTTTATGGAAAGTGGTTACCGTTGTCGTAGACGTTTGCAACAACAGCGCACTTGTCAACACGTTCCTAGCCTCTAAAGGGACTGGAACCTAGTCACTAATGGTGGAACATAACGCGAGGTCATTGTGCTGGCATGCTTTAAACCTGTAATGGTAGCCATCCAAACTGACAAATGTTCCACCATCGGTTTAGTTGTGAAGTTTATATTTTAACATAGTTTTGATATCCTGTGTGCGTTGATAAACTTATATCTAAAACTTGCTTCTCTTTGTCCATAGGCGAAAAACCCCATAAATGCCAAGTCTGTGGCAAAGCCTTTAGTCAGAGTTCAAACCTGATTACCCATTCACGCAAGCATACCGGTTACAAACCATTTGCGTGTGAACTCTGTGGACGGGCATTCCAAAGGAAAGTAGACTTACGACGACATAAGGAGACCCAGCATGCTGATTTGAGGGCTTCCCAACCGCATATGCAGCCTCCGCACACGGATCTCCATGCAATGCATCCAGCGGAAATGCATGGGGCGGTTGCTGAACATCGGATAGGTAATTTTCAAGATTTAATACACATTCATTGTGCTATTTATAGCCTCTGTATTCTGCTATTGTATGTAGTCTTAAGAGATTATAGGCAGAATACAATTAAGTTTTCTTTATGGCATTAAATATTTGACCCAAGTGTACTCACCGACATCAAATTGAACATACTAGACAATTATGTGATAAGACGGAAGAGCCACTAATGTTTGCTGTACCCATAGACCACATAAGGTCTAAGGTAGTACCAAGAGACAGGAGGAATACGGTGACTATAATACATGTCTTACGAGCACAAATGATTCTGTAAATAAACATTGTAATTGCTCAATAAGTAAATTAGATACATATAGTAGGTAGGTATAATATAATAGTTATTGCTAATGACCAAGCTATTTATCATATTTCTAACATGAAAGGATAGCGATGTTTGTGAAAGAATAAATAAGATATATCATCAGCTCTTGCGATAATGAACCATTCGAATACGTGTAGGACCACCGACAATAATGTCACAAACTTCAACTGTTTTTGCTTACAAACTCTGACAATGACAAATTTGGCCATAGAACTTTAAAGCTAAAAGACATTTAATCAATCGGGAGTCCCAATCAATGGCGTCCGTTATCTCGGAACTTAATTCCGAGAAACCCTTACACGTGCAAGGGGCCCCGCACCCGCATCTGCCGCGACCACCGCACCCCCGCGACCCCCGCCACCGCGCTTATCGCTGACCACCTGCGCTCTGCCTTAGCGCCCGCGCCCCCGCACCCCCGCATCCGTACCCGCCGTGTTACCGGTGCGCCCGCCGCCCGCACCCCGCTCAACGATGCCCACCGTGTGGCACCAAAATCACGCGCCTCGTTTTCGCGGGTTCCGCGTCGGGACAACCGCGATCGAGCTCCGCGAGTTCGACGACATCGCGTTCGCGATCGCCCATACACCGCGTAATCGATTCTCGTCGAGAAATCGAATTATCTCCTGACGGTCCGCAATACCTCAGGGATGCCCCTCTTCCACCGGCCGATGAAATCACCCCCATGGATGTCGTGCCTCCCGCGAACATCCCTTAAATCACGAGAGGACGATGACGGTTTCATAACCGTCAATCGTACCAAAAACGGAAGACCCAGAGGAGGTCCCCCCAACCCCGCTCCCACTGCGGGCCCAAAACCAACAGCGGCACCTTCCAGCCGCCCTGGGCCACCTTCACAGCGCCCGCCGCCACCCCTGATCATCCGCGAGAAAGCCCATTGGCTTCAACTCGCTAAGGAGCTGCCAGGTAAGGCAATCTCTATAAAGAAGCCCGTGATACCCAACACGGCATCAAAGTTATGGTCACGTCTTCAAGTGACCACCGCTCCCTAACATCCTTGTTATGTGACCGTAAAATCGGTTACTATACTTATGCCCTGCCGGAAGAAAACGCCTTCGGGCTGTAATCCGCGGACTCCCACAGGAAATCGAGTGTTCCTACATTCTCGAGGACCTTAAGTCCCAGCTGTACCGGTGCACGAAGTGCACTGTATGCACAGAGGCGACGCAACAAAGTCTCCTCTAAACCTAGTATTGGTTGTCCTCGACCTCTCCCCAGAGGGGAAAAAGATCTTCGAACTTGAGAAGGTCTGTGGCCTCTCTGGCCTTCGTGTGGAACGCCCACACGAAAACATACACTGCGGCAGTGTCATCGTTGCCAACTTTATGGGCACTCTGCCCTACATTGTCAATCCCGTCCCAGGTGCGTCAAGTGCCTGGGCGACCACGGGACCTCGGAGTGCACACGCACCCGGGACTCCCGGAGCCACCGAGCTGCATTCTCTGCGGCCAAGCGGGTCACCCCGCTAACTACAGAGGCTGTCCTGCCGCCCCCCGACCCAAACGTAAGTTCGGAAAGGGCAACGCCCAAAAAGGCACTAGAAAAGTGCCGAACAAACCCGCATTCGTGGCAGCCGCCCTCCAGTGGTAAATCACTGGACGGGTCTTCCCACGACGGAAGCGTTCCTCCACTAAGGACGCGCGCCCCAATTTTGGCCGGCCTACCCCAAGCAACCCCTGCCCCCGCCCCCATTTTAAAAGCACCTTCTGGGCCGTCACCCCACCACTCTTTAGCGGAGGACTTAGCCTTGGCGACTAAATTCGCCAAGAACTTGCCTTTCGACCTAGCAGAGGTCCAACTCTTGGCTCGAAAACTGAGACAAGTTGCAGAGTCTGATCAACCCTCCTCCGGGATCAACTCGTGATCGAAATGGATCACGCGTACCTCCTCCAGGTACTTAGGTCGTTATAACTAAACAACCTAGTTAAATTAATGTTACCGGTAACAAATGGCGCATGTAGGTAGAAATAAACCACGCTCATTGACTCTGGCGACTTATAACGCCAACGGCCTTCGAAACCAGCGCGACTTGGTCCATGACTTCCTGGTTACCAATCAAGTAGATATACTACTAGTGCAGGAGACCTTCCTGAAACTGAGTGAAAGAGATCCAAAGATCTCTAACTATCGGGTCACTAGACATGACAGGATAGGCCGTGGTGGCGGCACCCTGATCTATTTCAGAAGATCTCTACACTGCATGCCTCTAGTCACCCCACCACTAGTAGGTATGGAGGTATCCGCCTGCAGACTAGCAATGACTGGCCACCAACCTCTAGTCATAGTCTCAGCATACCTCGCGTGCCAGAAAACCCTTATTAAGAAAGACCTAGAAGCCCTATTCAACTTAGGCCCAGCTGTTATAATAGCCGGAGATCTGAATTGTAAACACGAACAGTGGAATTGCAATACCACCAACCCCAATGGCAGAGCTCTAATAAATATATCAGACAATCTTTTGTTTGATATAATAACTCCCATGACCCCCACACGATACCCCCAACCGCGACTGGGGACCCCAAACACTCTCGACCTAGCATTACTGAGGGGCGTAACTCTTCAGTTCCATTCGATCGAAACGATGGACGATATAGACTCGACCATCGCCCGGTTATCCTCAAATTAGGACAACAGACGGACCAGACATCTGAAACTAGGACCTCTGTGGACTGGTTGAGACTTGGGGACCTCCTCAAGGCAACCGAATCACAAGACTTGGACCGCATCCCGGACCACATCGAATCCCACCAAGACACGGAGACGGCGATCGAGGCCCTCACCAGCCACCTTCAATCCGCAGTGCGGAACTCGTCCAGACAGGTGCCAGTGGAGAATGACCGCCACTTATGCCTGCCGGACGAAGTGAGGGTACTGCTGAGGGAAAAGAGAGCCGCCTCCAGAGCTCACGACAGATATCCCACCGAAGACAACAGAGTCCGACTCCGCCAACTAGAGCGCGAGGTCAAACTACGTATCCGGGAAGTCAGGGAACAACGTTGGGACAGAACGTTGAGAGATATCGAACCAACTCACCAGGCGTACTGAAGCTGGCTAGAGCTCTCAAATCAGATACCCTCACTGTCATACCCGCGCTAGAAAGAGCCGACAACACCGAGGCGTTCGATGATGAGGAGAAAGCCGAATGCCTTGCTCAGAGTCTAGAGCTTCAATGCTCCCCACTACACAAAACGTCGACCAGTCACACCTGACGGAGGTGGACTCCGAGGTTGAACGTAGATCCTCTTTACCAGCGGAAACCACACTCGACCCAGTCACGGTGGAAGAAGTGCAAGATCTGATCAAGTCCTCAAACCACGAAAGGCCCCAGGATCGATGGCATTAACAATCGCGTGTTAAAACTCCTCCCCGGCCACTTGATTATAATCTTAGTGAGCATCTTCAATGCCGCCATAACAAACTGCTCTTTTCCCGCGATCTGGAAGGAAGCAGACGTCATCGGTATTCACAAGCCTGGAAAACCGGCTAATAAACCGTCCAGCTACCGCCCAATCAGCCTACTGAGCACACTCAGCAAGCTTTACGAGAAGGTCATCCTCTCTAGACTAAGAGATTTTGCCATCAGCAAACATCTACTACCCGATGAGCAGTTTGATTCCGTGCCAGACACTCATGCGTTCAACAGGTGCACCGCATCACGGAGCACATACTATCCCACTTTGCCCATCGCCCTCGTCGCCCTATAGGAACAGCCGCACTGTTCCTTGACGTAGCTAAGGCCTTCGACAAGGTCTGGCATAACGGTTTGATTTACAAGCTGTACCAGTTCGGTGTACCAGACAGACTCGTGCTCATCTTGCGAGACTTCCTCCTAGGCCGTAGCTTCCGTTTTCGAGTGGAGGAACACGCTCGTCCCCTCACCCACTCACAGCCGGTGTACCACAGGGCTCGGCCCTGTCTCCACTACTCTTCACGCTGTACACCAGCGACATCCCAAAAACTCCAGATGTAGAGTTGGCCCTCTTCGCGGATGACACCGCACTCTATACATCAGATCACAACCGACAAATGGCTTGCGTCCGGCTACAGGTAGCTGTAACAGAGCTAGGCGAATGGTTTCGCAAATGGAGGATAGAGGTAAACCCGGAGAAAAGCGCAGCAATGTTCTTTTCCCGGCACGCTTCGCTCTCCCAAACGCGCTTGCCTTCGCTTAAAAGCCATCTCGCTCTACGAACAAGAGATCCCTGGGCAAAGTACACCAAATACCTGGGTGTCACCCTAGATCAGAACTTGCGCTTCAACGAGCATATCACTATAGTCCGGAATAGAGCGCGATTTGTGATGGGTCGTCTAGCACCCATGATAGATAAACGAAGCAAAATGTCCTCAGACACAAGCTTACTCTATATAAAACATGCATCCGCCCGATCATGACATACGCGAGTGTGGTATTCGGCCATGCCAAGCCTGCCCTTTTAAAGAAACTGCAAATCGTTCAGAATAAATTCATGCGCAGAGCCGTCGGTGCTCCCCTCTATATGCGTAACATCGACATCCACCGCGATCTGGAGCTTCCTCCATCAAAAACTACATTACGTCGCTCTCGCGTAAGTATTTCGATCTAGCGCCGCACCATCGAAATCCCCTCGTCGTGTCCGCGTCCGATTATAAGCCTCGACGAAAGGCTCTCGTGCGACGACCGCGTAACATCCTCATGGACAAGGTCGACGATATCACAAAACGGCTGGCTCGGATCAGCCCGCCCGCGGTTAGGACGGCAGGCTGGCAGGCACCGACAGACAGACACAGACGGCGGCGTCGACGCCGCCAATCACGATCTCTCCACGTCCCCGCGAGGGACGCCAGGAGACACAGCCCCCATAGGATAGACTAGGCGTGTTGCTGGGAAGTTTCTTTCGCCGTTTCTTCTCTCCCAGCCATAACACGTTGCGAAACGGCAGTAAGATAGTATAGGCCACCGCGAACCGCCGATCCCGGTCCGCCGGGATCCTTCCTCTCTCGGCTTTATATTACCCGTCGCCCGCTCTCAATTAGTGCATTGTGTCGCCTTATGGTGGGCATCATTAGATTCATCCCCTCTCATGGCAACAGTCCAGCCGAGGTGAAACTCCCTAGGAGCCCCTCGAGCAAGTTGCCTCCCGGCTCGAGCGCCTTCGCTTCGCAAAGGCACTCGCCCTGAAAACCCCGGTAAAGTTGTGAGGTCTTCGGACCAACAACATAAAGTCAAGTCCAATAAAAAACATTTAATCAAAACTACCCTATAATAACTCAAAAACTACTCACACCATTGCGCACTACCACCGCGTTGCATTACATGCACACTTCAGAAATAAATCAAGACACACAAAGAGCCTAAAAATTAATAACCTAGGCACAGAAAGGAAAAACAACACACATGGTACTAGTTAAAATATATATAAGTATAGACATACGGCACACACTGCACATGCACTTCCTCACAACACCAGCATGAAACAGATACAGTCTACATTAGTATAAGTTTAGTATTAAAAATAATTATATAAGTTATTCTTAAGGTACACTACAACTCTAAAAATCACTAAATTAATGTCACACACAGTAAAATAAACAATAAGCGTGTGTGAACTTTAAAAACTTTCATAGAAATTAAGTTGTAAAAAGGGGTGCGGAACTCAAGTCCGTAGAGTTGTTAAAAAAAAAACTCAAAACTACTTGAAGGATCTCGTTTCAAGCTATTTTTCGCTGAAATTATTATAAAGCTTTTACATCCTTAACTACTCAGAATTTTCCAAATCATAGTTTAAAAGTTAGAGGGTGGTGATATATTCACCTATCCTTTGGAGAAATTCGCAGGAAGTTTCACAAAAGCATACTTATTTAAGTGTTTACGTAGCCAATAAATTAAGAATGAACTTTGTGCTATTACACTCACTAGTATATGTAGACACATGTCAATTTCACTAAGCGGTTAAAATTTAAAAAATAATAATATAAATAAAATTTAAAATGAATAAAATGTATTTTTTTCCACAGATATCCGCCCTCCACACCCCGATATGCGTCAGCATGACTTCCGCGGCCACATGAGCACCGCAGTGCCGCCTCTGCAGCCGCTGCCCTCCTGAACATCAACGGCCTTCGCGCCTGGCAGCTGGCGTTGAGGCAAATAAGACTTAATGCTTAAGAATATAAGGGCACTTTTGGCAAGATGCTTGATGGTGCTGTGATGAAGCGACTGCAAGAACATTTCGAATTTGACGATAATTATATTGGACTGTTTTAAACTATACTTATAGTCTGAGTCATTTTCTTTACAATAACCGCTATTTCTAGTTAGCCAAAAAAGTGCTTTACCAGTTTTGACAACAATTACATAGTGAGTAGATAACGTAATTTTTACTAAGGCCGAATTTTGGAATTGGGATATATTTGGATCTTTTGTTACTGTCACATAAATTTTACATGCGACAGTAGATCTTAGTATCCTATGAGATGCAAATTATATTTGATCGTAGAGTAGTAGGTAAAGATTTTCTTGGTTGACTATATGACTATACACACTTCAGGCCAGAAATGTGTGATTACACTTTGTACAGTCCAAAACGCTACCACAATATTTGAAGGCTATGCTGTTAGGAGTGTGGGTTTTTTTCTCGTTGCATCAGATAATAAACTTCTTTTTCGTTTCGATTCAAAGCTCTGGAAGCTATTTATTCTTATTAGGCACCTTCACCTCGACCAATTGGTGACAAATGATTCTCATTTTTGTGAAAATTAAAGCTTTACTTAGATTGGGAAAACTGATCGCTTCATTACGTCACAGTTTTGTTAAAGTTAGATACTACCTTAAAGGATGGTTACCAATATAAAGACTACTAAATTAGTTGTATATGTGCATATAAAACGCGTTATAAATGTGAGTAATTTTGATCTCAAAGTACGGGATGATTTTCTTATTATATGCCATTTGTGAATTCATTATTCTATAAATACGGTATATTAATAAGTTGCTTATATCTATTTTGAGTAAAATATAAACAAATAAACTTAAAGCTTGATTTACACTTACATAGTCAGTTAACTTGCTAAACTAGCACGTTAAGTCCTTGTCGTCGCTTTGACAGTAATTTTCCAGTTAAGTATGTAATAAGTTATCGATTAAATAAATATTTGTGTTAACGACGTTAAGAACTTGTACGCGAGTTAACTAACGACTTACCTAATACATTTAAATTAGGCTTAAGACTGAGAGAAATTTAATCATGCAAAAAAATCACCCTGTCTTAAACTTAAGCCTATAAGGCTGTAAATCATACATACATAACTACACCTATAGTGTTTCAGGTAGTTCTTCTATTTGGCTATTTTGGTATTTTATTATTTAAGACCTATGTTCAGATCATATTCGTAAAAAAAGATGATTTTTTTTTTAATAATATCGTCAAAAATGCTATTCTGTAGAGTGTAGATGACATAATTTTAAAAAGCGAGATAAAAATAACATTTACCGCCATCTAGTAAATTCGTAAATTGAAAAGCTCTTACTGGGAGATCGTCGTTATTAGTATTCTATTACTCACTTGGCGTACTTTTGTACTCACCTAATATAATTCATCAAAATTATTATTTTGTAAAAAATATATCAATTAAATATATTGGCATATTTTTCCGATTATATTTTACAGTGGCATAGTAAGAAAATACGTCCTTAAAGCACTTTAAAGATAAATAATATCATAATCATTTTAATGATCTAAAATGGACTGATGGAACCATTCCAAAGTGCTTATTGATAAAAAATATATATCTTACTGAACTTAAAAAATCAAGAAATATTATTTAATTTTTGAATAGTGCTACTCAAGTGTTTAGTGTAATTTACTATAAAGACAAAATTTTCTACTTTATTATTTTTTATTTATCTATTATTCTGTTATCACACATTTAGTGATATTATTAATATACTATTAAAATTTATTTGCTCGGCTAATTTTAAAATAAATACCAAAATTTAAGTGAAAATTGCTATCTATAAAGTCTCGCATAAACTCCAAAACTGGTCATCGAAAGTCAGTGAAACTTTTGGAAATCAAAACAGTAATTTTATGTTAGACTAGGATATGCCCACGACTTCATCCATGCTTGACTTGAGATTCCCGGGACACAAAGTACCGCAGCATTTAAAAAAGATTGTAAGCTATCGTTTTAGTGAAAACTGTGTCGGAATAAGGTATTTTTTTTATCCGGCCATTTTAAATTATTCCCAGAAAAATTCCTGCGGGATTTCCATTATAAAAACTAGCGCGGATTTTAAGTCTAAGAATTTGCTGTTGATCAGCGATAACCGCATCGAAATCGGCCCAGAAGTTTTTACGTGAATTTGGGACAAATAGACAAACAGACAAGAAATCTAAAAAAATGCATCGTTTATATATTATAGTGTATTCCAGTTGTTTTTTTTTAATGGCTTCAATGTATAGACACGGCATTTTTAGAATTTTATAATATTATAGATTTTCGTATACTTCATTCAGTATATTGCAGTGTTAAGAAGATATCAATATGACTATAAAGTACAATTCCGCGAACGAATCGGCGGGCATAACTTGTCTCGATATGTTTTTGTACTCCACCCAACTGTGTTGGCAGTTTAATATCCTATACGTTTCAATTAAAATACGTTCAGCTGTTTAGGAGATATTAAGTCCTACAACAAACTTTCTAAACGTTAATATACAAAAACTCTAAAGTGGTCCTTTACAGGTATAAGTATACTTAAATAGTCGTGGTAGCGTAATGGTTCTGGGTTCGATTCCTGATATGGTAAATTTCGGAAACAATTTTTTTCCGTTATTTACTATGGTCTGGGTGTCTGGGGTCGGCCCCAGAGTACTCCGTTGTATATTAACCATAACACAAGCGTAACTTGCTTAATTTGAGGATATACAATATGTGTTGGTCTACCGATTATATCGTAGTTTATCGTATCGTAGCGTAATAGCCAGCGCACGTGTCCTAAACTCAAAAGGCGCGGGTTCGAATCCTGGCCAGAACGCATGCACCACTTAAGCCGTTATCTGACCTAATGTGCATATTGATTCAATTAACACGTGCTAACAACGGTGAAGGAAACATCGCGATCGAACCTACACATCGACATAATCGATGTGTCAAACCAGCCAAGCCGCCTGGAACAAGTGTGCCGGGTATATTGTCCGTTCCACTAGAATGAGAAGCTCGAGCCCAGCAGTGGGACGTTAATGGGCTGTTATTATTATTATTAGAGAGAGAGAGAGAGAGAGAGAGAGAGAGAGAGAGAGAGAGAGAGACTTTACTGCACACCAAAAATATACAATTACAAAAACAGACCATATTTACAATATTTTCTAGACAATACAATAGGCGGCCTGTCCTTATCGCTCAAAGCGATCTCTTTCAGTCAACCTAAATTAAAGATATTTGAATCTGGCGTTGTAAGTGGTGCAGGAAAAGGCAAAATATATACATAAATACTCAAAGTAATTTAAGAAATAAATTTACAAATACAGACATATATACATAGTTATATATATATATATATATATATATATATATATATATATATATATATATATATATACAATAATATATTTCAAAATACATAAGTTATTATGTATAATAAATGTAGTTGTTGTAAGTGTATAATAATTGTAGTTAAATACATAATAAATGTATTAGCCTGATTATATTGTATTAATCAAACATAGCTATTTGTGGACAAATAGTGTTTTCTGAGTAAATTTCTGAATGTTGGTAAGGATTTGGCCTCTCTGACAGCAAGAGGCTTTATTCTTTATTACACTTAAATAGCAATTTTCATTTAAATATTGCTCTTTATTAAAAGACTCATAGACACTCCAAAGTTATCTGTATGTATAAAATAATATATTTGTATATATCTACCAGGTATCTATTATGTTTCATTTTACATTTACACTTAGTAGTGCATTCCTTTAAATATATTATTTACTAAAATACTCACATAACCACCATTATATTATCTATTCTATGTACATTAGATAAATCACATGTTATTTACATTGTATAGTATTAAGTTTAAATGTACAAAATAATTATATGGCTGTAACCAAATATGAAAGACATTCGTTATTAATAATAGTTTAGTTTATGATTATTATTATATAGTCGCAAAAATAAACTCATTTTCTATTAGATACTTTCTCGGTTAATTAATGACCGGTTTCTGTATCTTACTAAACGTTCATTTGCCTTACTACCATTTAATATTTTTTTTTGTTCAATGTAACCTTTTTTTTGGTTCATAAAAGAGGGAACCGCTTAATGTTTGACATAAGTTCCATAAAAGTAATGTCAAATTCCTACCAATGGTAAGACAAGTGGATGAATAATAAGATATAGGATGTGGCCAAAGACAAGTATAATGCAGTTGCTTAAAACTAGTTTAATACTATTAAAATATCTATTATAATTTGTGAAACATAGCGACTTCATTCTTTTTTACTGTTTTTATTTTCTCCATCGACCTAAAATAGATAATTTCATGTTCGACTAATAAAAAACTGTTTTGGTTATTTGAAAACGAAATATACCACCAAATATTAAAAATTCATTCCTTTTCCCACCTTTTATTATAGACAGAAAAAATAGGTAAAAATATATTTTTTTATTGTTTTTTTTTAAATTGTTTATTTATTTAGTACCTATCAAAAAAGAGCCAAGTTAAAGGTACTGATCAAATAATCTATTTAATTGAAATAAAATATAATCGATAAACTAACGAAAACCCAATTATGCCAAAGTCGTTTACTTATTTATTGTGGTAAGTGCATTATTAATTCTCCAAAATAACATTCCGTAAAATAAACTCAAAACGGCCTCTGTGCTTGAGCGGGCTAAGCCTTTGCCGGCTTACTCACTACCACCCAGAGGATCTGGGTTCGATTCCTGGTACGGTAAAATTCGGAAACGATTTTTCTCCGTTATTTACTATGGTCTGGGTGTTTGGGATCGGCCCCAGATTAGTCCGTTGTATATTACCTAGAATACAAGCGTAACTTGCTTGATTTGGGGGATATATTATATGTGTGTTTGTACTACCGATTATTTATTATTATTATTTAAATTGCACAAATAAAAAGAGCATTGGGTAGTTGAGAGTCAAGTTAATACATTTATTATCATCTTACCACATGCCAAGTTCTAGCTAGAAACCATGGTTTTTATACTATATATCTTGAACACTTTAATATAAAATTTTAATAGATAAAAATTGTAAATACATAATTGCATTTTGTTCTGAAATTTCGCATACAATTTTCTAGTTCATAGAACAAAGTATAGTTAAAATATAATTAGCCAGTTATTATTGTTTTTATTTTATATAAATATGTGTAAAGTGTAAATATTTCTTATTCATAATTTATGTATATCAGTGAATGTAATAAGGTTTTTAAATAGCACATAATAATAAAAGCCATTAAAAAGTTAATTAATTATTTTTCTCAATAAATAAGTAGGGTAGTTAATATTGAATTGAACTGATAGCCGGTCTCTATTTACGAACCATTTATTTGCTTTACTCATTAGTAAGGCAAATAAAAGTTAGTAAGATTAGACATGAGCAAGTATTGTTTTTCTACCAGTGCAATGGTAAGGCAAGTGAATGAATACTAAGATATAGAAACCGGCTATGAGACACTTTGTATCATCTTACAAAACGCTGTAACCTCCTAGATTTTGTCTAAGCGTAGCAAATTATGACGTGAAAACTGTAACGAGTCACATAGAGCACTAAGTATTGTTGAAACATTAATTAAAGTGTTATTATTACGACCATTAACAGTAAGATGTTTAGCACCGCCTGTACAACGGGGAGTGTTCCGAGGAATTCTTTGATCTGGTGCCAACGTCTCACTTTTACAACCGCACCTACTACTACTACTACTACTACTACCACCACCACCACCACCACCACCACCACCACCACCACCACCACTACTACTACTACCACCACCACCACTACTACCACCACCACTACTACTACCACCACCACTACTACTACCACCACCACTACTACTACCACCACCACTACTACTACCACCACTACTACTACTATGCAACGGTTAAGAAGGGCATTATAAAATTTCTTAGAGGTCGGCAACGCGTTGGTTACACCCCTGGTGTTGCAAACGTCCATAGGCGACGGTAACCTTTTTCCATAACGTGGACTGTCTGCCTATTTGCCTACTTCGGGCAATAAAATAAATAGCAAGATATTCCACCGCCTTCTGTCTTTTATGAACACTATTTGAAAATATTATAAAAGGTGTCGTCTACCCAAATCTTATCATCTTCACTTTTTAAAGAGATCCTAAATATAGTCTTGTAAAAGCCACAGACTTGAATGTTAACATTAATATATTAATTATTAAGTACCTATTTAAAAATCTTATTACAATTAACAAACATCTCTTGTAATCTAACATGTATATAGAAATGTACAAATGAAATGTTTAATTGTAAAACGAGCCCAAAGAGAATAATTATGTGCAATCATTATAATCATAATCACCAAGTTGATGTAATTATTAAGCAACTGTCATTTAAATAAAATAAAAACTATCATGAATATCAAAATATTTTTTATTTATAAATCCTTACAAACTTATGGTCTTGTTTTATTAATTTGTAGTAAGTAGGTAAAATTGAATACGTGAATCTGAACGTATTGAATCTGACATTTCAAAAAGCTATTAAATTAATTAATCATTTGTTTTTAAATAGAGCAATGAAATTTTAAAAATTAGGTTGTTTCATTTACATAAAAATAAATGTCGGAAAATTTCTGATTGGATATTATATATGGATGGATTGGAAATTCTAATGAATAAATAGAATTTCCAATTAAAATGGTATAAGTAAAGTGAAAACTGCTATCTATATATTATAAAATTCTAAACATGCCGTGTCTGTACATTGAAGCTGTTAAAGAAAAAACAACTGGAATAGACTATATAAACGTTGGAGAACACGATGCATTTTTTTTAGATTTCTTGTCTGTTTGTTCGGGATTTACGTAAAAACTACTGGACTAATTTCGATGCGTTTTTGGCTGGTCAACAAGAAATTTCTAGACTTAGAACCTGCACCACTTTTTATCCCGGGAACCCCGCGAGAATTTTCTCGGGAGCAGTTTGAAGTCGTTCGGGTGCATAAAAATTGGCTTATTCCTACAATATTTTCACTCAAACGATAGTTTATCTTCTTTTTTAAATGCTGCGATACTTTGTGTCTCGGGAATCCCGCGGGAATTTCAACTCAAGCGTGGGCGAAGTCACGGGCATATCTTAATGTCAAAATAAAACCGATACCGCAAGAAGCACTTTATATCTGTCTTGTCTTCGACTGGTAGGTACCAAGTAACTAGTGTAAACAGACACCACGGCTAATAGCAAAAGGCAAGACGTTGCTCCTCCAGTTCTCTGTTTAATGGGAATTATGTAAATAAAGCAGACGCATAACGCTGATCTTTATTTCATTTCGCCATTACAGCGGAGGCCGCGCTGTACCGATTTAATATTTGCGGTCTCACTTCTCCGGTTACATCGGGGTGGCTTAAGACATTATCCATTACTCGAGGATGTAATTAGGCGCACATTTATTTGAGAAGAGAATAAATTATTTAACTCTTACTGTCAGAGAGGCTATAACAATAGATAGAACACAGATATAAAATACTTTATTGTTCACCACATACATATAAAGTAAATCATTTACAGTCATTTCGTGTCAAGGCAGGAACAAAGGACGGCCTTATCGCTTTAGAGCGATCTCTTCCAGACAACCCGGGCTGTGGATTGTGTGAAAGAAATCGAGAGTGTATGTCGGTGGTGGCAAATCAAATACATGTAATTAATAGGATACATAGATATTACACAATACATATAATCTAATGTATAAATTCTCGTGTCACAGTGTTTGTAACAAAACTCCTCCGAAACGGTTTGACCGATTGTTATAAAATTTTGTGTGTATATTTAGTAGGACTGAAAATAGGATGTTAACTATTTTTCATACCCCTAAGTGATAAGGGTGGTCCATCCCAAAAACTTATTGTTTATTTTTTGGATAAAAAGTTTTATATTAATTTTTTTATGATTCAGCATTACAAAATACATACAACCCTAAATTTTTATCCTTCTACCAGCAACCGCATTTTTAATAGCGATATTAGTACAGAATTCCCCGTCATGCAGCACTTAATGACAATCCGTCGGGCTCTTGTCACCGCCGGGGTACCTGTCGTTCTAGAACTGAACGGCTTGTGCCGCGACGATGGCAAGAGACCCGATGGTATGTCATTGGTGCCCTGGAGGATAGGTCGCCCTTTAGTATGGGACGCGTCTGGCCTCGATACTCTGGCGGCGTCCCATCTTTCAGCCACTAGCATGTCTGCTGGTACAGCTGCTACACAACAGGAGGCCCTAAAATGCCGCAAATATTCCGCCATCGGAAATAGTTTTTGTATATCTATGTCGGGTTCGCGGCGTGCGAGCGACACCGAGTATAACACAATAATAATCTGAAATATTATAATCAAAGTTTATTACACTAGAATTATTACAATTACAATATTAAATACAGCACAATAATACACAGAAATATTAGGACAACTCCAAGAGTTGCATCCACGCTTGTCAGGCGTCGAGCATCAATTTGCCCTCCAAGAATACTGCGATTATCAAGCAGTAATTATCGACCACAAGACGACTTGCTTGTAGACTGGTCGGTTGAAGACTGTCCCCTCTCTGCCCGAACGTCGCGTATTTAAGGTCCTCGTAGCGCGCCGTAGTGACAATATCCGGTAATGCTTTGGAGCCGCTTCAGTTTCGCTTTCTTCATAAAACTTAACTTCCAACTTCCGGTTACTCCATTTCCGATATTCATCGCTCGATAATAAATGCCTCTACGTTGACATCCGGTTATAAGACGGTTATTGACTACTTCCGTCATATGGTTAATTTATAATAACAAATACGATTCCTACATATACTTATTTATAAATTAGTTTTTATTTATTTATAAGTTGGTTTATTTTCAGTGATAAATAAATAAACAGTACTTTAATAATTTTCTACTCTCGGCGGTCGATAATTGATCAGTTTCTCATCCCATTAACAGGACATAGTAGGGATGAGAAGGAAACCGGTCTCCTGTTTTTCTCTCACTCACTAAAGTTTAGGGCCTAAACCGTTTTCGGTCATTATGTGACTGAACTCTTCCTAGACGATTGAACAGATTTTTAAGAATCGATTCACGATTAGACCCGATAGATGGCGCCGCTAAACTCCTCCTAAACGGTGAGCCCGATTTTGATGATTTTTTTATTTGTTCAAGTGGATTCGAGAATAGTTTAGATTAACATTTGGTCCCGGTAGATAGCACTGCAATCGGATTCCAGATTTTTGTTTTTAAATGCAGGACAACGGCTGCCAGGTACAGCTAGTTAAGATATATAAAAGGATTATAAGAGATTAAGATAAATAAGAAGAAAACAATACCTACATTTAAGAACTCTCTAAACTAAAAATTATGTAAACTATTAAACCTTTATAGTGATATTACTGATCTACGTGGAAATTCATACAGTAGAACCTCGATAAGTCCAAAGTCTAGCAAACACGAAAAAAATGTGTTCCCTTCCCTTCAACCCCAAAACCTACGTTGTTCGAAATCTGAACCCTCTATGAGTCGAAATAATTAGTGACACCCTATAAGCAAATTCAGTACCTATTTTCTCTCTATAACTCGAAAAAATTAATCGGACCTATGTATCTCGAACATAGCAATATTTGATTTTACAACCTTTACAACTCGACTATTTGAATAAATCTTAACCTCTACAAGTCGAATGTTTCCTAACAAAATTAGCTTTAGTCGAAATCCTCTATAAGTCGAAAATTCTATCTCGAATTTTTTGGCGTCTCCCTTCGAGTTCGACTTAAAGAGGTACTACTGTATTACAAATTTCGTCGAATTGTTGCATCTCACATTACTAATAAACTTTTCATTTCTTTAATTTCTTTATATTTTATATGTTTGAAACTTAATAGATATTAAATCCTTAAATGTTTTCTTGAAAATAGCTATATTATAATTTTTCATACTACAAAATATCATATTGTATGTAGTGTTTACCTGTAAGTAATCTGCATTTTGTCATGTTTCTTCTTATAAACCTATGTACCTACATTCTTAGTATTAGTGCAAATCATTGTTGGTAAACTAAATAAGTAAACTCTCTCACAAATCACTATTTATCCTTGAGGAGTTACTTATCTCATTCGTGTATTACCGCGTTTTAACCGACTTCCAAAAAGAGGAGGTTTTCAATTCGACTATTTTTTTTTGTATGTTTGTCACGCGATTACTCCGTCAATTGTGGACCGAGGTGGTCCCATTGACACCAAGTCCGGATCTGATAAGTTGATCCCAGGGAAATCAAGACCAACCCTTATTGAAGAACGCCGAGCGCCTATCATTCTTAGAAAGGCAAATCTTGTACACGCGTGCCAGTAGTAGAATTTCTACAGCCGCTTAAAATATTATTCCTAAAGTTATTCAAGCAAATAAAAGTAGAAAATAGTTTTTGTTTTACAAAAACAAAACCGACTTCAACTAAAAAGCAAAATGTAATTTTTTCTACAACATCGTCGGTACCAAGTAAGACAAAAAACAACAACAAAATTGCAATTGAAGATATAAATTGACAGAACTTACTAACGACATATCTGTATTCTACGAACCTGAACTATAATATTAAGTATGTTTAAAAAAAAAACAACATTTAGATTCAAATAAGGTTTTATACATAAAACTAAATTCATGACGATTAATTTTTATTTATATAAAAGTTCAAAATTCTATAAAACTTTTGTTTTTTTTTTGTTATGTTTGTAGACTACAGACTAACGGTCTTATGCATAGAGAGTTAGATTGAGTTTGAACGCTTCTTTGTGGTTTTTAAAGAGCGTTCAAACTTACTCTACCTTACCTATAGACAGAAGGAACACGTCTAGTTTAGACTTTACCAAACAGCTTTGCCTTTATAGTCGCAACTGAAAAATCTTTAGTTCCAGCGAATTCCAATAAAAACCTGGATCAATACAATCGACCATTAGGTTAATGATCAATCGATCATTGCTTCGCAAACATGGCCACTCTCATAAAGGTTCGGCAAACAACAGTGTTGGTACACGGAACCAATCAGTTTTTATCGGTTAATTGGATTAAACGTTAGGCCAGAATGAGGTGATTGCTGTACCAGTTGTCTAAAAGCAACTAAAGAGTAGGTTACTGAAGAAGTTGTCTTAAAGCACCTAAACATTAATCAGCAGTTTCCAGTTTGGTGAATTTTTATCAGAAATATTTCTAGTTAGGCTCCAAATTTGTGGGGTAGGTATAAAATGTTGTATGTGAAATAGAAATATTTCTGATAATAATTCACCAAACTGGAAACTCTCTTGTCTGTGCTCCATCTCGTATAATATTAGTGTTAGTGTCTGTGGCCAAATACATATTGTTTATAGCATTAAAAATAATGCCGTTATTGATTAGCTACATTAGTGTATATATATATATGTTATCTGTAACAATTAATAACAATGTCACATCATAAAATTTAAAAAATGCATTAATACACGCTACATCTGTATAAAACAGTCACTAACACTAATAGTAGAAGATACGGTGAAGATTGACCTTCACCCGTCTGATAACCAGATGAGACATATTTTTTATCAAATCACATTGATTTATAAACACGATGATAGCTTGCCAATCGAAAAGTTTCGTGGCTATTTTTAATTAAATTAATTTTAATCATTTTTTCATAACATAACTCTTTTGATATCTGAACGAATTTATTGGGTGCGGTATATTTATAGGTATATAGGCGGTACATTTATTAATTACTAGTGCGGTTTTCTAACTATCCCACGGGAACTCTTTAATTTTTCGGGATCATACGTATCCTCTATGTTGACCGGGGATATAAGCAACCACCATACAAAATTTCATTTAAATCGGACAGTCGTTTCAGAGATTAGCCGGTACAAACAGACAGACAAACAGAGAAACAAAAATTAAAAAAATCTAATTAGTTCTATTTCACTTCTTACATTCCTCTGACTCGATATTTAGCATTTTTTTTCACGGTACAGAAATTTGACCTCTACAATTTTATTATATGTAAAATAAGATTTTGAGATATTAAGTAAATTTTGGGTGGTTATTTTTTCAGGGTCAGCTCGCCAATCTCCTGCGTAAACATTTTCTCCTTCTTTAGACCTGGTAACATTCCCATGACAAACTTACCTAAAAGCGCATCTTCTATGTTTTTAACCCTTAAATGCATGATTTTTCCTTTTTAATACCATAAATTGACACAGGTAGATAATTAAGCATAGATAAAGGGAAAAATAAAGAAAAAAATATTTATTTTCCAAAAAGTATATTTTTATAAAAAAAACTTACTGATGTAGATCTACATCAGTATGCATTACAGTTAATAATAATAATGTAGCCTAAGTACTGTGCTATTGGACGATTGTCGTCGAATTAGGCTTACTGCAGTGAATGAAAATCTTTGAAACAGTTGTTTCTCTGATTTAGACACAGCGGTATATTACATTTGGTACACGACCATTGTGTGGTGCCCTTACAATTGGGCATCTTGCACCGTAATCGATTGGCAAATAGGCCAATGTTCGAATCCATCTACGCGCACATCTTTTGACGGGAGTGGATGTTGCGGACCTTTTTGCCCTTTTAATTGAAGCTCGCGTTCTAGAGAGGAAGTACTTGGGCGCCCTCTTTTACTACCTCCAGACATACCTATATTACACAGTGTGTCAGCTAAACAATTACGAAATTCCCCAAGATTAGGCAGCTGCTTTTTTGTGACACCTTTAGCAATTAAATTTTTTTTCATAAGTACCCATGAGTTGATTGTAGTGAGGTCCAGTAGATGATAAAACAAGCGTAAATACCATTTTCGGCTCTTTATTCGAATTCGATAGCGTCCTAAAAAGCTGTCCATTAGGTCGACTCCTCCCATATGCATGTTGTACTCTTGCACAATTTTGGGACAAGGGATGTCAATTTTTTGTTTAGCTTTCTTGTCGTATCTTGATACTTTTCCAACAGGCTCGGCGCCGACGTAAGTCGATAAAAGAGTGACAACTTTATTATCTTTCCACGCAGTGGCCGAGTTGAATACCTTCTTGCATGGGTAATGAAATAATAGTTTGACTTGATGGGCCAGGCAAATCTTGAACTAGTGATGGATCACTATAGGTAGGATCTTCATGGTCCTCTGCATCCTCGTCTTCCAACTCTTGAATTATTTCTCTTGCATTAGCGAAAAAGGTTTCTTCATCTTCACTTTCATCTTCCAAGCCATCCTCAGAAATATTTCCATCTTCTAAAGCTGCCAGAAGTTGTTCTACGTCTTTGTCTGCCAATTTACGGGACATTCTGGATAAATAATCATAAAATTCATATGAATATAGTATGTATCTGTATACAAATAAGTCAAAAATAAAAAAATATATTATACCTACAGTAAAACTTTTTTAACCGATTTTGCATACTGATGTATTTCTACATCACAATTATACAGCTAATATTTACAAAAACTGTTACTGTATTTTTAAATAAAATAATGCAACGTGTTCTGCTTACCTCTATCCTCTCGTCAATCACTTTTATCGCGTAATAATACTATTTAGTATGCATTAAAATAAAATTTTAATTTGACCGCCAAAGTGCGTATTCGAAAATGCTGCGCCAAGCTGTCAAATTATGACAATTGAAAAAGTTAACTGCCATATTGTGACAGCTTGCGTTCAGAAACTAAGATAAATATTTTTAACACCTAATAAAAGCAAAAAATACTGTGTTTGAGTTACCGTTTAGAAATTATGTAAGGACAAATACACTGATGTATAAATACATCATCATGCATTTAAGGGTTAAATCCGTAATGAGCAGCTAGTCCTCTTAAAGGAGCAGCCCATTGCGTGTGGGTTTCGAAATTTAATTGTAGTTCGTCATCATCACATCGTTAGGTCGTAAAATGTTCCGTTAAAATTTTAACTATCCTGCTATATTTTTTTGTTGCCATGTCATCAGGTAGTAAGTACTAAGTTGCTTGCAAGCTGGTATGTGTTCTCTGAGAGTGCCTTATATGTCTGTTCATCCAGACTGTTCGCGATAAACCACTGCTCCAACCGACTTTTATAAGTCTTCCAATCTTGCCCGTGGTGGTCAAAATTGGATAAAACTCCAATACTTGAAGCCAGACCGAACATTTTTTTTGTATGCCGAATTTGTGGGTAAATCGTCGCCACTGATAGATGCGGAGCGGGCGCGTGCAAACCAAACTCGGGGTTATCTAAAACAAGCGGCGCATCGCACATATATAACAGATTAGCGGTCCGCCCCGGTATCTAAAAATAACTTTTTGTTTAGTTTAATCACCTACTAAACGAATTCAAAATATTTCCCCTCCCGTACGTTCCGTACTCCAGTGACGCATAAGGTGCTGCCTAGCTAGGCCGAGCTGGATGAGCGGCGACCACGCAACTTTTTGCTAATACTTACGTTTTTAAACTCGTGATATCTTTCGAATGGATATGCGTATTGAATAATTCAAAAAGTTATATAAAGGTATTAAAGCAGTCTTGAATATGAAGTAATTTATTTTGATAAGGATGAATACCAAGATACAAATATAGAGCCTTTTCTAGCGGTGGCATTTCAATTAAGTTTTTTAAATAAAAGAACACTTATATAACTATAATACTCAGACATATGCTGTCGCGACACTTTTTGTCCGTAATGATGTGTTCTGCAAAGTCGTCGTACATTATTTTATTCTATCATCAATAGTTTTCGTAGTCCACGCGATTTTAGATTAATTTTTTTACACTTGGTTTACATTATTCGAATTTTAGTAAAGATCCCTAATTTTTTTGAAAATATAATACAGCCTATGTCACCCGGGGATAGTGTAGCTTACCAACAGTGAAAGAATTTTTCAAATCGGTTCAGTAGTTTCGGAGCCTATTCAATGCAAACAAACAAACAATCAAATCTTTCCTCTTTATAATTTTTTATCTATAATATCAGTATAGATAAAAAATTGAATTTTAATTGAATTGATTGCCTTTGACCAATTCGTCTTATTTCCGTAGTCTCTACTCTAGTATTATTAATCGCCTTTGCTATGTCCAAACCAAGTTCCGTTCTTATCACCAAAGCAAAATATTTCACGAGCAAACTCATGCCTTTTTGATTACACGAACAATATACCTCGCCAAAAAAAAAACATAGATTTAGAAGTAAAACTGGAAGGAGTACTGCCCCTTGGGAGTGGAGCGGACTCTAAACGCCTGTTAGCACGCAGTACAGGGGCGAATTTAAGGGACGCGCTATTGTTTGGCTACAGAGACGAATCAGCCGTGAAATGGATATTGCTTATTCATGAATTTGATTATACTATTTTCGAATTTAGAAAACAAAAGTTTTTATCCTAGTATTATATTTAAATAACTTGAATGATTCCGGTATGCTATTCAGAATTTTTTAACGTCATTTTATTTGCGCTGCCGTGCCAATTAGAATACTACAAACTTTTTTCTCATTGCGAAGCTACCGAACGTGTAGACGTCCATCTATTGATAAGCACTGGTCGGCGACCAAATCTTCCTTTAAATAAAAATCCGATAAGTGTATAGAATTTGACATGCTGAATTTAGGTCTGCTTTTAGTTTCTTGCTATCGCGTATATATTTTTTATTTTTGCTTCTAACTCAATATTTTTTGTGCAATACTTTTTTCTTCTTATCAAGCTCCAAAATACCATCATGTCATTAGATTTCTATTCCGCAAATCTTTAAGCAATATCTCATGAATATGATGAAAGATTTTAGCAAGATATAGTACATAAACGATACAACGGAAAATGGTCAGAATTATTACTTGCAGATTTTGTTACTTGATTTGCCACGAAATTACAATACTGAAATTACTTCATCAATAATTTGACATACTTTTGAGAATTTTAAAGTTTTTCGGAAGAATTAAATCAATTATGGTCACTATAATTCAATATACGTTTTGTACGAAAAAAAACCGCTTAGTTTAAAACATCCATTACAAAGAAACTCTTAATACTATATTTATATACAGAATTGGCGAATATATAAAAAAAATCACAATAGGAGTGTTCTTTTTTTGCCGACAAGTGAAATGCGGTAACAATTTCACATATAGAAGTTTGCAACAGTAGTGATGAAGTCAACGCATTCTCAACCTTTAGGATAAGGTGCAATAGGGGGTTGGATAAAGGAAATGGGATAGAGAAGGGTCACATACGAGAGGAACAGGATAGAGGGGTCAGATAATAGGAATGGAGGGGGAAGTGGGCCATCAGAACTCTCACTCATCGTACCAAACACGATTAGCTCAAGTTTAAAGCGTTTCATGATGATATTCTGTAAGAGCGTGGTATCAAGACACAAGGACGAGCTGTAATCAAGATAATGATTCCAGCATACCACATCAAGATTTTTTCATTAACTTTTTATTTTGTAAAATTCAGGAAAATAATACTAGGAATGACAATCTTCCACCAAAACTGAAACTCAGAGACGCTTCTAAAACCTATGCTAATGTGTAAAATATGCTTTAAATTAAAATTGACCTGTAGGAAAATCTTAATTTAAAGCATATTTTAGACCAAGACGGGTAATATTTTCAAAAATTGCTAAGTTTCTTTCCCGTGTTTGGCTGATTTGATCTAAAAATGTCTATGAGCTGTGGCACTATCTAGTCATGTATAATTTAAAAGCTATTCAGAGATACGATTTAATTTTTCTTCCAAAGTAAAAGTTGCAAACAAAAATATGATTATTGGTATAAACATTTGCCTCCTTATTCATAATAATTATATGAAGTGTATAGACTCGTTAAAAACCATTTAAAAATAAATATTATTCTATGAAAATTCTATTAGATTTTTTTTTAATAAAAAAAGTATTTTCGAAGTAATGATAGTACGATAAGAAGTAGAAACAAACAATAATTATATTCATATTTTCATTTTTATGTATCGTGTATTGACAAGTTCTTATAATATTATGCAAATTGCTATGCAAATGTCTAAAAATAATATTGAAATGGGGAACATATTTTATATTGGTGTACGATCGTGTAATGCCGTTCGAATAAACAAACATTTAAGCCAATGTAATACCTATACGTTACTTTCACCAAGCTACTCATCGGTTCCATGGTGTAATGGTTAGCACTCTGGACTTTGAATCCAGCGATCCGAGTTCAAATCTCGGTGGAACCTGTCCTTTTTATATTATAAAAAAACTTCTATAACAAGTAATTTTAACAAAGGATAAACACTGTTCTCCAAGTCCCAGTCACTTGCTTTACAAAAATGTTGTTATCAGATATTGAACAAAAAGTAACTCACGTTGACTAAAATATAATTAAGAGTTAATTTCTAAAATGCAGTCTTAATAAATTCTATAATATTATATTGATTTTAGTTTTTTATAGATATTTATATGGATTTTTTTACCGTTTTGATATAAATAAATCGTGAAAAAGTATTACATTTTTAATTTTTTTTTCTTTTATTATTTCTAAGTTCGACTCTGGCCGGGTCAAAATCGCCGTTCATATTTAATTCAGCAACATCCACGTGCGTCTCGGACGCAATCAGTATTGTGAATAATTGATGGGCAAGCGTAGCCAGCGATGATTGTGCGCCCCGCGAGATTGCGAAGATTTTCCGAGTCCGGCCCTGATGGATTTATGCTGTCATTACAATTTGCTTTAATGAAAAAATAGATATTATTAGTCATTTATTTTTGTTTTTAAATTCAAGAATACTTATTACGTATGGTCGCCGGCAGACGCTGCGTGAGAAAAGTGGGGGACCGGGATATGGGATTGCCTGAAGATAAGATGATATATACATCACAGCATACTAGAATGCCAAAGGTAGGTAAGAGGAGATTAGCAGCATCAGAAGATACGATTACCTCACTCTTACCTTAGATGGCATTAGGAGCAATTAATTCACATATACTTACATTTATAAACTTTGGAGTACAATGAAATATATTTAAGTTCATAAGATAATCTATCCTCGGCCAAATTGTAGATATTTACTAGATGTCAAAAACGGATTTCTTTGTGGTAACATCGAAACTCAGGATTAATTAAACGGACATAAACTAACTATTGTTTTTTGTTAATAACGTAAACTATACAGCATTGTCTAAAATACAATTTTCTTCTTTTTTTACGGTGTCAAAACTGAACACATCCAGAAACATGTTTAAATACACTCGCACTCGGCATAAAAACTTATTATTATATACGAAAAATACGATACAACAAAAAAAATCATATAAAATATTATTAAACACTTAATAAATAATCTTATGAATGAAAGTGAAATGAAATGAAAAAAGTATCTTAGTCTTATTTTTAATCATAATCATCAACACAGCAAGAACTTCACCTTCAAGTTCCCACCAAAATGTCTATTCTATCGCTTCAAGAAGTAGAAAGAATATTCTAGACCAATTAAGTACTAAATGTTATTACCTATATATAAAATACTAGCTGTGCCCGCGGTTTCACCCGCGTGGTGATGGAAAATCGTTATATTTTGGATAATTCACACTATATCTTTATAAATTATAGCCTATGAGTTCTTCTGATGTGTAAGCTATATTATTGGAAAGTTTCATCAAAATCCATTCAGTAGTTTTTCCGTAAAAAACATACATTCATATATCTATACATCTATACATCCATTCTTACAAACTTTCGCGTTTATAATATTTATATGGAGAAGAGATAGAGATAAATATTTTTTTATTGCACGAGTTAAGTAGACAGGCCGATTTCCCATTTGATGGAAAGCGGTAGCCTATGGACATTTGTAACACCAAAGAGGCTACAAATGTGCTGCCGCTTGCTAAAGGGAGACTGGAACCTGACCACTAATGCCGGAACACAACTCAAGGTTGTTATGGCGGCATACTCTAGACGAGGGGTGGTAGACATCCAGATGTGCAACGGCTGTGGGTTGTTTGCACGGATGCATCCTGGCTGCACGGATGACAACCAACTTAATCTTTGTATTGTCATAATTGATTGATACATAGCTACAAAGAACCAATACTGATTTTTAGCATATCTTCTTATGTTTCGGAACTAGCAAATATATGCAAGCAACCCAAAAACTAGAAGTATTCGAGTCGACTAAGCGACAGTTTTAAAGTATTCGCCCACCCTAACTCGATTTTGATGCCTCTAACTCTCACCGTCTTTATGTAAATATAACCAACTTATATTTGCAGTTCGGAAACTTTCTATGTATTGCTTTGAATAGCGAATAACTTTAGTGTAAGGCATGATAGAATTATACCTGGTTGACAATTCCAGTACAACGAGTAGATTAGTTCTATTTTGGTCTCTAAATGTCACTAGTATCGATTCATCGTAATTTAAAGTAAGTCATTTAACATTTGAAAATAAAATTATTAAAAAGTTTTGACCGATTTGGTTTAAAAATATGTTTTAAATAATGAAACTTCAAAAAGCGATAAAAGAATGTTCTGTGGCACAATTTTTAAAATTACGGGAAATAGCACAGTCCAAGTTGACATACACTTACAAATGTCGAACTTAAAAACAATGTATCCTTTTTAACACAAGTTTGACATTTACAATTGTCAATTAACTTAAGGCCATTTACATGGCGAGAGTTTCTTGCCTTGAACATACGATTGTCGAAACTGTTTACTATTGCAACACTGGAGCGACACAACAGTGGAGCCACCTATCGACTTCTTACAACCCCTTCGCTTTTTACATGTCTTACATTGTACAGTGCTCTCTCGTAATAAATCACATTTAATATCAAACAGCAAGTGCGTGTCATTGGAACCTTCTTACAACAAAAGCCTACAGAAACCAAGACAAAAAATATGATCATGCAAAGTAAACATACGATGTCGTACGTGGAAGGGCGATAATCGCTTGATCATTGAATATTGACATCTCTGTGTAAACAAAATACAAAATATCGTGCTCATCACTGAGCTCGAAAGACAAGACTCGCATTCAAATACGTTCAAATTGATTCGTACGAGACTCGCATTTATTTACCAGTTCTAGTTTAGACAAGTCGAGAAATCGTGGGCAAATATCTTAATGGTGATAAATACCTCGCGATCATCGTATGATATACTCGTAGGCGAGTTTTTTTTTGTTGAATATATATATGTCAATGCGATAGGTGATACTCTTTAGACAAAAAGTATGTACAGACAAAAATCGAAATTAAGCAAATTGCATGGCAAGAAACAAGTTAGTCAACGGCAAATGTAACTTTGTATTTATATCCAAGACGCCTTGCACCGTGACAGGTATTAAAATATGTACGACTGTAGTGTTTGCAAATTGATTTTTTAGGCGCTTCATATGTGTTTATTAAATTATTATTTAATGTAATAATGCTTACATAGTAACAAACAGCTCGTTGCATTTACGGCCGGTTCCTATATCTTAATATTCCTTCAGTTGCCCTACCATCGGTTTTCGATTTGTCATCGGTTGATGACATTAGTTGCTGCTATATATATGGAGCTCATGTCAAATTTTAACCGACAGTAAGGCAAAGGAACGGTCCGTAAAATATAGGAATTTCAATAACTAGACTGTTTAAAGTGTTTAAGATACTTTTATTTTGAAACAAGGGTACGAATTGAATATCTAAATACCTCGGAAATAAGTTTAAACACATTATATTAATAAAAATATCTATGGGTTTGAACCCAGTAAGAGTCTCTTATGATATATATCTCAGACATTGATGTTTGAGACATATATCATGAGAGTCTTATGGTTTTATTATTCATACTGAGTTAGAGTTGAGAACCTTAAAGAAGGCTACAAACTTACTCTAACTCAATATGAATAAGACCGTTATAATTTATATCTGAAATGTATTGTGTATTAGATAGCATTATGCATTTTAATAGTGACTTGCAAATTGACATTAGTCGTTATATACATAAACTAGCCGTACCCGCGACGTCGTCCGCGTGGAATTTGTTTTTAAAACCCCCTGATTTTGAAACATTCTTCATTGGTGCTCCGCTCCTATTGATCTCAACATGATGATATATAGCCCATAGCCTTCCTCGATAAATGGGCTATCTAACACTGAAATAATTTTTCAAATCAGACCAGTAATTCTTGAGATTAGCGCGTTCAATCAAACAAACAAACAAACTCTTCAGCTTTATATATTAGTATAAGATAGAACCACGCTTAATGTACATTTATATCATGACATCACCATAATGGGAATTCAAATTTTACTTCCTTACAATAAGGTAGAATTTACAAAATTACGCTACAACGCTGAACCTCTGCTGAGAGGAAACGAAAGTTATTTGAATGGAATATGAATTTCTATCCATAATCTTATATTGCAATGTAAGGAATTGATACCTATTAAATTTAAATAATATTTTGAACTTTCTCTCATTGTAATAAGGTTTATTTTTCTCTGGACCTATGTAAAAAGGATGTGACATAAGTAGTGCTGTTACACAATATAGCCTGAGCTTTTCAATGACTTCGTATTGTCCGTATTCCGGAACAAAAATTAATCTACAAACTTTCGATAAAATTGATTGCGAGCATACTTTGTAGTGCCTCATGTATTTTAAAAAAAAAATCTTTTATTTTGGCTAAATATTACTTCAAGCGTCTATTACCAACTGGACATTGTCCTTAGCATATGAGATTATTTCCGAAACGTTATTGGAAATTCAATTCAAATTGGAAGAATAATATAATTGTAATTCGTTGACGAGAATAATATATGTACTTACTTATTTTCCGTCATTTTTATTTATGTAATTATTTTCTTTTAAGTGTATAGAATTTATATTTGTCAGCAAGAGTTAGTAACTTTCTGTATTAATAAACCGTCGAAGTGTGCACTAAATAGTTTATAATTTGAATCTGTGCAAATTTTAAGAATGTTTCTCTTCAGCACACGAAATAAACCAGAAAACAATACTAAATGTTGTGATAGCGTGGTAATAGCGAGGTCTACTCGATAAGGGAATATTTGTGATTAATATACACACATGTATCTATACGTAATACTGCAATAATATTTGTTAGACGGTTTGAATATTGTGACAAACACCCATCACATATTTATTTCCAAACAAAGAAGCAAGAAGCAAAAAGTTTGTTATCGACATAATAATATTCAAGCCAAAAAGCTCGAGTGTCACATCACTATGTGTGACACTAGTGCGGCGGCGACACGCCCCAATTTGAATTTTGATCGAAGTTACGTTGCGGGACGGTAAGTGATATGCGAAATGAAATTGCCTTCGACTGCGGATTACTAACGCCTTCAATACGTATTGACTTTGTTTCGGTACACATCTGTTGACGTTCGCTTGTACAGTTCAATATTCCTGCTAATGTTTGTTCAACATTCAATTCGATAAAAATGTAGGTACTTTTGACCATGGGATGTTTATCAACCCAAAAATGGAATTGAATTCGCTAAATACGGATTCAATGTTTTCGCGATCGACGCTTATAGGAAAGTAGGAAGTGGTTGTTAGTGTTTTGTTCTGATATTGGTAAAAAAGTAACAATATATTGGGTTGGGGAAAAAGTTTCTTCGCATTTTATATAAAAATTCAAAAGCTTTTTTTATAAAGTTTATTTACATTTGACTAAAGAATGTAGGTGCCATTTTGTTGGATAACTTTTTGCCATCTTGTAGGTAGGGACGTGATCCCATTGCTATAAAAATTTTGGGGCTTCTGATCAAAAAACTGCGACAAGTGGTTTTGGCAGTCCTCTCGTGATGTTAACCTGACACTGCCTAAGGAATTCTGCAGAGACCGAAACAGGTGAAAATCTGAAGGTGCAAGGTCAGGACAAACTCCCAGCCAAACTCTCGTAATTTTTGCTGAGTGGCTAAAGATGTGTGAGGTCTAGCGTTATCATGGTGAAAAACCACACCCCTTCTGTTGATTAATTCCGGCCGCATTCTCTGAACTTTTTGCTTTAATCTCATCAGTTGTTCGCAGGACAGTTCAGAATCGATGGTCCTGCCTGGCGGTAACAGCTCATAATGAATAATGCTCTTCCAATTCCACCATACATACAGCATCACCTTGTTGCGAGTTAACCCGGGTTTCGCCACAGTCTGTGAAGCCTGACCGGCCTTTGACCACGATCTTTTTCGCACGTTCTTGTCGTACGTGATCCACTTTTCATCACCAGTTATCAGCTTCTTCAAAAATGGTTCGGTTTCATTACGCCGTAATAAAGAATCACAAATGAGTACACGGTTCATTAGGTTTCTTTCAGTGAGCTCATGAGGCACCCAAATATTGAGCTTTTTTGTGTACCCAGCTTTTTCAAATGCGCCAAAACCGTTTTGTGGTTAATTCCTAGTTCTCCAGCTACATCGTAACTACTAATATGCCGATCTTGCTCTACTTTTTCAAAAATGGCATCAATTTTGTCCGTAACAGGGCGACCAGAGCGACGTGCATCTTTGATATCAAAATTTCCGGATATAAACGCTTAAACCAAATTTGCGCTACTCTCACAGATACTGCATTAGGTCCATAAACATCACAAATTTTTTTCGCGGCTTGTGTTGCATTTTTACCTTTTTTTGTAGTAAAGTTTTAAAAAGTATCTTGTGTTGCATTTATACCTTTTTACAAGTTCATATAGTAAAATTTTAAAATGTGTCGAATTTCTTCATTATATTCACTCATTTTAACAATAAGAACAACAAATGAAAATCACACATTTTCCTAATTTGAATTTGGAATTGTCTTCTTTAAAATTAAAACTTTTTAATGATACCAAAACCAGCCAGATACAAATGGTATAGCCAAAGAGATCTTATTACAAGTTCATAACATACTATATGCGAAAAGACTTTTTCCCCAACCTATTACTTACTTACTACTGATCGAAATTCGACCATAACAATTGATTTAAATTATAAGTTTAAACATTACTAAGATTCTGTTGTCAAAAACTATATACTTCTATAATCACAGATTTCGCCAAGGCTACACTGTTAATTTGACTTTAATCTATACATACATATAATAAAATTGCAGAGGTTGAATTTCTGTACAATGAAAAAAATGCTAAATACTAATTTAGATTTTTTTCAAATTATTTGTTCATCTGTTTGTTTGTCTGGTTGTACCGGATTATCTCCGAAACGACTGGACCGATTTAAATGAAATTTTGTATGGTGGAATCTTATATCCTTGGTCAACATATAGGATACTTTTGATCCCGAAAAATTAAAGAGTTCCCGTGGGATAGTTAAAAAAACTTTTCACGCGAACGAAGTCGCGGACAGAAGCTAGTAATAAATAAAAGAATATATATGCGTGTGTGTGTCAAATACATGGTAGTGTGTGTAATGTTTTTTTTATTGATTTAACGTATTTGTTAGGCATATTTAAAAAAAAAAATTAGCATTCTGCACTCCTACTCTATATAAACTATAAGTGTGCGAAATTTTATACTCCTCCATACACGCAATTTTCGTAAAAAGGGGTACAATGTTTTTGCTTCACGTATTAATATATAGATTTTCCGTTCTGTTATTTGAAACTTCTTGGGTTCATATACCTTAAAGTAACAATACCTCAAGCCAATATCAGACGGTATATT
Organism: Dendrolimus houi; assembly: GCA_039645545.1. Taxonomy (NCBI): domain Eukaryota; kingdom Metazoa; phylum Arthropoda; class Insecta; order Lepidoptera; family Lasiocampidae; genus Dendrolimus; species Dendrolimus houi. Next base: position 22,277,912 of record CM077126.1, on the reverse strand, counting down.
TCAGTCTTTCAATTTGAATGAATCAACCAAAGTGATCTATATAAACATAAACTTGAATCATTCACGGCGCACCTGATGCAAAAACAAATAATCATTGATGGTGATACAAATTGTAAAGTTTACTTTGGAATTACGGCACTCTGCCTGTTTTATATTTATATATTATATTCTTAGAAAAGAAGTTCTGAGTCTCAATTATAGTAACAAAGACCTTTATAGCACCCCCAATCCGACCACCACGATTTGATTTACCCAAGTACCCGGTCACGTCTGCAGATACCTAACTTATATCAATTTAATAGCACCAATTGAAATTCAAAAGGCACAACGAAGAATCAATTACAGACGGCAGTACCGCTGCTGTTCTCATTATGAACCTGGTAACCGTTTCAACTTTCTGAAAGGGAATTAATGAAACATTTCTACCTTTTTATTTATACAATGTAAATAAATAAATAGAGTACAATGTAATTCAAAAAAATATGCATTAATTAATCCGTATTCAACACTAATAAATAAATGTAAAAGAGATCGTGTACGTTTGTTTACTGCTTCTTCACAGCCCTAAGATTGAAATCTATAATTTTATAAAATTCTAAACATGCCGTGACTGTACATTGTAGCTATTAAAAATAAAACAACTGGAATAGACTATATAAACGATGGAGAACACTATGCATTTTTTTAATTTCTTGTCTTTTTGTTCTGAATTTACGTAAACACTACTGGGCCGATTTCAAAGCGGTTTTCGCTGTAATATCAGCCCATAAATATCCCACTGCTGGGCTCGGGCCACCCATTATAGGGGGAACGGACAGTATACCCGCCACGCTTGTCCAAGGCAGCTTGGCAGGTTTGACACATCGGCTATCTCGATGTGCAGGTTGCATCACGATGTTTTCCTTCACCGTTGTTAGCACGTGGTAATTGTTACAATATGCACATTAGATCAGAAAACTGACTAAGCGATGCATGCGTTCCGGCCAGGATCGAATCCGCGCCCTTTGCGTTTGGGACGTGTGCGCTTGCCATTACGCTACCACGACTTCGGTTTTCGCTGGTCGACAGCTAATTCTTAGACTTAAACTCTGCACTATTTTTTATCCTCAGAACCCCGCGGAATTTCTTCTGGGTATGATTTAAAAAGGCCAGATTAAATAAAATTCGAATCCCAATGTGATTTTTTACTCTTATAAATTATATAGTTATTGGTGAATTTGAATAAATAATTAATGCCTTTATTTATATAAATGAAATTTGATAGGAAGATGTACTCTATGGTGTTGGTTTTTACAATGTATAAGGTCGTATGGAGTTTCGTTAGTTAGATGACCGTAAATCAGATCAGATGACAGAAAAACCATGACGTTGTGCTTCAATGAATTTTTTATTGAAGACAAGTCGATTCCCCTCCGTAAGTCCCCATCTCCGGGTAAAGATGGTTCTGATGCAAACTAAGACAATCATCATCCTCAGGCAATTGCAATCCATTGCTAGACGTGGACATCTATCCCACAGGTTTATGCCTCATATACCGGTTCTTTTTGAGCGAAGCCACTATAAAAGCACTAAGGCGGTGGTCTGTTACATACGCCATAACCTGCGGTGCTGTACGCAACCGATGAACACCTATTAAGGCTTCTGTTGTCGTAAAAGGTCGAAGGTGTAGTATTTACTGAACAGTAATTTACCAAAAAATATCCTAAATTTTCACGATATTTATTTATTTATTTAATTTCTTTGGGAAACATACAATAATTAATATTCTTGAATATAAAACACAAAATTAATACACATATCAATCAAGTTTCCACTAAAAAATAAATTATATAAAAAAAATAAAAATTGGCTCAAATAGTTAATTACAAAAAAATAATACAATTATACGAAAATTACATAAAATGTCTATTTAATTTACACTAGGTTAGGTTAGGTCAATATTGAACAAAATCGAAAAAAAGTCTCAATAATTACTAATAAAATAGAGATAAAAAATGGAAAGTATGAAGAAAAAATTGTCATTATTCAAAAAATCAAAAATTTTAAGTAATTGGATCATTCTAAATTACAACATTTTCTAATTTGGGTTTTAAATTGATATAAATCACCTATGAAAAGATCAATACTAGTAAATAGTGCATTGTATTGCTGACAAGTGCGGTATAAAAACATGACATGTTTTTTGTATAGTTAGTTTTTATAGGTGGTACTGAAAATAGGGATTTATCACGTGAGCTCAAAGGAGGACACATATGAAACGTAACGTTGTTTTTTTCGTAATTTTCTATATTTGTTTTTAGTTTAGAAAAAAATCACCACATCACTTCCAAATTATTGAAATGAAACTATTCTGTAACTACTCCTTCAATTTCATCATAAAAGGATACAGAAATATCTACATCTGTATAAAAAAGACAAATAGTTTGGTTTCTATATTTTTTTAATACTCGTTTATTTTATTCACAATAAAATAATAATGAATCTGAAAAACGAATGCGTATATGTAATCCCCGCTGTCACCCTAAAAATCAGTACAGAAAAATCCTCAAGGACGTTGGCGTTGTTACAAGCCTTAATAAAATGCACTATTTCAGACACCTGACGTGACGCACATACGCTTTGCCGGCGTCCAAAGATTATAATTATAACATATCCGCAGTTATTTCTCGTGTTACTGATGTTAATTTGTTAATGTTTCGTATTATTTATTGTCTTCACCGCCACTGTTGACTTAATATTTTCCTTAATTTAGAGGGTTGCCTGGAAGAGATCGCTTTAAGCGATAAGGCCGCCCTTTGTTCAACATTTACTGTACCTAGTTTTAAGAACTTAGTTTGAATTTTTGGTGAACAATAAAGTGTTTTCATTCATTCATTCATTCATTAATTAACAAATGTGTCTAACCATACCGAGTGCATGAGAAAAACTGACGCACTTTTAGACGTTTCCAGATTGAACACCTATATAATGGCAATATGCCGAAAATGGCGTCCAACGTACGACCGATATTAGACGCTGCTTGCAGCATCTGTGATGGATCTAATAATGCAATTCTAACCTGTGTAATTGATTACAATAAACAGTTTCATTTCTCATTACAACGCCTGTCTATATTGTAAAAGCAATTTTTTACTTCTAAGGAAAATGAAATTAATCCCTTACCAGGTTTCGAGTTTCGATAGCAACGCATTCAAATAACGCCCCCTTGCACCCCTGTGCTGATAGAATTGTACAAGAATGTGCGTGTGATAGAATGCCAGTTAATATGTACGTGTTTTGTCTTATTCGGGAGGTGGGGGCTTGAGAAGTTCATTCGCGATTTTAAAGACATCGAACGAAATTTAGAGCATCCTGAAAGAAGAATGTCAGGAACCATCACCCAGTAAATAATGGAACTGTGAAAACGCCTATTGTTGACTAGAGGGTACCACCAGCCAATTTTTTTTAAAGTGGAGCCTAGTAGACCCCGGCCGGCGACTTCTCCTAACTTAGTCAGGGAATATTGAGATCATAGTGTAATTATTTCATTCTTGATTTATTTTACATATTTTATTTATTACTAATTATAAGCTGACCATAACGTCTAGGACGAGAACTATTTTTTGTGCCTTCTGGCAATATTCTATTTTATCTGTAGTCAAGATCAGTGAAATATAAACAAAGCTAATTTAGCCGTGTTATTCTTATTATAACGTTGATCCGAGTCTAAAATCCGCCAACAAATAACTAAATACGTATGTAACAAAACCCGTTTCACGTGAGTAGTGATTTTAATGTTTACCAAGGATGTTTATTAGAATTTGAAGCAAAAATCATTTCGTTGTAATTCGACGATATTTACCAAAGAACAGCCGACACATGATAGGTTTATAATGGTTAGTTTAGCTTCTTTTAATCAAATAATTGTTCTGTTAACTGTCACAAGGTGTTAAAGCTCTTGCTCACAAAATTATAATAATTATTATTAAAGTAAACATCATAGGCTATGTTGACAAAATGCGTACGTCGTAACTAAAGCAACTTGATTGGACGATGTTTGATGTCGCACTAAAAATTACTAGTAAGTATCGAAATTATTTTTGCCCTTAATATTGGAGTTGCTAGAGCTTAGATAAATTTGCGAAAGTGGCGCCCTTATTATTTTCTACTTTATTTTGCCACTCTGTATATAATTTACTCTTCAGGTGATTAGAGCCCCGGTGTCTACCTCGGACAACGGATCAATATGGCGATCTAGCGAGGAAACGTAGCCAGCCTTCTGGGCACCTTACCCATAGAAGAGGGTGATCTAGGCTCAATATTCTACTTATAACCTTGAGGGACTATGTAGAATACAATGTAAATAATTTAAGTTTTCTTTTATTGTATTGTTTATAAAGTCATTGTAAAATTATATAATTTCTGTTTATTTTTGTACATTATTGTTCTCACTAGCCAGTTTAAATTTTAGTATTCGAAAAGTAATTGTATAACATGTTACTTCTGTATTTAAAAAAGGGCCTGAGATATACAAATAAAATTTAAAAAAAAATGTTAGCTAGGTTTACTGCTGGAGAGTTTCTTCCGGCTTCTTCTTACACAGCAATAGCACAATGCTTTAAGCAATAAGGCCGCCCATTGTACCGCTATACTATACTTATAGTCTTAATAAAATATGTACAATACTATGTACAATAAAGAGTACTATTGTTGTTGTTGTAGGAATTACTTACTTTCAAAAAATATTCACCGGCAGAACTGGGGGTATCTGTACAATCTAGGCTTTCTCAAAGTTAGCTACGTTTAGTATTTTCTAAGTTTTTGCGACTATTAAATATAATCAAAACTACGTTTTAAGGGTTTTAAGCGCGGCAATTTATGTGATTATTATTTCGAAGATTCGGCTACTTTTCAGTAGCCGGGATCACTAAAAAGTGGTCGAAACGTCGAAATAAAAAACATAAGTTTGATTATTATTCAAATTCTTCTAGTTATAAATGTTGACTATCAAAGTTACGAATTAACTCCTTACCCTATGATTAAAACCAAACACATACATGTCACTGGCACTAGGTGAGTCATTTTAAAGTATTCTTCCACTTTTTCAAAAGAACAACCTTTTTAATATTGTTTAGGTTCGCTTTCCCGCTCCGCAGCCATTTGTGCTAATTTTCAATAATTTAACCGCCATGTTTGTGTGTGATAAAAAAGACTCATTAGTACCGCTGTGTGCAACCAATTAATCCTGGACGACAGCTGCTATACGTCTCCAGGCTTGCCGAATTGGGAGAGTTGCAGTTTCGGGAGATTAAGGTTAGTGGCGTGATTTTCCTTCCCATATGATCAAACGGATGCAATGATTGATCTGATGGTCCTGCTGTCCACTGTTCTTGAGTTATATCGAAGGCCTCACCAGTCCAGGAAGTAGGGCAATTAATATACAACCGCCGCTACGTGGTGTGCATTGAGGGAGGTAGGGAAGGACCTCAAAATTTACTCTTGGCACCACCAGCACCTGTAGTGTTATTCACGAAGGGGAAAGTTCCCGTGTCCAACCAGGAAGCTCCCGATCGGCACAATTTGCAATCCAACAGAACGTGAAACGAACATATTCAAGAACGTGAATAGCGTTTTACGTTCCGTTGGATTGTAAATTGATTCATATGGGAGCTTCCTATTCCGACACGGAAACTTTCCTGGCGTTTATGAATAACTCTATTGATGTCAGATGGAAATGCACTCTAAGATGGAGCACGCTTACTTAGAGATGTTCACGTGAGACTTGAAGACACCTAAATTGTACATTTCAGGAAAAATAGAAGCCTGTAAAGAGTTCCAGTCATCAGTGATACCTGTTATAAAAGTGGAAGCATAGCGCTTCATCTGCTTGGTTGTTATTTCCACCGTATATTGTGTATCGAATACCTAACGGCAGTGTACTTTAATCTTAAAACGGAGTACTTGGAAACAAATATACCAATAACTGTTCTATCACTTAATATTTTATTCGTCGATCGTAAATATTACCAAGGTTTACTTTGTCGTATTTACGACGATATACGTAAAAGTCAATACCGTCGTCTTTACTCCAGTAATCACATTTCATGAGCGCATTAAGCTGGCGTCGTAAGAGTATTGGGTTTTTATAAGATAATCTTGTTTGTCGATTCAATAAAGTTACTATTTTCCATTTTTACTCAAATACAGCGGTTTATAACCTACCTTATGCCCTGCTACACCTGGGATAATGGCAATGTTACTGACTGTGTCACGCAAATGTAGCCAAGGATTTAATGCGTTATGGTAAAACATAGTCCCTTTCCGCGTCTGTCTGTCTTGGATTTTAAGCGGTTTTCACCATCAAGATAACTTTTCCAGGAAAGTTTATATAATAATATATATTAAGGTGGCGCATAAAACTCGTATTTTTTTAGTCTCGAGTGAAAAAAATGTTGTTTTTGAGGTTTTAATAACTCGCTCCAAAGGACAGCTCAAATTTTATTTAAGAGGTGGCTCCATATGTGACCGATTTTCAAATTGTTTCTTTAACTCCCGAGATGGTTTCATAGTTACCAAGTTGGATTTGTGGATTGCAAGGAAATCAAGAGCAACCCTTGTTGAAGAGCATAAAATATACACCGAAGAGTGAGAAGGCAAATTTGTATACGCGTGCCAATTGTACAATTTCTACATGTGCTTAATATATTATTTCTAATGCTATCGAAACATTTGCGCAACTAACAAATAATATTTTTTTATAAAAACAAAACCGACTACACAATAAAAACCAAAAAATAAATATTTAACCGATTTCTTTTTACATCTTGTCACGTATTACGAATACACTCGATATTTTGACATAAATATATAATAGATAATGTACCTAATAACTGCCACTGTGTATTTAATTAACCAAATAAAATTAAACTAAAAATAAACTATATATACAAACTAAAATATGAGAACTATACAAACGAACAGATAGGGCAAAAGGGCTAAACTAACTTAAAAATAAGATTAAATACGAAAATAAACTAAGTAATAAATGGTAAGACGATCCTATAAATAAACCTAACTTAGAAAAAAAACGTATACCAAAGCCCGTCCAGCCCCACCAGACCACTGTCGCTGGGCATTGTACCTAGAAGGCTGGCAGCACTACCTCGCTGGACACAAAGGCTAATCCTTTGAGCGAGGTAAGCTCCAGCCTACCGGTCTCTTGTTGTATCGACCAGACGTTTTTTAATATTTTTAAATAATTTGTGGGCACTTGGCACCCATTGGCCCAGTCTTCTTTTACGTCTTGAAGAGAAACTTACGAAAATTGTTCACCAACTTCTTCGTAACACAATATCTCTGTCAATTGTAAACCTATTTTCAAATTGTTTTCTTTACTCGTAAATGTTTACCCCCGAGGTAGCCCCATGGTCAACAAGCCAGGGTCTGATGGATGGAATGGATCCCAGGGCTATCGAGCAAAAAAAAAACAATATTTTGTAAATTTGTTGTTGTTCTTTTATGTTTTGCTTGGCACCAACTTCAAGCTGTAGAAAGAAGTTCGTCAAATATTTATTTTTTTAGTTTTAGTGTATAGTCGTTTCAGTTTTTGTTAAAATAATATTAATATTTCCAAAAAAGTTACTTAAATAATATTTTTTGTATGTTAGATTTATTTATTTTTCAAAACCGATTTTCGATTGATTACGCATGTTCGTTATGTATAGCACTATACTAATGGCCGGTTCCTATATCTTACTATTCATTCACTTGCCATGCCATCGGTCGAATGGTGAATTTGATATTACCTATAAATGAGATAATGTCATGTCAAATTTTTACCGAGAGTAAAGTTGTGAGCATTTGGGCAGGCATACAGGAATACAGGAATAGGCCATAAGTGGGCGTTATAACCTGACCATAACGTCTAGAAAGAGAACTGTTTTTTTTCCATCTGACAATATTCTATTTTATCTGAATTCAAAGTCAATGAATCACAAACAAAGCGAATATATCCATGTTATTTTAATTTTAACGTTGATTCAAGTCTAAAATCCGCTAAAAAATAACTAAATACGTATATAACAATACCCGTTTCACATGAGCAGTGATTTTTATAATTTACCAAGGATGTCTAGTCTATTTGAGGTAAAAATCTTTTCGTTTTAATTCGACGATATTTACCAAAAAACAACCAACAGGCTTGTAATGGTTAGTTTAGCTTCTTTTAATCAAATAATTGTTCTGTCAACTATCAGAAGATGTTAAAGCTCTTCCCAGTATAGTATAGTCATTATTATTAAAATATAATGACTATACTATATATTGACAAAATGCGTACGTGGTAACTAAAGCAACTCGATACTTACACGATGTTTGATGTTGTTACTAAAACTCTCCAGTAAGTATCGAAATTACTTTTGACCTAATATTGGAGTTGCTAGAGCTTACACAAATTTGCGAAAGTGGTGCCCCTATTATTTTCTACTTTTTTTCACCCTATACACGAATTATATAAGCGGAAACGATCGCCAATTCATGAGTTCGTATGTATGCTTACTCACATGTCTATCATATATCTAGTCCATATTTGAAGTATACAGAATCAAGGTGAACAGAACCAGAAAAGTTATGCAAAAGGCTTTGATGGTCAACCGAATATATGACGGGAAGGGTACACTTTTTACGACACCTGCCACCCTTCCATATTATATTTCATGTATTTTATGTTGCACTTAAAGTAGTAAACGTGGACAAAATAAAATTGTATCAAGTCTTACTTAAAAAAAGCATGGATAATAAATTAGTATAAATATAACGTGAAATGTATATACTTACATTGATTTTAGATATAATGTTATCCGTACTGTATAAATAAATGGTGTATCAATAGAATAGCTTCAAAATTGTAGTAGTATATCTGTAAAAATGTAATAGAAAATCTATAAGTGTATATTCGGAAGTATAAATTTAAAAAGGAATAAAATACCGTCTGCTTTGTAACCATGGTGAAGGAGCGGCGATTGTTATTAAAAAGAAGCCTAAAAATAATTTCACCTATTTGTTATAATAAAAAGTCGATATGAAGTTATAAGTAACCAGCCTGTGGCCAGCGAAAATTCATTCGCGTTGCCGTCTTATTTGTTTACGAATTACAACGGTGGTACCGAAAATCGTAACTGAGGCGCCATCTTTTTATATTCATCTATCGCACGGAAACGATGTCATTTACCGCCATAAAAAGTATTCTAAGTTTTCTCCAATTATAAAATACAGTTCTTATTTAAAAAACCGTCATAAAACTTATGTGGATGTATTTAGGTGCTTTAGGGCTCTGCAAGTCATTCCATCATAGAAATCCTCCACCGCTTTCAAAATAAATCTTTGATGACACTAAGCTGTGCACCATGGTACACAAAGAACACAGAAGTACACGATTACCTTAAAATGCCTACAGCGAAGGAGGAAATATAAAAGTCAGTTGGGATCTATAAACAGAGGCTCGAGCGCCATAAAAATTATAGTAGCACAACTCATTGAAACCAAACACTATGTGTACCGTTTGAAAAGGACACAATTTGCAACTCTTTAAGACGAGAAATATGAGTTGACACATGTGTATAGGCTGTGCCAATCTCAAAACGATACTGGAAGTATCACAAGTTTGATTTAAATTCTGGCTGATGGTAGATAGAAACGAAAAAAATATTAAACCGAGATACAATCTAGATCTGTGTCGAGTTTCATATAAAACCGTTTAGTGTATTTCATGTGATAGTCTAACAGATAGACAAACAAAAATTCTAAAAAATGTAATTTGGAATCTACTCGTCGGAATTAATAATCGGCAGACAAACCCACATATTATAATATTCCAGAACTAAGCAAGTTACGCTTGTGTTATGGGTGATATACAACAAACCACGGGCGATTCCAGACACCCAGACCATAGTGAATAACAGAAAGTTTGTTTCCGAAATTTACCATGCCGGGAATCGAACCCGGAGCCTCTGCGTTCCAACGAATTCGGCCGACTATGACTTAGCCCGCTCAACCACAGAAGCCGCCGAAGGAATTAGCCCCCAGATTACTTCTTTTTTAAAAATCGAGTATAAAGATTCAACCCCTATTCAGATTTATTACACCTATATTGTCTTTCAGGAGTAAACTTAATTTTCTTGTTTAATATTAATTAAATATTTAAAATAATCATTCCTTGAAATAAATTAAACACTAAAAATAAACTATGTACCTACATAAATTTTGATTAAATTATTACTGATAGTGAATTCATCGTACAAAGTTATTTTCAAGTAAGCCATTATTCATACTTACACTGCAACACAAACACGTCGCAGCAGTCGACTTGTATGGAATCAATCATTCAGATCCCGATGTTTAGCTATCCCACTTTATATTCATCCAAAGTGTTATATATCATATTTTGAGTAAGGTTATGCATAATACAAATTTGTGGATTCCATGTTTCGTATGTCGTGAAAAATGATACCTTTGAATTATGAAGAGGGGTCAAATAAGTGTCAATAAAATAGGAAGATATTCTTGTAATGTATCAATAACTCATACCAAAGATGTCTATTTACGTATCCGTATGTATGTATGCATTTTATTTTTTCACATCATGCAGGCAAAAAAGTAGACGGCACACCAGTGGCGGATTTACTAATAAGCTGAGCAGGCTGGAGCTGAAGTCTAAGGCGGCTGATTTTGGAGGGGCGGGAAATTTGAGGCCAAATTTGCTTTATATTGTTACGCGTATGCGGGACTCGAATTAAAATGCCATTAGAATTATTATACAGTTTATTAGAACTATACAAACACGTATAACGCAGATACAAATATAACCGAACACGAAAAATCGAAACGTAATGCAGAAGGTCGTAATTCAATAAAACGCGCAAAGTCCGTCAATATTAGATTCCCGAATGTACACACGTCACGCCTAGATCGTATTTGTCGCTCAACTGGCCTCATCTCTCAATCAGACCATCGTTTTATACTGCACAAATGCAAATGTGCCCGCCTGGCAACGTCGACATAATTTCCTAGAATTAGCTTGTACTGAATAATCCGCAACACCTGGCTAATGATGCAGCCTGCAAGCGACTGTAGACGAGTACGATAGATCAATAGGCTGTTCTACACAATAACTAAAAACGTATGCCAATAAATAAGTAAACAAAAGAAGACGATCATAAAAGTATTATAATTAGTTCAAATGCCGTCAGGTAATAAAATGTGCTTTTACAGATTTGAAGTGAAATTTGTTTTTGTCGGAGCCTTAGTTGTAACAATATTATGTCTTATAGTTCTTACACAATCTTCAAATGACGGAAAAAGGAGGTTTAATAAGGCTATAATAGTACACAAATAATAAAGTTACAATGTCATTGACAAAAAATGTATATAATTAATATGAGTATGAACTAAGGTATCGATTTGTGGAGGTCCATACGGGTTATCACCTTTTTTTGAAGAAAATATATCATTTTTGTTTTTAAGGTGTAAAAACATGAACTTATCCTATATCCTTTTCAATCCTTTTAATCTCCCATATTTAAAGGAACTTTTTAGTTTACTGTATCAATCTCATTCCTGTAATTTGCGCTGAAATGAAAATCTTCTGCTAACGATACCTAAACACACTTCGTCCTTCGTAGAAAATTCTTTTTCCGTACAGGCTGTTCGCCTGTGGAACTCCCTCCCTTGAAAATCAGGCAAGCTACATCATTTCTACATTCAAACACTTGATCACTGACCATTATATGTCAATTTAATAAAATTTGTTGCATTACATAAAATTATATTATTGTTCGCATTTAGGTATATGTAATTTATATTATTATAATCTATTTAATTATATATATGTAGTTTTTTTTTTGTATTTTCTTTAATTATTTTTAATCACGATTGAATTAGTTTTAATTTAGTTAAACCACCAAATTTATTCAATTTTTCTTTTAATGTCTCCTTGGACCCCGGATTGCCTGGAAGAGATAATTATGGGATGAGGCCGCCTATTGTTCTAATGAAAATGTATTCAAATTAAATTGTCTAGGCTTAAGTTATGGTAATCAATAAAGAGTTTTCATTAATTCATTTAACTTTTAGGAAATGTCGTGGAAAAAGTACGTACTGAATTTAATAAAAAAATAGTTTTTTAGGGCAACCAACAATTCCACCACTAAGAAATTAAATAAAAATATGAACTATTGGTAAATATTGCTTGTGGTGCAACCAGCGATGTTGCCCACAACTATAATAAAAAAAAGAAATAAATCTGTCCGTCAGTCACTTATTACTCAGAGAATTACGATTTGATTTTATAAGATTTGGTATATAGTCGTCAATAGATGTGAAATTCACTACAATACTTGACTAATATCTGTTAGTGATGAGCAACAGGTACATCCATTGACAAGTCTACAATTTTCTTCAATTGTAATTAATTATTTTATATTTTATTTATTTATTGTCATTAATTATTTTATATTTTATTTATATATTTATTACATAGAGATAGGTGGTAGGGCACTTGCACGTTTAGATGGCTACCATCCTGAAATAGTGTATGCCAGCATAATTTATTTCGGCTACAATGCCTATCTTCCAGTCCCGCGTTCGTGGCTGGCAGCACATTAGCAGAACCTCTGGTGTCGCAAATGTCCATAGGCAACTGGTTGGCAACACCAACATTGAATTAAGAACAAAATGTTTTGTTTATTCTTTGTTCTTTAGCAGTCTTAGGAATAAATGGTCGCCTTTTCACTTTTTTACGAATTTTATTTATTAAACCCAATAATCATCACGATAATCGAGCACCCACTGTCCATTGCATTCGGAAAGATACTATCCATACAGTTTTTCACACCACTTTCCATCAGTGGTTTATAAGCCTATCTGCTGTACTCCATAAATAGACAAATTAACAAATCATTTTCCGACTGTAGCCAAAACATTTTATTTATAGTGGTAATTATTTTTATAAGCCCCTTCCAAAAGCAGCATAGCAAACAATTACATTTAAAGCTTAATGCTATTGCAGTCGTTATTGGGTGTAAATAGAAAACTATCGCAGCGCCTAACCATTAATGTACAGAGCTGAAGTTAAGAAGAATAATTGAGTACTCGATGACTTCAACAAGAGACTGGAATGGTGGGTTCGCATGCAACGTGATTTAACCTTGTTTATACCAATTACATTTCCTTAATAGTTTTAATAATAGAAATAAAAACAATGTTTGTAATTCGACATGAAAATTTTTCAAGAATTCATGGAAATGTTAGGTGCAATAAGATCTTCAATTCTTCAATTAAAACTTTTATAAGATAATTGTTTAAAATAAAATCGGATAGGGGGCGTGATAGTAGGTACTCGAACTATGAAGGGTTCCGTAGTGATGAAAAATGTCCCTTTTTCATCTGGCTATGGAATCATAAGAAATTTTTTTATAAAAAATACTAACTACTCAACGGACCAATTTTCATTGATACTATGTTTGGGGTTGTCTGGAAGAGATCGCTTTTTAGCGATAAGACCGCCCTTTGTACACAACTAGATATAATTTTAGTCTTTAAGTTCATTTTTGTATTGAATGAATGAATGAATGAATGAATGAATGAAAACACTTTATTGTTCACCAAAAATTAAAACTAAGTTCTTAAAACTAGGTACAGTAAATGTTGAACAAAGGGCGGCCTTATCGCTTAAAGCGATCTCTTCCAGGCAACCCTTTAAATTAAGGAAAATATTAAGTCAACAGTGGCGGTGAAGACAATAAATAATACGAAACATTCTAAGAATAAATGAAAAATAATGAATAATATACTTTATATACTATATAAAAACACAATATATCATACTGTATATAAAATCAGCAGCATGTTTTAAACTTGTGAGGACCAAAGATATTTAGTAACCATCAGTTTAAAAGACAATATGGATTTAACTTGTCTGATTTTGAGTGGCAGTGAGTTCCATAAACGGACAGCCTGTACCGTGAAAGAGTTATCAACGAAGGAAGAAGTGTGTACAGGTGTCATTAAGGAGAGATTATTACTAGAGCGCAAATAACGGGAATGAGAAAGATATAGGAAATCAAAACGTTCCTTTAAATACGGAGGGGTACGAGGATCAAAAAGGATATTGTACAAAAGAGAGAGTAAGTGAACATTCCGGCGAAGGAGAATAGGTAACCATTTAAGCTTCTTGCGATATTCGGAAACATGGTCATATTTGTGCAACCCAAATATGAACCGTATACAGACATTTTGAAGTCGTTCGAGTTTGTTAAGTTGTTCTTGTGTTAAGTCGATATAACTGGCATCAGCATAATCAAGTATGGGTAGTAACAGAGATTGAGCAAGCATTACTTTAGTAGCAGTAGGGAGGAAATTTTTAAGTCTTCTAAGCGAAGCTGCCGATGCAAAGATTCTTCGGCTGAGATTGGTCAAGTGAGGCCTCCAAGACAGCTCTCTGTCAATAACAATCCCAAGATTTTTTACAGTTTCACTGATATCAACTACCACTATTGGTATTGGTGTATAATAAAGTGTTATCTATCTATCTATCTATCTATCTATGTTTGAAGCTTAGCTTTTTTTAGTATTTTACATGTCATTTTTTTAAAAATAGAGGAGGCGGGGAGACACTTTTCAGTTTTTGATTTTGATGATTTCCCAGATGTTAAGATTTGAAAATTTTTAAAGAATATCATGCTATTTAAAGATCAGACTAAAGATACCGCGCAGGGTAAAGTAGGTACACAGAAAAATATTCAATCGAAGTAACGATACATAACGATTAGCGATTGTCCCTAATGTTTCGCTACTTTACTATATTTACATAATTATATAGCACTACAATATATATATATATAGAGGTTTAATTTCCTGTCAAATTCATACACGTAGAATCAATAAATCTGAGAAAAAAAGACATGATATATGAAAATACACAAGCCGACGAACAGGAAGAAAACATAAGGCTTCCGTTCTTCCTAAAAAGGCTTCAGAACCCTAAATAATAATCATAATAATTTATTCGATGACTTTTGTAACTTCAGAGAGAGATTGTGAAAGTAGTTGTACGATATTTATTGTTTTTAACGAATAATTTATGCATTTGTGTTTTATTCCTAACAATTTCAGGCAAAGGAATTAACTCCATACAGCTTTGTCTGACGTATTACAGTTGACAGTGACACTTAAATCTTGTGTATTGCCATTTTAGAAAAATAAAACACCAGATATCGATAACGAAATTATCGATTAACCAACTAACTGAATAAAAAAGTATTAAGAAACAGAATATTACGCAGATGTACCGATATTTTGACCCGTAATATATATCTAGATACTTATTAATATAATGGTTTAAAGAATCAGGCAACAATACTTTTGAATTTAATAATATGGTAAACTAGTATGGATTGTTAAAACATTCAACATTATTTTTCTTCGGTTAGCGAGGTTTTTAAAATATGGTAGGTACTACTTAAAAAAAATATATATATAAGTAAAAATTCATTTTTTTGATTATAAGTTTTGTCTTTGTATACGTTGAGGCCGAAAACCGCCAGTCGCCTTTGTGTAGCAATATTGAATAGCAATGGTAGCCTATGTTGGCAAGAAACAACAAATCAATGACAAGTGGCGTAAAGCAAGAAAACTAAACTACTCTCCCGTTAGCTTTAAATCTTCATTAGATCCCGCTAAATGAGTCTGGACACGCAGACTGGTGATATTATATATTATTCATTGGATTGCTTAAAAGTAGGTACAACACTGAAAGAAGTTTAATCAGTAAGAAGGTATATATACATACATATTTATAATTATCACAGTTAAACTTATTTCACTCTTCCTGATTAAAGTTAGAAAAATTAAAGATAGTAAATAAATTACTCAGTTAAAATATTGTTGACGTTAGCTTCTCGCCAACAATTAACTCGTGGTAGACCCATGCTGAAATCACTTCTATAGCACGTTCCATTAGTAGTAGCTCACAACGACCACTTTCACGACCGCGATTTTTCCTGTTCCACTTGCTTGCCGGAGTTACAATCGTAAACCCAAGTGGAACGGTTATTCTACCCACCTCTTGACATGGGTCGTTGTGAGCGTTGTGTGATCGAAAATGATGACGTCATTGATGACGTCTTCGCCACGACCACAACGACCGCGGTCGCCTTGTGAAACGGCTAACGGAGCATTTTGGGCGTTGTGAGCTACTAATGGAAAGTGCTGCTAAACATTTGACAGTCGAGTTAACTGAGGCACTTTTTATCATTACACAAAAGGTCACAGCCTCCTTGATTTACCTGCTCTTTTATATGAATACTATTTAAAACTTTATTGTAATATGTGTCAAATACGCAATTGTTATTTTTTTATTTTGAATAGTTTCGCGTTTGACCGACATTGCGTCTGCCGTCAGGTGGAAATACAGTCTAAGGCGGAGCACGCTTACTTAAAAGATACCTGTTCACGCAAGACTTGAAGACACCTAGATTGTATGTTTCAGGAAAAACAGACGGCGATAAAGAGGTCCACTCTTCAGCGATACGTATGATAAAAGTAGAAGCATAGCGTTTCGTCCGCTTTGTTGGTATTTCCACCAACGTATAACCATAGGTGGCGTAAGCTCGTACGTTTGCTTGTTCGATGGTAACTTTAAATTAATTCAAATTCAAAAGTTTTTATTCAAAATAAGTTCCACTAGAGAAGACTTTTTGAAGGTCATACATACAATTTAAAATTTAATTTCACTTCCTATTCTATGTACACCGCTTCGCGAGAGAAGAAGCGGATCGAAACTCCCCAGGAACACGTCTAGCTAAAAGTTGTTTTTCTTTATATTTCTTATTCTATTTATATCTCAAGTTATTTTTTTTATTAGTTTTATACTATTAAAAAGATTAAAATTAAATTTGTTGACCTTTTATGGAATGTCAGACCGTAGTAGTAATGTCGATCCAAGCCTGGCAGCAATTTACACACAGCCGATAGCAAATTGCTTACCTGAATGTGGTAGTTTATTTACATTGCAGTTTGCAGTCATACGTAATAGTCCATCTAGACGTATTGACTGTCTATGGTTACCATTATGCAAACAACCATTAAACCTTATAGGCAATAACCTAACCGTTCACGTTTACGACTAGAGCCTATGACTTTCGACTTATAACTTTATAATATTCGATACGATGTGCCTGCTACTCTCTTTTCTTTTACCTCCTTCCAGTTATTTGGGGTCGGCACAATTAGGTCTTTTCCTTCCATATTCCTCTATTCTGGCATACGTCCTCTGTCCCATCACAAATCATCATATCATCCTTCACACAATCCATCCATATTTACATTTATACCTACTAATCTTCCAGTTTTCAGTTCCAGTCCTTTGGGATGGCTCAGCCAAATACCAGCTCGAGACACTCGAGTCCATAGAGAAAGGAGTTAGGAAGCTGAGAGGCAAGAACCGACTATTCGACAAGAGCCTAAATCATCGACGCAAAGTCACTAGTTTGTCGGTATTCTATAGGATACACTTCGGGGAGTGTGCCACGGAATTGCACAAATGAATTCCTCCCTCACTATTTTACCAGCGGACAAACAGACTTATGAGCTCACGCCACCGATATATGGTGGAAATTATTGAATATAGGTATTCTTTCTCATGTTTCTGTGATTACGATATATTATAGTCGGGGATCCACCGTCCATTTTTGCTATTGATTACTATCAAGCTAATTTTCCGTGAGTGGCTTCATTTTGATGAGACTCCCAACTCTTTCTATTACAAATATTTTCGATTGTGGTAGCTAACAGGGGTAGCAGAGATGAAATGTGTCTATTTGATGATACTCAAAAATGTATTACTAACTGGGTGTTTTTTTTTTGTTAAATCTAAAGATAATTAACTGAATTATTCGAAAAATATTTGTCCTACAAAATGTATGATTTGATCAGAGTCCCCCACCTCCTTCCAACATGTATCGATAACTAGGTCATCAAAAATGATAACTAACCTGCTGATTTTTTTTCTGTTGCTTAGTTCATCTATATACCTATATAAAAACAAAGTCGTGTTAGTTACAACCATTTATAACTCAAGAACAGCTGGACCAATTTTTATGATTTTTGTGTTTTTAGAATTGTCTTCGTCCGAAATAGGATAATAAGTATTAAAATCTGATATTTATCAATAAAAAAATCATTGAAAAAGCATCAGTCTAGCCATTCATTATGATCTTTCCCGGCCAATTTTGGCAATGGTAACTGCATTTAAACTCATTTTCATATGTCTGATTTCGGTAAATTATTTTTGTGTGTTCAAGTGGGTTCCGGGGTGGTTTAGATTCAACTTTGAACCAGTTAGACGGTGCTGCAGTCGGGTTCCAGGATTTAGGTGAAATTATTTTTGTGTATGTTCAAGTAGATCCCGGGATGCTTTAGATTCACGATTGGACCCGGTAGGTGGAGGCGTTGAGCACCTCTTCAACGGTGGGACCAATTTAGATACTTTTTGTGTTTTTTTTTTCAAATAGATTCGAGAATGGTTTAGATTAATAAATGATGCCGGTTGATGGTGCTGCAATCAGTTTCTAGATTTTTATTTTTTTAAGGACAAGACAACGTCTGCCGGGTACAGTCAGTATTTGTATAATTTAAACTGCACAGCCAAACTTAACTCTTCAAGTTTCCGCCCGAACATGTTAGTCGGATTACTTCAAGTTTATGGGTCGTATCGTAAGATGCAAAAAGTCTTTCAGACGTAACCGTTCGATAATTATCGGTTTATCGCTGAAAGTGTACCCGCGGGCGTCGTTGGTCCACCACGCTCAACGACATGGTAAAGGGGCGTGGGGCGATGGAAATTCACTAAACTCAAGTTTTATTTGTCGCAGATCGAGAGGTATAGACGGCCATTAAGAGAATTGCTTTCGATTCGTCTAAAATTGTGTAGCAATGCGGCATTTCTAGTTACTAATGGGAGGCTTTGGTTGTTAGTTATTTCTACTTGACACTTTTGGTCTTGTAACTATTATGGTAATAATAGTACCCTTGTAAAAAGATGCGTTTCAACGCACGCCATTTCACAATTTAACCATTTCACGTCGATGAATTATAATCTACCGAAAAATATTGCGTTAAATTGTAAACAGTATGTTACAGTTCACAATATTTCGACAATTTACAATCTCACGAGATGGATTATAATCTAACATACATACAAGTAAATTTTTCAAGTGGACCAGCAGGGGTAAATCCTGAACTACATACGTAATAGCGAAAAATACTCGAAGGCGTTTCGAGACCAAATTGTGATGAAAACTAAAGTGATATCAATAAATTAAAAAAAATTATTACTTTAGTGAGGAATTGAATCAGCTGATTTGGGAAAAAAACATGCTGTATTATGACTCCAATCACTAATCCATAGTGTAGCAGGTATTTTTCTCTAATTCGTATAGTCTGGAATATGACCCAGAAGGCGCACTTGAAACATTCAGTCTGTATGTATGTTGCAACATTTGTTTCCAATGGCTAATGGATCTATGATTCATGAACCATGAATTATGCCAAGTAGTAGTCTGTCCAGAAGAAAGAAAAAAGTCATGTAGATGTTATATATTTGCCACACAGTTGTGTAGTAAAGCTATTGATAATGACATTTGTTATAAGTGATACCACCTACTATTGTAATAATTACGGGTAGTTGTGATTTCTAATCGGCTAGAAAAGCGAGCGGGCATTGCGACGAAATGTTGCAACGTTAAACCCACCAATCACGCCTTCTCATTACAGACACAAAGTAGCCACACAAGACTAGCTTAGGAGTGTTGCTGGAGAGTTTCTTCCGCCGCTTTTTCTCTACCAGCTATAACACGTTGCTAAGCGGTAGTAAAAATAGACTAGGTTCGGCATTTGCATCATTTCAGCCTGTTGGCTTAGCTCATTCAGCCTTTTACGTCTTAATCCGATAGAGTCATTCCCCCCGCAGCAGTCGAGCCGAGGTCGAACCTCTCGGTAGGTGCCTCCTCGAGCGCGCTGCTTCCAGGCTGACCGCCTTCGCTCCCACGGAGTCAGGAAGCCCACCAAGCGCGGTATCGCTGCAACAGTCATCTGCGGCTATTTAGCTGAACACTGCAAAAAAAAGAAATATCATTCTCACTACGACTTTGATCGGATGCACATGTCATAGTAGCGGTCTACAGTAGCTAATTATTGTGCCAGAATCATAACTTCTAATTAATTGTAATTAAGCTCGATATTCTTCGTCCTAATTCAAATAAAACAGTTCTCAAAGTTCTACGTATTACATTATATACATAAATCCCGCACTATATGAAAAATCTATTAATATAATTAAGGATGGTCCCAATTCAAGAATTGAAAAATGATTTTTTCAGTTTATATTATTGTGAGAAAAGTAACGTAACCCTAAAAATAATAAAATTCCATCATCTATTTGCACTTACACACATTTACTTTGTAGTTGTCACATGAACTTAGGGCACAATACAAAATTTTGAAATAACAAACATTACAACGTCCGAATATTCTACACTAACATTTCAATCAAATATCACGCTACATTTGCCAAACAACCAAATATTTGATCAAACCTTCCCTAAATGGCTCTCATACAAATGATAATCTTGTTATTAACAGCTCACAATGAACTCTGCCAAATAATAATTCGCTTCTTAAACTATGCACATTTGTTATGAAATGTAACTTACATTTCAATTCTAAAAGGAGGTAACTCCAATCGTACTATTATTGGAACATTAATCTTATAGTGTAAACAATAAAATTGAAAATAGAATTACAGTAAAAGAGAATTTCAAAAAAGAGCAATCCAAATTGCAATATCACTACAATCCTCTATATACGCGATTAGAAATTCAACTTTCGATATTACCTCATAAAGTTTAGAATCGAACGAATATTTTAAAACAAAGTATCATAGGGTAACACAAAAGCGTAGGCCTATTTGTGTCGGTTTCACACTTACAACAATAGTGTCATGATTCGTGATCCGGGATAATCCCGGCACAAATCCCGGGATTAGATCGTGTTGCGGCAAACAAATGGATCCGGCTAACGAGTGGTGGAACAAGTGTTCCCCGGGTTTGCACGTCACTCACGGATGTGGTTACAAATTAGATTTTTTAACAACTGTTATGTTGGCCTTCCATAGTCTGTTATTTTATCCATAGACTATCGTCTTAAATGATTGCTATGGATACTAACTTATAGATGTGAAAGTAAGCCACTTAAGCAAATATTCGTGTGTGTACGTTTGTTTCATTCTTTAATACTGTTACGTGCGAGCGGGATACGCACTTAGGATTGAAAGAAAACACCAGTTTTTAACTAACGCTTTTATTGACTTACACAGCCGTGCGTGATTCCACTCTGCAGGGTTGCCCCTACACACACAACGAAAGACGCACTGTACTGACGATAAGATGTCTCACTCACAATACCGTCGCCGATATTGCGTAGACACACCTGCTGCTGCAGTGTTCACCACAGAATTTGACGCGCGTAGCTCGCCTCTGGACCTTCTTTTAAACTACGCGAAATTCCTCCTTCACTAAACTGTCCACTACACTTTTCACTAAATTCACCACTAACTCGTCACTGTCTTCTATTAAACTCTTCTTCCAACTCTTTCGTATCGCACTTGTCGCTTCACTGTCTTGAACTGAACTCAACACTAAAACTGCCTCGTAGGCGCGCCTTAAGCTGTTTATATACCCGAAAGAAACTTCTGAAATCCATAATTTGTTATTCTTTTATTTACTATCTGTCTCTTTCTAAACATCTATCTATCTCTGTCTTTTTCTTCCCGAACTTTCTATTTCAGAACTTTCGTTCACCGTCTATCCCTTTCTGAAATATATCCGTCCTTGTCTTTTGTTTCCAGAATTTTCTAGCTTTTTCTAGAAGTTCTTAAACTAACTAGATGGTTGCACCATCATTCGCCACAATACTTTGAGAATGAACCGAACATTAGATTTTAAAAACAATAAAATACATAAATTTTATATGTATACAATCTAGAAAACGCAAAGGAAGTTGACTTCCTTAATGTAGATAATTGTGTACTGATAACGATGATGAACTTAGATACTGTTAACTAAAAATATGGAGAGCTGTGGTAGATATACAAAATTAAATCTAAGTTTATGCGAGAATAGCTGCGTTAAAAACTCTACTTCTGTGTATATAAGCATATTATAACCGTGGAATAGTCACAAAAGCAAAATTAATTATATACAAAAATATTTCGTTGTATACAAAGATACGGGGGCAAAACGAAAATATGCAATTTATGTTTAAGCCTAACCGTTAGAAAGACACTTGTTTAAATTTTATTTTTAAGACTGGTGTGCATAGACTTTTAAACGATGGTTAAAATGAAATAATCACTAAAACTAAAGAGCCCAAAAAAATTATTATAAAAATACATATTCATTATAATTTAGCCATTTACAAAATATATCTAATTCAGAATGTTCAAAGTGTTAAGATGGTGTTAATTAATTTTAGACAAATTCGTCTCAGCATACCACAACAATAGGATTAATATATAATGTTATGTGTCTTGCTTACTTTGAGATATTTTTATATAGACACGTGTCAACGTAGTCTATTTTGGCAGCAACTTGCTTAAGTAAGGTAATTGCCCGATGCCGGTACTATACGCCATTTCAAAAAGTAAATTTATTTCGAGTTTGCAGATTCGATGCTATATTTATTGACCATATAAATAGATACTATTTACACAATATATTGTTTTTTTAATGTAGTAAAAAATATTTATTCTTTAGCTTTTTACTATTGTTTTATAAGGACCAAAATTAATATACCAATTTGGCCTTTCCAATATAACATAAAATATATTATCTTTTTCGAGGAGTGCGATGACTTTGACGTTCTTCTTTCTCTTTATTCAAGTATCTTATAAACATTTATTAAAGCAACAATGTAGACGATGACGCATCTATACATAGAACATCGTCGTGTTTAACCTGATCCTTTTTAATCTTAGTGGTCTCAGCCTTAAATCCTTCAGAGAAGCGTGATACTGTTGTAATAATTCTGTTTACGAATATCTACATTCCTTGTATTCACCTGAAGATGATACTATAGCCTAATTCATCCTCAATTACAGTGCAGTAATATTCTCACTATAGTTAGGGGTCATCCATTGTTGTATGTATATATATATTTCAGCATTATATTGTTACAACCGACAAAGACAAATTCACACCTGCATACCATAAAAGCACACTTTATTACCTTTCCGTATTTGGACTTCTTTTGTTTACTTTGTGTTTAATTTTTTAATTGGAAAGCAGCCAGCCAGGTGTGTCGAACTGATTCTAAGAAATTCGGTATACACCGGCGGGCAGCCATATTGTATCGGTGCATTATAAAACAATGGCCTAATTGAGAGATCGGCAGTCTAGCGATAACCACATGTGAAGTAAGACGTGTGTACCAGATTCGGTAATCTATTTAGCGACAGACTTTGCGCGTTTTATGGAATTACGATCTCACGCATTACGTTTGGACTGGTTGTGTTCAGTTATATTTGTACCTATGTTATATGTGTTTGTATAGTTTTAATAAATTCTATAATAATTCCAACGGCATTTTAATTCGAGTCTCGCAACTCGTAACAATATAATAAAATAAAATTTAGTCTGTGCTTTAATAATAGAAGGCGAAACTGTCGTTTGAAAAGGCCATGAAACCTTACACCTGTCTATATCTACACATCTATGGATTACAGCCATTACAATTCACAAAAACTCAACGCCTCCCCTTAACTCACCTCGCGTGTCCAAGATGAAGTAGCTCGTGTCTTGTGTTAGTAATTTCGATCATACTACGTGACAGTTCACAACATGCCACCAGAAAAAGATTCGTATCCACATCATTTGAAATGGATGTTCCTAAAAGGGCCCATTCTCAGTCCTGCATTGCAGTCCGCGTAGCAGTCCACCGCGTCCTGCAACACCGAGTAGAATGCCTCTGAGTCTTGCAAGCTCCGCCCGACATAGGACTGTACCGCGGGATCATGTATAGGCCCCCTTAGTCATAATTCCATCACGACTTCAAAACACTACATATTTGTTTATTAATTTGTACTTAATAATTCTGAATTATTACTATAAAAAAGTAGACTGTTTATAATAAAGAAAAAACTAGTAAAGGGCTTGCCTGAATTGAAGTTAACATCTTTCTTCGAACAAAATCAAAACAGACCTCACTTAGGAACACATTAACAAAAGTCTACCCATGTCAAGAACAAACGTTCCTTTTCACACAAAAAATACTGTTTACATCATTAGACAGATTTTCCATTCGCTTGAAACCGCTAACGATTTACAGTTGAGACTTCTATCTCTCTCTGACTTATAACAGACAGGTTGCCATCTCGTTCGCACTCTAGTGTGAAATCAGTCCGACAAATTAAATCCCGCTTCAGATTATTACATAGCTCAGTGACTGTTCATAAATAACCCGTAGGGAGGAAAATGTACTGAGCTTACGTTTTTGGAGTTGAAGTTTGAATTTAGAATGATTGAATTGCATTATTGTTGAATTACCCGCTGGTCTTCTCCAGTAAAAAATAAGGCAGTTGGACAGCCACGTCAATTTGGCTACTTTTTATCGTCGTACAAAATTCCGTTATAAGGTGTGTTACATTTATTTATTTAGTTGCATAGTTGTTCTTGTCATGTTTCTTTTTAAGGTTAATAATTAATTGTATTATATACCCTCTTATTTGTAAACGATACAATCGGTCATTTCCTTAATTGAATAATAATGTTGTATTTTTATTTATTCTGTGATTAGCGCCTGTTTTGTATAGAGTAGTTCTCTATAATTTACCATAAATTTTTGTAACACTATTTATCTATAATATGATGTGGTAATGGTGTAGATTATAATTCAAAATCTCTCAATTCTATATAGACGGTATTCACTACATTTTATTTTCATGTTGGCAGATGCGATAGATTTTTACTGTGTTCGATTTATTTTAGTACGTGTAAAACTAAATATAATATTTTATATACTATCTTATGTAAATTATTATCAAAAATTTCCAAACAATAATGTATTAAATTCTTGTCATTCATAACCCTTTTAATGAAAATAGTTCATCAACGACTTCAATTTGCTGTCGGTTGCAACAATTTGCTAAGTTTCATATACTGTAAAATTGTTGGAGGGACGGCGAGGTGTTCTAAAAATGTGTGTGTAGAGTCAGTGTAGTGTATGAATTGTATTATTAAAACAGTAAAGTTTTCTGATTATAAGTATAGTGACCAGTTACTGTTCTTTTATTACCATAAACCCTTCCGAGTTGTTGCAAGTATTACAGTTGGTGATATCTTTAACGAGTCAAAGAGGATATTGATTATAGTTCAAATAGTAATAAAAAATATTTTATCACTCAAGCGGCGCAAATATATACCCCTCTGTATGTTTGTGCCCTTTGCTGTTAAAACATTTGGACCAATGAGTCCTGAGACCATCAGCCACTACAAAGAGCTATCAACTCCTAATCAGAGGGCTAGTTCTTGCCTCTAACAACGGATCAGTATAGCGATTCAGCGAGGTAACATAGAAAGCCTTCTGGATACCTTCTTACACAATGACTTCTATGACCTAGTCTGAGTGTTCTACTTGTAGTCATAAACGTTTATATGTAAAATACAATATGGTATTAATTTTTTTGTGAAATTAATGTAGACATGCTGCATCACGTTCACATGGAATTTATTGATAATGATACACATTTAAAAAAAATAACTATTAGTATTTATATTATGAAACAATAACAAGCACCACTAAAATTTAGAAAGTTTCTATATTATAGATAATTAATATAGTACGTAATGTTCTGAAACTTATGATTTTGAAAAAATTAGATCTTTCCTGGCCAAAGCAAAAAGTAATAATAAAACACATGAAAAGTTCAATAATTAAATAAATAAAATATAAAATAAATAACGGAACCTAAATGTGTACCAACTATATTTTCCCCAAAATTATCCAAAAGTATTATATCCTTACAGCTTAATAACAGCTATCAACCAACTGCAAGATAAATAAGGGTGTACATTATACATATAACTAAAGAATGAAAAATAAATCTAGCACACATAATAGCGTACCCCTGCAGAGGTCTTGAGAAATCAGAACGATCTTTTAGTAAACTTTTATTTAAATCAATAGTTGTTGAGACACGAGTTTCTAATGTAGTAAAAAGTATCGTTCTTTCTCTCTCTAAATTTGAGAAAGATATTTATAAAAAAATGTTAGGTGATAATTTTGATAACACTTCAAAAGATAATTGATTTAAACTAGATATGCTTCGTAGTTTTTGAAGGTAGATTAAAAACGGTGAACTAAGTAACGATAAAGAATTGGAATATACGCAGTAAACAAAAAAGGTTCGCTTTCAATATTTTGATTAATAGGTATAGAACCCGTAAAATCTGAATCTAGCTATCCCAACGGCCAATGCTTATACACAGACAGAGGCCGTAACCATTTAAACACATGCTATATTTTCTTCAAAAAATGATAGCAACCCTAGATGCAACAAACGCTCGCCTTTCTTAAAAAAAAAAACATATTCTGAAGAGAGATCAGTTATCATCTGTTCGCCGTTAGTCGTAAGAGTTCGGTCCTAGAAAATTCTTTATTGACGCTATAATCTAGGAAGAATTATTCAATGATAACCCGTAATTCACTCTACAATCACAGCTGGCGCCACTAATCCATTCTTGTTACTGTAGAAAATAACAATTAAAACTTTCAATCAATCTATGAGGCTACAACATTTTGTAATGCCAAAAGCAGAAATAAAGATAAAAGAATTTAATTGTCAAAAAAGTTTCATAAAATTAAGTGACCTTTTTATTGATTATCTATTTATTTACTATTAATGGCCGATTGCATAGCGATCGCCTTTAAATAAAAATTAGTTAATCATAGTAAACTGCCAAAATACGTTTTACATAAAACGTATCAACAGTTCTTTAAAGATATTTAGCGGCAAATTTTGCGTTGTGCAAGACGCTAATTGTATTCAAGGGTGTTAAATGCGTTTTGTGTTTCTTAAATAAATTTAAGCAACCTTATGCAAGCGGCCCTTAATGCTTTTTGTTAGATCATCGAGTATATTCAAGTATATCAAAGTTAGAAATTTAAATAACAAAATGTGGAACATTTTACAATAAAATAAATAAATATGTTTGCAGGTCCGACGCACGACTGGGGTTTACTTTTAAGTACGATTGTCCTTGAAGAGGCATTGATGAATAATATTTTAGATCTTATTTCATTACTTTAAAGTTCGAAATTGTATAAGATAAAACCTAACGCTTTTATGTTAACGCTGTATTAATTCACTCCTTATAAAAGTTCCATAGCGGGGTCTTATGAAAAAATAGATTCTTAAACGTAAGGATTACGAGTGAAATTCCATTAAAATATGTCAATTGCTTTAACTGTGTATTCCGGGATAGGTTCCATCATTCAAAATTTGAATTCAGAACAACAACTCTTGCGTCCGAATTTCGGATAGTGCTGGACCCGACCCCGACGGATTCGGAGCGTGCATTCCTGAACGACGCGACGACTACTCTCCCAGTTATATTATGTCCGTGATTTATGGCATTGAATTCTCGAATTCTCGTCGGTAATTAGTGCGTGCCTTCCGCTCAACCCGAATGTACCGAGGGCTGGTTGCACAATGCTTATATCATACTTTACGATTAGTAGAGACTGTAACAATGCTTGTTTAAACTAATTGCCTTTACTTTGGTTGGAACTCCACAATAATAATTCAGGTAGGCGAACAAATATTGCATTATGTTTAGTGTCGAACTCCTTTCTCTTGCTAAACCTGGGATAATGTTAATTTTAGTGACTATATCTTATAGTGTTAAAAATAACGCGTTAACAACTAGCTACATTAGTATATATGAGTTATCTGCCAATGTTTAACGTCATTAATCTATGCCGCATTTCAAATAACGCATTAAACCCTTGACTACATCTACATGACAAAGTCACTAACATTATTCCAGGTGAAATAAACACAGGCAAAGGTGGAATAGACATTAGAAAGAGGCCATTATGGCTAAAGACCGCAAAATATGACTTAAGTTAGCAACTAATGGCCGTTCCTATATTTCACCGACCGTTGATTTGCCATATTATCGTTTAAAATTTGACAAAGCTCCATACGTATAATTCCAGATTTCTACTTATGGTAAGGCAACTGAATGATTAGTAAGATATAGGAATCAACCATCTGTAAAATTGTTAGAACAATAATACGACATACTATGCGATACTAGAAAAACAATCGAAATATAAATATTTGTTTTAAACCAGTAAATTGACGGTAAGTAATATTGCTAATTAACATTTAAAAAAATATTTACTAATCGGGCAATCATTAAATATTGTTGCATTATTTAAAATTAATTAGATGTATGTTATATATTCATCATTGGTCAGATTGATTTTTAGTTCATTTGCCATTTTGCAACAAAAAGTATCAACTAAAATATTTTTGACTTCCATTGACAAATAAACTTTTTAAACCAACCGATTAAATAAATAATTAAAACTTAACCAACGACGAATCGTGCAACCGGCCCCGGAGCCGCGGATTACCGGAGATTGAGTTTAATCGGACTCCCGGGAGCGTCCCATTAATAACGGGACTCCGTTAATTGAACCCGCTGGATGCCGCCCGCTATATTTCAAATATAGAACGCAATCGATAAAATATCGTTTAAAATGGTTAACTAATGGATTAATATCGCACTAAAGTCTATTTCTAATAGGACAATATGGCTGACACATCCATAAAACGTAACTTGTCGCGTTATCGTAAACTTTCCTACTAAATAAATATTAATTTTACTTATATAAAATATATTTCCTGCGGCTACGACCCCTGGGCTAAAGTATGTCGCCATAACAACCTTGAGTTGTGTTCCGGCATTAGTGACCAGGTTCCAGTCTCCCTTAAGAGAGCAGCAGCGCATTTGTAGTACCTTTGGTGTTGCAAATGTCCAAAGCAATGGTAACCGTTTTTCATCAAGTGGGCCATCTGCCTGTCTGTTGCACTCCTGCAATAAAATAAAATACTTAGACTCACGTTGTTTATTTTTCTCTATAATTATACTTAATTTCTCCCATACCGTCCTATTTGAAATAGAGTGTAGTTGCGATGTACATTATTAGACAAGAGTTACTAAATTATGACGTCAATTGCGAATATTTCGAATTCTTATCACAAAGATCTCATTTTCTTTTTTTTTGTTTCGAAGTGAATCCATTTGCAGACACCACGCTGCTCGGGGACATGACAGTGAGGTAGTGTGGGGGTCACCTGCTGCTACCCACTAAACACCCCAGTGTTCTATCGTCATATGTCAGGACCACGGGAAAAAGTCATAACCGACACCGCAGCTCTGGCTGACGCGGGCTCACCTCCAACTGCGGGAGCGCCTGTCCTTAGGCCATAACTATCTCTTTTACTGGCATACAAATATCATCAGTTTCTAAAACATTTTTATTTCGTAGAAATAAGGTGTAATGGGAATAAAAGTCATCGAAATTCTTACCAGTATAAGTATTTTATGAATTACTAGGATATGCCCGCGATTTCATCCATGCTTGACTTGAGATTCCCACGGGGTTACCGGGACACAAAGTACCATAGCATTTAAAAAAGAACGCAAGCTATCGTTTTAGTGAAAACTGTCGGAATAAGATAATTTTTATGCACCCGAACAACTACAAGCCACTCCTGGGAAAATTCTCGCGGGATTCCTGGGATAAAAGGTAGCGCAGATTTTAAGTCTAAGAATTTTCACGATGTTTTCCTTCACCGTTGTTAGCACGTGGTAATTGTAATAACATGCACATTGGATCAGAAAACTGACTAAATGGTGCATGCGTTCCGGCCAGGATCGAACTCGAACCCTTTGAGTTTGGGACGCGTGCGCTAGCCATTACTATATTATTAGTGATAGTACGTCGCTCCAATTATAATAAGGTTTCGATTTTAGATCGACTAAGTCTAGAAATAGGAAACCATGGTTTCTGCCCTGATATGAGTCCGAGTGATATCAATCGGCAATACTATCTTTAGTCTATTAAGGTCTGTTGGCGCTGACGGGGATGCGGAAATAAGAGAGAAGGAAGGACTTACAGGATATGTCGCCGCACCAGACACGATATGAACGATGCGGACTTCGCAGCGGCAGGCACGTCTTCCTCCTGATCTTTTCTTCACGTCTTGCGGTTCCTTCGACGAGTGAACCAACTGGTACGGTACAGCGGGTGCCTTCCAACACGCGGGTGTAGATTTTTTTATTATTGCAGGTGTTCAGCAGACGGCCCACTTGATGGAAAGCGGTTACCATCGCCTGTGGACATTTGCAAAACCAAAGATCCTACAAATGCGCTGCTGCTCTCTTAAGGGAGACTGGAAAGCGAAAAGCGAAAGCAGCGACGCGATCAGCGGTCGAACGTAGACTATATAATAATCACATAGTGATAAATGCGGTGAAAAGAAGCAAAGAGGCAGTGATCAAGTAATCGTCAGTCAACCGGTAGGTACTCTGCTGTCCTCATCCAGCCTCCACCGGCGACCTTGCACAGATCGTCGTGCTATTGAGCTGGAGAGTGTTCTACACTTAGTTTGCCGAGACGCGAACCTGACTATAGACTACTCCATAAATATGCTAATAAGTCAGATTCTCGACTCGTATCTGGATCTTTACAAGATCGTCTAGGCCAGTGGTCCGCAAACTTTTTGTGTTCAAGGTACATCTAGGAAAACGAAATTTTTTGGAGGTAGGTAAACCACAACTAAAAATCATTTAATAACGACGCACTCTCACTAACCTACGTACGAGTGCGCCGTAAGGATGTTAAAAAATAATCGATTTTTATTTCAATCGATTATTATTTTCTTATAATCGATTTTTTATTATCGATTTTTATAGTAATATTAATAAATTTTTAGTAAATCGATTATATAAATAACGTGTTTAAATCGAATTTCATAAACAGCTGATATCTATGCGACATTTGTGAAAATAATTATTATTTTGATGTTTAAACTTGAATATTAATGAAAGATTTGTATTTTAGTTTAGTTTTAGAGACTATAGAGTAGTCGTTTAGTTTTTTTAATTCTCATTTTAAGTATTTTATTTTAAAACTAGTCAAATTAAAAACAGACCGTACATTTATGGCATTTTTTTTTAATTTGCATTATATTTTAGTTTTTGAGACAAAAAGTTTGTCATTTTGTTGGGATGCTCATCATTTAATTTTTATTATAACGAATAAAACGTTTAATAGTACTAAAATTTGTATCAATAATGCTATTTGGTTTCCTAATTCCTTACCTTGAAATTTTAAAGGAACATTGCTTTTGATTTTTAGTTTTCAATTGGTTATTTTTTTTTATTCATATAATTTTATTTGATTTTTAATCTGATAAATTGTTAATATGAATCTCTTAGGTTTATTATTGCAATATGAAAAGCATGTACTTTTAAATAATACAAAAAAACGACTTTTTCGCAGAAATCGATTATTTATTTTTATTAAAATCGACTTTTGACAAATCGATTAATTTTGAATAAAGAAAAATCGATTTTTATTTAATCGATTCTTTCCATTAATCTTACATCCCTAGTGTGCCGACTCGTGAGCCAGAGAGTACGGGTAGTGGGCGCGCGCGCCTCTCGCGTGACAAAACAAAACGTCGTGCGCTCGCGTGATTTACCTACATATTTTATGTGTAACTAAGTATTTTTCTTACCCTTACATTATTTACTAAAAATAAGTTTATAACATAACCTTTTTCCAAGGCACACCAATTAATGACTACGGTACACCAGTGTGCCGCGGTACATACTTTGCGGAACACTGGTTGGTCTAGGCCATCGTTCCATCGGTTGTATAATAAAAGCATTACTCGTATAGAATTCGTCCCAATTTTTCAAAAATCGAACCTAAAAGTGTTGGGAGTAAAAAATCCTTTCGGAGTAGCTCCGAACATAAAAATAATGTGATTGCGCTCAGGTGTACAAAGTAGAGTATATTGGAGACCCTTACGGGTACCTAAAATGAAGCTAAACATTTTCGAAGTATAAAATAGATGACATAATAATTAATACCATGCTTTAATTTTGATGTATCTACAAAAACGATATAATTTATCGTCTCTAGTAAGAAAGTAAGTAAGGGTACATTATAAGTAATACAATAACAATAATAATCGGAAGTAAAATACCATCTTCTTCCATAATAATTACAAACACGAACATTAAGTAACGAAAATGGCAATTTTACTATTAAATATTATTAGATAATTTTAAATTTATTATGTATATAAGTTTCTGTTAAAAGCATATTACAAATTAAAGTAAATAAAACAACCTTTAATTTGCTTTTTAATTTAATTGTTCTTTATGCTTAAAAAATAAAGATGAATACGGCAGATAATTTAAGTTTTTTTCTAATTAAATTTTTTGTCAACATATTATTATCATTAATTTTAGTATATGGTGGCTTATACGGAAAAACCGTTGAATCAATTGTGATGAAATATGATATATAGTTATATAATTTCGATAAGAAGATTTTAAACATACGACACTTTTTCTTTTTCTAATTTTCTTGCAAATTTGTGGTGTGACAGAAGATGTGTCAAAATAGTGGAGTGTAAAAGCAAAAACATATTGTGCCGACCCCAAATAGTTGGGAGAAGGCGAAAGTAGAGAAATCCATTTCATGCAGATATGGCTATGGATGTAATGCGTTATTTGTGATGGGATTTTGTTTTTAATTGTGAATGATATTATATATTGAAAGATAACGTATGCATATATGTGGCTATTCGTTAACAGCGTTATTTTTAACTGTATGAATAAGAATATTACATTATTGATTAAATGTTGTGAATACTACATTAATATTGTTTTATAATTTTCTTTTATATTTTGACATTGAATAATAAGTTTACAACATACTGAATAATTTCATGACATAACCATATTATCTAGAATTAATAATGTATACATGATAAAGAATGAATGAAGTAATTTCGTAATTTAAATATAAAAAATAAACAAGGTATTTGTATGCCTTTATAGGGTGAAATATGTATCATCTTGAACTTATATGAACATCTTTAATCACCATGTTTCTAACAAATAAATTATTTTAACTTCAGGTTTGATTTATGACGATTGCTAAATGTACTCACCTTAAATACACACTATGTGTTGCCGTCACAATATGTAGAGCGATATAGTTAAGACGTATTTGGCCACAGTCAATATATTTAACATTATCGCAGGTGCGGCCCCAGCATAGGGGGAATAAATTAATACGAAACCAAACTATATACCAGCGAAGTTTTTGTTCCTTAATAGCTACTTTGACCTTATTAATCAATTTGACCTACTTTACTTATTTAGCAATTCAGTTGACCTCATTGAGTACATTTTTGTAATTACTTAAAACGTATTTTTTTTGTAGACCGAAAATAAAGTTCAGCATTTTCGTACTTACTAGTTTTTCTTTTCTTATATAAATTTGCAGGGGTATCAGTACTGTAATGCTTGTAACAACTCAGAAGGGTTTATTGTAATAAAAGAACAGTAACTGGTCACTATACTTATAATCAGAGAACTTTACTGTTTCAATAATACAATTCATACACTGACTCTACACATACATTTTTAAAACACCTCGCCGTCCCTCCAACAATTTTACAGTATATGAAACTTAGCAAATTGGACAGCGGATTGAAGTCGATAAACTATTTTAATTAAAAGGGTTATGAATGACAAGAATTTAATACATTGTTGTTCGGAAATTCTAGGCAACATTTTATACAAGATATTATATAAAATATTATACTCAAAGTTTTACATGTAATAAAACAAACCGAACACAGTATAAATCTATCGCCGCTGCCAACATGAAAGTAACATGTAGTGAATACCGTCCATATACAATTGAGAGACCTTGAATTATTATAACCTACACAATTACCATATCATATTATTGTAATATAAAATGGTGGTAAATTGTGGAGAACTACTCTATACAAAACAAGTTCTAATCACATAATAAATAAAAAATACAACATTTTAATTAAGGAAATGGCCGATTGTATCGTTTAGAAATGGGAGGGCACATACCAAAATTAATTATTGACTTTAAAAAGAAACAAGACAAGAACAACTATGCTACTTAATAACTGTAACAATACTCCCTTGAAATGTAGTTGCATACAAGTGTTGTTCTTAAAAATATATCGTTCGGTAAGTTTTAATGGTGTGCAAACCAGAAACGTCTTAACAATTCCTATTTGTTTTATTATGTACCTATTATATAATTTGAATAATATTTACTAATTAATTATATGGGTACTATCGGTAATTTATATCGACAATTATATTTATTCTATGAATAAAAAAATATTACTATGGATATTGTATACAAAAAAAAATGTTTATGTGTGCAGTTCACACGCAGTAGAAGTGAAACTAGAAAGAATGTACTCATATATCATTCTTCTTTAACTTTTATTAATATAAATATAATTTCTTTAGCCTACATCCGTCAACATATTATAATTAAAAATAAAGTATCATTTAAAATTTTTCACTGTTTTAGTCTAAAAATATTATCTAAGTATATATATACATACATAAATGTACATAATATACATTTGTGTAAAACACATTTAAATACGTAGATCATACCAATTTCATAATAAAAGTAATATTATTATCAGTATTATATATTTTCATTATCAATTTAGTTTTGACTTTAATTTGTGCAGCACCATGTAAAATTCGTGTCTCATTCTCTCGCAGGCGTAGCCCTATAGATTTGAGTTTATCTCTGTTTAGTGTCGCTTTTTCGTTTCATCGAGTTTCAAATCACACCGATTCTAATGAAACTTTAACAATGTGTTACTAACCATTTGCGAGAATGTCAAAACTTTATCAAGACGAGTAACACACCCTGAGCAAGTTTAGTAGTGACGCGCTGACTATCTCTCTCTCTCTCTCCCTTAGTCGACTCGAGCCGACTTTGCGCGAACGAGCGTTACATAGCCGGGCATGACGGCTCAGTAAATACCTTAAAAAAAAATTCTCAGCGTGCCAGTTTTCACTTCAAAAATTCACATGTGCACAATTTTAGGTTCCCCGATCACCATACCAGGGCCTGTATATAAATCATTTTGCTGTCGTTGTGTATTGGATTAAGATTTCCTCCAGCGCGCGTATATTGGATGGGCGGGCTCCATCTTGCCGAGTGACAGCGAAGGAAACGCTCCCATATTGATATGCGAATTTCCCAGGAGATAGATGAGTTGAGTGTATGTTCAGCACCGATAGGTGAATATGAAGATTGGAAGTAGATACGAGACACAGAGATAGATGTAAGAGGTTATGTCTGGTGAGAGGAGTAACAAGCGGCTTACATCATAATGTTTTCGTTCGAATTAGAAATATTTGAAAAACAGAGTTTTTACTGCTTTTTATCGTAAGCAACTTTTGTACCTTGATACATTTTTTTGTTGCAAATGATATTTTTAACTACGATTTTGGTTTACAACATTAAATTTTTGATTCAGTGAGGTTTAATCTAACTAAAATTGAAAGTCTTAAAACAAAATAATAGATAAAAAAATATATTAAAGTACGAAATGTCGCTTACGATAAATCAGCGGTAATGGCTCGAAAATTATGGATATTATAACAAAAAAATTAACGAGACGGTAAACCTCGTATAAGTAGGTATTCTGAATAAGTGGGTTGTAAAATAGATTCCGACATGATATCCGTGATGGTAACAGATCTGATATCCGAGCAGGAACGGAGAAATAATACTTTTTTTTTAATGCCTGAAGTAGGCAAACAGGCAGACGGCCCACCTGATGGAAAGTGGTTACCGTCGCCTATAGACGTTTGCAACACCAGGGGTATAGCCAACGCGTTGCCGACCTCTAAGAAATTTTATTATGCCCTTCTTAAAAAACTCCATATCATAACGCAAGGGGAAAACCGTGGCGGGAAGTTCCCTCCAGATCATCGTTGTAAGGGGAATAAATGTTCTAGAGGACCGTTGAGTAGTTGAGCGTGGGAGCTCAAAGAAATGCGGGTGAACATCCCATCGTTGGCGAGCTGTGCGGTTGTAGAAGCAAACAATTCCTCGAAACGCTCCCCGTTATACAGGCGGTAGAATACGCAGAGGGACGTGAAGTCTCTCCGAAGGCTAAGCGGTTCTAAACCGCCCGTTAGTATGGGATCGTCGACGATACGAACGGCGCGACGCTGAGTCGAGGGGGTCAGTTTGGTAGCCGGTGCCCCGGCCCATAGATGTGAGCAGTACTCCATATGCGGTCTGACTTGCGCTTTGTAGAGTGCAAGTCGTTGCCGCGGGGTGAAGTACTGCTTGGACCGGTTTAGCACACCAAGCTTTTTAGAGGCAAGTTTGACCTTGCCATATGATCCCGAAATTGTACGTGGTTCGTTATGTCGACCCCAAGGATCCCATTACTATTAGAGACCGTGAGGGGTGTTCCTTGGAATTGTGGCGCATTAAGGGGCATTGGCTCGACTGGTGTATCTGGCATCACCGGTACTGTCATCCGCATAACAATGAATGTTATCTATAGACAACAAGTCATTGATATGCAGGATAAACAGTGTCGGCGACAAAATATGGCGGAAGCCATATTGCCGATCGTTGAGTAGCTGAGAATCTTCAAGGTAACCCAGAAGCTGCACGTTGATGATTCGCTCCATCACCTTTGAGAGCAAGGAAGTTATCGCTATAGGCCAGTAGTTGGATGGGTCGGTGCTATCACCTTTTTTAGGGATAGGATGAACTAGGGCAACCTTCCACGAAGACGGGACACAGCTGGTAGTATAGGAGAGTGTAAAGAGACGGACCAGGACTGGAGATAGCTGTGGAGCACAAGTCCTGAGCACGACAGCAGGTATACCGTCCAACCCGGATGACTTCTTGACGTCGAGGAAGCTAAGAGCTCTACGAACCGCTTTCTGTGTAAAAAAACTTCTTTCATAGATCTCCCACACCTCGGAATAGTAGGCGGTTGCTCTTCCGTCGTCAAGAGTCGAATTGGCCGCAAAGATGTTGCCCAGAAGTTCGGCTTTATCTGTTGCAGTATGAGCCAGTTGGTCGTCCGCTGTGAGCAACGATGGAAAAGACGGCCGACAGAAATTACCTTCAACAGCTTTGGCGAGCGAACAAAGTGCTCGCATTCCAGAAGGAAAGCGAGCAAGCCGCTCGCCTATTCTGCCGATATGCTCAAACTTTGCTCTCGCAAGCCGCTTTTTGAGGGACCAGGTGGCGGCATTGCATTTCTTTTTTAGATCGGACGTCTTCGGATCCTGACATTGTTTAGCTGCCTTCCATGCCTGATAAGCTACCCGCTTTTGGCTAACAGCTTCAGCGCACAGCTTATCGAACCATGGTTGGCTTGAGCCACCGATTGGGATTACAGAGCTAGGAATGTAACACTCCATGCCCTGTAATACCACTTCGGCGACTAAGTTTGCACTAGTATCAGGATCTTCCATGGAGAAACAAGGGTAAGATGCGTAGAACTCACGCAATCCATCCCAATCTGCTGACCGGTATCGCCACACCTTTTTCTCGTTGCGGCACAGAAAGGGGCACTTCAGAGGAAACCAGACAGTGATCAGATGATCATAGAGGAGCCCTGATCGAGATTTGGTAGTTCTCCAGGTGTGTGATCAGCAGAAGGTCCAACAAAGAGGGCTCATGTTCCACTCTGTCCGGTATGCGGGTATACCCCGTAACCAATTGAGTGAGGCCATATGCGAGAGCAAAATCGCGGGCAATAGTACCCGGCAGATCATCCTCGGAGAACCCAACCATTCAGCATGGTGGGCATTAAAGTCTCCAAGGACGATAACTTCTGCAGAAGGGTACTGTCCGAAAACTGTGTCGGTTGCGTCTTGGACATGTCCAAAGAAATGAGCTATCTCAGTCCTGTCGCATTCCCTGTCATGAGACCGGTACAGGCACGAATAGACTCGGGTGGAACCACCGAAATCTACCCGCACCCATAAGGTGGACAGGTCCCTATTTTCAAGGCCGTGTAGACGGCGACAACAAACATCCTCACGGACATATAGGCATACCTCGGCTTTTGGAAGGAATTTGTATTCCAAACTGTAACCGGGGTAGTTTAAATATGATTTAAACACAGACAATTTCCTGCGGCCGGGCGGCCTGTCATAAGAGGCGACAATACAACCCACAGCCAGGTGGTAGGCTATTTGCCCGTCTAGATGGTTACCAGTCTTAGTCCATAGTATGCCGCCATAACGACTTTGAGTAGTATTCCGGCATTAGTGGCTTGGATCTAATCTCCCTTTAGAGAACGGCAGCACTGATGGTAACCGCTTTCCATCAGGCTGGCCGTCTGCCTGCCTGTAATGCAATAAAATTAAAGCGTCATCAAAACTTCGCATAATAAATCAATAAATGCACTATCGTAACCACAGACACAAGAGAAAGAATAAATCTATTCAATCACTAGATAGCAATACTGAGATATATTACCAAGATGACATAAAGAATGGGCCTAACATGGTCCGGTGACCTCCAAGCTCCCCTTATAGTCACCCCAAGCCTCGCAGTTATTAACTCACTATTCCAAAAGTCTTTATATCATCTCAACATTATAAACATTTAAACAACATAAACAATTTCATAAACATTTAAATATAACACACATATCTGACTTACTCAGTTTATTGAAGATTGTAGCGCCTGGCGAACGGTAGAACAACTGTGTCTGCCTTGCCTCACGCACCGCTTCAATACTTGAAAGTACCGTCTATTAAATGTTCGCAATCTGAAATGTCCAGCAACTTGTTAACACCTGTTACAAATGCCACCAAAAAGTTTAGTATATAAACAGTATCGTTTTCACTAACTTATCCTTGTTATTCACTACAACAGATGAATTAACATTAGCTTTGTGAAATCGAATAATAAATAAATCGGCAGACAAACACACACACTGTATATCCCCAAATTAAGCATGTTACGCTTGTGTTATGGGTAATATACAACGGACCATTCTGGGGCCGACCCCAGACACCCAGACCATAGTAAAGAACGGAGAAAATACGTTTCCGAAATATACTATACCAGGAATCGAACCCGGAGCCTCTGCGTTGCAGTGAGGTAAGCCGGCAAAGGCCCGCTCAACCACAGAGGCCGTCGAAATCTAATATAATCTATTAAATTATGACATTATTATAAGATTAATTACTACAACTGTAGCTTCATAACAACTCCTAAAAGTACATATTAGCTGCCATAAATTTAAGTTGCCAACAATAAAAAAATCATATTATCTACCTTTATATTCACTTTATTTTAATTGACTTTTTATTTATGAAATAAGATTCACTATTGATTGGCACATTACACGCACGGTTTTTTAAATATACCGATTATAATAATAAAGGGTATTGACAAATAAAATTAATATATTAACTAATGTCACCTTTATTCATAATATTTATACAAGATTTACCTATAGGTTCATTGAAAAATACTTAATTAAAGCCTCATAATCGCAACCAAAATGCGATTATGAATAAAACTTATGTTGGCGCCACTTATTTCCTAATTACCAATTGTGTCTTGGGTTTATAGCGTCTTGCAACCCCGCATGTTGCCGCCGCTCGCGCTGCGCGTGAATCAGTACGTTGCCAAACGCCACGCTGCCGCGACGCACATAATTGGTATCGCACCCGCCTTTACAAATACACAAATTAGCTATCGAAGATTTCCGCGTCCAGTAATTAATTACTAGGACATTCGCCTTAACCTTAAATAAATTTAAGTGGTTAGTGTATTTGCGTCCCTTGCGCCCCGGGGCTCGTGTTGAAGGACTTTGCCACCTGTATCGCCACGTGAGAAAGCAACGGCAGACCCCCTGAACCAGCGCTGTCGTGGGCTGGTGGCTGGCTGCGAGGTAAGTGCAAAGTTCCATATTCTCCGGGCACCAGTTCTTAATTGGGAAATAAGGGATGGCAATACATTGAATGCATACCCTCCTATCCGCGGAGATTGCGTGATTGCGTCTCCAACTTATTTAACTTTTTTTAACGAGCCTATAAACTTTGGATAGCTATTATGAATAACGGATTACAATTTACCTATGCTAAATGTTTATTTTTTAACCGCATGTAAAAATATAAAAGTAGAATTTATTTCTTTTAACTTTCTCTCCGCACAGAGATACCCTTTTTCCGGTAATGCATATCAGTCAAGGGTTGACTGCTATTCATGTCAGTCAACGCGACAAGTATTTACGACGGGGAACGAGAAAAAACTTTTTAAAACTAACCTTATTTGAAAAATAATCTACATGAGACAAATGAGCCGTGGACATGACTGCTTCCCGCGCGCTTCGTTTTCCTGTTGTTTTCATGTATTTCACTTTTCATGTTTCTTTGGAATAAAGGCTGATTTACTTTGAGTAATTTACTGACTTCAAATTTGAATATTTTATAATCAAAGTTTTTGTAAGGTGGTGAAATGGTAAAGTTTTTTGAGGACAACACAAATTATTAATTGTATTAAACTAGCTACATTATAAATAAATAATAGTATTATAATTCTTTATTGCAGTGTCTTTTTTTTTAGCCAGGGGAAATCCGTTTGAGGACCAAGCCGCGACAAGGGCAGAACCTTGGAGAGATAATTCGCGACCTAGCGTGGGATTTGCCAGATCGGGGTGGCACTAGCATGCCCAGTCAGAACCGGTGCCATGCTATTGCCACTCCCCGGTTAGGGATACCCACTAAAACCCCTGGGTGTTCCGTCCTTCGCCTTATGCCAGGGCTACGGGTATATGACCTAGCCTCTCCGCAACCCTGGCAGGCGTGGGCCTCGCGAGGCCTCTTCCATTACCGGGGGACTACTTTATCCCCCGGCATCATCATGCTCTCTATGTGTGGGGCGCCCCACGGGAGGAGAGGTGAGCGCGCACCGAACACTCGCGCCCCCATCTCGACGGCATGTGCAGGTGAGTGAGAACCTCTATACTCCAAGAGGCCCCACCCGCGTCGCCCGCTTACGGTGGCCGAAGGTCCTGGCTGGCCCTCCGACGCCGACGCGTCCTCCTTTGGCAGTAGCGGAGCAGTAATGTGCGCTCACGCTCCCGCTCCGCCTCCTCCTTCGCAAGCATAACGCACTCGCAGAAGGAGGAGACGGCGTCCCATCCTGTTGGGCTCCCGACCATGGTGCGTACCACGGCCGGGAGTTATTGCAGTGTCTACCTTGACTTTACAATATTGGTGGAGGAAATATCCTTGTGAGTATGAAATACCTGTATTAGTATCTTCACGTTATCACAAACAACAGCTACCAGAAATTTATAAATCTATTACAAGTAAAAAATATTTGCTCGTGTAAATATTATGTATAATATTATAAAACTGTAAAAGTCTTGTTTTATATTTTTTGTATTTTCGATTTCCGATGCAATATTTTCAGTGATTCAAATTCTCTGTGCAAAACAACTTGATCTTTGCTACCCATCCAACGTGGACGAAGTCGTGGGCGAATCCTAGTTGATTAATAAAATCTTACATAAAGAATATACAAATTGAGTATGGACAAGAGTTAATAGGTAATTGAAATTCACAGTATGATAACAATCTGAGGGTAAAATATCATAAATTTGGGGAGTAATATTGCACCAATGAAAGAATATAGGCTCCACTGTTCCTTCATCCAGACCACATTTGCACAAAGAATGATCACGTTTCCTTAGTTTCCCTAAGAAAATAAGGCAACATATTTTATATGACCTTGGTCAAGACGAAGTCGAATTGAAGTGGACGTTGCTTTCTTAGGTAAGTGGCGGTTACGAGAGAACCATAGTTCCAAATAATTGGAATAAAATCTCAGGAAACATTCAAGAGCTTTCAGTAAACATGTTTAAAAAAATTGTAGAGCAACGTTTGTGCGAGGAAGCTTACGACTAAAGATTTTCTAAATGACTACACCAAGCGACCATAATGCGATAGGTAGCAAGCTCTTTCAGTAATTATTTATAAAAATTACTTTGTTAAACTGTGTATAAACTACATTACAAAAAGACAAAATAATAATTATTAATTAAAGATATATATGTTGCTGGGGAGTTTGTTGCACCGCTTCTCCTTAAATTGCTTTGGAAGCGGTGGTAGACTCATGACTTTCAATAATTAAGTAATCTGTAAATTCCATTTTGAAATAAATACGTTCATTTTCATT
Source organism: Dendrolimus houi (assembly GCA_039645545.1). NCBI lineage: Eukaryota > Metazoa > Arthropoda > Insecta > Lepidoptera > Lasiocampidae > Dendrolimus > Dendrolimus houi. Next base: position 22,235,465 of record CM077126.1, on the reverse strand, counting down.
TTCATGAAGTGGACAAAACAACTCACAGCCAGGTGGTAGGGCAATTTGCCCGTCTGGGTGGCTACCACCCCTAGGTCTAGAGTATGCCGCTATAACAACCTTGAGTTGTGTTCCGGCATTAGTGGCCAGGTTCCAGACTTCCTTAAGAGAGCAGCAGCGCATTTGTAATACTTTTGGTGTTGCAAATATCCATAGGAGTAGTAACCGCTTTCCATTAGGTGGGCCGTTTGCCTGTCTGCTGAAATCATGCAATAAAACAAAAATTAAAAAAGGTAGACGCGATATTCGGTTGGAGAGAACCATAATATCTACCAGCTGACTGAGAAGACTGTTGCCAGGCGCTGTACATCGGTGCTAACTTTAATATTCTCGATTAAATATCTGGGAGTCATTCTGCTGGATCGTTTGGTTTTTTTCTTTTTAATGAGGGGAAATCCGTTTGAGGACTATTCACCGCGGCGGAAAACGTAAGTGGGGAGTATGTGGTTCTCCCATATCGGGTGGAACTAGCACCGCGACCAGATGCTGTTGCCCAGTAAATCGGGGATACTTACTAAAACCACTCGTTTTTCCTTCTTTCGCCTATATGCAGTGCCGGTTGCCACCATAGGCAAACTCGAAATGTGCCGCCCCACCGAAGCTTAAGAAAACTAAAAGAAGTCTTCTATCTAGATTTCTTCTCCCAGAACCCTGTTTATGCGTGCTGTATGTACTTCTTGATTTCACTACTCATATATTTTCTAGATTCATGTGAACGAATTGTAATATATTTTTGGGTGTTGTATGTTGTGTTTGTGTTTTGTTTTAGGCTTTAGTAGTTCAAGCGTTTTTGCAGATATTTTTATAGGCATTGTTGTTGCTTCTAAATTTCTGCTAACGTAGGCAGTTTGCCTAGTGTCTCGAGCTGCCTCTGCCTTTATGCCAGGGCTGCGGGTATTTGGTTTCAACACTCCGCGAGGCCCTGGGAGGGTCCATTCGCCCGGCACCAACCAGCAACAACGATACTGACCTCATCTAAACGACAAAGTTAACAATTGATCAATCACTGACAGAGCTTCGCGCCATATCCGATATATAAGCAAAAATGATGCTTAATGATAAATGCTACACATTATCGTGTGATAAATCGACAGTCATATCTTAATAAGTCACAACTATATTCTTGACGAGAAAGTGTGTCTACCCTTTCATTTTTGAAGTAAGAAGAAGTGACAGAGCTTAAAATACTTTTAAAAACATTTTAAATAAAATCCGTTGATTATTCACAGATATGGGGTATTTTGGATAAATACATTTCTACAGTAGAGTAGTCAAATGATAAAAACTAAACAGTTAACATTGATCGTCTCTATCATCTCCCTTCATTCTTCGTGAACTGAAAAGCAATTAAACGATTTTGTTGTTCATAATATATTGATCTTTTCTATAGGAGATCGAATAAGTTTAAATATAGGTATGGATTGGCGAAATATATCCAAAACAATAATAATGTAGATTTCTATATTGCAAGAAATGAATCACCAATAAAACTACAGGGTTGAGAAGTGATAGTTTACAAATAATAGCAGGTACCCCCATGATCCGTCACGTCTCGTGAATATTTTATTAAAAGGGTGGGAGAGGTTTCGCGGGACCATCACTCTTCTCCCGCAATAACGCCGTTTCTGCGACAACTGAACAAATCGTCTCCGAGTAATTTGTCTTTGGTGTTCTTTTGCGGACTTGCTACAGGACCCTCCACACTCTCGCAAGAAAATTAAGTGTGGACGGATTCTTGTATTCTTTCTCGCGTTCTTGTGACATTCTTGTGAGATTTTAGCAAGAATATGGGGAGCCTATTACAGATATAAGGCAGAAGAGTTGACACGATGGTCGGATTGTAAAACTGTACTCTCATTATAAATCTGTGCTGTCATTGTAAATCTGTACTCTCGTTGTAAATCAGTACTCTCGTTGTAAATCTGTACTCTCATTGTAAATCTGTACTCTCATTGTATAACTGTACTCTCATTGTATTATTTTAAAACTGTACTTTCATTGTAAATCTGTGCTCTCATTGTAAATCTATTCTCTCATTGTAAATATGTGTTCTCATTGTAAAACTGTACTCTGGTTATAAAACTTACTGCAATTGTAAAACTGAATCTACTGTCATATCAAAACTTCCGTTGTTAAACTAACGTATACTCTCATTGATACTCTCAAAACTACAACACTGTCATTAAAAATAGCTGATAACATTTATTTTTCTCTTTTGACTATTTATATTATCAGATATATTAAAAACTTTAAGTTACAGTTTTAATATTACTTTATATACATACATTAAAATTAATAACATTATATAAACATGATAAAATATATCAATATATACATGATATTAAAAAGAAAATAAAACCAATATAAATTAATAAAAATCTACATTAGTACAGTAAATCGAGTGGCGAAATATTCGCCTCCAGAGTTGTGAAAATGCGTCGCGCTCCTTTCTAATTTTTGAACTATGCAATAGAAAATCTTATACTTATATATAAAGCTGAAGAGTTTGTTTGTTTGTTTGATTGAACGCGCTAATCTCAGGAACTAATGGTCTGATTTGAAAAATTCTTTCAGTGTTAGATAGCCCATTTATTGTGGAAGGCTATAGACTATATATCATCACGCTAAGACAAATAGGAGCGGAGCACCATTGAAGAATGTTTTAAAATAGGGGGTCTTTTTAACTTACTTTTTTTTAAACTATTCCACGTGTACGAAGTTGCGGGCAGAAGCTAGTAATTATATAAAATCCAAAGTGACAAAGATTAAAAATACTTTCATTAAATTGTCTCTTTACTCTCTTTTTAAATACTAAAATAAGTGAACCAGGTTAAGGCATAACTTAAGATTAAACTACTTGATAGAAGTAAAGGTTTTTGAGTTTTTTCATAATTTTATTCCCAAAAGATTTTACTTCATATGTACCCAATTTATCTGTAAATATTTCCCGTTTGGCCGATACAAAGAGTTGGCATAAAATGTTGAGAACATCAATCAATATGTGACTCGAACGACTCGAGTGAGTGCGGTCGGCCGTGGAACTGCCTTCTGCTTATTCATATTTCATATTGCCACCTTACATCGTACTCCTTGTAGTCCAGGAGTTACTTCAAAAAACTTAATGTTACTTTAAGATAGAACAAAATAATAATAATCGGGCTCTTAGTCTCGGGTCTCCTATTTAAAGGTAACGAATAGTATACCCGCCACGCTTTTCGAAGACGGATTGGCGCGTTTGACACATCGGTAATCTCCATGTGTAGATCTCATCACAAATTTTCCTTCATCGTTAGCAAGTAGTCATTGTAATAGGATTTAAACCCGTGCTCTTCGAGATTGAGATGCGAGTGCGCTTACCACTAAGCCACAACGGTTTTCTTTAGTTTCACATTCTTTGATTTATTTTACAAAATCGAAGCCATTTTAGTATATCACTAAGAGAAATTCCTGTATATATAATTATATAGTAATATAGTTCGCGAAACATTTATATACAAACTGAAGTGTCAGTGAGCTAGGACGATGGAATTCCATCCAATGTTTTACTAAAGCTCCATTAGTTTATTGTATTATACATTTTATTTTCAGAGTTATAATTTATAAACTTACGAAGATAACCCTACCTTGACACACCTCTCAAACTTTGTCAGCTGACTTTTTTTTTATGGTAATATAGATTTTTATTAATCTAGATACAATGATATTTCATTCTATCTAGAAACTTATATGTAAATATTGGACCGAATAATTATTCGACGTCAGTTGTGTCCAGTGAGTTAGTATGAGAAAGTACTTACATTATGTAAAGCCGAAACCTACGTTGTATTTTGAATAAGGAATCATGCTCCAGATAAGACGAGACGAGTTAAATTTTCAATAGTGTCATCTGGCTCCTAGCCTTTTCTACTGGTAAGTGTACTCCCAGTTTGGTTATTGGTAAAAAAACAATATTTTATAGCGGTCGCTAAGCGCCCAACTGCAAATGTACCTGTGGACGCTCACACCACGTACTATACATAAACTGGGATAAAAATACAGCAATGAGTCTTAAGATAAATCAAGGCATTAAATTATGCAAGACAAGCTATGCTAAGGCATATAATATATGATGTGGGTAATATATACCACAAATATACAAAAACATTTTAAAAAATTGTGTTGCAAATTTATCAATCATGATTTTCTATCGCGTATGTAATCCGTGAAACACTATTTGGAAGAAAATTATTTTATATAGATATATTCACAGTAGTTTTTTTTCATATCAAATAATATTACTTTTATATCATCAATCATCATATAAATCATCATAATCAAAATATACTACTTTTTCCAAACAATCAAAACACAAAAAATATTGATTAACTTATTTTTTAAATAAGAAATAATTGTAACAAAAGGTGATAGGTTCCATCGAGATCTGAACTTAGATCGCTGGATTCATAGTTCAAAGTGCTAGTTGTTACACCATGGAACCGTTCTCTGTTAGTCGTGGAATATAAAATGATTTTGGAGAATAGGTATTTTATTATAATAGATTAAATATTTGCCGCGTGCATTGCTGACACTGCACCGTACTTCACATCGTGGATATTCACTTGACTAAGTTCCGTCAACAGTCTCAGCTAAATTGATTACTTCTTTACGATTATTTATAAACCTTTTATCACTAAGCAAGAGACGAAAAAAATCTCCACTAAACTGAGAATGTGGAGATGGACGTGTTACAAGAATGAATAAAGTGAGAAATTTGTACATAAGGATCTTTGAAAGTAGCACTTGTGTCTGAAAAATTGAGAAGAACAAAGACTAATATGGTATGGGCATGCACTGAGAAGGAATGTAAGTCACATGATGAAAAGATGATTAAACTATGTTGATGGGTACAATGTAAACCAAAATGAAATGGATGGATTGCGTAAAGGCGACATGATAATTTGTGGTGTGTCAAGAGACGTATACTACAATAGAGGAGTGTGGAAGGACAAGACATATAATGCCGATCCTTAATAATTAGAAGAAGGTGAAAGAAAACAAGGAGTTATTATTAAACATTTTTTACTTCTTCACAGCCTAAAAGCCCTCTATAATATAATACAAGAAGATAAGAATAGCTATATACGTATAATATAGTTATTATGTCTTATTATTACTATCTAGTTGAACTGCATGCAAACCCTATCTTTGCAAATAGATCTTGTCCATACAAAGGTTACCTGGAAGAGATTGCTTTAAACAATAAGGCCACCTGTTGGCTCACGCACGGGTTAAGACGCGCGGAGGAGGAGGGGCCGCCCCACGACCACGGCTGGGCCTCAGGCGGCCGCTGCTGTGGGATCACACGATACTCGCCTGCACGACGGCTAGTGCGACGGACGACAAAACTTGTATATACTAAAGCTACGAATACACCAGCATCTATCTACATATCTATCTTTTATATACAGTCCAAAATAGTTAACCACCTCATCAGTGTGTCTGCTAGACAGGCAACTCTTCTACATGGTCGGCGGCCATTTAGAAGGCAGTCGAACCACTGATAGAATCAGCCTTCAGCCCGCGGGAAAGTAAGTCTGTTGGATTGTCTTTCGGCGGTATGTAGCTCCACGTGTGACTTTTTGTAGTCTCTTGAATTTCATGAACACGGTTACGAACAAAGTTTTTAAGATTAACTGATGGAGTATTTAGCCAACTTAAAACTATAGTGGAATCGCACCAAAACCTGCACTTACTAATTTTAATAGTCAAAGATGCTAATACTTCAGTACACAGTCTTGCTGCTAGCAGAGCTCCGCAAAGCTCTAAACGTGGCATAGTTGTAGGTTTTATGGGAGCTATTCTGTTTTTAGAAGTCAAAAGATTTACCTGAACTAGTCCATCTTTATCTAAAGAGCGAATATATAAGCAAGCTCCATATGCTCGCTCTGAAGCATCACAGAATACATGAATTTCATGGTTTTTGGTGTTATCTGTAAAAACCCAGCGAGGAACCTGTAAGTGGTTAAGAATCGGTAACTTATGAGCAAAGGACAGCCATTGTTGTTTTATTTCTTGTGAAACTTCTTCGTCCTAAGCATATTGCTCTATCCATAATTTTTGCATGATGATTTTAGCATTCACTATGCATGGACCAACTAGCCCTAAGGGGTCAAAAATCTGACTGATGACAGACAGTATGTGACGTTTGGTCACAGTGTTATAAAGTTCGATGTTGATGGAAAATGAAAGGACATCTAAATCGGAAACCCAATTAAGACCTAATGTTTTGGACGAAATATGATTATTATTGTTGTTTGAAAAATCGAATGTATTATTTGATGCAGAGGAGGAAGGGGAAATTTCATATAAAATTGATTTATTATTCGAACGAAACTTTCGTAAATTGAATTGTGCTGATTTTAGTGTTGATATAACGCCCTTGCAAATTTCGACAGTTTTTGCTATTGTTGATGCACCGCTGAGGTAATCATTAACGTAGAAATCCCGTAAGATTGACTGTTTAACTTCAGAATCTGGAGCATATGATGCTAAGGTATTTAAACATTTAGTTGCCAAATATGGCGCTGAAGCCGTGCCGTAAGTTACGGTGTTAAGAGTGTAGGTCATTAGCTTTTCTGATGAGTCATTACGATAGACAATTTGTTGAAGAGAGCGTTGAGAAGGGTTTAGTTCTATCGCCCTGTACATTTTTTCTATGTCTCCAGTTACGACATATTTATGTTGTTGAAATCGTAATAAAATGCTATAAAGATCTTCCTGTACAGTTGGACCGACCATAAGGATGTCATTAAGAGACAAACCTGAACTTGAAGCGGCTGATGCATCGAAAACTGTACGAAGTTTAGTAGTAAGATTGGATTCACGTAAGATTCCGTGGTGAGGTAGATAAAATTTTACCTCTTGATCATTGCTAGACGAAGGGTAATTGTTTTTATTCGTGTGACCTAGTTGTTCATACTCTTTCATGAACTCGATGTACATGGCTTTGAATTTAGGATCTCGATTAAATTTACGTTCAAGGGATAAAAAACGAAATTTGGCTCTTTGGAAGGAGTCTCCTAAGACTGAAGGGTCGTCTTTCAGTGGCAGGGTAACTAAAAAGCGACCATCTTCTTTACGTGTCGTATTCAGTAAGAAACTTTGCTCACAGGCTTGTTCCTCTGCCGATTAAGAATGTTTGTCTAATATATTGTCAAATTCCCAGAAACGAGATAAATCTAGATTAGTCTCTTCGTTAACAAAGTTGCATATGGCAGAAGATGGACTCTTAAGAAGGGTTACATGCCCTGACACTAACCAACCTAATTTAGTTTCATATAAGGTGGGTTGATTTTTACCTAATTTAAGAGAATTTTTGCAAAGAACGGACCAAAATACGTCAGCACCGACCAATATATCTATGCCCGAAGGCACGTTAAAAGAAGGGTCAGCGAGATTTATTCCCATAGGAAGAGGAATGTAATCCGTTTCAATATAAGAAGACGGTAACGCTTTGGTAATGTACGGTAAAATAAGACAGTCTAAAGTATGTTTGTAGTCAGTATGGAAGGACATAAATGTAAGACTGCAAGACTGTGTAATAAAGGACGTATTATTGTTTATACCTGTTACCGTGGAGCTTGCATTCCATCGTGACAAACCCAGCTTACCGCAAAGTGACTGTGTAATGAAGTTCGCCGTGCTGCCATTGTCGAGCAGCATTCGAGCGGGATGCACTTTACCCTTGCCGTCCACCACCTTCACCAGCGCTGTGGAAAGTAATACGTGCGAAGAAGTAGTAAACTGCTTTGTGCTGCTAGAGCTTGCAAAGTTACTGATGACATTGTCTAATGGAAAAGCCGGTTCTGGTGTTATTTGTGGCTTATCTACGTGAAGAAGTGTATTGTGTTTTATTTTGCAATATTTACAAGATACAAGATTGCAATACTTTTCATTGTGCCCAGGCCGTAAACAATTAAGACAGACCTTTGATTCATTGGCCTTTTGAATACGGGTTTCAACAGGAAGGGCTCTGAATGTTTCACAGTTAAATAAGAAATGAAATTGATTGCAGAGAGGGCATGTAAATATTGTTTTGTGACTTTTATTTAATTTTTTATTGATAATTTTTTCTTTAGTATTAATCCTTTTATTATTATTAGTAGTTATAAGTAGGTTGGAATTAATTTCGTTAGAATGATTTTTGTAAATAGTGCTTTTATTTTCACGTAAAGATTCTAATAAGTCAGCTCTGTTACTTAGAAAATTGGTAAAAGTCTCTAAAGACGGTGGGTTTTTCAGATTATTTCTATGTTCTTCCCATACATACTGAGTAACACTATCAAGTTTATCTGTCATTATGTATATTATTAAGGTATCCCAATGCTGAGTTGGCTCATCTAAAGTAGATAATGCACGCAAATTTTTATTTGTAACATCAATAAGATGACGAATAGCAATACAGGATTCGGTGGGCATATGCTGAATATTAAAAAGTTCTTTAATATGATTGTTAACAAGCAACCTTTTGTTATCATATCGGCTACATAATAAATCCCATGCGGATTCATAGTTTTCCAATTTGAAATCTAAATTGTCGATGACAAGCAAAGCGCTGCCTTTTAAAGAAGCACGTAAGTAATGTAACTTATTAATGCTATCTATGTCTTGTCTTGAATGAATTAATGATATGAAAGTAGCTTTATATTCTAGCCATTTTTGATAATGACCACTAAAGGAGGGTTAATCAATTTTTGACAATCTAACGCAATTTGATTTAATTACACCTGCCTGTGCGTCCTCGAAACTCGCCACGGAATCATCGCGAGCGTGAGCGGATCCGGAACGCGCGCCTAGTATGCTGCGCGCCGCCGCTATCAGCTGATGGTAATGATTTTCGAACGTTTCGCGTTCTTCGCTCTCGTCGTCAGGGTCCTCCGCAAGCAATTCAATGTCGCACTGTAATTTGTCAAAGTCGGCGTATAAGTTTTCAAATTTTTTGAAACGACTTACTAAATCTAGAATTTTCAGTTTTTTAGGAGTGCTAGAAGTTTCAAATGCATTGAGAAAATTATTGAAAATAGTAAGCTTAGATTTCATACAACTGCGTTTTTTCATTAATTTTTCTATTTTTTCTTCAGCCATAGCAAAAAAATAAGTGAAAATAATTAATAGAATGAAACTAAAGAAGAATGCGATAAATAAGATTGATAGCAAAGTAATAAAATGTAATGAAATGATCGCTAAATGTAACTTGTCGTATGTGCAAGCGCATCAAACTGGTTACCGTGGCTAAAAATAGAATGCTCGTAATACGTAGGTGGGTACTTAAGCAATGTAAGTATAAGGCCGAATAATTAATTGATTTAGGTAGCAAAATGCTCGAATGAAATGACAAGTGAATAAAGAAAATATGTATAATGGTAATTAAGATAGAATAGCAAAGAAGTTGGCACTATATTTGTACTAAATCAAACAGAGCTGTTTTAAGATAAGAAATATGGACAGAGAAGGAAAGGAATAAATTGGAACGAACTCACGAGTGGCCAAACCGTCCATCCAGTTCCTTGACGTCTCCCCTTCTTCGACTAACGATGACTCATACGTTCGACTTCGACGGATCCAAAGTGCGGGCGCGGCGACCTCCGTTGTATATCCAAAACTTCTTTTTATGTTTTATTTTTTCATTGACGGGTCGATTGGACCATGTTAAGAGTTGCCTGTCTAGCAGACACACTGATGAGGTGGTTAACTATTTTGGACTGTATATAAAAGATAGATATGTAGATAGATGCTGGTGTATTCGTAGCTTTAGTATATACAAGTTTTGTCGTCCGTCGTGCAGGCGAGTGTCGCGTGATCCCACAGCAGCGGCCGCCTGAGGCCCAGCCGTGGTCGTGGGGCAGCCCCTCCTCCTCCGCGCGTCTTAGCCCGTGTGTGAGCCAACACCACCTATTGTACTACTTCCTAATATTTAAGATTATTGTGTATTTTTTCTCTGTCATATAGGTGTACAATAAAGATTATTGTATGTAATACATGGAATTATATAATCGCCCAGTAAAAATTAATTCTTAAAAGATCTTCAAACCTAGACTATGTAGATGATGCCAGAGGTAAAAGGTATTTTTCGTGGCGTTCTATATTAGGTAGCATTTAAAAGCTTTCCAGTCACTAATAATAACTGTTAAAAAAAATTAAATTCTCAATTCGTCGTGTAAATACTTTTTAATTGACATTTGTCATTCCAAGCTTTCTTCTTCTAATATAAACAAAAATTAAAATAAACAAGTTGAGGGTAGGCTAGAAAAATAACTTTACGTTGCTCATTGACTACTGAAAAGTGACTAAAACGTGGAAATAAAAATCAAATAAAACGCCGCGCTTAAAACCGTTAAAACCTAGTTCTAATTATGTATACTAGTCGAGAAAACTTAAGAAAATACTATTCTTCTTCTATGTTACGATTAGTCATTTTTAAGAAAAATATATGATGATATAATAATATATGATATTCTAAATTCTTTAAAAGTTTAATCTCAAGATATCGCCTTTCAATCTCATTCACACCGAACAACCGTCCCCGGATGCCACATTAAATATTGACAAAATAAAAATGCGGAATGTAAATGTAAACGTGCCAGTATTCCCGGGGTCCACAGAGCCACACCGTTTTGTAACACTACCCGCCAATAAATATCTTAGTTACAATAGGATAGACGGACACTGATGTGGGACTGATCGGATGTATGAAATATTAGATATTCATAGCTATATCCCGGAAGCAAGGTAATACAAGTCCAATTGGGTCTAGTCCAAAACAATCAAATCAATTGAGATGATTTTAATATATCATATATATATATATATATATATATAGATATTTAATATATCATCATACAAAATGTCATAGCCTCCTTGATTTTGTATGATAATACTGGCTTGTGACGTCATAATTTTAACGAGTAAAATAGCGTATTAGTTGTTGTTTACACTATAATATGAACTGTTGAAAGCAAGATATTTTGACGCCTGCCCTTTTATATGAATACTATTTTAGAATTTGTTGTAATATGTGTTAAATACCCAATTAAGGTACCTCTCCTTTACTTAGGCCTCAGTAATGTGAAGGAAAAAAGAGTTGGACTAAATTTTATTTACATATTTTTTGGGAAAACATGTCCCATAGTCACAATGCATACATACAATCATATTAGAACATTAACAATTATAAATATACTGTTACGTGCGAGCGGGGGGGTACGCACTTAGGATTGGAAGAAAACACCAGTTTTTAACTAAACGCTTTTATTGACTTACACAGTCGTGCGTGATTCCTCTCCGCAGGATTGCCCCTACACGCACAACTAACGACGCACTGTACCGACGATAAGATGTTCCACTCACAATACCGTCGCCGATATTGCATAGACACACCTTCTGCTTCTGCAGTGTTCACCTCAGAATTTACCGCGCGTAGCTCGCTTCTGGACCTCCTTTTAAACTACGCGAAACTCCTCCTTCACTACTTCACTAAGCGCGCCTTACGCTGTTTATACACCCGGAAGAATCTTCTGGAACCCATAATTTCAATCTTCTTTTCGTTATTCTTTTATTTGCTATCCATCTCTTTCTATACATCTATCTATCTATCTGTCTTTCCCTTCCCGAACTTTCTATTCTAGAACTTTCGATTATCGTCTATCCCTTTCTAATATGTATCTGTCCTTGTCTTTTCTTTCCAGAAACTTCTATCTTTTTCTAAAAGTTCTTAAACCAACTAGTTTGTTCCACCATCCCTCGCCACAATACATGCGATAGACGTACACACATATTCACACACATACACTCATATTCACATACATGCACTTATATTCACATAAATGCACTCATATTCACACATGAATATGAGTGCATTTATGTTATAGCTTGTACCTATGTACATACATATGGTACAAGCTATAACTTTATAACGCTATTATGCATTGCGCAGAAGTGCTTAATGTAGGCACAGTCCACCCTGTCAGCGATCATCGCCAGGACGGCGTTGGTGCTGCACTCACCTGCCGCTCCAGGGACGCGCACCGCGTCGTTATCGTGGTCAGGAAGCAATCGGTCAGTGCCAGGGCAAACATGCCCGAGGCGCTGCAGTAGCAGGGCAGTCTCAACAACGCCCTGAATGCGTTATTGCATTGGACACGAGGGGCCGTGTAGCTTCTTCGTGAATAAATAATCATCCCACAGAACGCACGTGTAGAGAGACGTGCAATATGCTTTTAAAACTTAACCTTTTGTTAGCATCATACAAATCTGTGGGCAATCATATTAGCTCTTATGGGAATGGCCCTTTGTACCCTTTCAATATCTTCATTATCCCTAAGGTCGGATGCAACCACATATCCCAAGCCCTAAGTATTTAAATGATCAACCCATTCTAAGGTTGTGTTTTTGAGCCTAATAGTCTTAAAGCTTGCCTGTTAATAGAGGAATAGATGGAATTGCCTGATCAGCGAATTTAGACGTGCTCGACGTGCAATCTACTGTCCTAGCCAGGATTTCGGACATTTAGATTGTTTTTTTTACTCCTAGCCTCCACTAAGCCGTGGGGAGAGTGGTTTTTAATATTTTTTATTTAGGACACTTTCTTACCACCCTCTTGTTATTTATAAATTTTGTATAATAAATATACATCGCAAATAATCAGAATAGAAGGAAAATCAAGATGATATAATCCGAATTTCTTATAACAAGATAGTGTTCACAAAAATCGTTAAATGACTTAAAATTGAGCGGGTGCCAAAAAAGTTTGCGGAAAAACATTTCCTCGCCTTTAATTCTATTGGATTTTACGAAGAACAAATAAATTATACCTATACATTTCTTGTTATTTTAATTATTTGTAAAATATTTCCAGAACGAAAACCTAACATTTTTTAACAAAAACGAAAGTGACTTCTAAAATATCTATATTTAACAAGCAAAATATTTTTTTAAAATGTCTCGAAGTCCGTGTCAGGTAAAAGAATACAAAATGATGTATACACATATCATATATACCATATTCCTACATCAATAAAATACGGAAAACAGTAATTTCTACGAGACCTTGAAGATGTACTAAATTCAATGAATATTTAAAATATATCTCTGAACAAAATATCTTCGCACTTACATGCTAATTTTAAATGCAAATAGAGCTACCAATAACAATACGATAAAAATCGTATTTATAGACAAACATTAGGTGAAAGTATTGTACTCCAAAATACATATTTTGGGACGTAGGGTAGACGGTTCCATGGTGTAATGGTTAGCACTCTGGACTCTGAATCCAGCGATCCGAGTTCAAATCTCGGTGGAACCTATCCTTTTTAGTCTTTTGTTGTTTTTTTGCTTATCTGTTGTACTCTATACTAATATAAAAAATAATGAATTATATTTTTTTCTTTTTAACGAATAAACTCGAAAAATACGGGACCGATTTCAAAAATTCTTTCACCATTCGAATGCTACATAAAAATTAGGGGTCCCTACTAAAACTTCTATAATGTAACCCATCAATCTAAACAAAATACTTGGCGCTGGAATCAGGTTCTACGATTTTTATGAAATTTTATGTATGTTTTAGTGTGTCCCAGGGTGGTTTAGATTCACTATTCGACCCGGTAGGTGGCGCTGGAATCGGATTGTAGATTTTTATTTTTTCAGGTCAGGACAACGTCTCTTATCAAATAATATATTTATATACAGTAAATAATTTTACCCGCGGCTTCACTAGCGCTAGCATTAATTTTATAAACAGAGTAAAGGACCAGCTATTGGGAATCCCACATAGAAATGTAGAACTTTATTTCTAACTAGCTGTGCCCGTGACTTCATCCGCGTGGAATATATTGTCGCGGAATACTAAAAAAATACAGCCTAAGTTACTCCTTATAACATCAGCTATCTGCTAGTGAAAGTCCCGTCAAAATCGGTCCAACCGTTTCAGAGATTAGCCGGAACATCCAGACAGACGGACAAAAATTCTAACAATCGCATTTTTGGAATCTCCTGGTCCAAATTAATACCAATTTTTTCACAATTTTATTTTGAGATTACAAACAGACACTTCAGTTTTGTTTATCTGTATACATTCAAAATACCCATAACACCATCTATCGAAGGTGGATCTAACCATGACCATGAGAGCGACACATTAAATTACATTGTCACTGTCGTTGCCGTGTGGATGAATTCGTTACTGAATTGCATCGGTAGCGCCAATTAAACGCGATCGGAGCGCCAGTTTTTCTCCTGGCAACATGTATGAAAGAAAGAAAGATAGAAAGAAAAAACGTTTATTTGCCCTTTAAAACATAGCGAGACACATTGAAGAACAAAAAATAAAATGGGTATTTAACCTTAATAGGTATATATAGCAAAAAAATATGTCTCGCGATGGTACCAAATAAGTACAGTTCAGCATATTATGGCAGGCAACGGGTGTCTGACGCTGGTTTTCAAGTGCGGCCTAGGGCGGAGGGATATTGCACTGTTATATATTTATTAAGGTGGGCCAAAAATTTGAATTTCTTTTTTCATACTCATACCGAAAAATGCTCTGCTAGACACCTTTAGGGAATTCTCAGCAAAAATGAGCTCCTAATTTCAATAGGAAGGTCCTCCGCATTACAGTTTTCGATTTTTTCCTTAGTTCAATAGAAAAAAATTCATATCTCCGTTAGTAATTGCTTTAGCAGCAAAATTCAATGTACTTTTTTGTAGGAAATCGAACGCTCTACATAAAAGGTCTATTATATTTCTATCGTAAATGTCACCATTTAACAAATATTGAAGATTAAAGTTTGATTATTTTCAGACAAATTTATTTTTTGCTGTGGTCTTTTTAGTTGTGGTAGTTTTGGTGGTTTTGGTAGTTTTGGTTGCTACTTTTGGTAGTTTCGATAGTGTTGGTAGTTGTGGTAGTTTTGGTCGTTTATGTAGTTTACAGAGAGATTGGCGGGGGATATATAAATAAAATTAGAACGGGTTTAAATAGGGGATAAAAGTTTGTATGGGAGATAAAAAATGCGGTAGTAACTTGATCTGTCTGTCTGAATACCGAAAAAGGAAATAGATACTTTTCATCGCGGGAGATGAGACAGTTTGCGATAGAAAGAAAGATAGCAAATATTTATTACTAAAAAAAAATAAAATGAAGTAAAACTTCCAAGTGCAATAGCACCAACATAGGAATATAATGCAGTGTAACCTGTATTAACGGCTGCTCTTTACACAAGAGGTACACACTAGAGTTTGACCCGCTGCGCAACCGCGGGGTAAACTCTAATACATATGTATAAACAGAATAGTGTTGTAGAGGTATGCAAAATTGCGCGATGATCTGTTGCGTAGCAAACTCACATCCGCATTTATAGGATAACGCTGCACAGCAAGTTTTCACCAAAAACTTTCGAAGACGCTTGCGATAACTGACGGTGTCGACTCACGTAGCCCCTTCCTAACAGAGTTGTTACGGCTTACGGCTTTCGGCCGCCGTAAGCTCCCCTGGGGAAGGTATCGCACTCACCTATAATGTCGTCGAGAGGAGAGCGTTTCATGTTCCGTGCGCACTCATCTCTCCTCCCGTAGGTCGAGTCTAAAACGCTAGATCTGAGACGTAGGCGATACTTCCCCGCGATAGTGGATGTGGCTATTGGATCCCCGCCTGCCAGGGCACGTGGTGATGGTAGAGCCCCGCTTTTCCCGCACGCCCTGGCATAAGGCGAAGACGAAGAAGAAGAAACACAGAAGAGGTTTTAGTGGGTATCCCCCACCGTGGCGTGGCAATAGCACTCCTTGGTTGCTAGTGTCACCCCATCATGGCAGATCCCGCACTCCCCATCGCGTTTCCCCCACGGTGGTGGGACTAAAAGGCTTAAACGGATTTCCCCTCGTTAAAAAAAAATGTGTAGATACCTGTCTGACGTTTTATAAGACGCGTGTGTGGAATATATCGTAGCGCCATCTCACATCCTTTACTCAAGCATTGATATTACACATACCACTTAAGGCGTACTGTCACAGTTCTATTTTACTTAAATAAAACCATGTTAAACCCAAACCTGTGGCAATAAAATTTAATAACAATACTATTAGTATTTACGGTGAAGTCAGAGCCGCGCCCAGAATTAACTGATTACTTTAATTAAAAAGGTTAACTCTTTCGGCTGTCTGTATTCCATCGCCATGGGACCACCGAGGCATGTTGTATATGGGAATTAAAAAAACATAAAAATCCACCGGTTACGTAGTGTGTTGCACTAGAATTACTAACCTTGGTTAATATAACAGGAGTTACCAGAGTTAAATAAATGATTAAAGCATTAATAATTCGATGATGTATCTATCAAGAAATATACAAGGCGACTGACATAATATTTCTTTACAATCAGAAAGTGTAGTGTAGCTTACGTTCAGCCACTATTTACTTATTCACATTTAAATATTGTATTAAATATTTAACTTAGTAAATAAAATTATATAATATTTTTTTTAACACAGAAGGTTCATTTTAATGTTATATATAAATTAAACTATACAATAAATTAAACTAAAAATAAACTATGTATACAAACTAAAACTAAACTATAAAAACTAGTACCAGACCGCTGTCAGGCGGAAACGTGCCCAAAAGACTGGCTACATTGCCTCGCTAAATGGCAACGGTAATCCGTTGCCGGAGGTACAAACCAGTCTTTTGGTCGCGTGAGACATCCACCAGACGTTTAAGCCCCCGTGGTCCCAGGGTCTCGACCCCAAAAGTTGCAAATATTTATTAAATGTAGCCATTTCCGATGGCTGAGTATTTGCAGCGTTTTAGGGCTTCCTCTTGTGCAGCAGCTATACCAGCAGACATGCTAGTGGCTGGAAGATGGAACGCTGTCAAAGTATCGACGCAAGACGCGTATACTAAGGGGCGACCCATCTTCCAGGGCACCAATAATATACCATCGGGTCTCTTACCATCATCGCGGCACAAACCGTTCGGTTCTAGAACGGCAGGTACCACGGCGGTGACAAAAGCCCGACGGATTATATCATTAAGTGTTGTATGACGTGAAATTCTGCCGGCCCTTCCACGAAAGGGGAACTTATGTATAACTGTTTTGGTAAATATAAAAACAAACATACAAGACACACAGATTGATCTTTAAATTAAAATTGAGTAAACTTAAGAGGTTTCCGACTGACTACATGCTTTACATATGTCTTGTAGTGAAGTAAATATATTATTATTCAAGTTCAATACATCATAAATCTATTGCAAATCATAATAAAAATTATAATAGAAGGTTGCATGTTTATCAAGCACATATGAGAACGATTAATAAAATTTAATCGTACTTTCTTATTACAAAATAATAATATTAGTTACTTTTTATTCGTGGACTAGCCTCCTCTATGAATGGTCTCATTCTTAGATTATTATTACAAATCACGTTTTTTTTAGTCACTCTTGTATAAAATATATTGACGACTCTTTATTTGCACCACAATGGTTATTTTAATTATAATTATGTATGTTTTTGTGCGACATTGACTGTCATTGATGATGTCGAACCGCAATATGAATATGAAAGGTAGTGAGGATCGAGGCCCAAACCTCTCTTACACCGTACTGTAATAAGGGCTATGAACGATGAGTTTTCGTCATAACATATGCGTTAAACACCTCGACTTTACATCTGCGTCATCACGTTATCATCAAATATTTATGAAATACTAATATTGCGAAACCACGTCATAAATACGTTAAATAAATATTATCTGAAAGTTATACAAGTCATGATTATTATATTATTAGTACTATCTTATATCTTTGTTGATATAGAAATGTAAATGTATTTTATATACATATTTCTATGTTTTTTTTAAATCTAATTTCTTGAAATTGGTAGCGTGTGTATTACAAACTGTAGGGGTGAACAGTCATGATCACAGAGCAAAGAACTTCCATGGGCTCTGCGCCGCGTGCTCGAGGAAATCTGTACTAAACGATTATTATAAAATTTGCATTATATTATGCCTATATATATAGGCCACCACTACGGGATACTTCTTATTTAGGGTAGCCACCTTTTTTTGAAGAAAATATAGCATTTTTGTTTTTAAGCTGTAAACGTAATACTTTTGAGAAATTTAGGGGAAAGAAGAGTACCTACATATTTATTTTTTATTATTTATTACATATTTTATTTATTTAATTATTGAATTTTCCAAGTGTATTTATAACTACCCTTTACTTTGGCCAGCAAAGATATATTATTTTTAAAATAATCATAAGAATCTGAAAAAAGCGCGATAATTGAGTTAGCCATGAAAATATAGATCTCGTACTATATTATTTTTCTATAATATCTATATATTATATTAAATTACTATTACAATTGGCTAAGATATAGTACGATCCAATATATTATAGTACGATTGATAACTCTCTTCTTATTCCAAAAATGCAATATATCCCGTGGGATACGAATTAAATTTTACTGTCACAAAGCAGCGTGAAAAAGTGATTAAGTAATAAAAAATCTGATAGCTCAATTGAAATATATTGAATTTGCATCTTATCTTTACGATTGAATTTGAATTATTGTTAAGTATCGTAATTGAATAGTAGTAATCGTAATAGTACTTACTTATCAGTAATAGTCACTGACATTTTCAGTACTGAAAGGTCAAATTAAGAACAGATAACTACTTAACAATATATTTATTAGATTGTTCTTTTTTAAATTTTAAATACAATATTTAGAATTATTTTCGGCATCCCTCTTAGAGTAAAATAAAATCGTATGAAAGATAATATTATTCTTTGATAACTAGTCTAGCTACTAGATATTATTATAAAAATATATTTCATCATCAATCCAATATAAAGATAGTGGATTGTACGTTACAATGGTATTATGCTTTTAAAAGTATGATACCTTTTGAAAACATTATATTTCAAAATATTACGAAATCGAACACTTTAAGTGTATATAGTCATCTTATCGTATAATAAAAATACATTTTAACTGTTTTG
This sequence comes from Dendrolimus houi, assembly GCA_039645545.1. Lineage (NCBI taxonomy): Eukaryota > Metazoa > Arthropoda > Insecta > Lepidoptera > Lasiocampidae > Dendrolimus > Dendrolimus houi. The sequence goes on along the minus strand of CM077126.1, from coordinate 22,216,375 downwards.
AGCGCTGTCTTTTATTTGTTTTTCAATCCAACGTTTCGGGCACTTTTCAGTCTGAAACTTCGGAATAAAAATCAAATAAAATATCTCGCTTAAAACCGTTAAAGCGTACTTTTAGTGTACTAGTCGCGAAAACTTAAGAAAATATAATTTTAGATTTATAGAAATTCGTGATTGTTTCCTACAAACGAAACGAGAATCTAAGGGTTTTAAATATATACTCTAATATTTCACACTCATCGTAGTAGCTTCATAAAAGACATTATTTCGAAAACTCAATTTAAACATGTGTTTAAATATAAAAATAGTTGATATTAAAAATATTTGTGTTATAATATTTTTATTTACCAAGTACATATTGAACAACATATTTTATTTGTAAATAGTCTAGTATCAATATAATTTAATACAATTATATCTTATAGATTAAAATTTAAAATAACAGGAATTTCATATAACGAAAATTTTGATTATTTTTTAAATACTATAACAACAGTTCAATCTTAGTTTTTTAAAACGTGTGTTTACCGCCCGTCTGTACAAGCAGCCCTTTAACCCTTCCGATTGCGAGCGACGCCTACATGTCCCAGGGACTACATTACCTGTGAATTATTATTTCTGATTAATAAATTGTACGCGTCCCGGGACACGTTGTCCAGCGACTGTCACGCTCCTATCAATTATGGAATTTGATGCTTTTTCATTAACACTAGCACTTTGGGGGTTAGGGAATAGTGGGTTAGTCGGGCCCGTCTAAGGATTGGTTTTATGGGCGGTGGTCGTTTAAAAGGTTGACGTTTGATTGAACAATATTACGGTTAATTGGATCTTTTTTATAGGTGGTACTTCTCTTGAGATTTGAATATGGGGCTATGTTATGTTTACGGGTATGACTTACAATATAAAAACTATACCTATATACCTTTTAAGATGATTTTAATTAGGAATAGTTTAAAGGAAGAATAAGTACGTTACGTTAATTTCAGGGTGAGCTTACTATAGAAATGAACAAACGTGACAAAGAACAAAAGAACTTATATATTTTGTTCTTTGTAAGTATCCTTCAGTTATGGCTGGTCTTATTCTACCCTCGATATTGGAAATATGTGGCTATCACACTTTATCATTAGCTGAATCGTCTGCCAGTTAATTTATTTAAAAAAATACTGTAACATACATTGACAGATGAATATGTCTATTATATCGTCAAATAATAACATGTCTATTATTTTACGGCCTCTGTGGTTGAGCAGGCTAAGCCTTTGCCGGCTTACCTCACTGCAACGCAGAGGATCCGGTTTTGATTCCTGGTCTAGTATATTTCGGAAACGTATTTTCTTCGTTATTTACTATGGTCTGGGTGTCTGGGATCGGTCCGTTGTATATTACCTATAACACAAGCGTAACTTGCTTAATTTGGGGATATACAGTGTGTGTGTTTGTCTGCCGATTTATTTATTTATAATTGTTCTATTTTGTATTTGCAACAAACTTCGGGATACTCAACGGGGGGTATGGGGAACTTGGGGACCGACTCTGCTCACACCGTCCCTGTGGAAGCAGTTGTGAGATATCGATGGCCAGACTCCCCACCAAAACCATCAGCGTCCTTCCGCATCTGATGTGGTGCCATGAGGCCGAACCACAGGTATCTTGTAACGTCTCCACCAAAACACCACCCTAAACCCTCGTTAACATTATGCCCACTTCAGTAGTCAATCAGCAGTTCGGAGGAGAAGATATGAATTGAAACATTTTTATTCGTCAAGGAACGGAGAAAGAGACGACAAAACAACCCATAGTCTGGTGGTCGGGTATTTACTCATCTGGATGGCCACCACCCCTGCTCTAGAGTATGCCGCCATAAGAACCTTGAGTTGTGTTCCAGCATTAGTGGCCAGGTTCTAGTCTCCCTTTAGAAAGCGCCAGTACATTGGTAGCATCTTTGGTGTTATTAAATGTTCATAGGTGATGGTAACCGTTTGCCATCAGACTGTCTGCTGAACTCATGCAATAAAAAAATGTTAAAAAAATTGCGTTTACATACTCTCACTGTACAGTGTACACTTACCTCGCCAAGTTCCTGTTTGCTGCCGTAGAAGAGGGTCTATTTACCCGAATTGCTAAGATTTACAATACAAAATTGAGCAATATTGACCCTTTTCGTTACTCTTAGCCTGTATTCAAAAGTTTAATCATCAAATCAATGAATAGAACAGATGCCACATTATAAAAAAAAAGGAATTTCGAGCCTTACAGTCATTTTAACGTAAGCGACGTTTGGACTTAAATATATTTTTTGTTGCAAAAGTTAATTTAAACTGTTATTTTGTTTTAAGCTTTTCAGTTTTAGTTAGATTAGACCTTACTGAATCAAAAACTGTAAATCTTAAATCAAAATAATAGTTTAAAATATATTTTGCAACCAAAAATATACTAAGGTCCAAATGTCGCTTACGATAAAATGGCGGCCTCGATATGTAAGTAATATGTTTAATTAATATTAACATATTTTTATACTTATTATATATTACTAAGTAGTAGTGTTGACAAAAAAGGTTACATAAATAGTTGTTGCAATAAATTTGTTATTGTATATACTTTACATAATTATATATAGTAATAGTAAGTAGTCATCGGTAAACCTTCTGCGCGCGGCTTATAAGTATGTCTTAACACGTCTCTATTAGTATATATATATGTGTATACATTTCACTTATCAATTAATGTATATATTTATTATACGTTTACACAAAATATAGTTCAAATTTAATATAAAAACCTGTCATTAGCCCTTTGAGCCAGCTCTGCATGTACCTTTCCTGCGGAAGAAGTTATGAAATGCCGTTCGCCAGTCTTACTATTTGCCAGATTCACATTTAAAACAGTGATACACTAAAAACATAATAATTAACAAAGTTAAAAACATTAAATCTTCATTTCAATATGTTTATTCACAAAAACATAATTATTTCATCAATAAAAAGAAACCTTAGGTTCCACCGAGATTTGAACTCGGATCGCTGGATTCAAAGTCCAGAGTGCTAACCATTACACCATGGAACCGAATAAGATGGTCTTAACATGTCGAAATTACACATATTATCTTACGAACAGCTATTTGACTTGATGACCCCGATTTATCTTAACGGAAAATAACATCGAAAAGAATATTTATCTTAATATAAATAAGGTGCATTTTTGTATGTTGACTGACTATTATAAGACGCGAAATTTCCTCTGCGTAAACTTGCAGATGAGATAAATTTTGACATTTACGTACCAAGTAATGTTCAAAACAGAGTGCTTAGTTCGAGTTTTTTTACAACTTTCAAGTTAACGCTATTTTATATGGCACTATTTATGTATCCTTTCACGCTCACGAGATGGCGGTAAATCATTCTCATACAAAATTGCGTTAACTTGAATGTGAGCTAGTAGAAAAAAAACTCGCACAATCTCACATACTAATGGACGTATCATACTTTGGCGAAGCATTTTTATCATGCGCTATCTTTTGCCAGTGGCTTCTCTCGCGTTAATGTTATCCCACTGAGATACATTTTTCTGCGATAAAAAGTTTATATGCTATTTCAGACTGTAATCTATCTCTGTGCCAAATTTCATCCAGATGCGTTCAGCCGTTCTGGCGTGACTGAGCAGCAACAAAGATCCATCCAAGCTTTCGCATTTATAGTATTAGGTATAATTTTTTCCACCAAATGGCATTCATCATCAACGCAATGTTAAGTCCCGGTTGCGTTCGGGGCATCTGCTTCTAAGCCCGGGGTCCGTTTTCCAACTTTTTATTCTCCATTTCGCGCGGTCTTCTGCATCCCTATTTGTGAGACCATTCGTACGCATGCCATACTTTACGATGACAAGCGCTGGCTTAAATAATAATAAATGCTGATTTATTGGGACAACCGATTAGACCGGGAGCTGGCGGAGGCGAAAGGCTAGACATATGTTCCCCGCCTGGATAACCGGTTTCCCTAAAAAAGTGGCCGTATCAACATAGGCGTCACTCTTGCAGTTTATACGTTATATCACGGATATGGAGGCTACCGTGGATGCGAGTTTCTACCGCGGTCCTTCCGCGTCACTCCACACATCTCTTGCTTGTGTCGCTTAAGCACTTATCACGCTTCACTGCCGTACAAAAGCAAAGATCTAATGATAGATTTCACTAGATGGCATTGTAGATAGTAAATTGGAAACGTGATTTTAAGGCTGCCATAACCATGGAAAATCCATGCCATAACTTAATACATATAAAAACTATCACAATTATTCGATATTTATCTCAGCAACTACTAACAGGTAAGGCATATTAACGGAGCGAAGAAAAAATCATTGCTCATATTAGGATCCCGTCCCCAAATGATTAAAACAATAGGTCATTGCCTATCGACACAAAGAAACCCTTCACTGTTAATAGACCCCACACGCACTTGACAGTATATTATTATTATCGCCTCTTTGCTTCAATAACCTGATAAGTGCGACATATATTTTTTTATTTGATATTTAAAAATCGCCCTTTCCGGTTTGATTAGTCTTAAAACACGATGTATCTTTTAAAATACATTGTAGATTGAGAGTAAAAAAGTTATACATTTCGCTACAATTATTTCTTGATAGTTAAACAAAAAACTCTTCTAAGATTTCAATTTTCAAGGTGGAGCTTCAACTGCGTTAGTGTGAAAGATTTACGCCTTTAGGCTGTTTCACAAGATATAGCGAGAGATTTAATGCATTATTTGATATGAGACATTGTTAATGACTATATTATAGCATATGTGGCTATGCGTTAACGACGTTATTTTTTGGCCACAGCCTTAATCTTTGACACTAATGCAGATAAAGCCCTAGCATATATGTAGATAACACATTACAGAAGCAAAGAGGCGATATGTACAATGTCATAGATGAAAACAAAATTCATTGACTTCTTATCGTTTTATTTGATCAAGTGTTTAATAAACAATAGATCAATACAACACACGTTTAATTTACATTATGACGTCACAACCAATAAACATTGATCAAATACTTACGTTACATGTATTTAATATTCTACGACGGGATTTATTTGTAAAGAATACTTGGAAGTGATAATTTTATTAATCTCATACACAATTACGCATTTACGCCTATTCAAAATAGTTTTGCCCCTTTTATATTTTAATAGGAAGTGTAAAAGTATTTTTATTTGTTACTTTTTAGTGTATATAGGTCCCAAGAAACGGGAACGAAAAAATCATAAAATGAAAACTACTAGGCCAAACTATGTTCAATTTTTAGGGGACCAAATGACAACAATTCCGCATCAAACTAAAGAAGAATCACGTAAATCGGATCATAAATCTCAGCGCAATCGATGTACATACATAAAATTAAAGAAAAATAAATACCAATCATGTTGAGAACCTCCTCCTTTTTGGAGTCGGTTAATTTCAGCTACAGTATCACTGATTCTCACTATTGTACTCGCCATTGTTTTTATTATTCTTGCCACTTCCTCTATCATAGGTCAAGGAAGAGTTTTCCAAGTCTTTTTTAACTTATGCATGCTGTGTAGCTACCAAATTCATTCTGATAAAAATATTTTAATTATATTCTATGACTATCCCTTTTTTTTATTGCATGAGTTCAGTGGACAAGCAGACAGCCCACCCCATGAAAAACGGTAACCATCGGCTATGGACATTTACACCATCAAAAGTGCTGCCAATGTGCTGCCGGTCTCTAAAGGGAGACTGGAACCTGCCCACTAATGCTGGAACCGGAACACAACTCAAAATTGTGTGGCGTTCTTTGAACGCAACTAATAGTCGTGTTCATTTTTGGTATTGACTCTTTATATAGTCAATGTACTCTGTGGTATTGACTACATTAATGTCGGCCATTTTAGGCAATACCAGAAGTCAATAGAAAGATTTGACAGCTGCCGACAAGTGTCACTATATAAAGGAATATTTATTGAGTTTGTAACAGAAAAAGTATTACGCAAAATTATAAACAAATAGAAATACATTATAATCACTGATAAATCGAGTGTTTAATGGTTTCATACATCACCTCATCATTTGAACAAATAAAGGAGCCCTCAGCAACCATGAGCCTTATCGACGTTGCATGAGGTTCCAAAGTTGTTATGGTAGCATGCTTTAGACCAGGGGTGGTCAGCTCCTGGCTGTGGGTTGTTTTGTCGCCACTTACGATAAGCCGCTCGGCCGCAGAAAATTGTAATCTTTCTTCGTTCCTGCACGGATAGCTTAAACCAAACCTATGACTACAGTTTATTATCTTTTAAACTAATGCGAACAGTAGCATATAGAATTATATACATGCGGCATTTTTAGTTATTATAATATATACTAATTTACTGCGTACTCAAAAAAGTCCTCGACTAATCTTTTGCCCATCAATTCTCCGATGTTTTCTTTCTTGATCTCGAAGTGTAGGGCGTTCGCCAGGTTAAATCCCTTTCGCATAATGACTCATTATTGATATCAACATGGCACTTAAAAAAATAAAAACTTTTAAGATATAGATCTTCAAAAAAAAACCGGAGATTCAACTAGAATAACGCCCCCGATATTGAAAAAACAATAAACACGTTTTGACGTAATTAATAGTTCGATGACGTATATATTCTTAGCTGGCGGATACCCAAATATTATTACGTAACTAACAGATTCCGAGACATCTGTAATAAATAATCTTATTAACTCAAGTTTACATTCTGTTAGGTAATGCGTGTGATTTCAAAAAAATTCTTCGAAGAATGCTTACGTATTATTCATGTTTTTTTCTCTCAATGTACTGCTGTGATATATTTATAAATATCCATAAGATAATATTGTTTTTGTGGTGGCAACAATGCAATCAGCAAAATAGTAATATACACGGATATTCACAGCGCTGTTACCAGTCGCTACGTCTATTATCTATGCGCTTCCTATTCGCCCCCGAGTCGAATCTTATTAGGAATGAAAACAGTTACTTACAATGAAAGAAAAGAAAACTAAATATTTAAAATTACACTAAATTATAAATAAACTGACGTAATCTATTATTGTATTGGCTACAAAAAAAAAATATTTCTTAACATTTTTAAAAATGGTCAATATACCAATTACTGAGACGGGGTGCCAATAATGGTATAGTTTCCTGTATGTTCCTTACTTTATTTTTCTTTTCGTATTTTTTTGTGTTATTTGTACCAATGCGTATAATGAAAGCCTATCAACTGCACTATGCAATAGTATTATGAAAGCCGATTGTGTCTAAAATAAATGAAGCAATTGTGTCATGTTATCAGTTTATTACACAAAGTTCATATACTAATGGACGGTTTATTTTATCAAGATGAAGGACTTTTAAGTACAGTCGTTATGAAAATTGTTTGAAAAAAAAAATTAGGATGAGACGCAGCGCGCGGATTAGTAGCTGTACTACTAAACTATCAATACTATTTATGCCCATACAGTCTAATGTATACTAACACGTGCTTAAATGTAAATGTGACTTTTAGAAATTACTGTTTTTGCGGTCGATTTGGCAAATGAATCAAGAAATAACTAAGTATTATAAAATTTGGTATCAAAATGTGGTGTTGTATTAGTGGGTTAATTTCCAGGGGATACAGGTATACTTTACGCAAGTGAAACAGCGTGATAAGATATAGGTACTGTAAAAAATAATATTATTTAACAACAAGGCTTTATTGATTTCGTTTCAAATTCAAGCTTATTTTCAAAACCTTTTTTATACTATATGTTATTTCACTTTTTTTCATTTTCGTGTGTTTTTATCAAGACTGAAAAATCAACTTCTAAGATTTGACCTTCACAACTAACAAACATTTGAAGTAAAATAAAAGCTTGGAAAAAATATTTGAAATCACTTGTATTCAGGAGTGTACCGCATAGGGCCAATTTGACGTTAGGCGTGTGACATAATATAGGGTTCGTATCGTATCCAACGAGTTATCCACCCATTTACCTAATAACTGGACTAACAAGTGCCTTGGGGTGACCATGAAATCGTTACAAAAAAATAATATAAAATATTGTCAAACAGTAAAAAATACCACTGTAACCATAGAAGAAGGATCCATGGCTCCGTGCAGGAACGGAGAAAAAATATAATCTCCTGCGGCTGGGCGGCCTGTCGTAAGAGGCGACAAAACTACCCATAGCCAGATAGTAGTGTATAGAGGGTCTAGAGTATGCTACCATAACAACCTAGAGTTGTGTTCCGGCAATAGTGGCCAGGTTCCAGTCTTCTTTTAGATAGCGCCAGCACATTGGTAACACTTTTGGTGTTACAAATGTCCATAGACCGTAACCGCTCTCCATCAGGTGTCTGTCTGCTGAGCTTATGTAATAAAAAAAGAAGAATAGAGAAATACAATAGACGAGAAAAAACGTAATTTATAACATACTACAATCACAGTTGGCGCCACCGGTCCGATAAAAGTAATTTGTAGAAAATATCAATTTATTAATTCAACGTCTTATTATTTAAAAAATATTCTAAAATTAAATTAGTCATATATTAAAAATCCTAATTAACTGTTTTTCAGTTTCATAACATTCATGAAATTTACGATACTACCTCTTAATTACCCTTGTCAGGGATACAAAAGAGATGACACGAGATGTATTTCATAAAAGAACGTACTGTTCCCAAGTATTTCTTTTTTTTTGCTTGAGTTCAGCAGACAGGCAGACGGCCCACCTGATGGAAAGTGGTTACCATCGCCTATGGAAATTTGCAACAGTAAAGGTGCAACAAATGCGCTGCTACTCTCTTAAGGAATACTGGAACCTGGCCACTAATGCCGGAACACAACTCAAGGTTGTTATGGCGGCATACTCTGGACCAGGGGTGGTAGCGATCCAAACGGGCAAATGCCCTACCACCTGGAAATAGAGTAATAGAAAAATAACAAATTGTTGTTGTACAGACAGATATAGTATAGTTATTTAATTGTAATTGATTCCCAGAACAGTGCTGGAATTTTATATAGACCTGTGAGGCCGGGGCCTAAGGTGGCAATTTCACGGGTGTGAACATTTTTGGGACGCCAACTAGGCACATATTTGAGGAGAGTTTCAATACAAAAATTCATTTGAATTAGGTTAATTATCTATACATATAATAAAATTGTAGAGGTCAAATTTCTGTACAATGAAAAAAAAATGCTAAAAACCGAGTTAAGGGGATGTAAGAAGTGAAATAGAATTAATTTTGAATTTTTATCAATTTTTTTGTTTCTCTGTTTGTCTGTCTGTTTGTACCGGCTAATCTCTGAAACGACTGTACCGATTTAAATGAATTTTTTTATGGTGGTAGCTTATATCCCTGGTCAACATATAGGATACTTTTGACCCCGAAAAATAAAAGAGTTCCCGTGGGATAGTTAAAAACAGCATCACGCGGGCGAAGTCGCGGGCATTAGCTAGTAAATGAATAAAAAAGACTGAGGATTGGACATGGCAATTACATAAGAGTTCTTTTTCTGCTAAAATGCCTACAGAAATCATAAAAGGTTGCCATTTAAAACTCAAGAGTTCAGAGCGGCCTAAATCCACCATTCTCTCAAAATCTGTATTGACGCGGGTGAAGCCACGCGCAAAATCCATTAATTTATAAACATGTTGGTAATAATTATTTTATTTATACTTATATCGTGGGGTCCTGAAGCCATGAGCCTCTACAAAGAACTATTAGTCGTAACGGGGATCGCTAACGCGTATATCTATATTCCGTAATGTATCATCAATGGGAAAAGCCATAAAAATTATACAAACGCAACAGTCATCTCTTTAAACATGGCTTATCAGTTCGTAAAAATTTGTTTGTGTACATAATTACTCATGTTTGATGGAATGACAGCGCGTGCGCAACATTAGTTGCTTAAAAAGGTAACATAGATAACAATAGTTTCCGGATGTTAATTATCATTCACGAATTATGCGAGATGTGACACACGCCCTATGAAAATGAATGCCTTTCGTTTGCTCCCGATTCACATTTTGTTATTACGCCTTGCGATTATTAGGAAGGGGTCCCTATATCAGCCGAGAGGCTTAGGGAGGAGGACGAGCTAGCGGACCCGCGTCGTAGACGGCGAACTGGGGATCGAAGGCGCTGCTATGTTCACCTCCTTTCAATGACGTAGTGGAACCTGATTGAGATCAGAGGACCTCCCCGGCGAGCCACACCCAGGGACGTAGGGTGCTCTGTTCCCAGGAGCACTCCATCGTGATTTTACGTCGTAGTTAACTAGTTTAGTGGGCTGATAGGTTTAGTGGGTAGTATGGCGGCCGACATCTTACGACTCTTTTCTGGAAAAGAAAAGGACAGGGTCTGTATATACCACATTACCGTTTTGACGAGATAGAGCCATGCTGGAATCATCATAATGATTTCAGCTTTTAAGGCCGGCTCGATCAATGTGATACATTGGGAGAAGAATACTATCTTCTTCCATGGTGATATTACGGCTTTCACAGAATATCAATCGCGTTTCGTGCGATAAGTGAGAGTTCCGATAGCCCACTTCCCCCTGTCCCATTCCTACCTATTCCATATCCCTCTTTATTTCTGATCCTCCCAATCCATCCCGTTTATCCCATCCCTCCCTAAAGACCGGCAACGCGTTGGCTACGTATCATGTCATTGTATTCCAACCTCTATAAGCGACAGCGACTACTTTCCAGTACCTGGGTCGTCTGCCCGTTTACTAAACTCGCATTAAAGAAGATATTACTCTTAGGAATCGGAGTCCTAAAAATGGGATAGCAAGAAATCTAAATATGTGGTTATTTTATGATCTCCTTGATTCTAACTAAAATGGGTTTATTACCTCTTGTGGGGGTTGTCTTATAATTGAGTGGTGTGTCGATGATAGTTAGTAGTTAGATGATAGTTTGAGAGAGTACAAAATAAGACGACGGGTGTTATACTCTAGATGTAATTGTTGCTTGGTTAATTTAACATTAACTTAAGACTCTAAACAGAAACCTTAACTGCTAGGTGAAAATATGTAAAACCTCAACATTTTCGTAGATGCATCTCCGAAGGTTTTCTATTTTTTGTATTGACAGATTTTGGCACGTACATGGACTACTCAGATTTAACCTTGCTAATTATATAGTAATAAATTATTCCATGTACGTGATGTAACACCTCTCATCAGTTATCAGCTCATTCTTAAGATACTACTATAATTAGTCATAATGACATACCGTTTAAGCAGGAAAATTGTATTTAATACCGAAATAAATTTCCTTTTATAATTAACAAAGGGAAAGGGAATTATCCCGTTGCTGTGGTACAGGGATTTTTATAACATGAGTTTACACTCAATCAGACAAAATTGATAAAATAAAACTTTCGATTTTTGAATAATATTCCTTGTGTTCTTCTTTCATGCTAAACTATTTGTATTGATTTTACAGGAGGTTACCCACTAGAAGACGGTGTAGTGGAACAAGTGGTTAATAGATGGCCCTGTACAATAATTGAGGTTGCAAACGATTTCCGAAAAGTACAAAGAATTAATACAAATTTCCAACAATAATAGACGGGCCTAGGCCTGCGAGGAATAAGAATAACCTCGCTGGAAGATCTTCCTCTGAGACGGAGGAGCATTCCATCTCGCTTCTCCAACCATTAGGGTCATCCTTAAAACGGTTTGCTAAAGAGCCGTCTATAAAGTAAGTAAATTTACCTTTTTGTACTCCCCCATCCCCGACCTCACCCTGTGTCACACTTTCTGGAACCATACTATAAATGTCCCGTCACAGAAGTGTCCGCACGCGTCAAGTGTCCTTAGATCCCTTCGTACCCCCTTGTCACATTTTGTCGCATCAAACGATATCTCTACTCCCCCTACCTTCCATATGCGAAATACTTTATGGAGACCTCAAAAGATTATTAGACCATCGTTAATAAAATTGTCAAGACGTGTCGTTGAGTAGCAGGCCTAACACTTGTATACTTAAAAACTGAATAAATAAATCCATCGGTTTTTTTTGTTTGGTTCCTAGAATACACCAGATAGGTTGACGCTGTCGTCTATAGACATTCGCAAACAGCTACTGATGTGTTGCCAGCCTCGAAGTAGCGATTAGTATGTGGCTAGTGATGCCAGTACACAACTCAAGGTTGTAATGGCGGCATACTCTAAAACTCTAAAGCATAAGTAGCCATACAGATAGAGCAAAAGTCGTAGCCCATAGCATAGCTTAAAATTTATACAGGCTGAATCAACCTCTCAACATTTAACTATACCCTGTGACACTGGCGCTGTAAGACGTTATGACTCATACTGTAAGGATTGTTGGCCGTGAGAAAGGTATTTAAGACCGCTTCGTAAAAAAATCTTAACAGGATTCTTTCCCAAATATTTGCTTTCTGCGTAATATGAACAAAAGTTATACAATTTTTTACTGACTTCAAAAAAAGGAGGAGGTGGTTCTCATTTCGTCGTGTAAATATTTTTTTTAATGTATGTTCAGCCATAACTTTTTGTTCCAATAATTCAGATTTTTTGATTGTTTTTGCATTGGACTCAGTAAATCTTTAAAGGGGTCCTATGTGCATTCTATTGCTATTGAACTTTGGGTTCTGAAGATATAGCAGAAAATACATTAAAATCAGACAGAAAATGTGTAGTTTTTGCGGTTATTCAGCCACAAATTTTTTGTTTATTAACCGATTTGGATAATTTTTTGCCTTGGATTAGGTTCAGCTTCAGGATAGTAGCGTGTGGAGGTAGATAGACCATAGTAGGTCGCTGTTCACTGGGATACCCACTAAAACTGTCCATGTTCCTTCCATTAACTTATCCAGGACGGCAAAAAATGGCCATCACCGGCTCCATGTAGGCCTTTGTAGGGACAAACAAACTCATACCGTTATGTAAGTACAACACTTACATAACTGTATCGAGTGGTGTGCATCTTTCCCATTTCCTGTCCGTTTAGAGAGTAGGTAAACCCGTTTTTACCTTATCTCCACCACGATACAGAACCCACATTGGCGGCACATATAACTGCCCCACAGACTTATTAGACCAAACCCAAGCTAGCGCTAAAGCCTACTACCGGATGAAAAAAAAGTTACTTAATTTTTTAATATACTGTTTGTAGATCCTGCTTCAATATATGCGGAACTACACAATGCGTCAATATAACCTAAAAAGTTCTAGGTGAAGGTAAACGGTAAAAGTGGAACGATTGAGGGGAACTACTTTACTGACACTAAATATGAAGGTGAAAGGAAAAAACCTCGTTGCGTTAATTGACAGTGAAGTGTCAGATATAGTTAAACCAATCCGTTAAATCAAGTAGCTGCAATTGTTTTTTATTGCAGTGGTTCAGCAGACAGGCAGACGACCCATTTGATGGAAAGCGGTTACCATCGCCTATGGACATTTGAAACACCGACGGTACTACAAATACGCTGCTGATCTGTTAAGGGAGACTGGAACCTAGTCAGTAATGCCGGAACACAATTCAAAGCTGTTATGGCAGCATGCTCTAGACCAGAGGTGGTATCGATCCAGTCGGCAACTACCCTACCACCTGGCTGTGGGTTCTTTTGTCGCTTCTTACGACAGGCCGCCTGGCCGCAGAAAATCGTATTCTTTCTCCGTTCCTGCACGGATGAGTTTATATATATTAGAGATTAAATGAACTGACGATCTTTGTTTCTAGGTTTTTTTTGAGGTAAATACCTTGACTGGCAACAATTTTAGTTTACTCGAACTCATGTTCTTTATTATGTCCTTTCTTTTAGAAAAAAGACTTGCAAATAAAAATACAACCATCAGTCAAGTGCGTGTCATACCACGCGCACGAAAGGTTCTGTGGAATTGCCCAACATTATCCGTATTCGTCACTTGGCTACAAGAGTCTGAAATCGATTTTTTTCGTTTAGTCATTTTTAAGCTCTACTAACTTACATTATATAATCTTCTTCCTTACAGTCCCTTTGAACTAACGCTGCTACTACTACTAAAGCCGCGTACCTACTTGCTTGCGAAGTATAACCGTAAACGTCCCAAAACGTTGCTCTAACCAAAAATCATAGGGTTACTCACAGAGCATCAGGCGAGACACACATGCTGCTTGCGATGAGGCGACAAAGCGAAACATTAGGCACTTGTCTCATCGTCGGCGAGCAAGCGATCTATCCGCCGCACTCACTCACTCGCTTTATACCCCAGCGAGACAATTCCAGGAACCACACGCTCGCTTCTCGCTGTTCGCTAAGTTGTATCTAAATCAAGAGTGAGACAAGTACCTTTGAATAGGTTACTCTATCCGCTCGGTAGCGATGCTCGCTTGGTGGTCAGAACTCACCGGTTAATGACGAACCAGCGGTCATTTCTCTACCAGTGCGGATCTGTGTGCACGCTTTGTTATAAATTTAGAGCAATCATTAGAACTATCGTTGTTGTCTAGTGCAGACGACTTGCCCAGGACTGTACGCTCGGCCGCGCTGAGGGAGTGGTGCGAGCAATCGCCCGCTGCACTCACTCACTCGCTGTATAGCCCTACATATTCGCTTCTCGCTGCTTGCCAAATTGTATTATAGTTTCTAGCTCTAATCGCTTCTTGCTCTTCGCCAGCGGTGAGACAAATGCAATAGAGCACGTTACTATATCCACTCGGTTACAGTTGTTACGGCTCGCAGATGAGTACGCGGCTAACTCTTGTTGGGGTTGGGAAATGTTGCTTGAAAGCGAATAGTAAACCGCCACAAATGAATTAAATAAAAAAACAACATAATGTTTAATGAATTTACATTTAGTTTTCAATTTATTCTTTTTTTAAGTCTGACTAACGATTATCATAAACTTCTGTACAAAGAAATCCGTATAGTTATATTTTTTCGCACTTTATTATACCATACTGTGGTATAATAAAGTAAATAAAGTAGATATACACATCTAACATCTTCCTGTCAAGTATTATGAATATAGATCTAAGAATTCCTGAAATAAATATACTAGGGCCTTAAATATAATCATATCAATGTAGTAATGGAGAAAGAATACCTACTAATTTCTGTGACCGGGCGGTCTCTTGTAAGAGGTGACAAATCAACCCACAGCCAGGTGATAGTGAAGCGATTAGCGCTGACCCGTATAGGGCGGAAGAGCGAGATGTTCCTCCGTCTCAAAGAAAAATCTTCCAGCGAGGCTATTGTAGTTCCTCGCAGGCCCATCTATTATTCTTAGAAATTTGTATATGTTGTTTGTACTTTACGAGAATCGTTTGCGACCTCTATTATTGAACAGCGCCATCTATTTGCTTGTAAGTGTTCCACTACAGTAGGATACTTGCCCATCTGTCTGACTACCACCCCTGGTGTAGAGTATGCCGCCATAACAATCCGAAGTTGTCTTCCTGCATTAGTGCACATGTTTCAGTCCCCCCTTATAAGCCGGCAGTACGTTGATAGCCCCCTTCGTATTACGAACGTCCATAGGCGATGGTAACCACTTTCCATCAAGTGGGCTTTCAATCTGTTTGCTACACTGCAGCAATAAAAAATTTAAAAAATAGTCCCCATTACTTGTATTTTAAGGACATACTACATTATTGTCCCGTTCGACGTGTAATAATTCACAGTAATTACAGTAAACGCGCTAATTCGCATACTCAAATTGTTTTTAGTCACGTAATATCTTAATCTTTTTGAGTGTGTTTGCATTAGTAGACTGATCAATTTGCATTAAACAATTCCTGTGTAAAAAATGTTATAATTATCGAATATATACCGTTGCTTTAATATTTTGTTTGAAATTAAAGTAATACTATTTTACTTCTGTGGTGGAGCAGTTAATAAAAAAATATGATGCTGCAATTGTGTTTTTTTCACGCAATTCACTATCAAACAACTCGTTGTCATGACACCGCTGGCACTGCTAGTAGTATTTAAGATAATAGAGGATTTTTATTACAAAGTATAATAGAGAGTATTTATTATAATTTTGATTCTAGATGATAGATTATAATTTGTTCGCCAGGGGTCCGTCCAATTCTTTCATTTCAATATGTTTGCGTTGCAAAGATATTTAAGGTACGATTCTATTGTGATAGTGTCAAAAATTCGTATTCTACTAAATCCACAATATCTTCTCGATATCGTCGCGGCAGACAAGGAGTAGAAAAAAATTGGCATTACCATTAGCAGAATGGGTTACCAAACATTTAAAAAAATATTTTGCTATTTTTCGCTTATAAATATATTTAAAGATAGAGTGGTGTGTTGGAATTATCAGAATATCGAAATCCGGCAAACCTGCAATTGAGACAATAGTGTCTGGCGATTTTGACTAGATAATAATATCAGAATTGGGCATGACGTAAAAAGGTTCATCCATCAATTACCAGAACCTATATTATTATATAGTTGTTTTGGCCTATCCTAATTATGACCACTTATTCTTCGTTAAAATAGGCTAGGTACATAAATCAGCAACATTGGCCTAGAGTGCACGACCGCCTCGAAAATCAGCGCTGCAATGTGCATAATACTATTTAAATTTTACTTTCAGTTTGAGATAGTGAGAGTAAAACGCTTTAATGCTGTTTCTAGTCTAGATAAAAGTTGGTCCTAAGAGCGTCTGGTTCCATGGTGTAATGGTTAGCACTCTGGACTCTGAATCCAGCGATCCGAGTTCAAATCTCGGTGGAACCTGTTTTTTTGTTCTGAGACTTCTTTTGTTGTTTTTTAAAGATTATTTATTACGATCTATTGCGTATGTGTCATACTAGCAGGCCACAGCTAAGATTTCGCGGGCTTTGAAATTTATACTCATATCTTCTGAACCTTCCAATTCCACTTTAAATCCGTAACATTTTTATTAAAATTCGTTAAGCCATTACTGAGTCTATTCAATACAACTTTTATATCAACAGATTAAATTCTAAAAAGGGTCGTTTATTTAGCAGTTGTCATTTTTTGAAGTGAAACTTCTTTAGAATTGTTGTAATTTGAAACTCGATGAAACGAAAAAGCGACACTAAAAAGAGATAAACACATAAATCTATAGGACTAAGCCTTCGAAAGAATGAGAAACGAGTTTTACATATATTTTAGGGTACGACCAAGTTAATTAGAAATTGGAAGCAAAAAAAAAAATACAAGTTTTGATAAGTGTCTTTATAATATTGACTGATATATGTATCTGTATATATATATCGAATATGCTAGTCGAATTTGGAATCCTAACTATGAAATACATTCCACTAGACTAGAAAATATTCAAAAGAAATTCACTAAGTTTATCAATTTTAAATTTAAATTACCACATGCAGAAATGTTACGTCGAACGCTGTACTTTATTTCACCTTTTACCTCTTAAAACTAGAAGAAAGATTGCTGATTTACGTTTCTTAGTCAAAATTGCTCAATCTAAAATTGATTGTGCAAATCTCATTGAGAAACTACATTTCTATGTTCCCCCCCTACTAATGTTCTCCCTAGGAAATTATTACACACACCATTGACGCGCACAGCTTACCGACGGAATTCGTTCTGTATCAGAACAGCAAATGAATTTAATAAGTTAAGTAAGTTGGAAGATATAGACTTAGACTTATTTACTAATAGTGTAGCATTGTTTAGCGCTAAGTTGGTCAAATTCTATTCAAACTCGGATTTATCTGTTTAAGTACCTTATACCTACGCACATTTTTTTATTGTTTCATTTCCTTTTTTTATTTTACTGTTATCTGTGGAGCCTTATTAATAGCTTTTCGTAATTTAGCTTATTTCTAGTTATTAGCCCCCCAAATAAAATACATGTGTATGTATTTTATTATATATTATATATTTTTTCAGAACTTTACTTTTAGCTGACTGATATCATTCATAGTTCTTCTTCCATGATAGTGATGATCCATGTTCATTAACATAATTAAATATTGAATTATTTTATACATTATAAATCACAACGCCTTGCGCAACCGCAAATCAATTTAGATGAAACTTGAGAAAATGAATGACCATTATCAACAAGGGGAATAACGTGGTCATTGCTACCTTACGTCAAAGAGAAAAACAACTTCATTTGTACAAAAAAGCATTTATTAAAAAAACTTGCATCTCCTTCAGTGCCTACAATAAGCCGAGTTTTAAAAACATCTCAGATTACATATTATAAACCTCTGAATTTCTCAGAAAGCGGAAATTGCTTCAAAAATTCACTACACACAAAAGCGAAAATCCATTTCTTTTTAAATTTCACTTTCATCAGCGCATCACAAATGTGAAGATCGACTCGATGACGTCATCCAGGTCTTTGCTGAACGGAGAAAGCTGAGCTTCAAAGGTGTTGAGCTTCTTTTTCTTCCCAGCTACCATCAAATGGCAGGACGGGCCGAGAAGATTAACCTTATCACCACTCCATCGCTTTGTGATTGTTACGGTACCATTACCGCCGACGAGGTTGATAACTCCGTAGTTATGTGCCACCTCAATCCTGCAGTCATTTCCGACTACTTCAATGTCTCCTTGATTGATATTCACGCGGATGATACAATTATTTCCAACGACTTTAAGTAAAGTCGCATTGTTCTCCATTGTCACTTTTTTCTTGTTTCCAACAACGTTGTATTTCTTCATTTTTATTTTATTTTTACACCTGGGAACTGCGGGTGAAGATTTTTCAAATAGGTCAGCAGGTCGGTATTGCAATTTTAAACTTGGCTACCTGGCTGTTTATATGCCAGAAATAGTTGTTGATAAAATGATTTGATTTTATACACAGCACTATAAACGTTCGATTTTTAAATTTTGTTTTTCTAGGCGGGTGTATACTACTAGTGTTTGTAGTGTAATGAATCGAGTTCGTCACCAAGTCGACTTATAAGCGCGAGCGCACGTGCTGTCCCCGCGCCTCAGCTATAGATAGGAATCCCCTCACGCTACGCTGCATCATTCATTCACGAGAAACGAGTTCTCGGGAGTTTGTTATATGTTTCCTCGAGTAGCAATTTACGTGTTCGTACTACGAATAAATAATATAATCAGTTTAATAAGTTAAATCAATAAGAGGACAATGATTCTAAATATTTGTGTAACAATTAGATTATTTAGTCTCTTCTTATTTACATCAATTGAACAGGTGCATTTTCTATTCCAACATCAATGTTTTCTTTATAACAACTGTATTTCTTTTTGATTGGTTTAATTATACCGGCTTATGTTTAATAACATCTGGATGCCTAAAGCAGGCGCTTTTGGAGGATCGTTAAGAGAAATTGACACGTATCTAGACATAGATAGGTGCAAGGTACTTGCTAGGTGCATGACAAAGCATAAAGTTCTACTTTATTTTGATACTTAAAAGCAAGCGATTTAAGCCCCCGAACTTAATAATACAATATGAATGCATATAGAAAAACATAGCAAGTTTGTTTCTTAAGATAAAAAATGTCTTTTGAAAAAAATGCTCACGCATTTCGGAAGAAAATCTATTTACATAGCATATTAATATAAACACTGATTCGAGATAATAATATTTATAAAGCCAAACCATTCAACGCACCCCTGAGTGTGCATTTAGCCTAACACGCTAATAATACGCACGCAGAGTATTATTGTATTAACATCAACTGTTCTAGGACTGAACAAATCTAGAAGTTATGCTCATAAAAAAATTTCTTTATGCGACAAAAATGGAATAACCTTAACCGCAAGTGTAAGATAAACTTAGCCAGCGCGGTAGAGGACGTCCGCTATCGCAAGGTCAATGACATATTTAGAATCGATACAAGCAATAATACATGTTATCTATAGAATTAAGTTGCCAATTTTATATTTAGAATCGTTCCACTAAATCGGATTTAAAGATACTCGCTACTAAAAACAGTTCGCATGAATTCTCTTCCACTGTCAGTATTGTCTGAGAGTTTTCCCGGTAAGATATAAAGCAGGAAAATGTAAAATATATTAATCGGGATTAAAGGGAATTATTTCAGTATAACTTCTCGTTTTATCAAATTCAATTTTTAGAATAAATAGAGATTATCCCTCTGTTCTTTAAAGGAGTGTTTAAAAAGAACATTATATAGTTAATTAGAAACCAGTAACGTGCTTATTTATAAAAATATTAACATATTGAATTCCCTTAAAAACGATGAGGCCCTAGCTCAACAGTGGGATACTTTGGACTGATATTTCATACCTATTATAACATTTCGTGTACCGAACTCTTGAATTTGTCGAGACAAAAACTTATTTTTATTTCTGGTGAACTATGCCAAATTTTATAAAATGTTCATATCTTTTGGACCTACAAACAAACAAACTCGCTTTCACTCAGAGCTTGATAATGTACTATCAGCCTTAAATAATGTTTATTAAAATTTTATTTTTATATTTTTATTTAAGTCTCTGGCTTACCATCATTTTGTGTTACAAAAATATGAACATTTCTATGATTAAAAATCATGTGTTTTAGGCAACTGCTATTTAGGTTAATTGTCCTTTACGCTTCCTGGTGTGGCAGTAGGTCCTTGCTTAATGGACATGCCTTATATCCAACAGTAAAGTAAGTAAGCAAACGCAGTTTTCTAGATTCACACAATATTCTCACTTAATTACGGCTCGTGAAGTCTACCGTGACCGTAGTAATTCCCCTGTATAATGAAGCACAATCTGATCTAACGGTTTTTGTTTAGGTATTTGAAAATAGAATAACAACAGTGATGATCGAATGAATCATTATCTTTTATATTGATTTTGTAGCGTTCGACCTTTGCCTGATCCGGAATGTTGTTTACCAACATTTTTTTAAATAAAACATTTTTTTTTCTTAAAGGCTGCCACTCCTTGGCTATATCGCTTTAATAATTAAAAATCAGCAATTATTTAAATTAGGTGGCGTTTGCAAGATATTTATCAATAAATAAAATAATAAAATAAATCTGATAAGGGCTCTGCCAAAATGCTGTTGCACCAGCCTACTAAAACATAATTGAAAAAATACTGTTATGAACATTAAATATTTTTAGCCAACTTTGTGATATCACTATAATTATGCCATATTATATAACCAATTTAATAATTGATACTTTCAGACATTTCATACATAAAAATCAATTGCTGGTCGTTAGTCTTACTAAAACTAAAAAAATTGAATATTTGTTGTGTTGTGTTGTGTGCGTGTGTTTGGGATGGTTTAGATTCACAATTGGAATCAGTAGGTGGCGCAGAAATCGGTTCCAAGCTTGTTTTGAGTGGAGTCTCGGGATGTCACAGATTCACAATTGGTACCGGTAGGTGGCGTTGCAGTCACTTTCTAGATTTTTATTGTTTCAGAACAGGAAAAAGTTTGCCACTG
The DNA here is from genome assembly GCA_039645545.1 of Dendrolimus houi. Taxonomy (NCBI): domain Eukaryota; kingdom Metazoa; phylum Arthropoda; class Insecta; order Lepidoptera; family Lasiocampidae; genus Dendrolimus; species Dendrolimus houi. Next base: position 22,194,990 of record CM077126.1, on the reverse strand, counting down.
CTTTTGTGTGTTTGAGTTGGTCCCTGGATGGTTTACATTCAAAATTGGATCCGGTAGGTGGCGCTGCAATCTGTTTCTACATTTTTATTTAAAAAAGTATAATATAAATTAAAATGATAGTTGTATGATGTTGACTATTTTTAAGCAAAATTTGTTTTTTATGTTTAAAACTGTTTACTGTTTTTTCTAGCTGCTACAAGAACTTTGGACTTCAATCGAAGATTACAATTCGACTGAGCCCATTATATTAGATCCGGTTTTCGCATTGGTATCCTACCTACATATTTACTTGAATATTTTTTAAACATAAATACAAGTAGGCCAAACTCTAGGGTCGCTCTATTTTACTTATATAAAAACTTAATCCGTTGCGTGGTTTAGGATTAGTTAATGAATATACAGACAGACACGGAAAGCGACTTTGTTTTAAATTATGCAAAGATGAGTAGTTATTTGACTCTGGTTAAACACACAAATCGTGCTAACAGATTAAAAAAAACAATGTTGTTCTATTTACAAATAAATACTTTTTCATCTAAAGGCATTGAAACTTATCTAATATAGTGATAATCAATTGTTTATTGACCTATTTACGAATATATCTTTAATCTATACAATCAAATGTCGACGACCGAGTTTATGAACCTTGCAGTTTGAATATTCCATGATCGATAAATAGATTATATATGACCGTTTAACACTATTACAAATATATCTACCTAATCGTTACATACTAATATATCTATAAATGTCAAGGTGATTGCTTGTTTGTCCCTTCATGGCAATGGGAATGAACGAATTGTCTATTATATTATCATTTTCCTATACTGATACTAGGATATGTCCTTCGACCACGTCTGATTTGAAATTGACGCGGGATTCCCGGGACACAAAGTACCGCAGCTAACGTTCCCCTCTCCGGATAATCCGTCCGGGCTGTATCCTCCAGCCTGGACGGATCTAACACGTGACCCGAGGACTTACTCTCAAATCTCTTTCGTCGGTCGTTTTCGAAATTCTTTTGCTTGTTTTTTTTAAAGTGCGTTTTCCATTGTATGTTCCATTCATTTTTGTGTTTATTATTGTAGTTTTAAAGAAATCTTTGTTCTTTATTTCTTTTATTAAAAATTTCATTAACTCTTTCGGGCTGATCGGACGAAAACTAACGATGAAAAACGTTTGAGAGCAAGGCCTCTGACCATTAGCAATCAAAAAGACTCCTGTGATAGTTGGATGGCCTAGAATTCAGATGGGTGTGTCTGTATTGTGTTTAATTCTAACAAAACACTTGAAAATTCTTAGAAAGTCAATCAAAATTCAATAGACTCTATCCACTTGTTGCAATATTGCATAAACAACAACTTTCTATCTAGAAAAAGCCCCCGAAACTTGAAAAACACTTGTTCGCAAAAAAAACAACGCCTGTTTCAATTACGTGTGATTCTAAATTGAGGTGTTTTTGTTGCAACCAAACCAGTTTTGCTAAAGAATATTTTGACCGCAAAAATGTTACAAAATTGAGTAGTATGTCATCCTGACACTGCTTAATTTTTTAGCACATTTTACACAAAACTTATACGTATATTATACGCCATCACGGTTGTTTCCTACAAGTGAAGGCAAACTACTTTTGTCACAATGTTCTTCCCCACAGTGAATTGGCATTTATATAATTATATATTATATATTTATATTATTTAGGTAAATAAAAATATTTAATCACTGAATAAAGAAACTCCTTTTTTAAGTCGGTTAAAAAGAGCTGGTGCTGAAATACTCTCCTATTATTATATTACTCTTAAAATATTATCACTAAGTAGTAAGCTAGCTAGCTTTGACTACATCCATACAAAATACAGTGACTTTTTGTAAGATAAAATATTTTTTTAAATATAAATCAGTTTACAGCGGCCATTTTTTTTGCCACTCCCCAATTAAGAATACCCACCAAAATCCCTGTGTGTTCCGTCCTTCGCCTTATGTCAGGGCTACGGGTATATAGATCTAGTCTCTCCGCAGCCATGGCAGGCGTGGGCCTCACGAGGCCACTTCCACTGCCGGGGGACTTTCTTTTATTCCCCAGCATCATCCAGCTTCTGTACGTGTGGTGGTATGTAACTCGCCTCACGGGAGAAAGGTGGGCGCGCGCGGAACACGCTGCGCCCCCATCTCGACGGCATGAGCGGGTGAGTGAGAACCCCTATACCCCAAGGGGTATAGGCCCAAGGCCACCCACGCCACCCGCTTACGGTGGCCAAAGGTCCAGGCTGGACCTCCGGCGCCGACGCGTCCTCCTTTGCTCTTACTCCCCCTCCTTCTTCGCAAGTACGACGCGCTCGCAGAAGGAAGAGATGGCACCCCATCCTGATGGGCTCCCGACCATGGTGCGTACCACGGCTGGGAGAGTTTACAGCGGCCAGGTCTAACCTTTGCCAGGGCCTTTCCACTGCAGAAAAGCGGATAGAAGCCCTTCCTCCTTCTACTTTGTTTGCAGTGGTTTGACACATTAGTTATCTCAATGTACAGGTTTTCTCCTAATAATTTCCTTTAAAGTCCTTTGTAAGTGGTAAATTATAACAAAATGATAATTGCGATAAAAGCACTCTCTATCCTGCATGCTCCAGCGGACAGGTGTCCGCCTTTGCCAGGGGGTTAAAACCTTCCGTGTATATTTGTTCAAGTACAAATTAGAATAGCAAAAGAATAGGCGGAGTACCTCTGTGTCCTTACCTCGCTTTCGTGAATGCAAGTGATGGTCAAATTATCACCGAAGGGCGTCACCCATGGTCACACCATATTATATCAACATTCATTTAAGTCTGAAACTTGTCTAAGTAGTGCATTTATTTATTTCTTTTTACAACATTCTTAATTAAAAGTGTGATTTATTGCAAAATAAATAACTTGAAAATCCCCGAACTGAAATACATAAAACGATAAAAAATAACATAGTAATAAATAACAATTAAGCAGCATTTTATTATGAGTAAAATACCCACAGTGTAATATCAACAATATAAAAGAAACCCCTCGAGCATTCCTATCACTCATCCAGGTCGGCTATAGTCTTCTTTGCAGAACCTTGGTACTTTTAAACGCTACGGGGATAGTCGTAGTCAAATCAGTCAAAAATGCCAAATCTCATCGATATCTATTATCTGTATTCGGGGGAAACTGGGGTAGTGGCGTTCACTGGGTAATACCGCTCACAACTTGGCAAACTCTGAGCGTTGGGTTATGAGGCACAGGTTCAAGCGTAAGGACTATGATGCGAGAGAAAACAGTAGTAAGATAAAGAGAAGTACGCCTGTGTGTTTTCGGTCTCACTAACAAAGTTGTTCGCTGAAGGTTTTTATTGGTAACTTTAATATTTGAATTTCTTTTTAAACAACTTCAAAAAGGAAGAGTTTCTCAATTCGTCTGTATGTTTTTCTTTTTTTGTATGTTCGTTACTCGATTTCTCCGTCAATTGTCGACCGATTTTCAAAATTTTTACTCGTAAGTGTTTACTCCCGAGGTAGTCCCATGGTCACCAAGTCAGGGTCTGATGGGTGGAACGGATCCCAGGGTTCTCGAGCAAACAAAAATTACTATATTTTGTAAATTTGTTGTTGTTTTTTTGTGTTTTACTTGGTACCGACATCGAGATGTTCTAAAAGAAGTCGGTTTAATATTTATTTTTTGATTTTTAGTGTGAAGTGGTTTGTTTTTGTTTAAAAATACATATTCTTAGTACTATTAATTTAGTTAATTATTTGTTGTATTTAGCAATAATACATTATTACATTAGTATATATTTAATTCGTTTTTATCATACACATAGCTCTGGAATCAATATGCTTTTATATGAGCGGTATTACCCATAGCCGGGAAATGGCGCCCAAGAACGCCTTTCTTTTTTAATTACTTGGTTACCGATTATTGAGAAAAGTTTCCTACGTTTGGTATCAAAGTAGAGATTAATGAATAAGTGAAAGTTAGACAAAACAATGCAATTGGCATTGTTTTATCTAACTTTTAATATACAGTTATTATAAAATAAATATATATAGAAGGTTTTTCTTAACTAAACGGCATTCCCCTGCTTCCCCTACATAGTATCACGTTCATGTATTGGAAACGGTCTTTAACTGTGCTAAGTGCTAAATACATCATTAAATTGGTGGATAACGTGACGTAACACTAATTATCCAGAAATAAATTAAATCATGTACGCGATATAACAAGCATTAGGGGACTTTTATAAAATTCCGTTGCACTAGTCACCTGCACTTGTATAGTTGGGCTTTAGAAGGTTCGCCATTGAAGGATTGACATGATATAATCCTTTCTGACGTGTCCCGTTAGAAAGGATTATATGGAAGGTGAAGCAAAATAGCCATTTTATTACTTTATGGATAAAGTACATGATGATGACATCATCATATTTAAAAATATACAAAGTGACTTTGTTTGTTATTTCCTCGAGGCCCTTAAAACCAACCGATTTTCTATCTATACTATAATAAATCTGTAAATGGTTCGAGTTTGTACAAAGCGTTTAAAAATGTGAAAAAAACCCAGGAGGGTAATTCGGACCAGCAGTTCCGAAAATATAATTTTTACAATTTTTGCCTGTCTGACTATCTTTCTGTCTGTGTGTTAGAGCATCACGTAAAAACTACTGAAAGGATTTAAATTAAACTCGACACAGAGCTAGCTTATACCCCGAGGCGTAACTTAGGATACTTTTTATCCCGATAAATGATGTCGTTTTCACGGGATGGATGAAAACATCGAAAAAGATGGCGCTGCAAGCGTATCCTTTTTGAAAACTACTGAACGTATATCAATGAAACTTGACTCAGAGCTAGCTTATATCTCGAACCACCAATTAGGATCCTTTTTAAGGCGAAAAATGATGTCGTTTCTATAGATTAGACGGATTAGCTAAATAGATGGCGTTGCAATCGTGTTTTTTCAATTCACTAACAAACACCTACATTGTCATAAACAACATGTCATTCGTTGCATTACTTCAAATCAGGTTGGCTTCGACTCACTGGTTATAATAATATGAAAAAACCGAATTAAGTTTTTGTACAAGTAATATAAAGCTACTGGCAAGGGTCTGACACGTGGCGCAGCCGCGGGGCAAACTCTAGTTATGAAACATTTTTCAAGTGAAAATTTCTTTGGGCACGTTGGCCACTTTTGAGATGGGTAAAAAGTAATGAACTCGCGCCATCGTCACGCTTAGATACAAAGTTTTCACTTCTGACGCGAAGTCCTACGACTGACAGTATTTTTTTAATGCTACTACAGACAGGCTGACAGTTCCGTGATGAAAAGTGGTTACCATCGCCTATGTACATTTGCAACACCGAAGGTTCTGCCAATGTGCTTCCGTGCTGCTGATCTTGAAGGGGAGACTGGAACCTGGCCACTAATGTCGGAACATAACTAAGGTTGTTATGGCGGCATACTCTCGGCCGGTGGTACATTCAAACGGAAAAATAAACTACTACTACCTACGACAGGCCACCTAGTCGCAGTCATTATTATTCTTTCTTCATTCCTTCGCGGATAATATGTTATCAAAGGATCATTATTCTAAGCAAGTAAATTGAAACCTAAAAATAATCTAAGCTACACATGCAACTAAACTATAAATTACTGTCTCTTTTCGTTCATCTTCTCCCAATTATTTGGGGTCGGCACAATATGTCTTTTCCTTCCACACTCCTGTATTCTGAATTATTCTAAACAACGAAATTAAGACCTAAAAATAATCTAAGCTGCGTATGAAACTAAACTATAAATTACTCTAACTAATGAACCATATATACAATTGATAAGAAAAGAAAAAAAAGTGTATATAGTTTTTATTTGTTTTTCCTCGTTCCTACAACACTTTAAATGTATGTCATTCTACGTAAAGTTTTACTGATAAAATCAAATACTAGTTATTTCCGATCAAAATTATTCAAATATTACGTAAAATTATTATCGGATGACTTTTTTTGGACATACGTCATGTAGTGAGCAATTTCAATAATTTACCTCTTAGGGATTAGATGGGAATAACCTTGTCGAATAAGAACGCAATAAAATCTTATATCTTTATAATTCAATAGATGTAAATAGGGATTTAATTTATAAGATAAGTACAATCAAGATTTTTTTTATAAGTATCGGTTAAAGCGACTTATAAGAAATCTTATATTTTTTATTACGAATCTGGCAAAGAGGCAGACGGCCTAGCTGATGGAAGGTGGTTACCGTCGCTTATAGACATTTGCAACAGCAGAAGTGAAGGCAACGCATTAGCAGCCTTTAGGATGGAATAAATAGAAGGGATAGCGGGATAATATGGGGGGATCAAACAGGAGCGCAATAGGATAAAAGGATAAGATACTAAGCATGCCCTGTTTGTTACAACTCCATTAATTCGTTGAAAAGTAATTCTGTAACATACTTCTATATAAAACTTGTAAAAAAAAGAACTTGGGATATATATAGAATAAGAAATATAAAGAAAAACAATTTTTACCTAGACGTGTTGCTGGGGAGTTTCTTGCCGCTTCTTCGCAATAACACGTTGCGAAGCGGTGTACATAGACATATTATAATTATATCGATTGTATTCGAGTAAATATTGTAATTTGCCAGTGAAATCGTCTGAATGGCTTGAATTTTTTTTTGGTATTTGTTAGTCAGATCTTGAATGAATGATTGGTAAAATGTATGTATATATATTATATTGCATTAAAATTATGTGTTCATTTATAATGTATTTTATTCGTGCAGGAACGGAAAAAGAATACAACTTCCTGCGGCCAGGCGGCCTGTCGTAAGAGGCGACAAAACAACCCACAGTCAGGTGGTAGGGTCTTTACCCATTTGGATGGCTACTATCCCTGGTCTAGAGTATGCCGCCATAACAAGCTTGAGTGTTCCGGCATTAGTGGCCAGATTCCAGTATCCCTTAAGAGAGTAGCAGCGCAATTGTAATACCTTTGCTGTTGCAAATGTCCATAGACGATCACCAGTTTGCATCAAGTGGGCCGTCAGCCTGTCTGGTTTAATGTAGCAATAAAAATGTAAAAATTGTTAGTCGGAGGGCTGCATGTCAGAAATGAAAACTTTGTATCTAAGCGTGACGGTCACACGAGATCAGTGCTTTATCCGCATCCCAAAAGTGCCCAACGTGTCTGAACAAGTATCAATTCAAAAATCTAAAATTTATTACAAATCAGTACAACAAAATCATCATTAATCACGGGTAGTGAACTTTGTATCAACATAATCAGCAAGTAATGATTCACATTTGAAATATCGTATTATGTTGATTTGGTAATACACGTAAGGTAAATGATTCAGAAAATGCTCCAACATTAGACAATCTTGGCATCAATGATTTACAAGTAAATATGATTTGGAGTTACTTGAATGATTATAAATGTTCATAGTATTTTGCTTTGTGGAAATAGGAAATTGTAGCGGAAGGGGGAAAAGTTTGTTTATTGTTTGTTTCCTTGTTTTATGATTCTGCAGACCACGGGCCATAAAAATGGCCCGGATTTTTCGAGGGCTTGCGTGTGGAAGGGTTGGTAAGGTCAACACGTAGAGGCAAATTTAATCTAAATCTGGCGTGACACTGACCGGCGATTATCACGGTCACCTTGCATTTACAACACCAAAATTGCAACCAATCTGTTCCCGGCCTCAAAGAGAGTCTGGAAATTGGCTACTAATGCTGGAACGCAACTCAAGGTAGTTATGGCGACATACTCTAGACCAGGGATGGTGTAGAGTATGTCGCTAGACGAGAAATTATCTACTACTGCATGTGGTTAGTTTTGTCACCTCTTACAATAGGCCGCCCGGCCGCAGGAAAGTTTTTAGTTTAGATCATTCAGTCTAATCAACAATAGCGGATCTCATGATCATCTTCGAGATCTTAAATGATCTAAATAAGGATCGAAGTTACTTTCACATTATAATAATCATACATCATTAAGAAAAATGTCATAGTTAATTAAAATAAATTAAACATGTAATTTGTTAAAATTGCAAGCATAAGGTCTCTGGGAGGCGCTCAATAAGGAAGTCGGAGGACAGGTGTGCCGGCGGTGGTGGGAATAGGAACAAGGGGAACACTAATCCGTCACTATCATCAGGAGGGGCCCCTTGAGAGGAAATATTTAAAATATCCTACTAAACTACTGCTACAAGGGAAACACTGCGGGGGATGGATAAATGTCTGTCCAAATACACCCGCGCCTCGTCCTTTTCACTTGCTCACTATTATACTAACTTATTATTACTATTATAGTGTTCCACAGACTTGCAAATATGTTAATTTTCAATAAATAATTAAATATTAAATTATATCACGCGAGAGCTATCACACCGTGCGTCTTTTACCTAATTCCGCGGCATACCCGCTTTTCGACGCGATAAAAAAGTGCCCTCGTATGTATCGCGTAACAATTGAAAACCGGCGTTCGATATCTGTATTCCGAACAACAGGGATGAGTGGTGCCGACTGACGAAATATGTAATAACAAAAGTCGAGAGGTACGGGGGCTTGGTTCCCTCCGGCTGTGGAGGAGGCTGTTGGTCCGCCGCCTGCCAAGGCTTCGCGGGGCGGCAAGGCCATATACCTGTGACCCTGGAATAATGGCGAAGGGCGGAACACCGAGAGGTTTTATAAAAAAATGAACATTAAGATGGTTTGTATCTGAAGAGGAGAATGGTGAATGAAAGAAGACTAACAAGTGACAAAACAAGGTATATGGCAAAAGTCTGGGTGGTAGGGCTGGTGCTGGTAGACCGTAATGTACTACTACCATCAAGTCGCAGATGTCTTATTTTTTTATGTTTATGGCTTGGCAACTAGGCATTTAAGACAGGTCTTATTTTTTTATATACAGTAAACAGATCAATTCATTTCACTTTTTTGTTTGTTCACAGATGTCTTAAAGAATGACCAAGTAAAAAGGACGTATAATAAACTTGTATGTATGAAAAGATTAATTAAAGTAGATGCAACAAGAGATGTATATTAAGATCGTAGTAAGTGGAAATCCATCGTCTTTGCCTACCTATGGAAAACATGTATGATAATATGTATGTAGGTAAGTCATTTGTTTGTTTTGATTAGGCGGCAAACTATGTTTCAAAAAATTTACGACGATTTACATGAGTCATGTAACTCTTACCGAACATTTGTAATATTAAATATTGGATGAGTGAGTCATTGAATGTGTGTGGGTAAGCCATGGGCACGTTCTTAGTAGACTTTTGGCAAAGATAAATGAAGCAGACAGGCACTTTCTTGATAAAATATTGACGTTGTTTAACTAAGGTGTAGGTCGTGTGAAATTATCACTGTATCTATACAATAATATCTGCATTTTATCAGATAATGTACACTTAGTAGACATTTTATCTAGTATTACGTGGTTTTGTGTCACCATTACATTAATTAAGACAAGAACAAGATAATCTATAACTTTACTTCTTTCTTATTTCCCTCCTCCTCTGTCATATTCCGGGGCAGAGTCTCACAATATAATTTCTTATAAAATTTAAACATATTTACTATTACTTTACAAATTTTGTCTTAAGAACGTTTAGAAAGATATAGAAATCGACTAATGGCAGTTTCCTGTATCTTACTAGTTATTATTCATTCACTTGCCTTATCATCGGTTGAATTTTACATTACTTATATGGAGCTTATGTCAAATTCATTAGCCGGTCAGTAAAATATAGGAGCCGGCCACAAGAACATTAAGTGAATATTAAAACCCCCTACGATTAGATCATTGTAAATATTTTCATTCCTACATATAAAGAGTTAAGAGACCGGTATAGTCTCATTCGGATGTGGTACTAAGACATTTGTTAGTAACAAATTAACCCTCTGTCATTTATATTCTAGGAGTTGCGGATCGGATAGCAATCGGTCTCACGCGCCCGGAATGCCTCGAAGACCGATGAATCATGCGCCGGCGCACGCGTCTTCTTACAGGAATCATAAAAAAAAGTTTGTAACAAAAATGTGTCACCTATCGTCTTAGGAAAACATAACAGTTACAATAGGAATTAGAAGAGAATCATAACAAAATTGCCTGAAAATATTTATTGTTAAGAAAATAAAATATATTCAAATTCGTAATGGAATTATAATTTTAAACAAGTTTTCTCTAGGCAAAGAATTTTTAACATTAAAACTTATCGATTAGTATTACAAACTTATCAATAACTATACAATAAATGGGGCAAGTCGTGGTAATGGCTAGCGCACGCGTCCCAAACTCAAAGGACGCGGGTTCGAATCCTGGCCGTAGCGCATGCACCGCTTAGGCAGTTTTCTGACCTAATACGCATATTGTTACAATTACCATTCTATCCGTGCAGGAACGGAGAAAGAATACAATTTCCTGCGGTCCGGCGGCCTGTCGTAAGAGGCGACTAAATAACCCACAGCCAGGTGGTAGGGCATTTGCCCGACTGGATGGCTACCACCCCTGGTCTAGAGTATGCCGCCATAACAACCTTGAGTTGTGTTCCGGTATTAATGGCCTGGTTCCAGTCTCTCTTAAGAGAGCAGCAGCGCATTTGTAGCACCTTTGGTGTTGCAAATGTCCATAGGCGATGGTAACCGCTTTTCATCAAGTAGGCCATCTGCCTGTCTGCTTAACTCATGCAATAAAAAATAAAAATACCACGTGCTAACAACGGTGATAGCAAACATGATGAAACCTGCATCGAGCCAACCGATGTATTAAACTTGCCAAGCCGCCTTGGTGGATAAGCGTGGCGGATATACTGCCCATTTCTTCTCCCTATATTGGGAGGTCCCAGCCCAGAAGTGGAACGTTTGTGTACTGTTATTATATGTAATAACATAGAGAGATTCATTTAACAGTAGTGTTACCTAATATGGGATTGGCATGTTCAAGTGGAAAATATCAATTTCTTTTTTAGTAAAAACAGGGATTTTAAAACCGATTACATTTTCCGTTACTAGACTGCGCTTCGGGTTATAGTTTGCTTGTTTTTGACGTTTTTGTGTCCGAAAACATATTTTTAGATTAAATTAAAAATTAGTATGACGTTATCGCTTAGTAGCTTGCTAACTAGCTAGCTTGCATAAAATAAATTAGTATCTTACAAATATAACTTCACTTTAAATAAAAATTATCTAATTAAAACTAAGTTTTAACGATTTCAAGCGCGGCATTGACATCTCTGTCTTACAAGATCACTACTACTGAAACGTCGAAATAAAACTCAAATTATATTACGTGTACTAGTCGCGAAAAATTGTGCGTTTTGAAAAATTGCATAACAAAATATCACTAGTAAGTAACCTACTAATCTCTTTCTGGACCTAACTATTGTATCTAAAATTTTTATAATAACTTAATTTATAACTTTACCAGTTTCCCCAGCGGCCGCGCCGCGGGTCAGTGGCTAGTGCGTGCCTCCAGTTTAGAGAGCAAGCACTAATACAGGTTACATTGTATTGTATTATCAACGCTCTAAACGATCTACCGTGACGTCGCCAAACGTTTAGTAGATGTCACACGCGACCAGAAGGCTGGCGTCTCTATACAACGTGGTAACGCCGCCAGCCTTTTGGGAACATTCCTGGCAAGTGACAGTGGTTTGGAACCAATATTTTATCTTTAGGTATTTTTCCCTTTTTTATTTAGTTTTAGTCTTTAATATAATATAGTTTGTAGTTTATATTTAAATTTATATTGTATTTTTCATCAGTAACATTGTATTAAATATTTATATTAGTGCTATTTGCCCCCGGAAGATCCACTTTATTTCATATCGCAAACTATCCCATCTCCCAGCATGAAAAGTATCTATGTCCGTTTTCGGTAGTACTAAAAATACATATGTACGAAAGTACAACAAAACCCATTCAATACTCCAGTAGCCTTTCCGTGAAAGCTTAACAAACAAAGAGACAAATATATTTTTATCCCGGACACGATCCCATTTTTCGGGATAAAAAGTATCCTATGTTCATCCTCGGCATCGAGAATGTATGTGTATATATATACACCTAGAGAGTTTCAGCCAAATCAGTATCTGTAGTTTTTCCATGAAAGCGTAATAGACGGACATACAGACAGAAGACAGAGTTACTTTCGCATTTATAATATTAACAATAGGGATTAAAACTTAGGCTACAATCGTTTAGCGGCGCCTGAAGCTGATGCAGCAGACTCGTGAGTAACGCTATAGCTTTTTTACGCCTAAATATTTTTATATATTGAGTTATTATAGCCTCACAATGTCTATTATTCTTACTGCGTATTGTATAGCTATCTATAAGACTGGTAAACAATCATGACTCACTACTGGCTAATGCCAATCAGGTAGAAACTAGGTTCGATAACCGAACATCAACGGTCACCGAAAGACGACACGCCCCCAGATGAATCATGCGCTTGCGCCGATTTGCATCAATTCTAATATAGCTAAGACAAATAAAATTTATGATTGTGACAATTTTGCTTTTAACGTTCTGATATTGTATTTAAGAGTGATAGTAATAATAATATTCTGCGTTAGAAATAAGGATAAACTGGATTTGTTACTGTTTGTAAATATATTATAAGATAAATAGTCCTTAGTCTTTAAACTTGGGTCGTAAAAAAATACAGCTATGACAATAACCAATTAAAAATTAAGCCCCCAAAAGCTCCTAAGTTCTATATGACGCCAGAGGAAATCTTTTGTTTTTTTACTTTTTAATAAAAACATATTTTTTAGACTAATAGAATAGAATAGAATACATTTTATTGCACAAAAATGCTACATAAAATCAAGAACATTAATATACAAGTACAATCGGCAGTCTTATCGCCCATGGCGATTTCTTCAAGGCAACCTTTGGATGGAGTATATGAAGGACAACAAAAGTCGGTAGTTGCTAAACCAGCACTCGTATAATAATTTAGTTTGTTAATTAATAAAAGTATAATATATAAGATAATTTAATAAATATAAACAATAATACATAATTATGTACCTACTACAATACACATTATATATATATATATATATATATAAATATATTACTACCTCAAGCTGTAGTGGTATTGTAAACTAATAACACTATAGCTTGAGGTAGTAATCTTTAACTAATCTGTTAAAAGAAGGTAATGATCGTGTCGGCTTGATGTTTAATGGTAGTGCATTCCAGAGTTGAATAGCCTGGATAATAAAAGACTTGATGTAAAAACTTGTTAAAACACAGTTATTAAAAATTAAAAAGAAATACATTTTTGACTGATTTGACATAAAAAATGGAAAAAAAGTGACAGGTGACATTCCCGCAGAATCACGATTTGGCGAATTTCTCCTGGTTTTCTTCCGTGTTTTTCTATTTTCCTGGCTTTGTGTTGTCATTTATTTGTTGGTGCTGGTTAAAGTGTATTATTAGTGGTAAGTACTTTATTTTATAAATGTCGCAGTCTGTGGGAGAGACAGTCCCTCCTGATAGGGGGAGACATTCTCTTGGAATGGAAGTGGGCGAATCACACGCTATTAGCCAAACTATAGAAAAATTGCGAGCTAAACGCTCTTTAGAGGTTACTTCAGATATTCCCGAGACAAGAATTTTGCCCCCTTCAGCCTCTATCCAACACACATACACCAGACCTGCATTTGAGGCAAATTCAGACCTCAGGTATTCTGAAACTGACTCAGGCCCTTTTATTGTGTTGACCTGCCTAAATCATCAAACAATATGCGTGCCCTTAAAATAGCCCAAGCTATTTACAACAGCAACGTTCCAGGGGTTGATGAAATAAAAAATATAGGAAGAAACAAAGTTTCCATTTATTTTAAAACATTCTCTGAAGCTAACTCATTCTTATCCCTCCCTGTTCTAGAGTTAAATAATCTTACAGCAATAATTCCCCGTTTCCAAATTTCCCGTATGGGTGTAATCCATCAAATTCCTCTAGATTGGACTTTGAAGGACTTGGTTTCATGGACTGAGTGCCGCCCAGAGTCTTCTGTAGTAATTAAAGCGAGAAGACTAAATAAAAAAAAACGCATTGAAGACATAACCTGCTGGGAACCCACTGGTCAATCCCTCCCAAGCCATGTTTATTGCTGCAACCTCTCTTTACCTGTTGGAACATATACCCTTCCCACTATACAGTGTCTAAAATGCTGCCGTTTTGGTCATATTCGAGACAAATGCAGATCGAATCCACGCTGTTCTCGCTGTGCTGGCCCGCATGAAAATGCCTCTTGCCAAGTACCTGTAGATAAAATTTCTTGTTTGTTTTGTTCGGGTAATCATGCAGCCACTGACTCTAGATGCCCCGAGCATGCACGACAAAGAAACATTAAAATCATAATGTCCCATGAAAATATTGGGTATGTTGAGGCAGCTCGTAGATTTAAACCTGTTCGGACTTCCTATGCTGACATTTCCTCAACAATGCCAAACAAATCTGCATACATACCCTATCCCCCCCCCCTAATTCTATCTCCTCACCTATGTGCCCTGAACCTTTTTTTTTTTTTTTTTTTTTTTTTTTTTTTTTTTTTTTTAAGGCGGGGGAAATGCATTTCGCACATACCGGGTCCTTTGCTAGGGATTAGACCGTTGTTGATCATGGAGGCTTTCCACTGAGGCAATCCAAACAATAATCAACCGGCTTGTGTGGAGACTCGACTAATCAATACCCCACTAAAACCACCCTCCTCCCATGTGCCCCGCGCTTATGGCAGGAAAGGCGTGAGATACAGAACGTAGTTACGCCCACACCGATCCTAGCGCACAAGTGCTTGAGAATGCCCCGGGAGAGGCAAACTCACTTCGTCAACAGGGGTGAAGACTCCTCTGCTCCCTAGATGCTAGAGGGCCCCTGCAGCGGTATTTCAGGGAGGGAGGTCATGCGCATACCTGCGCCTCCGGGCTCCCAACTGACGTCGGCGCCCGCGAGACGCATGCGCACTACCATCTCTCTCCCTATCTCGTTCCGCGGCCTCCTTATGAGACACTACCGTCTCGCAGAAATTGGCCGCACCCACCCACCAATCGTCGCTGTGCAGCATGGCTTGCACCAGATCGCCCAGCGATTCGATCGGTCCTACAAGTGTCTCGAGTTCAAACCTCTGAGGTGCCCATGCTGCGCACTCGACTAGCGTGTGTAACGCCGTGTCCAGCGCGCCACACTGGCGGCATTGGGGTGAAGGCAAGCAGCCCGCAATCTGACACAGATACTTGTCGAAGCAACCGTGCCCGGTAAGTATCTGTGTCATTCTGAAGGTCAGGGTCCCGCGTTTCCGCGAGAGCCATCGCAACAGCTGCGGTCGAACCGCCTCCACCGTGTCAATGCCAGCAACAGGGTTTTCCAACTCTACTGACCAAGATTGGATCATGGCCGCGGTTTCCCGCGTCCTGATCACCTGGAGTTCGGCCTGGCCATAGACCAGGCCACGGGCGAGGGCATCCTGTCGGGAGCGCCGAACTTTGGCTATCACGTCCGCCTGGAGAGGCCAGGGCGGATCGCCTGCCAAGAGTGTCGACGCCGTCCACGACACTGTACGGTATCCTCGGATGGTCCTCACCGCCAGGACCCGTTGTGCGCGGCACAACAAAGTCCTATTGTGGCGGTGAAGTGCAGTGGACCATACGGGTGCACCGTACAGGGCCATACTCCTAAGGATGCCCATGTAGAGTTTCCTAGTCGTCCCCGGTCCCCCCACGTTGGGAAGAAGCCGAGAGAGGGCGCCTGCGGACTCACGAGCTTGGGAACTAGCTGCTCAAAGTGCGCTTTGAACAGCCATTTCCCATCAAGAATTAGCCCCAGATATTTCATCTGGGGGCCTACACACGAATGTCCACCCTTGGACTGTAACGGACAAGTCCGCGGGGGATTGCGAAACCGCCTATGGAACATGATGGCCTCCGTTTTCGCGGGGGAGACCTTCAAGCCCAGCCTACCTATTCTTCGGACCACGATCGCCAGCCCGGCGTTGGCGAGGTCCACGGATTCCGCGAATGACGCAGCGCGTGCCGTGAGTAGGGTGTCATCCGCAAAGCAGATTAGCCCTATTCCGGGCAGGACCGGAACCCGAAGGATCCAGTCATAACCGACGTTCCAAAGAACCGGCCCGAGGACCGATCCCTGTGGTACGCCGCACGCGACGCGTCTGCCCTGAACCTTCCCCCAGTACTGTTCAGTCTGCTTCAACTTCTTCATATAGGAAAACTATTTATATACATAGAAAACCTAGACAGGAGTTAGGTAAATCATATGATCATTTAGCTCATGCTAATATTGTTTCTTCTCCACCTTCCGCTTTACCAAATGGTTGTGCTCTTGGTGATAACCCCCCTTGGTGAGGTAATATCCTTACCTCTAATGATAATTTAGCCCAAATTTTGTCAACAGCTCTTATTAATATGTTTTCTAAATGTGGTGATATACAACCGTACAATGTCATAGATATGCTAAAAAAAATTATTACTTCTCTTATAAACTCTTCTATCCAAAATGGCGAAGGTCCTACAATGGAATTGTCGTAGTGTTAATAATAAAAAACATGAAGTATTCTTCTTAATTAATCAGCTTAACCCTTACCTTTTTGCCCTTTCTGAAACATAGTTGAGCCCTGGCTCGCTATTTCGAGTGCCTGGGTTTTCATGTATCCGAGATGACAGATCAGATGGTTGGGCTGATTGTGCTATTCTTGTTAGAAGACATATTACATTCTCTCGTTTTGTGCTCCCCCTTCACTCCCCTGATATTAATATTGTAGCTGTCCGTTGTCTTAATATAACATTTGTGTCTGTCTACATTCCTCACCCCAATGCTCTCCTCATACAAGAACTTTTCTCTCTCTTATGTCATCTCCCTGTCCCTCTCCTCATTCTAGGAGATTTAAATATCCGTCATACTTTGTGGGGTTCAGCTTCCTGTGATCCAATTGCTCCAGCATTTCTTGATATTTTAAATGACCTAAACTTATGCATCCTTAATGATGGAACTCCTACCCGCAGAGTCTCTCCCCTTCAAAATCCGAGTGCCCCAGACCTTACTTTATCCTCCCCCTCCATAGCCTACTCTCTTTCCTGGTGTGTTCTGCCTAACTCTTATGGAAGTGACCATCTTCCCAGTCTTTGTCCTTTGCCTGATTCTTCACCCCCTCCTGTCACTCCAAACCCCCTCTTGAAATTTAGACTCGCACTAGCTGACTGGCATAAGTTTTCTTCCTTAGTACAAAGTAAATTAAATTCTCTTCCTGATGTTTCTTCTCGAAATTTTATTTCCCTATATGATGAGTATGTATCTGCATTGATATCTGCTGCTGAGGAATCAATCCTTTAAAAACTCTCTGTAAAAATAAAATTCCTCCCCTGCTTGGTGGGATTCTGAATGTTCAACTATAGTAAAAAAGCGCAAGGAAGTAGAGATTAAATTTACCAGAAGCCTCACATATGATAATTATTTGGAATTTTAGAAAGTATCTGCTTCCTCTAAAAGACTTTTGCGTTCAAAGAAAAAAAAAGGTTGGCAAGCTTTCTGCGAATCCCTTTCTCCCAGGACTCCAGCTTCTATGGTTTGGAAGAAAATAAAAGCATTTAGAAAGTTCCAAAATGACGATAATATTAATTCCAATAACCCATCTTCCTGGCTCCCCAATTTCATGCACAAACTTGCACCCCCTTTTGTTCCCCTTGAACCTTGTCCCCCTATCAGCTGTTCCTCTTCTGATGAGTTGAACCCCATGAACTCCAAATTCTCTTTTGCAGAACTATGTGCTGCCCTAGATCATCTCCCAGACTCTTCTCCTGGTGTAGACGACATTCCATATTCCTTTGTAATACAATCCTGTGAATCTTCTAAACATTTCCTATTGAACCTTCTGAATCATATCTTCGTTTCCGGATCAATTCCAGGGTCTTGGAAACAGCAAATAATTGTTCCAATATTAAAACCTGGGAAGGACGCTTCAGATTCTGGTGCTTATAGACCTATAGCCCTATCTTCAGTCCTTGCTAAAATTATGGAGCATTTAATTAAAACTCGGCTCGAGTGGATCATAGAAAGCAAAGGCATACTAGCTAATAGCCAGTTTGGTTTCAGACGAGGTTTAGGTACAATGCACAGTCTCAGCCTTATTACCTCAGACATTAGATTAGCTTTTTCCCGAAATGAGCATGTCGTAGGAGTCTTTTTAGACATAACTTCTGCATACGACAATGTCAACCTTCAAATACTCAGGCAGACGTTGCACAATCTGAGTGTCCCTCCGAGGATTGTCAACATTATCACCAATATGTTCATGGAAAGATCAATCTTCGTCCGCGTTTCGGGAATCGACTCTCCTCCGCGTCTTGTATGGAAAGGTTTACTCCAAGGCTCTGTCCTCAGCCCGATCCTCTATAACTTATATACGGCAGATCTAGAATCATCTGTAAGCTGCTTTTGCAAAGTCCTTCAGTATGCCGATGACATTGCTCTATATGCCACCTCTGTCTCTTTCAGTGATGCTTCAAATCGTCTCAATTCTGCTCTTTTTTTATCATAACTCATGGCTTTCAGAGCACGGTTTGTGAATGGCTTTCCGCTTCATAATATAAAGTCAGGTCATTAGTGGAAATGAGATTGCCGTCTGTTGCGCCAAGGAAGCTGTCTGTTCTGGTAGTAACAAATATAAAGACCTGGAATGGTATCTGGCAACAGTCCCGTCTGACAGTTTGCAGATACTATGGTAGTTTGCAACCAACATTACGTCCCAAACCCTGGTTCTTCTACTATAGCGTAATAGCAAAAATTTTACTGGGCCATTTTCACTTATTGCTAGTATTCTTCTTCGATGTGCTTCCTGCTCTCACTTTCAAAGTCAAAATCTCATGTGCACTCACGTCCTGTTTAATCATCATGATCAATGATGATCATAAACAACCATAGAGGTCACTCATGCGCATTTCAGTTGCTGGTCGTCACTTCGTTAACATCACACAAGCACAAGAACGAATAAACAGAAACGGGCTGAGGACGGATCCCTGGTGTATTCCGACGGTTATAGGTATATCTTTAGTGGCGCTACCGCTAGCAGTGATCAAGACCATAGAATCAGAATCACATGTCAAATAATATCAATATCTGTGTCTGGCATCGTTTTGGATCTCAGTTGTCACTAGATCATCGCACGAAGAAAACAATTGAAAGCCTTCTTAAAGCCAAAAAAGGAAATTCAAAAGCGCGATATTCGTTTTGTATTTCTCCATGATGATCCTTATGCTGATTTGAGAAAGATCAAACAATTTGATTAAATTCGATTGAAAAGCACAGAACTGAAAGGATACGACGGTGTTCAAAGACATTGAATGATTCAAGTAAATATTTATAGAGATCACTTTGGTTGATACATCCTAATTAAAAGACAGAAATTAACCGTCTAACAATGGCTTTAGGGAAAAAACAGTAACATGATTCCTTGACTCAGGCGGAACCCATAGTAACATTCCAGGATATCATACTCTTGCCTGATTCGAGTCATTTGTCCGATCGATTATTTTCAGGGATACTATACCTACTAATCCCTTGTCTTTGAAAACGGATGATAACACTCAGTCAGTGCCCATACTAGGGATTTTTCCAAGTCATGTTTATTATCTCCTTGGAAATTTTACTACACTCTCGTGTAGGTAGGTAGGTATTTAGGCTCCGTTCCTATATCTTACCGGCCGTTCATTTGCCCTACTATCGGTTACAATTTGATATAATCTCTATACAAGTAATGTCAAAATTTAGCCGATGGTAATGAACTGGCCATAAGTCAATAATCATTTTAAGTTCTAACCGATTGCTCCAATTTCATTAAAAGTGCCTAAGTCGTGATAAAATAAAATATATGAAACTGCAACTGTAAATATTCTTTACTGCCAAATGCAGTTAAGTAATAGATATAATATGTATTTGATTAACTAATGTTTCCCGTTGTTGTACAACGTACAAAATTTCGAGCACTTACGAAAAGGTATCTAAAATATTTAATTGAATAAAAATAGTTAAATAGTTAAACACAAAGACAACGACACGTAAATAGAAGACAAAGAAAGATAAAAATCCATCTATCTATCTGCATATTCTTAAATAAATATAATCAACACGTAAAAAATATGTACCTACTTTTATCACAGTAATTACAATGTGTCGTATTTATATATATTATTAGCGGACCGGCGCAGTTTCACCCGCGTTCTGTCCTGCTCCCGTCGTATATAGCGTCATGTTATATAGCCTATGACATTCCCTGTTAACGTAGCTTTCCAACAGTAAAAGAATTTTTAAAATCGGTTTAACAGATCCAGAGATTACTCCCTACAACGTCACAAACTCACAAACTTTACCTCTTTATAATATTAAGTATAGATGTATCGTATTTGTTTACAAAAATTTAAAATTCAGTGACTTCCCCGCAATTTTCATAATATTTTCTTATAAAATATATATTCTAATATATAAAATTCTCGTGTCGCGGTGTTTGTTACCAAACTCCTCCGAAACGGCTGAACCGATTTCTAAGAAGTTTTGTGTGCATATCGGGTAGGTCTGAGAATCGGCCAACACCCCTAAATATTTTTTTTATTTTTTTCTCAAAATTTCTTATTTATGTTTTATTATGATTTAACATTGAAAAATACGTACAACCTAAATTTTCATCCTACTACCACCAACCCCTATTTTTTAATAGCGATATAAATACTTTAATAATTTTCTACTCTGTTTGTTCAAGTTGATTCGAGTTTTGATTAACATTTGGTCCCGGTAGATGACGCTGTAATCGGGTTCTAGATTATTATTTTTTTTTTTTTATTGCAGGAGTTCAGGAGACAGGCAGACGGCCCACTTGATGGAAAGTGGTTACCGTCGCCTATGGACATTTGCAACACCGAAGGTGCTACAAATGCGCTGCTGCTCTCTTAAAGGAGACTGGAACCTGGTCACTGATGCCGGAACACAACACAAGGTTGTTATGGCGGCATACTCTAGACCAGGGGTGGTCACCATCCAGTCGACAAATACCCTACCACCTGGCTGTGGGTTGTTTAGTCGCCTCTTACGACAGGCCGCCTGGCCGCAGGAAATTTTATTCTTTCTCCGTTCCTGCACGGATAAAGATTTACGATTTAGATAAGGATTGTTAAAGGCAGGTCGTCTGCCGGGTACAGCCAGTCACAAAAAATAATTTTAGTTACTATATATTGCATTCCTGTAGTAGTTTAAATATTAGTGCTGTAATTTAATGCTAGATATATTAGAGCAAGGCTACATAATATGTTATCGTGTAGAAGAACTTGATTCTACATACACATTGTATAATATTATTTCGATAGTCTGTTTATAAGCATCCTGCCGAATATGTTTTGTTTTGAAGACAGTAAAAAATAACAGTGATGATTTATTCGTACATGAGACGTTTGAAAAATCTTTGTATTTAAAATAGTTTTTTTAAAGGCCCGTACACATAGGACCACCAGAGACCAATGAATAGGTTTCGTTGGCTTTCATTGGCCCTATGTACCTAAACGTTTCGTCAGCGGGACAATTTCAACTTAGTTTATAGAGTATAAGATCTCAACATTGCACGACTAATAAGGCAAAATGTATTGAAACCACTAGAACAAAACATTTTTTTTTATTGCGAAGCTGACAATCAGGCAGGCGGTGCATCTCATGGAAAATGGTTACAGTCGCCTATTGGTGTTTGGAACGCCAATGTCGAAGTTAAAGCGTTGCTAGCCTTTAAGATGGAGTAAATAGGATAGAATAGGGGGATAAGATAGCGATCCAGCGTACCCCCCCACCCTGTTGTTGAAGAGGGTATCCTCCCCCGCAGGATACCCTGGGTTCATCGATAAGCGTTGGGGCGTCACAGATGCAGTACTTATTGGTCCAGTTCATATGACACCCCGTAAAAGAGTGTGAGCTAGAGGCGCAGGTCAGGTTTAGTGGGTAGTTTGACGGCCGACCATCCCCCTGTCCTCCACTCGGAGGCAATGGGCATACGGCCGATCAAAATTCCCACCGTCCCCTGTGTCATCAAAAAAGGGGGATAAGATAGAGGAATCGGGCAGAAGGAATCGATGGGATAGAGAAGGTTGGATAAGGGGAGGGAAGTGTGCAATCGGAACTCACTCATCGCTAACCATTTCGCGCCGATATTTTATCAGAGCGTGATATCATACCAATTAAGCCGTCCCTAAGAGGTGTAATTAAGATAGTGATTCCAGCACGGCTCTGCCACGTCAAATGTATGTACAGATAATTTTCTAGTAATAAATTATTATTCTATTCATATTCTACGTCAACGTAGTTTAATATCTTTGATGATAGAATCACGCGGCGGAATGCGAACACCAACGAGCATACGTTGGGTCTGTCTGGACATGTCCTAAATTATACTGTGAAAGGATGTAGTCGGAAATATAATATCATGTTAGGCGGCGCCGGCGCAGCTGTCACTCCAATTCAAAAAGGCGTAAAAATTACCGCAACTGTGTCATAGCTCCGTCATCGATCGCCTACACATATTACTGTTAAATGCTTATTATAGTCTCAGACGGTGAAGACAGTGTTTTTGCGAAATGCAAAACTTGTTTTTTTCTTTGAAGTCGACTTTGTTGATAGGTTTTTGGATGTTCCAAAAATATAATGAACATTTATTTTATTTTGATCTGTACCCTAATCCGGCTTGAATGACTAAATAGTAATGCTTAGGCATTTTATAATAATTCTCAGGTTTTCCCCGCGGCTTTGCTGTGGGTGCAACGCTGGTACGTACTGTTTATTCAGCCAGCAAGCTTTCATTCACACAAGTTACATTCCATTAAAATTTTATCTAGGTGCGCTTCGGTGACTCAGTTGCAAAATATTATTACATAAAAAAATATTATATCAAAAAAGTTTACGCACAATTCAAATTTAATGTTTGTCTTAATTTATTAACGGTCGCAAAAATTTTAAACATAATACTAATGTCCAAATATAACCTTCTTTATAATAAATAATCTTTGAGTCATGACTTTTAATTTCAAAATTAATACATTGTTATATTTGTAATCGATCCTATGTCATCTTTATATTGCAAGCCTAATGGTTATTAGGCTTGCAATATAAAGATGACATGTGTAAATATTTAAATTCTATTCTACATATTTTACTTAAAAGCTGTGTTATTCTTTTTCGAGAATTTAAATATTTACACATGTCATCTTTATATTGCAAGCATAATGTTGATTAGGCTTGCAATATAAAGTGCGTGTGTAAATATTTAAATTCTATTCTACATATTTTACTTAAAAGCTATGTTATTCTTTTTCGAGAATTTAAATATTTACACATGTCATCTTTATATTGCAAGCACGATGTTTATTAGGCTTGCAATATAAAATGCGTGTGTAAATATTTAAATTCTATTCTATATATTTTATTTAAAAGCTGTGTTATTCTTTTATGAGGATGGTGGAAATCTCTTTGTATCAGGTAGGCTGTTTTTACTTGTAGGCTAACTTCAGTTCCCCTGGATGTATAGTATGGATATACTGGTATCTATAATAAACATTTGTGTTTCTCTAAAAATGGTGCAACCTATAACCAGGAATTTAAACTTACTGTGTTTTTGGGTGCTTATTTTTTACAGTGCACAAAAGTTATTCCCCTATAATGCAAGACGTAATTTCCTCATATGTTTCTCAAGTACTATATTGCACATAACGACCACTTTTAAAGTCAACAACGTCATTAGACAAACATAAAAAATGTCGTTTGTATTTATATTGGAAATAAATGTGCAAAGCGGAAGTGCGGGGATGGCACTTACTACCGTCTTATAGAGCCTGATAATTCAATGCCATTACCTTGTTGAGGTCAAACAGGAAAAGATACATAAGGGCACTCAAATGAATGAGAAGTTGTCCCATCATATTTTTTTTTATTGTACGAGTTCCGCAGACAGGCCAAGCGGTTACCATCGCAAATAGATACTTGCAACACCAAAGGTGCTACAAATGCGCTGCTGCAGTTTAAAGGGAGACAGGAACCTGGCTCCTAATGCCGGAACACAACTCAAGGTTGTTATGGCGGCATACACTAGACCAAGGGTGGTAGCTATCCAGTCGGGTAAATACCCAACCACTTGGCTGTGGATTGTTTTGTTGTCTCTTACGAGGCCGCTTGGCCGGAGGAAATTTTATTCTTTCTCCATTCATATATATCTTTATATATCTAATTCTTCTGTACGCGTGTTGACAGTGAACTCCTCCTAAACGGCTGGACCGATTTGAATGAATTTTTTTGTGTGTGTTCAGGTAGATTTGAGGATGATTTAGATTCACAATTGGACCCGGTAGGTGGCGCTGCAATCGGGTTCTAAGATTTATTTCTTCAGGGCAGGACAACGTCTGCCGGGACAGCCAGCATATATATATATAATTATGATTATATCATTCCCGCCATAGAAACACTTTTACGAAATCCATTATGTTGCATTTTCTTAAATCTGATATTGTTAGTTATCTTTTGGCCAATTTGTAACGTTTGTAAACCCTGTATAAAATCAAAAACGATTTTTATTAGGAAAAATCAGTAAGCCGAAATTAGATAATTCAATAAATTATACATAACAGATTATTCTTGATATACTTATTATTTATAGCTCTCTTATCTTCAGTAGATATGTATTATTTTAGCTTTATATTAGAAAAAAAATTAAATACGTAAATCCTGGTGCTTACGGTGTATTTTCATAACAGGCACAATATGTAATTAGAAAAAATTCATATATCAATAATTTTTATAGCTCTCATTTGATAACATACAAAAAGAACTAGATTTAGGTGATAGAGAAATGCCGAAATCAATCCTTGATTACACAGTCCTAAGGGCCGGCTAGATCGGTTTGATACCACGCTCTCACAGAATATCGACGTGATACGGTTAGTCTTCAGCTTATCATGTATCGTGCGATGAATGAGTTAAGAGAGTGAAAGTTCCGGTGGCCTACTTTCTCCTCCTAACCTATCCCCTCTGTCCAATTTCTACTAATTTTAATCCTTCTCCCACCTCTCCTATTTATACTCTTTATCCCATGCCATTTATAGCAGCCCTGAGGTTGTCAACGTTTATGGGTGACGGTAACAACCTTCCATTACATGTGCTATCTACCTGTTTGCCAACATCGCAATAAGAGAAAAATATCTAAGTATATTTATTTATCATGTCATGTTCATTTATCATTATGTCATAAGACAAAATAAATATTCATTTCGCAATATTTTTTCATTTAATACATTTTTACAGTACAAAAAAAAACTTAAAAATTAAATACAATTATTATAAACATATTTACAAGTAAAAAATGTAGTCCAGATCGCTGTCGGTAGGGTGAGTATTTTTATTTGTTTACGATACAAAAATTATTTTAAAAAAATACAAAGTCGCGTTTCTCTCGATATTTTGAAATTGTTAGTTATATAATTGTTCTATGATCTTCTATCCGTTAAGGAATGGAGAAAGAATATAATTTCCTGCGGCCAGGCGACCTCGTAAGGGGCGCCAAAACAACCCACAGCGAGGTGGTAAGGTATTTGCCCGATTGGATGGCTACCACTCCTGGTCTAGAGTATGCCGCCATAACAACTTTAAGTTGTGTTCCGGCATTAGTGGCCTGGTTCCAGTCTCCCTTTAGAGAACGGCAGCACATAGGTTTGGTGTTACAAATGTCCATAAGCGATGGCAACCGCTTCCCATCAGGTGGGCCGTTTGCCTGCCTGCTGAACTCATGCAATAAAAGCTATGACAAAATTAGTCCACAAATCCCGTTCTGAAATAAAACTCTCCTTTTCTTTCACCTTCTCCCAATTATTTGGGGTCGGCACAATATGCCTTTTTCTTCCATACTCCTCTATTCTGACATACATCCTCTGTCACACCACAAATCATCATATCATCCTTCATACAATCGATCCATCTCTTTTTTAGTGTACCTTTACATTTATATGCATCAATCTTGCAATTTAACATTATTTTTGTCACGTGACTTTCATCCCTCCTCATTCTTCTTCCTCTCACTTTTTCAGTCACAGGTGCAACTTTCAAAGATCCCCTCCTTATGTACTCATTTCTCACCTTATATCCATTCTTGTAACACTACAATCGCAACATTCTCATCTCAGCTGAGTGGAGCCGTTTGTGGTCTATCACTTTAGTGGCCCAACATTCGGACCCGTATAACATGACCGGTCGTATTATAGACTTATATATTTGACCTTTTAGTTTCAGTGGCATTCGTTTGTCGCATGTCACACCGGTTGCCTCTCTCCACTTTGGCCAAGCTACATTTATTCTTCTCCTTACTTCCTTCTCTTTTCACAATTACTCTGCAGTAGTGAACCAAGGTATCTGAATTCAAGGTTACACGGTATTGTGGTTAATGATTGTAGTTTAAGAGGCACAGTACAGTTTTGAAATAAAACGTGGCCTAGAAATAAAATGTACCGTAGACTAAATAAAAAAATTATAATCATTGGCCCAGTGGTTTATCCCAAAATGATCCTTCAATGTTAACATGAATTATGTTTGTTGATCAATGGTCGATTTCTATACGGAACTAACCGCCCATTTGGCTTCCTATTATTTAAATTTTGACATACGCTCCTTACAAGGGTAAGCGAATGAATAATAAGAGGCACCGACTCTAAATGATTATTTGGAAAATTCCGAGTTAAGGCAATTTTGAATCTCATAATGTGTCAGAAATCGAAAATAGATCAGAAACAATTAAAGCTGTCCATAAGATGAGGCAAAAGTTGCCACTGAAACTAAAAGGTCAGATATATAAATCTATCATACGACCGGTCAAGTTATACGGGTCCGAATGTTGGGCCACTAAAGTGACGTCTCGCGGTTACGGACGTCAGTCGGGGTCCCGGAGGCTCAGATATGCGCAAAATCTTCTCCCATGACTCCGCAACAGAGGTCCTCCAGCACCTGGGGTGCGAGGAACCAGTCTCCGTTGAAGAAGTGAATTTCTCTCTCCCGGGGCATTCTCAAGCACGGATGCAGGATTAGCGTGGGCGTAACTACGTTCTAAGTCTCACGCTTTTCCTACCATGAGCGCAGGACATAGGAGTAGTGGAATAGTGGTCTATATACCTTACTGCGTCTCCACACAAGCCGGTAATCGACTCTGTTATCTGCGCCATCTTCAGTGGATAACTCTCGTTGCTTTGGTCTAATCCCCAGTAAAGGGTCCGGTAGTGTAAGAAATGTATTTCCCCCTGCCTTAACAAAAAAAAAAGACCACAAACGGCTCCACTCAGCTGAGATGATGGATGGATATAAATGTAAAGGTAGACCAAAAAAGAGTTGAATTTGTGGTGTTACAGAGGACGTATGTTAGAATAGAGGATTATGGAAGGAAAAGACATATTGTGCCGACCCAAATAATTGGAAGAAGATAAAAGAAAAGAGAGGTAAGTTGAAGAAAAAAGTAAACAGTCGAATGCTTATCTAATTATCTAACATGTAAAACTATGTCTTTGAAGACCACGAGCCATATAACTATTATTATATTACTATATTATAGACTAAATATACTTTTAATATCAATTGATCATACGACAATAAAGATAAATACCAGTACCGGGGATTTTTCTAACGATCATCAAACATCAACAACAATAGAAATGCTCCTGCGGACAAATGCGTAGTTAATTTTGATAATCTATACTTATCTATTAAGTTAACAACTCAAATGTGTCCAGTGGATACTAGTACTGCCTATACTTGAAAAAAGTCCCATATATCTATATTAATAATAACTATAGCAGTGCGGAAGTACCGAGTAATCAATTAAGCTAGAAACATATTATTGACACGCGATGCGAACCGCTGTATGACTAGAAACAATTTATAAACTCCCGTTGCGATGCCACGCGCGACGCGATCCTTTTGCTCCAGTTCAGCTTGTTGATGATAGTAGGATAAAACACCACCCGGCAAGTTCCACAAAGTGTGTTTCTGGACAACACTCGATACCACGCGTCATTTGTACGAAAACTGTCATGGGACGTGAACTTTTAGATTTTTTCTCAGAAACTCACAGATTTATACCAGGTTTCGTTCTATATCTTACGGATCGTTCATTTGCCCTACTATCTGTAGAAGTAAAAGTATCTAATGTCAAAATTCAACCAATGTTAATTTTTTTATTGCATGAGTTCAGCAGATATGCAAACAGCCCAGATTTCATGGTTTTCCGTTCATTAAATTTACCAAGTATATTAGAGATATTTCATCCTAGATATTGACTCTAACGACCGATGCAATAAAATTCCTGTAATTTTATTGCATCGATCGTTAGGGTCAATGTATTTTTTACAGATTTTAGTCGGTTCGATTCCCGGGTGAAGCAAGAGAATTTTCGAAAATCTTTGAAAGCAGTTTTATTTCTTTTCAAAAATAAAGAAATGTTTCTTTGGAGTAAAACTTGCTATCTCTATTATTTAAAGTACTTTCCCTCCAGGTGGCATTAAAAAATTCCACCCTGCATATTAGTAACTAATGACTAATATTGATTCAGTCCACTTAGTATATGACCATATCATTGGGCAGTCATTTACATCAGCTATTCTTTCAAGAAGCTGTTGTTGCTTTTTCGCCATAATGCGATGCGCGGTCACACCAACAGCACCCTGAGGGAATTGCTGTATTCGACGCGTAGGGCATTGTAAGCCCTTTGAATACCTACCTATATTGAAACCACAGAACATTATTTTAGTAATTTTATCTTTACAAAGTTAATGAGTCATCCTGTTTTCTAGCTACCATGTGATATTTATCTTGAATGTTTTCTATAAGTTCCGCTTTCATTATCAAAATGGCATGCCTATCGAGATGCGACGACAAATATTCCAGCAATTTCACAAATATTTATCTTAGAAAACAATATTTCAAGATAAAAGTTATTTTCCAAGAACGTGTTTAAGAAAATGCGCATCATAATTTATTTTGTACAACGCAATTTTATTTTTTATTAGCAATCCTTTATTCAAATTTGATTTTTATTAGTCTTATGCCTTAGTCTACTTTGACTTACTTATAGCGTTAATATGTAAAGTCGATAATGATTAGCTAGGTTAGTTTATATACAGGTGGTAGGGCATTTGCCTGATTGGATGGCTACCACCCGTGGTCTAGAGTACGCCGCCATAACAACCTTGAGTTGTGTTCCGGCATTAGTGACCAGGTTGCAGTCTTCCTTAAGAGAGTAGCAGCGCATTTGTAGCACCTTTGGTGTTGCAAATGTCCATAGGCGATGGTAACCGCTTTCCATCAAGTGGGCCGTCTGCCTGTCTGCTGAACTCATACAATAAAAAAAAGTATCGTGCAATGTTTAACGTTATTAACTATGTCGCATATTAAATAACACACTAAAACTTGAGTATTGTTAATGAGATAAAGGGATTCCATAGACACAGTCGTTTTTCGGGTGCATTATTATTTTGTAGTGAATAAAATAAGGTAGTATTTAAAAAAATAATATATTCTAATGATTTATCTCTCTTTTATAAAGATGTAGATATTTGTTTATCCTGTTTTGATAAAAATTGAAGGACTGAAGGAGGTTCCATGTCAATAATTTGGAGGTGATTTGGTGAATTTTTTTTCTTAACATAAAATAACTAGAAAAATTTCGAAAGCACCACGTTACGTCTCATATCGTGAAGAGTTAATTATAGTGGTAAATTATTAATCAGTAAATATCAACTAAAAGTTGTTTCATTTGCACTCCGCTTTCGACCTTTTGCGGCAACAGGGCCTAAGGCAAAGGACGGAACATGGGAGGGTTTTAGTGGGTATCCCCGACCGTGGCGTGGCAATAGCATTTCTTGTTTGCGATGCTGGTTCAACCCCAATGTGGCGAATCCCACACTTCCCACCGCGTTTCCCCCGCGGAGGATTGTCCTCAAACGGATTTCGCCCCATTCCAAAAAAAATGTATCAGGGACATTTATTTTTTTTATTTGGAGGGCTAAAAGCTGTAGCAAAATAAATTACAAAGATAAGTAAAAAAGAGCTATTTATTGATAAGCCTCTACAGATGCCAAAAATATACATATACCAATATAAAAATAATATATAAAATAGTCTTAAAAGGAAGAAAAAGAATTACATCTAAAATTGTCGAAAGTTTAACTAATTATTATTAAAATAAAGTTGGATTAATTTCGCATTCACAGATGCTAGACTAGACTTTACACAAATAAGTCAATGTCCACATAAATCGACTTGCTGAGTTTGTTCAATTTACCGACATTGGACGAATAAAAATGATCTTGGTTGTACTATGATAGCGATGGTGATAATAGTAGTGCTACCTTGACAGTTTTTAAATGAATGTGAAGTAACATACTTAATTTATTTAAAAAACAAAGTACAGAACAAATAATAATTACCAACACATACAATGATTAAATTAGGTTTTTTTGGTAAATGTTTGTGAATAGGTAAAGTCCGCATAAATTAACATTAATTTTGTACACAGTATTTGGATAAATTCAAAATCATTAACATACCGCATAAAATTTGGACAGCGATGACTATAACTGATTTTTCTTACGAGATAAATATTTTTAGCATAATTTATTTAAATCTTACGCTTTGATGGTTAATTTACATGAAACTAGATACTCCTTAAGTTACGAAAATTTCAGATCAATCAAACCTCACCATAAATTATTTAGTATAGTGAACAAAACTTTGTTGTATTCTACCTAAAATCCCTTATGACTATAAGTAGAATACTGAGCTTAGGTCATCGATGTCAATGGCTAACGTTCCCAGAAGGCTAGTTTATACGTTGACTGAGGTAGGAACCTCTGATCACCTGAAGTCGATGAGCCGTTTTGATCTTTCTAAAACCTTATGGACCCCACGTTCCAAAATGACAAAGGGCACAAACATATAACGATTTTCTTAGCTTTGTGGTTGCTTCTTAAGTTGAATAAAACATTTAAATATCATTAAATAGTGTAATTGATTACTAAAATCGTGTATGTGGTGTATCAAAGTGGTCTTCTAAGGAAAAACGATGTATAGATAGATACTTACGAACGCGAGCACATTTAGTAGAGATACGACGCAATAATTCTTTAAAACATGGCGGTGGATATATTAACGGTTTTTAACTGACTTCAAAAAGGGTGAGTTTCATAATTCGACTGTATATTTGCTATGCGATTTCTCCGTCAATTGTTGACCTTTTTTTTTATTAGAAAGAGTGTAACTCCTGGGGTGGTTTCATTATCACCAAATCAGGATTTGATGAGTGAATCCCAGGGAAATCGAGAGCAACCCTCGAATATTATAGGCACGTACAACGTGTTTCATGTATTTTTTTTTCTAAAGCTATTCAAGTATTTGCGTAACTAAAAATAACAAAATACAAAACCAAATAAATAAATTTCTACCAAAAAAGAAATAGACTTCAAGAGTAACTATAAATCAAAAAAATAAATATTTACGACATCTTCAAGTCTGTGCAAATTAAAACATAAAAAACAAAAATTTTGCATAATGTTTGTTTTACTATGTATATTATTTTGAAGTCAGTTTTGTAGTAGACACATATCACAACAAATTCTGAATCAAATCACGCTAAATTTCGTTATTTACTATGGTCTGGGTGCAGTCCCAAAGTGGTCCATTGTATATTAACTACAACACAAGCGTAACTTGCTTAGCATGGGGATATACAATGTGCGTGTCTCTATCGATTATTTAGTTTTTATATTATATTAAATTATTAGAAACCATATAAAATACAGTAAAACCTAAGTCGAACCTCGATAAAGTCGAAAACCTCGCAAACTCGAAAAAAAAATTGTATTCCCTTCCCTTCAACCACCAAAACTTCTGTTGCTCGAAATCTGAACCCTCTATAAGTCGAAATAATTAGCGACTCCCTATAAGCAAATTCAGTACTTATTTTCCCTCTAACTCGAAAAAATAAATTAGACTTCTGTATCTCGAACATACAATTTTTGATTTTACAACCTTTACAACTGGATTATTTGAAAACCGACTTTAAGACTATGGTGATAATGTACAACATTGTTTCTTAGAAATAAATGTTAAGTGTATACAATAAACAGATTCTAGAAAAAATATCAGAAATATATTGACAATAAACACCAATTAAACCCAAATAATGAAAAAAAAATTACAAGTCGAAAACTCTGACTCGAATTTTTTGGCGTCTCCCTTCAAGTTCGACTTACAGAGGTTTTACGGTAGTTTTAGTTACTTTGTGTCTTTCTTCGCATAGCTATTTTTTTAAAGTCAGTTATATAATAAAGATAGGACAAAGACAATAAAAATGCACGTAATAATATAAACATGCTATATTAAAAATAACACAAAAACACACAACTTAAACTAGAATAACTACTACAAAAATAGCAGACATTTCCAATTAAATATTAGTCGAAAATTTTGAACTTATCACATTAATTTCTTGATTGCAAAAATTCTCAATTCATTAGTCAAATATGTTATAGATCACAATATATGACAAGATTCGTTATTTAAAAGCTAATTAGTTTTAAAATATAAGTTCCTTGGCTGACTCGTTTCAAATCGTTTGGTAAAAAGTTTAAAAAAAAAAACGAGTGTCATCTCACCGCCTTTATTGAGACCTATCTACGCAGTTGATAGAAGTCTTACGCGCCCAAAAGGCTGGCCTGTATTTTTGGCAACGCACAAGCGTATTCGACGTGGTAGCGTGGCCAGCGTTTTGGGGACGTTCCCAGCTGACGGTGATCTGGAGTCTATTTATTATTTGTAATTTTGTTAAGCTGTAGGTTATATTAATTTTAAATTTTAATATGAATAAAATATTAATTAATTTTGAATTAAACTTCAAGTTTTACAGTACAATAAGTACATTGTATTGCAAGACAAAAAGCGAGAGAAAAATGACCCGAGGCGCCATCTAGTTACATAGGATCTAGAAGCTATTTAAAGTTACATCTATTACTGGACCATAAAAATTATTCCTAACATTTTCCTTCTATACTTATGTCTAATGAGCACGATATAAATTCTATAACATCTAAGGCTGAGCGCAAACAGGCCACCGACCTCAGCCACCGGTGACCAACGACATGCAGTTTTTTCATACACTATAGTGTCTCGCCGCACATGTGTGACTCGTGGCGGTCACACGCTACAGCAGTGGCCGCCGCTCGCCACTTGCAGCCGCTATGAACTACACAAGACGCCGATGCTGGCCGCTGACACACTGCCCCGCCCCCTTCTAACCCTCAGTTAACCCTAGCAAGAAGGTCAAGTGTCGATGGATATTTATACCTTGGATTGATGGAGCATACTTTCCGTATCGTATCGTGAAACTTCACAGCAAAGAGCGGGTTATAAATTGTGACGGCTTCCGACCACCGATGGCTGTGATCGGTGGCCCGTTTGCGCTCAGCCTAAGTATCATGTATATGTTACTGGGTACATTATATTAGTGTCAAAAAATTATCTACTTAAAACTATTATTAATTTTATTTATTAAAAACAAATAAATTTCTATTAAATTACCATAAAATGTCAGTAATTTCAGATCGTGCGAAAAAGATACAAAAATATATCTTCATACTTTGTACAAAAATAATATCACAATTAATTGTTTTGTATAAATCATTGCCTTACACTTTAAAATTACCTGTTAACAATTAAACGATAATCTGATAATAATCACAATTATTATTTAATTGAAGAAAAACATACTTGAAATAAAGTTACATATATGTAAAATAAGTAATAAGTTAGTATTGCGAGTTACTTGTTTACAAAAGCACTAAAGATTCTTTTACTTACTAAGTAATACGTGAGTTTAATCATTTTAGGCATTTACTATACAACTACAACTGTACAGAAAAAATATTTATAATAATTGTATACATGTAATAGCATGTAATAAGCCTTTTTCTAATCCTATATTCCTTTTTTAAAATCCTATTTCTTTTTTTCTGGTGTTGGTAATCTTAAGATGGTACTGTATAAAATTCAAAAGACAAGGATTACTGAATTTAATTCTTAGTATTTTGTTGGCAAAACCTTCAAGCTGCCTGCTCAAAGTCTCAAAAAATAATAAATAATCTATAATGCACTACAGCATAGTGGCAGGATTGAAATTTTGTTGAGAATCTAATATACAACCAATCCTATTTGTACTAATAATAATATAATAACCTGTTTTGAGAAATTTACTACTTAAGAAATTTTTAAGCAACTTGCAACACTGGTTTCGTTACTCGTTAAATACTAGCTAAAAAGTTTGAAAATATATTCCAATACGTAGAACATAAACAAATTAAACTATTTTCTAATTTCAAAGGATTTGTGAAATGTGATTGTAATTTTTATAATGTCAGATGTATATATCTAACACTGTTAGCAGATAGATATTTTAAGTAAAATGCTACACATATCACTTCTGTGCTTCATATAACAATATATAAAAAATTTAGGAACAGGAACATTACTAGACAATACTACAATAGTACACAATACTAAGAATATTCCCTAAATTTTACTTTAATATCCCATTTAATAAAGCTAATAGCGACATCTGACTACAAACGCTATCAGCATTTGACATATGTCATTGTCAAATGTCATTTTTTTGACATTTAATCAATAATAACCTGAATTATAATGTAAATTTATACTTCAGCATTTAGATTACATCAAATTGTGGTACAAAATAATTTTACCTGATCACGGTTAAGTTTTATAGAAATTCATAACATTCCTCCTTAAATCCTCTTTAAAAAAATTGTGTCGCTGTCAAATTAAAGCAGCGATATATATAATTATGTCTTCTATAGGGTAAATTATATCGTTTTTGGGAAAAAAGTTATTGATGTTAATATATTTAAGATATTAAGTAATCCGAATCCAACGCGATAACGCGGCCAGCGTTTCGGGAACGTGCCCAATTGACGGTGATTTGAGACTTTAATATGAACCTTTTTAGGTAATATGTTTAAATAATAATAAACTTTTATGACAACAGTAATCTTAGATTTATTTTATTTTGCAACACACAATATAAAATAAATCTAAGATACAAGGTAATATTGTACAACAATAATAATTTATTATAAACTATTACTAATAAACAATTATTATTATATAACAATAACCGCCAATTGTACTCTTCTTGTCACGTTGTCACTATAGTTTTATTTCAAGTTGTGTGAAAAAATTATTAAAATTTCTTAATATCTTGAATTAATTGACAGGGTGCCAATCATTTTCCCAAGAATAGTTAATTCATTATCATATTGTCACGCCTATTTCCCATTGGGGTAGGCAGAGACGACGGATCTCCACCTGCTACGATCCCGAGAAACACTTTTCGCTTCATCAACCTCCATTAATCTTTTCATACATACACGCTTATTTAAACTGTTTTTAACCCGAGCTTTCTTCAGAATTTGATAATGGTGAGTACATCACATATACATAGTCACAATAGTCATTTCACCCTATGGGGCCATCCACAAATTAGGGGAGGGGGTCAATTAATTGTGACATTGTGTGACAAAGAGGTGCGAGTTTTAAATTTCGTGACGTCACATTTCAAAATCTAATATATTTAACTTTAGAACATGAAATTTGAACTATTAACCCTTACTAATTACCCTTAAAGGGGGCCACAAATTTAATATTATTTTTGTCCATAATCGGCCAGCTGCCATCAAAATTGCCGTGCCAAAACCAAGAGAATTATATCGTCTCTTTTACTCTAATACAAATTCTAAGTAGTTAGAGGAAGAAAGCATGAGTTCAACGTTCGTTTCAATTATTTGTATTTGACCACAAATTTGTGGTGCTTCTCAATTAGTATGTGTGACAGTTCGACCACAAATTTGTGATGGTTCTGTCTTAGAGGGTTAACGAAAAACTTCAAAATATTTCCAACTTTATCTGTATGAGTATAGAGTTTAAATTATTAAAAATTATTTAATTGGAAATACAACTAATTACGCAACTGTTGTTTTAATTTAATAATTTCTTGATATAAAATTGTAATATATGTGATGTCACACTGGGGAGGGAGGAGTCTCACGAATGCGACCAGCTGTGACAAGGATGGGGTAGGGGGTAAAAAAATCATGAAATTCGTATAACGTAATTTATGGATGGTCCCTATATAAAAAAGAATCCCCTATTAATCCAAATATTGCAATAAATAATCGTCTACAACACTAACATTCATGTGCCAGTTGAAATGGTTGACGCCTGGTATGGTCAGCACGTGAAGTCTTCCGCTATCATCTAACTGTCTGAGTCCAATGCGATCCGATTGGTAGATATCTTGGTCTTTCATCTCTATTACTGTCTCGTTAACATCGTAATAGCCGAATTGGCTGCAATTTGAGAAACATTTCATGTATAATATTATAAAATTAAGCTATTTAAAAAAATCAACTGGAATAGACTATATAAACAATGGAAAATACGATGTTATATTTTTTTAGATTTCTTGACTGTGAGTCGGTTTGTTGGGGATTCACTTAAAAACTACTGGGCAGATTTCGACAGCAAATTCTGAGACTTAAAATCTGCGCTACTTTTTATCTTGGGAATCCCGCAGATATTTTTCTGGGAAGGATTTAAAATGGCCAGATTAAAAAAAACGAATTTATATGTGATTTTTTATAAGATCGATAGAAAAATTTATGTAATAAAATGTATGTTATTTTTAATCCCGGGAATCCCGCGAGAATTTTCCCGGGAGCGGTTTGAAGTTGTTCGGGTGCATAAAAATTTGCTTATTCCGACAGTTTTCACTAGAAAGACAGCTTACATATTTTTTTATGCAATACAAATGCAAAACGTAGTCATCCTTCTGGGCACCTTACCCATAGGCTCAGTATTCTAAGTTAAGTTTTCTTTTATTGTATTAGACTATTTGTTGTATTAAGCAATAATTAATACTTACAAATAAAATTATACTCTGGTGATCGAAAAATTGGCCCTAAATAGTGTAATTCGTTGCAAAAATCATGTTTATAATGCATGAAAATGACCTTCTATAGAAAAGCAATGTATACCTGCTTTGCCATGGGGTAATAACATCATCATCGGGTCCTCCGATCAGCACAAGCCTTTTCAATCTCAAGAGATTATTTTTGAACTCTGCCGATTTATTCGATCTGAAAATAGCAAAACTTACTTATATAGCTATTACATTTTATTGCTCACCAAATAAACAATTACAAAAAACAAAACAAAATGTTCGATTACAATATTGTCAAGGTAGAAACAATAGGCGGCCTTATCGCTTAAAGCAATCTCTTCCAGTCTACCTAACTTAAAGAATATTGTTACGACCTACACGCCGACAAAAGTAGATTCATACCATAAAAGCACACTTTATTGCCTTTCCGCATTTGGACTTCTTTTGTTTACTTTGTGTTTAAAATTTGTAATTAGAAAACAGCCCATTGTGTATTGTAATATTTTATGGCAGTCATTAGCAAGGTGTGTCGAACTGATTCTGAGAAATTCGGTCTACGCGGTCGGGCAGCCATATTGTATCGGTGCAGTATAAAGCAATGGCCCAATGGTGAGATCGGCAGTCTAGCGATAGCCACAAGCGAAGCAAGACGTTAGTGACGGATTTTGCGCGTGTGATTGAATCGTGCATTACGTTTGGACTGGTTGTGTACAGTTATATTTGTACCTGTGTTATACGTGTTTCTATAGTTCTAATAAATTCTAGAAATAATTCCAACGACATTTTAATTCGAGTTCTGCAACTCGTAACAATATTTTAAACCAGAGACTCCCAAAGCTGTAGGTGATATCGATCCCCTGGAATCGAAATCGGTTTCTCAGGGGTCGACATAAACGGAACTGATTTTGTGGGTCGATAATGTCTAAAAATCGAACCCTATTAATTCTTATTTGAAACTTTCAAGATGCTGTATAAGTTGTGTTACGTGTACAAATGTGATTTTTCAAGAAAAAATTACCTACTTAAATATTTTTACGTAATTAATATTGAACATTATATAGTGTAATTACACTTGATATTTACTGAATTTTATTATGTCTATTTTTTAAATTTTGATGAAAAAATGATGTCAAGTTTACTCACTTAACCAACCACAAAGTATTTAAATTGGTAAGTATTTTGTAACAATACGAAAAAACTAGAGATAGGATTTTTAAAGTAATTTGGCTATGGAGGTCTGAGGTATCAGTTCGTTTTGGAAAAGGGGTCTCTTGCCCAAAATATTTTGGGAATTCCTGTTTTAAACTAATCTAGCGATGTAGGTGGTGCAGATCATTACATAACTTAAACAAAAATGCTTAGACTATTTTATAAGTTAAATACACAGACTTAAACTACTTTATAAATTAAATACATACAAACATATTTATAAGACATATATTTATTAGTTTACAGTATATAAAAAATTAGGCACATTTCTTTAAAGTAAAGTTTTTTTTTGAGTGAGTTCTTAAGTATAGGTAATGTGTTGACCTCTTTGAGAGTAAATAAGTAAAAATTTAATACTTATGTGAAAAGAAATACATTAAATTCCTTTTATAAGGTAGTCTTCTTTAGATAAGACACCTTTTAGTGTGTGAGTTTCAAATTCTGATCACATTTGTAGCTTGTAACATTCCTATTACTTAATTTAAAAAAATATTTATATTCTCATTATTTTTATTTTGTATTATTGGATAATCTGTACCACAGATTACATAAAATAAAAATAAAGAACAAAAACAAAAAACGCCAGGTTCCACCGAGATTTGAACTCGGATCGCTGGATTCAGAGTCCAGAGTGCTAACCATTACACCATGGAACCGGTTGCCAAAACGAACGAAATATTCTTATTGATATGTGATTTATGATTTGTGATATGATGTGACATAAATTGTTTAATTTATCTGACACATTAATTACTTGTAATAAATAAGAATTTATTGCAATGTAACATATTAAAAAGATAAATCGGGCGTTGCCGTATATTTATTCGGGTGATTTTCCACTCTTAAGGCTAGCCGCACACACACACACACAGTGCTATTGGCAATAATTTACTTGTCTATCTATAATATTATAAAATTCTAAAAATGCCGTGTCTGTAAATTGAACCAATAAATAAAAACAACTGGAATATACTACATAAAAGGTGGAGAATACTGTGCAATTTTCTTAGATTTCTGGTATATTTGTTCAGGATTCACATAAAAACTATTGGGCCGATTTCAATGCAGTTTTCGCTAATCGATAGAAAATTCTTAGACTTAAATTCTGTGAAACTTCCTATGGGAAACCCGCGGGATTTTTTCTGGGTGTGGCTTGTAGTTGTTCGAGTGCATAAAAATTAGCTTATTCCGACACAATTTTCATTAAAATAATAGCTTACATTCTTTACTAATGCTACGGTACTTTGTGTCCCGGTAATCCCGCGGGAATTTTCCCGGGAGTGGTTTGTTGTTGTTCGGGTGCATAAAAATTAGCTTATTCCGATACAATTTTCATTAAAATGATAGCTTAGATTCTTTACTAATGCTACAGTACTTTGTGTCCCGGGAATCCCGCGGGAATTAAAAGTGATCGCGACGTTTTATTTTAAAGGAAAGCTTTTCAATCTAGTCTTCATCTCATTTTTCATTTATAGATACTTAAATACAAAACAAAATCAATAATTTAATACTCACTCAATATGATTGTTAATATAAGGCAGGTACACACTGTAAGTTTCGTACAGGGACTGATGGTATGGATCATTCCAGTAATTTCCAACAGATGTATGCTGCCCCACTCTTGAATAAAATAATTCATAAACTGTATCCTTCACCATCCCTGGGAATACCAGATGAAGAAAGCCAGCTGTAAAGAGTTTAAGAATAATTAAGTACAATACTTCAATATAAAAAAAAACCTTAAAATACACCCACATCCCTTTTAAATAATATGGATCCAGATCCTGAACAGTGGATTGCGTATAAAAAAATATTAAAGTAGTTATAAAAATAACTAATCTGCAAAATGACGGCCTCCGTGGTTGAGCGGGCTAAGCCTTTACTAGGCTACTTCACTGCAACGAAAAGCTTCCAGGTCCGATTCCTGACATGGTAAATTTAGGAAATGATTTGTCTGGGTCTCTATGATCGCCCCCCGAGTAGTCCGTTGTATATTATTATCTATAACACAAGCGTAACTTGCTTAATTTGATTATTATTTCACTTATATTTAAAATTCACCATAAACATGTGAACAAACTGTGATACCATCCTTTGCATTCAAAACTATGCTTGACTGGGCACAAAATTACATAACCCCTATGGACTGTAAACATTAGCCTAACTACATACAAGTCTAGAAACTACATAAAGCAGAGGATAAGCGCATATAGAAGTTTTAAGTTTTTACTCTTATGTTAATTAGTTTTATAAGTTCTTTTTGTCTCCACGGGGAGGTGGTGTGGCAAACAAAGCCTTACTGCTACATACTGGCTAGTAGACCTGATTAGATATATATTGTGATCGACAATTGTCATTACATTATATTACAGAGAGAAAAAGTCATAGTGTAAAATAGGTAATTTTAATCTATATTTATACATATGAGATATAATTTCATTCAGGTTTGTAAATATTATATACGAAATTACATATATTATAAATGTACAGGCAATTTTATTCCTACAATGACCCATCATTAATGGTCTGAGCACGGCTTCACTCTGCTTCTCTTCGCATACTAACCTATATTAAAAAAATTCAGGTCTGTTCATAATAAATAAAAGGTGACACAATTATTTAAAAACCTTTTGCTACACTCATAAATAGTTTTACTTGTTATAAATAAGTCATAAATGTATTCCTAAACACAAATCACCATAAAATTCATAATAACAAAACGGGCATATATCTATACCCCACCCCATCTTTTCACTATATAGGTGTCACCAACAGCCCCTGGGGAAAGCTTGCCTGGAGGCAGAAAAAACAGCCGCCTATATCCTGCTTGAATGCAGGGAGGTGGCCCAATACAGGGCGAAGTATCTGGACGCCCAAGATAGCATCCGAGAAGTCTTCAGCGACATCAAGAAGGTGGTGGACATCCTGGAGGAGCTGGGCTGGATAGAAAAACTCCCTCATCCACCCTCACAAGCAAAATAAGTGTTGTGTCGTCGAGTTGCGGAAACCGCCCGCTTACAAAAGAAGAACTACATATAAGCAAATTTCGTGGATGTGTAGTATAGCGAGAAATACTAGTCGTAATAACTAGATTATCGTAAGCGATATTTAGACCTAAATAGTCCTTTGGTTGCAAATATTTTGGATAATTATTTTGTTTACAGTAGACTAAAGCCTAGTATAAGAAAATTTGAAAGTCTTAAAAAAAAATAATAGTTATTTCTATGTTGAGATTTTAAAAGAAACATGATGTTATTTTGACCTTTTCCTTTGTATGTAAATAATATTAATATTTCTTGAAACATGTGTCCACCAAAAAAAAGTAAATAGATATTAAAGACACTCCTAAATCTATGTAATGGCAGATTTAGGCGCTTTCAGTTATATTCTTCTTCCCTGAGGTGCAGAGACTCATCTGCTATATTTGCCATTAATCCTGTGACATATGAGTAGCCCTCTCTCACAGTAGCTCATTCATTTTTTGAACCTTATCAGTTATTAGAGTTCTATTCCAAATACACTCATAATCTATACTAACATATTATAAAGAGGAAAAATTTGTTTGTTTGCATTTAATATGCTCCGAAACTACTCAACCAATTTGAAAAATTCTTTCACTGTTGGTAAGCTACACTATTCCCGGTTAACATAGGCTAGAAAAAAGTTCTTTTTAGATACCCCTGTGAAGCCGGAGCGGGCCCCTATTAATTCTATTCTCAAGTAACACACCAAGCATAGCTTGCTCGGTATCCAGGTGCTGCAAAGCAATAACAACTTCTGTGAAGAATATAATTTCAGTTACCTCCATATTGCCCAGCTTGTGGTGAACTCAGTGATATGAATGTGCTGATGGATACATTTGGAAAGGTCTGAACTATTCCTCGGGCTACCAGACCCCCTTGGGAGTAGCCTGGAAAACATCAAAAGAGAGAGATAAAAGTGAGAAAAAAATATTATATTTCACTCTCACAAAAAATATACACACTTATAAAATATGAATAGGAAAGACACATAATCATGGTTTGTCATTAAATTTGAAATATCTCTAATTATAATAATTTAGATTAATAAGAGACATGTTTTACATCCAAAAATAGAAAATGAATTGAAACTTCTGCAAATAAAGTTATGTGGAAAACATTATAACTTATGCCAATATATATATGTGGAAGTAAATTAGTAATAACTATATGTTAGCTCTTCATAAAATTTAATTTTACTTCAATCACTTTTCATAAAATATCATAATATTGTTACATGCCGTCAAAGATAAATGCACAGCTGCCTGTCGTAAGCGCAGTTTATTGTCTCCACGGATTTAAGAATTCTTTTATGTTTAGAATTTGTAATAAAGAAAAACATGCTATTGTTATCCTACTTGTTTTATGACCATCATGAACTAATCCTTATTGTTATTGTTTTCAACTTGTTGGCCATTCGCAGGAAATTTGGCCATTTGCACCAGGTGTGCACGTTACTATTTCTCGGAAACTCGTATTTCGTACTTAGTATAAGACAATGCCCAAATGGAGGGGTGGGCAGTCAAGCGATGACTATGAGACGAGTAAGACATTTGTAGTACTCTCGATTAGCGATATAGAAGACGGACTTTGCGCATGCCGAATTGCATTGAATCGTGCAGTGTGAACTGGTTGCATCTAGTTTTATTTGTATTTGTTTTATACGTGTTTGTACAGTTCTAATAAATTCTATAGTAGTTCCAACGGCATTTTTAATATGAGTCCTGTAGCTCGTAACAATATTCACATACTTGAAATAATCAGAAATTGACACAGTTTCTGTTATAAGCCACGTGCAGATAGTTTGCCGATAACTACTTACTATTATTGTATATACTTTTGTAAAGTATATACAATAGTAAAATAAATAATAAATTTATTGCAACAACTATTTATGTAACCATTTTTGTCAACCCTACTGACCATCGACATGCGACATCATGAGGTTATCAGCAAACTTTCTGTGCATGGGTAGGACAGTACATGTTTGTACCCACACTATATAGGGCCAGAGTTTATATAAGTTTAAGGACAGTCAAAACTATGGGAATTTAACAAAATTCATATAAACTCATAAAAAAGGGCATTAAATTTGACAAGGCAATCAAAAACAATATATAATATGTTAAGAAATCCTTACCAATCAAATTAATGCCTTCAGGATGTGAAGCTGATATGTTGGCAATGTCCAACCCAATCTCCAATACTTGGTGCCACATGGTCTCCAGACTAGACCAATGCTCAAATCTGTTCACATTATACACTATTGTGCCTGGATGTTTCTAGAAATTAATATTAACAAATTATTTAATTTATTGTTTTTTATTAATTTAGAATTTTTATATCTAATATGCCACTGTGGTTGAGCTTGCTAAGCCTTTGCCAGCCAACCAACTACAATGCAGGGGCTACTGCGGTTTCAATACCTGGTATAGCTTAACCAAGTTTTCTGTTATAATTATGGTCTGGGATCAGCCCCAGAGTTGTCTGTTGTATATTAGGTACCCATAACACAAGCATAACTTGCTCAGCTTGGGAATATACAATGTATATCCCCAATATTTTTCTGCTTATTTATTATTATCTTATTAATAGTTTTGTCCTGTTCGTTCACACAGTAGGGAGTTTTATTTTCTATGATAAGTATATTTAGATTCAATAGGCAAGAGGCAAAAACAGTAGATATTTGTCCTTTTATCCTAACTCTTCATTCCTTCAAGACCTTCATTGTCTGTGGCTTATTTGGTTATTAATTATAACTTTAAAAGATCAATAATATAGGAAACATTAAAGCTCACCCTCTGTCAGTGGCATGATCCAACTAATGCTGGAATTCAATGACATATATAAAAAATTCTTACAAATATATTTTTTTTGCTTAAAGTGTTGGGTTTGTAATCCGAAACAAAATAGTAGGTAATAAATACTTTATTGTGATTGTTTTTAATGATGATAACAAAATCTTCAGTCGTTACCAATCTGTATAAAATCGCC
The DNA here is from genome assembly GCA_039645545.1 of Dendrolimus houi. Classification (NCBI taxonomy): domain Eukaryota; kingdom Metazoa; phylum Arthropoda; class Insecta; order Lepidoptera; family Lasiocampidae; genus Dendrolimus; species Dendrolimus houi. The sequence continues at coordinate 22,150,672 of CM077126.1, read as the reverse complement.
CTTTAACAATAGTTTTAAACATATGACCTTGCCTTTAGAAATTTAAAAAAATTACCTCTTCAATCCTATGTTTGATCATTTCCATACTACCACTCCCTGTCATTATGCCATGAATCAAAACTACAGGCTTGTATGGTGAACCTGAATTAATACATAACACAAATAATACAAAGAAAAATAATTTGATTTCCATTGTGTTTGCGAAGAACACTTTTAAACAAAGAACCTTACTATAATGTTATTTTAATAAAACAACTGTGTATAATAACATGGAATTTGTGAATCAATTCATTTACGCAAAACAATTGATAAGACTGAATGGTATAATCTGCGTAATTACATCTTAAAGTAAACAAAAACACATCACGTTTTACGCAAGCACAACTACAAAACTACAAATAATGACGTATGAGTTATGAAAAATTGAAAAATCAAAAACCTTTGTAAAGTGTTGTCAACACTCGTTTTCTAAAACGCGCTAAAACGTTGATTTAGTATGAACTTCAAAGTGTTCTGTAGTGGAACTTATTTTGAATAAAAACTTTTGAATTTGTAGGACTAGTGTATGTAGCTCTCATCCTAACGAATAATATTTTTGGAATACTCCAAAAAACTTTCAGTTCTTAAGGAATTAAATAATCTTTCTGTTTTGAATTAGACTGTGGCAAATTAAAGTAGAAAATAATAGGGGCACCACTTTCGCAAATTTGTCTAAACTCTGGCAGCTCCTGGCATTCTTATTCTGGGGCCACACCTGCGATAATGTTAAAGATGTGTCAATTAAATGTGTAGTTGTGGCTTAATTAGATCACAAATAACGCATTACACCCATCGCCACATCTGCTTGATACAGCCTATAACTGTAATATAATCCCAGAGAGATGTTAAACATCGTGCAAGGATCAGATTAATTTATTTACGACATGCGTGCATTTTTCAATGATGTTTATTTTAACCTCCCAACGCCCAGGTTTTGCAACGCTTTCAGAACTAAACGCCCAAAGTACTTAAAAAAGGTTTCAATAGCAAAAACCCAATACTTTGAAATTTAAAAATTGTACCTTAAAGTAATCTCACAGGTATGGTTTTTTTTTTCTTGTATCAGTTGAACTAGGAGAAGGAAAAAAGAACAAAAATAGGTTACCTTTTGGTAGGCCTTTCGGTCAAAAGCACTAGACTTAAAACAACAAACATTTACAAACATCAATTTTTTCCAACTACCGTCAAAAAATTAAAAATGAAATTAAACTTAAAAACCAATTTAATAACCTTATTAACATTGAACAAGATCGTCAAGTGTGAAAATAAATCTTAATGTATTCATGAAATCTTTAAGATTTGTTTTGATATGCTTGTTGCGGAGATAACTCTTGGAATGATAAGCCTTTTTGTGGCAAATAAATGTGTTTAATGGAAAAATGGAAAACATGTATTTTTTTACTATGTGGCAGACAGCGAAACAATTTTTGACAAGTCAACTTCAAAATAATAATTAAAAAACATATCTAAAAAGTTGCAGATAAAAGGAGTACGCAACATCCTCCCCCTTTGTGCAAGCACTAATTTACATTTAGCTTAACTAGTTTATTTAGGGGACGACGTAGCGTACCTGCTGCAGTGGATACGTCTACCACCCTTACTACGTTGTCGTGACCTGGGTAAGTGGCTGTTATTCTGCCTCTCGGCCATACACCTCGTGGTAGGTTGCTATCAGCAATCAGCACTAGATCTCCACATGCAATCTGGCTAGCCAAGCTTCGATAGGGTCTTTGTCGAGGCTGCATTGTCGGCAGTACTTCTTTCACCCAGCGTGACCAGAAAAATCTGAAAGTCTCAGCGCTTTTTTCCATTCAGTTCGGCCAACTAGAACATTATCGGACAGCGTGGCTGGCAGTGCGGCAGTGGACGAGGAACCAATCAAAAAATGAAATGGTGTGAGGGTCTCCTGATCATCGGCGTGGACAGAAACATGCGTCAAGGGACGAGAATTAACGACAGCTTCAGCTTCTGATAAGAGAGTTAAAAGAGTCTCTTCTTTTGGTGATTTTGGTTTTTAATGTCGCATTCAGTGCCACCTTTATGGAACGGATAAGTCTCTCCCAACAGCCACCAAAATTTGGAGCGGTTGGAGGAATAAAATGCCACTTTACTCCGTTGTCTGCGGCAAAATCTTCGACACCGTTGCTGTAAAATTCTCTCAAAATTTTATTTGCACCGACAAAAGCTGTCCCGTTATCGGAGAAAATGTATCGGGAGCACCTCTTCGAGCGATAAAGCGTCGTATGCATGCAATCGCTGAATCCGCAGAGAGGGTGTGTGCAAGTTCTAGGTGCACAGCTCTTGAAGTTAAACAAGTAAATAATGCCACGTACCGCTTCTCTCGCCTCCGTCCAATCGTTACGCTAACAGGGCCAAAATAATCTAAACCAGTGAAAGTAAAACAACGTTTATGGTGTGCCATTCGCTCCTGGGGAAGATTACCAGTGGGCGGCGCTTGTGGTAGAGACTTGCGTATTTTGCAAAACAGGCAACTATGGGCAACTGTTCTAACTGTGCTTCGAAGTCGTAGTATCCAATAATGTTGACGTAGCTCGTTAATGACTGTCTCATGGTTAGCATGACCCATCTTGACGTGAATTCGATAGACTAGCAGCCGGGATACGGGATGACTACCATCCAGGAGCACGGGAGTCTTGACATTTTGATCCACATCTGCTGCTCTAATTCTTCCTCCTAAGCGAAGAAGCTTGTCATCACCGATCATAGGTGACAGCTTGGCTAGACGACTAGTTCTGGGTAAAGGCTTGGAATTCAAAATACACGTGATGTCTCCCAAAAAACTGTCAAGTTGTATTTTCCGTAAAATGTGCCTTTCAGCGACGTTCATAAACTCAGCCGTAAGCGGAACCAATGAAGGTATGGTGGACGTATTTAATAATTGACGTCTGTTAGCGGAGTAACGAGAATTTTGAATTAATTGCCGAAAGATAAAAGCAGCTTGGTGTACGCGTGCAGTCGCGCGTACCAAGCGGAGCCAGCTACTGAAACGTCAGCAATCAGCTGTTACAGCGCGAGTTTTACCGATATGCTCTGTCAAAGCTCCCACCATTTCAATCGGTGAAGATTTCAGCTCAACTTGGCTTTGAACTGATGGGACCTCTGAAACAGGCTCTTTTGGCCAATCTTCCGAAGGAAGTAAAAGAAATTTTGGTCCGGTGAACCATCTACTTGATTGATCTAATTGAGCAAAATGCAGTCGAGTCGTATCGTCTGCTACGTTCATGCCTGTCGGTACCCATTTCCAGTCACAAATACTAGAATTTTCAGTTATTTCACCAATGCGATGGGCAACAAATGGCTTGAATGAACGCGCGTCACTTCGTAACCAACTAAGTACGGTAGTAGAGTCAGTCCAAAAAATGTTTTCGATGGTTTTTAACGTGACTGTTTTTGATAGTTACGGCGAGACGAGATGCAATCAAAGCAGCCATGAGTTCTAATCTCGGAATCGATATTGGTTTTAAAGGTGCTACTCTAGCTTTGCTACCGATAATAGCCAGTTTTACCGATTTATCAGCATGTAACAATCGCCAGTAAGCTACACAAGCGTATGCTGATTCGCTGGCGTCACAAAAAATGTGCAATTCACGCTGCAGAGGTTCAGCATCGAAGGCTTTGGAATACCAGCGTGGAATTTTGAAGGTAGAAACAGTCAAAAGTTCGTTAAACCATTCCAACCATTTAGAAGTTTCTGTAGGTGAAAGCTCTGAATCCCAATCAATATTAGACCGCCAATTATTCTGAAACAATATACGACCCTTGATGACTATAGGTCCAAGAAGGCCTAAGGGATCGTATACACGCATTAAATGTGAAAGTACTTTCCGTTTAGTCAATTGAGATGGAAACGTTTCACCTAAGCCAGTTCGGAAACCTAAAGTGTCAGAATTAGGATCCCAAACTATACCTAGCGCTCTTACAACTGTCGGTGAACTACCAAGACTAACTTCTGATGGTTTCTTAGCACACAGCTCTGCAGGGATGAGTCTCAAAGCTGTATCATCATTCGAGACCCATTCTCGCATTTCAAAGCATGCCGAGTTATGTACATCCGCTATATCCCTCGCGATTTTGGCTGCTATTTCAGAACTGTCATGGGAGCCAAGGTAATCATCCATGTAATGATCCTCGATGATTGCTTTAGCTGCGTTTGGAAAACATTGTTCATGTTCTTCAGCATTTTTATTTTTTATGTATAATGCTGTAAAAGGACTTGATGAAGCGCCAAATATGACGGATGTCATTCTGTACTCTTTGATAACTTGCGTCTGGTCACCATCTCTCCATAAAAAACGTAAGGCGTCCCTGTCCTCGTGTCTAACCCGAATTTGTGAAAACATTTCTTTAATATCGGCGGTCAAGGCGACGCGGCCTTCTCTAAAGCGAAAAAGAATATGTAGTAGATTTTGGAGAAGGTCAGGACCTTGCAGCAACAAAGAGTTTAGAGAGACTCCTTCATTCATGGCAGCGGCGTCGTGAACTACACGGAGTTTGCGTTTCTGCGGATGGTATATGCCAAAATGTGGTAGATAAAGTCTTATGTTATTAATATTAAACTGTGTTGAAGGACATATCTCAGCATAACCTTTGTCTACCATATTGTTTATAAATTTTCGATAAGCAACTGCAAACTCAGGTTCCCGACGCATGCGTCTTTCAAGACTTAAAAGACGTGACAAGGCTTGCGGAAAACTATCTGGTATATGTTTGATATTATCTCGCCATGGCAAACCTACTTCGAATCGACCAGTTGGTAAGCGAGAAGTCGTAGCTTTTAAAATTTCAATTGCGCGCTTATCCAACTTACTATGTATAGTTTCATGTTTAGAAATGCCTAAAGTTTCTAATTTATACTGTTCTTTGATTAGAAAATCTAAATTGTCGTTTTTGACGTGAGCTCTTGGTCTATAAAGGCGGTATGATTAACAAAATGTACATGTCTTGTTGTACTTGAACGCAACCCGTATAGTGTCCAACCTAATGCAGTGAGGCAGGCTACGGGTTCGCTACGTTTGCCCTTACGTACTGAATGACTGATTGACAAGTGCCAATGTTCAGTACCTATTAGAACCATCGGCTTAGCGTTCTCATAGATAAGGCAATCAGTTAAATCCTGTAAGTGTGTGTACCCCGAAATACTTTGCCTTTTTATTGTCTGCGCATGAAGCAACAGTGAAGGCAAGGACCTAGCGTGTTTGACGTCAAAATGTCTTGTGTGTACTTACCCTTAATTTTGAAATCAACATAGGCTATCTCTACGTTTCTGGTAAGACCACCTACACCGTTTACGCTGATTTGCTGACGCGGTCCCGATGCTCCTATATGTGCAGCGACACTGGCATCTATGAGAGTGGCAGTGCTGCCGTCGTCGAGCAGAGCGTATGTGTCGTATCTGCCTGACGGACCGTACACGGTAACAGGTACGACTTTGAGTAACGCGGCGGGACACGCTTGTTGCAAATCGCGTGGTGAGACTGTATCTGTCGATGTGGTAGAGATTACCACTTGTTCATCATTTGGTGAATGTGTAAGTACAGGTGAAACATCATTGGCGATATTATTGACCGCAACACTAGTTTGGTTTGGCCACTGGCTACCGTGAAGTAAAGGATGATGACGTAAAGTGCATCCATCGATGCCACAAACGCTGACCTTACATGTTTTCCATTTGTGTGGCTTGTGACGTAAGCATCTGTAACATACTTTTGCTTCATGTTGCCAGCGCCATCTATCTTCTATAGTAAGCGCTTTAAAATCAGAGCACATTTTTACACTATGTAACTTTTTGCAAAATAGACAACTTTTACTATTTACACTATTAAAAGGAGCAGTATTTACCTCGTAACTGCTGTTATTTTTATGTACAGAGCTATTTACAGATTTATTTTTATATTGCGTAACAGCATGTTTGTACTCCCGTCTATTTTGCCTGTCCTGCGAGGAGTTTGATGCTACTATAAAAGAAGTGTGTTCCGGCGACAACCCAAATCTAACGTGTTTGTCAAATTCCCGCATAAGGAAACTGGACAACAACTCTAACTTCGGTTGATTTGGTGTACAGTTATCGACTGCGAAATCCGTCCACCTCATTTTTACTACAGGATTCAATTTTCCTAGTATAGTGTGGTACAATTCGGGCGAGTACAAATATTCGACGTAATCTAACATACGTATTGTAGACAAACTGTTACAAACTTTTGTCGCGAACGTTCCTAGCTCACGTAAATCGTTACCCAATCGAGGCAACGCTTTCAATGCAGCAACTTCTTGGAAAACAATCATCTCCGGTCGAGCAAAGTTTTGTTCGAGGACGCCGATTATTTCTTCGGGATCTTGGGCTGACACATCAAAAATAGGTGCTTATATAGTATATTTGCTGTTTACATTAAACTTTACACGGATCTGAGATATAGTGAAAATTATCTTAAGTCTAAATTTAAGACCTTTTAATAGACATTTGGGTTAATAAGGACTATCATGATTGTTTCGAATGTATTAAATAAAAAACAATAAAATAAATGTTTCTATTAATTTTAAAGGACTTTTTTGTTTATTAAGATTATTAAATTGGTTTTTAAGTTTAATTTCATTTTTAATTTTTTGACGGTAGTGGGAAAAAAATGATGTTTGTAAATGTTTGTTGTTTTAAGTCTAGTGCTTTTGACCGAAAGGCCTACCAAAAGGTAACCTATTTTTGTTCTTATTTCCTTCTCCTAGTTCAACTGATACAAGAAAAAAAACCATACCTGTGAGATTACTCTAAGGTACAATTTTTAAATTTGATAGTCTTGGGTTTTCGCTATTGAAACCTTTTTTAAGTACTTTGGGCGTTTAGTTCCTTAAAGTGTTTCTAAGCCTGGGCGTTAGGAGGCTATATAACACAGTAATAAAGGGAAAGTTCTAAAACGAAAACGAACGACAAAAGGCGTTTGAGAGTAAATCTGTGTATATTATGAGTCGCGGTTGACGGACGTGGCTGAGGGGCGCGGCTTACAACGTATCTGGATAAGGAAAGTCTACGAAGTAAACATAAGTCACTATATAAGTATTTAAGTACAATATAAGTCGTAAGTCGCGAACGTGACTTTGAGCGTTCGGACATCCTAAAGCAATCTGGAAAGTGTTAGGGTTCTGGTGTGCACATTATTCGGACGAGTCCGTCAGCCACACCGACGGTGCGTCCCGTGATTTTTGGGAACTTTTAGCCCTTTGTTTACAGTTTAGCCATAATTCGCCAAATGGTTAATGGTTGTTGAGTAAAACCGGAAACCGATAAGTTGACGGTTTGGCCGTCAAACCTCCGTTGGAGATAATCGAATCCTTAACCAAAAAAACTAGTTAATAATAATGACTATAATTTTGTAAACAAGAGCTTTATTACGTTACAATAATTAATAGAATAATTATTTTATTAATCATTCAAAATTTCACAGTATGCAATAATGAGCTACAACCTAATTTTTTTTCCTAAGGAAGTTAAAGGAAGAAAATTAATATGCTACTATCGTTATTGTCAAATGTCAATTGTTTAATATTAATGATCAATGTCAAAATTATCAAACGACAGAGAGTTTTTGGCGGGAACTGAAAGGGGACGTTGTGCTGTGCAGTTTTATTTTCTAAAAATATGTAAAAGTACTCTAAAATGATCAATAGTTGTAGGATATTATATTACGACGGCCTCTGTGGTTGAGCGGGCTAAGCCTTTACCGGCTTACCTCACTGCAATGCAGAGGCTCCGGGTTCGATTCCTGGTATAGTAAATTTCGGAAACGTATTTTCTTCGTTATTTACTATGGTCTGGGTGTCTGGGATCGGCCCCAGAGTGGTCCGTTGTATATTACCCATAACACAAGCGTAACTTGCTTAATTTGGGGATATACAGTGTGTGTGTTTCTCTGCCGATTTATTTATTTATATTGATAGTTTTTGAGTAGTAATTATGTATTTTTGTGAGAAATGTGAACTGTATAGTCAGATGTGGTCTTTCGAGTTTTCACAAGAACTCCATTGAATGGCGTCGGTTGTAGCCTACAATAGAACTGCGCTACTATACGAAGACCTATACACATCAGAATTGGCTGTATGGACTAAGATTCCTTTGCCTGCCTTTGTGGCGAATTCTACTACTACTACATTACTGTCAAACCAAAATTCTAACCTGGAATTTTAAATCACAATTGGTTGAATCAGTTGAATGGTCTAAGCAAGGTTGATTTGTTTTTTGCTTAGATTATATACCTAAGTCCGAGGTTTTTTGCGCTTTATAGTTTAATTTCAATAAAATAACCCTTGATCGTTCAGTTGTTCCCGGTAAGATTATTAAGCTAAAGTAGAAGATTACTGTTATAACTTATTCATAGGTTATCCCCTATGATTATTTTTTCCAAATGGCTTCTACGTCGCTTTCAGAACAGTTAAAAAAGCTTACAGCACCACAATCATCTATTTACAAAGATGACAAGACCAGAGCATCTTTATTATTTGACCCAAAAGAAGCTGCACTTAAAGACCGTGAAACATTCTACGAAATTGGAATTAGCGGGCTGAAAGAGCTCACGGCTTTATACGAAGGTTTTAGAGTGTATGAAGACAGCTTATTCAGTTTATCATCTAAGGATTTTGAGAGAGCAGTACAGAGCAAAGAGGTAAACAAAAACCTTGATCAAACATTACAGAAGTTTCTTCTGCAATTGTCTCCGTATTTGCTTCTGCAGTCTTCACATAAGACATTGGAATGGCTGGTGAATCGATACCATATACATCAATACAATCAAGATGCAATCATGGCTCTTATCCTGCCATATCATGGAACAAAAATCTTTGTAAGATTTATACAACTTATGAATATAAAATCAAACACAAACCGCTGGAATTGGCTGATGCCAGTAAAGAAAAGTGGTATAGCTTTAGCTAACCAAGTACTGTGCAATCAGTGTGTTTCTAATACAGCCACATTGCAGTTTATTGCTAAAACTACTTTGAATTATGTGAAAGAGTATGGCGAAAGAGCAACACAGTTGAATACAGTTTTTGCATTCTTTTGTCAAACTTGTATAGGTGTAATTGACTCTAGTAAAAATGTTACTGAAGGAATAATCAATGCAGTATTACCAACATTAATGAAAGCTATTGAATCACCAATTTCAGATTTTAGGGCTTCATCATATATCATATTTGGTTACCTGTTTACTAAAGCAAGTATTAAAGTGGATACACTTAATCAAATACTTGATAAGCTTCTAACAACTGAATTTGATTTATCATTGGATGTTGCTTTACTGATTTCTATGATGTTTGAACATCAGAAACACTTAAAATCATTGAATGATACAATAATGAACATATCTGTTGATTTAATGAATACTTTGTGTGGTCATTTGAAGAAATTGGTTGATAGAAAGAATAGCATTGTTGCATTTGTATTGGCTTTCTTGAATAGTGTATTGCCACATATTCAAAGTAATATAGAAGAGTTTAGATGTTTGACACCACTGCCTGTAATATTGATTGAAGAACTTGATTTGAAGAATCAACAACCAGAGAAAATTATTAGGTAGGTGATACACTTTTTAACTTTCATATTTTTAAGTTAGGGAAAATGAAATATTAATTTTATTTTTGATGTGAAACTTCTTTAGAATTGATTTTAGTGATTTGAAAATCAATGAAACGAAAAAGTGACACTAAAAACAGATAAACACATAAAATTTAGCCATATTTAATTTGAAATAAAACACATTTCTCTTTACCCATTAGTATTCTTTTTAATTTAAATAAAACTTAAAAGATTTCAAATGAATTTTAGCTCTATCTGTATATACTTAAGGGTCTTACTTTCTGAAGGGTCTTCAGAATACCATGCTTGTTCACAGGGGGGAGGGGCTTTGCTTAGGTTTTCATCCTGTAGTGAATATCCTGTAGGGAAATTTCGTTTTTTAAACTCACAAATGGTGACACTGATGCATCCCTGGCATCACGTGGCAAGCGCCATATTAATAAAGATGAATATGAGTAATTTTTTTTACTTTCTCTTTGCAAAACAAGAAGACGACACACTTTATACTGAAATGTAGGATAGTCATTATCACTGTAGCATTAAGTCATGGTTGTATTTTGTTAATTTTTTTTATTGCATGAGTTCAGAATATAGGCAGACGGCCCACCTAATGGAAACTGTTTACCATCGCCTATGGAAATTTGCAACACCAAAGGTGCTACAAATGCACTGCTGCTCTTTTAATGTGCAAGCTCCAATTTGGCATGAATTCATGTATCAGCTGTCACTATTGGTTCACGGTTCACTCTGATATAACAAGAATTCATGTTTGAATTTAAAATGACATGAAGCAGCCATTTCGGGTTAGAACCTGCACCTGATATCAGGTGTCACTATGAGACTGGAGCTTACAAGCTTGCGTGTTAAGGGAGCCTGGAACCTGGTCACTAATGCTGGAACACAACTCAAGGTTATAATGGCGACATACTTTAGACCAGGGGTGGTAGCAATCCAGTCTGGCAATTGCCCTACCACCTGGCAGTGGGTTGTTTTGTCGTGTCTTATGACAGGCTGCCCGGCCACAGGAAATTGTATTCTTTCTCCGTTCCTGCATGGATAAATGAAATTAATTATAAATGAATGGATTTCTTTAATTTCAGGTGTATCCTTCAAGCTTACCGTCCAAAAAAGCACACGAATTTTGCAGATGATGAAAGTGATTTAGAAATAATAGATGATGAAGATGATTTCTCAAGTTTACTCCTCAACTGGTATTCAACTTTTCTTAAAAGTATTGAATGTCAATACCCTGAAGCGTTTGACAAGGAGATTAAAATAATTATGAGCTCTGACAGCAAATTGTCAGAAGCAAGAAAATCTCACCTATCAAAACTGCTTGGTTTTAAACCAGCTATAGCACACAAAGTAGGTGAGACCTATCTGTTTGAAAATTTAAACCACATCAATCCACATTTGCGTGTTGAAGCAATAAAGTATATAACTAAAGAATTCCAGTCAATGACAGTGGATAATTCAGAGTTTGTCAAAGATTCTATATTAAATAGATTTAAAGATGATGATCCTACTGTAGTCAATGCAGCTCTTGACTTACCTAATGATTCTTTGAAGGATATATTAAATGAGTTTGATATGACCAACTCTTTTGTAAAAATAATATCTAAAGCTTCATTAAAATGGAAGAATGTAGTCAAAAAAGCTGTAATCAAATTTTGCTCTTTGAAAACATTGCCTGTGAGTCAAGAAATTGTTTTAGCACTTACACCATACCTATTTCCTAATGATCAAGAATCAGCTGAAGTGACATGGGAGATTATTACATCTAATTGGGGAAAGCGATTTGTTTTGACATGTAACTTAAAAGGACTTATTAATTCTCCTAAAGAGAGTCTTTTGATGAATCAAATAATATTTAAAGCTTTGTTCAGTGGTGAAATTGATTTTGAGCATATTTTAGATGAATATCAGCTAAATAAAAATAGTACCCTTGAAATATTTATGTATATTCTTCTAAAATCTTGTTCCTTTAAGAAAGCTACTGTTGAAGAACTGACTGCAGTACTAAATCTATTACTGGAATCTGTGGAAACCAGATTGATAGTGCCAAGTACAGATGGCAAGACATTCTCATATGAAATCATGCCTGAATTTGTAACAAAAGCTAAAGAGGATAAGATACTTTTTGAAGTAATAGAATACATATTCTCAAAAGTGATTCAAGATATGACAATTAGTAAAATAGATATATCTTGGTGCAATGTCTGCAGAAATATTGAAACAGTTTTGGTTAGGAGACTATATGAGATTTGTATTACTGGATGTTCAATTCCTTCTTATGGAGATAATTATGTTAAATTACTTCAAAATTTGCTTGATAAATTCTTCAGAGATTCTAAAGAGAAATTTGAATTCATTGTTAATTTTGCATGTGGGCATATTTTGTATGCAACAGATCAAAAAGATGTTATAGCACCTGAATTACAACTTAGGAGTATTAAATTACTTATAAATTTTATAGCTGTCCAAGAAGATGCAAATTGGTTGTATGATTCGGACATGGTGATTTTGATGATATTATTTAACTTCAATAATCCTCTGATTGTGATTCGAGAATGTACATTTGAATTCATCAAACAAATATTAAGAGAAAATCCTGATAAGAAATTTATTTACATTCAATTATTAGAAGAGCTAGTAGCACACAAAGATGAAATTATATTAGATCTACATCAGATATGTCAAGTTATGAATACAATTTTAACTGAGAATAACAATAAAATATTCAAACGTAATTGCCTTTTAAAACTTATGGGAATATTAAGCTCTGAGACTCCTTCACACATAAAGGCTGCCTTTCTTACGCTGCTTGGAAATATGAAAAATGCATTTGTATTCCCTTTAATAATTCCAGCTTTAAAACCCCTGGAAAAGTCTTTGAAACAAAATGAATTCAACAAAAAACTAACATTTGATATTTATAACTCAACAATTTTTACTAATGTGTTTGCTCATATTAATGAAAACACAGTGTCCACTTTTGCAAAAACACAAGTATGGAATTCTATTGAGATTGGCTTACAAGAATATAGAGCTTGTATTTTGGAAGAAGATCATACTTTTACAAGTCCATGTGTTCTAATAATGCGACAAATAGATGAAGATGTCTTTAAAAAAGTTCCTGAAGACAAATGCAAGGATATGGTTCGTTTGATTGCCTCTGCTGGTGCTGTTAGTAACAGTTCCACAATTTCCAGTATGGCTGCTAAAGTTATGAAGAAAATCCATATTACTTTTGATCATTTTAAGCCTATTCTTGAAGATATGCTAAATACTGAAGATCCTGGTGCAAATGTGCCTAAGAAAAAGAAAACATCAACGACAATGTTGTCATACCAGCTAACAGAAACAAATGAATGGAGACTTGGGGTTACTCTTTTAGAATATGTTCAAACTAAAAAGAAAATGGAATTAGATACTAGTTTTGTATCCATATTGTTCAACTTGTTGAAGAAATGCTTAAGATTTGAGGAACAATCTTATGTAGAATACACTAAGCAATTGGTTCTATCTGCATTATGGTATTACTGCAAGAAATATGTAGATGACAAGAATAAAGAGCAAATAAAGGCAATGAAGACAGCATTTGATGTGGAGATAGTTGTTCAGTGCATAAGAGGAACACAAAACCCACAAACACACCATCATGCTCTTATTCTTCTTTCTCATGCAGCATACATGTTACCAGAACAAGTTTTGCATCACACAATGGAGATATTCACATTTATGGGATCATCTGTCCTTAGACACGACGACGCATACAGTTTCCAAATCATAACTAAAATTATTGAAACACTTATACCAATCCTTGTGAAATTAGACAAAAGTATTGAAGAGCATAGCGAAAAGGAAATGCAGCAACTCCAAAATCGTGTTGTTCCAGTATTACGTATATTTGCAGATGTCGTTTTGCATGTTCCAGAACATAGAAGGTTGCCCTTGTACAAGAAACTCATGGAAACAATAGGAGTAGGACAATTTCTTTGGACATTCCTGGCATTGTTATTAGAAACACACATTGCACATTTTAATGATAATAAAAAGAAAAACACAAGTCAATCTAGAACTTTAGCTGACCAAGAATCTCCAATAAATAGGCTTGATTTTGGAGAGAGTATCCTATTAGAATTTCCCCCAGAAATTACATTAGAGAACTTTATAAAATTAATTACTTACATAAAGTCCTTGCCCCTACAGAAAGATGAGGAATCCATGGACACTGATGTAGATCCAAGTGAGATTTTCAGTATAAATGGTCACACTGCAGTTCAATTAAGGCATTATAAATACATTATAATAACTTTTATGAACACTTGTTTGGCTTCACCCAGATTTATTCAGCATAGTACTCAAGTTTCTGACATTAAGGTAATGGAGGCTCATTATAAGACATTTATTATCAACATTCTTACCTTCGTTCAAACAATTTCTAAAATTACTGATGAGACAACAGCAAAATATTGGCGGGTGATGTTGCACCATAGTTACGATTTGTTAGATCATACAAACAATTTACTGTCACCACCGATGTTCCTGTCGGTAGTCCGCGGCTTGCTAAAACATACTTTGCAGACTGTTAGAAGAAAATCAATGGAGTTACTAAATTCAAAAATTCAGTCAAGCCCAGAAATATTTAATGAAGTTGATAAAGATCTGCTTTTCTCTCTGCTACCCGCATTACTTGATATTGTCAAGACAATTGAAACTAAAGACGAATCGTTAAGTGAAACGGCTAGTCAAGAATTGGAACTTAATCAACAAACAGCATTGTTATCATTGAAATTACTAACAAGAATGCTTGCTTCGGAAAATCCGGAACCATTTAAAGAAGTACTCGAAACTGTGACCAATTATACATGCAATCCTAATATTTCTGGTAACGTAATGGCGTCAATTGTTTTATGTCTGGCTGAGTTGTGTAGCAATTTGAAAGCTCATGCTCTTGCTAGTTTGAGGAAATTCATGCCAGCATTGATCAAAGTGTTGAAAAAGCAAAGGCAAGCTGATACTCCAGAATTGATTTTACTGAGTACAGTAACAGCTTTGACTAAGATTGTTGAAAGCATACCATTGTTTTTGAGTCCATATTTGCAAAAGATTTTGTATGAATACTCAATTTTGACAGCAAAATGGCAGTGTGATGATCAGGAATGTAGCAAAGTTTCTGCAGTGGTTGCTAAACTAGCAACAATCAAGAAGAAAATGGCAGCATCAATACCTCCAAGAGTTTTGATACCAGTTGTGCATGAAACTCATCAACTGTTGTTAGAGAAGGAGAATTTCGATGCCATAGGGCCATTAATGTCAGTATTAGCTGACAGCTTTGGGAATGTCACAACAGCTGATTTTACAGCCCTACAACAAGATTTAACTACTCTGTTCCTGACAGCATTACAGCTTCGTAGTGATGCTGTTGATAAAGAAATCAATAGTAACGTCATCGACGCGGCAGAAGATGAAGTAGTTAATGCTTTGGTTTGTCTAATTTTGAAACTGTCTGAGAGCAGTTTTAGGCCATTTTACTTCAAAATTTATGATTGGGCGATTAGGACTAACATAGAAGGGCATAAGGATAGAACTATTACTTTCTATAGGTAAGATTATAAATATGTACCTGTTATTAAATTATTGAATATAATAAATTTTATGTCTTACTTAGATTAAGGTTTCAAAGGTTAATTTAGACCATTATTAACCCCTTCGAGGGGCCAAATTTAATATTATTTTTGTCCACAAGCTGCCAACTGCCATCAACATTGCCACGCCAAAACCAAGAGAATTATATCGTCTCTTTTATTCTAATACAAATTCTATGTAGTTAGAGGGAGAACGCACCAGTTCAATGTTTATTTCAATTATCTGTATTTGACAAAAAAATTGTGGTGCTTCCCAATTAACCGTGTGTGACAGTTCGGCAACAAATTTGTGGTGGTTCCGTTCTAGAGGGTAAACAAGCTTTCTATTAATTCTAATCAAAATAATAATAAACTCTTATAAATTCGCCACGTCCATCGGTCTACGCATATAGCTTTCTCAAATAGTACGGGATATTCAATCGAGCGTAGAAGTAGATAGATAGATGGATAGATAGATAGATAATTATTTATTGTACACCAAAGTATATACAAACAGAAGTAGAAAAAAATAAAGGTAGTACAACGGGCGGCCTTATTGCTAAGAAGCGATCTCTTCCAGGCAACCAGGTATCAATATCTATTGGCATAGGTCTTCAAAAGTGGTATGTTTCAATCAAACCTAAGTGGTTATTCACTTTCAAACTCGTAAAAAATGTTCCGCGTTTTATTTCTAATTTGTAATTTTATAACTATATGAAAAAGTCTGTAAAAATATCAAGATGGGTAGAGCTTAAAAATACTCTTAATAAAATAAAGAAAACTATCTAACGATAATCAGATCACTTAATTATTGTATCTATTTGTATGATAGCTATAAAAACAAATGTTTAATATTTCCAGGCTAAGTAACGCAATTGCCGACAAATTGAAAGGTCTATTTGTCCAATTCGCTGGTCATTTTATCAAGAATGCTGCAGAATGTTTGGATGCTTGCAACAACAGCAAAACTGAAGAACTTTACTTTGATGACAAAGACAAATGCTTAGCGTTAATTAAGTATATAATAAAGACATTACACATTGTGTTTTTGTATGATAGCCAGAGTTTTATAAATAAAGATAAGTTTGAAACACTTATGCAACCGATTGTGGATCAATTGGAGAATACTTTAGGAGGAGTTTTGGATCTTAAAGAAAGGGCTGAAGAGTATATTAATCCTTGCGTGGCACATTTTGCTGTAGCAATTGCAGACGATTCGTTATGGAAACTGTTGAATTATCAGATTTTGTTAAAGACCAGGCATAATGACGCCGAGATCAGGTTAGTTTGTTATCATTTACCTTTGTAATTAGGAAAAAATAATGTGATATTATTTTAAATTATAGGGATTGAGGTGAGGTTTAATTTATGCAGAAACAGATAAACAATATTAATTTCTGAGTATGTTGTGAGAGGCGACAACAACTCGCGATGAGGTGGTAGGGGGATCTAGAGTATGCCGCCATAACAATTTAGGGCCGTGTTCTAGTGTTAGTCACCAGGTTTAAATTTTTTAGAGGCCAGCTATGCATTGGGAACACCCTTGATGTTGTAAACGTCTAGAGGCGAAGGTAATCACTTTCCATCAGGTGGCCGTCTGGTTGTTTGCCTACTTCAACAATAAAAAATTACATTCTTACATGGGCTATTGACATTTTCCATAATTTAAGTAATATTATTTTCTTTCTTCTAGATTGACAGCCCTGGATTGTCTCGTAGCGATGGCCACGCAGCTTGGTAGTAGTTGGCTGCCACTGTTGGCAGAGAGTGTACCATTCTTAGCAGAATTGCTCGAAGATGGCGACCAAAGGATCGAAACATCGACCAAGGAAGCTATTAGGAAATTGGAACAGATTCTCGGGGAACCATTAGAAAAATACTTTTGAAGTGTATTTGTTTCATATGATTAAATTAATATTTTACTTACTTAGATTTTATTTAAAACTAGCTGTTACCGGTAATTTCACCCATTTTATTTGCAAAATCCATTAGTATGTCCCATCTCATTGGCAATATACATAGTAGCCCCTATGCTGTACCATTTTCAATGAATTTGCTATTCGAGAGTAATTTAAAAAATGAGATTGGTATTATTTCTGGTTACTGTCAAGCTCCTTTAGGTTGTGGTATTAAGTCGTAATGTTCCTAAAAGTGCTGCTATCTGACTGTGCCTAGGCCCTAGTAGCTTTATTTTACTTACACAACAACTTAATTCGGCTTTTTGCATATAATAATAACATGAAACTATTACCATTTATTATAGTCTACACAACTGCCCACCAAAACATAGAGGCGAGTCGAAACCAACCTGATTTGAAGTAATACAATGAATGACATGTTGTTTATGACAACACAGGTATTTGTTACTGAATTGAAAAAAAAGCGATTGCAGCGCCATCTGTTTTGTTAATCTATTTATTCTAACTCTAAGGAAACGACTTCATTTATCGGGATAAAATGTTCCTAAGTTACGCCCCTGGTTTGAAGCTAGCTCTATATCAAGTTTCATTTAAATCCTTTCAGTAGCTTTCACGTGATACTCTAACAGACAGACAAAAATTCTAAAAATTGCATTTTCGGAATCTGCTGGTCCGAATTATCCTTCCTGAACTTTTTTTACATTTTTAAGCGCATTCAACCCGATTAATATAACTCGAACTATTTACAGATTTATTATTGTATAGATAATTTGAACATATTAGTAAATTAATGACTTATGTGCGAAGACAAAATGATAGTCAAACAAAACTATTCCTCATTTTATCCATGTTTCGCAAATATTATACACCCTTCCTCCATATCTGAGTATTATGGTAGGATAGATAACGACATCTAGTATTAAGATTAAGAAATTAGTCTGTTAAATACAAACTTGTCTTAAGTGCTCTCATTATTTATTTTTACAGAAAGATTTCCTAGGTGTATATATATAGTGTCACAATTTATTTAGAAGAATTTAACGAATTATGGCATATTTAATATAGAGCAGCAATATGTCATTTTCTTTGTTAATAATGAGTTTCCCTTGAAAAATTATTCACAAGATATATAACAGATGGCATTAGCAGTTTCAGATGGCTTCGGTAAATGCTAATTATTTTGCGTTCTTAAAGTTCTCTAATTAATAGATACAAATATAATACCATAATTTAAGTATTAAAACTATATTAAGTTCTTGAAATAAATAAAAGACGTTTTATCAATGAATAGTAAAATCAATTATATTATTAAAAAAAGAAGTTTTGACATGTAGGAATAAGTTTGAGGCGAGAACTTTTAATTAATTCTTTGCTGGGCATATTTGTTTAAAAATAAAAACATAATAATATGTATTAAAATAATAAATGACATTTGTATAAAGGATCTTAAAAGAGGCAACAAAACAATCCACAGCCGGGTGGTAGGGTGGCTATTCGTCTGGATGGCTACCACCCCTAGTCTAGAATATGCCGCTATAACAATCTTGAGTTGTGTTCCGGCATGGGCTGCCAGGTTCCAGTCTCCCTTTTTTATATTATATTCTTCTCTCCGGACGAACATGTTTTGTCCGGGCTTTGTACTTTTTTGATTTTTATCTTTTTTTCAATTTCTATCCTGTCTCTTTTTTATTTATTACTTTATTCTTTCAAAATCCATACAGTGGGTACTTCCATCTCTAATACACACTTCGTGTTTTGTTATTTGCATAATTCCCAGTCTCCCTCGTTCTCTAGCGGCAGCACCTTCGAGATGCTACAAATGTCCATAGGCGATGGTAACCACTTTCCATCAGTCAGGTAATGTCAGCCTATCTGCTGAACTTATGCAATTTTTTTTTTAGAAAGAATGCTGTTGTGGTGTGGAAAAGCTATTATTTTCTTTCTTTCTTTTCTGGCCTAGTGCTGCTGCTGTTGTTGTTTTATTCGGCACAATGGTACTTAAAGGAACGTAGTTAACACAGCTTTGTCTGATGTATTAACTCTTCAGTTCGTATAGCTCAGCCAAATTGTAGGTTTTCAACTGACTCCAATTTACAGAGTTCTTGTGACAACTCGAAAGGCCACCGTTGACTACACAGTTCACAATTTCTCCTAGAAACTTAATTATCATTTAAAAACTATCAATATCTTACATATATTGTTTATTTTACACGGCACAACATCTTTTAGTTCCTTCCAAAAACTCCCTGTGGCACTGTGCATTTTTTCACCGGATTTGTTTTTTCTTTTATTTATTTTTCTCTTTTCCTCTATCATGTAATGTACTTACCTTTACTTTTTGATATTCATCTTATCTTATTTATCACCTACAATCACACAAAGTGCGAAGTTTTTAAGTTGACACAACAATTACTTATGTTTAGCGTCAGTCAAAGTCGTACCATTCAGCTAAAGATGACTTGGAGGTTTATACTGGTTTACGATTCTAACCCGTTTAGCTTGAAACGCTAGTTTAAGTTAAAATTCAATCAATCTTAATAAAGTGATAAAAATGTCTAAAGTTAACTAGCAGATCTTAAAGTGTTAATTTAATACTATCATTCAAATTCAAAACTTTTTATTCCAGATAAGTTTTACTGGAGAACATTTCTAGAAGGTCATACATATAAGTTAAAATTTAATTTTACTTCTTATTCTATGTATATCGCTTTGCAACGTGTTATTGTGTTAACAAGAAACTCGCAAGCAACACGTCTAGCTAAAAATTGGTTTTCTTTATATTTCTTATTCTATTTATATCTCAAGTTCTTTTTTTATAAGTTTTTTACAGAAGTATGTTACAGAAATACTTTTCGAAGAATGATCGTAGTTGTAGCAAACAGTGCATACTCAGTAAGACAAAGACACAGTAAAAGGAAAGAAGAATACTATTATTGTTATAATAATGACGAGACATACTAAAAGTTTGTACTGCAACATGTCTCCATAGATTCCTTGCATATTTGGCAAGATTAAAACGTTATACAGACGATTGTATAAGAAAGGGGGTTAGGCGAGCTGTTATGTGAATGAAGTTTTATCATTCATCATTACCACTGATACCTCATGCCTCCCCAAAAACAACTACAAGCCTCAGTGAACCTTCTGATAAAACTTTAGGATAATTAAGCCAGAAATTTCACTCCGCTCTGTCTGAGACGATCTGCCAAGCGGGTAAGCGCAACATTTCCAAAGGTCCGACCGCAAATTGCGTAAAGCCTGCGCCTAACTTTTCAAAACACATTTCAGCTCTAATTAGTTAACTTAGCGGGGACCGCAGGTAGTGTAGCAAAGTGTTGATGTGATTTTAGACGAATTAAATTAGACTAGGTTTTACAATGCCGAATATGTGGTATTTGTTGTTGTTGGCTGTGTGGAATTAAATCTATGTCAATCAATAAAGTAGTAGCATTGTCACCATTATGTAGCGCCAGAAAGATTACACCTTCCTGTCTTTCGTTCAACCTTAGGTCCAGTACCTCCCTATGATGAAAATTTATAACCGGTTCTATATTTTACTATTTATTTGATTTCCTTAAAATCGGTAGAAATTTGACATAC
The DNA here is from genome assembly GCA_039645545.1 of Dendrolimus houi. Lineage (NCBI taxonomy): Eukaryota > Metazoa > Arthropoda > Insecta > Lepidoptera > Lasiocampidae > Dendrolimus > Dendrolimus houi. The sequence goes on along the minus strand of CM077126.1, from coordinate 22,129,904 downwards.
ACATATATATGCAGAATTTTGTATATTACATAGATATATACTTAATATGTAGTACGTATGTAAATGATTTACGTCTTGAAATACCGGTAAAAACGTGGTATCATTATTTATGTTAATTTCAGATAACGGTAAAAAATAAATATTATTATAAAACTTACCGTTATTTGTAGCCATTTTACCGGTAAAAAACGTTAATACTATTTTTATCTGTAATTTTTCTGTTATAACTGTTTTGCTGGCTTAAAGGCCTAGTTGCCAAGCCATAAACGTAAAAATACTATGTTTTGTTACCATCGTCGCTCTCTTTCACTCTCAAAGATTGTCAAACAGCACTGTGCTAAGAGCGCGCGTAATATTTTATGTCGATTGTTTCGGTAACATTCAGTCATAATAAAGCCAATTCTTAACAAATGGCAATGGCGCTTGATATAACGTAAAAATTATCGATACGTATAACGTTATACATACGATTTTTAACATTATTCTAACTTTAGCAATTAATATGTTTAATTTTTATATTTAAAACTAGCTGTCCCAGCAGACATCTTCCTGCCCGGAAAAGCTTCAATCGATATGCCGACAGCAGCGCCGCCTACCGGGTCCAATTGTGAACCAACTCAGAAACCTTCTTTGGCTCATGCACAACAACTTTGCTAAAGATCATCACATGATCAAATGTATAATTTACGATTCTATAAAGGACATATAGACAAACATTCATTTTTATATATCGAGTTTAAATCATACTTTTATATCTGCAACAAACTAGTATCTTCCATGTCGACAAAGAAAAACAATTTTGAAAATAGAACACTTCGTATTTTTCGGCTAAATTATAACTTGCCGAAACTCGTAACTCTACTAGATATCTAATAAGTAAGGGATGTGTCCGGAGTCGACAAGTTACGATACGGCTTTCTATCGATACAAATGGATATTAGGTCCAACATGACTTTACTTGGCAATTTTGTCCTATTGATACTTTGAATGAGCTTGCTCTTCGACCTACACTTTAGTTATTCACACAATCCTTCTTCAGGGCTTGAATACGAGTCGATTATCATGTACTAGCTATGTCCGTCACTTCGTTCTCATGGAATTTTATATTCGTCTACTGAACATTGCGAATCGATACGAAATTCAAGAAATTTTTAAAATTCAATTTGTTTTACTTTCTAAAATTTTCATTGAAATCTATTGAGTCGTTTCGGAGCTTATTCGTGACGGAGTTTTAGATGGACACATAAACAAAATTTAAAGGTCATATATGAGAAGGCAATATATAATAAGCAGTTACTAAGTAAATTCTGGCATTTATTTGAAATCATAGACAGATACAGAAGCGTAACTTTGAGACGTCAGAAATTATATAATTGCTCGTGATGTAGGCACTCCTAGTGTCGAAGAATTTGTGGTGATCGCCCCCTACACGCGCAACAACCAGACAGTCAACGCACGTGGCTGCCGATCCCTCGCGATTTCATACGAACGCCTTATCAGGATGATGTTATGAGGCCGCGAAGACCACAAAAATGCTGACAGGCCACCAGAAGCCACAGGTGGCTTACCCTAAGCCCGAGATGGCCGTCGATTACAAATGAATGCCTAACTAAGTAGCAGACGGCCAACCCAAAGCTCGCGAAGGTCATTAGACGCCGTAGACAGGCCAACGAGAGCCGTTAAGACTCAACTGTTATGTGAGAAGACTCCAACGGTTGTGGTCTTGGCATCAAAGAATTGCTTGCCCAGTGAAAGTCGGGGCAAAGAAGATTCCCTCGAGGCCCCAACTTCCTTGTCATGCATAGCTTAGCAAAACACGGTGTTTGTTCTTGTATGCGGGTTTGTTAATAAATTAATAATTACATAATCAATACGATACCTACAAGACACTAAGAATCATGTTCTTAACAAGTCACATAAACAGGTCTTTATTTGTCTTCAGTTAGAATTTTTCCCAAGCTGAAAGCGTCTTAAAATATTCACTTACGTCGTTAAGCCGTCTCAGCGTGTCACTTTATACAGGTTGTGTGTGTATATCATGCAGGTGTAATTGGACACGATGTATTACGTATAGAATATACTTGTTTTTATTATTTATATAAGCTTTCATTTTTAAATAAGATTTTGGGGTACCTTCGACGTTTTATATAAACGAAATCCTTATAAAATATTTATTTTAATTCGTTCGTCTGTTCTGGCTTTGCTTTACTACTACCACCCCTGGTCTCAAGTCACTTAATGCTCTTCTTCCTCTTAGCCACGAGGAAGTTGGGGCTTCGAGGAAAACCTCTTTGCCCCGGCTTTCCGACAATGGCGGGGTTTGCAGCCTTTGGGGCCTTCCTCATAACGGTGGCCTCTCAACGGCTCTCGTTGGCCAGTCTGTGGCATCCGATGGCCTTCGCGGGCTTTGCTTTGGCTTCATCTGCGGCTTAATTGGCCACCTCGGGCTTCGGGTGGCTATCTGTGGCTACTGGTTGTCTGTCAGCGGCTTTGTGGTCTTCGCGACCTCGTAATATCGCCCTGATCAGGCGAGCTTATGAGATCGCAAGGGGTCGACAGCCAGGTGCGTTGATTGTCTGGTAGCTCCGTTTATAGGAGGTCAATCATCAGTCGTTGTCAACACGGTCAAATATTTTCTGCATCCCTGGGGATGCCCACATAACAACATCGTTATTACAGGCGATTAGGTCTTAAGTATACGGCCATAACAACCTTGAGATGTGTTCCGCTTTTGATACCGACAGCACATCGGTAGCACCTTTGGTGTTGCAAATGTCCATAGGCGACGGTAATCACTCTCTATTAATAGAGCCTTAGCCTGTCAGCTGTACTTCATCAATTAAAAAAATATTGTTCGGCAAAATAAAATAAAGAACATGCTTAGACCACTTCCTCTCTATTACAGTAGGCGGCCTTATCACTAAGTAGCTTAGTATTTAATAAAGAAAAACAAGAATGATTTAAAAAAAGGACATCACTACTAAAGATATCTTGATTAAAAAACAAAATGGTATAAACCGCAAAACAGTATTGCATAACAGTTGGATATTTTTAATTAAATTGATACCTCGAAGTGGGACTTTCGACTGTCTTGCGACTGATGTAAGTTATGAAGTAGACAAGGAGAGTAACAGGGACATCCATTGGGAGAGGCTCAATGGATGCCTTGTTAATATGTCCGGTATTTAATAGATGCCTACGGGTACACCACATCGGGGTCTTGGAGAGATCATTGTCACACATCATTCTATCCATGACAGTGAGATCCTCAATTTTCCTCTTTGTCGTTTATTCTTATTTCTTCTACTAACTCACTCGTTTCCCTTGTTCTCGCGTCTGTGAACTGCGCTATTTGTTTTCGATAAGGAGCTACATTTTTATAGGCCACATACTTTGTGAATGGTACAGAAATGGTTACCCGGTTGCGGTTGATTTTGTTCGGAGAGTTCACTCCACAGATGTTTCTTTGCTCATCAAAGAGATTCTTTAAGTGTCAGGACGGTTCTTATGCGGGGCACGAAGCTAATCAGTACAAGCTATAGAAAGGGATAGATCGTACCGCTTACTCCCAAAAACCAACACTGTAGTGTTGTGCTTATTCGGTCATCCAGATGAACATTCCTTTATAGTATCTACAATTCAGTCAGTGACCTAATAGTGCATACTATTCGGTCATCAGAATTTTTCGATCTTCTTAGAATCACGGTTTCTAATAGATCATCTGACTAGCGCGCTAAGCGCTGACCGGGTGAACTAGTAGTCCAATTACTGTTTGGTAATGTGAAACATTTCTTTTAGTACAATGTAAGGAATCGGCTCCCAATAGTCTATCCTTCATGAACTAAACTATGCCACCGTCGTGGGACAGTGGGATCAAGAGGTAGACGCGATTGTTTCAAGCTTGTTGTTTCGGTAGGACCTGCGTCGTAGGCTGTGTGTAGTTTCCAGAACAATGAACAGAAATTGTTCTCATAGGCATTCTTTATTCGTTATACGATTAATTGCTGGTCTGCGTTACACCGGAATTAAGTTTCTATTTACAAGAGGAAGCCAGACGCAGGGGTGCGGTGGCATCCAATCATGGTAATGCATGCACCGCATCCTTGTTATGCAGTTTGATAACTTGAGCTTACCGTTACAAAATTTAGATATAACAAAATCATACCTATAGTAGGTCATGGTAACATATGAAAGGTTCCTATATATCCTACAACGTTAAAACTCGACAGAAAGTTAATGCCAATATTCTGCCAGTGCTAAGATAAAGTAATTAATAGGAAGATATAGAATATAAGATAAGATAGTATTTATTTGCAAGCATTTCAAAATTACAAGATCTTACAGTTATAAATTATGGTATAGTGACAATGGTTTGCCATTTTTGGCGTGCACAACTTACAAGAACAGATGATGCGCTATATATAATCTTATACTAATATACAAAGCTAAAGAGTTTGCTTGTTTGCTTGAACGCGATAATCTCAGGATCTACTGGTCTGATCTGAAAAATTCTTTCAGTGTTAGATAGCCCATTTATCGAGGAAGGCTATAGGCTATATATGTCTGAAATAAATAAATAATTATTATTATATATCATCTCGCTAAGACCAATAGGAGCGGAGCACTAATGAAGAATGTTTCAAAATCGGGGTTTGTTTTTAACTTACTTTTTTTAAACTATTCCACGCGGTCGAAGTCGCGGGCAGAAGCTAGTATGTGTATATATCGAGACAACAAACACTTTTTTAGTCGTAGTACGAGTTTATACAAATAATATAAAATTATTTCATAGCAGTCAAATTTAAAATTTGTCATTTAAATCATCTTGAATTATAATTATATTTGGTCAATAATAATTTTTAAGCCGAATTGTGAAAGAGTTAATATTCATTTCCTTCACATTAGTGAGTTTTTATTTTACATTAGTATAGGTTCACGTTTAACCATGATCTCGCCCGTTGTGGAGCGAAGATATGGTCCAGGATGGACTACGCTTACCTAAAAGGTACCTAATTAACACGGGACTTGAAGATACCCATGTTGTAAGTATCGGCAAAGACGAACTCCGGCAATGAGTTCCACTCCTTTGCCGTGCGCGTGATGAAGCTAGATGCAAAGCGCTTCGTTCTTATAGGTGGAACATCTACCATATATCGGTGCCGCATGCCGGTGCGTCTTTTTGTCCCATGATTGTAGATTAGAGGACCCAAAATACTTTTTCGTAGAAATGTTGTTTTAATTGGACACGTGCAAATTCTGAAAGAAACACAGGGTTAGTAACTAACGCATATGGGGCCTGCATACATCTAGTCATCGTAACAGACAACAAACTACTGACTAGCGCTTTTTTTTTTTTATTGAACTTGACTTTATGTTGTTGGTCCGAAGACCTCACAACCTTACCGGGATTTTCGGGGCGAGTGCCTTTGCGAAGCGAAGGCGCTCGAGCCCGGGGGGCAACTTGCTCGAGGGGGCTCCCTAGGGAGTTTCACCTCGGCTGGACTGTTGCCATGAGAGGGGGATGAATCTAATGATGCCCACCATAGGGCGACACAATGCACTAATTGAGAGCGGGCGACGGGTAATATAAAGCACGAGAGGAATGATCCCGGCGGACCGGGATCGGCGGTTCGCGGTGGCCTATACTATCTTACTGCCGTTTCGCAACGTGTTATGGTTGGGAGAGAAGAAACGGCGAAAGAAACTTCCCAGCAACACGCCTAGTCTATCCTATGGGGGGGCTGTGTCTCCTGGCGTCCCTCGCGGGGACGTGGAGAGATCGTGATTGGCGGCGTCGACGCCGCCGTCTGTGTCTGTCTGTCGGTGCCTGCCAGCCTGCCGTCCTAACCGCGGGCGGGCTGATCCGAGCCAGCCGTTTTGTGATATCGTCGACCTTGTCCGTGAGGATGTTACGCGGTCGTCGCACGAGAGCCTTTCGTCGTGGCTTATAATCGGACGCGGACACGACGAGGGGATTTCGATGGTGCGGCGCTAGATCGAAATACTTACGCGAGAGCGACGTAATGTAGTTTTTGATGGAGGGAAGCTCCAGATCACGGTGGATGTCGACGTTACGCATATAGAGGGGAGCACCGACGGCTCTGCGCATGAATTTATTCTGAACGATTTGCAGTTTCTTTAAAAGGGAAGGCTTGGCATGGCCGAATACCACACTCGCGTATGTCATGATCGGGCGGATGCATGTTTTATATAGAGTAAGAGTATTGTATCTGAGGGACATTTTGCTTCGTTTATCTATCATGGGTGCTAGACGACCCATCACAAATCGCGCTCTATTCCGGACTATAGTGATATGCTCGTTGAAGCGCAAGTTCTGATCTAGGGTGACACCCAGGTATTTGGTGTACTTTGCCTAGGGGATCTCTTGTTCGTAGAGCGAGATGGATTTTAAGCGAAGGCAAGCGCGTTTGGGAGAGCGAAGCGTGTCCGGGGAAAAGAACATTGCTGCGCTTTTCTCCGGGTTTACCTCTATCCTCCATTTGCGAAACCATTCGCCTAGCTTTGTTACAGCTACCTGTAGCCGGACGCAAGCCATTTGTCAGTTAGTTAGTGGTATTGCAATTCCACTGTTCGTGTTTACAATTCAAATCTCCGGCTATTATAACAGCTGGGCCTAAGTTGAATAGGGCTTCTAGGTCTTTCTTAATAAGGGTTTTCTGGCATGCGAGGTATGCTGAGACTATGACTAGAGGTTGGTGGCCAGTCATTGCTAGTCTGCAGGCGGATACCTCCATACCTACTAGTGGTGGGGTGACTAGAGGCATGCAGTGTAGAGATCTTCTGAAATAGATCAGGGTGCCGCCACCACGGCCTATCCTGTCATGTCTATATAGTTAGATCCGATAGTTAGAGATCTTTGGATCTCTTTCACTCGGTTTCAGGAAGGTCTCCTGCACTAGTAGTATATCTACTTGATTGGTAACCAGGAAGTCATGGACCAAGTCGCGCTGGTTTCGAAGGCCGTTGGCGTTATAAGTCGCCAGAGTCAATGAGCGTGGTTTATTTCTACCTACATGCGCCATTTGTTACCGGTAACAATAATTTAACTAGGTTGTTTAGTTATAACGACCTAAGTACCTGGAGGAGGTACGCGTGATCCATTTCGATCACGAGTTGATCCCGGAGGGAGGGTTGATCAGACTCTGCAACTTGTCTCAGTTTTCGAGCCAAGAGTTGGACCTCTGCTAGGTCGAAAGGCAAGTTCTTGGCGAATTTAGTCGCCAAGGCTAAGTCCTCCGCTAAAGAGTGGTGGGGTGATGGCCCAGAAGGTGCTTTTAAAATGGGGGCGGGGGCAGGGGTTGCTGGGGGTAGACCGGCCATAATTGGGGCGCGCGTCCTTAGTGGAGAGAACTCTTCCGTCGTGGGAAGAACCGTCCAGTGATTTACCACTGGAGGGGGGGCCGCCACGAATACGGGTTTGTTCGGCACTTTTCTAGTGCCTTTTTGGGCGTTGCCCTTTCCGACCTTACGTTTGGGTTGGGGGGCGGCAGGACAGCCTCTGTAGTTAGCGGGGTGACCCGCTTGGCCGCAGAGAATGCAGCTCGGTGGCTCCGGGGAGTCCCGGGTGCGTGTGCACTCCGAGGTCCCGTGGTCGCCCAGGCACTTGACGCACCTGGGACGGGAGTGACAATGTAGGGCAGAGTGCCCATAAAGTTGGCAACGATGACACTGCCGCAGTGTATGTTTGTCGTGTGGGCGTTCCACACGTAGGCCAGAGAGGCCACAGACCTTCTCAAGTTCGAAGATCTTTTTCCCCTCTGGGGAGAGGTCGACGACAACCAATACTAGGTTTAGGGGAGACTTTGTTGCGTCGCCTCTGTGCATACGGTGCACTTCGTGCACCGGTACAGCTTGGGACTTAAGGAACACTCGATTTCCTGTGGGAGTCCGCGGATTACAGCCCGAAGGCGTTTTTCTTCCGGCAGGGCATAAGTGTAGTAACCGATTTTACGGTCACATAACAAGGATGTTAGGGAGCGGTGGTCACTTGAAGACGTAACCATAACTTTGATACCGTGTTGGGTATCACGGGCTTCTTTTATAGAGATTGCCTTTCCTGGCAGCTCCTTAGCGAGTTGAAGCCAATGGGCTTTCTCGCGGATGATCAGGGGTGGCGGCAGGCGCTGTGAAGGTGGCCCAGGGCGGCTGGAAGGTGCCGCTGTTGGTTTTGTGCCCGCAGTGGGAGCGGGGTTAGGGGGGACCTCCCTCTGGGTCTTGCGTTTTTTGGTATGATTGACGGTTATGAAACCGTCATCGTCTTCGTGGTTTAAGGGGATGTCCGCGGGGGGCGCGACATCCATGGGGGTAATTTCATCGGCCGGTGGAAGAGGGGCATCCCTGAGGTATTGCGGACCGTCAGGAGATAATTCGATTTCTCGTCGAGAATCGATTACGCGGTGTATGGGCGATCGCGAACGCGATGTCGTTGAACTCGCGGAGCTCGATCGCGGTTGTCCCGACGCGGAACCGCGAGAAAATGAGGCGCGTGATTTTGGTGCCACACGGTGGGCATCGTTGAGCGGGGGTGCGGGCGGCGGGCGCGCCGGTAACACAGCGGGTACGGATGCGGGGGGCGCGGGCGCTAAGGCAGAGCGCAGGTGGTCAGCGACAAGTGTGGTGGCGGAGGTCGCGGGGGGTGCGGGGTCGCGGGGGGTGCGGGGGTCGCGGGGGTTGCGGCGGTCGCGGCAGATGCGGGTGCGGGGGCCCATTGCAAGTGTAACTTGCGGGACACGGGTTTCTCGGAATTAAGTTCCGAGATAACGGACGCCATTGGTTGGGACTCCGGAGTCCTCAGAAATTGGTCGAGCGCTTGAGGGAATTGCTGTCGTAAAAACGACAGCAAACCCTCCAACAGCAATGGAGAAAGCTCCACGCCGTCCATTGTCCCTGAGGGGGACGAACGATTTGGTGGAAAAACCACCTGATGACGCACTTTTCACTGCACTGTCACAGACTTTTCGACCGGGTGAACGAACGAACACAACGAACACGAATAACGCACTGTCACAGAAAAAACACAGATCGACCGGGTGAACGAACGAACACAACGAACACGAATAACGGACAGCCGAGGCGGAGCGAGAGACGTGCGCGCGCGACGAACGACAACGGGCGAATGCTGACTAGCGCAACACCATCCGTCACGCTCACACATTGTGCTATATATTGTACTAGCTATACGACTTGTTAATATTTGTACTAAAGGTTACCGTTTCCAAAAAAAAATAGTTCACTTCAGTTCACATCAGTACTCGACAGTGAATACTACTCTCTGCCATCTGAAGTATCATTTAACCTGGACCTTTCGCTGCTACACGCACTTGCGTCTCATTCCAATGACGTAGGGTCGAATCCCGAGCGGAAAACATATTCCGCTTAGACAATTTTTCAGACCTAATATATCGTATAATAACGGTGATGAAAAATATAGTCATGGAATCTACACATCGAAGTAACCGATGTAGGAAATCATCGTTCCGTTAAACATGGGACCGTTCTAGCACAGAAGCGGGAAATTTATGGGATAATATTTGAAAGAAAGAAAAAAAGAAAGAAAATAATGTTTATTTATTTTTTATATTATACTTTCGTGTCAAATTTCATGCTTATAAACAAACAGTTTTGAAATAAATTCTTTATTTATTTGTTTCGGCAAGAGGTTTGTTTGTTTTTGAGATAAACTGCTCTAAGAAATATAGACAGAAGAACAAAAGACAATCAAAGTATTTCAAAAGGTTTGTTTTTTGCCAATCTGGCTACGGAACCCTAAAAAATAGATACAATCAAAAATAATTTAATTACACAGTTCGAGTGTTTCTCATTTAACTTTGAATAAAGTATGAAATAAGCGAGAATTGTTTAACCTTTGTTCTATGCAAAACAAAGGGTTAATCTTCTTTTAAAATCTAATACTTGCTGCCAAACCCTGCAATTAACTAGTATACTATAGTGTAGTAGAACAAAATTGTTCTGCTGGAGTTTGCTTTAAGGCACATTCACAGTCCCAAATAGGGTTACCACCTTGTTTTGAAAAAAATATAGTATTTTTGTTTTTAAGCTAGAAAATATCCTGCTTTTGGGAATTAATTTACGTGAAAACAAGAATACACATTTATTTTTCATTATTTACTATATGATTTATTAATTTCATTATTGCATTTGCCATGTGTTTTTATTAATACTTTTTGTTTTGGTCACCAAAAATCTGCTATTTTTAAAATAATCGTAAGTATCTGAACAAAAAGCGCGACAATTGAATTAGCGATGAAAATATAGTACATTTCGTCCTTATACAATTTTTCTATAATATATTGGCTAAAATATAGTACGATACTATATATATTATAAGTACGACTGGCAACCCTAGTCTCAACGAAGGACAATATGTGGGCTTCGTGGCGCGTCCTGGGCCTTTCTTGGTCCTATGTGTACGAATTATTTGCGACATGATAGAGAGGCTCAATATTGAATCATTCTTAATTTGACCTTACAACTTTGTTTTATGTTATGTAAAGATAAAGTTAAAGTAAATACATACATGTCTACTAATATTTCCTTTAAAACATTATTTCAAATAATTTTTAACGCAAATAAAAACACGAACAGTCGAGAAATATTGATAAGAAACGCACCGAAACCTGCGTAAGGTATTCAATTTCCCGTGTGGTATCATATCGTTCGATTTCATGACAGTAATAAAATAATCTAATCGAGAGGCGAAGTCTCGTGTAGTGCTGACTGATATTGATTGTAGGTGTAGTAATGAAAATTTAAAAAAATGGGACTACCATAGTTTTTAGGGTTCCATATCAGAAGGTAGGAAACCAGCCCAGTAGCGTGCTGGACCATACATAAATGGGTACAAGAGGTAATAAGAGTTGATTTTATCGATAAATAACCCTGGCAGTGTGAGAATAAGATGTACAATATTTATAGGATATTGATCATTTTAACGAAGAAAAACGTGTTTGTGATTAATAATGTCAATTTAGTGAAATGTGGTTTTTCAAGCTGCCACAAGATTCCCTTATTTGGTGTTAATCAAATATTAATTTTGCTTTTAAATCAAGCTTTTGATTGAAAAATATTTTGAAAAGTATTCAAGAGTAGTTGACACTAGCTTCTTCTTTCATGGTGGTGGAAATAGTGAAATAAACACAAATAGAGCAGATCATATTTAAAAAAAATACTAGATGTTTGCTGTCATCAGATAAACTGTCTTTTTTCTCTGTTCATGTTAACCTTTATTAATTAATATTGTTAGAATAATTAATATTATTGTATGTCCTTGAAGACCACGGGCCATAAAAATGGCCCGGACGTAGAGGCCCCTTGACAAGATTTAATGTAAATGTGGCGCGACACTGACCGGCTATTATCTCTTGTCTGCACCATATAAAAATGCACCCAAAGACAAGCCCCGGCCAGTGTAGGACTATTAGTTAATATTATTAATAATGTTAGATTATTTTAAGTAATAACTATTTCTTTGTGTCTCTTATGAAATAAAGTGTTTGATGTATTTTTGTTAGCCTTTTCTCAATTGTTTTCTTAAATTTTCAAGTCTGTTTTGGAACTCTCTTCTCAATTACAAAACACTTCGTAGATTAACGATAAACGTAATTGAAAACAATAACTGAGTTTTAGTATAAAAATATAAATTCCACTTTTAAAATTTCGAATTTAAACAGAATGGAACTTTCAAAAAGTCTTAGTACTTGTATCCCCTTGTATCCGAAGATTGCGAAAGTCCAATTCTGCCAACGTACTAACATAATAGCAGTCTAGAAAGTTTTGCTCGCTGACGTTGGCAGCGGAATTAACGTTTCGGTCGAACAATAGATTGAGCTCAATGCAAATGATAGTGATCTATGACGTTTGGTTTCGGTATTCAATATTAGAATAGTATATGGGGCGGTTCGGAATGGTTCGCCTTTAATAAAAATATAGTCAATGTGGGTGGGTGGATAACTCCATACACCTCTCGTTATTTCCGTGTTTGAATAGTAACGACGACGAAAAATCGGTTAGCTAGGCTAAGACACCATTTGATTCTATTTTCGAATTGTACTTCGGTAAATTCCGTTCAAAAAAGGCAAAAAACGAGATGTATACAAACTTACCCCACTGACGGACTTCCCCACCTTGACTATAAATAAAAATAAATATCATTTATTCATCAAACATAGCCACAATGCATAACAATAGAAAAAAAATTGTGCAGTCCCTCAGCTACAAAAGTCTCGAACTAGGATAGGATTTTAGACAAATATAAATGTGAAAGACAGTCTCAGTAAATATAATAGGTTGGGGAAAAAGTCTTTTCGCATATAGTATGTATGAACTTGTAATAAGATTTCTTTGACTATACCATTTGTATCTGGCTGGTTTTGGTATCATTAAAAAGTTTTAATTTTAAAGAAGACAATTTCAAATTAAAATTAGGAAAATGTGTGATTTTCATTTGTTTTTTTATTATTAAAATGAGTGAATCTAATTAAGAAATTCGATACATTTTCAAATTTTACTACAAAAAAGGCAAAAATGCAACACAAGCCGCGAAAAAAAATTGAGATGTTTATAGACCTAATGCAGTATCTGTGACAGTAGCGCAAATTTGGTTTAAGCGTTTTCAATCCGGAAATTTTGATATTCAAGATGCACGTCGCTCTGGTCGCCCTGTTACGGACAAAATTGATGCCATTTTTGAAAAAGTGAAGCAAGATCGGCATATTTGTAGTTACGATGTAGCTGGAGAATTGGGAATTGACCACAAAATGGTTTTGGCGTATTTGAAAAAAGCTGCGTACACAAAAAAGCTCGATATTTGGGTACCTCATGAGCTCACTGAAAGAAACCTAATGAACCGTGTACTCATTTGTGATTCTTTATTACGACGTAATGAAACCGGAGCATTTTTGAAGAAGCTGATAACTGGTGATGAAATGTGGATCACGTACGACAAGAAGTGCGAAAAAGATCGTGGTCAAAGGCCGGTCAGGCTTCATAGACTGTGGCGAAACCCGGGTTAACTTGCAACAAGGTGATGCTGTGTGTATGGTGGGATTGGAAGGGCATTATTCATTATGAGCTATTACCGCCAGGCAGGACTATCGATTCTGAACTGTACTGAGAACAACTGATGAGATTAAAGCAAAAAGTTGAGAGAAAGCGGCCGGAATTAATCAACAGAAGGGGTGTGGTTTTTCACCATGATAAAGCTAGACCTCACACATCTTTAGCCTCTCAGCAAAAATTACGAGAGTTGGGCTGGGAGGTGTTAATGCATCCGACGTATAGTCCTGACCTTGCACCTTCAAATTTTCACCTGTTTCGGTCTCTGCAGAATTCCTTAGGCAGTGTCAGGTTAACAAAACGAGAGGACTGCCAAAACCACTTGTCGCAGGTTTTTGATCAGAAGCCCCAAAATTTTTATAGCAATGGGATCACGTCCCTACCTACAAGATGGCAAAAAGTTATCCAACAAAATGCCACCTACATACTTTAGTCAAATGTAAATAAACTTTATAAAAAACCTTTTGAATTTTTATATAAAATGCGAAGAAACTTTTTCCCCAACCTAATACTTACATATTTATGTTTTCAGCACTAGCTTATATTTAAATTAGAATAATACAGCTTTATGAGCAAGTGCCTAAGTACACCAAACTGGATCAAGTTGTTTGAAAATCGATTTCCTCTAGGGCAAATGACCGAACCGACATTTCAATTATTTGCTCCAATCTAAATATTACGTTTGCCTACAATGCTGTACGTTGTGTGCTTTAAAACTTCCTTAGATGAAGCCCTCAAGCGGCGAATGGAAACTTAGAAAGAGGTTATGTATTTGTATCATCTGGGGTTGAAATATTTGGTCCATGGGATCTATAGGATAGAAGTTTCTTCAAAGAAAGAAGACAAAAATGTAATGCTATCCGTTATTCTACATAGCTACCATTCAATCATTCTACCTCAGACGAACAAAACTGGTAGACAGAACACCGAGCTCTTAAAGTGAAGCCGGCTAAAGGAAGCCGATTTTGGAATAAGAAGCCGATCGCACCACGTTGCATTACTAGAACTTAGTATAAAATAATCTAATTAATGCGGATAAAGGAACAGTTTTCAGTGGATAGATTACTATTAACCACGCAGACGCTAACCACGCGTATATCACAAAGTTTACGCACATATTATGTTAAAAAAAATGTTTCACTTCATATATCACAGCACGGCAAAATGCGTAGTGCCGACTTCATTTCCAAATTGCGGCATACAGTTTTTGTATATTTCCTATCTTGTTATGTTACTATTTATCTTGTGTGTGTTGCTTTTAGAAATAAATAATTTTCTTTCCTTTTTCTTTGTTTCTTAGCGTAAACCCAGTGTATACTATTAATCGATCGTCTGAGCATCCTACATAAATAAAATGTTAAAAATTGCGGATATGCGGGACGGCAGCCCTAGCAGTATACAAAAATTATTATTTATTCGCAAATCCCTCCTCATCAGGACAGGAGGGCGCGATTAGGACCTCAACATACGTAAATATACGCATGTAAATGCGAGATGTAATAAATTCCCGCGAGGAACTTTATCCGCAGGATATTTAGGTCGGTAAATTAATTTGTAGTACATAAATAGGGATGGCCTGCAAAGTTATTTAGAGGAAACATTTTATTAGTTTCGTTTTAAGACCCATAGATACGATAGATAGATGTAACACTTTATTGCTCACCAAATTAACAGACACAATATATACAATACATCAATTACAGTATTTTTAGGTCAAAGTCAAAGTCAAAGTAATTTATTTGTTTGAAACATGGACATTTTTACAGATGTTATGCTAAGTCTCAAGTTACATGTTTCGCCTTGACAGGCATACAAATTTTTTGCAGTTTTGGTTACAAGCCGTTTGTAGTCCTTATGACTACATATACATTTTATGATTATATTATTGATTATGATGATCTTAGAATTAAAACAAATATTTAATATACAATTATGTCTCTTTCAGTTAATATATTATTATATTATAAAACAATTCAATTTAGATAATGTCATTAACAATTTTATATAATTTAGTCAATTCATTATATTAAGTTCTTATTACTCGTCTGATTAAAATTAAAATATTCATCAATAGTATAAAATGCCATGCGTATCAGCCACTCTGCTACTTTTATTTTAAAATATTTTAAGGGGAGTGACTTTTTCTGATAAGTGGTTATAAATATTAACACACATGGAGTAGGAACTTCTATGACATATTACAGTTCTACTATTGGGTAATATAAGTCGATTAGGATTTCTTGAATTAAAGGTATTAATATCTTTAAATCTTACAAATTGTTTTGGATAATTTTTAACAAATATGCATGTTTCGTAAATATATAAGCAGGGTAATGTTAGAAGTTTATACGTTTTAAATAGAGGTTTGCAGCTTACAGTAGGTGCAATATCGCCTATTGCACGAACACATTGTTTTTGAGCAATAAATGCCTTGGATATGTGTACCGAATTTCCCCATAACAGTACGCCATATCGAAGATTTGAGGCGACGTATCCGTGATATGCATTTATTGCAGTGTTTGCAGTTATTTTTCCTAGTCCATAAAGCATATGCAAAATTGTTAATTTTTATGCATAGCTTATTTTGTTGTTTCCATGTACAGCAATCATCGACAATAATACCATATTTGGCTGATGTGAATATCTTTCGTTATAATTAATATTTAGATTTTGTTTTTACCTCCTTGATTATGAAATTATATATATTGTGTTTTAGTTTTTATTTCTAGATTATTATTTCTTAACCATTCAATTAGATTAGTCATTTCTATATTTAAGTCACTATCTTTGTATCGACAACTAACGCAATATCATCTGCAAAAGGGAAAATGATTTTTGGATCATTTATATATATGAAAATAAAAGCGGGCCAAGAATACTGCCCTGTGGCACGCCTTGTTGATTCATCTCATTTCTGATTTAAAACTTTTTTGTTCCATAATTATCCATAAATTCAATTTCGGATTTTTCTACTCGTTAAATAACTTTTTAACCATTCTAGTGGCATACCTCTAATTCCATATGCCTCGCATTTATTTAAAAGTAGTTTATGTGACACTCTGTCAAATGCTTTTGACACGCCTATTGTTTTGGCAAAACAATAGGCGGCCTTATCGCTTAGAGCGATCTCTTCTAGGCAAAAGTTTATTTTTATGGGATATTCTATGGTAATTTGGCGATGTAGGTGGTGTATAAATTCAGATATTTATAGATTTTTAAAATAGATATTAAATTTTTATGAGATATATATGTATATATATTTATTTATTGCCTGAAGTATGCAAACAGGCAGGCGGCCCACCTCATGGAAAGTGGTTACCGTCGCCTATAGACGTTTGCAACACCAGGGGTGTCGCCAACGCGTTGGCGACGATTAAAAATAAATAAAAATCTAAAATACTTATTATTAAAAATTAATAAAATAAAATAAAATAAAAAATAAAATAAATAAAATAAAAATTTATAAATAACTTAAATTCTTAAAAAACCACATATCATAACGCAAAGGGAAAACCGTGGCGGGAAGTTCCCTCCAGATCATCGTTGTAAGGGGAATAAATGTTCTAGAGGACCGTTGCGTAGTTGAGCGTGGGAGCTCTAGGAAATGGGGGTGAACATCCCGTCGTTGGCGAGCTGTGCGGTTTTAGAAGAGAGGCGTTGACACCAAACAATTCCTCGGAACACTCCCCGTTATACAGGCGGTAGAATATGCAGATGAACGCGAAGTCTCTCCGAAGGCTAAGCGGTTCTAAACCGCCTGTTAGTATGGGATCGTCGATTATACGAACGGCGCGACGCTGGATGGAGTCGGGGGGGTCAGTCTGGTAAGCGGTTGCCCCAGCCCACAGATGTGAGCAGTACTCCATATGCGGTCTGACTTGCGCTTTTTAGAGTGCAAGTCGTTGCCGCGGGATGAAGTACTGCTTCGACCGGTTTAGCACACCAAGCTTTTTAGAGAAAAGTTTGGTCTTGCCTATAAATATATATACATGCATATAAGTCTATATAAATACACATGTATGTATGTATATATCTATCATATATGTTTTATTGATAAATAATAATTACATAATATAACACTTAAATAATTGTATATGGATAATTTAGGCATGATGCAAGGAAAGGTAGTAGTACTTCCTAAGTAGATTCTTAACGTAATGTAATGTTCTGGCTTCTCTAACTTTAAGAGGCAGCGCATTCCAAAGTGCGATAGCCTGCACTATAAAGGAATTACCATAGAAGAATGACGTGTGTGCAGATATGACAAGTTTATGGTATGTATCAGTGCGCAAATTGGGAGCAGTGGAAAGGCGAAGGAACCCAATATAATATTACCCTACCCATAATAATATAGGGGCAGTTTCTTTTAATATTGTGAAGCTGAGAAACAGGCAGATAACCCATCTGATATGGTAGAGGATTGGAATAGGAAGGATAAGCTATAGAAGATACGACAGGGGAGTAGCAAAGTTTTAATAGAGTTCAGAAAATAAATCAACAAAAATATGCACAAAATGACACTAATTTACCCGTTTCCCTGGCATTAAAGGCGAAGGACGGCATACCGAAGAGTTTTAGTGGGTGTCCCTAACTATGGTGTGGCAATAGCATCTTTAGTACTGGCTAGAGTGCTGCTAGTGCCACCCCGACCTGGCGAATCCCACACACCGGTCGCGATTTTCCTTTCATTCACTGCAGGGCTGATAGCCCTTAATCGGGTTAATCGTAAAAAAGGGTAACTCCCATTCACGCGTTTTGGGGGAGGGTCTGAACTCTCAAAAACCCCAGCTGACTTCGCCCCTGAGATACGATAAGGGGACGGAATAGGGAATAGGGGAATGAAAAGGGGGGATAGAATAGGTAACTCCAGCATAGCTCTACCACGTTTAACGACATAAGGGCCATTTACATGGAGAGAGTTACTCGCACGTTTTGAGGCGAGAAGTCATATATTGTTTTCGTAGGCGACTCTTTAGACAATAATCGCATCGGCATGTTGACATTCAGCCAAAAATCATAAATTCGCCTACGAGTTAGTCGTACGATAATCGTAAGATAATTAATTATCACCAAGAGTTTTGTTTACACTACGACACAAGTCGCATTAAGATATTTGCCTACGATTTCTCGACTTGTTTAAACTAGATCTCGTAGGACATTTTTCAAGTTCATGCGAATATCGTACAAATCAGTTTGAGCCGATTTGAATGTGAAACTTGTCATTCAAGCTCAGTAGTAAATATGAAAACTGTGATTTAGTAACGCGAAACATATTTTTAAATGTCTCTTCATCTTCTAGTTGCAATTCAAGACAACGTATTTGAGGCTCTTAAAGAGTTTCTTCTTTCTATTCTTTTTCATCCAACATCTTTTTTTCGCTTTCGTTTAGTTAATTCTTGTCTTAGAAGATCAGAGATAATAAAAACACCCTCGCGCACTACACTAATGATTGCGACTGATGACTAGCTGAACTCGAAATGCGATTCTTGTTGTCGCCCTTCCACGTACGATATCGTATGTTTCGTTTACATGATCATATTTTTTTCTTGCTTTCGACAATCGCATCTTCGAGATAAAAAAAACTCTCTCCATGTAAATGGCCCTTTATACTAGGATCGATAATCGCCCAATTTGTTTTTTTAATTATTTGGAAAACATCCTACGAACGAATAAAAGTATAGACGGAGCCTAGTGAAAAAAAGCGTCAAATGAAGTGAAGCATTTTTTTAACCTTGTATGCGTCATGAAGTGTAGACATGGTCTGTGTAGTTAATACTTATATTAACATACTGGAAACTGTTCCAGCTTTATCCATACAAATTCAATTATTTAGTACTAAGTTTTCGTAACGCACTGCGGCGCGATCGGTTCCGTTTTGTCGGTTTCGATCCGTGTGGCAGATCTCTCTATTTTATTCATCTGAGGAGTAACATAAGTACAATAATTATTTATTGTTATAGTGAAAAATCCTACACTCCTATATTCATATGAACTTCAACTATCGCTCCTCCGTTCGCGCGATACCTTTAAAAAGGCGTGCAAAGCTTTCTATTCACATATTAATAATAATAAAAACACGAAAATTGAAACATAACTAAAGTGTAATGTGCTCGCTATTATTAAAGAACAAAACTTAACCGATGGTAAGGCAAATAAACAATTGGTAAAATATAGGAACGAGCCATTAATAGAAACAATAAGGAAGTGGTAATGGACACTTTCTTAGTATGAATACGTTTAGTTAATTTAGGTTATACATATATAAGTTAGAATCTGTTTAAGATTAGATTGTAATATTAATGTGGCAATTAAACAATAAATTATAACACCACACAAAGTCACAAACACACAACTAACAACAAAAGTTATACACATACTCACACCAACGGGCACTACCAGCGCATTGCATTACACGCACACTTCACAAACAAACCAAGACACACAAAGAGCCTAAAAATTAATAACCCAGACACAGAAAGGAAAAAACAACAAACGTCACACACAACAACAAAAATTACCAAGAAGCGTGTTTATATACTTAAAACTTTCACCAAAGTTAAGTTATGAAAAAGGAAGGGTACGGAACTCGAGACCGTAGAAATGTTTAAAAAAAATGTTTCGGTATTTTTTAAATACTTCATTTATAATAAAACCACCGTTTTGCAGTTTTAGCTGATTTTAAAAATATTGGACGCTGACAACCCTCGTTGCAGGTTTTCACGACGTCTGAAACGCTAAAATTGATTACTTTCAACAAGCAGAAAACTTTTTTTACTGAATTATTACCAACGTAAAGTAAAACTGTATTCAGCTATATTTTGCAAGAGGTTAGTTTTTTACGCAGATAATTTTTAAGGTATAATCCTTTATTTCATTGTTATTGGGGTTTAAAACAATAATAATATCCAACCATGAACAAAAATTCTTCATATTTTTTATTTTGTACTCATACAATAACCGCAGGGGGCTTTGTGGCTAAGCCTTAGGTGAGTAGCATCACCTTGTACCTCACTCCGGGAGGCCAAGATAAGGCCTCCACCTCCGTGGTTGCCTTAGCCAGCCGACACGGAGTGGGGATCGCTAGAGCTTAAGACTCAAGCTCCAGGGGTAGAAGTGATAAATGGCATAACGTTAGAAGTAGCTTCAGTGAAGCTGCAGCCCGCCTCTGGACACCCCTTAGCCACTCACACGCGTGTTGCCCCTTGCAAATCTTTTACGGCATTTTTAGGGGCCCATGCAGTGAGTGGCGAGTCACCGTCTGTCCATTTTTCCATGTTCCCAGAACATTGTGTCGGGCAGACGCCATAGTCCCTATATTCCCAGACCCCTAGTATCACTAGCAGTTCACCCCAATAGCCAGGTACTTTTTCTTCTCATTTCTCACAATAGTCTTACACTGGCAGGGGCTTGTCCTTGGGTGC
Organism: Dendrolimus houi; assembly: GCA_039645545.1. Classification (NCBI taxonomy): domain Eukaryota; kingdom Metazoa; phylum Arthropoda; class Insecta; order Lepidoptera; family Lasiocampidae; genus Dendrolimus; species Dendrolimus houi. The sequence continues at coordinate 22,109,388 of CM077126.1, read as the reverse complement.
ATTATTATATGGTGTAGACAGGGATAATCGTCGTTCGGTGTCACGCCACATTTAGATTAAATTTGTCAAGGAGCCTATAAGTGTTGGCCTCCCCATGGCCCCACGTAAGCCTTCAAGGTCTTCGAGGACATACAAAATATTGTCATCATCATTGTATGGCTACAAAATAACACGCACAAACACACTTTCGTAAAGTTTTAAAACGAATAGTAATAATTCTACTATATTTAAGTAATTATAATAGTTTTGGGTTGTTTGCCGCGATACAGACAAACGTTCTTATTAATATTGACCTAGTGTAAGTTTGAAGGCTTCTTTAATAATCATAAACAAGCTTTCAAACGTACTCACTCAATATGAATAAGACCGCCAGAGTCGAATGCACCAACTATCGCCAAAAAATTGTTGCCTTAATTTTAACTGCTATACAATTATATTTAACACTTGTGCAACTATAATTAGTTTTAGATATTGTTGGCGCGCGCGGGAGAGGAGATAAAAGAGAAGGAAAGGACTTACAGGATTGGTTGCCGCACCAGAGACGCTACGAACGATGCGCGCTTCGCAGCAGCAGGCACGTTTTCCTCGTGATCCTTTCTTCACGTCTTGCGGTTCCTTCGACGAGTGGACCAGTTGGGTACGGCACAGCGGGTACCTTCCAGCACGCGGGTTGCTATAAGCGGGTGTAAAATGCGGTACAACACCTAAAATTGCGGCGAGATTTTTCCAGAAGCAGCGATGCAAACAGCGGTCAGTCGTAGACTATGTCACATTACATATTGACAGATGCGACGAAAGAAAAAAAAGAGGCGGTGAACAAATAGGTCGGCGTTAACAGGTATATAAGGCCTAGAAATAAATGTATTTGAATTTTGAATTTGAATCTTAATGTTTTGAATAAAATAATAATCCTGGGATGCCACCAATGGTATAGTTTCCCCTAACTATAGAACTAAGTCCTACATCACTATAGAATCTACTGGGATTATGAAGTCAAGAAGAAGCAATTGAATTCACTTTTTCTAACTCAACGCTTAAAGGAAAGCTATAAATTAAATCCCTTAAATAACTGCGACAAACAACAAATAACTTCGTATCGTAATCCAAGCCTATAAATATCGAACAAAAGTAACGCGAACCAAATAGACAAAGTCCGAAGGAAATTATCCAGAAAATGTTACTGAAAGTAAGACGCTGGAACTTTCGGGTTTGGCTTTATAGGCGTTTTTTTTTATCTATACTCCAAGTTAAGGATTAACTGTATTTTGTTAGAAAACTACATTTTTCTTTATATTGCTTACTGAAAGAGTAAAAGTAGATAAATACACAATACTTTAATTAATATTATATAATAATATAATTAATATTGCCCAATCACAAAACAGCCCATTTCTTATTTTTATATTGCACTAGCTTCTGCCTCCAACTTCATCCGCGTGGAATAGTAAAAAAAAGTAAGTAAAAAAGACCCCCCGATTTTGAAACATTCTTCATTGGTGCTCCGCTCCTATTGGTCTTAGCGTGATGATATATAGCCTATAGTCTTCCTCAATAAATGGGCTATCTAACACTGAAAGAATTTTTCAAATCAGACTAGTAGTTCCTGAGATTAGCGCGTTTAAACAAACAAACTCTTCAACTTTATATATTAATATAAGATTAGTTCAGCAGACAGGCTGACGGCCCACCTGATGGAAAGCTGTTACCGTCGGGTATGGACATTTGCAACATTAAAGGTGGTACAAATGTGCTGCCGCTCTCTAAAGGGAAACTGGAACTTGGCCACTAATGCCGGAACACAACTCAAGGCTGTTATGGCGGCATATTCTAGACCAGGGGTGGTAGTCATCTAGACGGATAAATACCCTAACACCTGACTGTGGGTTGTTTTGTCACCTCTTACTACAGCTGACCTCTTTCGTCATAAAAATAATTCGAAATTTTAAAAATATGATTATTAAAAAGTTTTTAAAATCATGTATTTTTTTTATAAACATTATTTTAAAATTTATTATATGTCAAATACCCAATTGTGCGTAAAGTAACAAGTATTTGGCAGATTTTATATAATAAAGCATTGTTTAGATAGGATATTTTCTCAAGCACTGATACATGAGAGTGATGCAATAAAAACACAGCTTAAGTACGTTTTAAGTACATTCCCAGATGTAACACAAATGAATATTCATACGGGAATTCGTAATAAACCCACGCCACGTGAGACACAACTGAGGGGTTATGAAAAAAGTTTATTGTTCCACGTGCCCAGTTACGTGACTCTTTGTATCCGGGAATATCTTCTTTAATAATGGTAGCGGAAGATGGACGTGTCACGTGTGTTAAATTGAAGTTATTTTTCTTAATTTTGTTTATTATCATGAAAAATATAGCCGTATTTGTTTTAGACTGAATCAAAAATATTTATCCCAAAAATTGTCATTTCTGTTTAAAAATAAAATAAATAAAGCGGCAAATGTAGACATAGCATATTCTCAAGCTAAACAAGTTACGCTTGTGTTACGAGACATAATTATATAAGTATAACGAACAACGCAGGCACCGATCCCATACATTCAGACTTAAGCAGGAGGTATATTACCGGCCTCTGATTCAGCGGGCTAAGCCTTTGCTGGCCGACCTTACGCAGAAGCTCGTGGTTCGATTAATAGAACTATAAATTATGAGAGTGTGCGACCGAGAGCGTATGGATAAAATTGTCCTCAATCCCGGACAACCGCATTTAGGATAAACATCCTTTATGTTTAGCGGTTGACAGGTGGATTTGTATGAAAATAAAGAATCGTCCAACTCGTGTCCCACCTTCAATGTATTTAAGTAGGTAGTGAGTTTGTTCCACCTTTGATCTATACTTTTGACCTAATTTTGCGTACAGTAAAGTCATGTTCCTCTTCGTTTTACAGTTCCGTTGACAGTTTGGCAAAAATACCTTTATATTGATAAGAGATCAATAGAGAAGATAGCAAATACCACCTGTTTGGGATCAGACTATTAAAACTGTTAAGACCCAAACCTAGCAAAAACGTTGGTTTTTGCTGGCAGCTGCTTGTCAGTTGTGCCAGACCTTAAGACACCGTGAGCTCTTTTTGCGTGCACCGGAACATCAACCAACTGGATTGACAATTTCTATTTTAATTTTACTTCCCATCCATTTTAATCTATACTATAATAAATCTATAAATGGTTAGAGTTTGTACAATGCGTTTAAAAATGTGAAAAAAATCAAGGAGAATAATTCGGACCAGGAAATTCCGAAAATTCAAGTTTTAAATTTGGGATAGACGAAAATAGCGAAAAAGATGGCGCTCCGATCGCATCTCTTTTTGGAAACTAATGAACGTATATGAATAAAACTCGACATAGTGTTCGCTTATAATCTTTTTTTGTCAACCAGGGGAAATCCGTTTGAATACTAAGCCGCGACAAGGGCAGATCCTTGGGGGGATAGTTCGCGAACTAGTGTGGGATTCGCCAGATTTGGGGTGGCACTAGCATGCTCAGTCAGAACTGGTGCCATGCTATTACCACTCCCCAGTTAGGGATACCCACTAAAACCCCTGGGTTTTCCGTCCTTCGCCTTATGCCAGGGCTACGGGTATATGACCTAGCTCCTCCGCAGCCCTAGCAGGTGTGGGCCTCACGAGGCTGGCCCTCCGCCGCCGACGCGTCCTCCTTTGGCGGGAGCAGAGCACTGATATGCGCTCACGCTCCCGCTCCGCCTCCTCCTTCGCAAGCATAACGCGCTCGCAGAAGGAAGAGACGGCGTCCCATCCGGTACGGCTCCCGACCATGGTGCGCACCACGACCGGGAGCGAGAGATCCAATCCGGTAATAGCGACGAGGTCTCGGCGCTGCTCTGTTCAGTTAGCTTATAACCTGCGTTAACACTTAGGATACTTTTTATCCCGATAAATACTGTCGTTTCCATAGAATAAACGGATTAACAAAGTAGATGGTGCTGCAATCGCGTTTTTCTCATTAATTGTATTACTTCAAATCAGGTTGGCTGCGACTCGCCTCTATGTTTCGCTGCGCAGTTGTGTAGACTATATGGACTTAGTTTCTTTGTAATTGTAGTGATTTCAACAAGAAACTTAAGTATTGAAGACTTTTATATATATAAAACACCTAATAACTTTTTTATGTGCGTAACACAGAGCTACTAACTAGGGTTTTTCACGCGACGTACCCGCGGGGAAACCTTTAGTATTATATAAAATTTTTAGAGCTAGGCATGTTGCTGAAGAGTTTCTTGCGCCGCTTTTTCTCTTCAAGCCACAACAATCACAACATCCTGCGAAGCGGTGGTACATTAGATTAGGCTCCCATAGATTTATTAATTAATAAACAAAAATTAAAAGTGAATAATTAAAATGAACAAGTTTGCCGGTAGGCTAAATAAAACTTTAACAATACTCATTGACACTTGACATCTTTGTCTTCCTTGACCACGGCTACTGAAAAGAAGCCGGAACGTCGGGATAATAAAAATCCAAATCAAATATCGCGCTTAAATCCGTTAAATCGTAGTTTTATTAAACGTTACATTTTTGACATATTGAGCAGGCGCAGCACATTGACAATACTTATGGTGTTGCAAATGTCCATAGGCGACGGTTACCAGTTCTCTATCGGAGTATTGTTGTTATCCAACAACAAACATAAAAAAATATACATATCTAAAATAACAGTAAAAATCTAACGAAAGTGGCATAAGCCTGCCCGCCGTAACATGGTATTTTGTATTTAAATGTTGTTATTTCTGGGATAATTTATTACTTGTGATACAGCGTCAAGTGCGTTGTTGCTTATTCCCTGGTTTCCTGATATACGTAGGTACTGTATTTGTTAAGAATTCAATCAGAGGCTTTGTAACGTTCCTTTGTATCTTTGTATGTATTATAGTGATTGAAGATGATTGTTTTGTCGAGCCCTAGATGGCGTTAGCGTCGACTTACATCGCGCTATGGTTTAAATGTGACAGAAGTATTGGGGGCAGCTTAGCTCTCAAATAAACATATTGCTTTGAGGTAACCACCGTTTTATTTGGGGTACCCCGGGTTCAGGGAACTTGTACGAAAGGTGTACATGGTCCTTAGAGTCGAAGAGCATTTTTGAAGAACACAAGTAAAAACTAAATTAATTAAAAGATAATAAAACTACTCATCAAAAGGTGGCGCTAGCAGTTTGAAGTAGAAAGATAATTATCAATCGATTAAGTGCCAAGTGCGTGTGTGGAGTTGGACTTCGAAGTAGGTGGCGCTAGTGGTAAGAAGATACTGGATACCTATTAAAGAGTGTTAGTCGATTTGGAAAACTGTGAGTACATTTTATATATGTGTTATTTATAATATGAAATTATTCTAAGTGTTTTAAAAGACTTTGAAATATTACAAGTTTAAATTTGCGAGACTTAGAATAATTTCGCTAAAAACGACGGGACGGGGAATCCATGCCGGATTTTGGAGTGGTCCAAAAGCGACAAAAACACTTAGAGAAATTTATTCTTAAAAGGATTTAGAATAAATCACACTTGTTGACACTTTGAAGAAAATTTGGTCTTGACAGAACTTAGAAAAATTTACCCTTGCCAAGACTTAGAAAATTACTTGTGTCAACACTTAGAAAGATTTATTCTTTACGACACTTGGAGATTTATACTTTTATCCTTTACTTTAATTACCACTAGCAGCCTACACGTGTAATATACACAAACCAGTTTGTAGAATACAAAATGGAAAAGGAACTTAGTAAAATAAAGAATATAAAAGGACACATTGAGAAAGGACTAGTAAATTTTAAGAAGTCTCCAAAGGAACGTATTACAGATAATTATATAGAAACACGACTAGAGATATTGGAGAGTCAGTGGCAGAATTTCTCAACCAAATATGAAATTGTAGTCGGCGAGTGCGAGGAGACAGACTTATACGATTTCTTTCAAGAAGATGTCTACGAAAAAGTTTACGAAACCTATGTAACTTATAAAGTAGAACTTAAGGATGCACTGTCGCGATTAACGTCTCATAGTTCCAATAAAAAATCTTGTAATGTTTCACCTGATAATTTTGTAAGGCTACCTAAAATAGTATTACCTATTTTTAGCGGAAAATATACTGAGTGGACATCGTTCCGCGACTTATTTATTTCCTTAGTTCATAACAATAAACAGTTAGACAACGTGCAACGGCTCCATTATTTGAAAACACAATTGTCAGGTGAAGCAGAGCAATTAATACGTCATGTTCCTATAACCGACGCTAATTATAACAAATGTTGGGAAATGTTAGAACACAGGTTTAATAATAAAAAGTTTATGTCTAATTGTATTCTAAAAAGATTATTTAGCCAACGTAACATTACTGTTGAATCGTCACACGCATTGAAAGAACTTTTAGATGTTACTAATGACTGTTTACACGAACTTACTAACCTTGGGATTGACGTTAGTTCGTGGGATGTTATAATTATATATGTGATAAGTTTGAAGTTGGACATAGAATCTCGGATGCAGTGGGAACTGCATGTGAGTCAGTCATCCGATGATTTGCCATCTTTCAAACAGTTTAGCGAGTTTTTAGAGATGCGTTTCCGTGCCCTCGAATTTGTCGAACCAAAGGCTAAACCCAAAGGGTATAATAACATTACATCACAAGCTAAAGTCATGCATGGCATTGTTAATTTTACATGTCCACATTGTTCCGAAAATCACAAACTAGCTAATTGCAAGAAATTTTCTAAAGAAGATAGTGACAAGCGCCGTGATATTGCTCAGTCTTTGGGTGTGTGTTTTAATTGTCTGGGAAATAACCATACATCTAAATTTTGTCGTGTTCTTTTAAAATGCCGTATATGCCAGCGAAAACATCATTCCTTGTTGCACCCGATAAACTCCAGTGTAACTAGTGTGGTTGCCACGGCCATCGCGCCTACAACCTCTCATGAAAATTTGTCAGAGTCCGCGTTATTTGATATCAGTTCAAATATAGCAACTCATTTTGTGAATGGACAAGCGCAAGGTCAAGTCTTGTTAGCCACGGCTTTAATTAAGGTCGAATCACCAGATGGGTCCTTTAAAATATTGAGAGCATTGTTAGATCAAGGATCACAAGCATCCTTTGTAACTGAAGCAGCAGCGCAATTACTTCGTTTAAAGAAAGTGGTATCGAAAACTACTATTGCTGGAATAGGAGGTAGTGATGGCACTGTAGTCTCTAGACATGTAGTTAATATTAATATACAGTCCTTGCATGATCCTTCTTTCGCTATAGAAGTAACTGCGCATGTATTGAGCGCACTGACTTCAGTTATGCCAGATACCAAATTTAAAATTCAGGATTGGCCAGAAATTTCTAGTGTAAATTTAGCTGATCCAACATTTAATTTACCTAACAAAATTGATCTTTTATTAGGAGCAGAAACTTATTGCCGTGTATTAAAGCCCGGATTACTCAAGAGTCCTACAGGATCACAAGTCGCACAAGACACTCATTTAGGGTGGATTGTATCAGGCCATATTGGAAAGGACGTATGTGTTCTTAACTCACATAACACTGTTGTCGCGATGCATGCTCAAATCGAAGAGAATGATATGCTCAAACGATTATGGGAACTTGATTCGGAACCCGGATTAAACAAAAAGCCCTTCACACCTGAAGAACAGGCTTGTGAGGATTTCTATACGGCCACGACGACAAGAAATCATGAAGGACGGTATATCGTCAAACTGCCGTTTCGATCTGAAGATCCGCCTTGTACATATGGTCATTCTAAAGGGATAGCAGTGAAAAGGTTGCAAGGGCTAGAAAGGAAGTTAGCTAGGGATGATAAACTGAAACAACAATATTCGGATGTGATAAAAGAATATATTTTATTAGGTCATCTAGAAAAATCACGGATGAAGCCGAAAGAAATAAAGGTGATGTAGTTTATTTACCTCACCATGCAGTGGTAAGACAAGATAAACTTACTACCAAAGTGAGAGTGGTGTATGATGCGTCATGTAAAGGGACCAACGGGATCTCTTTAAATGACTCCTTAATGGTGGGACCTACTCTTCAGGCAGATTTGCGACATATTGTTATGAGATGGCGGCAGCATCCAATCTGTTTGGCAGCAGATATAATAAAAATGTATCGCCAAATCCAAGTTGCTCCACCAGATACGGATTTTCAAAGAATTGTCTGGAGAGAGGATCCCAGTCAAGCAATTGAAGACTTTCGACTTCTGACGGTTACGTTCGGGACTTCATGCGCTCCTTATTTAGCAGTCAAATCATTGCAACAAGTCGCTTGCGATGAAGGTATGAAGTATCCATTGGCTGCAGACAGGGTTCGGACAGATTTTTATATGGACGATTTAATGTCTGGTTGCCAAACTGAAACAGAAGTAGTAAAAATTTATAGGGAGTTAAATGACTTATTAGAGAAAGGTGGATTTCAGCTGCAGAAGTGGACCAGCAATAGAATGCATTTATTAGATAAATTAAAAGTAGGGTCAGGTAAAGATTTAGAAATAAAAATGGATCAAGTTACAAAGATTTTAGGTCTTACCTGGAATCGGATCACAGACGAATTCGATTACTCTGTCAAAATGTCGCCTCCTGCTGCATCTGAAACAAAAGAACAGTAATATCAGAAATATCACGCCTGTATGATCCACTAGGCTGGATATCGCCGTGTATTATTAATGCAAAGGTTTTTATTCAGAAGCTATGGATTGCGGGGATAGGCTGGGATGATGAGTTGCCACAAGAGCTTCTACAGGAATGGAATGGTTATAGAAGAGATATGGAGAATCTTGTTGACTTTCACATTCCTAGGTGGATAAGCCAAAAGGAAGGAAACTTAATAGAGCTGCATGGATTTAGCGACGCGTCGAATATAGCGTATGCAGCTGCAGTATATAGTCGAATTATTGATTCCAATGGCGTGATACATACCAATCTCCTAACAGCCAAATCGAAGGTAGCTCCTATCAAGCAAATTTCTGTGCCTCGTCTGGAATTATGTGGCGCTGTTTTGGTTTCAAAATTGTTAATCGAAATAGCTGAAGTAATGAATGTCCCAAAGGCAAATATTCATGCTTGGACAGATTCGTCAGTTGTGTTGGCTTGGTTAAATGATCATCCAAGTCGCTGGAAAACCTATGTTGCCAATCGAACGTCAGAAATTCTAAGTTTACTAGATAATTCGCAATGGGCTCATGTTCAGTCTAAAGAGAATCCTGCTGATATTGTATCTCGTGGAGCATCTTCATCTATTCTACTTAGTAGCGATCTTTGGAAACAAGGACCAAGTTGGTTACGAACTGATCCAGTAGTATATACAAGGCCTAGCGCAATAAGCACTAATGAGGAAAAGAAATCTATTAAGGTCCATAACGTAAGTCGAGTATCTGGTTTTGATGAAAGCTTTGGATCTAGATTTTCTTCATTAAAGAAAATAGTAAGAGTCGTTGCATTCTGTAGAAGGTTTTGCAGTCAGTAAGACGTCGTAACGATAGTATTAAAGTAACACCTTACCTGTCAGTAACAGAAATTCGGGAAGCTTTGGATATTTGCATTCGCCAAAGCCAGCAACAATGGTTCCACGCAGAAATTTTAGCCCTAAAAATAATACACCATTAAATAAAAGGAGTCAATTATATAAATTAAATATTTTTATGGATAATAATAACCTGTTGCGAGTTGGGGTAGACTTCGTCACTCTCAACTATCCGAGGACGCAAAGCACCCAGTTGTTGTTCCGCATGACTCAAAACTGGCCAGATTAGTTATAGCCGACGCGCATGAAAGAACTTTTCATGGAGGCCAGCAACTGGTGTTAACTTTTATACGTAGCAGGTACTGGATCAGCCGTTTGAAAAATATGGTCAGGGCATACATACACAGCTGTGTTACCTGTATACGATATGCTGCAAAAACGAAATACCAGTTAATGGGAGAACTACCAGCTAGCCGAGTAACCCCGAGTAAGCCGTTTCTAAATTCTGGTGTGGATTTTGCAGGTCCCATTCAGATGAGATACGCTAAAGGACGTGGGCAGCGATCATATAAAGGGTATATTTGTCTGTTTATTTGTATGGCTACTCGGGCGATACACATTGAAGTCGTTTCAGACTTAACTACAGAAGGCTTTTTGGCAGCGTTTAAACGGTTTGTTGCCAGGCGCGGAAATTGTCGTCATATCTGGAGCGACAATGGCACCAATTTCGTCGGTGCTGCTAAAGAATTACAAGTTTTGTTCAGCCAAGAAAACGCAATGTTCCAGGGTATAGCAGCAAGCCTGGCCGACTCTCAAACCGAGTGGCATTTCATTCCTCCACATATGCCGAACCACGGTGGACTTTGGGAGGCAGGGATAAAAAGTGTTAAACATCACTTGAAGCGTACAATTGGCGACTCTACTCTTACATTCGAAGAGATGTCCACAGTACTGTCACAAATCGAAGCATGCCTTAATTCACGTCCGTTGTCTCAGAGTAACAATGATGCAGGAGAAGCGATGCTTCTAACACCTGGTCATTTTTAGTAGGTCAACCGTTGGTCGTGGCACCAGACTGTAATTACGAGTATTCCAACATAGGCACTTTACGCAGATGGCAATTAACTCAACGTATGATTCAATGTTTTTGGCGTAAATGGAAGACCGAATACCTTACCAATTTCTTTGAAAGGCATAAATGGGCTGTTCGTTCTTTAGATTTCAAAATTAATGACATAGTCTTAGTCAAGGAAGATAACTTACCTCCGGCTAAATGGCTGTATGGAAGAGTTATCGACATCCATCCGGGGCAGGACAATGTAACGCGCGTTGTCACCTTACGTTGTAAGGGCACGGTTATCAAACGTCCAACTTCAAAACTATGTTTCCTTCCCGTAACGGATTAATTATTCGCAAAAAACCCTTTTATTTTTTTTATAATAAAACAAGTAGTCTTAAGTTTAATTTTGTTTGTATTTTAATTTTGCATTTATTTGATTGTTTTACATGTTGTGTCATTTGAGAGTAACGGTTTTACATACGTTTCATAGTCTTCTGGTAAATTAGGTACTTAGAATTGTATACAGTCCACTGTTCTTTGTTTTATTTAGTTTATTCATGGTAGGTGGTGTTAAAAGGAAATAATCCTTTTGGTAGGTGGCATGTTAAGAATTCAATCAGAGGCTTTGTAACGTTCCTTTGTATCTTTGTATGTATTATAGTGATTGAAGATGATTGTTTTGTCGAGCCCTAGATGGCGTTAGCGTCGACTTACATCGCGCTATGGTTTAAATGTGACAGAAGTATTGGGGGCAGCTTAGCTCTCAAATAAACATATTGCTTTGAGGTAACCACCGTTTTATTTGGGGTACCCCGGGTTCAGGGAACTTGTACGAAAGGTGTACAGTATTAGAATTTATTATTTATTCTCTTTAGCATAATATCAGTCCATAAACATCTCACTGATAAGCTCGGGGTTTTCTTTTTTAAGGGGAATGGATAATACACACATCAAGTGTCTAGGCTAAGGATCAAGTACATTTTTAACTATAAAAAATATCCAGATAATATTGACTAAATCTAGTCTTTCAGACTGGTTTCTTACTTTAATTCCTATATTTAAGTTAACAACTTATCCCTGTATTTTGTAAAAAAAAAAGAAATATTGTAGTTTTTGCAAATTGTGGGAAATTAATGACACCTTGCTCCCGGCCGTGGTACGCATCATGGTCGGGAGCCAAGCCGCATGGAACGCCGTCTCCTCCTTTTGCGAGCACGTCATGTTTGCGAAGAAGGAGGCGGAGCGGGAGCGTGAGCGGACGTCTTTGTTCCGCTCCCGCCAAAGTAGGACGCGCCGACGCTAGAGGGCGGGATTCGACCTTCGGCCACCAGCGGGCGCGGGTGGGGGTGGTGGGGGCCCCTTGGGGTATAGGGGTTCTCTCTCACTCGCACATGACGTCGAGATGAGAGCGCGAGTGTTCCGCGCGCGCTTAGCTCTCCTCTCGTGAGGCGCGTTACAGACCGCCCCACGCCCGGACTAGACCAAAACGATGCCGGGGGACAAAAGAAGCCCACCGGCAAAGAAGAGGCATGTGTGTGAGCCCCACGCCTGCCAGGGCCGCAGAGCCTGGAATCCCATTTACCCGTAGCCCTGGCATAAAGCGCATGACGGAACACCCATTTAGTTTTAGTGTGTATCCCTAACTGAGGAGTGGCAATACAGTAGCACCAGTCCTGACTGGGCGCGCTAGTGCCACCCCCGATCTGGCGAATCCCACACACGGGTCGCGATTTATCCCCCCAGGCTTCTGTGCCTGTCACAGCTTAGTATTCAAACGGATTTTACCTGGTCAAAAAAAAGGCTCCCATAGACTTAAATAACCATAGTGGAAAATTAAAATGAAATAATTTGAAATGAACAAGTTGGGGGTAAGCTAAATAATAATCATTCATTAAAGTCATTTAGAATATGCATCTCATATATGGAACCCACGCTATCATAAATATATAGACCGCATTGAAAGTGTGCAAAGGTGTTTTATTCGGCATTTATGTTATAGGAAAAATATCCAGTACTCTAGTGATTCATATTTTGATCTTTGCAAAAAGTTTCACCTCATGCCACTTAAAGACCGACGAGATATTCTTCTAAAAATTATCTCCTCCGATATTGATTGTCTAGAACTTCTAAATAAGGTCCACTTTAATATTCCAGCGAAGTCTATACGATTTAATCAACCCATAAATCTACCTTTAAGTTTTACTAATTACACACAAAACTCATTTCTAGTGCGAGCAAGTAATTATTTAAACAATGTAAGTAAATACGATGACATCCCCATTTGCAATCATTCTTTCAGGAGCCAATCGGTGTCTAAGCTTGACATTTTTCAACAGTAACTGTGCATCTCGGTGTGTTTTTTACGTCTGCATGTTACTTTTAATCAATAGCATATTCGTGAAAACCTACCATTGGCTTTATTTTGTTAATTATAGTTATATAATCAAATGTATTTAGCTGTAGGTTTTCCACAAATAAATATATAAAAATAAGTAAATAAATAATTTTAACACTACTCATTTGATATTATTGACTTCCGTGATCATGGCTACTGAAAAGCGTTATGACATTACCTTAATTTAATAGTTTTATGAATAATATATTACGGAAAGAGACATAATAAATTGAATATTAAATATTTATTGTAATTATAATAGCATCATAATCAATAATATAATCATAATATGTATATGTAGGTCATGAGGACTACAAATGGCTTGTAACCAAATCTGCAAAAAAAATGTATGCCTGTCAAAGGTGAAACATGTAACGTCTATCATTTAGCATAACATCTGAAAAAATGTCCATGTTTCAAACAAATAAATTACTTTGCCTTTGACTTTGAGCGGCCGAAAAGTCGGAATAAAGTCAAATAAAATACCGCGCTTAAAATCGTTAAAATGTATTTTTACCTTATTTTTTCTTAGAATATCATTTCAGTAGTTCACACACCACAATTTTCACTAAATAACCAAAATTTAATAATGTTGATGTTTGAATTACTTATTCAACTTAAGAAACATCCTATGCCTCCGGAAATATGACCACGTCTCTGAATTCCGTAACAACCTCAAGTCGTTCCCAATTCGTGTTCGCCGGAATACTCATATTCTTTGTTTTCTGTACAGTATCTTATTTGTCCCGAATACTAGAAATAATGCTGAGTTGTGGGCCTCGCTGCCGTGAATGTTATGTACATTATCTTTTTTCAAAATATTTTGTGTTATATAAAATACTTATATGTTTATACTTAGTTCTAGGTGTGAATCCCGTTAGTTTTACTTTTTTTTTAGTTTGATGTACGTACATTTATTCTCGCTAATGAATATTACTTTCTTTCTTTGACTTTATTTCGTGCTCCCATAGTTTACGCCATTCCACTAAACACCCCTGTGCATATAATAACTTTTACAACAATCATTTTACCGTCAAGTCTATACAGTTTCGGAACGCGCTGCCAGTTGCTATCTGACAAGCAAAATCACTACCGATATTTAAAACAACGATTAGAAAATATTACCTGTTCTTGGAATATGATGATATTTAAATGTATGTACATATATATTTATCTATAAACATTTATATATTTTTGTAGATATATATTTATATGTTATGCATATTAAGTATATATCTATTTAATATCAAAAACATCTGTATATAGTGCATTTATATATTTATTACTAGAATGTAAGTAATTTTACTAATATACCACCATCGTCATTATAATCTCAATTCATTCCTGGGGTTGTCTGGAAGAGATCGCTTTTTAGCGATAAGACCGCCCTTTGTGCATAATTAGACAAAGTTTTAAAGTTCTTTCTTTGTAGAGTTATTGATTGATTGAGGCGGTAGAGGTTTAAGAGGTTTAAGAGGTTCACTTAAGTTACATTATTTTATGGATATAAAAATAAATTACACTACAAAAAAAACTATTATATTAATATTTTAAATTAACTATTTAACCATACAAAATACTTAAGAACAATATTAAATTTTAAGACAAACAAGCATACATTATCTGGTACGAAAACTACCTGAGTAAGTATGCTTACCGGCCATGATTAGAATCTACGCCACTTGAACCGTGAAAGCGTTAAGTACTAATTTACTAAAGCATTTTTTATTGTAGTCATTTAATGTTATTCACATTTTTTTACATAGCCTCAGTGGCTGTCTGTTCATTGAAGCGGAGCGAGGCTACGCAGTGGAGAAACGAAGAAATATTAGCCAATAGGATTGGCTTCCGGTCCGTTGACGCCATTTTTCTGCAATCCTGTTACAATTTCTCCGTTTTTCCGCTCCGTTTCAATGGACAGGTAGCCTAATATTTACAAATCTTTACAGCGAGTTAGCACTAATCAGGAGCTTGTTCACTGGCGATGTTAGCATAGCTAATGAGGAAAACGTCTTTGATCTTTAGAGTAAACATTATTTACACTTACTTTGACTTGGAAAGCGGTCATAAAGTTGCTGTTGCAACCTCGATTTTCACTGAAGTTCGTTCATCCGTTTCGTAACATATCGAGACTTTCGGACAGACTGACAGACGAAAATTTTAGACTCGATAATATATAATTAGCATTGGGCCACTAAAGTGATAAACCACAAACGTCTCTATTCAGCTGTGATGAGAATGTTGAGATGGATGTGTGGTGTTACAAGAATGGTAAGGTGAGAAATGTATACATAAGGGGATCTTTGAAAGTTCCATCCGTGACTCAAAAACTGAGAGGAAGAAGATTAAGGTGGTATGGGCATGTGATGAGGAGAGGTGAAAGTCACGTGACAAAAAGAATGTTAAACTACAAGACAGATGGGTACAAATGTATAGGTAGACCAAAAAAGAGATGGACGGATTGTGTGAAGGAGGATGATACGATGATTTGTGTTGTGACAGGAGATATATGCCGACTCTAAGCAGTTGAGAGAAGGTGAAAGAAAAGAGAATCCCTATACACATAATTTTAAATATTATAAATGCGAAAGTAACTCTGTCTATCTGTTGCTCTTTCACGAAAAAACTACTGGATCGATTTAGCTGAAACTCAGTATGTATGTATATGGTGGAGGAGGAGGTAGTGGCAGATGGACAAGGGATACTTTTCATCCCGGATAATGGGATAGATTTACGTATACGTCCTCCGAAAAATTAGGTTAGGTTTTGTTTTTTTGTGATTTGCCATTTTCGTCAGATTAGTAGTTTTGATATTTGTGGTAGTATTGGTCGTTTATGTAGTTTAGAGGGGGAGATAAATAAAAACTAGAACGAGTTGAAATAGGGGATGAAAGATTGTATGGGAGACCAATCATTTCTCAAGTTTATTGATATAAAAATTTATAATGTATAAAAAATGCGATATTAACTCGATCTGTCTGTTTAAATACCGAAAATACACATAGATACTTTTCATATCAGGAGATGAAAATTCTATAATTTTGTTTGTTGTTTGAAAATTTCATTTTGTATTTGCGATATAAAATGAAATAAATCTTCCGGGGGCAAATAGCACCAACATTAACATTTAATACAATGTAACCTGTATTAACACCTGCTCTTTATACAAGAGGTAAGCACTAGAGTTTGTCCCACGACCCAGTCGCGGGTAAGCCATTTTGCAATAGAAAAATATAACGCTTTATAAGCTATATCTCAACTTATAACATTTCTTTGTCCCTAAAGTCCCCGTCTCCTTTTGGTATTTTAAAATAACACACAGATAACTTCCATTTTATTAGTATAGAACATAAGTGGCCGTAAATTCAAACTATACGATTAAGTGCTCGGAAAAATTTGTTTAAGCTTTTTTCAAAGTCTAGACAGCGGCTTACTGTCTTTATCTGATTTGGACTTCTACATGCTTTTACTGACGTGGTTGAAGTCAAGACAGGCGAAACGCTTGAATGCAAAATCCTGTTAGAGTTATAGTACGAGCATAGTATATTTCTTAAGGGTTGAATTTATACTCTACAAAAATACTAACTAATAGAAATTAACTCACAAATAAAACGATACTATAAATACACCCCTAAAAATACATACACCAAAAAGTAAAAAAAAAACACAAAAAACTACAATTACTACTACTTTTTTAAGTTTTTAAACTATTTAAAATGTTTAAAACTTGAGCGCCTCCAAAACTTTTCTATAAGGTTCTTACTTGGGTTACGCAAGTATGACCACGATTCTGAATTTCGTAAAAAACTCAAGTGGTTGCCAATTCGTTTTCGCCGGAATACTCATATTCTTTCATTGCTTTATAGTATTTTATTTATCCCTACTACTCCACAGTACCTTAAAGAACGCTTCGAATTTATTTCTTGCTCTCACAATTTACGCCCTTCCAGTCAACATAGACTTATTACTCCTATTCATAATACAACGTTTTTCAATAACTCTTTCACGGTCAAGGCTATCCAACTTTGGAATTCATTGCCTGTTGCTGTCAGACAAGCAAAATCTTTAATAACATTTAAGAACATGGTCAGGAAATTCTATCTGCAATATAATGATATGTAATTTTATATAATTAGTATTATATTGCATACAACTATATATTTATTATGTTTAAATAGTTGCATTTTATCACTATATCTTGAATATGTATATAACTTATGTGTATATTTGTATATATAGTATAGTTATATATTTATTATTAAAATGTAAGTAATCGTACAATAATTATGTACACCACCATCGCCATTCCTAATCAGCAATATTCCTGCCACGAGTTGTCTGGAAGAGATCGCTTTTTAGCGATAAGACCGCCCTTTGTACACAATTAGAATAATACTAGATCGTAAGTTTTCTGTAATGGTGTACAATAAAGTGTTATCTATCTATCTAAAATGAAACCAGATTTCATGATTGCAAAGATTTGTTTGTGCAGGAACGTAGAAAAAATATTAATTAATAATAATAATCGGCAGACAAACACACATATTGTATGTCGCCAAATTAAGCAAGTTACGCTTGTTTTATGGGTAATATACAACGTACTACTCTGGGGCCGAATCCCAGACACCCAGACCATAGTAAATAACGGAGAAAATACGTTTCCGAAATTTACTATACCAGGAATCGAACCCGGGGCCTCTGCGTTGCAGTGAGGTAGGCCGGCAATGGCTTAGCCCGCTCAACCACAGAGGCCGTCAATTCTTGTAATTGGGCGGCCACGTTATAAGAGGTGACAGAACTGCCTACGGTCAAGTTGTAGGACATTTGTCCGTCTATAGCTAACATGCCTGTTTTCGAGTATGCCGCTATCTGAGTTGTTCTGGCATCAATGACCAGTTCAGTGCTAGTACCCAATAAATAGCGGTACCCACTTTCAATTACAAAGGCTGTGTGCTTGCTTGTTAGCTTTGCAATAAAGAAAGATAGTTTAAACCAAAATGAACTAAAAAATACTTTTATTCATAAAATTACTTATACGTTAGCTTCATGTTCAAAGCTAATTATTCGGCAGCACTAACAGTCGTCTCAATATCTACCCCTCAGCAGTATTGCAAATTTGCATCAGAAGGGTTACGACGCAATTCGAGTTTGAATGCAAAGTGGATGGTGCATTTAGATGCATCGGTACCGCCGCTTTGTGGGGCTTCAGTGCAGTTCTATAGATTGGGTTTATTTAAATAACGCGTCAGATATCGGTTTGCTGACACATCAAATAGTAGTTATCTGTAGATGCCTATATAGGATATATAATATTCCTTGATACTATTACAACTTAGCCAAAATTCCACGAAGCACGCCGACAAATGTGAATGCACACCTGCCGGCCATAAAGTACGGTTTATCACCTGCCCGCATGTTTACTTTGTGTTTAATATTTGTAATTAGAAAAGCAGTCTATTGAGTATTGTAATCCTTTATGATGGTCGTTAGCCAGGTGTGGTTCTTGGAAAACTTCAGTCCACGCGTTCGATTGTTGTATTGTACAGTTTAGTATAAAACAATGCCCGAACGGGGAAGGGGGGGTTAGAGGTAGTCAAGCGACGATTACGATACGAGCAAGACGTGTACATTCGATAAGCTATATAGTGACGGACTTTGCGCGTGTTATTGAAACGTGCAGTTTGTACTGGTAGTGCCCAGTTATATTTGTACCTGTGTTATACGTGTTTGTATAGTTCTAATAAATTCTATAGTAATTCCAAACGGCATTTTTATGACAAAAAGAGTTCTTTACGATTCAACTTACAGCGCTATGATTATGCTGTGGGCTACTCAGTTAACTTTAAAATAATACTCGGATGATTAAATCGCTGATACATCAAGGTGTATCTTTTTATTATTGCCTGAATCAGGCTAACAGGCGGACGGCCCACTTGATGTAAGTTGGTTACCTTCATCTATGGACGTTTTCAACACCAGGGGCGTTGCCAACGCGTTACCGGCCTTTAAGAAAGTTTATAACGCCCTTCTTAACCGACCCCATGTCGTAGCGCAGAGGGAAACCTCGGCGGGAAGTTCCCTCCAGATCATTGTTGTACGCGGAATAAACGTTCTAGAGAACCGTTTCGTAGTTAAGCGTGGGAGCTCCAGGAAATGGGGGTGAACATCCCGTCGATAGCGAG
This sequence comes from Dendrolimus houi, assembly GCA_039645545.1. Lineage (NCBI taxonomy): Eukaryota > Metazoa > Arthropoda > Insecta > Lepidoptera > Lasiocampidae > Dendrolimus > Dendrolimus houi. The sequence continues at coordinate 22,090,248 of CM077126.1, read as the reverse complement.
CGGTGCGGCTGTAAAAATTAGCCGTTGGCACCAGATCAATCAGTTCCTCGAAACACTCTCCGTTGTACAGGTGGTAGAATACGAAGAGGGACGCAAAGTCTCTCCGAAGGCTAAGCGATTAGAATCGCCTGTTAGTATGGGATCCTCGATCATATGAACAGCGCAACGTTGAATGGAGTGAAGAGGGTCACTCCGGTAAGCGGGTGCTCCAGCCTCTAAGTGTGAGCAGTATTCCATATGCGGCCTAATTAACTTGACTTCTTTTCGGCTTCTTTAAAACAAGAAACCACTTCAACGACTCCTGCCAGCAGTCAACAATTGGGCAACTGTACAGGAATTATGTGCTCGTCATCTGTCTTTCCAGGTCCCAATCAATTTTCTAAGAAACTACTGGGTCTTTAATATTGTTGAAAAGTGAGAGAAATGTGTAGCCTTTGAGACGCTACATAATTTTGAAATAAAACCAGGACACAACTAAAAATGCAGGGTGATCATCATACATGTAACTGACGAGGCTTGAATTTTTTTAATACGCCTGTACTTAGGTCGGTAAAAGTTGGGAGAAAGTAGATTCTATAGTCGTAAAATTAAGTGTCCCTCCTCACCTATACAAGATAGTAAATCCCAATTGTATCCATCGATATTTTTGAGAGATTTCGTAGCCAAATAACAAAGGCAATGAATGTTTTCATAGAAACATCCATTGGTTTAGAGCTCTTCAATGTGCTTAAATACGCACACACTTGGCCTGTATTTAAATTATGGCTATTCAAAATCTATTTAAATAGCATCAAATATGTATGGATTTAATTTATCAATGTCGAATTTAATAGATAAATACATAGATAGATAGATAACACTTTATTATACACCAATACAAAAATGAACTTAAAGACTAAAATTATATCTAGTTGTGTACAAAGGGCGGTCTTATCGCTAAAAAGCGATCTCTTCCAGACAACCCCAGGAATGAATTGAGATGATAATGGCGATGGTGGTATACGTAACATATAGTACGAACTACTTACATTTTAATAATAAATACATAAATTATATATATATGTAGATATTTTATTAATCTTTCATACAATATTTTTTTCTGCCAATATTGTAGATATTTTACTTTCGATCTATGAAAAGAATACGTGATATAATCGAGAAATAAAGAAACATAACTCAAAGATATAAATGTTTTGTTTGGTAAGAATTTATTTGTATAGATAAATTACTTTGTTCGAGTGTTAGACAAAGAAATACTTCACACGGCGGAAACATAATGCTTTGTTTTACCGACGTAACCGCGACTTATTTATTATAAATTGTATTATTTTTAACTTGAATTTGTTTTTTTTTAATGATTTTTATAACTGCAAGTAAACGTCTTAATGCTGAGCTTGAACCTTTACATTCTAGGGACACTGATGGTATACTCGTCAGGTTTGTTTCATGGGTATTGTGTTTCACATTGGTAACCTTAACAGATAGGAGGCTGATAAGTCTCCTGTCCATCTTTTTCTTCACTAAAATTGTAACAGAATTACTTAGATTAGAAAATCTTTCAAGGCGGCGTATCGTCTGTTCCTCATTCATCATTTATCTGTGCAGGAACGGAAAAAGAAGACAAAATAATCCACAGCTAGGTGGTAGGGCATTTGCCAGTCTGGATGGCTACCACCCCTGGTCTAGAGTATGCCGCCATAACAACCTTGAGTTGCGTTTCGGCATTAGTGGCCAGGTTTATTTGTAGCAACTTTGGTGTTGCAAATGTGTATAGGCGATGGTAACCGCTTTCCATTAGGTGGGCCGTCTGCCTGTCTGTTGAACTCTTGCAATAAAAAAAACATCTCTCTCAATCGTATTAACCTCACAACAACTGCAATTAATTATATTGAGATTATAGCCAGAGTAATTTTTGGGAGTGAATAATGGGGTGTGATACGTTTTGCCATAAAGACTCGTACATGGCCATAACTTTTTACATTGGGTTATTCTGATAAATCTCGATTTATGACGTTTTAAAATACGTGTTAATATCCTCAAACGATTGTATTCGATAAATAGCCCGTATATATCTTACTATATATTCATTTGCATTAAAATTTGAAATAAACTACATACAAGTAATGCCAATTTTTACCAATGTTAAGGTAAGAATTCGACAGTAAGAAAGACGTTTGAGCGTAAGTCAAAAACGTGGCGTTAAAAGTCACAAATTGAACCCGTATATATTAACCGCACAACCTCTTATAAGATGTTCAATACTGTATTTTGTTTTGTAGACTCCAGCATTGGGTATGGGATTAACACCTTATTGGGTCAAGTTGACAGCTGCCGGCGCGTGTAGACTGTTATTTGTTCGTTTTATGGTCTTATGACGTAATAATAGTGACAGGTAAAAGTTCATTTATTACCTAGGTAACAATTGTGTTGACAATATTCATTACGTTATTATTGTTCATATTCTATTATTGTCCAATATTATTTTTTTGTTATTCTATGTATTAATAATAATTTATATTTTGTATCCCATAGCTGCCACTCGCGACTTCGTCCGCGTAGAATATTTTTTCTCGGAACCCTAATTTTAAAAGTAGTCTAAGATACTCCTTATAACAACAGCTATATGCCAGTGAAGGTTCCGTCAAAATCGGTCCAGCCGTTTCAGAGATTAGCCGCAACAAACAGACAACATTAAAAAAATATTTTTGATCTTAGTACCGTATTTAATTTCATATGGATTTCGCAAAAAGCTGTTAAATTGATATTATAAACAGACACTTCAATTGTATTTATTTGTATGTATGTATTGAGGTTTTGGAATTATTTTAGATTAAAATGAAAAACGGTTCTTATTCTATTCCTCGAAGAAGGACGACTCAAACATATGGATTATTAAGACTATCACCTGTATTATAGTCATACCAATTTAAAGATTTATAATAATATTCAGGGGCGTAGCAACCGCCGTATCAGCCGTATCAGTGATACGGGGCCCCGGGGCTACAGGGGCCCCGAAAGTGTGTAAGTAAAAAATCATAAAATGTTATCCACAATCTTTTATAGATTAATAACATATTAGAATCATGCTAACAATGCTGGGCCAACAGGAACGGCTATCAGACTTGTCTTTACTGTCTATAGAGGCAGAAAATCAAGAAAAACTATAATCGTCTTCAAACATAGATGATTTGATAAATAAGCTTGCCGAAAAAAGGCGAGAAACGTGTATCTTTGATTTGATTGTTTGTCTAACTTAGCTCCTAGGAGCATTAAGTATAAGTAATAACTTATAATCAATATATAATTATTTATTTCAATTCGAGAACTTTTTGTTTCTTTTATAAAAAAAACTTTACCCATCCTTTGGGCCCCCAACACGTTTGATACAAGACCTGTCTAAAGCAAGCTTCGCTACTGATAATATTGTATATACCGATTTTGGTTACAGCGACCGCTATTTATTGTGAACATTAAAGCTATTATACAAGCTAGTTGTGTGTATACCTACTTAGCAAGATGTGGGTAGATATACAAGTTGTGATGAAATTTTAATCACGCTAAAAAGAACAAAACATGACAATTTTAAATCCGGAACAAAATTTTAAAAAAGGAACGCAAAAAGCGCCGTTACATCCTCACGTGTATCACAATGGGAACCATCGAAGTATGAACGCGTCTCGGCTTTGTTTTACGTTGCCTTTGTGTTAAAAAAGAAATGCATACGCTTTGCAAGATGTCCTAATGAGAACTGAAATGACGGAGCTATGCTTCTTTGGGATCACACCCACGGTTTCTTGGTTTAAATATCGAACAAGAATACTAGTAAAATCCAGTAACTCGTAACATACTCGGACGTCACAGTAGGCGCCAGCAACACAAACCAACATAAACCGATTATGGTAATCGATAACTTATTTTGTTTGAAAGAAAGAAAGAAAGAAAATTTATTCGAAGAAATAGCGACGTAATTACATTCGTTATATATTTATTATACACAGAGCATATTTTGAGAAATTGTATGCCGCATTTTCAGCAAACAAGGTTTGTACTCAGCATATTGCTGTGCCGGAATTATATTCGTTTGGTTACATTATTTTTAAGATTTCTCGTGTTCCAGATAGAATTTAGAGCTGGTGTTTTCCGTTTCATAATATCATATTATAACATTCTAAACATGCCGTGTCTGTACATTCTGGAATGGAGTATATAAACGATGGAGAACACGATGCAATCTTTTTTGGATTTCTTGTCTGTTTGTTCAGGATTCACGTAAAAATTACTGGGCCGATTACGATGCACTTTTCGCTGATCGACAGCAAATTCGTAGAATTAAAATCTGCGCTACATTTCATCCTGGGAATATTGTGGGAATTTTTCTGGGCATTATTTAAATTAGCCAGATTGAAAAAAAAACGATTTTTCCCGAGAGCAGTTTGTAGTTGTTCGAGTGCATAAAAATTAGCTTATTCCAGCAGTTTTCACTAAAACGATAGCTGCGGTACTTTGTTCCCGGAAATTTCAAGTCAAGCGTGGACGAAGTTACGGGAATATCCTAGTTAGAATATATAACGCTTTTTTTAATCCTTATCTCATTTCTTTGGCCCAAAACCCTCCGTCTCCTTATCTTGATAAACCAGCGGGTACCTTAATTAAGCTTTATAACCTGCAAAATTTTAACTCGTATAATGCAGTGTGAACACGAAGTTAATCCCAATTCAAGTTGCATACAAAGGTGCCAACCTTTGAATTCGAAACTTCAAAGCAGCACTTCGAAGATCCGGCCTTTTATTAAGACCCTCATTAGTACCGCCAGAACAGAGTGTAGTTCTTTTGAGATGTCTACAAAGGTTGGAATGAGAAGATGAAAGAACGCGTTTGAGGTTAACTTGAATTTAGAATTAAAAATTAAACATAAGGGCAATGACATTGCCACAGACAATATTTTTTACTTTTATATCGGGCGTCGCATGGTTCTTGTATTTAGTCTGTTAATTCGTGGTATAGATAAATAAGTGAGCGATATTGTTTGCCTTTTTTACGGCTTTGAGAATAGACCGATGTAGTCGTTAAGTGCCAAGCAGGACCTGCAACATAAATTAATATTATTAAAATAAAATGTAATAGCATAAATATATATAAATAAATAACGAAACACCGCGGCTGGAGTATATAGCGTACTCCTCCTCCCTACTCCGACCAGCTGACGGGTAGCGACCGCTAGCGTTTGCCCACGATGCACTTTCGTTTTATGCGCAAACGCAATTTTTAAACGTTTATTTCTCAAAGAACAAAACAGTGCAGCTAAAGAAAAAGCTGTTGGTGTTTTATTACCCCTTTGAATTTGAGTGATATATTGTTCATGCTAATATCTTTGTTCATGCCGCCGTAAAACGTCATAAAACCTTCTTTCCTCTGTTGGTATTTCATGCGAATTCTTGGAATCCATTAGGCTGACCATTTAACGATTTCGAGAAACAGTGGACGGCTTGTTGCCAGAATGCTATGTCTAATTTACAAATGGTTGAGGGTCGGTCAGTTGGCAAATGCGCCAGTCGTGTTTTGACTGCAAACAAGGCGTTACCTAGTGCATTTTCGAAGCGAGTATCTTATAATTTTGCGCGATTTATGTGGTAACGAATTTCTGCCCTACTATATTTGTTTTATTCGGCTATACTTGTAAGAACTGTGAATTACATGTATGTAATTCTCATAAACTTTGTGATAATTCCAAAGGTATTTTTGAATTTACATCCTACAAGTCCCCTACAAATTCGTAACAATATATTATTATAAGTCTAGTAAAATGTATCGAGTATACGTAATACATGTAAGACAACATAATTAACAATTATAAATAACTATCCTTTTATTTCATGAACTTCTTAGTCACCACTCACGTAATCTATTATCTTCTACAGACCGATTACATAGCATTTGGTATAGAGGTAAATTAACTTGATCTAGCTAGGATAACTGATTTTTTTAAAATCTAATGATACCACTTTAATTGTCATTGAGGTCGTAATTAAGACTCTTTTGAGTGTTTTGCGTTATTCCGTATGTCTGATTTGGCCATAGATGCAAACTTCAAAATTCACGTGTATATGTATTTTCAATATTATACATACAATAATAAGTAAAATTCACGCATGCTTAAATTCAAATTCAAAAGTTTTATTCAAAATTAGCGGTACCCGGCAGACGTTGTACTGTCTTAAAAAATAAAAATCTAGTAACCGATTGCAGCGCCATTTACCGGGACCAAATTTTAATTTAAACTTTTCTCGAATCCAATTGAACAAAAAAAATTCATTAAAATCGGTCCCAACGTTTAGAAATTGTTTTTTTTTAATTCCGTGGGCCTTAATGGACATAGGAAATAAAAAGCCGAATTGGTCGAGCCGTTCTCGAGTTTTGCGCTTAGCAACATTCATTTTTAGTTATATAGATAATTTCCAATAGCGAACACTTTTTGAAGGTCATACATGTAAATGAAAATTTAATTCTACTTCCTATTCTATGTACACCGCTTCGCAATGGGCTATCGCTGTTCAAAGGAAGCTGCCTAAGTGATGCATGCGTTCCAGCCAGGCTCGAACCCGCGCCCTTTGAGTTTGGGACGCCTGCGCTAACCGTTACGCTACCACGACTTTGTATTATGCTATACATAATATATATTATGTATAGAAGACGTTGATTATACTAAAATTACGAGCTAAAGTAAAATCCTTTGAAAAATACATTGAATTTTAACTCGTTTGGGATAAAATGATTAATTATGACCCGCTATATTTGGTGGCAGTGAATTGAAGGAAAATTTATTTTACGTCATTTTTTATATACTAAAAGCAAGGTGGATATTCTTTATGTGTATGCTCGAAAATATACCTGCTGCGATCCGTCTAATACAGCGATACTCAACCTTTTTCTTATAACGGCCACATAGATGTATTAGATAAGGTGCTGCGTAAACATAAATTTATTTAGGTGTATTTTTATTCCTAGAGTATTTTTTTATTGCAGAGTTCAGCAGATAGGCAGGCGGCACACCTGATGAAAAGCGGTTACCATCGCCTATAGACATTTGTAACACCAAAGAGTTTACAAATGCGCTGCTGATCTCTTAAAGGGAGACTGGAACCTGGCCACTGATGCCAGAACACAACTCAGGGTTGTTATTAAACTGGCTTGCGATCCACCTAATAGAAAGTGGTTACCGTCATCTATGGAATATTGCAATACCATAGGTGTTACTAAAGTAATTGTATAACTATTAGTATGTCAGCCTGGCGGGCCACTTACAAAAGCTCGGCGGGCCGCGCGTTTAGTATAGCTGGTCTAATATCAGTATTACAGATTACTTTTGAAAGTCATAAATCAATCACCACTTCCAAAACAATCTAATTTACTATTATAGGAAAAAAGCAGCGTTAAGAACTCCCCAGCAACACATTTTTTTAATTTATCTTCTTTACCTAATACTAGCTAACCCGTGCCCACTTCGCTGGGCATCAGAAAATAAAATACAAAATACTTGTTATTAATCACAATCAAATACACCACATGTCACTATGTCACTCAGGAATAATGTAGCTTTCCACTGGTGAAAGAATTTTCAAAATCGGTTAAGTAGATCCAGAGATTACCCCCTAAAACGTCACAACTCACAAACTTTACCTCTTTATTTTTTGTTGAGTTTAATTACCTACTAAGCGAATTCAAAATATTTCCCCTCCCGTACTGCCCGTACTCCAGTGACGCATACACCGCATAAGCCTATCTAGCCGATTAGGGTGCACGGCGACCACGCAACTTTTTCTAATACTTACATTTTTAAACTCGTGATATTTTTCGAATGGAATGTCCGAATTGAATAATTCAAAAAGTTATCGAAGAAATGTGACATTGTGTGACAAGGGGTGGGAGGGGTTCTAAATTTCGTGACATCACGTTTCAAAATCTAATATATTTAAACTTTAAAACACGAATTTTGAACTTTAACAAAAAACTTCAAAATATTTCCAACTCTATCTGTATTAGCATAGTATTAAATAATAAATATTAAAAATTGCAAAATAAGTAATATCACAGGATGGGGGAGGAGTCTAACGAATGCGACCAGCTGTGACGAGGACGGTGGAAGGGTCAAAAAATCATGAATTTCGTGTGATATAATTTGTGGATGGTCCCATATTCGGTAACTCCTCCTAAACCACGCAACGGATTTTTAAGTGGTCTTAAACTAGCAGTTAGATAATTTTTCACTGAAGGTTTGAGTACGTATATAAAAAAATCTAATAAATTTTTATGTAAGTAGAAAAATAAACAATATTTTGCAAATGAGTCGCTGTAGCGCGCCTAGATAATAATTATGTAAGTAGGTATTATATTATGTACGGGAGTAGAATCATGGTCTTGTTAACCGACTTCCAAAAGGTTTTTAATTCGATTTTTTTTTGTATGTTGTGCCATTTCTACGTCAATTGTGAACTGAATTCTAACATTTTTTTACCCGAAAGAGAACAGCCCTGAGGTGGACTCATTGTCACCAAGGATCTGATGAGTAGATCGCATGGAATTCGAGAACAATACTCATTGAAAAGCAACGAGCTTCTACACTCTTCGAAAGGCAAACTCGTGTACGCGTGCCAGTAGTACAAATTCTACAGGCGCTTAATATATTGCTTTAAAAACTGTTCAAATATTTCTGCAAATAAAAAGTAGAAAATATTAAAGAAACAAAACCAAAACATTCTGAAGTTCGTTCTAAGTAAAACATAAAAGCAACAAAATACACGGACTTCAAGATGTTGTAGAAAATATTTATTATTGGCTTTTTTGTTTGAAGTCAGTTTTGTTTTTGTTAAAAAAATATATATTTTCAAACTACTGCAAGAGTTTACAAGGTATGATATAGGCCCCACAATGGGTCCTTAGGATCAACGTTACAAGGAATATTTAGACAGAACATCGTTATTAAAAGCGATTGAATTACGCGGGTTTTAATATACTAAGAAATATAGAATAGCGTCCCAAAATTTTTAATTAAAGAGGAAAGTTATCGTTACCAAGACAGACTTCCCCTGTTCGTGTAATTTAGGTGACACCGGTGTGATAAAACTCCACAGGCACTGTTTTATTACCATACTAACTTTATACTGCAGCTTTCTTTATTTTACAGGATTTTTCAAGATGCCATAAAAATTGGCATATACCTAGTGACCGGTGCAGCAATGGTAAGTTGCAATGCCAACGTCCTTGAAGATTTTCGGCCGAAAGCGACGATTCCATAGACGTGGTCATTTTTCAAGTGCATTATTATTTTAATGTGAATAAAATAAACTAGTATTTAAAAAATATTGTTACGAGTTACGGGACTCGAATTAAAATGCCGTTGGAATTACTATAGAATTTATTAGAACTGTACAAACCCGTATAAAACAGATACAAATATAACGATACAATAAGTCCAAATGTAATGCACAATTAAATAACACGCGCAAAGTCCGTCACTATATCGATTATCGAATGTACACGTCTTGCTTTGATCGTGGTTCTCGCTTGACTGCCGGTCTCTCCGTTCGGGCATTCCTTTTATTATATACAAATACAATATGCTACGAATGTGTAAACAATGGTTTCTAGAATCACACCTGGCCACTGTGGTGGCCATACCATAAAGGATTACAATACACAATAGGCGGTTTTTCTAATTACAAATATTAAACACCAAGTAAACAAAAGAAGTCCATCTGCGGGCAAGTCATAAATCGTGCTTTATGGCCAGCAGGTGTGCATTCACTTTTGCCGGCGTGCTTCGTGGAATTTTGGCTAAGTTGAAACAATATAATAAAACCATTTATCTCTCTCTTTTATAATGATGTAGATATTTTTGCAGTCTGTTTTGATACAACTTAAAGGGGTTATACAGTTTCATGTTAGTAAATTGCGGGTGATTTTGTGATTATTTTTCTTTACTTAAGATAAGTATAGGAAAAATACGAAAAAGCTACGTTACGATATCGTTAGGATTTATGATGTTTTTTTTAGTAAATTAATTCGTCAGTAATTATTAATCAGTAATAAGACGAAACAACCCACAGTCAGGTGGTAAGGTATTTGCGGGTCTGGATGGCTACCAACCCTGGTCTAGAATATGCCGCCATAACAATCTTGAGTTATGTTCCGGCATTAGTGGCCAGGTTCCAGTCTCCCTTTAGAGAGCAGCAGCGCATTTGTAGCACCTTTGGTGTTGCAAGTGTCCATAGGCGATGCTAACCGCTTTCCATCATGTGGGCCGTCTGCCTGTCTGCTGAACTCAAGCAATAAAAATTGTCTCCATAATACGATTGAATATGAAATGTAAGTTTTTGCTCTTTGAAGACTAAGGTCTTAATAATATATTAATGAACTAGCGATACCGGTAGACGTTGTCCTGCCTTGCAAAAAAATTTAGAACCCGATTATTTAAATTAAATATAGCCCCTGTTACTCAGAGATAATGTAACACGGGCAGATTTTTCATTACCACTCCGCTCCTATTGTTCCTAGCGTGATGTTATATAGGCTATAACATTTCTCAATGTGTGCGCTTTCCGACACAAAAATAATTTTCGAAATCAGTTCAGTAGATCCAGAGATCACCCCCTACAACGTTACAAACACAAAACTTTACCTCTTTATAACATTATGTATAGATATAGTATGCATTAAATTGAAATATCTAAATAAAAGGGCGGAAAAATTGTCTTCCGCCCCGGGCGGCCGTCACCCACACTACGACGCTGGGGTTGCCCTGGACTCGCTAAGAGCGTAGTGCGATCCACTCGCAGCATCTTACTAGAGCACTTACACATTTGACATTATGGATTTTGGTTACAGATCGCAGATGAGTACCCGGTTTAAGGCAGCATGACCTAAATTTTTATGTATGTTCAAATTATGTAGTTTAACAAACGTATCTATGTAGTATATTAAGTGCTTATAACGAATTATATTCAGTCTGTGGGTTCACCTAATCACAAAGCTCCCCAAATTCAGTTAATTATAGTTAATAACATAGTGACCAATTCCAATTATTCTGCGATGCTCAGCGAGTCGTTTTCAAAGTTAATTACGCCATGTCAATTGTCATGTGGCATTTCTGTTTTCTAATTCAGTGACCAAATAATTAGGTAATTATTATCAAATTACAACGTTATTAAGCCAACATTTAATTTTAACAAATGTACGTAGATGTTAGCTACCGTAGTTGAGATAAATGAATGAATTTCAAAAACGAAAGTTACGATCATTATCTGACAGAGGGAGATAAAAAAATAAATAAAAGAAAAACCAAAACACTCCTCCAGAGGAGAGAGAGTAATTATGTAAATTAAATAATAATTTAGTGAAAAGTAACTTATAAGTATAAAATGATATTACAAAATTGTTGATATTTTTTATTACAATTTGTGCCGCGATTTAACTGTGGCTATAAAAAAATTTGGGACATAAGTCGCATGTATTATCTATGGTTCGCGTAGTTTTCTAAATTTTTTGACAGCAGGGAGAATCGTTTCGCAGGGACGAAAAGTGCTGTTTTCATTCCTGTGATAGGCAACTCCAGGCCTAATTTCAAAACATGACAAACGAAAAAAATAATATTACATGTTGCCTATGGGCGAATGTTATCGTTTTCCAACGAGTGCGGGGCGTCAGCCCACTGCGTCAATAAAAATGTAGTTTTCAAAAAAAAAACACTGACATACAAAAATAGACTGGACGACGGACCTGACGAAAACAAGCGATTCATTTTTCACAAAATAACCAAGTACCGGTGGCGCAGGGTGGAAATTCAACTAAGTAAGTAAACCGATTGAAAAAATATACCGTATGATGCAAGTGCTGACTGCATTGTTGTTGTAGAAATTAAGGTCCCGCTATCAACATACAAAAAAGCGCAGGATTTGATGGTAGTAACTTTGATGTATAATAAAAATGCTTTTCAAAAAAACATTTTTAGACATGCACAAAATCCACAGCAGATAAACTGACCACACAACTGTATTGGAATCCGAGAACAACAAGCGTGGAAAACAAACACAGCATACTGAATTATTTTGAAATAAAACTTGCACGTCTAAATAAAAACGTCTAACTCGCGATGTAATTTCTTATTAGAATTTATATTTTTTATTTTGCAATCTTACCATATATTTTGACACAAAAGCCGGTGCCCGATCGGGTCATGGGTTGTTGTTTCAACCAATACGTGTGGAAAGCCGCCGAGCATTAGAGATATTAACAGTAATGAAAACGTAAGCGCCAGTGAACTGTTGGCGCTCTAGTTCTTTTGTTCGCTAATTAATTTATAGAAACAAGTAATAATATATTTGAACAGAACGCGTAAACGCCAATGAATGCAAAGCACTTTCGAACTTTTGGTCGCTAGTTTCTTAAAGATAGGCTGTAGGGAATTGAGTTGTATGAAGTCCACGCCACTGCTAAGTACAGTACCCTAAAAAACGACGTGGCACTACATCCTTATATTTACGAAAGCCTGCTAAAAGCTTTCGTATATAAACAATACGCCAGTTAATAGGCAACGACAATGAAGTTTCGTTGTTGAAATATTCAATCGGATTTTCAGACAGTCTACCGTGCGGGTGGGTGGACCGCGAGTTTGCAAATAAAACATAATAATTCTGCCAGTTCATCCTGTTCAAAGCTGAGGGCTGGAGCAACGAAGCTATTGTTTTTAAATAAATTTGGCAAGTGCTTGGCAATCATTTGTCATTGTTTAAAACTAATTTTGCTTGCAAATATTTTACAATCACCAGTACGTTTTTGTCCGAATTTCCCACCTCATAGTATAAAAAATTCTTTTTCATTTCTCATATTCTGAAAGTACGCTTGGAGTTGCCTGATCACAGGGAGGATCAAAACAGTACTTTCCGTCTTGGGAAATGATTTTCCTTACTGTCAAAAATTAACTTTTTTACAGCCACTGTTAAATCGCGTCATAAATTGTAATTTAAAAAAATTACAGCAATTTTGTAACATCATTTTATACTTATAAATTACTTTTCACTAAATTTTTATATCTATTTACTATCATCGGTGACAAAAAATACTAGCTGGCTGCTACAGAAATGAAATTTACTTGACATTTCATATGTATTAAATGAGTTCATCAGATTTAGATATCTACGGACTTAACGCCTGATTCATTTGAGAAGTAGTTGTTTGTTTAACTAATCAATTTTTATTTCCTCTTCTCATATTTGAAATGACAATTAGAGTGTTAACCTCAGGTGAAAGGCTAAGTCACTCGAACTATTAGTGCACTCACTACGCTCATGCACCAAACTGTCTCATGCAACTAAATAGCACTCTTTCATCTTTAGTGTAACAATCTACCATTATCACATGATAGTTTTCTAATTTTGTGAAGATAAATTTTATATATAAAATTCTTCAATATTTGTAGTAATAATAAATCGGCAAACAGCATTATTAGTACTTTTAACAATAAACAAATAATATCAGACGAATTGCCTAAGTGGTGCATGTTACCCGGCTAGACCTCGAACCCAAATCATTCAAACAAAGTGCGGGTCTATTAGCTACTTATCTACCACTACTTAAAAAATAAAAGCAATTATATTCTAAGTAGCCCATTAGCTTGCTTTTACACTGCCTTATAATTTCCACTAATTAATTATTAATTTTAGCCCATCACTGAGTGGACAACCCTATTTGGGTATCAAACAGATGCCTCACGGGACGCAAAGCCATGCTATTCAGTGGATGCACAGGGACAATAGACCGACGGTAACGGCAGATAATGTTTTTCATAACGTATCCAAGCTTAATGTAGGATCTATTTTAGGCCTGCATTCCTGTTCTAGATGCGCTACTGATGTCGGCTTTATACACGTCGAGAGTTCTCTTTGCACACCACAGAGAAAATAAGTACCCCGTTCCTCGCGCGCTCTGGTCCCTACGACAGACACGCAAGGATTATCTTAAGCTCTGTGTTGTAAATACTCGACGTTTCAGTAGAACTATGGGCACCTTAATCCGTGCAAGAATGGAGAAAGAATACTAATTCCTGCGGTCGAGCGGCCTGTTGTAAGAGGCGACAAAACAACCTACAGTCAGGTGGTAGTGTATTTGCTCGTCTGGATGGCTACCACCCCTGGTCTAGAGTATGCCGCCATAACAACCTTGAGTTGTGTTCCGGCATCAGTGGCCAAGTTTCAAACTCCCTTATGAGTGCAGCAGTGCATTTGTATCACCTTACAAATATAGGCGATGGTAACCGCTTTCCATCAGGTGGGCCGTCTACCTGTCTGCTGAATTCATGAAATAAAATAAAACCCTTCACTGTTCCCGCCATGATGGACGTAGAAATTAGTACTGCTTTCTTTCTAAACACAGTTAGTAGGTAACTAGAAGAACGAGTATGTATACACTCAGCCTCGTTTTTCTCGCGAGAGCTAAAACTCGAGAACACAAGTCGACACGCAACTGGGAGGTGATAAGGCGAACAAAATATTCGATATTCGTTGAACACCTGAAGAATGAAACGAGTACCATGACATTTGGTACATGTACTTTTAATATTGGTGTTGAATATAGGATACTTTAGGATTTGCCCGCGACTTTTTCCACGCTTGACGTCAAATTCCCGCGGGATTTCTGGGACACAAAGTATCGCAGCATTTAAAAAAAAAACCATCGTTTTAGTGGAAAATGTGTCGGAATAAGCTAATTTTTATGCATTGGAACAATTTCAAATCGCTCCCGGGAAAATTCCAACAGGATTCGTGGGATAAAAATATTAGCTAAAACCGCATCGAAATCGGCCCAGTGGTTTTTAAGTGAATCCCGAACAAAATATAAAACGATAAACAAACAAGAAATTAAAAAAAAATTGCATCGTGTTCATCATTTATATAGTCTATTCCAGTTTTTTTTTTATTAGCTTTAATGTACGGAAACAATATGTTTCGAATTTTATAATATTATAGATAGAAGACAGTCTCCACGGGACATAGATACGAAGATTACCTAAACAATGCCGTGTATAAATTCTTAACTTTCTTTCATTCTTATGCGTTGAACTTACTATAACGCATTATTTGAAAGAATGAAAGAGATTTTATTTCAAACTACAGTGTGCTAAATTCAAATAAGCACTAACACATTAAAGGATTTCCCAAGTTCAGTGGATGGCTTATTAAATCAACTAGCGCTGTTCTCTCGGTAGAACAGTAAAAAGTTAAAAGGAAAAATGATGACAGAAAACTTACTAATTACTATTTATCCATATACGTGGATATATTTAAATTTGACCTTTAAAAAAGAACAGACTGCGGGAATAATACAATATAAATATTATATATTTTTGTAGCTAAAGTATAGCTTACACTACGCATGAACCCTTAAAGACTTTCAGTGAATCACCGTAATGCAATGAGTCGACACTTACTCGTTTTCACCAACAATAGATACTTTTGGCCATATAATGGTTTTTAATGTAAGTTTTGATTACATATAAAGCTTTCTTTGTTATCGTTCTAGCAACACAATAGAGTTCTATTAAAGGCACTTTGAACTACAAAGTTAATAGAAAATAGTAATAGTAATATTTTGATTTATTTATTTCTTAGTGTTTTAGGATTTTGTAGCCAAATAGCCATTCAGAAATGCAGAAAGAATTTAATTCATGCGGTCTGATAGCCTGTCGTAAGAAGCGACAAAGCAACCCACGGTATGGTCATAAGGTATTTGCCCGTCTGGATATGTTTAATGCCAGATCTAGAGCATTCCGTTATAACAAACTTTTCTTATTGCATGAGTACGCAGACGGCCCAACTGATGGAAAGCGGCTACCATCGTCTATGGATATTTTTAATACCAATTTGCCGCCGCTCTCTAAAGGGACACTGGAACCTGGTCATTAATGCCGGAACACAAGTCGAGGTTGTTATGGCGGCATACTCTAGACCAGGGCTGGTTGCCATCCAGGCGGGCAAATACCCTACCATCGTGCTGTAGGTTGTTTTGGCACCTCTTTCGACAGGCCGTCCGGCCGCAGGAAACTGTATTCTTTCTCCGTTCCTGCACGTATTAAGGACATTAGTGGCCAGGTTTCAGTCCTCCTTTCGAGGCTGGAGCACATTGATAGCACGTTAGGTGTTACAAGTCTTCATAGATGACGGTAAACACATTCCATCAGGTGGGCCGTCGGCCTATGTGTTGTACTCCAGTAATATAAATGATAAAAAAATATTGAGTTTTTAAAATTTCGTAATATGATTTTTCTGATTATAATAAAAAAGAGAATATCATAAATAATAAATTATATGTACACATTAAAATAAAAAAATCTAACAAATATATAGACTATTAGTTGGGTTACTATAAACAGTTATTGAGTTTGTTTTAGGACCGATTTTTCAATCATCAGATAAAAGTTAACAGTGGATTAAATTATAACCTGTCTGAATTCAAAAGTGAAACAATTTAACTGTTTTATTCATGCAACTGCCATTTTTAATTTTCCCGTCTAGTATTTTATTCTATAATTAACTTTTATCTGATAATTGAAACATTGGCACTAAATAATATATTTAGCTTTACGAAAAAGCAATAAAGTGGAATTCGCAAAAGTGTCAGTTATTTAATTTTGCTATGACGGGACGATATATACAAGCATAAATACTGTTACGGATTTGTACAATGTGGATTCAAATGCCGTTGGAATTATCACAACGTTTATTAGAAGTACACACACGTAATTCTCATTTCTTACAAGTACACTCAAATACAACAAATCCAAATCGTAGAGCAGAAAATCGTAATCACATAAATCGCGCAAAGTCCGTCGTTAAAAGATACTCGCTCCGAAAGTGCATGTAGCTTCGATCGCAGTTGAAACACAACTAACTCAGTCCCCGACTGACCGACCTTATATATTTGTAAAATAGCCTAGCAATGTGCCCATTGGTCCTTGGAATTCTTAACTTGTCAGCTTAATGGCTTTGAAGAATTTGCATGAAATACAAATTAATAATAGAACGAAGGATTTATGACCTCTTATTGTGGCAAATATAAAGGGATTACAGCGGACAATAGATTACTTAAAATCGAAGAGGTAATAAAACACCTGCAAAGGACCGGTTCGCAACAATACGCATAAATCCTAAAAACATATAGAAGCTGAATAATCCTGACTTAATCCCACCAATCGACCAATCCAATTTAACCCCCCACTGCATTGCGCCGCAGTTTTTAATTACTCCCCCAAAACAATTCGTGTGAAAAGCAAATAAACAATTTTCTTATACATTTATGCATGAGCGAGCTCGGTTAGTTGATTCTATTTATATTTTTTCATGTTTTTTTGACGATATTAAAATGTATTCGACTGGGACTGAGGTCTTCAATTAATATACAAAACAATTCTCATTTCAGCAGTTTTAAATGTCCTTTTTTAACGAGTATATTTTGATTCTATATTTTAATGTCGTTTACAGATCTTCGGTGTCATTGCTTAATTAGCAGTATTGCATGCTGTATGGATTTAATTTTTTTAGCAAAATGAAGTATAACATTGTCTCTTAACAAAATATAATTAATTTAATAGTGTGTTTTCGTCTGCGATAGTGTTACAGATATTTGAGATGCAACATTGTTAATGACGTTAAATATTGATATATAACGTATATACACTAAGAAGCGTTCAAACTTACTCTAAAGAAGCCATTTACATGGAAAAAGTCTATCACACGTTTTGGGGCGAGAAATCGTATACTATTTTCATAGGAGATACTCTTTAGACAATAATCGCATTGACATGTTTACATTCAACCAAAAAACAAAAACTCATATTTGCCTACGATTTCTCGACTTGTCTAAACTAGAACTCGTGTGACATTTTTTCTAGTTCATGCGAGTATCGTACGAATCATTTTGAACCGATTTGAATGCTAGACTTGCCTTTCGAGTTCGGTGATTAGCACGGTATTTTGTTTACAAAGAGACGTCAATATTAAATTACCAGACGATTATCGCCCATCCACATACTATAATACCGTATGTTTAGTTTACATATCTTTGAGGCCAGAAACTCTCGCCTTGTAAATGGCCCTTTACTCTCTATGAATGATCGCGACGGCTTTTTATATTCCATCTCAATCTTAAACTCTTATCTAAAATCGATATTTTTAATCTATTTCCTACTTTTATGATTTCAATATTCGATACGTTGACCTCTTTTACGAATCCATCGTTGGGAGGGCTATCCCCCTACCCGAGGAGACTGCCTGATTGCGTCTCGAGTAGGTTTGACTGATTTAGATATTCTGCTAATTCCAATGGCGTGCCTGTGGCACACCACTCGTGCTTTATAAATTTATAAGCGTAAACTCTCGAAATAGAAAGGTTTAAAATTTTGTTAGTTTTCCAATTTTTTCTACTATTATTCCGCCGCAACGATATCGAGACGATTTTCTGGGTCTAGTAGAATTTTAATTTTTGACACAATCGCAATGGAATAGTACTTTAAATATCTTCGCAACGCTAAGATATTGAAGTAGCTAAATAAAGCCCGGTTTCTTAGTTACTTTTAACTGTAGTTTATCTGTTCGTTAGCGCTATTGGTTCAATAACTTATAAAATTGCGTTTCTGAACACACCATCGTACGATAATTAAACTAGGTTCAATTTAGCTGACCAATATTAGGCGTTTATCTATTCGATATCTTTTGTTTGACGTTTTGTTGTTAACCTTTTTATTTGATGGAAATAAATATTAGATATTCCTTCTTAAATAGATCCATCTAGTGGCGAGTTTTGGTACTAGTTGTAAGTTAAAATTTAACTTAAGTTTGTCTAGGTAGCTCTATTATTTTATATGGAACTCATTGTTATCATGAACTCATTAACTTTAACCTTATTGAAACGATACATAAGTCAACCGGAGAGTTGTATTATTTTTGTCATTTCATCTGAATTACAATCCGAATAGCCATGGGCTATATTAATGTTGATATCACCTATAACTATATATGTTGAGTTATTAAATAAATTCATCAAATTCGTTAGATTCCCAAATTCCATTTGGAGACCCGAGTCTGGATGGCTGAGGAATGGAATACAAGATATGATCGATGGAGAACACGATGGGGTTTTTTTAGATTTCTAGTCTCTGTCAATTTTTTCAGGAATCACAAAAAATGACTGGGTCGATTTTGATGCGGTTTTCGATTAAGTTATGTTACATATATACTATATATACATAACTACATCTTTTCTACTAAAGATGAGCAATAAATATAGAAACTGTTATATTAAGCAAGTTCTAATATCACGTGTTTTCGAAGTTAAGAAATCGCGGGAAATATAAAAATTCCGAGATTATATTGCTTTTGTATCAATCAGATCTAAATTAGCTAATTTTTATGTATACTACCTACTTTAAAACTCTCCTGGGAAAACTTCCGTGGAATTCCCGGAATGTAAACTGTCGAATCACTTGAAAAAGGACTTAAGTTACCATTCTAGTGAAATGGTATCGAAATTAGCTAATATTTATGCAATCTGACTATTTTATAATTTCCGAGGGGTTCCCGGAATATAAAGTATCGCGTCACTTGAAAAAGGACTTAAGCTTTTATTCTAGTGAAATCGTATCGAAATCAGCTAACATTTATGCAATCTAACTAATTTATAATTTCCGCGGGATTCCCGGAATATAAACTATCCAATCACTTGAAAAAGGACTTAAGCTATCATTCTAGTGAAATTGTATCGAAATCAGCTAATATTTATACAATTTAACTAACTTATACCATTCCCGGGAAAATTCTCGGGAGATTCCCGGGACACAAAGTACCGCAGCATTTATAAAATGATGTAAGGTATCGTTTTAGTGAAAACGGTGGAATAACTTCAAACCACTCCCGGAAAAGTTCCCGAGGGATTCTCGGAATAAAAAATATCACACATTACATAAAATTTTCTATCGATCAGGGAAAAAATCAAATTTGAATTCGTTTTTTTTAATTTGGCCTTTTCAAATCATTCCCAGAAAAATTTCCGCGCAATTCTCAGGATAAAAAGTAGCGCAGATTTTAACTCTAAGAATTTGCGGTCGATCAGCGAAAACCACATCGAAATAAGCCCAGTAGTCTTTACGTGAATCACAGACAAACAGACAAGAAATCTAAAAAAAAAATGCGTCGCGTTCTACATACTTTATACAGGATATTCCAGTTCCTTTTTTTAAATAGCTTCAATGGACAAACGCGGTATTTTTAGAATTTTATAATGTTATAGATTATTTTATTCTGCAGATCGCGTATCATTTGTTATTACATCTAAAAGGGCTTAGATTGACAAAACTTTTAATAACGTTTAGTAGTCGCAAAAAGTTATAAAAGGACAGGATACGCTTTCATTATTGTGTCCAGATTGTAAAAAGATGACAGTAATTTTAATATTTTTATTTTTTTAGTGCGGGGGCGATGCGATGGCCGGGAGAAGGCAAAGGGACGTGGAAGAAGAATGAAGGAAGCACTTACCTCGCCACCATCAGTCCGCCGCCACACTGCACTCGGCCCCCGGGGGTTCACACACTCACTAGGATTATGGTGGTTTAATGTGCATTAAATTCAGTTCCAACAGTTTATTTTCTATTTAATGTGTTCCAACAATTTATATGTATTTTTTATATATTGCGGTAACAGCAGTGACACTAGCTGCATGTGTCTTGTTTTGCGCATTCTTCATTTAAAAGTTTCTTCTATTCTTGATGGCGAGGATGGGGAGGAAGAATTTACAAGGAGGTGTTCCCCGGCGCAACCATTTACGATTGTTGTGGGTTTAATTATTTTTAATGAATTAATAGTGTGGTGTAAGTGTTGTTATATTATTAATTGGTATTTTTTTCTTTATTTATTTGGAACTATTACTACAAAGGCTTGTCTGTTCCACCATCTCTTGAAATTCATTCCCATAAATCGATTACGGTAATCTGTAAAACACTTCTTTAAGTATTAATTTCCTGTGGACTGTAATTATTTTATTTATAAAAGGAAACTGCACGTGTGTAATATAATGACGATTTATAATAATAATAGGGGAAAACAAATAAAAAATAAGAGAACACATATGTTCTAAATTAAAAAAAATTGTGTATTTGGTGGCCAGTACTATGTCGCACCAAATTAATAAAAACTGTTTGTTGGAGATTCCAACACGCTCTTTTAAGCCATATCTGAACTCATTACATTTCTATGGCCCAAAAGACCCCGCCTTATTCATGTTCCTAATTTTTTTTGTAACAATCTCCAAAACTTGTATGATAATATGTGGTTAGGCATAGACGCCAAAATTGCAATTTCATTGAAATATTTCGTTTCGAAGCGACACATTTCTGGCCAACAAATTATTATAATTGGAGAGCGTCTGAGCACGGTGCAGCGGTCAAAAGGGTAAAGAGCCAACGTAAACGGTGGCAGACCAATTAGAATTTTAATAATTAATAATAATTTGCATTTAACTCGAGCATGGGAACTGGTTTCAATTGAGACTTAAACCAGTTTGACGAAAACCAAGTGAGACGAATATTTCATTTAAAGAGAGTATTAGAGCGTAAACGTATATAATATAAACCGCGCGCAGAAGCTTTGCCGATGACTACTTTCTATTATTGTATTGTATTACTTTCTATTGTTACGTGCGAACGGGGGTACGCACTTAGGATTGGAAGTGAACACCAGTTTTTGAACTAAACGCTTTTATTAACTTACACAGCCGTACGTGAATCTTCTCCGCAGGGTTACCCCTACCCGCACAACTAACGACGCACTGTCTCGACGATAAGATGTCTCACTCACAATACCGTCGCTGATATTGCGTAGACAACCTCCTGCAGTGTTCCCCTTCGAATTTAGCGCGTGTAGCTCGCTTCTGGATCTACTCTCAAACCACGCTACACTCCTCCTTTACGGAAATGAACTGCCCACTAAACTTTTCACTAAACTCGTCACTATCTTCTATTAAACTTCTCTTGCAACTCTTTTGTATCGCACTTGTCGCTTCGCTGTCTTGAACTGAACTCTCGGTAGGCGCGTCTTACGCTGCTTATATAACTGGAAGAATCTCCTGGAACTCATAATTTCGATCTTTTCGTTATTCTTTTATTTACTATCTATCCCTTTCTAACATATATCTATCTCTGTCTTTTCCTTCCCGAACCTCCTATTCTAGAAATTTCGTTCATCATCTACCCCTTTCTAACATCTATCTATCTCTGTATTTTCCTTCCCGAACCTCCTATTCTAGAACTTTCGTTCATCATCTACCCCTTTCTAACATCTATCTATCTCTGTCTTTTCCTTCCCGAACCTCCCATTCTAGAACTTTCGTTCATCATCTATCCCTTTCTAACATCTATCTGTCCTTGTCTTTCCTTTCATAATCTTCTACCTTTTTCTAAAACTTCTTAAACTAAATTGTCCCACCATCACTCGCCACACTGTTATTGTATATACTTTACATAAGTATAATAATAAATTTATTGCAACAAATATTTATGTAACTTTTTTGTCAAATCTACTGACCATCGACGCGTGACATCATGAGGCTATCGGCAAACCTTCTGCGCACGGGTTATTTAATAAACGTCCCACTGCTGGACATGTGCCTTTCCACTTTTTATGTTGGTAACGGACAGTATACGCGCCACGCATGTTTAAGGCGGTTTGGAAGGTTTCATCACGACTTTTTCTATACCCTTAGGGCCGATATTTTATTCACCAGATAAAAGTTATTCATAGAATAAAGTATATAACATGGAAGAATTTAAAAGTCTGTTCCACAAATAAAACAGTTGAACGCTTTTACTTTTGTATTAATTCATCATTTACCTGATAATTCAAAGAAAGAAAGAAAAAAACATTTATTTAGAACTATATACAAACCAAAACATACTCATAAATAAGAAAATACAACTAAGAATTGAAGTTCATAAAACTTACTAAATCGATCCTAGCTCAACATGATGCTGGTTGACTCAACCAGCGCTGGTCTTCCGCTAGGGCCGTTACAGTGACTCGCGGATAGACAAAACAAGAAAAAATATGACGAGTACTATTGGAAAACAAATACTAATGTAAAATTTAATGTAGCTGTTGCGGCGGCGCTAGGTTTAGAGATAAGCAAACTGTTTCAAAGTAAGTTAAAAGAAGATTGGGACAGTTTTGAAGGGTAGTGGAAAGAAGCGCACGCACGTACCTGATTAATGGGCATGAAATGCAGCTGCTCCTCTTCTCCACAGTGCACTTCACTGGTCACTATTGTACTTGATATATCGTTTATTAATATAATGTATTTGATTATCAATTGATACAGCGAAGCGATGAGGTCTAAATTATTATTATTTATTAGTTTTATTTTATAACGTACATTGTTTATATTAATGTATTTACGTGAGGTGCGGGTTACAGCATTGTTACGAGTCGCGAGACTCGAATTAAAATGCCGTTAAAATTACTATAGAGTTTATTAGAACTATACAAACATATATAATACAGGTACAAATATAACCGAACATAATAAGTCTAAACGTAATACAGAAGATCGTAATTCAAATACACGCGCAAAATCAGTCACTAAATTGATTACCGAATGTACACAAGTCTTGCTTCGCTCGTGGTTATCGCTCAACTGCCTCTTTCTCAATCGGGCCATTGCTTTATACTGCACAAATGCAAATATTTCTGCCGGGCAAGCGTCGACGCAATTCCCTAGAAATCGTAATCCGCACACCTGGCTAATGATTGCCATAAAAGATTACAATGCACAATGGGCTGTTTTCTAATCACAAATTTTAAACACAAAGTAAACAAAAGAAGTCCAAATGCCGAAAGGTAATAAAATGTGTTTCTACAGGTATGCAGGTGTGAATTTGTCTTTGTCGGCGACTAAGACGTAACAGTATATTTTATATTTATTTATTTTGTTATATATTAACATTTGTGGCGCGTATCATATTACTAAGTTATATTAATTTATTAATTTTATAATATATTTTCCATGTGCGGGGGGGGCGATTAAATTTAATTTATTTGATGACATGAGAATGAAACGATTGACGTGCGTGCGAAAAAGGAACACGCCGTCAAATTTAATCGAAGAATTTAAATGAATAAAAGAAAAGTTTGTATATGCCGAAAGAAGGTTACTTGGCGTAACCAGTTACGAAGCGAATATGTAAATAAGAACACAATAGAATAAAATACGTAAAGCTTAAAAACTATAACAATATCATTTTTTAAATATTTTGTCTGTCAGTCTGTTGGTTTGTGTTTGTGTGCTCCATTGAAAAATCGGCCCTTAGTAAGTAAGTCATAATTGAGTACATGAATGTTACATTAAATTCTTAAATATAATTTATTATAAATATATTTTCATGATAATTGAAAGCTAAAATATCAAACTACAATTTTACTTTTAAAATATCAGAATGGAAACAAAATAATACCTGTTTAAGCAATAATGAATAATCTATATGACTCATTTAAGTTATGACGTCAGAAATTGCTGTTCTAGTACAAAATCGAAGAAGCTTCGAAATTTTGCAAGATGGTAAATATGTCTCAACGTAGCTTGAATATATATATATATAAATATATGGACCGATTTTGATGATATTTGTTTTGTGTGTTTGAATGAGTTCCCGGGTGGTTTAAATTTACAATTGGAACCGATAGGTGGCGCTGAGATCGGGTTCTAGAATTCTCCTAATCACCTGGAGCGATTTTGTTTTTGTGTGTTTGAGTGGGTTCCCGGATGGTTTAGATTTACAATTAAAACCGGTAGGTGGCGCTGAGATCGGGTTCTAGAATTCTAATCACCTAGACCTATTTTGGTAATTTTGTTTTTATGTCATGAAACAAAGTCTTTTAGGAATTCAGAAAATATGGTGGTACGAAGTTGGCCGGGTCAGCTAGTAATATTATAAAATTCTAATCATGCCGTGTCTGTACATTGAAGCTAGTTAAAAAAAAACAACTGGAATCGACTATATAAACGACGGAGAACACGATGCATTTTTTTTTTAGATTTCTTAACTGTTTGTTCGGGATGCATGTAAAAACTGCTGGGCCGATTTCGGTGCGGTTTTTGCTGATCGACAGCAAATTCTGACTTAAAATCTGCGCTACTTTTTATCCCAGGAATCCGGGGGTAATTTTTATGGGAATGATTTAAAATGGCCAGATTAAAAAAACGAAATCCAATGTATTTTTTTTATGATCGATAGAAATTTTTATGTAATTAATAAAATTTGAGATATTTTTTATCTCGGGAATCCCGCGGGAATTATCCGGGGAGCGGTTTGTAATTGTTCGGGTGCATACAAATTGGCGTATTCGGGTACAGTTTTCACAAAAAAGATGGCTAATTTTCTTTTTTAAATGCCGTGGTATTTTGTGTCCCGGGAATCCAGCGGGAATTTCAAGTCACACTTGGACGAAGTCGCGGGCATATCCTAGTAAACTAATATAATAAAGAAAACTTAACTTAGTTATATTGTATTCTACCTATAATCCCTCAAGACTACACGTAGAATATTAATCCTAGGTCACCGTCTTCTATGAGTAAGGTGTGCAGAAGACTGATTCCGTTTCCTTGCTGGATTGCCATACTGATCCATTGTGTGATATACGTGTAGGCACCAGCCCTCTGATCACCCGTAGAGTTGATGAGTCGTAGAAGCCCATGAATTCAGGACCCCACGGTCCAAGCATCTCAAACAGTAAAATTAATACATTAAGTTAGTGGTAACGTCATCTGGCGGCAAGCGTTATCCTCCCCCAATCCTTCCTCACCCCCGCGCGCATACGCCGCTCACTGGTACCTACTGCCAAGTGTATGAATCGATTCGGCTCTGAACGCACGCGAGTGACATTAGTGCTGCTATTTTAACTTATATGTATGTTAAAATAGCAGCACAGCATGTATGTGGAACTTACCAAAATAAGTTCCACTAAAGACCACATTTTGAAGGTCAATACAAAATAATTTTTATTTTTAAAAATAATTTTCTTTTTTTTTAATTTGAAATTTTTATTTTTATCGATTTAAACCTTTTGAATTGTGAAGCTAAGGAGATCGGACCACAGCCGGCCGTCTAGGAAACCCTCAGCACTGTCCAGGCAACCTAGGTCCCATTTCCTAAAGATGTTTGCCACCTGTTACAGTCCATTAGCCGCCGCACTCGAAATGCGTTTTTTTTGATTTTTCAGGATTGCTTAGCCCAATTACAAAAACACTGGAGATTACTGGTCTCTAAGGAACCCTTCAATATGCGCGTTCTGATACGCACTTGGATAATAAAAAAAAACTGTATACCAAAATATCCTCCAAAACACTTACCAAAAACTTCAAAATGCCTTTGTCATGGAGATTGTTACAATATCGGTTTCCATCCTTTTAACTTCCCCTGTAATTTTGCTTTTAATCTGTGCACCGTAATCAAGATGGCGGTCGTCCGTGAGCGATGCCTCAATCTGCGCTACAATATAACGTCGATAAAGGTGGAAATTAAAACTCGGCACATCGTTACTGGTGTGTGTTATTATTGTGAAAATAATTTCAACTTTGCTTTAAGAAATAAAAGCGATAGATGCCGATCGTCTACTTGCATTTACAATAACGGTCTTCGTATTATTGTGTACTAACATAAATCTCTCAATATTGGGTATCGTAAATAAAGACCGATTGCGGTCAAAAACAGATCTGTCAAAATTAGAGATCGTATAATGAAAACGTGTAGCTGTCACTTTCATACATGTGACAATCCAAAAATGCCGGTTATGTGTTCAATAAATGGCATCGCTTATTCCCCAATTAAAAACTGGTGCCCCGGAGGATATTGAATCTTGCACTTACCTCGCAGTCAGCCACCAGCCCACGACAACGCTGGTTCAGAGGGTCTGCCGCTGTTTATCAGGTGGCGATACACAAAGGTGGCAAGGTCCTTCTACACGAGCCCCGGGCGCAAGGGACGCAGATACACTGACCACTAAGTTAATATATTGGTTAAGGCGTATGTCCTAGTAACTAACTGGACGCGGAAATTTTCGATAGCTAAACTATTTTGTAGTTATAAAGGTGGGTGCGATACTACTCTGTGTGCGTCGCAGTAGCGTAGCGTTTGGCAATGTGCTGAACTCACGCGCAGAGCGAGCGGCGACAACATGCGGGGTTTAAAGACGCTATAAACCCAAAGCAATTGCTAACTGGGAAATGGCGCCAACACCTACCATTGAGACGATAGTGTCCGGCAATTTTGACGAGATAGTAATAGCAGAATAGAGTTCTGTGGGTCATGTAACGAACAGACTAGTAAACCATCGACACTATACGTAATTAAATCAAATATAATCACTTTGAAAATAAAAAATGTTCTACATTATCACATTTTTTTACTTTTTACAAAAGTGGCTTGTTTAATATATGATGCGGGAGAGACCTCCGTGGTGTTACTAGAGAGTGTGACGTCAGTAATGCCGACGTCATGATTGTTAGCTTCTTGGTGACGACCATATTTAAGTCCTTGAAATAAAATTTCAATCGGTATTGTTTATTCCAAGAGCTTTACGACGTCCCAGAGAGGTTCGTCCCGTTCGGCGGCTCGAGCAATAATGACCGATTTTTTTTTATTGGACTTGACTTTATGTTGTTGGTCCGAAGACCTCACAACTTTACCGGGGTTTTCGGGGCGAGTGCCTTTGCGAAGCGAAGGCCCTCGAGCCCGGGAGGCAACTTGCTCGAGGGGCTCCTAGGAGTTTGACCTCGGCTGGACTGTTGCCATGAGAGGGGGATGAATCTAATGATGCCCACCATAGGGCGACACAATGCACTAATTGAGAGCGGGCGACGGGTAATATAAAGCCCGAGAGGAAGGATCCCGGCGGACCGGGATCGGCGGTTCGCGGTGGCCTATACTATCTTACTGCCGTTTCGCAACGTGTTATGGTTGGGAGAGAAGAAACGGCGAAAGAAACTTCCCAGCAACACGCCTAGTCTATCCTATGGGGGGCTGTGTCTCCTGGCGTCCCTCGCGGGGACGTGGAGAGATCGCGATTGGCGGCGTATAATGACCGAATTTTTTATTATATTTATTGGACTTGACTTTATGTTGTTGGTCCGAAGACCTCACAACTTTACCGGGGTTTTCGGGGCGAGTGCCTTTGCGAAGCGAAGGCGCTCGAGCCCGGGAGGCAACTTGCTCGAGGGGGCTCCCTAGGGAGTTTCACCTCGGCTGGACTGTTGCCATGAGAGGGGGATGAATCTAATGATGCCCACCATAGGGCGACACAATGCACTAATTGAGAGCGGGCGACGGGTAATATAAAGCCCGAGAGGAAGGATCCCGGCGGACCGGGATCGGCGGTTCGCGGTGGCCTATACTATCTTACTGCCGTTTCGCAACGTGTTATGGCTGGGAGAGAAGAAACGGCGAAAGAAACTTCCCAGCAACACGCCTAGTCTATCCTATGGGGGTACTGTGTCTCCTGGTGTCCCTCGCGGGGACGTGGAGAGATCGTGATTGGCGGCGTCAACGCCACCGTCTGTGTCTCTCTGTCGGTGCCTGCCAGCCTGCCGTCCTAACCGCGGGCGGGCTGATCCGAGCCAGCCGTTTTGTGATATCGTCGACCTTGTCCGTGGGGATGTTACGCGGTCGTCGCACGAGAGCCTTTCGTCGAGGCTTATAATCGGACGCGGACACGACGAGGATTTCGATGGTGCGGCGCTAGATCGAAATACTTACGCGAGAGCGACGTAATGTAGTTTTTGATGGAGGGAAGCTCCGGATCGCGGTGGATGTCGACGTTACGCATATAGAGGGGAGCACCGACGGCTCTGCGCGTGAATTTATTCTGAACGATTTGCAGTTTCTTTAAAAGGGCAGGCTTGGCATGGCCGAATACCACACTCGCGTATGTCATGATCGGGCGGATGCATGTTTTATATAGAGTAAGCTTGTGTCTGAGGGACATTTTGCTTCGTTTATCTATCATGGGTGCTAGACGACCCATCACAAATCGCGCTCTATTCCGGACTATAGTGATATGCTCGTTGAAGCGCAAGTTCTGATCTAGGGTGACACCCAGATATTTGGTGCACTTTGCCCAGGGGATCTCTTGTTCGTAGAGCGAGATGGCTTTTAAGCGAAGGCAAGCGCGTTTGGGAGAGCGAAGCGTGCCCGGAGAAAAGAACATTGCTGCGCTTTTCTCCGGGTTTACCTCTATCCTCAATATGCGAAACCATTCGCCTAGCTCTGTTACAGCTGCCTGTAGCCGGACGCAAGCCATTTGTCGGTTGTGATCTGATGTATAGAGTGCGGTGTCATCCGCGAAGAGGGCCAACTCTACATCTGGAGTTTTTGGGATGTCGCTGGTGTACAGCGTGAAGAGTAGTGGAGATAGTGCCGAGCCCTGTGGTACACCGGCTGTGAGTGGGTGAGGGGACGAGCGTGTTCCCTCCACTCGAAAACGGAAGCTACGGCCTAGGAGGAAGTCTCGCAAGATGAGCACGAGTCTGTCTGGTACACCGAACTGGTACAGCTTGTAAATCAAACCGTTATGCCAGACCTTGTCGAAGGCCTTAGCTACGTCAAGGAACAGTGCGGCTGTTCCTATAGGGCGACGAGGGCGATGGGCAAAGTGGGATAGTATGTGCTCCGTGATGCGGTGCACCTGTTGGACGCATGAGTGTCTGGCACGGAATCCAAACTGCTCATCGGGTAGTAGATGTTTGCTGATGGCAAAATCTCTAAGTCTAGAGAGGATGACCCTCTCGTAAAGCTTGCTGAGTGTGCTCAGTAGGCTGATTGGGCGGTAGCTGGACGGTTTATTAGCCGGTTTTCCAGGCTTGTGAATACCGATGACGTCTGCTTCCTTCCAGATCGCGGGGAAAGAGCAGTTTGTTATGGCGGCATTGAAGATGCTCACTAAGATTATAATCAAGTGGCCGGGGAGGAGTTTTAACACGCGATTGTTAATGCCATCGATCCCTGGGGCCTTTCGTGGTTTGAGGGACTTGATCAGATCTTGCACTTCTTCCACCGTGACTGGGTCGAGTGTGGTTTCCGCTGGTAAGGAGGATCTACGTTCAACCTCGGAGTCCACCTCCGTCAGGTGTGACTGGTCGACGTTTTGTGTAGTGGGGGAGCATTGAAGCTCTAGACTCTGAGCAAGGCATTCGGCTTTCTCCTCATCATCGAACGCCTGGATGTTATCGGCTCTTTCTAGCGCGGGTATGACAGTGAGGGTATCTGATTTGAGAGTTCTAGCCAGCTTCCAGTACGCCTGGAGAGTTGGTTCGATATCTCTCAACGTTCTGTCCCAACGTTGTTCCCTGACTTCCCGGATACGTAGTTTGATCTCGCGCTCTAGTTGGCGGAGTCGGACTCTGTTGTCTTCGGTGGGATATCTGTCGTGAGCTCTGGAGGCGGCTCTCTTTTCTCTCAGCAGTACCCTCATTTCGTCCGGCAGGCATAAGTGGCGGTCATCCTCCACTGGCACCTGTCTGGACGAGTTCCGCACTGCGGATTGAAGGTGGCTGGTGAGGGCCTCGATCGCCGTCTCCGTGTCTTGGCGGGATTCGATGTGGTCCGGGATGCGGTCCAGGTCTTGTGATTCGGTTGCCTTGAGGAGGTCCCCAAGTCTCAACCAGTCCACAGAGGTCCTAGTTTCAGATGTCTGGTCCGTCTGTGGTCCTAATTTGAGGGTAACCGGGCGATGGTCCGAGTCTATATCGTCCATCGTTTCGATCGAATGGAACTGAAGAGTTACGCCCCTCAGTAATGCTAGGTCGAGAGTGTTTGGGGTCAAACACTCTCAGTCGCGGTTGGGGGGTATCGTGTGGGGGTCATGGGAGTTATTATATCAAACAAAAGATTGTCTGATATATTTATTAGGGCTCTGCCATTGGGGTAAGTGGTATTGCAATTCCACTGTTCGTGTTTACAATTCAGATCTCCGGCTATTATAACAGCTGGGCCTAAGTTAAATAGGGCTTCTAGGTCTTTCTTAATAAGGGTTTTCTGGCACGCGAGGTATGCTGAGACTATGACTAGAGGTTGGTGGCCAGTCATTGCTAGTCTGCAGGCGGATACCTCCATACCTACTAGTGGTGGGGTGACTAGAGGCATGCAGTGTAGAGATCTTCTGAAATAGATCAGGGTGCCGCCACCACGGCCTATCCTGTCATGTCTAGTGACCCGATAGTTAGAGATCTTTGGATCTCTTTCACTCGGTTTCAGGAAGGTCTCCTGCACTAGTAGTATATCTACTTGATTGGTAACCAGGAAGTCATGGACCAAGTCGCGCTGGTTTCGAAGGCCGTTGGCGTTATAAGTCGCCAGAGTCAATGAGCGTGGTTTATTTCTACCTACATGCGCCATTTGTTACCGGTAACAATAATTTAACTAGGTTGTTTAGTTATAACGACCTAAGTACCTGGAGGAGGTACGCGTGATCCATTTCGATCACGAGTTGATCCCGGAGGGAGGGTTGATCAGACTCTGCAACTTGTCTTAGTTTTCGAGCCAAGAGTTGGACCTCTGCTAGGTCGAAAGGCAAGTTCTTGGCGAATTTAGTCGCCAAGGCTAAGTCCTCCGCTAAAGAGTGGTGGGGTGACGGCCCAGAAGGTGCTTTTAAAATGGGGGCGGGGGCAGGGGTTGCTGGGGTAGGCCGGCCATAATTGGGGCGCGCGTCCTTAGTGGAGGGAACGCTTCCGTCGTGGGAAGACCCGTCCAGTGATTTACCACTGGAGGGGCCGCCACGAATGCGGGTTTGTTCGGCACTTTTCTAGTGCCTTTTTGGCGTTGCCCTTTCCGAACTTACGTTTGGGTCGGGGGCGGCAGGACAGCCTCTGTAGTTAGCGGGATGACCCGCTTGGCCGCAGAGAATGCAGCTCGGTGGCTCCGGGGAGTCCCGGTGCGTGTGCACTCCGAGGTCCCGTGGTCGCCCAGGCACTTGACGCACCTGGGACGGGATTGACAATGTAGGGCAGAGTGCCCATAAAGTTGGCAACGATGACACTGCCGCAGTGTATGTTTTTCGTGTGGGCGTTCCACACGAAGGCCAGAGAGGCCACAGACCTTCTCAAGTTCGAAGATCTTTTTCCCCTCTGGGGAGAGGTCGAGGACAACCAATACTAAGTTTAGAGGAGACTTTGTTGCGTCGCCTCTGTGCATACGGTGCACTTCGTGCACCGGTACATCTTGGGACTTAAGGTCCTCGAGAATGTAGGAACACTCGATTTCCTGTGGGAGTCCGCGGATTACAGCCCGAAGGCGTTTTTCTTCCGGCAGGGCATAAGTGTAGTAACCGATTTTACGGTCACATAACAAGGATGTTAGGGGAGCGGTGGTCACTTGAAGACGTGACCATAACTTTGATGCCGTGTTGGGTATCACGGGCTTCTTTTATAGAGATTGCCTTACCTGGCAGCTCCTTAGCGAGTTGAAGCCAATGGGCTTTCTCGCGGATGATCAGGGGTGGCGGCGGGTGCTGTGAAGGTGGCCCAGGGCGGCTGGAAGGTGCCGCTGTTGGTTTTGTGCCCGCAGTGGAGCGGGGTTGGGGGGACCTCCTCTGGGTCTTCCGTTTTTGGTACGATTGACGGTTCTGAAACCGTCATCGTCCTCGTGGTTTAAGGGATGTTCGCGGGAGGCGCGACATCCATGGGGGTGATTTCATCGACCAGTGGAAGAGGGGCATCCCTGCGGTATTGCGGACCGTCAGGAGATAATTCGATTTCTCGACGAGAATCGATTACGCGGTGTATGGGCGATCGCGAACGCGATGTCGTCGAACTCGCGGAGCTCGATCGCGGTTGTCCCGACGCGGAGCCGCGAGAAAACGAGGCGCGTGATTTTGATGCCACACGGTGGGCATCGTTGGGCGGGGGTGCGGGCGGCGGGTGCGCCGGTAACACGGCGGGTAGGGATGCGGGGGGCGCGGGCGCTAAGGCAGAGCGCAGGTGGTCAGCGATAAGCGCGGTGACGGGGGTCGCGAGGGGTGCGGTGGTCACGGCAGATGCGGGTGCGGGGGCCCCTTGCACGTGTAACTTGCAGGACAAGGGTTTCTCGGAATTAAGTTCCGAGATAACGGACGCCATTGATTGGGACTCCGGAGTCCTCAAAAATTGGTCGAGCGCTTGAGGGAATTGCTGACGTAAAAACGACAGCAAACCCTCCAACAGCAATGGAGAGAGCTCCACGCCGTCCATTGATTTGGTGGAAAAACCACCTGATGACGCACTTTTCACTGCACTGTCACAGAAAAAACACAGATCGGCCGGGTGAACGAACGCACACAACGAACACGAATAACGGACAGCCGAGGCGGAGCGGGAGACGTGCGCGCGCGACGAACGACAACGGGCGAATGTAATGACCGAATGCCGACAGTGCGGCTGTATTTATAGGGCTCGGCGCACGTGTCGGTGCACGTGCACGTAATCACAAATTTTTAGGTTAAGTATTGTAATTACACTTAAAACATGTCGTTTTACGTTAATTTCACATTACAATAAACTCATAGTAATTAAATAAATGATTATTGTTCAGGTAATACGTTAATTATTGTATTTGCGCCGACATATATGTTCATTTAAATGTGGGTTTACTTACCTATTACATGATATAGTATTTTTAGCAAAAATTATAGATAAGTTAAATTAATTCAAACTTATTTATAAATGAAGTCGATTTTTATAACAAATCGAGTTAGTAACGCATTACTAATTGATCCGTCATCAAGCTGTCAAAAGTAAAATAAATGCTTGGAAAGGGTATATATAATTTGTCTTTCACGGCACGGATTAAGATATAAAAGATTATTCTAGCTTAAAAGGAAAAAAACATTTACAAACAAATTACTTTTATGTATCGAGTCTTGTAATAAGCAAATCACCTTTTCTTTGTAGCAGGAATAAAGTAGCCTTTGTACAAGTTTACGAAAATATTAGAATAATCTATGTTGTGGGGCGCTGTAGCCCACGAATAATAATAAGCCGGTTTAATTTATGTTGGACTGTATAAGATAGATATGACCTAGATCGTTGCACTAGAAAAGCAGAATGTCCACCAATCTTGAGATCCGCCTACTCCTGGCTCGGTTCAGGTTGCACACAGGAACAACACACGGCACTAAATTCCACTTTATAATCTAATTATGGCAACTGAATCTTGGCTCGGCCAGTAATCACAACGAGTTTATCAGTTATAGAAAAAGTATCAGCGCACAGTGTGGTGTGGTTCTCGTCAAACATTGACAGTGAGTGTCCAAAATGGTTGCCCCTACCCTGCTGTGCATTGGCCGTCACCACACACAAAAAGAGGGTAGACAGAAAAATTCATGGAGCGATGTTCTACCAGCTTCACTAGACAAGGACCGAACATATGTAGTATTTGAAATAAACACAGGTCGTAACACTGTTGTAAAATGGCCCCTTTTGACCTCTACCGAATTTATGTCGTACCCCATCATGCTTAAAAAATGGTACAAGTCAAAAAGGATTATTTATTACATTTTTGACAGCTTTTAAAGATGTTAGGTTTAAAGTAATGTTTTGAAGATATTTTTGGTTCTTTTCTTTCTATACTACGGTCGCTGACGACTTCACTTACGTTTGTCGCGTGTTATTTACCACTAGCTGTGTCCGCGAAGTCCTCCGCGTGTAATTTTCTTCTTTGGTGCCCCACTCCTATTAGCCTTAGTGTGATGATATATAGCCTATAGCCTTTCTCGATAAATGGGCTATTTAAAACTGCAAGAATTTTTCATATTAGACTAGTAGTTCCTGAGATTAGCGCGTTCAATCAAACAAACAAACAAACACACAAACTCTTCAGATTTATATTTTAGTATAAGATTACCACCATTTTATCGTAAGCGGCATTTGGATTGAGTATATTTTTTGTTGCAAAGGCTATTACTTCTATTATTTTGTTTTGGTTAGGTTAGACCTTACTGAAATACCTTTTATTATTGTACTCTTGTTATTGCAAAAGGTTGTATTTATTTATTAACGTTATTTTTTTTAACTCTTGTACTAATTTTAAACAGGACCCGTTAATATCGTTGTTGTTATCTGTCCGTCTGTCAAAATATGAGACAAGAAATTTTTAAACCAAAATAGTAGAAATTTAAAAAAATAATAAAACTCACAATTCATATTTGTTTTCTCTATAAATATGTTCTAAATAACGAGAAGAAAGAACATGTTTTTAGACAAATCAACGATGAATTGTGTTTTATTACTTTTTTTTAAATATGTCCTAATTTGGCCTAAAAGTTTCTTACGTCATAGATTGACAGACGGACGGATACAATAAGGATATTAAAGGGTTCCGTTTAAAATGAATACAAAAGCTTAAAAAATAACGATATAGAGTATATTAGGGTCAAACATAAAACGGAAGATAGTGTTCAAGTTACATAAATTCCATATGTACATTATTTGTTCATGTTTTTTTAAATTATATAAGACTATGTTGTTATGTATATATATATGTATGTTAGATTTGACAGTCTTTTGTATTTTAACAAATAAATAATTTTTTATTGCTCTCGTTTAAACCAAAATGTCTCCCACTGTAGACTGTTCGGCTACTGAATACCTCAGTTTGGTAGACATTGAAAAACAATCCGATAACAAGAAATTAACTTTTTAGTTATAGAAACATGTAAAAATTAAACAACTTTTCCCGCGACTTCGTCCGCGTGGTGCGGTATTTTAACTATCCCACGGGAACTTTTTAATTTTTCGGGATCAAAAGTATCTCATATGACCAAGGATATAAGCAACCTCCATGCAAAATTTCATTTCAGTCGGTCTAATCGTTTTGCAGATTAGCCGGTACAAGCAGACAGACAAACAGAGAAACATAAAATTTAAAAAAAATCTAAATTCGTTCTATATCACTTCTTACAGCCCCCTGACTCGGTTTTTAGCATTTTTTTCATTGTACAATAATTCGATCTCTACAGTTTTATTATATGTATAGATTTGTAGTTTTCTCCTGTAGACATGTAAGGACATGAAATTTGAATATGTTTTACGAGTAAATTTTAAGAACTCCGAACCGATTGCCCACTTCTCTTCCCATTATTCTATGCTCCTTATCTCATCCCCCTATTCCAATACAATATCACATACCCGCTACCCTATTACTCCTGTCTAATCCCACTATCTTGTCCCCCTTCTCACTTTCATTATCCTGTTAAGGCTGGTAACGCGTTGGCTTTTCCACTAGTGTGTCGAATGTCTATAGGCCACGTTAACCACTTTCCATGAGCTGGGCCATTTTCCTGTTTACCAGGTTTACAATAAAAAGAATATATTAATTTAAAAATTTGAGTAGACTTAAGGAAGTTACGTCTAGTCTAAAATGTTATACGACTACGGTACCTATATATATATAGCCCCATAGCCTACATTTAAGAAACTAGCGACCAAAAGGTCGAAAGCGCCATGCATTAATTGGCGCTTACATTTTTTGTTCGTACATATATCATTACTGTATTACTATCTCCTACGCTCGCTGGGTTTCCACAAATATTGGATGAAATAGCAACTCATAACCCAATCGAGCACCGGCTTTTGTTTGAAAATATGAGGTAAGATTGCAAAATTTTAATACAAATTGTAATAAGAAAATACATTGCGAGTTAGAAGTTTTTTCAACTGCGGTGTAGTCGGCACTTGCATCATACGGTATGTTTTTTCAACCGGCTTACTTGCCACTGTCGGCTGTTCATTCATTATCGGTTAAAATTTGACATAAGCTCCATACAAATAATGTCATAATTCAACCGATAGTAAGGCAAGTGAATAGAGCAACCGGCCAATAATGAGCAGTAGCATCTTTTACACGTCACGTGTCATTTCATAACTTGGACCCTGTACCCAGCAATCGGGCGACACAAACAAACGACTACTGACCCCAATTAAACTGTGATGACGGGACAAAAACAACATGGGACGTTAAAGCCGCACGTGCCCGTTCCCGCGTACCAGGAACACTATACAGAGATCAATAAATATCTTACAGAAGTGTATTGGAATTTGTTTATACCTATTTTGTTACAATAAACCGATGCTTTCATTTAATTAAAGACTGACATAACAAGTCGTGGTAGCGTAACGGCTAGCACACGCGTCCCGAATTCAAAGGGCACGTGTTCGAATCCTGGCCGGAACGGATGCACCACTTAAGGAGTTTTCTGACCTAATGTGCATACAATTACCAGGTGCTAACAACGGTGAAGGAAAACATCGTGATACAACCTGCACATCGAAATAACCGATGTTGTCAAACTTGCCAACCCGCCTTGGACAAGCGTGGCTGGTAAACTGTCCGGTCCCCTAAAGTGGAAGGCCCGAGCCCAGCAGTGGCGTGGCGTTTATGGGCTGTTGTTATTATTTATAACAAAAAGTACATTATATCGAAGCAGATTTCGACACTAGGTATACATATATGTATCACAATGAAACTATACTTAGTATTCTCCAGAAGTAAATAATCATCATGCAAAATGAAGACGTTTCAACGTTGAGTATTTTTGTCGTTTGCCTACGATGTCCTAAAAGTCCTATTGAATTGAAAATATTGACTTAAGTGTTAAATTTGTTAAGGATCACCATTTTTCAAGGATCTTAAAATTTCCAGGTCCAGATATAGATACAACTTGTTAATACTTAATATCCAGCATTTTTTTGAAAACATGTGTTCTTGGCCGTCCTTCACAGTTTTGTACAGACATCTGACACTGAAAAATAGAGAAGAAGAAGATTAACGTGGTATGGGCATATAATGAGGAGGGATGAAAGTCACTTGACAAAAAGAATGTTAAACTATAAGATGGATGGGTACAAATGTAAAGGTAGACCAAAAAACAGATGGACGGATTGTGTGAAGGGTGATATGATGATTTGTGGAGTGATAGATGTGTATCAGAATAGAGGAGTGTGGAAGGAAAAGATATATTGTGTCGACCCCAATTAACACATCGGTTATCTCGATGTGCAGGTTTCATCACAATGTTTTCATTCACCATCGGCATGTGGTAATTGTAACAATGTTGCACATTAGGGCAGAAAACTGCATAAGTGGTGCATGTGATGTAGATGATACTATTATTTAATGTTTCTAATTGGGCATCAAAAGTCTCTGAAAATTTTGACTCTACTGCGTTTATTTAATCTACGTTAATAATACAAACGTACAGCTTACATATAATTTTGAGTAATTAGAGGGTTCATATTAATTCAAGGAAAGGTTTTGAGTATAAATGTAACCACTGTCGATTGTTATTAAGATATAGTTGTAAATACCTTTTAAGCGTTTAACCTAAGGACCTTGCTATTTTTATTCTAATTCAGTTTTAAGATATGGTATCATATTTTGGGGTAACTCAGCCAATACAAATACTGTATTCTCAATGCAGAAACGCTGTATACGAGCAATGTTCAAAATACACATAACTGAAAGCTGTAAACCGCTATTCATCAAATATGGTTTACTCACTGTTCAATCGCTATATATATATGAAATCACAATGTTTGTACACAAATATCTACATTTGTTTCCAAATACCTATACATCCGACATTACGGTTAGGAATATACGTAATAAAGAAAAACTTTGTATGCACCCTGCAAAAACAACTTTACTGTATAAGAGTATAGTATGCATGGCCCCAAAAATATATAATAAAATACCAAAAGAGCTGTAAGTCCTGAAAACTAAATTATTTAAATCACAATTTAAAAAAGTACTAATAAGAAAAAGCTACTACAGTGTCACTGAGTTCCTTAATGATAAGCTTTAAATATAATTGATAAGTTAGAATATTAAGTTTTCAAATATATATATATATATATATATATTTGTACCATATAAATATTATTAGAAACATATCTAAATTTAAATTGTGTGTCACTTAGTATTTGTTAAATTTAAGGATATATATAATTATAAGATTAAAATATTAGTGATAATAATTATAAGTATAAGTATGTACCTTTATAATATAAATTAAAAAAAAAACTTGTACGCCCAACCGGCAAAAAACATGTGCTCTGTATAAAATAACAAGACCTATTGTATAACCATGTTTTTATACAATAAATTGTTTGATTTGATTTGATCATCTTCCATGGACAAGATGTTACAATTTTACGATTATACTCAGAGTCAGATAATGATGCATTATCTTTAAATGCATACCTATTTAGTCTCGAATAAAACGAATATTATTCAAACCAATTTCCGTTGAGAGTATTTTAAGCTATACCACCTGTCATTTTGTTTAACTTTCAATTTCATAATTCAAAACTAAAATGAAGTCCAATTATTACAAGTTTGAAAGTGAAAATTTACCACCTATTAACCTAAATAAAAAAGGCAATATGGAACACCAATTTTTTTTAAAGATCTGGCTAACGATACCCCACACGACGAATTTGTCGCGCTTG
This sequence comes from Dendrolimus houi, assembly GCA_039645545.1. Taxonomy (NCBI): domain Eukaryota; kingdom Metazoa; phylum Arthropoda; class Insecta; order Lepidoptera; family Lasiocampidae; genus Dendrolimus; species Dendrolimus houi. The sequence continues at coordinate 22,050,690 of CM077126.1, read as the reverse complement.
TACAGCATACGTATTCGCAAAGTGTAGCGGCGTATATTGTTACGAGTTGCGGGACTCGAATTAAAATGCCATTATAATTATTATAGAGTTTATTAGAACTACACAAACACGTATTACACAGGTACAAATATAACCGAACAGAACAAATCCAAAAGTAATGCAGAAGATCGTAATTCAATAAAACGCGCAAAGTCCGTCACTAATAGATTCCCGAATGTACACACGTCTCGCCTTGATCGTTGTTCTCGCTCGACTGACGCCTCTCTTCATCAGGCCATCATTTTTATACTGCACAAATGCAAACATGCCCGTCCGGCAACGTGGACCGAATTTTCTAGAATCAGCTTGTACTTTATAATCCGTAACACCTGGCTAATGGCCTGCAAGTGGCCGTAAACGAGAACAGTAGGCTGTTCTTCACAATACTAGAAACGTATGCCAATAAATAAGTAAACAAAAGAAGACGATTATAAAAGGATTACAATTAGTTCAAATGCCGACAGGTAATAAAATGCTTTTACAGACTGTACGTGAAATTTGTCTTTGTCGAAGCCAAGTTGAAAGTTGTCTTTATAATTGAAGAACTTTTTAAAATTGTCTTCGTCCGGAATAGGATAATAAGTATTAAAATATGATATTTATCACTTCAGTCTAGCCATTAATTTGTCATGATCTTTCCCGGCCGAAATGGAATTTAAATTCATTTTCCTAATGGAAAGTGGTTTCATGCACTTTTAGGCATGTCACAGGTAGATGACGCTGCACGCCATTTAGGAAATTATTTTTGTGTGTGTTTAAGTTCATCCCGAATACCACAATTGAAACTGAACACCTCTTTAACGATGAGATTTTGATGAAATTTTGTGTTTTTACAAGTAGATTTGAGAATGGTTAAGATTAACACCTATAGCGCGATTGAGACGATAGTGTTCTAGTATATTATATAAGTAGTTCTTTTTTAAACTTCTAAGCTGGCAAACGGAACACCTAATGGAAAGTGGTTATGCACTTTAGGCATTTTGATGACATAGTAGACGATAGTCAGGCGATTTAGACGAGATAGTAATAGCAGAATTGGGCCCCTGGTGTTGCAAACACATAAAGGCTTTCCATTAGCTTATTAACCACTTTCAGATAACTTTCAAAACATTTTCATCAGATGGACCAACTACCTGTTTGCCAGCTTCATAAGAAATAAATTTACACTATTGAAGAATACTTAAATGACAAAACTTAATTTACATAGCAGCTCGCTCCAACCTCTTATACTATATTTTGTATAACGTTTTTATCTTGCCAGCTTGTAAAGAATTTATGGAGACATGTTACAGCAAAAAAAAAAAAATTGTACATCATGTCTTTATTATAACTGTAATAATATTTTTGTTTACGTTTATTGTGTCTCTGTCTCATTAAACATGCACTGTTTGCTAGAACTCCATTAATTCTTCAAAAGTCATTCTGTAACATACTTCTGTATAAAACTTTAAAAAAGAGAACTTGAGATATAAATAGAATAAGAAATATAAAGAAAAACAATATTTAGCTAGACGTGTTGCTTGTGAGTTTTTTGCCGCTTCTTCTCCTTAACAACAATAACACGTTGCAAAGCGGTGTACATAAACTGGGAAGTAAAATTAAATTTTAACATATATGTATGACCTTCAAAAAGTGTTCTCCAGTGGAACTTATATTAAATAAAAACTTTTAAATATGAATTTGAATTAAAAAAAATGGCAGCTGAACCCTAAAGATCTATAAGTATGTATATATATATATAACAATTTGTGTTAGAATTTTTGTACAAAAAGAGAAATAAACCAACACGTCCACAAATGAGTGTCGCGACACTTGCGACGTGAAATTGGCGGTTAATGTTTACATTATTCAGTTGTCCCATGAAATAAACATAAGCTCGGAATTAGCTCCACGGCACAAATGACTGGCACACTTTACATTTTTATAGCCAACGTCGGCTTTCTTTAACATTTTTATGTAGTATTTCTTTGAGGATGAAATGCCCTGAAATTTCGCTTCGTCGCGCCGTCTTTGTGGTTAAATTAGGGTTTCATTTTTACCGAGATGAACTACGGAACCCATATAAAATCGCATGTTCGTTGGTCTATTTTGATTTATTATTCACAGACATTGCTCTCCCAAACTTACCTATCGGCCGCCCTGCGTTCTTGACCTCGTGAACATAAATATAGGCAGAAGACTTTGTAATGACGAACAATTTACGTTAAAAAAAATCTGAATTCTGTATTTCTTCCTGATACTGTAAACTAAATTAGTTTATAACCAGACGCAAACGCATACATTTTTTTTATTGCATGAGTTCAGTAAATAAGCCCACCTAATGGAAAGCAGTTACCATCGCCTATAGACATTTGTAACACCAAAGGGGCGACTAATGTGCTGTCGCGCTCTAAAGGCAGACTGGAACCTGGTCACTAATACCGGAACACATCTCAGGGTTGTTATAGTGGCACACCCTAGACCAGGGCTGGTAGCCATACAGGTGGGCAAAGACCCTACCACATGGCTGTAGGGTGTTTTTGCCGCCTCTTATGACAGGCCGCCCGGCAGCAGGAAATTGTATTCGTTCTCCGTTCCTGCACGGATAAATGCATATATAAATAAAATTTGTGATAATGCAGGGTGTTCTGAAACTCAATGACAAGTAGGTGCTGGGAGAAAGGACAGGTTATCTAATCCAATTCTAAATTCTAAATAAAGAATCTTTTACAAAATAAATTAGTCAATATTAAAAATCTATCAATCCTTGCCAAGCCTTGTCTAGAAGGTCCCTTTTTAGCGATAAGGCTATCCGTTGTACTTATCTCTTGTATTTTTCTATTTCTGTTTCTCTATGCTTTGGTGTACAATAAAATGTTATCTATCGATAATTTATTTTGTAGAATATTAGGTTAAAATTAAATTACTTGAATAAATGAATGAATGAATAAATGAAAACTCTTTATTGTTCACCATAACTTAAACCTAGACATTTAATATAAATACATTTCCATTAGAAGAATGGGCGGCCTTATCGCTTATAGCGATCTCTTCCAGGCAACCCGGTGTCCAAGGAGACATTACAAGAAAAATTAAATAATATTTGGTGGTTTAACTCAATTAAAACTTTTCTTAAAATGTTAAAAAACTTAAAAGATCGCTTTTTAGCGATAAGACCGCCCTTTGTACACAACTAGATATAATTTTAGTTTTTAAGTTCATTTTTATATTGGTGTATAATAAAGTGTTATCTATCTATCTATAACTAATTCAATCGTAATTATGAAAAAACATCATAATAAACTAATATAGATATACATATACAAAATTAGATAGATTATAATAATATAAATTACATATATTTATGTGGGAACAATAATACAATTCAATTTACTGCAAAAAAAATTATTTAATGGACAAATAATGGTCAGTGATCAAGTTTTTGAATGTAGCTTGTCTGATTTCCAAGGGGAGGGACTTCCACAGAAGAGCAGCCTGTACGGCAAAAGAGTTTCCTACAAAGGATTGAGTGTGTTTAGGTAGTCTCTATTATATGCTAGATCGTAATATTTAGCAAAGTAATTGATAAAGTATTACTTTTACATATAAAAAAGGTGTAATTTAGTTCAATGATAGTAGGTATTTTGAAAATGTTGAAAATGGACACCCTAGACTACATGTTTAAACACTGTGACCACAAATTTTCCAATGTAATCGTGGTTTCTTTTGTAACGTAATCCTAATTAACCACTACTGATCGCTGTCACAAATCACACTAAAAACACCTTGTACCTTATGCTTACGTTTATTTATGACTGACTACTTACCACTTAACTAAGTGACACAGAATTCTTTATTATTTTTAGAAAGAAAGAAAAATATTTACTGTCGCAAAATAATGCACAAAAAAACAGTAAGTTCACATGTTGTTACATATTATTACGAGCTACAGGGCTCGAATTAAAAATGACGTTGGAACTACTATAGAATTTATTAGAACTGTACAAACACGTATAAAACAAATACAAATAAAACTGGATGCAACCAGTTCACACTGCACCATTCGATGCAATTCGATGCGCGTAAAGTCCGTCGTCTATATCGCTAATCGAGAGTACTACAAACGTCTTACACGTCTCGTAGTCGTCGCTTGACTGCCCATCCCTCCATTCGGACATTATCTTATATCAACTACACAGTACAAAAAAATTGGCCGCGCGCACTTAATTTCCGAGAAATAGTAATTTGCACACCTGCGAACGGCTAACAAAGTCGAAAACCATAACAATAAGGATTAGTTCGACGCTAATGATGGTTATAAAACAAGTAGAAAAACAATAACATGTTTTTCTTAATTACAAATTCAAAACAAAAGAATTCCTAAATCCGGGAAGACAATAAACTGCGCTTATGTTTGACGGCATGTAACAATATAAACAATATGACAATGTACATTAAATCTACAACAATGAGGCTAGTCACTCAGCGTTATGCTGTGGCAGGAGCTGACACAGCGCTGATTTTCAGTACCAGCCTCCTTCCATCCGTCTAGTAAGATTTTGCTGAAACTAGTATAATCTGGCTTTTCACCCAGCACCTGTTTGACGACGAATTCCTAGACAACCTTATTTAATCAAGACCTACGTACATCCCCACACAATGCTGTAGTGAATTAATAAAAAGAAAAAATTAGGGTTGACCGCCATACACAGATTTTACATGCGAGGGTTAAAATATTTTTTTAATGTAGGTACATAGTTGGGCTTACAAACGACCATTAGAATCTCCAACGATAGATTCATAGAGAATGTACATGTAATATTTTCTAAGTTTTCGCGACTAGTATACATAATAAAACAGCGTTTTAACGGTTTTAAGCGCGGTAATTAATTTATTATTTTTTATCTTTATTATTCCGACGTTTCGGTCACTTTTCAATAGCCGTGACCACGGAAGACAATGATGTCAAGTGTTGATGAGTATTGTTAAAGTTTTATTTATCCTACCGCCAACTTGTTCATTTTAATTATTTATTTAGTTTTAATTTTGTTTATGGTTAAATAAATAAATTACCCCGCTTAAAACCGTTAAAACGTAGAATGTACACAGTCGCGTAGGGTATCGTTTCTTAGATCTTGAAAAATTGTAAAGACGTGCCTTAAGAATTTTATTAATTACCGCCTTATTCATATTTTATGAGAATAAGGATTAGTCAATAGCTGGTGAGGTTAACTACCTTCAAAAGTTGTGAGAATTATACCCATCCCCCTCTCTAACCTCCAAAGTATGAAGCAGAGTAATTCTCGAGATGAGACAAAAAAATATATAGATTAATTTAATGATATCTTGAATAGATCATGGAATTAATTTATTTGTGAATTTGAGATGTCGTTAAAATTCTGATCGTCATTTTCGTCTTCTGGGGTGAATAAATCTCATTATAATAACAAATGACTGTTTTTAGTTTCATTAGCCTCTTGAGACGTTAGTTTATTAAGTAATGCTTTAAAGCTTTTAGACAACTTCTTCGTGCTCTAGAAATATGACTTCGTACAATTCGTCTTCTTTGCTTATGTCAAATATTCAACCTTATGACATAACAGATAAACTGCAAGAGTCCTGCGTCGAGGTGTCATGGGGTTGTGCCTACGGTGTACCCCATGGTGCCTCGTGAAGACGCAGTCTGGTGGTCAGCATTTCACAACTCATTCTCCAGCGAAGGTGTGTGCAGGGCGATCTGCGGGAGTCCCGCATACTCCTTGGTTATCCCCCCCAAGGCCTGAAGGGATGCACAAACGCATTCCCCACCGTTATCAAAAAAGGTATGTTTTACGAACACTAACTCCTTCCGTCCTGATAACGGCCTTGGGCGGTTAGACTGGAAAGCTCCGTTCTTAATTAAGGTCCTGAGATGGCGCAGCGATGTGTTACGTCCTGTGAAGTACGCAGAGAGGGCACAACATCCAGTCTGCAACAAAATGGTCTCAATGAGCCGACGCCGTTAGGGTTATCGGAAGTATTTTCGGTTCTCCCCAAAATCTAAAATTAGGGCGTTGCGATGCAACACCGGGGTGGTGGGTACGAGCGTGCCATCGCGAGTACAACCTACCTTCTGCTATCCCTGAGTAGTAGAGTATTTATCACGGATTACACCTTGTTAAAAACAAGACATGTTTTACGAAAACTAACGATTTATTTGAGAAGAAAACTCAAAAGCAATTTTTAGGTAGAACAGTGGGCTAAACAGTAATTTCAAAAAGCACGTCACTACAACACATTGCCAGCCTTTAGAGATTTATTAATGTAGATGTGCAATGAAGACCTTTCAACATCGTCAGGTATTGTACTTGCTCGCACGCCTAGGCATCCAGACGGGCAAAATTTTATATTATACCTGCCCTCCACCACCTGGCTCTCTGTTTCTGTGGGGTGAGTTACTAGCCGCAGCAGTTTGGATGGATGGATGGGGTGATTTCCTATAGCCCTGGGATGGGCCAAGGGAGGAACATTTAGGATATGGTGTATAGGGTATCCCTAACTCCACTGGTAATATAGCATCTCTTTGGGGGTGCTATTGCCACCCAAAGCTAGCGAATCACACACTCTCCTACCGCATCTCCAAAGTGGTTGGCAGTCCTCAAGGGGATTTTCCCCAAGTAAAAAAGGTCCAGTCAGTGTATTTAGATTGTATACTTTTCCCTCTAAGCTTTAGTGTTCTGCACAATGTTTTGTACAAATTTGATAGATATTATACTCCTAAGAAGAGCACAGAAGCTTGACAACTTTACCTATATGGATCGCTATACTGAGCCTCCTGATTATCTGATCAATCCACCAGATCCTTGGGTAAAGCCTTAAAGCTGACTATGTATTGATTATAATAAAAAATAAATAATAACAGCCCATAAACGTCCAACTGCTGGGCTCGGGCCTCGCACTTTTGGGGAATGGACAGTATACCCACCACGCTTGTCCAAGGCGGCTTGGCAGGTTTGACACATCGGTTATCTCGATATGCATGTTTCATCACGATGTTTTCCTTCACCATTGTTAGCACGTGATAATTGTAACAATATGTACATTAGGTCAGAAAACTGCCTAAGTGGTGCTTGCGTTCCGGCCAGGATTCGAACCCGCGCTCTTTGAGGTTAGAACGCATGCGCTAGCCGTTACAGTACCACGACTTTATATGTATATATATATATAATATCTAAATATTTGGCAGTGACATAAAATACAAACAATCAAGAGTTTCATTACAAACTTTACGATGAGATCCTTCATATCACTTTCCGGTTTTAACTCAAAACATTATACGTCAGTGATTATTACGAGGAGTTTAATATCTTCCATTATACCAAACTCACCTCTCGTCCTACCAAATATCAAGCATAAAGCGCTTTTACGCTCTATATAAAGCGCGTTTCGTGCTACATTGTAAACATAGAGCATACGTACAGGGACGTATTCGATTTATGGCCAGCCGATCATATATCTTATTATTCATTCACTTGTATTACCGTCAGTTGAATTTTGACATTACTTGTATGGAGCTGATGCCAAATTTTAACTGATGAGTAAGGCAAATAAATGCTCGGTAAGGTATAGGCACGGGTCAATAAACTGATCAGTAATACTGAATTAGTTGGCAAAAAACATTAGGAGAACGGTGTAATTTTGGATTTGTTAGCATCATCATACTTTCATTATTAATCTCGTCCCTTTGATGTGAACTGTGGAGGAATATTATCAGTGTTACATTTGCTCTTCTCTGTTTAGCTTTCATACTTCATTTTTCTCCATCCTGTACTGTTCTTATTCTTAAGCTTATACCTATGAGACAGTGATTCTACTGGTATTTGAAATATATATATATATACTAGCTAAATTAAATTTTATACATCATTTTTTTATTTATTTGCTTTTTTTGTTAATTTTTTTTATTTATATAATCTTTTTTGTTTTTTTTTGTTATTTTTTATTTTTTTTATTCATTTTTTACTTTTTTTGTTAATTTTTTTCTGAAATTTAAAATATTTTTCAAAGAGTCAAATTCACTTAAAATAAAATTTATTGATATTATTATTATAATAAAAATAAATGTTGATGAACAACAAAACAAAGAATAAATGGAGAAATTAGTCAATAGAAATGGTCCGATTCATGGAGAAATGAGTATTAATCTTCCTCCATCTCACATTCGACTTCTCGTCGCTCGTAAGTTGAGTTTGCCGGGACGTAAAACATACACGTTAACATAACGAAGTTGAAACTAAAAAGTCGAAATTCAAACGGCGAGTAATTTTGACCGACATCAAAGCTCCGACCATACTGGCAGACCACGCGAACCATCTGCTGATGGTTCGCGTGGTCTGCCAGTATGAAAGTAAAAAAAAAATATTATTATATTAAGTTCCAGATGGCATCTGTAACGCGATATGATATTTGAAAAAGAAATATCATAAAATGTTTTAATGGAAATGGTTAAACGTATAACCACTGCGGACCAATACGGTGAGCAGAGAGTACGTTTAACCACAACCTTTTTTTTACTGATTATCGAAATTATTATAACATGATCCCCAGAACGATCACGGATACCAAATGAAAAATTGTCGTTAAAGAGTAATTCATACCCGAAAAGCTCCTGAACGTATCCAGTGAATCTGAAAAAAAAACAATAATTTATAAAATAAACAAAAAGATTTTAAATTCAATTAAAAATTATAAAAAAGACACTCATAACGACGCCCTTGCCGGAAAAATGGTGGCCGTTGAAAATTCATGAAGTTGATGTTGATAGTAGCGTTGATGTTGATAGTAGCGTTGATGACAGATGAATGGTCTAAATGTTTATTTGCTTATTTTTTTTTAGCATGAACCTAAACCATTCAATTTTTTTGTTTATTTATTAACTTCATGTTTATCGTTGCAACGAACATTATAAACGTATAACTAAGTATTAGTAAACGTTATTTCTTCTTCATCAACATGTAATGTACATATTCACTCTATCTCATCGAATTATGAAACGGATTACTTTGCCAGGCGAATGACATAGATTTATTTAACCTTTTTTAATTATTAATATTCTTTGTTCTGAAGCGGTTCCTTCCGGATATTGTTGGGAAAAAAGTTGATGTAATTGTTGCCTATATGTGGTCATGTCGGTCTCTAATTTGGTTATGTGAAAATAAGTACGCATGATAAATGTATTCACATCTTTGCTCCATTTCATGCGTACTCGTGATTTCCCAGCCTTGGTGGACACGGGTAAGAAGGAACTTGCTTCCCGTGCAACATTCAAGACTGGTATGGGTGGATCTGGGTTAAAGAGAGTGTTTGGGGTGACGATGATACGGAAGGTGAAGATGATCTGGAGGGTGTGTACGATACAGTACTTGGGCTATATGGTTCTATTGGAGTGTTTGTTCTGACTGTTAAACTATCACCATCGTCACGGATTTCGGCTGTAGCATCTTTGTCGGTGGGAGCCCGCCTGTTCAACTCCTCACCGCTGACAATTCGCATGCTGAAACATCCAGCGTCAGCTCCAGGTGTGCCCCGGCGATCGCCCCGGGCAGCGGTCCTATACGTTTACGTTTAGATCGTAGCTCCATTTTTGATGGGTTTCCAGAGCCACGTTAGCCACGCCACTAATTTCTCATTCGTGTGTCCGCCTCCCACGTGATTAGGTTTTCAATCAGGACGTGTGGTTGTATTAGGGGCTTATTATTATTATTATTATCTATATCATTATTATCTTCATTATTAATATCATCGTTGTCATTGATATTATTTTCTCTAATTTCTTCATTATTTATATCGTTGTCGTTGACAATATTTTCGTCAATTGCTTCATCGACAAATTATAATAATCAGGGACTCATTTATTATTATTCATCCAAATGACGGATAATTTTATAGAAAAAATAACAGGTATAAAAATAATTAAATAGATAACGATAGACACATTACGTAAATTTACATTTATCGATTCAGTTTTCGTGGTTATGTAGAAGAAATATATGGAATGAGTTCATATAATTATCTGTTTGCAGTTGAAAATGCTCTACTTCGTCATTGTTTAAGAATAAACAAAAATCAAGTAATGTCTAAGCAAAGTTCTACCGTCATTTAAATTATTTTTTTCTTCTCAATTTAATCGCATCCCTTTTGAATTTATATAAAAAAAATTGATCATTAATATAGATTGTGACGATCTCAAATGCTGCGGATTTTGTTTGTCACTGCCCAACTATCAATGATCAATTTCTATCCGACTCAAAATTTACAATATTCTTCGATCAAATCACTTTCTCGAACGAATTCGTAGTTGAAGAGTTACCAATTCTTGCAATCCATAACATGATTATTGAAGATGAAGATGAAGATTAAATATTATGTGTTAATATATTAATAAACTTTTTTTTATAAATTAACTACCAAATTTAGAGTCTATAGAGGTTACAGTTTGGAAATAGAAATTTCACATTTTACACCCACTACCGCGATCTTTTTCGGCGGTGGGCTGTTGTAAAATCCGCTCTTAAATCATTTCTGCATCACATAAGACGACTCTAGCTAAATTTGGAGTCTGTAGGAGCTACGCTTAAAAAATAAAAATTTTCATTGTCAAACCACCCCCCGCAACCCCTGTGGGTGAGCTACCGTAAAATTCGTTCATAGACTATTTCTACATCTCTTACAGAAGATTCCTACCAAATTTAGAATTTATAGGAGCTATAGTTTAAAAACGGGAATTGTTCATTGTTAACGCCCCCGCAATCCCCTTTTGGGGATGAATTTCTTAAAATCCGTTTTTAGTTGATTTCTACACAACGAAAGTAATATTCCTACCAAGTTTCACATTTCTAAGTCCTATAGTTCCCGAGATTTCGTGATGAGTAACTATAGAAATTGGAATACTTCGATTATCATCGAAATTTTTAACGTTTTAGCAGACTTTTTTAAAATTTTCTTACATATAAACCTTCTCCTGACAATTCTCAAGACAACAAAAAAAAATTAACCCAATCGGTCCAGCCGTTCTCAAGTGGTACTCGATCATAGATACGACATTTTATTTTTATCAAAAAATGAGAGTGGGTGTGCAGGGGTGCGTGGGAGTTGGTGGGTGGATGCGTGGAAGTTTGTAAGTAGATTCTTAGCTGAATGTAAAAGAACATAATCCGTTTAGTAAACTCCGTTGAAATCCATGAAAACAAAAGAATCAGGAGAAAACGCTTGTCTTTTGTTTTTATTAGCGGGGATAAATGTTCATGAAAGTAAAACAGCAATAAAAAAATGAAGGAACGTCAGAATTCGAAAAATAAATAGCCATAAACCATCTAGGAAAAATTTCCCATCGAATGGTGGTAGTTTCATGTCGATACGATCAGTGGTTTAGGCGTGATTGAGCCTCAAAGGAAGGCCATTTTCATTATATATATATAGATATATATATATATATATATATATATATATATATATATATATATATATATATGTAGAATTAATATAAAATCCGAAAATAATAATATCGACTGAGTTAGGGGCTGGCAACGCTGTTTCAAAAGCTGTAGCTCTCAAACGGCACAAATATGGAACCTTGGGAAGGGCTTACATATTTGTCCCGTTTGGAGTTAAAACATTAGGTCCGTGAGGTCTATCGGCAAAGAGTTTCTAACAAAGAAATTTGCAAGAAATTCTTTAATGCCACCCGTGACCAGGCGTATATTTCGCCCAAAGAATAAGTATCACCTTACAGCGCGGCAATGCAGCCAGCATTCTAGCACGCTCCCCACTGGTAACGAATTGTTACATAGTCTTTAATCTATATTTATAACTTAGTTTATTTTTAGTGTTTAATAATAAATAAGTAATACAAGTAAGAGTTTAAGAAATGGCGGTGGGGGGAATAGACATATAACAATTATCCCACATAAAGAGAGAAATAAAAATATAAAAGAACCAAAATAAACGAAAATAAAAAATCTTTCCCAACTCGTAGCAGAGGATGAGGATTTATATTTTAAAAAAGCTAACAAATTCCAGCAAAATCAATGAGGAATATTCACTACGAGTTTTTCATTGCATGAGTACATCATGCAGGCTAACCTAAATCTAATTCGCTAAGGTCTATACTCTACATCCAATCCCTCAAGTCTATAAATAGATAATGGCACTTGATCTTATATTACTACAGTACCCTAAAAGCTGCTAAAGTATTGTTGTTGCAGTCTTATGAGTAAGGTACATAACCATATTCACACTGATCTGATCTCTGAGGTAGGTACCAGTTACCTAGTCATTTACGCAGTCAAGGAGGTACTTCGATTCCTTTCTTAACCTCTGAAAGCCTTGTTATACTCCATTTTGAATATAATCAATATAAACATAAAAAATAACCCAAGTCCAGGCCTGTAATTCAGTACGTAAACAGGTTTATAGCTCATCCATTCGTCGACAGAATTGTTATAAAATGTTTTATATGTTTAGCTGTACTATTTCATTTGCATTCCTGTACTGATAAACACTTATTTCCTCGAACATGAAATATTTTTATATGTACATATATGACAAGTTTATTACTCCATTCTTATAATTATCTGTTTCATACCGAAGATGTGGGTCCTGGTCGGAGATCATGTTTAACTAAAAAATGACGAAGTAAACGCACACACACACACACACACACACGTGAACTCATACACAGGTACTTTTTCTTTGTAATAGATGTATAATTTAGTTATTCTTTGTTATAATGTGAAGAGTGGAATTTTCTGACACAGATATTTCATACTTACTTACAGGAAGGTTCCCATCACCTATGTATACTAAAGTTAAAGCAGAACACTTCAATAAAAAAATGTATGTCTTTGAAGACCACGGGCCATAAGAATGACCCGGACTTTTGGAGGGTTTGGGTGGGGCCATGGGAAGGCCAACGCGTAGAGGCCCCTTGACAAATTTAATGTAAATGTGGCGTGAACACTGACCGGTGATTATCCCTGTCTACACCATTAAGAATAATGTACCCAAGGACAAATTCCGGCCAGTGTAGGAGTATTGTGGGAAATGAGAACAAAAAGTATCGGGCTATTGGGGTGAGCTGCTAGTGGTGCTTGGAGTCTGAGAATATGGGGATTATGGCGTCTGCCCGTCGCAATGTTCGGGGAACATGGAAAAATGAGCAGACGGTGACACGCCACTCCCTGCATGGGCCCCAAAAATGCCATAGAATGAATGAATGAATGAATAACTTTATTGCACATACATTAAAGTACATGGGCGGTCTTATCGCCAAAGGCGATCTCCTCCAGACTACCCTCTACAATTATTATCGACACCGACTACATTTTTTCCTGACTTCATAATTATTAAATGGAAGAAAGATTACAGTGTGTATATTTATTTGCATTCGTCATAATTATATTATTAAATTTATCATTATTATCATAGTCATTTATTTATTATTATTACAACAGTAATTTATTTTATATACGTCACACATTCTACATTACTGCATTTAATTTATATGTATCCTAAATGTTATTGTAAAAAAAATCGTCAATTGAGTACAATGTCATCTTTGCCAAGTAGTCAAATAACTTAATCCTATAAATTTTAAATGTATTACATTTTCTAATGTCAAGAGGTAACTTATTATAATTTTTATTGACTTCGCGAATATGCTCCGTGAAAATAATGTCGTGTGAAAGTGTTTATTTAATTTTAATGTGTCGCATCGGCGTGTGCTTCGAATGTTTCCATAGTGCTCAGGGTATCTCCTTACATAGACTGCTATTTCAAAAATGTATAAGCATGGTAAGGTTAGTAATTTGAGGCTTTTAAAAAATGGTCTACAACTATCTCTCTGTTTTATCCTACACATGGCTCGTATACATCTTTTTTGCGCAATTAAAGGCCGTTCTATATTGGTCGCGTTTCCCCAAAAAATGATACCATAGAAGACAGAGGCAACATGGCTGTGAGTGGCTATGGGTGTAGAGTGGTGGGTTGCAGGTTCACCGAAACTACTTCCGACGTTATGCCATTTACCACTTCCAGTCCTGGAGCTTGAATTTTAGCTCTGGCGATCTCCACTCCGTGCCGGCTAGCTAAGGCGGGGGCCTTGCTTTGGCCCCTGGAGTCAGGTCAAGGTGTCGCTACTCACCTAAGGCTTTGCCACAAAGCCCCCTGCGGGTTAATAAATAATTATTATTAAAAAAAAATATATAAAAAGTCACCTTTTGTCTAGAGATTAATATATTTTTATCATAAAATCTCTGGAAGGAAGTTCATCGGATAACCTTTTTTGCGAGATGAAAACCATGAGGATACTTTTTGACAGCTAAAAGATCAAAGGTATCATTATATGTTAATTTATTACTTACAATATTATATTGCGTTTGAGATGAAATTAATTAACATAATGTACATAACAGGACGTCTATTGACTTCATAAGCTAGAAAATTTTAATTAAAATTTTATTTGTAAATATTACAATTTTACGGTTCCGTAACTATAAGTATTCACAAAAACAGAAACGTCATTAAATCTCCAGGCCCGTCCGTTTGTCTATCTTTGTGTGTCAAAATAATTTTTCATGAATGTACAAACATCAAAATCTATAAGTCACTATATAATTTTGTAATGAAATCGCCAAAAAATAAATATTAGATAGCCGCCATATATGTAACTGAAGATATTTTTTCAGTCAGTCGTGTAGGGTATCGCTAGTTACATGGTGGGCATGTTGCTAGGAGGCCACGTCTAATTGACAAATGGATAGAGTCCGTCAGTCGAAGAAGGAGCCAACCGTGTTCTGACTGCGAACGAAGCGTTATCTAGTGTACTTTCAGAGCGAGTATCTTATAGAGACGGACTTTGTGCGAAGATGTAATTACGATTTCCTGCCCTACGGTTTGGTTTTCTTGTATTCGATTGTACATGTAAAAACTATGAATTGCGGTTGTACCTTTAATAAACTTTATGATCATTCTGACGGCATTTTTGAATTAACATCCCACAAATTCGTAATAATATTATTAACTAATACAATAAAAAAAATTAACTTAGTTATAATCCTTCTATCTATAAGTATAATCCCTTAAGACCAGCGATACTCAACCTTTTTCTTGTAAGGACCAAATAGATGTATTTAATAAGGTGCTGCGGACCACAACATAAATTTATTTAGATTTTGTTTTTGCTAGAGTATAAAAGAGGCATGCGACCCTAATGGAAAGTGGTTTCCGTCATCTATGGACTTTTGTAACACTAGAGGTGTTACCAATGTAATTGTACAACTATTAGTATTGTTACGACTTAGCCAAAATTCCACGAAGCACAGCAACAAATGCGAATGAACACCTGCGGTCATAAACCCCGAGTTTTATTACCGCCCGCATTTGCACTTCTTTTGTTTTCTTTGTATTTAATATTTGTAATTATAAAAGCCGCCTATTGTGTATTGTAATCTCTTCCGGTAGGCAGTGGCCAGGTGTGATTCCGGGAAATCTGGTGCACGCGATAAGGTAGAGATATTGCACCGTGCAGTATAAAACAATGCCCGAACGGAGGGGTGGGGTAGTCAAGCAAGGATTACGCTGCGAGCAAGACTTACTTTTTTTTTATTGCAGGAGTTCAGCAGACAAGCAGACGGCCCACTTGATGGAAAGTGGTTACCGTCGCTTATGGACATTTGCAACACGAAAGGTGCTACAAATGCGCTGCTGCTCTCTTAAAGGAGACTGGAACCTGGTCACTGATGCCGGAACACAACACAAGGTTGTCATGGCGGCATACTCTAGCCCAGGGGTGGTCGCCATCCAGTCGAGCAAATACCCTACCACCTGGCTGTGGGTTGTTTAGTCGCCTCTTACGACAGGCCGCCCGGCCGCAGGAAATTGTATTCTTTCTCCGTTCCTACACGGATAAACATTCGTACATTCGATAAGCGATATAGTGACGGACTTTGCGCGTGTTATTTAATCGTGCAGGTTGTATTGGTTGTAACCAGTTATATTTGTACCTGTTTTATACGTGCTTGTACATTTCTAATAAATTCTATAGTAATTCCAACGGCATTTTAATTCGAGTTCCGCACTCGTAACAGTATGTCAAACAGGCCAGTTAAAAAAGCTCGGCGGGCCATACACGGCCCGCGGGCCGCGGGTTGAGTATAACTGCTTTAAGACTATAAGTAGAATACTGAGTCTAGGTCACCGTCTTCCCGTCTTCTATGGGTAAGATGATCAGCAGGCTGGCTTTGTTACCTGTGGATTGCCATACTGATTCGTTTTCCGAGGTAGACACCAGCCGTCTGATCACTCGAAAAGTTGATGAGCTGCCTTAATAGCTCTTTCCAGAGTCTCATGGCCTCAGGTCCAAACGTTTCAGGTTACAAATCCTTTAGGTATTCTAAATAGAATAGTTTTATTACTCTCGAAATAAAGAGAAATCAATATGAAATCACAGGTACTAACTTATTTATATTTTCTCCTCTTTATTTAGAAAAAGCTTTGCCGCTTAGCGAGCATATTGCCTCATATAGTCCAAAAATCTTATACTAATATATAAAGCTGAAGAGTTTGTTTATTTGATTGATTGAACGCGCTAATTTCAGGAACTACTGGTCTGATTTGAAAAATTCTTTCAGTGTTAGATAGACCATTTATCGAGGAAGGCTATAGGATATAATCATCATGCTAAGACCAATAGGAGCGGAGCACCAATGAAGAATGTTTCAAAATCGGGGGGTTTTGAAAACAAATTCCACGCGAACTACGTCGCGGGCACAGTTAGTATTAAATAATATTTATATTCAATTAATATAAACTAAATAAATAATCATGTAGCTTACAAAACATCTTGGCATCTCCTGATAATGGATAAGCATTTTCCCTTCGTAGATAATCTCGTTTTTCAAGTAAGTAGCTTTTATCTTCACAGTTACGGTCTTATTCACATTGAGTTAGAATAAGTTTGTCTAAGACAAAGTTACTGTAACTCAATATGAATAATACTGTTATTATATAAATCACGTATATTTTATGACCGTCCGAAACGACTATCAAAACAAATAAGCCGGTTATTATTACAGGGTTGGATTATCAAAATGTACTAAAATAATCCTCCCCGAGCATAGTGAATAATAAATTTAATTTAATTTTTCATACATACTCCTAAAACGGATCTCGCTGATAAAACCCTTTTAGGGCTGTTTTCCCTTCACAGGTTACAGGATCTTTATGGCATAGTGTGAATAATAAACACGTTGTGGCCGGATTGCTTAAATATAATGTTTTTAACCGACTTCAAAAAGGAAGAGGTTCTCAATTCGGCTGTTACGCTTTTTCTTCGTCAATTGTCAGTCATTTTTCAATTATTTTTTTATTCAGAATAGTATACTCGTGAGGACCATTGTCACTAAATCAGGATCTGATGAGTAGGGAAATCGAGAGCAGTCTTTCACATATCTTTTACTAAAACTCTTTAGGTATTTGCGTCACTAAAAAGTAGAAAATATTTTCTACTAATCTGAACAAGATACATGATTAAATTAATTAATTAATCAAAAACTAAACTAACTCAAAAAAATCCATTGAATGCTAACATAAACTAAATTATAAATAAGTTATTATACGAGTAAAGTATGCAACAAATCGCTGCCAAGGGGAAGCGTACCCGAGCCAATTTCTTCCACAAGTACATCTTGAAGTCGCTGCCTAGTAAAGCACAGCAACAGTTACATTTAACAACAACAATTTTTCAAAATATAGTAATTTTTATGTTTGAAAAAAATGTTTGTGCTTTTTTAGCTTGAAGTCGGTTTTTCGATTTTTTAAAATGTTTGATTAACACCTATTGTGTAACTACTTTTTTGTATAGACATGTACGTTTTTAGATGTACATTTTGAAGTTTGGTTGTCTCTTAATTATTGTTTTCTTTGGGTTTTTTCTGCGACTCACCTGAAAAATTACATGTTTCTACCATTTTAATCATCATAACTTCTCATTTATCGAGTAATCATTGCAACAATAACCAAACACGTGTTTCGCGTCTGTTATGAATTAAGTGAATAGTTTTCGAAGTGAAACTCTTTATTAGAATCGTTGTTATTTGAAACTCGATGAAACAAAAAGCGACACTAAAAAGTGAAATTATAAGTTTAAATTATAAGTATGAACATTATTAAGGTTCTGTTGTCAAAGACTATACTTCTATAATCACAGATTTCGCCAAGGCTACATGGTTAATTTGACTTTAACAATAAACAAAAGAGTATATAAGCGTGTGTGTGTCAAACACATGGTAGTGTGTAATGTATTTTTATTGATTTAATGTATTTTTGATGCATAATTAAATTAAATTTTAGCATTCTGCACTCTTTCTCTATATAAACTATAAGTGTACGAAATTTCATACTCCTCGGACCGCGCAATTTTCGTAAAAAGGGTACAAAGTTTTTGCTGTATTTTTGCTTCACGTATTAATATATAGATAATAATAAAAGTAAAAGAAGAATTACCTGTGAGTATATTCTCTGAACTTTCACTTCTGCTGCGTGTGAACTGCACACACATTTTTTTAAATAGAGGATCAGGCAGTATACCTGCCACATTTGTCCAGGGTGCCTTGGTGGGTTTAACTTGGTGGTAGTCTCAATATACCGGTTTTAGTAAAATGTTTTCCTTCAACGTAAAGCTCGCGTTAATTGTAACAACACCCATTAGGTCAGAAAACGGCCTAAGAGGTGCATGTTTTTCCAGCCAGGATTCGAGCTGATCAAAATTTTATCGGGATAAAAATTATTGTAAGCTCCGTAGCTCTGTGTCGTGTTTCATTAAAAACCGTTTAATAGTTTTCACGTGATGCTCTATCAGGCAGATAGACAGTTGCATTTTCGAAATCTACTGGTCTGACCAAATCATTTTTTTCTTATATTTAGATTCGTTGTACAAACTCAACACCCCCAAAAGATATATCTTTATCTTATTATAAATGAATAGATGTTATTGAAGCTATCAATAATCTAAGTTACTAAATAAAGCAAAATTGCAAACAACCGAAGACATTGCGTAGATGACAGAGGCATAGAACAATTAGGAAACAGGGATAAGAACTCCGTTTAATGGCACCAGCTGATAACCTACAGTTCAGCTGTGCTATACATAGGCTTAAGAAAGTGAAGAAACTACATTTGAAAAACCTGTGAAGTGCCGAATATCCAAAACAGACTTGGCTTAAAGGTCTAGAAACCAAGCCATAAAATCCAAAAAAAGGAAACATGGAGAGAATGGGCATAAAGGTTTTGTTTGACTATTATTTTGTTTCATTTCATAACCACGTCATCATTTGCTGTGTTGTCGTACCACCCGGTCTCTCAGACAGCTACTTCACCAATGGTGGGTTAAAACGAAGCTTAAAATTAAATTAGATTATATTAAGGTCTAATGATATGCAGATTAAATTCTTTCGCTGTACAAATAAAAAACTTTAAACGTAACAAATAACTCCTTGATGCTTTCATATCGCCAAACGTTATTGAGGCGTTCACTCCTAATTAAGTTCGATAATTGCAATGATACATCCATATATCCATTAACATTATTATGTATTAATTAATTCAATCATTGATTACTAGTAGATTGTTAATTAAGCAAAGTGCATGGTATCCGATTAAAGCATTAGCAATTATAATAATAATGTAAGTACAATAAATTAAATGTAATACAGATTAGTAGTTCAAATAAACCACCTGGGCCCCAAGTCTGTAATTTTCACAAAAAAATAATGCCAGTGTGAGTCAAGAACGATTCGACGAACGATGGTCAAATACCCGTAGTCTCTCAAGTTATTAAATCAGTCTCGGTGAAATTAAGATTGATTTAATATTGAGCTGAATTAATTTACAGACTACCAAAACCGTCAAAAGTTACGATTCCAACTAGATTCGATTGCCAATTTGAGTTACAGACTCGGGGCCCTGTTTTAAGTCCAATTAAAATCACAGAACCGAGATATATTGAATAAAGTATAATGCAGACAGGTATATATAATTTATATTTTTAGATATACAAGGTTAAGTTACATAATGAAATCTTATCTCTTGTGCATGCATGCAGCATAATGCTGAGCTGACTACGTCTTTGATTAAAAATTCGACGTACAATCCCAAATATGATCTTGTGTTTTGTGAATCAAGTTTGTGTTTGTGTAAAATAATTATGTATCTATTATCATGTATATTTTTTTCTATTTCTGTAGTGTGTCGTTTTTAAGTCACTAAATATTTCTTTCTTTTTAAAAATTATTATTAATTTTACTATTATTAAGTTTCTGTAGTTATTTTGACAAGCACGGAACCCTAATGAGGTAAACGATATCGACGTTTGCACCCAACTAATTTAAACAAAACATCTAGAAATCTTAATATTTCTTTATATCGTAGCCCTACAATGATAATAATAATTAATGTATGGCTTTAATTTAAAAAAAAATCGTAAAAACGCACGATTCCTATATTTTTTGAGAAAGTGCCAATTTTACGATATCGTACCCAAAAAATAAAAAATCAGTAGACGGTTGGCATCTCCATAGAAACATTCAAATTTCATAGACTTGTGTAATTAATAAACAAATATTTAATCGAAAAATTAATAACACAATAGTGTAATGAAAGTACCTACATGTTTTATTGATATCTTTTCATTAATAAAAGCTTAAACCTCTCTTTTTAAATATGAAAAGTACTTTTTTCAATGAAATTACCCTGAATTACAGGTTAAAAAAAAATTCGACATTTATTATTTGGAAACTATGATATTGTTACATGCCGTCAAAGATAAGCGCAAAGCTGCCTGTTGTAAGCGCAGTTCATTGTCTTCCCGGATTAGGAATTCTTTTGTGTTTTGAATTTGTAATTAAGAAAAACATGCTATTGTTTTTCTACTTATTTTATAACCATCATTAGCGTCGAACTAATCTTTATTGTTATTGTTTTCGACTTTGTTAGCCGTTCGCAGGTGTGCAAATTGCTATTTCTCGGAAACTCAGTGCGCGCGGTCAATCTTTTTTGTACTGTGTAGTTAGTATAAGACGATGCCCGAATGGAGGGGCGGGCAGTCAAGCGACGACGACGAGACGAGTAAGACGTTTGTAGTACTCTTGATTAACGATATAGACGACGGACTTTACGCGTGTCGAATTGCATTGAATCGTGCAGTATGAACTGGTTGCATCCAGTTTTAATTGTATTTGTTTTATACGTGTTTGTACAGTTGTAATAAATTCTATAGTAGTTCCAATGGCATTTTTAATTCGAGTCCTGTAGCTCGTAACAATATTTTAAAAAAGCGCTTATACTTAATAACCCTCCAGACGCCACCGGAACACGATATAACTTAGTAGAGAGAAATCGATTAATAACACAAACGACGACATTTCATCCCTCTCGCTGAGGGATGAAATGTCAACTCCCTTACAAAGAGGCATTATTTAACACAACTTGGATACACAGGGGTGAAGATCTTGCCACAAACTCTAATCGTTTTTGATGTGTGGGCTGGGGCTCGTCAAAGACTATTCTTCTAAGTCGTTGCATCAATGCTCAGGATCGTGATTTTGATGGCATTGTGTAATTGCTCTCAAATTCAAATTCAATGGTTTTTATTCAAAATAAGTTCATTTATCTAACTCAAGCCCTTTCTTTAAATAAATTTTATATAGAAGTATGTTATACAATTACTTTGATAAGAGGTAATGGAGTTGTAGCAAACAGTGCCATACTCAGTAAGACAAAGACATAATAAAAGGAAAGCAAAATATTATTATCGTTATAATAATGACAAGACTAAAAATTCATACTGCAACATATCTCCACAGATTCCTTACATTTTTGGTAAGATAAAAACGTTGTACAGAAGTTAGTATAAGAGGCTGCAGCGAGCTGATATATAAATTAAATTATGTCATTTAAATTGTCATTAATAGTATAATGTCCCTTTTTAACTAGGATACTTTTTAATATGGTTTTAAATTTAGTGAAAGGCAGATCTAACATTTCATTCGGAATCTTATTGATACCAACCCCCAAGAAAGAGGACAATATTTACTTACTCTCTTACACCGAGATTGGTATGGACACTGTGGAGGGCCGGATTTATTGACATGTCCAAGTGAATGCTGTTCACTTGGACATGTCAATAACCGCTATCTTAGCTTCAACTTTCCTAGTGACCACAAGTCTCTCCATATTGTCTGGCTTTTCCCAGGCTATGTGGCCAAAGTACTTCACTATACATTATGGTCATACTGCTGATAACCTCTGGTGACCTCCAATATCTTGGTATCTTGTGGTTCATCATTGCTATTCAATAAGGAGTCTATGGTATCAAAGTTTTCGGTTAACAAGCGATTTGGTAATGCTTGAAGACGAAAGTCTTCGAGTAGTGCGTAGTAGCCATCATGACGTATGAAGCCGAGAGGTGGAGACCAACAGTGAAGCTGGTCCACGAACCTGAAGTTGCTCAGCGGGCTATGGATCAAGATATGTTAGATATTTCTTTTATATATAAAATCCGAAACGAAGATATCTGTTCAAATAGGAGGTTCAGCGTTGCCGATAGAACGGTCTATTCTTTTTTATTTTATGTCCTTGTATTGCCGCTTTCCAAACAAATGAATCATATCTTTTTTTTTTCTTCTTGACTAAAAACTTGCATGCTAAAGTGGCAAAAGGCTAACCACGTCCAGTACTACACTAACACGTCGCAGGACCGATGGCGGATGGAGCAAACAATTCCTGGAAAGAATACTAAGTCCTTGTAAACTTAGTGCAGATAACTCATAATATAGGTAAGTCATATAAGAAAAGAACGTTAAATTGGATGATTGGTGGATATAAGAATCAAGGTTGGCCAAAAAAATGATGGATGAATTGTGTGAAAGATTATATATAGTCTGTGGTATAAGAAATAGCCGAAACGGGAGAGTATGGAAGGAAAAGATTACAACTTTTCCCAAAAGATTTAGAGACGTTGAAAGGAACAACCATTTTTCTGTCGAACGATTTTTTTAATATATTCTGTACAGACTTATAAAAGCATTTGTTATTCAGACTTATTCTTCCTTTACGCTACAAAATAAAGATGCAAATCCCTGCGAGTCGCCCATTCAAAGTATTCCGAATGCCCCTACGTGCATTTTGATAAGGTGAGACCAAGGATCCTTGTGATTTCGCGACGTCCACTCAGCACTTTCACAACTCAATCGTTCTTCGATGAATATTTCATAACTGAGGACGAAAATAATGGTAACTTATTTGCAGACGAGCAGTTCTAGAGCGAGTAGTTTCATAGACACAATATTATACTTATCTAGATAGAACACATGATTTCTTTATATCGAAGACTATATTGTTTGAGTGCTATTTTGATAAATTTTCAGAAGCAAAACTTAAATCTTCAAATGATAAAGCAAGAAACACCTTTGAAAAACCACAAACTTTATATGAATAAGAATGTTTATGAAGTTATATATGTTTGAAATATGTATTGTTACAACTTAGGCTTCGACAAAGGCAAATTCCACGTAGTCTGTTACAGCACATTTTATGACCTGTCGGCATTTGAACTAATTGTAATCCTTTTATGATCGTCTTCTTTTGTTTACTTATTTATTGGCTTATGTTTCTAGTATTGTGAAGAACAGCCTATTGTTCTCGTTTACGCCCGCTTGCAGGCATCATTACCCAGGTGTTACGGATTCAGTACAAGCTGATACTAGGAAATTATGTCGACGATACGATACATTACATTTGCATTTGTGCACTATAAAACGCTAGCCTGATTGAGAGAGGGGGGTCAGTTGAGCTACGACTACGATACGGGCGTGACGTGTGTACATTGGGGAATATAATAGTGACGGACTTTGCGCCTTTTATTGGTTTACGACCTTCTGCATTATGTTTGAAATTGTTGTGTTCGGTTACATTTGTACCTGTGTTATACGTGTTAATATAGTTCTAATAAACTCAATAATAATTCCAACGGCATTTTAATTTGAGTCCCACAACTCGTAACAGTATATTGATGAAAAACTAACATTTGATATGTTTCACACTATGTCGCTTGAAAGAAATAGGTAATTTTCAACTATCGCTGTTATGTATTAACACACATACACAACATAAATTATAGTATATAATAAAAAAAAAAATAACCTGATTATTCCAAGTCCTGGTAGCCTAATAGTTAGCGCATTCATAGGTATATCATTACAAGAACGTGAGCTCCAAATCTTGGCCAGGAAAGTGGTGCATATGGACTGCATAGGCAATTTTAAGTATAATGACGGTGAAGGAAAACATCGTGATGAAACCTGAACATCGAGATACGCAATGCGTAGAACCCGCCAGTTCGCCTTGGACGTAACAGGTATACAAGCGGTTCCCTTAAAAACTGAGAAACCTAGCCCTGCAGTGGGATATTTATACGTAGTTATAATATCAAAATTGTCTTTAACACTATTTTTGCATATAGCTATCTATATGTTTAAATAGTTACATTTTATTACTATATCGTGTATATATATTGCTTGTGTATATTTTTATATATAGTACAGTTATATATTTATTATTAACCGTGCAGGAACGGAGAAAGAATACAGTTTCCTGTGACCGAGAGGCCTGTCGTAAGAGGTGACAACACAACCCACAGTCAGGTTGTCTGGTATTTGCCCGACTGGATGGCTACCACCCCTGGTCTAGAGTATGCCGCCATAACAGCCTTGAGTTTTGTTCCGGCATTAGTGACCAGGTTTCAGTCTCCCTTAAGAGAGCAGCAGCGCATTTGTAGCACCTTTGGTGTTGCAAATATCCATAGGCGATGGTAACCGCTTTCTATAAAGTGGACCGTCTGCTGAACTCCTGCAATAAAAAAAAATAAAAGAACTGTAACATAATGAATAAAGGTGAAAGTGAAGTATACGTAGCAGAAGAGCAGTTGCATTTCATGCCCATTAACAGGTACGTGCGTGCTCTTTCTTCCTTCCCACTACCCTTCAAAATTACCCCATTCTCCTTTTTCCTCATTTTGAAACAGTTTGCTTATCACTAAACCTAGCGCTGCCGTAACACTATCTATTTTTAATATTCGAAAACAAGGTTACAATTAAAGAGTCCACCAAAATAAATAGGAAAAACCCAATTTTAACGTGTATAAAAAGGTAATGTTATTGTAGCTTTTTGTTCCAGTGAATAAACCCCCGACTGCATTAGCACCGCCGGTCACGATTATCCATTTAGTTACGTTACCGGCGGCGTGGAAGACTTTTCGCCTAAATGTTTCCTTATTGCTTTCTGGGGTTGAGAAAAAGGGCATTGTTCGTATTATTGTATTATGATAACCGTTTCTTAACTCTCTATCTATATACATACACATACACAACATGCCTGTTTCCCATAGGGTGAGATACAGATAATTAATCTCCACTTGATAAGATCTTAGCAAATACATTGTTACAACTTAGGTTCCGACAAAAAAAAAACAAATTTCACCTGCATATCTGTAAAAACACCTTTTATTACCTGTCGGCATTTGAACTAATTGTAATTCTTTTATGATCAACTTCTTTTGTTTACTTATTTATTGGCATACGTTTCTAGATAACAGCCCATTGTTTTGTTGTACTCGTTTATAGCCGCTTGCGGCCGAATCATTAGCCAGGTGTTGTGGATTATGTCGACTATGATACGAGCACATTTGTATTTGTGAGATATAAATCGACGGCCTAATGGGGAGAGGGGGCAGTCGAGCGAGAACCACGATCAAGGCGAGACGTGTACATTCGGGAATCTAATAGTGACGGACTTTGCGCGTTTTTTTGAATTACGACCTTCTGCTTTACGTTTGGATTTGTTGTGTCCGGTTATATTTGTTCTAATAAACTGTATAATAATTCTGACGGCATTTATTTTTTAACAATATGATAATAGAATTCGCTTGATTTACCACTACGCCACCAGTTCAAACGAAACGTTTCGCCTCAACGTTCCTTCTGTGTACGGCAGAGTTGTGGAAAGCACTTCCAGAGTCTGTGTTTCCCGAAAAGTACAATCCGGATATGTTCAAGTCTCCTGTGAATAGGAATTATCTAGGTAAGCGTGCTCCATCTTCGACTGCATCATAGTCTGATATTAAGGCGTGATTGTGGTCTAACGCGAACATTAAAAAAAAGAACCTCTGTTATTCTTCATAGATACACGTTTATTTAACCTAATAACTTGTTCAGTTTTTTTTATCAGTTACTGTCTGTAAAGTAGTTCAAGGCTAGGTCCTTCATCCCTCATTATTTTTCTGAAAGTCCGATGTGTGGTAGGGCATTCGCTCACCTGGATGGCTCCCACCCCTGGCCAACTGTATACCGCCATTAAAACTTAGATTTGTGTTCCAGCATTACCAGTGACCAAGTTCGAGTCCCTTTCGTAGCCACAAACACATTGGTGTTGCAAAAGTACTTGTACGGAGTTTCGATCCGTGCAGGAACGGAGAAAATATACAATTCCCTACGGCCAGGCGGCCTGTCGTAAAAGTTGACAAAACAACCCACAGCCAGGTGGTAGGATATTTGCTCTATAACAACCTTAAGTTGTGCTCCGGCATTAGTGGCTAGATTCCAGTCACTCTTTAGAGAGCGGCAGCACATTGGTAACACCTTTGGTGTTACAAATGTCCATAGGCGATGGTAACCGCTTTCCATCGGGTGGGCCGTGTGCTTGTCTGCTGAACTCACGCAATAAAAAAAAGAAGTAGAGAGGCGATAATAATCATTTTCCGTCAGCCTGTCTGCTAGTCTCCTGCAATAGAAAAGAGTAGTGATTTTTTTTCATAATCAAAAGACTTTCATAGGAAAGATAACACTAAAACTCGTATTTCATAGACAATGTTTAATTTTTATATTATAACTAGCTGCGCCCCACGGTTTCATCCACGTGGTGATGGAAAATCGTTATATTTTGGATAATTCTTACTATATCTTTATATATTATAGCCTATGTGTTATTCTGATGTGTAAGCTATATTATTGTAAAATATCATCAAAATCCATAGAGTAGTTTTTGCGTGAAAGAGTAACAAACATACATATACATATAAACTTTCGTTCTCTATTTCATCCCTTTCGAGGCTATTTTTAAGTCAAAATGTAGCCTCTCCTACTAGGAGTTTATTATACATCTACATGCTAAACTGCATTTACATCTGTTCAACCTGTCAATCGGGAACAGCTGGCACAGTTTCTTTCGTGTGTATATTAGTATGATTTTTAAAAGAAGAGTTTAGAACACTATCTCTCCTAATTAACTGATATATATGTATATGTATTTTATATATGTATATACTGGGTATGTATATACTAGGTATAGATAGATAGATAGATAGATAACACTTTATTGTACACCATTACAGAAAACCTTATAGCCTAAAAATGTTCTAAATGTGCACAATGGGCCGTCTTATCGCTATTAAGCGATCTCTTCCAGACAACCCGTGTCAGGAATAAAACAGGTTATATTGGTCAAAGTTGGTATACATAAATATTAGAGAATAAGCAGTTACTTACATATATTTTGTTCATTTATAAACATATAAGTATGTAATATATTATATGAGTAAAATTATACTTAATAGACATATATAAATATACCTACTGATATCACATGCATAAATACATACATATATATATATACAGAAATATACGTAAAAATATCAAACATCACTATGTTGCAGGTAGTGCTTTTTTGTCATGTTCTTAAATATTGTTAGTGATTTAGCTTGTCTAACAGTAACAGGTAGCTTATGTATATACGAGGTATGTATAAATGTATATGTAAGTTTATGTATGTATTTTCTACAGGTACTTTTATGTAATAACTTTAATGTACACAAACCTGCCTCTTATCTTCCCATTCTCGCTAGACTCATAGGTTTTCAGGAAGAAAACTCTTTTTAGGGTTAAGCTCGCCTTTGTACATCAT
The DNA here is from genome assembly GCA_039645545.1 of Dendrolimus houi. Lineage (NCBI taxonomy): Eukaryota > Metazoa > Arthropoda > Insecta > Lepidoptera > Lasiocampidae > Dendrolimus > Dendrolimus houi. The sequence goes on along the minus strand of CM077126.1, from coordinate 22,022,625 downwards.
CACTATTTTGCAGTTTTATATGTAACTATTTTGTGTATAATAAAGAATAAAGAAAGTATGGATATGGATGGATGGATAGATAAAACAACATAGCAACCCCTGTAACTATAGGCTACATTCAACGAAGTTAAATGGGGGACTTTTAAACAAGCTATTGCGATTGTACGATATTATCAGAGATTCCCGCATATCCCGCAGATTACGGGATTATTCCCCTCAATAGATATCCCGGTGGTGACGCGATGCTGTGCTTAAAGACTTTATATCCAATAATGGCAGTGTTATGAAAAAGTTGACGAGGATTACTGCAGGTGATAATACTTTTGTTGCCTGTTTTTAATTACAGTGATTTATATAGATTTAGGTTATAATGAAAAGAAGGTATGATAAAATATAATATATGTAGGAATTTTAAAAATGGTTTGAAGTGTAACGGAACGCAAGTGTAGATTGAATGAATGAATGAATTTGATGGAATTTGAATGAACGGTGAAATATAATATAATGTGAATAGAATATAGGTGAAATATAATAATACTTCATAAAATGAAGTAAATCTTCCGAGGGCAAATAACACCAACATGAAAATATAATACAATGTAACCTGTATTAACGCCTGTTCTTTAAACAAGAGGTACGCTCTAGAGTTTGACCCGCGGCTCAATCGCGGGGTAAATTCTAGTACACTATAAGGAAGAAAACAAAACCCTGACAAACGTGTGCGTAACTATAAGATATAGTGAAAAATACTCAAATGAGTCTTGGGGCCAATTTAAAATAAAACTAATTTGATATCATTTGTGAAAAATCCATAATTTAGTCAGGAATCGAATTGACTAATTATGAAAAAAACCAATTGTATTATTACAGCAATGCATGGTGCAGCTTGTGAGGATCGATATCTGCAAAGGATTATCAAACGGAAAATTAAGGGAAATTATTGAAAGTTCTTTGAGTATTTTTTCGTTATGTCTCAGAGGTAGTTTCAGATTTGACGACAGAGACCCACTTGAAAAATTCACCTGTATATATTCTAATTTTAGAAAATTCTTTTATTATATTCATAAAACAACATTAGTGCGAAGTATTGACGATTATATAATTTTTGGGATGATTCTTTGGTATTTTCCTTATTGTATTTAATTTTGATCCTCTTTAAAAATATTCGCTGACCTTTACAAGAGAATAAGACACGTTAATAAGATGGTGGGTAGAAATATTATATTTCTCGTCCACGTGTTACGAATATGTATTGTTACGAATTTGTAAGGTATTTAAATTCAAAAATGCTGTTGGAATTATCACAAAGTTACGTTTTAACGGTTTTAGGCGCAGTAATTTATTTAATTTATACTATTTCGACGTTTCGGTCACTTAAAACGTTAAAACGTAGTTTTATTGCGTTTACTAGGCGCGAAATCTTAAGAAAATATTATATCAAAAAGTTTATTAGAAGTACATATACGTAATTCACATTTCTTACAAGTATAGCTGCATACAACAAAACCAAACCTTAAATCAGAAAATCGTAATCACATAAATAGCGCAAAGTCCGTCGTTCCACTTATCGTGTATCTTATGATAATTGCTCCAAAATTTCGCTAAGTAACGCTTCGTTCGCAGTCAGAACACGACTGGCCTATTTCCCGACTGACCGACCCTCATCCATTTGTAAATTAAATATGGCCTCCTAGCAACATGCCGCCTAGTAGTTCATGATATCCTTAAATGGTCGGCTCAATATCTTCTAAGAATTCGCATGAAATACAAACAATACAACAAACAAACAAACAAATAGGAATGAAGGTTTTATGAAGTCTTACGGCGGCGTAAACAAAGAGATTAGCGCGAACAATAGATTACTCAAATTCAAAGGGGTAATAAGACACCTGCAAAGGATTAGTATCGGCTCGTAACAGTATTCTATTTATATATATATATATATATATATATATATATATATATAAACAGAAGGACCCACTAATACTAAGCCGAATAGGAGGCGCTGCTTAGTAACTAACTTACTTAAGTTTTGGTATTTATTTTGAGATCACAGACATATATTTGAGTTTTATTAGTATAGATTTTTATTAAGTAGTACAACTTTTCATGTTCACTTTAGCAGTATTGCTCTAGTGCATTCGATTCCATTTCACTTAGCGTGATTATAGGTCAAGTGGCTAAAATGGCTGCGATACGTGATCCCCGTACACAAGTCTGGGCCTATTGTGATTTTATTATACTTACCGTTTTTAACTCTTTGACGTATATACACGAAATTTAAAATATTTTACTTCAAAGTCCTGAAATTCGCATTTATTACAAACTATTTTAAATTTGGTAATGGTTTTTATTTGGTTTATTAATTAAATATTTCATAAGTAAAACTATTTTAATAAATTTGGCACTGAAAATCAGTGTTGTGTTGGATTTAATTCCGGCACAGCAATATGCTGAGTGCAAACCTAGTATGCTGAAAATGCGGCGTACTAATTCTCAAAAAAATGCTATGTATATAATGATGTATAAGGGATGTAGTTACGTCGCTATTTCTTCAAATAAAGTCTTTTTCTTTCTCTATTTATTTCTTTCTTCTTTATCTTCTAAAAAAGATTTTGTTCGACGTGATCTTTGATTCTAGATAGATACATATAGATATATAAATATTACAAACTAACCTGCTGAACTACAACAACACATCGCAGAATTAGAGGATTGATTGGACAATCAATTTTTTTTCAAAATTTGCCCGTCTTAATATTTATCTTTACTTATCTTATATCATACCATGTTTAAGACTTATATTTTAGCAGACTGTAACTTGCTTAGCTGGTGCATGCGCATATGTCTATATAAAATGAAAACTGCACTTTACTTGGACTATATTTTGTATTAATTAAATACCATATAATAATAGGTTGGGGAAAAGTCTTTTCGCATATAGTATGTATGAACTTGTAATAAGATCTCTTTGGCTATACCATTTCTATCTGGCTGGTTTTGGTATCATTAAAAAGTTTTAATTTTAAAGAAGTCAATTCCAAATTCAAATTAGGAAAATGTTTAATATTCATTTGTTTTTCTTATTGTTAAAATGAGTGAATCTAATGAAGAAATTTGATACATTTTAAAATTTTACTACAAAAAAGGTAAAAATGCAACACAAGCCGCGAAAAAAATTGTGATGTTTATGGACCTAATGCAGTATCTGTGAGAGTAGCGCAAATTTGGTTTAAGCGTTTTCAATCCGAAAATTTTTATATCAAAGATGCACGTCGCTCTGGTCGCCCTGTTACGGACAAATTTGATGCCATTTTTGAAAAACTGGAGTAAGATCGGCATATTAGTAGTTACGATGTATCTGGAGAACTGGGAATTGACCACAAGACGGTTTTAGCGCATTTGAAAAAAGCTGGGTACACAAAAAAGCTCGATATTTGGGTGCCTCATGAGCTTGCTGAAAGAAACCCAATGAACCGTGTACTCATTTGTGATTCTTTATTACGACCTAATGAAACCGAACCATTTTTGAAGAAGCTGATAACTGGTGATGAAAAGTGGATCACGTACGACAAGAACGTGCGAAAAAGATCGTGGTCAAAGGCCGGTCAGGCTTCACAGACTGTGGCGAAACCCGGGTTAACTCGCAACAAGGTGATGCTGTGTGTATGGTGGGATTGGAAGGGCATTATTCATTATGAGCTGTTACCGCCAGGCAGGACCATCGATTCTGAACTGTACTGCGAACAACTGATGAGATTAAAGCAAAAAGTTGAGAGAAAGTGGCCGGAATTAATCAACAGAAGGGGTGTGGTTTTTCACCTTAATAACGCTAGACCTCACACATCTTTAGCCACTCAGCAAAAATTACGAGAGTTTGGCTGGGAGGTGTTAATGCATCCGCCGTATAGTCCTAACCTTGCACCTTCAGATTTTCCCGTGTTTCGGTCTCTGCAGAATTCCTTAGGCAGTGTCAGGTTAACATCACGAGAGGACTGCCAAAACCACTTGTCGTAGTTTTTTGATCAGAAGTCCTAAAATTTTTATAGCAATGGGATCACGTCCCTACCTACAAGATGGCAAAAAGTTATCCAACAAAATGGCACCTACATAATTTAGTCAAATGTAAATAAACTTTATAAAAAAACCTTTTGAATTTTTATATAAAATGCGAAGAAACTTTTTCCCCAACCTAATATTTCACATCAACAGTTCAATAGCAACTGACAATATTATTAGACACATGGTTTTACTATAAAATAATTAGACTTCCATACAGCCAGTGTCTATGTAGGTTTCCTACATATTCCCAGCAAAGAAATAAGAAATTAAAAGAAACACCAATTAATTAATTAACATCAATAGGCAGTATACAAACTTTTGTAATTGATCTTCTATGAATGTTACCCTTCTGTGCCCTCACCCCTACGGTTCTATATTAATATTAATTCATTAACAAATAACATTTGTGTCTGAAATATAAATACGTAGTCATAATTACCATTATAAAAAAATTTAATTTACAATAAACATTAATAATTTTACAAAAATATGTCGGTAGGACGACATTTTTATATAATCGTATTATTATTTAAGCACAAAAATAATCGTCAACTGAGTAATATGCTTCTTTAAGAAGGAATGCTTTAACATTGTGCTTAAAAGATTGCATATAGTATATATTTAACTTTAGGTAAGCAGGTAGCTTGTTGAAAATGTCAACAGCCTGATATGTGAAAACTGTGCTTTACAACATTTAGAGATGGCATTATTTTATTTTTTAAATGTTTCCTTCTTGTAGCTTCTCTATGTTTTCTATCTTCCTGCGTCTCAAACTCTGTAATATTTTTTGCGAGATAAGTGAGGACAACCAGTATATAAAGACACGGGACCGTAAGTATACCCAATTTTTTAAAATTTTCTAACTATACCGTCGGCTCCTGGAAATACATTGATTACCCGAGCCATAGGCCATATCTCCAACCAACATACTTATCTTATTTTTTTATCTAAACTAAATGTTATCTTAGGTTTATACTTGACTAAGTGAGACAGCACTTAAAAAAAAGGTGGGCATTTTTTGTCAAGAACTATATAAGTATCGAGTCAAGTTCTTTCAAATCAAATACAAAATCAATTTGCTGCTACCCTCACATGTTTTAGTTAACGCTTTATTTATGCTATTGTACCAAAATATCCCCAGTTATTCTATTACAGTGAGAATAAGTTATGAAAAACCCTTTGAAATCAGTTTATTGGGGAAAGTAATTCTATTTAATCCTTTTTGGGCCCCCGAAAATTGTGTCGGGAGGTGTAATCAAAAATATCTAATTTTATAGATGGTACGTGACAATCTTTTATAACGTGAGAGTTAATTTCCGGTTTTGGTATTGATTTTTTCTACTGGTTATACCTCTTTGATACGTGTTTGGGCATGGCGTGGATGATCCACCAAATATATACGTCTATACTATTGAGGTGGTTATGTGATGTGTGTATGGTTGTCCGTTGTCCGTTGAGCGGTGTACGGGTTAATAAAAGATAACTTTCGTCGTACACTTTTAATCACACACTCTCATGTTTTATACAGTTCAGAAGGATTTAGATGAAGGCAAGCAGCAAGCGCGAGAACTGAACTTTGTACGCGAGCACGAATATCGTAGGCCCGCGTTGAAGGCGTGTGTCGGACTGCCGGAAAGTCCCGACTTGTGTTCGGTTGTCGTTAAGATGTTGTTTACGCGCCAAGAGAATCGGTGCGAACGTTACGCGCCCACGCTGTCAAAAACGGTACGCTGTTTTATTTCTAATAGATTAATATTAGTTTCGCGCCTGCGTGCTTTTTTATCATGTTGGCACTAATGTCGCCACACTATATGTACTATAATTTTATAAAGAGCTAAAGTTTGTGAGCTTGGATATTCGGGGTAATCTCCGGTACTAATGATCAAATTTTGAAAATTCTTTCACCAGTAAAAAGCTACATTATTCCCGGGTGTCAAAGGCTATAATTAGTTGTGATTGATAAATCAAAAAAGTAAAAATGTTTTACGCCCAACGGATTGGACACGGGAACGCCTGTCAAATATGTTACAGCAATAACGTTCCACGCAAGAATTGCGCACATCCTCGTACGAGGAATTGCGAGTGCTTTCTGCGTTTATAAATTAATTAAAGGTTACAAAGCTAATTAAACCTTGATATACGTGCGTGTGTGCGTGCATATGTATTTTTAAAGACGCCCAACGAAGTAAGCGCGGTTCAGCTAGTTGTAAAATAAAACTAAGAAAATGATACTTATTATTTCTGGAGTACAGCAGACAGGCTAACAACCCACCTGGTGGAAAGTGGTTATAGTCGCCTGTAGACTTGCAATACCAAAGGTGCTACCAATATGCTGCCGGTCGCGAAGGAGCCTGGAGCCTGGCTACTGACGCCGGAACACAATTCAAGATTATTATGATGGCATACTCTAGAGTCTAGACCAAAAGTGGTAGCCATCCAAACGGGCAAGCGTCTTGGCTTTAGGTCGTTTTGGCGCCTTTTAGGCTCGACCACAGGAATATTCTTTCTCCGTTCCTAATCAGTACTTAAGTATACACCATTTATCATTTTCGTAAATTACAAACAAGATTTTTGCAATGAATCACACTATTTAATCATGTATAAATTACTTAGAATACTTAAACCACATCTAAAGTTAGATATTACCGTAGGAAATGTTTTATATTAATAATCTAAATACAGAATTTAACTAAAACTATCCAAAAATGAATCTTGAAAGAAAATACAAGATATAGGTAAATAGGGACGATTTTTTAATCACCAAATAAGAGTTATACGTATACTAGATACAACATAACAACTCTTAACAGATGTGATTTTGCTTTGATCAATATTAAGATCCTAATATTTTCCATTTCGTAGCCTATGTAAAACATTAGAAGACATTTCGATATAATACTAGCGCTTCTGGCAGACGTTATCCTGCCCTGAAAAAATAAAAATACAGAACCCGATTCCAGCGCCACCTACCGGGTCTAATTGTGTCTAGCTAACCATCCTGGGACACACTCAAACACTATTTTTTTACACTATGGGTTACATTATTGAAACTTCAATAATAAGTAAGGGATCCCTAATTACTTCCAGTAATAAAAATAGCCTATATCAATCAGGGATAATGTAGTATTCTAATGGTGAAAGAGTTTTTGAAATCGGTCCCGTAGTTTTTGAGTTTATTCGTTACAAACATACAAAAAAACAAATATTTTCCCTTTATAATATTAGTATAGATTAAATTGTAGCATATTAAAATCGTTTATAAATTTTAAATACTGAATTACATATTTTAGATTTGCATCTAGGGTAAACTACACCATTATTGACATTAAAAATGTTAACATTTATAGCCATACAATAATGTTAGTATTTTTTTTAAACAATACCTACGAACTCTAGGTCCTGTACCTTTTTTTAAGAGATTTTAATTAAATTTTACTGAAATTTACATGCTTAATTATAATTATTGATTGTAGAATCTGACATTTTATTGAGTTTTGTTTTTGTGTTGATGTATTCCTTAAAATTAGTTATAATAGTATTATATATCTAGGTTTTATTATAAATACTTATTTCTAATGTGGAGTGTTGCTGTTACAATAGTTTGGTGAGATAGTGCTTGTGGAGTGTGTTGCTTAGGTCTCCGGAATGTGTTTTTTTTGTGTATTATTATAATTACTAACTGCGCCCCGCGGTCTGAACCGCATGATGATGCAAAATCCTTATATTTTGGATAATTCTTACTATATCTTTATAAATCATAGCCTATATGTTATTCTGATCTGTAAGCTATATTATTGTAAAGTTTCATCAAAATCCATTCAGTAGTTTTTGCGTGAAAGAGTAACAAACATCCATACATTCTTACAAACTTTCGCGTTTATAATATTAGTAGGATGACTTATACATGTTATTATTATCAGAGATGTCACGAATAGTGGTTTAGCCGAATACCGCATATTGTCTACTGAATATTCAGCGTAAGGTATGCTTGATTCGCGCGTAGCAGGTTGGTATTGAAGTAATAATTTGTGAAGTATTTTCTTATGTTCTCGCTAATGATCGGTACACATAATTAAAATTGTGTTTTAAGCGCGATTTTTAATGGTATTTTATTGGATTCTGACATTATAAAAACTGGAATTTAATCAAAATCGTATTTAACACTGTTAAAACGTAGTTTAACTATCAATTTTTGGTAGAAATTTTGAGTAATATGTGCGGTTTTTTTTCACGATTTGGTATTTGGTATTCGGCTGAATAGTACACAGTATTCGGTAGAATACCGAATAGTTAAAAAAGTGGCCGAATATCCAATAGCCGCCGAATGTTCGTGGCATCTCTAATTGTTATCATTGTATACTTACAAGATAAAAAGAATATTAAGATTTCTTAATTAATAGTTCATGTTTTTAATAATTTAATAAGGTGCCAATCATTGAGGTTTTCGCACCACGTCTTTTGTGGTTTGTTTTCGTTTTCGGACTTTTTTTGTTTTAAATAGACTATGTTATTGTAGTTTTAAATAAATCTTTGTACTTTCTTTCATCTATCTAAAATTTTATTGACTCTTTCGGGCTGAGTTCACGACGAGTTTCGACGAAAGGCGTTTGAGAGTAAGATCTGTTGTCAACACCAACATAAGATATTTTTATTTTTTTAAACTAGCAACATTGACATTATTTATCTTCCCTCTTACATTTTGGTTGTTAGCCGAGTGCACACGTATTGCTTATTTGAAGAGATTAATTATAGGCTTTTACAACTAACAGTGTTTAATTTATATATCTACAACGACTAGAGTACTGCCCACATTATAAGGTATTTATTGCATTATATGTTTCGACCGCCAATAGCGTTTGATAGCTATAAATGCGACAAGCATCGCAAGAGACCTCCGAATCGTTAATTAGAGAATAATTCTAAATCGTGCACTACTTTTATGTCTGTAGCGAGACCTACTAGGGGCCCAATTCTGCTATTACTAACTTGTCAAAATCGCCGGACACTATCGTCTCAATCGCAGGTATGCCTGATTATTCTTATTCTGTTAATTCGAATGACGTGCCACGGACGCCGCTCTATCTTTATAAATATTCATAAGCGAAAACTCGCGAAATAAATTTTTAAAACTTGGTGGCTTTTCAATATTTATTTAAGGCTAACGCAATTATTGCTAATGGTAATACCAATTTATGTGCTATTATTCCGCCGCGACGATATCGGGAAGATATTATGGATTTAGTAGAATATGAATTTGGACACTGTCGCAATCTAATCGTAATTTGAATATCTTCGCAACGCCAATATCTTGATATAGTAGAATTGGACCCCTGATTGAATGGCAGGCAAACAATTCACATGTTATACAGAATTCCGTAGTACCTTTGCGAGAACCTTGCACTACAGTGCAAATTGGAAACTTTGTACCGTCTGTTGGTATGTGACTTGTTCCAAAGTTTCAATAAAGGAGAACAAATCAAAATATATAAGACCCGGTTTTATATATTTCGCTTCGCTCTATTATTATGGCATGTAAGGAGAATATTAGATATGATAATTGTACATTTTGTCCGTTAGATATCACTAGCATCGATTCCTCGTATTATATGTATATGTTGCGTACTTAATATTTGTAGAAACTTTTTATCTCAGGTAAAATTATACTACATATTTTCATGCCTGTTTCCCATCGGGGTAGGAATAGACAGAGACGATGGATTTAGACCTGCTACTATCCTGGCAAACACTTTTCGCTTCATCAACTTTTATCAATCTGTTCATACATACACGCTTATTTAAAGGTGGTGGCTTAGGTTGTATCCTAAACGAGTCTCTCATCTGAAGATTAAGATACCGTACAGTTCTAAAACAGCTGGCCGTCACAGAATTGCGGTTAAAAACCGCTACAACGTAGTTTTATTATGTGTATCGCGAAAACTTAAGAAAATACTGAGCAGAAGGGAACGCATGAATGTAGTAATCCTGAGTCATTAAAAATCATCTATGAATCTTATACTTTTTCGAGTCAGTCGTATTGATTTACGCTCTGTCATAAACCTGTGTTGCCAGATTACTTTAGGCCAAGCCTTTAAATTTTAATAAACTTATTGAATTTCAGTTAAAATGTAAAGAACGTATAAAAATAATAACGTTTTTTTGACAATTTAGATTAGTACTATTGTTTTTATTATAATCAATTGATCTATAACACTTTACAACGTACTAGGATATGCCCGCGACTACGTTCACGCTTGACTTGAAGTTCCCGCGGGATTCCCGCGACACAAAGTGTCGCAGCATTTAGAAAAAGAAAATAAGCTAATGTTTAGGTGGAAACTGTTTCCGAATAAGCTAATTTTTATGCATCCGAACAACCTCAAACCGCTCCCAGGAAAATTTTCTCGGGATTCCCCGGATAAAAAGTAGCGCAGGTTTTAAGTCTAAAACTTTGCTGTCGATCAGCCAAAACCGCATCGAAATCGGCTCTGTAGTTTTTACGTGAATACCGAACAAACAGACAAAACGACAAAGAGAGACAAGAAATCTAAAAAAAATTGCATCGCGTTCTCCATCGTTTATATACTCTATTCCAGTTGTTTTGTTAATAGCTTCAATGTAAAGACACGGCATGTTTAGAATTTTATAATATTATAGATAGATTTTGTAAATTGCTTTTGTAAAATTTAAAAAATCCAAATAAAATTAATAATAAACAGCAACAAAAATCAAATTTAAATAAGTAAATTAAAAATAATTGAGAGCAGAGAAAAATAATTATTTATTGATTGTTGACACCTGACACAGGAGTCATTCTGTGAACATGGCTACTAAAATATAGTCAAAATATCGGAGTAAAAACAAAAAATGAAAATAAATTTAAAACAATGTGTACACAATATATTATAGTGAATTTCAGCAAAACCAGAGTACCACGAGTGTATCAGACAAAGTTTGTATACCATAATATTTACACATTTCTTTTATTAATTATGTCTTAGTAATTAACTTCTGATGTATACTATGTATATATACGTGTGTGTATACGTATGTGTATATACATATGTATATATAGTTATATTGTTTTTGTACTTATATGCATTGTGTATACGTATCATCATTATTTACAAAATGCACCATCCGTTTTGAAAATCGATTTATCCCTGCCAAGGGTTGCCTGGAAGAGATCGCTTTTTAGCGATAAAGCCGCCCGTTGTACTTACTTTTTTGGTATTTTTCTACTTTTGCTTGTCTATGCTGTGGTTTACATACAATAAAGAGGTACCTCACCCTTACCTTCTTAAAATAAAAAAAATAAAAATACAGTACATAATTATATTTTAGGTATTCTATATTTTCTGTTCGGTGCGGTGTGAACGGCTTCATAAAAAATATACTTACATCATATTACGTGACCCTGCCACGGATGTTTCTCATTTTTCTATCAGTTTGATACAATTAGAGTCAATAATAAACTAATTTGTCAGTAAAATAAGTAAAAAACTAGTTGTTTTTGGCATCAAAGAAACTAAAATGGCAACACTGTCATAAACTCGAGAATGTTTTGAACGTGGGTCACGAAATGTAGGTATTGTTTGTTTAGTATAAAAGAACGTAAAGAATTTTATGGGCCGTGTGCCGGAGTCAATTGAAGTGCTTTTTATTATTATTTGTCTTGTGTGTTGTGGAAAAATTAAAATGTTTACCTATAACTTAATATGTATCTACTGTTAATAAAATTCGTTAAAAGTAATAACATCTACTATTGTAATAATTGTGAGTAATAAGATATTACTTTATTATACACCAATACAAAAATGATATCTATATACATACACACACACACACACACACATATACATATATATATATATATATATATATATATATATATATATATATATATATATATATATATATATATATATATATATATATATATATATATGAATGTTTATAGATATAGATAAATTTAAATATAATTCTAACTACGACTTTGGTCGGATGCATGTCATAGTAGCGCTGTAGGGTAACTAATTATTGTGCGAAAATCATAAATTATAACGTACTGTGCATTTATTCAAGAACTAGGAGTCATATACATAAAGGTAACTATCTTTTACCCGTGACTTGATTCATATTTATTATTTTCATGTGTCACGCATATGTAGTAGCCAAGGGCTTAAGGCGTTATTTGAGATACAATATTTTTAATGGCCTTAAACATTGGCAGATAGTTCATATATATACATTCGTATAGCTTGCGTATTTTTTTTATTGCATGATTTAAGCAGACAGGCAAATGGCCCACCCAATGGAAAGCGGTTACCATCGCCTATGGACATTTGCAACACCAAAGGTGCTACAAATGCGGTGCTGCTCTCTAAAGGGAGACTGGAACCTGGCCACTAATGCCGGAACACAACTCAAGGTTTTCATGGCGGCATATGCTTGACCAGGGTTGGTAGCCATCCAGTCGGGCAAATGCACTACCACCTGGCTGTGGGTTGTTTTGTCGCCTCTTACGATAGGCCGCCCGGCCGGAGGATATTGTATTATTTTCCGCTCCTACACGGATAAATCTAAACCAATCATTAACGGCGTTATTTTTTAACTCTACAAACAAGACGCATTTGGCCTTAGTAATTAACCCTAACGCAGGTGGAGCACGGGCTTAAGTTTAATAATAGCCGCCTTCGATTGCTTAAACAACTCTGACAATTTGTTTATTTAACAAACAAATAATTTTCATAAAGTCTGTTTGCGTTTCATTATCGTCTCGGAGACGTGAATCTCGTTCAAGAACTGGCTCTAAATAAACAATATTGTTTGTTCATAAACAAAGTTGTTTATTTGTTTGTGTGAGATTGTTTTTCTACAATTTTGATAAGGCTTAATTGTAAGTATTTATGATTAGCATTCCGGGTTTATGTTCTATTTTACGGAATTATATACGTTTATTGAACTCCACGACTAAAGATATTGTTTTCTTTTTCAGTTTATTCCATGACGTCAACTCATGCGCTTATTTTACCAAGTTTTTTTTATTGCATGAGTCCAGCAGACAAGCTGACGGCCGACGGAGTTATGTTCCGGCCGGCATCAGTGGTCAGATACCAGTTTCTCCTTCAAGGCTGGCAGCACATTGGCAGCACCTTTGGTATTGCTAATGTGCATAGGCGACGATAACCACTTTCAATCACAGTTGGGCCGTCAGCCTGTCTGCTGTGCTCCAGCAATAAAAAAATAATTAAAGCGGTTCCCATCGCCTTTGGACCAATGTGCTGCTATTCTCTAAAGGCCAACTGGAACCTGGCCACTAATGCCGGAACACAACTCAAGGTTGTTACGGCGGCATACTTTAAAACCATCCAGGCAAATACCCTACCATCTGGCTGTGAGTTGTTTTGTCGCCTTTCACGACAAGCATTAGGTGGGCCGTGTTGAAAAAATGTTTAATTGCTGCCTTGCAAATATCACAGATACTTTCAGCTTTCAAGTTTAGAGTTTTTCAAATTTACAATCTTTGCTGGGGCGATTATCAAAGAATTTACAAAGAATTAATTTAAAAGTGATCCGTAGTCCAACGCATTTTATTCAAACGGAACGATTTCAACTTGATTGAGTATCAAACTTGGTAACTTTTAAATTTAAAATATTAGTAAAGTTTAACCGGCATTTGAACTTATGTATTTACAATGGCTCAAGTTCCAATAAATAATACTGAATACCAAAGTTTTTGATTTCAAATTACTTTTTGATGTTCATGGCATTTGTTCGGGGATAAATTTTAAAAAACTGTACCCCTCTTGTAATTTCTCTTAAATAAATTTTTGTTTTACATACACCCAGATGGTCGAAGTCGTCGTAGATTAGTGGCTAACTTATCCACGTCTACGTGAAAAGACGTGGATTCGAATCCTAGTCGGGAAAAGTAGCCTAAAATATGTCAATAAAGAAGCCAGGGACCCAATTCTGCTATTTCAAAACCTTGGCATTACGAAGCTATTAAAAGTATGATTCCATTGCGATAGTGTAAAAAATCGTATTCTACTTTTACAATATCTTCTCTAGGTATATCATCGCGGCGGAATAATAGATAGAAAAATTGGTATTATCAAAAGCATAAACGGCGTTAGCCGAAATGAATATTAAAAAACTATCAAAAATTTTAAACATTTATTTCACGAGTTTTAGCTTATAGGTTATTTATAAAGATAGAGTAGCGTGCCACGGGTACGCTATTGGGATTAGCAGAATACCGAAATCAGGCTAACTTACAATTGAAAAGATTATGACCGGATATTTTGGTGAGATAGTAATAACAGAATTATAATATAACAATCCTTAAACGTCGCACTGCTGGGCTCGGGTCTATACCGGGGGTATATATATCGGGACACTATATGCGCCACGCTTGTCCAAGGCGACTTGGCAGATATGACATTTATTACGATGTTTTCCTTCACCGTTGTTAACACGTGGCAATTGTAACAATATTATACACATTAGGTCGGAAAACTGCCAAGTGGTGCAAGCGTTCCAGCGAGCATTCGAACCCGCGTCCTTTACGTTTGGGACGCGTACGGTTGCCATTACGCTACCATGACAAGTGCAATAGCGGAATTGGTACCCAGAGTAGCTGCCTAAGCGGTGCATGCTCGATAGAAGAATTTGAGCCCATATCATTGGAATAAGATATAAGTTCTTTCACACATCCATACCCCTAAATTCAGTCCAAAATAATAATATATGATTTTTCCTTTATATAAACGACAGACTTACACACACATCGCATGAGTAAGCAAGTGTTTTTAATTATTTTTTTATTAACAACTACGGACTCTGGTTCCGTACCCTTTTCTTACAATTAAATTTAAGATGAAGTTTAGAAGTTGTACACGCTTATTTGTTACTGTTATTGTGTGTGACATTTAATGAATGTATGTTTGTGATGTGGTGTACCTACCTTAAGAATAACTTATTATATTAATTTATTCTAATTTTAATACTAAACTTATACTAATGTAGAGTGTATCTGTTACATGCTGGTGTTGTGAGGAAGTGCATGTGCAGTGTGTTTCTTATGTCTATACCTATATATATTATCCTAACTAGTGCCATATGTATTGTTTTCCTTTAGTTAAGTTAGTAAGCAAGTTACGCCTGTGACCGCTCTAGGGCCGATCCCAGACAACAGTAAATAAGGAAGTTTCCTTACGAAATTTACCTTGCCAG
Source organism: Dendrolimus houi (assembly GCA_039645545.1). Classification (NCBI taxonomy): domain Eukaryota; kingdom Metazoa; phylum Arthropoda; class Insecta; order Lepidoptera; family Lasiocampidae; genus Dendrolimus; species Dendrolimus houi. Next base: position 22,007,328 of record CM077126.1, on the reverse strand, counting down.
GAATCGAACTCGAAGTCTCTTTCTAATAAGCTAGGCCTGCAAAGGCTTAGCTCACTCAACCATACAACCAAAACTCGCTGAAAGAATAAGACGGCTGAGAATTATGTAACGCGTAATGAACTCCATCTGAATATATTCAAAGGAATATATAGAGATGGCATAACATTTTCGTTTCAGACGTAAGTACACCATTTACTTACTTAAATTATTCATATACAAAAGCTTATTATTTCTGTCTGTAAAAAGCTCATGCATTATGCGATCGTCGTAAAGCGGGACAGGGCTCGAGCCGATTTGCCGTGTCATGAATTCCGTGACGTTTTGTTAATATTTGAATGTCAAAGGGCGTACTATTTGTTGTTTTTTCGATTCGATGTCGTATCTCCGGGTTATTCTTTCTCTGTATGCAATTGAGGCATTGAGAACATTGGGGCCTCCAGGTTTTACCGCCTTACCACGGCTGCAACTCAATGGTCAACTACCCATCAATAACTAGGTCTGGCTTAGTTGGCCATTCATTGGCGTTCAATGGCCATCTCGGTCTTTAAGTGGCCATCTGCGGCTTCTCGTGGCCTATCAGCGGCTTTGTAGATTTCGCGACCTCACGGCATCACCCCGGTTTGGTGAGCGTACAAGATCACGAGGAGTAGGCAGCCAGGTGCGTTGATGGTCCGGTGGCCGTGCATATTGGGGTAAACCCGTGGAGGCGTTACTTACTTTTTTTAATTTGGCCTAGAACCCAATTTTACGCACATCCTGTTATTTTTTTTTGCTGAAGCACAGCAGACACGCTAACGGCCCAACTGTGATGGAAATTGGTTACCGTCGCCTATGGACATTAACAATACCAGAGGTCCTACCATTGTCAATGTGCTGCCGGTCTTGGAGGAGAAACTGGAACCTGGCCACTGATACTAGGACACAACTCAAAGTAGTTATGGCGGCATACTCTAGACCAGGGGTGGTAGCCATCCAGTCGGGTAAATGCCCTACCACCTGGCTGTGGGTTGTTTTGTCACCTCTTACGACAGGCCGCCTGGCTGCAGGAATTAGTATTCTTTTTCCGTTCCCGCATGGAGAAGTAAAAAGACGCACACCGCAAAATTTTATTCAAAATTTCATTTGTTAAATGGATCGTTGTATTGTTTTCGTACTATAAAATTATTGCAATTTTATAGATCGCATTGCAATAGTACCTCTCTTTTCTTTCACCTTCTCCCAATTAATTGGGGTCGGCACAATATGCATTTTCCTTCTATACTCCTCTATTTTGACATACGTCCTCTGTCACGCCATAAATCATCATATCATCCTTCACAATTCCATCGAATTGCAATGGTACCATTCGTACGCAAATAGGCTATCATCGTAGTCGTAAAGCTGGCTTAAATTATGTAACCTCTTACATTTGGTGAATCGCAAAGGTGCCTCAGCCCACGGCCCGGACCGACCATCCGTTGGGGTCCTGTATATTATTCCAAATCCACATCCTATCTGATCAAGGTATAATAAATAGTATATTACGTAAATCCAGTCCTATCCTATTAAATGTTTGGTACATTCTAGAGATTTCTCCGTGCAGTAACGGAAAAATAATACGAATAGTAATAATACGAATATAGTAAGAAGCGATAAAACAACCCACAGCCAGGTGGTAGGGCATTTGCCCGTCTGGATGGCTACCACCCCTGGTCTAGAGTATGACGCCGTAACAACTTTGAGTTATGTTCCGGCATCAGTGACCAGGTTCTAGTTTCTCCTTCAAGGCCGGCAGCACATTGGCAGGGCCCCTAGTATTGCTAATTTTCATAGGCGACGGTAACCACTTTGCATCACAGTTGGGCCGTCAGCCTGTCTACTGTGCTTGAGCATTAAAAAAGATATTTCAAAAGTACAATTAACAAGAGAAAATGCTGAGGTAGCCTGTCTTTAAGTAAGAATATGTAAAATAATTGTATAAAAGCTACAATTACGATAAAAGTGGTAAAAAAACGGTTAGAAAAGATCAGTTTTTATATTAAACATTTATATATTTTTGTAGATATGTATTTGTATGTTATGTATATCAAGTATATATCTATTTAATATATAGAACATCCGTATATTCTGCATTTATATATTTATTACTAGAATGTAAGAAATTGTACTATTTATACATCATTATTCATTCCTGGGGTTGTCTGGAAGAGATCACTTATTATAGTCGACGCATTTTAAACTGAGTCGTCGGGCAATAAATGTCACTGACAGTAGGAATGTGCACGCAATATAATCCGTTATCGATACTTAGCTACCTGCGCACACGGTGTCGATGTGTCATCGTGACCTTCATTAGCACTCTGACTCCAGATTGGTCGTTACGAGTAAAGGTTGTTGTTTTTCTATAAATACAATACTTTTTGTTATGACACTCATTACATTACTTACGTTTCGTTACGCAATACACACAATGGAGAATTTATTTTCTAACGTTAAACCTATTTTAAGAGATCAAGCACCACCTCTGATAATTAACCTACAGGAAGATGACACAGATGGGGAAGATACGGATGAGGATTTTTGAAGAACTGAGAAATATTCCTAGAAAAGATAAAAACGGCCCTTTTCAGGGCCACATTACGATCTATGTAGTTTCTCCATGATTACGTCGAAACAAACATTTTACCTTACAAATTAAAAACTTTTATTTTCGTGAAAAATTATTCCTATTAATACTTAACATAATTTGGCATATCGATCGTACCTATCCCGTTATCGATATGCATCTCTACAATTCTTTCGCATATCACTACACCTCTCCATAAGACCTGTAAGTGCGAGCGAGATAGACAGATAAATATGATTTATAAACCGAAGCCTCAGTTCATAATGCGTCGACTATAGCGATAAGACCGCCCTTTGTACATGAGACATAGTTCTAGTCTGTAAGTTCTTTTTTGTATTGGTGCAGAATAAAGAGATATTGATTGATTGATTGATCGATTGTTTTTATGTTCTTGTCAAAAGATAAAGAGCTTATTAAAGTGATAAAAAAATTGCTCATTTTCAAACAAATTAGAACAAAATGTTTGTATCTCTAAATTACAATAGATATAAAATCGGCCAAGTGTGTATCTGTCCCTACAAAATGACCATTGCTTATAAAGTGGTAGTGCCGTAAAGGTGAGCAACGTTCTTTATTTTTGTAAGTTGTGTATAAAACCAAAAAAAAATATGGAAAGTCGCTCATAACACAAAAACTCGTCGACGGCTCCTGTTAAAATAAATTTACTTTAGAATTATTTCTTGTTTCACTTTGATTTTTCCAGAATTTTTCCACCCGATAAATTAAAAGTTGGCGGGACACATGCACTTTTTATGACTTTGGGACACAATTTTTGACTTAAATAAAAAATATCTTATTAAAAAAAAATCATTGTTATTTTTTAAAACTTGCGTAAAGGTACTTCTTACATACGCCTGTTATACTGAAAAAATGCGATGAAAATATTATATAAATTGTTAGGCGGCTACCTTATTTGCAATTAGCAACACTATAATGATGTTTAAACATCTATGTCCACTTATACATCATTTAACTGAAATATTTTTCAAAAACTAGGATATGCCCACGACTTCGTCAATGTTTGACTTGAAAATCACGTGGGTTTCCCAGGACACAAAATACCGCAGCATTTAACAAAAGAATGTAAGCTAGCGTTTTCGTGAAAACTGTGTCGGAGTAAGCTAATTTTTACGCACCCCAATAATTACGAACCACTCCCGGGAAATTTCCCGCGGGATTACCGAGACAAATAATATCATAAATTTTATGACATGAAATATCCTATCGATTACTAAAAAACTCACATTGCAATTCGATTTTTTTAATCTGGCCATTTTAAATCATTCCCAGAAAAATTCCCCGGATTATAGGGAAAAAAAGTAGTGCAGATTTTAAATCTAAGAATTTGCTGTCGATCAACGAAAACCGCATCGAAATCGGCCTGACAGTTTTTACGTGAATCCCGAACAAACAAGCGAACCGACAAACAGATAAACAGACTGAAAATCTAAAAAATTGCATCGTGTTCTCCATCGTTTATTTAGTCTATTCCAGTTTTTTTTAATAGCTTCAATGTACAGATACGGCATGGTTAGAATTTTATAATATTATAGATATATCTCGTAAGGAAAAACAGCTTATATATAACTATATCATAATTTATCAGAATAAGTTTTATGCTATTTCAATGGGGAATGAAAATTGTTTTCAGATGATTGACGGCTTTTGGGGCAATTATTATGTTTCTAAGTCTTTGAGAAAAGTTTAATTCGTGTTTAATGTACTGTGAAAAAGTTTCTTTTCAAAGAACCTTTTCTTTTAAATTCTTTCATTTATGTTTGAAGTTTTTAATCATTACCCCCTAGTTTTTTGTAATACACATGAACGGTTTTTAAAGACTTTTAAAATCACATTAATCTTTTATGCACTTATTGAAACATTGAACTAGACAAATTTCTCGGACGAATAAGTCTGAGATAAATTTATATTAGCTCGTATAATTCCATGGCTCGGCAAAAATCTATTTTTTTCTCTTCCAAATACGATTCTCTCGACAAGGTATTATTAGGATACGCCCGCGACTTCGTCCATGCTAGACTTGAAATTCCTGCGGGATTCCCGGGACACAAAGCACTGCAGCATTTAAATAAGAAGCTATCGTTTTAGTGAAAACTTTGTCGAAATATGATAATTTTTATGCAACTGAACAATTGCAAACTACTCCCGGGAAAGCTCCCGCGGGATTCTCAGGATAAAACATATCACACATTTTATTACATAACATTTGCTAACGATTAGTGAAAAAATCACATTGTAATTCGATTTTTTTAAACTGGTCATTTTCAATTATTTCCAGAAAAATTCCCGTGGGATTTCCAGGATAAAAAAGTAGCGCAGATTTTAAGTCTAAAAATTTGCCCAGTAGTTTATACATGAATGCCGAATAAACAAACAAGAAATCCAAAAACAATTTCGTCGTTTATATAGTATAGGCTAGCCCAGTTGTTTTTTTTATATAGCTTCAATGTACAGACATGGCGTTTTTTAAATTTTATAATATTATAGATTATAGTCATGGGAAATTTGTTTACCATTTATAAATATGTAAATGTCATTGTGCTAGAAATCGAGTTGATTCGATATTTGTATTACAATGCACATTACTATTAAACGTTGACATCACTATTCTCTCTCATAACAAAATGTCTTCCTGATTGTACTGTGTTCACAATTTAATTAAATGTAATATCTAAGTAAATGTGACCAAAAGGCTGGCCTGTGCTTGGGGCAACGTATTGGCGTTGCCACCCAGCGCGGAAATGCGGCCAGCGTTTTGGGCACGTTCTCAACTGAAAGCGATTTGGAAGTTACATATTACTAGCGGTCTTCGAACATTGTCTTGTCTTGAAAAAATAAAAATCTAGAACCCGATTTTAGCGCCACCTATCGGGTGTAATTGTGAATCTAAGCCACCCACTCAAACACACATTAAATTTCAACAAAATCGTAGAACCCGATTCCAGCGCCAAGTATTTTGTTTAGATTGATGAGTAACATTCTTGAAGTTTTATTAAGGATCCCTAATTTTTGTATAGTCTATATTAATCAGGGATAATAAAGCTATAGATAAGAATTTCTGCAATCGGCCGGGTAGTTTTTAATTATATTCGTTAGGAACGTACAAAAATACAAATCTTAGTAGTTGTACATAATTTAAACTTCTATGGGAAAATAAATAAGTCTCAAAAAATCAATATAATAAATACACTAGAAAGAAAGTAAGAAACAAAATATTTGAAGAAATAGCGACGTCAATTTGTACGCCGCATTTTTAGCAAACAAGGTTTGCACTCGGCTTATTGCTGTGCTGATATAATATCCGACACCGCTGATTTTCAGTGCAAACCTTCCTTAATTAATTAATTAATTCTTCTAGAACGTGAAAGTTTTAACGACCCTAATTAAACCACTCATAATGAAGAATATAATTCATTGATTCACAATCAACGGACCTCATCAATTTGTCACATTGTTCAATGTCCAGAGGAAGATAGCAGGCTTTTAACGTGGTAGAGCCATGCTGAAATCATTGTCTTGATTACATCTCTTTGAGCCGGCTCGATCGGTGTGATACCACGCTCTTACAGAATATCCCCGTGAAACGGTTAGCCTTGAAATAGAATAGAATATACTTTATTGTACAATACAATTAATGAAACAATACACAAAAACAGCTTAGAATTAGGTACAAATCACGGTCTTATCGCTGACAGCGATCTCTTCCAGACAACCTTGGGATGGAGAGAGAAATATTAATTATTAATTAATATATTACATCATACATATATACATTGAGGTAGTAATTCTTAACAAGTCTGTTAAAGGAGGATATTGATTGGGCTTGCCTCACTTCCAGTGGAAGCAATAGTGGAAGAAATAATTGAGTTTCGTACGATGATTGAGTCCCAATGGCGCACTTCCCCCTCCACCTATCCCATTTCCCTATTCCATTCCAACCCGTCCCCTATGTCCTATTCTTCGTGTCTGATGCTTTTATCTCATCCCTCCTAACTCATCCCCCTGCCCCGTCTACTTTATCTCTTAGCTCCTATCTCATGAACTCTAGCCTAAAGGCTGGCAACGCGTTGGATTCGTCCCTAGTGTTGCATACAAATATAGGTGACGTTAAGCATATATTAGGTGGCCATAAGCCTGTTTGCCAACTTCGCAATCGAAATATAATAACAGCCCATGAACGTCCCACTGCGGAGCTCGGACCTCCCACTATAGGGGAACGGACAGTATACCCGCCACGCTTGTCCAAGGCGGCTTGGCAGGTTTGACACATCGGTTATCTTGATGTGCAGGTTGCATCACGATGTTTTCCTTCACCGTCGTTAGCACGTGGTAATTGTAACAATATTCACATTAGGTCAGAAAACAGCCCAAGTGGTGCATGCGTTCCGGCCAGGAGCGAATCCGCGCCCTTTGAGTTTGGGACGCGTGCGCTAGCCATTACGCTACCAACACTTATCGCAATAGAAAACGGTAGATAAAATAGTACCAATTTAATTTTTCAACACGTATGCTCAAAAAATGCATTTACGAAACATACATTGCTTGAAAGTTAAAAATTGCGTCATACAGTGAAACCAGCGGAAAACAGGTACATAGGTGAAATGAAAATAAATAAGCTGAATAATCGAATCTCCTTGGAAGCGCTTTTGATCAATGCATTTGTCACACTTTTATACTACAGAGGAAATGCGATGACAGATGTAGCTCTAATTTTCACCACGCGCACGTGGCGCTATTTGCAAATGCGCGCTATTTTCATATTAGAAACGTTAGAGAGTGTTGCGACTTTCCAGCTGATATTTATCTTTGTTTTATTACCTATTGTACTGTTTTATCACAAATGTGTTGAAAAACGTTGTATGACACACATGCGGTTATTACACTCGTCTGCTCGCTTATAAAATTCAACTTACAACACTAGAGTATCATAAATATTTATTCCTAAGCTTTGTTTAAATTACTGTCTGTTTTATCACCATCCTAACGTTGAATCTGGTTTATACGCTTGTTTGACGAGGAGAAATCCGTTTTCGGAATTGTCACCGTGTAGAGATCACGATGAAGGAGAGTGGGACTCGCCGGCATGGTTATACTCTGGTGGAGGTAGGTTGCCTTTGCCGAAATACCCATAAAACCCCCAGGCAGTCTGTTGCACCTAAAGCAAACAAAACAGCTCATTAGATTCTAGTATAGTATTACAAGATGATATTATTAAAAATAAGGTGTCGGGGAAAAACAACTTATGAAAAGGCAAATTTTTATCACGGCCACCGCAAAAACCGAGGCTAATCTCATTACTAAGCGTATTTTTTTTGAAATAACGCCGCCATCTTTTCAGGAGAGCATTCATTATGTTGACTTATGAGCCGCTGCTTTAGGCTTAAGTATATCAATTCACTGTATTGTAAAGTTAGTTTTGCGCTGTAGATTAATTTTAGTAGATAAACACTATAATTGTGCATAAAGCGTTCATTATGTGATGTGCAATCGTATTTGAATAATGAGTTTCGTATGTTAATATAATAAATAGTTCGGTGCATTAAATAGAAAATTTAGTATTAAGCTGATATTACACGGTTCACAGAAAAGTGAATAATTCAATGTTATTGAATGTCATCGTTTCAAATTGGGTTAATTTGGTTGAATAGTGTAATTACGCATTAGTAATCAATTAAATGAGTGCATTTTTTAAGCATTCATTTCAAGTAAACTATACCATAGAGGAATAGTACCCGTCACTCAACAAAAATTAAAATATGAAACTATTCTAACTTCCACGAGACTAGATGGTGACAAATGTAATTTTTCTCTTGCTTTTTATTGGGTATTATTTACACGCATTAACTAAACCAATAATTTCAATTTTTAACTGATTTAGAAAAAATAAAATATGATTTGAATAACAAAATGCTCAAAACCGAGAGACGGCCTAAACGGGAGCTTTCGCAAATTTGTATGCTACGAATACGACAAGTATCAAAATAAAGTGGAACTTGCTGTTTTAGACTTACAATTATATCTAGAAACTTGTCAATAACATCATTTAGTCGTACAAGATTGAGTTAAGTTTTTCACTGAACCATTTATTTACTTCTTCCATATTTTAATGTAAGTTTGTTTAGATAACACTTTATTGCACACCAAAATAAACAATTACACAAACATATTTACAATACTTTCTAGGTAATACAATAGGCGGCCTTATCGCTTAAAGCGATCTCTTCCAGGCAACCTAAATGAGGAAATTCTTGGCCAATCTAGCAATCAATGTACGTGTTGCAGAAAAAGACTCAACGGATACGTAAATAAAAATATAATTGTGCATATTTAATTTTAAAATTAGCTTAGTTATTTATGACTATGTATATATGTGTATTTAAATGTATTTAAGTATGTATATTTAAATTGTACAGTCCTATCTTTTTTCTGATCCACCTACATCGCCAGATTAGTTAAGAATTTCTTTTAAGCTAGGTTGCTTGGAAGTCGCTTTTAGCGCTAAGGCCGGCTGTCGTTTTGGCAAGAAGTTTTGTAATTATGCATTTTGTTTCTGTATTTGTTTATTTTGGTGAGCAATAAAGTGTTATCTATTTATCTATCTATCTATGTGTATTACATATACATACATAGTCACATATATATTTCCATGTTCACAGTATAATAACAGTTTCCCATACATGTATATAATATTGATACTGTCAGTCAGTAAAAGTTTCCCTGAACGTGTCATAAAATAAGTTTATCTTTAAAGAAATATGACCTTAAACGATTCGCGAACATCAAAAAGTTATTGAAAGCACTTATACTTTAGTATTTTTATTGGTCTGTCACCTCCAGATATTAAGCGAATTTGCTTATCGAAGCAATTTTCCTGAATAAGGCTGATCTTGGATTAAAATTGTGTGTGACGAGTACATTTTTATATTATAATATATTTTATATAATCTAAGCTGTGGTACTGTAGTAGCTGACGCAGTCGGGTTTCAAAATTACTTGCGTTCGAATCCTGGGTGCAAACATGCACCACTTAGTCAATTTTATGACCTAATGTCCTTACTGATTACTATTACCATGGCTGGCAATAAAAGAAAATATCGTGATGAAGTCCGCACGTCGAGTTAACCGATCTTTGGAACCCGTCAAGCCGCCTTGGATAAGCGTGGCGGGTATATTGTGCGTTCCCCTCTAATAATGAAGAGGGTCAAGCTCAGCAGCGGGACGTTTATTAGCTGATATCTGTAATATTATAAAATTGTGAAAATATAGTCTATTATTTCTTACATTTTATGTATTTGTCTGTTTGTTCGGGATTCACGTAAAAAGCTACTGGGCCGATTTCGATACGGTTTTCACTGATCTATAGTAAGTTCCCGGACTTAAAATCTGCAGTATTTTAGATCCCGCGAATCTTACGGGAATTTTCTTGGGACAGGCCAGGTCGAAAAAAATGATTCCGATGCGAATTTTTCACTGATCGATAAAATTACAATTATTAGTAAAACAATTGTAGTTGTGTATATGCCTTTAGTTAAGTTAGTTAAAAAAGCTGCTACTGCTGAAATAACCTTTGATTTGTGGCTTTGTTACCTGTCCAACGTGGACCAAGTCGCGGCCATATGCTAGTTATTAATAATGCCGGGTTACTTATAATATTATGAGAATATATAATTAATAATATTGTTACGAGTTAGCGGGACTCGAATTAAAATACCGTAAGAATTATTATAGAGTTTATTAGAATAGAACTATACAAACATGTATAACACAGGTACAAATATAACCGAACACAACAAATCCAAACGTAATGCAGAAGGTCGTAATTCAATAAAACGCGCAAAGTCCACCAATATTAGAATCCCGAATGTACACACGTCACGCCTTGATCGTAGTTGTCGCTCGACTGACCCCTCTCTCAATCAGGCCGTCGCTTTATACTTCACAAATGCAAATGTGCCCGCCCGGCAACGTCAAGACAATTTCCTAGAATTAGCTTGTAATCGTAATCCGCAACACTTGGCTAATGATGCAGCCTGCAAGTGGCCGTAAACGAGTACAATAGAACAATAGGCTGTTCCCCACAATAACTAGAAACGTATACCAATAAATAAGTCAAGAAAAGAAGACGATCATAAAAGGATTACAATTAGTTCAAATGCCGACAGGTAACACAATGTGCTTTTACAGATCTTTACGTGGAATTTGTCTTTGTCAAGGCCTAAGTTGTAACAATATTATTCTTCTATTCTAGAAAATCTTGATTTTTATATCGCGACGTACACGCTGTGATCAAATAACAAACGTGTTAAAGAAAGGTCAGGTAAAACGAACCTCAAATGAACGTGCATGTAAGAGTATAATGAAAATGATGTAGATGATGCAAAAAATGTGTTTTCAGGATCGTCGCAAGTGGAGATTCATCGTTTCTGCCTACTCCGATGAGAAATAGGTGTGGTGATAATGTATTTTCGATATTTTACTATTTCATACTTTTACCAGATTTTGGTAGAAAAGTGACAATGCTTGTATGGAGGTTGTGTAAAATTTTAACCAGTATTCGATAACATTAGACGAAATTTATGTTTATATGGAATAAATAACAATAACAGTCCATCAACTGTGACTAATGTCCCACTGCTGGGTTCGAGCCTCCCATTGTCGAGAACGGACAGTATATCTGCCACGTTTGTCCAAGGCGGCTTGGCAGATTTGATACATCGGTTATCTCGATGAGCAGGTTGCATCACAATGTTTTCCTTCACCGTTAGCGCGTAGTTAATTGTAACAATATGCATACCAGGTCAAAAAACTGCCTAAGTGGTGCATTCGTTCTGGCCAGTATTCGACCCGTGTCCTTTTAATTTGGGACGCGTGCGCTCGCCATTACGCTGCCACTCTTTGCTTGATTCATATAAATTGAAAGACCGAAATTAACAACTTATTTTCAGATTAACGCTCTATGGCTTTAGAATATCATAGAACATCCCACCACGAAATGAGTAATGCTGTAACTGAATGTCAATTACACTGTGGTCGATAGATTATTGTTTCAGGTCACTTAATACAAAAACCAATAATAAAGAACTTTCGCGGTTGAGAAGACTGAATTAATTGTTGCTTATAACCTTCGAAGTTTGCTTGTTTACAAAGAAGAAATTCCGTAACTTATTTGGTTTGCAAAATTTCTTTGGAAATTTAGTTATTGGTCTATATTAATTTTCAAGAAATTTTTAACTTAAATTACGTGATGTTAGAGTTTAATTTACTATGGAGGAAACGAATAGTCAGTTGAAACCCGTTTTAGATCATTACGATGTAGTATTCGATCGTATTGATTATGAAGCAGTCACTGCTTCACTAGCAGTGCCAACGATACTTCGTTCGCGTTACCGTGACTTGATGATGATTTTTTAACGTGGTAGAGTCATGCTGAAGTCACTATCTTGATTACAGTGTAGTGGAACACTTACAAGGCAATAAATAGCGCTGTGCAATAATTGAGGTCGCAAACAATTCCCGACACATACAAAGAACATATACAAATTTCCAACAATTACAGATGGGGTCTAGGCCTGCAAGGCGTAGCGATAGATTCCCTGGAAGATCTTCCTTTGAGACGGAGGAGCATTCCATCTCGCTCTCCTACCTAGTCGGGACATCCCTGCAACAGCTCCTACGATCCGCTCGATCTGAGTGATACTACTCGCATGATGAGTTCCGATGGCGCATTTCCCCCTGCTCCTATCGCATCTTTCCTATCCCCATCTTCCCTATTCCAAATCCCATCTTCATCCTTCTATCCCATTCCTTCTCTTCTAGCTAACCCTTTTATCTCATTCCCGTATCCCATCCACCAATTCATCCAACATTAGCTTTGCCCCTGGTGTTGAAAACTTCTAAAGGTGCAATGCCGACAGCAACAGCAAGTGGCGCGACGGCAGACAGCATTACTTTAAAGTATTAATTTGTATGAAACTTCAATGCAGCGCGTCAGGTCCTGAATCGTTTTGACACAAACACAGTATTGCCGTTGTTAAAGTTTGACATTATGGACGTGTTGAAGACGAATAATGTTATAAATAATTTTTCTTCCACTGAAATTGTGTCCCGCAACGTTTTTGGTGTAATATGATTATAAATTAAAGAGGTTACAAAACTAAACTGATTTTTACTAAACGGCAATAACTCCTAAAAGTTTCTTCATCATCATTCAAATGTCTTTTTATTAAAGATTCATAAGAGCCTTATTCCACTCTGTTTAAGTATAATGGCATAATAGGTTTATAATACAATATCAAGTCGTCATCGTCTGCTTCTTTTTCCAGCAATTAATCAGTTTATTGTTCATCACTAACTGTATAGCCAAAACACGGTCGTAAAGTTAGTAATGTCGCCACGAAACTGCAATTCTGCTGCGTCTTCGAAATCCATACGACGGCAAATGAATCCCGACAGCATTTGCTGTCGGCCTTTTGCTGCCTGCCGCGACCGTCGCAATTGTACCTTAAAGCTGACGGTAACCACTTTCCGTCAGCTGGGCCGACTGCCTGTTTGCGAGCTTCGCAATAAATAGATGACAATCTGTTCGTGAATTACAAGGCGGCATCAAAAAAGCGCCCGCTGCCCAATTTTTTGTGGCTATATACGTCAACCCTTTTTTTGTCGAGGAGAAATCCGTTTAAGGTCTTATCACCTTGTAGAGATCACGGTGAGTGTATGTGGTACTTACCGCTATGCTACCGGAATACCCACTAAAACCCCCAGTGTTCCTTCCAGTCGCATACAACCAGGACCGCGGGAAATGGCAATCACCTGTTCTGATATACGTCAACCCTACAAAAAGTCTTCATTTAAATGGTATATGAAGAATTATAAGTATAGAGACTGAATTACGTTAGCTTTGTGTCGAATTTCATTTAAATCCAGTTAGTAGTTTTCACGAAATGCTCTAACAACAGACATACCAACATTCTAAAGGTTCCTATATTAAAGATAGATAGTTTTAAAATACTTAGGGTAAATAAGGTTTAATAGCCAAATAACGAAGATAGTGGATGTTTGTTATCTCTACGAAACCTTTTATAGTCTGTGGACTGACACGCCAAGAGCCGATTTTATTAATATTCAAAAATAAAATAAAAGACTATCGTACATTCTCCTATCCACCTATCTATAGCAGTGATACTAAAGTATATCTACCAATTTTGGTATATTCATACAGCCATGAGGGTAAAACGTTGTAATAAAACGTGACGCAGTTGTTATTTAATACTGTGCTTTTCTCCACTAATAGCCGATTCCTATTCCTTACTATTCATTCATTTGCTCTACTATCGGTTGAATTTTAACCGGGCCTATGTTGATAAAGAAGTTTTACTACAAAAAAATCATTTAGCTAAATATTTAACTAATTGATGAGATATCTACTACCAACTAACCCATACGATCCCTTTCTTGACACACGAAAGGGGTTATGTGTGTTGAATAAAAATACCCATACGATACTTCCAACTAACCGATGCGATACTACCAACTAACCGATGCTTTATTACCAACTAACCAATCCGATACTACCAATTAATCGAATCGATTTTCTGGCTAGTCGGAAAGGTCTGAATCGGTCGCTGTTAAATGAAGGTTGCGCTGTTTTTTCGAAGTTTCTCGATCAATTTACACATAACGAGTAATTCGGGATGTTCAATAAACATCAAATAACAGGGAAATAGAGTTGAGTGAACATTGACACGGAGTGGTGGATTTGAAACGTCGCATTATCGTAAAAGGAAATGTAAAAACAGGGAAGTAACTGTCTATTGGGAATAAGTGGTGTTAGCTTTGTTTTTGTTTACTTGTAGTTTTTTTAGAACTACGTTAGGAATTTTTTATTGGCGTACCGTAGGCATTTTGGCAAAAACGGAATCCTTATTAAGTTAATAAGGATTCCGTTCTAATAGCCCCCATTACCTCAAGGAACGTATTAAATTCCTTCGCCTATCCACGGCCCACAATTGGCGCTCTGGTACGAATCGAAAACTGCGCACACCCCATTATATTATGATAGTTCTTTTACAGGCTCTTACTGTCAGATTTTTTACTGTCAAAGAGGCCAAATTACTAAGAAAGCACTATTTGTCCATAAATAGCTATGGTTTGATAAACACAATATAATCATGCTTATACATTTATTGTAATAACTTGTGTTTTGAAATATATTATTGTACATATGTACATATATATGACTATGTATAAATGTATGCATTTATATATTAAATTTTTAAATTAGTTTAAGTATTTATGTATCTATTGCCTTTTTTGAGCACCACCTACATCCCTAGATTAGCTAACAAATTCCTTTAATTTAGGTTGCCTGGAAGAGATCGCTCTGAGCGATAAGGCCCGTATTGTATTGCCTAGAAAATATTGTAAATATAGTTTGTTTTTGTAAACAATTAAATATACAAATATTTCAGTGTGCAATAAAGTGTTATCTCTCTCTCTCTCTCTCTCTCTCTCTCTCTCTCTCTCTCTCTAAGTTGTCATGTTCGTCCGTTCGTCCGTTCGTCTGTCTTTGTTTCTAATAGTCATTTTCTCGGAATTTATTCATTATACGAATGACGAAAACTAGTAAGAATAATATAATAAAACTATGATTTAACGGTTTTAAGCGCGCTAATTTATTTAATTTTTGTTATGCCGACATTTCGGCCACCTTTCAGTGACCGTGATCACGGAAGACAAAGATGTCAAGTGTCAACGAGTATCGTTAAAGATTTATTTAGCCTACCGGCAACTTATTCATTTTAATTATTTAGTTTTAATTTTATTTATGGTTAATATTTACTCTATGGGAGCCTAATCTAATTTACCACCGCTTCGCAAAATTTTATGGCTTGAAGAGAAGAAGCGGCGCAAGAAACTCTTCAGCAAACATGTCGAATAATTTTATATAATATTAAAATGGGTGGAAAGAAAAAAGAAATAAATTAACAGTCAAGTTGGTTTGTATTCCGGTGCACGCAGAAAGAGCCCAGTGTCTTGAGGTCTGACAGTTGGTTTTTGCTGGGTTTGAGTCTTGATAGTTTTGATGTTCGGATCCCAAACAGGTGATACATGCTAACTATCTCAGCTGTGCAATTTCAAAACCTCGCAACTGATATGATTTTTTAAATGTATGTTTTGCATTTACTGTCTTACTAGACATTTGCCAATGTATTGTGCTTGCCAAAATACGTGAAAACTGTATCAAAATATGATATTGATCTCAATAAGCTTAAAAAAATGTTTGCAAACGGTACATCGTTGAAGTTCTTAACCTTTTTTGTGTCGTTGAGTAAAATTTATTAGAATGAACTTGCTTGGTTTTGAAATTGCTCAACAGAATCTTCTCTATTGAAATTTGGTTGTTTTTTTATTTGAATAGCCTCACGCATCATTCTAGGTATGAAACGATTCTCTTTCGGGAGGATTTGTGGGTTATCGAATCTGATGTAGTGGTTGGGTTTATCCAGCGTGTGTTCACTGATCGCAGACTTCGTAGACCTTGTGTGTTTCATGTCAGCAATGTGTTCTTTTACCCGTGTTTTTATGCTCCTCTTTGTTTGCCCAATGTATGATAATCCACACTCACAATCGAGCTTGTAGACACCTGCATCCTGGAGTGGGATATTGTTTTCACAGGTCTCAACAGTTGGGTAATCTTTTTATGCGGCTTGAAATAAGTATGTTAAACTTTCACAATACTCATTGACACATGACATCTTTGTCTTCCGTGATCACGGTCACTGAAAAGTGGCGGAAACGTCGCAAGAACAAAAATCAAATAAATTATCGCGCTGAAAACCGTTAAAACGTAGTTTTATTACGTATATAAGTCGCAAAAACTTAACAAAATATTAGTAAGAATAATATTAAATGTAGTGTATATGTGACTGTAATATATTAATGTAGTGAAATCGCTACAAATAATTATTATGTATGGCCGGCCACACATGTATCTGAGGGTTGAAATTGTTACAAGGTGATGTAGAACATGGTAAAATTTATTAAAAACAAATTTGATCTAAATTTTTTTTCAGCCAATAGGTGATGAAGAATGTACATTATTTTTTTGTTTATCGATTATTATAAATATGGTTGAATCGTGTAATATTAGCTTGAACTTATTTTCTCTTATATTTACTTTCAGAAAATGTTGATTTTATTTCTACTACTGAATTGCTTCAACATTTTCTTCACATTATAAAGCCTCATAGATAAGGTGGCTATGAAATTAGTTCAGAACTGCCTCTATTTTTATCTGTTAGACCGGTTTTCGGAACAAATGAGTTTTATATCCTTTGATCTGGCTAATGTATGGACTAGAAAAATAACTTTCAAGCCTACATCTCGAGGGATTTCATGATATACTGAATAAAGCTCATCTATGGAAAGGATATTAAGTATAGTTAGACAAAGGTTAAAGAAAGTCTTGAATTTTGTAAATATTGCCCACATTTCGTATATTATTTGTTAAATATACTATTAAAACAAAGAACAAAGTATGTGTTATTCCTTAATGCCAAAGCTACTAGAATAGAATAGAATATAAATTCAAAAAGTTTGAGTACAGAAAACAATAGGCGGTCTTGTCACTAAAAGCAATTTCTTCTACACAACCTTTTTGAAAACAATGTGTAACATATGGGTTTTGCAATATAATTAGAATAAAAACTACTACTAGACGGATATAGATGAAATTTTACAATAATATTTATAGCTCATACATTAGAAAAACACTTTGTCTTATTGTTTACATTACTCAAAATATAGCGATAAGTGTCAATACCGCAATGAGATTTAATGTACTACGTACTAGAGGAGGCGTTCGTAATTAGCTTATTTGAACACTCTTTATGGTCCATGAGCATGAACTTGCTTAATCTGCGCTGGGTTGTTGTCGGTACTTTACGTGTTTGGGTGAAAAGTAAGTATTAAAAAAATGCCTTCATGTGCCCTAAGGTACTGTTCAAACCACTCAAGAAACTCAAATAGAACAAAGGTCGACTTTTCATCGATAAGTTTCTTGTATTCTCGATAAACCATCTTATTTTAATTAAATATTATCAATTTTATTTCATCTCGACGCATCATCGCTGCGGCCATGTTCAAGTCGATGTTATTTAGAATCATCTAGCGCTCCATGATTGACTAGTTTGGTTAGACGAAATAACTAGTGTGTTAACACTACAGTATATACACGAGTCATTCCACGGCAGTCCACGCCCCGGGCAGGCACCCGCTTTCATCAAGTTCGAACTTTTTGTTTTGAGTAGCTTCTCTAGTACGTAGTACATATAACTCAATGCAATGCCGCGCGAACATAATGATTAGGTGATACACCTAATATAATAAAAGATTAAGTATGGAAGCGTAAAGTGATAGTATAGCGCAATATTGAGGAGGACTACAATAGTAGATAGCGATTTTTTAACGTTTAAAGTAAAATTGAGAATCAAATATATCCGTGCAGGAACAAAGAGCGTATCTTAATTCTTGCAGCCGGGTGGCCTATCAGAAGTAGACAATTTTCAACCAGGGAGGGCATTTGCTCTAGAAAATGCCACCATAATAATCCTGAGCTGTTTTCCAGCATTAGTGATCAGATTCCAGTTTCTTCTTCGAGGACGAGTGGCACACTGGTAGCAAACCTTTGGTGTTGCAAATGTTCATTGGTGTATGGTAACCGCTTTCCATCAAGTGGGCCGTCGCGCGTTTCGGCCTGTCTGTTCTACCGCAGAAAAAAAATCTGATATAAACTGTCATAAAGACAAATGAATAAAAAAAAACTGATCTAAATAAATACGTAGCTAATTTGTCTAAAATTCTAACGTTTGTATAACACACATCCATCAATTCCTTCCGCATAATTACAAACTTTTACCATCTTAAACCTGATATATCATTAAAACTCAAATTTCCTTCTTATACAACTCGCTATTTGATCTCAACCTGTACTTTACAGTTAATTTAACTTCTCTTCAAAACCCATTCACAACTCTTTGCGTAACCCCAAACAAAATTATGAATTCGTTTTACTCGTAACCATTTTTTAGACGTCAACAAAGGAAATGTTTTCGGTGTTTTAAGGTACAGCAAAGTTTTTCTTCCAAAAAAATTTATTTCAATCGTGTTATTTTATTGAAGTGAAACTTCTTTAGAATCGTTGTGATTTGAAACTTGATGAAACGAATAAGCGACACTAAAAAGAGATAAACACATAAATCTATAGGACCACGCCTGCGAGAGAATGAGATACGAGTTTTACATTGTGCAGCACAGATTAGAGAGTTAATAAGACCGACGATTATATATAGGTCCCATTTGGCCCAAAAAAAGCCAATAATACTGTTACGAGTGCGGCACTCGAATTAAAATGCAATTTGGTAAAAATCTCGACCGCGTAAACAATGATTTCCAAGAATCACACCTGGTTAAAATTACCATAAAATATTACAATACACAATAGACTATTTCTCTAATTACAAATTTTAAACACAAAGTAAACAAAAGAAGTCCAAATGCCGAAAAGGTAATAAGCTGCAGGTGTGAATTATTCTTTGTCGGTCGTAACAATAATATTTTTTGACTAAGACAGTGAAAAATTGAAATTGATACTTAAGAAATTTATTTTGAATTATAATATGTTGGCGAATGAAGGCTAAAGGAATTATACTCATATTAATAAAAGTTAGAGAAGAATTATCTGTGAGTATATTCTCTGAAGTTTCCCTTCTACTGCGTGTAAACTGCACATACAAGCAAGAACTGCACAGATATATATCTTTTTAAATTTTATTTGGGGGGCTAACAGCTATAGTAACAATAACTAGATTACAATGTAATTAAGCGAAAAACTTTGTAAATTAAATAACGTCTGTAAGAAACTACATTCTGGCAAATAAAATGATTTAATTGAAAAACAAAATAAGGAAAAGCTAAAAAATTAACCTAGTCTTGATAATGGACTTGTAGGTTTAAAAGTCTTAATTTGAGTATTTAAGTATCTATTGCCTTTTTCTGCCCCACTTATATCGCCTGATTCAAATTTATTTCATTTAGGTTGAGTGGAAGAGATCGCTTTGAGCGATAAGGCCGCCTATTGTATTGCCTAGAAAATATTTTAAATATGGTCTGTTTTTGTAATTGTATATTTTGGTGTGCAATAAAGTGTTTTATCTCTCTCTCTCTCTCTCTCTCCCCCCCCCCCCTCTCTCTCTCTAAAAGTTAATTTGTTTTTTTTTTTTTTAAAGTTAGAATTACAAAAAACATCGGGTGAGTACGTGACAATCCACAAACTGTAAAGGATTCAGTAAAGATGACAATTGTAAGCTGCTTTCGTTATTTGGCTACGGATCATAAAAATCAATCGATCGAAATTACTGAAACACTCAAAAATTACTCAACGGATATTATTGAAATCAGTTTTTGTTGAAAGTATTTTTGAAGTTCTACAACCTCAATTTTTTCATTTTCAAACGAATAGATCGATTTTCAATCGACAATTTTCCCGACTTTGGTATCTAATATATTATTTTAATTTATTTAAGGATTTTTCAACAAGCGTCCATAACAATTCTATGAAAATAGAAACTGACATATATGCAAAATTACTTACTCTAGGCGTTTAACAATGAATTCTAATACTATCTTTGAGAGATCTAATATCTATTTTATTACTAGCTGACCCGGCAAACCTCGTGCCGCCTCAGAATCATTTTTTTTCATATTTACTCACCTTTTAAACCTTCCCTGGACTTCCACAAATAATTCAAAACCAAAATTAGCCAAATCAGTCCAGCCGTTCTCGAATTTTAGCGAGACTAACGAACAGCAATTGATTTTTATATATAAGACTAGCTGACCCGGCAAACTTCGTACCGCCTATACGCAGTTTCTAGGGGAAAGCGAAATTGTTGTTTTTACTATATTCCAAGCATTTTTTCATATTTACTCACCTTTCAAACCTTCCCTGGACTTCCACAAATCATTCAAAACTAAAATTAGCCAAATCAGTCCAGCCGTTCTCGAGTTTTAGCGAGACTAACGAACAGCAATTGATTTTTATATATAAGAAGATTCACATTAATAATTAAGAAGATTAAATAAGTCTTTTATTTGAAATAAAAGTCTACAGAACCACGACGCAAGTTTGCGTTGCTCACTTTATTCAACATTTTTCCACAACACAAAGGGATTGTTTTCATCTGAATAGAGTGTTTTTGTAAAAGTTTTGACGGTAGTGAAAATCCACAGAAATATGACGGTACAGTACCGCGGTTACTGGTTTCAACTTTTATGTAAAAGTCATATAGAACAAAAACGAAACAGAAGAATTCTTGGCGAGAGTATGCGAAGTTGGGAATCGTAGTCCAGTTGTATTGCGTTAAAAATTAATATTGAGTAAATATTTATTTCATTTTTTATTTCTTGAGGCACGGAGACGACCCTAAAGCCTAAAATGGCCGCTTTCGCCGATTCGTATTACGAACATGGCACTGTAAGCAATGTCAAGCACTGACATTACACTGTGTAGAACATGACATATAAGCACATGTCAATTAGCGATTCTCAAAAAGCGGCCATTTTAAAAAAGGTATTGAAGTTGACGTTAAATAAGATGAAATTTAAGTCAAGTAAAATTGTTCACGGGTAGTTTCAAACAGTTTCTTGCTTTCTTTGAACTCCAAGAACTCAGGTTTTTAGTTTTAATATTCTGTGACGTTCATCTTCAGACTTCTTTATCTTAGATATGGTTTGTATACACATTACTTCATTTAACGGAAAAAATGATACATAACTCCTTCATCCACTCAAGTATATAGTTATCCATACTAATATTATAAAGAGGAAAGATTTATATTTTTGTATGTTTGTAACGGATGAACTCAAAAACTACTAGACCGTTTTCAAAAATTCTTTCAGCATTCAATGCTATATTATCACTAATTAATATAGGCTATATATAATTAAGGGATCCCTACTAAAACTTCAATAATGTAACCCATCAATCTAAACATAATACTTGGCGCTGAAATCGGGTTCTACGATTTTGATGAAATTTATGTGTGTTTCACTGTGTCCGGGATGGTTTAGATACACAATTAGACCCGGTAGGTGGTGCTGGAATCGGGTTCTAGATTTTTTTTTTTCAGGACAGGACAACGTCTGCCAAGACCGCTAGTAAAATATATCGTAAACAAATTGCAAGACTCATAAAATTACTTACTATACCATGAGATCGTATGAAGTATTTCAAACGCCAGTGCAGTGATTGATGCTCCCATTTTAGGCGTCGATGTAACCGTTTTGGGGCCCACCCGGTAAACGCGCTTAAAGGGCGGTCGAGGGTAATGTACGGTATATTTATCTTTTTCAAGGGATATCTTTATTATGTGTTCTGTGTTAAGAATGATGTTGACATCGTTTTTGGCAGGAACACGTGAATTATTCACACTTTATCAGCAACGTAGTAGGTGTACGTGGTAGAGCTATGTTGGAATAATTTTCTCGATTAACACCTCTTAGGGCCGGCTCGAATGAGCTCATCGTGTTTCGTGCGATGACTGAGAGTTTTGAAGACCCACGTACCCTTCCCCCTTTTTGTTTTACGAGGTTTAAACCGTCATGGACACCTTACTCCTCGACGACTACGGTAGGGTAGGATGTTGGACTCCCGATGGTATGCTCGAACCCACCAACTAAACCACTTCTTTGTTCCATCTTGACAGCGTATGTCACGACCAGGACCAGAGACACGCCCAATGGCCCTGACGGCGGTGGCTTTTATAGAGCCCCTCCTACATAGGTAGGGTTGTTGCCTCTCTAGCGTAAGCAGTTACACGCGCGTGTGGGAACCCCACGCAGCGCCATCTCTTGAGTGCTATTTGAACGATAAGTACATCCCCTTCCCCTATCCTATCTTTCCTGTCACATCTCCCTATCCCAATGCCATATCCCATCCCCTCTATCCTATTTCTCGTATCTGAACCCTCTGTCTCATAATCCTATCCCATCCTAAAGATTGGCAACGCGTTGACTTCGCCACTAGTAATGCAAACGTTAATAGGCGACAGTAACCACTTTCCATCAGCTAGGCCGTTTGCTTGTTTGCCAACTTCACAATTAAATAAACAATGTACTAAGCACTGGTGGTAGGGCTATGTGAACCATGTGTCTGCGTAAGTACCACAGTCCTGCTTATTTCTTTTGCTCAACGTTTTGGCTGTATTCCAAAAAGAAGTACAGGACAGGCTTTCTTTTTTATTGCATGAGTTCAGCGGACAGGCAAACGGCCCGCTTGATGGAAAGCGCTGCCTGTAGAAAATTGTAACACTAAAGGTACTACTAATGTGCTGCTGCTCTCTAAAAAGAGACTGGAACCTGGCCACTAATGCCGATACACTACTCAAGGTTGTTATGACGGCATAATCTTTAAGTTAAGACCAGGGGTGATACCCATCCAGCGCAAATACCCTGCCACGTGTCTATGGGTTGTTTTGTCGCCTCTTACGACGCCTCTCCCGGCTACAGGAAATTGTAGTCTTCCGTTTCTGCACGGATAATAGCACTGAGTGCATGCAGAGCAGACAGTGGAATTACTGGGACCTAGATTATACAACTAATGCCTTAACATGGGCAACTGGCAAATGAAAAGTTCAGCAGCAAATCTACCCAAAATATGGTGCAAGGTTTACTAGATAAAAAGTTTAATGACCAATGATGGCTCAGCAAAAAAATAATGACACAATACTTTTATTTTACCTCCCATCCATTTTAATATGATATAAATTTATTAGAGCTAGGTATTTTGCTAAAGAGTTTCTTGCGCCGTATCTTCTTTTCAAGACACGAAAACGACATCACCGCTTCGCAACCGAAGCGGTGGTAAATTAAATTGGGTATAGAGTAAATAATAACCATAAACAAAATTAAAACTAAATAATTAAAATGTACAAGTTCGCGGTAGGGTGAATAAAACTTTAACAATACTTATTAATACTTGATATCTTTGTCTTCCGTGATCGCGGCTACTGAAAAGTAGCTGAAACATCAGAATAATTAAAAATAAATTAATAAAAAAATTCGTTAAAACGTAGTTTTATTATAATTACACATATTTTAATACTTCACTGTACATCTTATTTAGGGTTTTATAATTATCATATGCGAAAGTTTTTGTTCTGAGATTTTCTTAGAAACGCGGAAAATAGTACCCTGGAATAAAGAAACAGATTAATCAACGAACTTTGCAAAGTAAAAACATTACCTAATTGCTAAAGCTGCGAGAGAAAGTATTTACTCTTACAAAAGGCTACAGATTTAAAAAGACTTTTCTTAAGAAATATTGTTACTTATTTAAAAAGCAAAGTACTTTTCTAATTAGGAAACTCATTGCCACGCCAAGTAAACATTAAAAATTATTATGAAATTTTTAATAATGACATGTTTATAACTTATATGCCGTATCTTTAAGGTTCCGTGGCCTGTTTTACGAATTAATTGGCCTTAAAAAATAAATCCTTATATCTGTGCGCTAGTCCGTCTATATACAAGTAGATGTGTTACAGTTATTTATTATATAAACTATTTGTATATATCTATAGTTCTTGCAATTCACAAAGGCGAGCAGATTTTACTTGTAGATAAACGTGTACATACACATACAATTCACACTGTGTTATGTATATCTATTGCACATTGTGCACATTGTGTGTATCTGACCAAACGATCAGTTGCGAGCATGCTGTCCAATCATACCTGCTTTTAGTCTCATAACACACTATACATACAGTGGACACTCGATTACCTGGACCTCAGTTATACGGATTCGCAATCATCCGGATTGCAAGTCATTTCATGATTAAGATTGCAATATTTTAGTAATTTAAGTAATTACGTAGCTACATTAATATGTATTATACATATCTAATGTTTGTCTAATTTGGTTGACAAGGTATATTTTTTATTTCGAATAAATATGTGTACGAGGTAAGTTATCTTTGTAGAGTTAATAATATGAACAAAAATAGTTTTTATTCACATATTCAATTATGCGGATTTACAATTATCCAGATTTTCAATTATCTGGATTTTCAATTATCCGGATTTTCAATTAGCCGGATTTTCAATTACCTGGATTTTCAATTATCTGGATTTTCAATCAACCGGATTTTCAGTTATCCGGATTTGCAATTACTCGGATTTGGAATTATATGGATTTTCAATTATCCGGATGCCTTACAACAACAATTAGTTCGCTTAATCGAATTTCCACTGTACGTGTTTACCACAAGTAAAACTCACTCGCCTGCGGGAATAGTAAGAATTATTGACCACAACATTGACATCGAATCAGCATAATGTTGACTCTATTTAGATTTGACTGAATTCAGCAGGACTTTTATATTTTTACTGAGAACTAGGTCAGAATATCTCGACCTCATAAAATATGTCAATAAACTATTAGTTTTTCTCAACTTTGCGTTCATGCTCTTTCATGTCGTGAGTTTATTTAAAATGATTCAAATCTCATCTCAATGATCAGCTTGTTTTTATCAGTCAGTCTGTTAATTATTAAGTAGCTTTACAATAATAAATAGTATAGTGCAAACAGCAGGATAGGTTTATTTTGGTTTTGTTCCAATGATCAGCACCAAGTGACAGTTGTAGGTCCTTCTTTACCTATTTCCAACGAGTAATCCTCTCTATTGATTGTAGGTCTAGGACCCCAAAAGTAAAAGAATTATGCTTACGTATCCAATATCCCCAAAAACCCTCACTTATATAGTACGAAGACATACTACATCAACCCCTTAATTACTGAGAAAAAAACAAAATACTGAGAAAGCTCGTTATCAATAAACCATGTTATACTTTTACGCTGTACCTTAAGGTGCCTGTAATGTAATATTTATCATTATGATGATAGTTGATTCCACAATGTCGAAACATCGGTTGTGTTACAAGTTGTATCAAAATATTACAGATGGTATCATTACAGGTTGTGCACTGTAATGCTTGGTTCTCCCCCCTCATCTTTGTTATGCTCGAATCTATAACATTACAGGTTGCGCACTGTAATGCTCGACTCTCCTTCTTCACTGATGTAATGCTCGGATCTGTAACGTTACATTACAGGCGAATGCTCGTAGTAAGAGAGCACCGTTAGCAAATTGATGTTACGAAAAATAAAATCGTAAGAAGACATCGTTAAGAAAAATTGCTGTTTTTCTTAGTTAGAATAATAGCTTGAACGGTAAACATGGCTGTAATAATGGCGGCCATAAATAGCGTGCTTTGGAGGTTTAGTGACCATTAAAAGTTTGGACTCAAAAGGCTGTGGCTTATTTTAAAATCGTCTGTCTTTTATTCGATATAAACATTTTAATGTTCTCGTTGTTATAGATAGGTTAATATTCTGTTAATTACGCCATTTGCAGGAGTAAAAGTGTGGATTCCATTTCTGATAGAAATGCTGGTAAATGTGACTGTAAATATTCGAAAATAATGGTGGTACCCGAAGGCTATCGGTTTTATCGAAATTTATCATTTCGTTTGATAGAAGTCTCGCGTGACTAAAAGGCTGGCCTGTAGTTAGGGCAACGCGTTGGTGGCGTTCCCATCCAGTCTCGGAATGTTACCAGGGTTTTGAACACGTTCCCAACTGACAGCGATTTGGGACTTTACTTTAGTTTACCCCTAGAGGGTCAACCTCTGGCCCGTACCTTTTGTTTTAATACACGTTACATTGTATTAAAATTTATGTTAGTGCTATTTGTCCCCGGAAGATTCACTTCATTTTATATCGCAAACTATCCCATCTCTCAGCATGAAAAGTATTTATGTCCATTTTCGGAATTAAAACTACATTTATAGAAAATTACAGCAAAACCGATCCAGTAGTCCCAGTAGTTTTTTCTGTGAAAGCTTAACAAACGGACAGATCGAGTTACTATCGTATTTTTTTATAGATGATAAATGTTTATATCTATAAACTTGAAAAATAATTGGTCTCCCGTACAAACTTTTATCCTCTATTTCAACCCGTTCTAATTTTATTTATCTATGCCCCGTCTACCTGTAAACTACACAAATGACAAACATGAAACAAAAATTACGAAAATGGCAAATCCCAAAGAAAAACAATACCTACCGCCTTACTTTCTGGAATAACCTTTACATAATCCCAAAACCTATCCCCTTTTCCGGGATGAAAAGTATCCTATATCTATCCTAGACATTGAACTTACATATATATATCGTATATCAGCCAAATCTGTCCAATAGTTTTTCCGCGAAAGAATAACAGCCAAACAGAAAAATATACTTTTATCCCAGAAACTATCCCATTTCTCAGGATAAAAATACCTATGTTCATCCTCGGTATCGAAAATATATATACTTATACTGAGTTTCAGACAAATCGGTTCAGTAATTTTCCGTGAAAGCGTAACAGAAAGACAGAGTTACTTTCGCATTTATAATATTAAAATAAGGATTTCTAGTTTTTTGAATAAGAAATCACAATAAAAAATTCTTTAACCAAATTAAATAAATACCCTTTTAATATTAAATGGTGATATAGTTCGACCTACATAAGAACGACACACGCTGAGAAAAATACCAGTCTTAGAATGTTATACACCTTAAAAAAATGTAGCCAATTGAACTTAGTTTGACTACAAACTTTTAAATTTGAATGATTTAGACTCAAGCATTATTTTCAACACACACTTACTTACATCTATATGGTCGTATATATAACATACACCTTCGTACTCAATATCTTCTATAGATATACATAATATCAGCCCATAAGATATTAGATTTTTTGGCGGGAACTGAAAGGCGATGTAGTGCTGTGCAGTTTTATTTTCTTAAAATGTGTAAAATTACTCTAAAATGAACAATAGTTGTAGGATATTGATAGTTTTTGAGTAGTAATTATGTGTTTTGTGAGAAATGTGAACTGTATAGTCGAATGTGGCCTTTTGAGTTGTCACAAGAACTCCGTTGAATGGCACCAGCTAATATACAGTTCAGCTGTGCCACACATAAGCTTAAGAAAATGAAGAAATTACATTAAAATCTAAGATCTAGCTTCAAGGCCTAGCTGCTAAGCCATAAACCTAAATAAAATAAAATAAAAAAATCTGCCCATAAATGTCCCACTGCTGGGCTCGGGCCTTTTTTCAAAGCTGGAGTAAAGCATACAGGCTGACAGCCCACCTGATGGAAAGCGGTTACCGTCGCCTATGGACGTTTGCACACCAGAGATGGTACCAACGTGCTGCTGGCCTCAAAGAAATTTTGTGACACCCTTTTTGGAAAACTCCATATCGTAGCGCTGTGGGAAAACCTCGACCTCCCATTATAGGGGGAATATATAAGTATATATACATATGCCTATAATTATTTGCTATTACTGACCGACAATTATAAACGCCCACCCCAAACTACTGGTTTTCTATACTTTAAGTGCACACTACTAATGATTATAATAAAATCATGAGGACTTTATGTCCTATAATATTATATAATTTTAATTTTATTTGTCACCATATGTATTGTAGAAATTGACGTGCAACTTTGTTATGAACAATAGATTTCTGACTTCTGACGTTTTGAAAATTCGACCCTTAAGCGGGTGAAAAACGGGATGTAAGTTTGTATGAAAACCAAAGTAAAAAGCACGAATTTTTATAAGTATACCTCCTTCTGGTTACAAATAAGTGTACATATATATCGGCGTTTTTGAAAATTCAACCCCTCAGGTGGCGAAAAATGGGCTACGTTTTGACTTTTTTCGACTACTCAAAGTATGACTATTTTTAATCCACGCGAACCAAGCCACGGCCAACAGTTAATCGTTCATATATAACTAATAGTGTTCAAGAACGATACATACACAGGAGACAGGTGGACCGACTAACAAGACGATTGATATTTTTTAATTACAAAAACAGCGACCTCACACTAAAACATCGTAATCCCGCTGGAATGTTCAATAACTTTTATTAAGTTATTTTGACTGACATGCTGTAATCAAATTTCCAAAAGTCAATCCTCAGGCGTTTTTCGAAGCGCAAACATCTCACACAATATAATTCCCCTGGCTCGAAGGATGACACTAAAATGAGGTAATTATTATAATGCGAGAAAATATGCCATTAAGAACACCGCAAACTACACGCATACCGGTTAAAATTTACCTCACCTAACCTGTAAAAAATTCAGATGTAAGAAAGAAAACTAAATTTAAAGATGCTATATGTCAGAAAGCTGAAGTGGTAGTGGGCTGGACACATCGTGCAATACTCGGACCAGAATAGTTACAGAATGGCGCGGTTCCACGTATGGCATACGTCGTGCGGGGCGCCCGCTCAAGCGTTGGGACGACGACATCCATGCCGTCGCAGGCCCAAGGTGGCTCGTAGTGACCGCGTACAAAGAGCACTGGGTGCAACTGGAGGAGGACTTTACCCGGACGGGGGATCCAAATATAGAATAATTAAAAAATAATTGACCAATTTAAAAAAATACTGACATTTTCATATATTATTGTATGACATGTTCGTTATGGATAAAATAAAAAGGCTTTTTTTTAAATACCTATACAATTTTTAAGCATATAAATACATTAATTTATATTTTACGTTTTGGTATCTCAGCAATAGGAAGGCTTACATTGAAAATCAACGTTGTATGGGCACAAAAATAAACAGAGAAGAACCCTTGCTTGATGAAAATGCGGCGTACAACTTCTCTAAACTTGCTATTTTTTCTAGTTAGTACGTTGCTATTTCTTCAAATATTTTTTCTTTCTTTTACACATTAGATAACATATGCGGCTAATGAAATCATGGAAAAAAAATATGAAGAATATCCACTGCCCAGTAAAAAGTTACTCTAAAAGTTTCTAAACTTTACATAACTAAATGATGTTACTATTATCAGGTCATCAGCCTATCTGTTGTATTCCAGCTACAAAAAAATTAAACGTTGAAGTATTAATACACTTTTTTATGCAGTAGAACATGTATGACCTCAGCTTAAATGATAATTATATCGTTTTTAACAACATATATATACATTTCACAAGAATAGAGAATCTATAATAAAACTACGTTTTAACGGCTTTAGGCGCGGTAATTTATTTGATATTTGTTATTCCGACATTTCGGCCACTTTTTAGTGGCCGTGATCACGGAAGACAAAGATGTCAAGTGTCAACGAGTATCGTTAAAGTTTTATTTAGTCTACCGCCAACTTGCTCATTTTAATTATTTAGTTTTAATTTTGTTTATGGTTATTATTTACTCTATGGGAGCCTAATCTAATTTACCACCGGTTCGCAACATGTTATGGCTTGAAGAGAAGAAGCGGCGCAAGAACCTCTTCACCAAACATGCCTAGCTCTAATAATTTTATATAATATTAAAATGAGTGGAAGGAAAAATTAAAAAAAAATATCAGTCAAATTGGTTTGTGTTCCGGTGCACGCAGAAAGAGCTCACAGTATCCTGAGGTCTGGCAGTTGGTTTTTGCTGATCAATCCAGAAGAATAGAAGTTTTGTAAACACTCCAATGCGCTTTCGTATTCATATTGCAACTTCAACTTTCAATAGCCTTAAAATTCAGTGGCAAGTGTTAATGTTAACGCACACACTATTGTACGTTCCTTGACAATACGGTTAAAGGCATTCGTCAGAGGAAAACGCAAGATTCTCTGATTGTTTTTCCAGATAAATTTGTATTTATCTGGAAAAACACTTGAGAAGACTTCTATACTGTTCTAGAAGTCTTCTCAAGTCACGAGTGAATAGGTATCTTCTAAGTAAGTGTGCTCTGTCATAGACCGCTTCATCACTGAACAGCATGTGAGATAGTGGTCAAACGCGACACTACGAACATAAAAAAAGAACATGAAAGATTTTGATTATCTGATATTGCGCGTCGTATGCCTTACCGCTGAGAGATGAAAGTGAGATTTGAGTCGTCGTTTGCATTTGAATAACATTTTTATGAGAACCGCGAATTTTGATGGTTTAATTCGAATGTTATTCTGTGGGATTACCCTCTTTAATGTTATGAGGGTGGTAAAATAAACGACAGCAAATTACGCAAAGTATTCAAACGCCCTAATATTTTATGTTTTTTTCATAATTTAATCTTTACACTTATAAAATTGAAGTGCATCTGTCGAAAATACCATATATTTATATATAATTAAGAAAAATCTATTGTCATTATTTAAATAAAATGCGACGTATGTCACTAGATTGCGTAATTCATTTACGATGCACACAATGGTTTGCTGATCTCCGCCTCTTCGGACTTAGGATATTTTTCATAAAAACTGGGTTGTTGAGCGAGCCCCCCATCACCCGACTCTGGTGATGGAAACGGTCAATTATAAACCCACTCCGAATGCTCCCACTAGCAAACTGCATTCTCGCAATGTCCTTATTGACGAGCCAGACAAAATCACCCATCTCCTCGCGATCATCAGAACATCAGCCTGGCATAACAGACATAGACTGAACAGATGCCGGAGAGCCTCCGGTCCTGGCCCTTTTACTCAACGTTAAGACCCACCAATCGCACCCACTCATTACAGACACAAGTAGCCACACAAGATTAGTTTAGGTGTGTTGCTGGAGAGTTTATTCCGCCGCTTCTTCTCTGCCAGCTATAACACGTTGCGAAGCGGTAGTAAAGATAGACTAGGATCGGCTCCACCGACGGAGTCGATGATTCATCCCCATTTATATCAATTCAGCCTGTTGGCTTAGCTCATTCAGCCTTTTACGGCTTAATCCGATAGTCCGCAGCGGTCGAGCCGAGGTCGAACCTCACAGGAGGTGCCTCCTCGAGCCCGCTGCTTCCGGGCTGAATGCCTCCGCTCCCACGGAGTCGGGAAGCCCACCAAGCACGGTATCGCTGAAACAGCCATCTGAGGCTATTCAGCTGGATCCTGCACAAAAAAATAAATAAAACTGGTCCGCTTTTTGCGGTCACAGCGGTGTTCTTATAACAAATGTGTGTGTGCGTTTTATTTGTGTAGTACGTAAGTGAAATCAACAGTACCTATATTTGTGTTTTCAAACTGAATCGCATAATTTAAATAAAAAATGCCCCTTATACATTATACAAGTTTGTACCTCTTCAGATTTCAAAGGCGCAGAACTGAAAGTTGTTCAATGACATTGAATGATGTTTCATATAATAATCACTTTTGATGATTTAACCACATTTAAATACGTATAAATGAACCGTCTAATGGTGGCTTATGGCCGATTCCCATATCTCATTTTTCATTCACTTGCCTTACTTACCACCGGTTGAATTTTGACATTACTTGTATGGAGCTTATATCAAATTTTAACCGATAGTAAAGCAAATGAATGGTCGGTGAGATATCGGAACCCGGCCTAAATCTATGAACCTGTTAAAATAAGTGTGTCAGAACGATTTAAACCGATATGAATTGTAATTGCAGTTCCATTTAATGAACATCGATTCCATTATCTTTACCTTTTAGCAGAACAATAACAATTGTACCTGCATTCATGCGGTTGTTTGAACAATCACGGGCTAATGAGTGATCGAATTGCGAAACCTTAGAGTAATTGTTTGGGGATTACCTTTTAGGAATACGATAAGAAACTTCCAATTAATAATTTTTCTTAACTTATTAGGTGCATTTTAATTTTAAATTTCGATATATCGTAGGATTGATTAAATTGAAAATAGAATCAGCTATGTAGGCAGCTTTTGGAATTGAGATCCTTGGACCGATGGAATTTAACACGTACAAGTGTATCGAGATAGCCAAACATCTGGTTGATATCAAACGCGACTAAAAAAGTTGTTATATGAAATTAGTTATCTTTAAAGAGAACGTAGTAATCAATAAACCGTGTAGGTCATAACTACTTTATTCAAATTTATCTTCTTTTAGCATACATCATTAGATATACCTCGAGCATAAGTGCTGCTACCCAACAAGGTGCCGCAAATAGTCTTGGAAACATTCCTTCTTGACAGCAGTCTAGGTCTAGCGTTTCTACTCTAATATTAATATTATATTATGTATATCGTTTTTTTTTAATTTGTAGTGTATTATAACGAAATACTTTTAGTTACATATAATTTTATTCATAAAATATCACCAAATGATGTGATAAAATAATAGTAGACATTTTAGTATTCAATGAAATTGTTTATAACTTTTAAACTTTCAATTACACAGCTTAGATTTATATGCACTCGGAATTCCTCTACGAGTAGAATTACAAACGTATGCCATCTCCCACCCAAAATAGTCAAAGAATTCCTGACGGTGGGTAATTACGATGTGCATTGCAATTAATTCTTTTGGGAAACGATTGTGACGTGATGTATGTTTCGCATTAAGTTCAGCAGGCTAATTTTGTTAAAGTTACCTACCGGTTTTTATTCCTTAAGACATTTCGTCAGGTATTGGTTGAAATTATTACAGTTATCTCTTCTTATTGAAGCTAACGATCACCTACCTATGATATATTCCGAATGTCTGTGAATAACTCAGAAGTTTCCAACCTTTAATGGACTACCATTAGAAGAAAAAAGAATCCAACGCCCCCTTTTAGATAATAATCAACTATGCCAATTTCATATGTCTGTGTATTATCTATTAATAATAACAAAATAAAAAATAATCCCCCTCTCTCTCTCTCTCACACACACACACACACACACACACACACACACACACACACACACCATTCGTGCTCCTCGTGGTCGTGGCTGAGGATCATGATTATTTATTAATTAAAAATACAAAAACATGTTAAAATGGTCTTTGTCTGAATTAAATGGTTTTTACATTTAATTCAGACAAAGAACATACAAAGTGTTATTAACAAAATTATAACTAAACCAACTAATGCAAGTCAATATACTAAGTTGGAACACCCCGTACTGGAGCGCTGAACAAAGACAAAGACAAGATGGTTAATCAAAATTTGTAAAAATATATAATAAGATAAACTACGGCTAGATAAAATGTTTCTTCATGAAAATAGAGGTATTTTCAAAGTATTTAATTATATTACATTTCTAATTAGGTAGGTATGCTGCGACTACCCCCTTGACTGACATAACAACCCCTTGATTGACAAAAGCAAATAGGGGGGCTATTTGCTTTTGGACCCGCTACCGCCTCCACAAAAGGCTCCAGCGCCCACAAGGGTGCGGTACCGCCCCCGTTGGGAACCTATGATCTCACTGGCGACCTTTGTTTTTAATTTATTACGTTAGTTTCCAGTCTGTCACAGACCCTCCCCTACCTGTCCCTTTCAGATTTTTCCTTTCTCTTTTTCTGCTTATTTTTTAGATCCCAATTTTTTTAATTATACAAGAACTTCTCAATAAACACTCGCTTTACAAAAGCTTAAAAATAAATTAATGGTCCAATGAGTAAATTCATTTAACCTCAATGTTTGTGTTTAGCGGTTTGTTCGAATATAATCGTGGACTGATGAATACGTTTGTGTACTGTGCTAATTACTGAGCAACGTTTGTTGTGTTTGTGTTGCAATTTCGTCTAATTAAGGACTGTAAGGTTCAACAGCTTCCTTTGAAAACTTATTTCAATGATACTCTTTTCCAGGGCCCTGAGTCTGTAACTTGAATTCGCAATAGAATCGAATTGGAATCGTAACTTTTGACGGTTTTGGCAGTCAGTTATCTGCCTCGGTTTACAGACTACCAAAACTGTCTATAGCGTATAATACTGAATCGATCTTAAACCGCCTCAGTATTGAATCAGTCTTGATTTGATCGAGACTGCTTACTACGGATATTTGACCATGTGTCAGTTGAATGGATGGATGGACTTGGACTGACATTGTTTTTTTGTGTAAGTTACGGACTTGGAAGTCAGTTGCTATAGATATAAATTATTAAGTTTACTTTATTTATTATTAATCGTACCTTATTTATAATCTGTCATACTTTTACTAAAATTGTTATGGAAACAGTGGTAAACTCATGACTTTCAGTAAGACTGTAAATATATAAAAGACTCCATTTTGAAACAAATACACAAATTTTAATTTTGTTATAAATCATAAAGTCCTCGGGTTCAAAGCAGGGCTTGAAAGCGATATCAATTACCTTTAAAAATATAGGTAATTATTGATATCTTCGAAAAGATACTGTCATATCGGTATATTTTTTACCTGTACTTGATAACTTTTATGATTTTAACGTTATAATATAACGTTAAAAATCGTATCTATAACGTTATACGTATTGGTAATTTTTACGTATTATTTCAAGCGACGTTGCCATTTTTAAGAATTGGCTTTATAACGACTGCATGTTACCGAAACAATCGAAAAACACAAGTCTAAATATTACGCGCGCGCTTAGCACAGTGCAGTTTGAGAATCTTTGCAAGTGAAAGAGAGCGACGATGGTAACAAAACATACTTATAACGGTATAATTACCGATAAAAATAGTATTAACGTTATATTTTTTACCGGTAAAATAGCTAGAAATAACGGGAAGATTTACAACTATATTAATTTTTTACCGTTATCTGATATTAACAGAAATAACGATACTACATTTTTACCGGTATTTTAAGCCCTGGTTTAAAGTCTTTTATGATTTATTAATTGAAGAATCCAATAGGATCTTTTTACATAAAAAAATCCAGTGCAATAGAATTGTAAACAAAGTGGAACATTGTCTTGTGAAACTTAATTACAAGTGAAAATAGCATGTCCAGTATCTTTAAACTGAAAAATATGATAGTAATGAAGAAAGTGCTGAAATTCAAAAAAGTATATTTCAGGCGAATAAAGCTAGTGAAGATGTATTGAATTATATAATTGAAAGTAATCGTGTCTGTCTGTCAGTTTTAGGTTTAAATATAAAAATATTTTAGGAAAAAAAAGAATCATCTACTTATTACTTAATTAATAAATTTGATTATCAACATCCAAATTAGACTACGAATTTTTTCCTCATAAGAAAATACAACTCTGTCCCACTTATAGCAAACGCAGTACTGCCACTTGCAAATAGCGGTCTCTTGAAAAACGCGGTAAACATATATTTAGATATCTAAACAACCTGTTTGTGTTATGTAACATTTTGGTATATCTAAAAAACAATAAAAAAATCAAGCTTTATTTGTAAATTAGCGCCTTGGAATACCATTTCTGCAAAAATTTAAAAACCCAAAAATATACTGCAAGTAAAATTAGTAGGGCAGAACATGCTTCTGCTGTAACTTAGTATCTGTTGGTATACAAATAGATTTCCACTACAAATACTATTTTCCCACCAAGTTCAAATAAAAGCAATAAATTATGTCACCCATTTGAAGTAGGTTCTAAAGTTTTATACTTTCTAAAAGTATTAAGGGAGCTTGTACATTCGCCGTCTTGATAAGCTACATCTAGAAACAAATGTTTAAATAGATATATAAGTATTTATTGTACATTATTAAAGAAAATTTACAAATTAGTACTTTTCTAAAGACTATTTTATTGATACAGCTACTGACTTGGGGAGCGGTTTGTCTTCAAAATAATCAACTGGGAATATTGAACTCAGACTTGGTAGCAGGGTATTGACTTCAAATCAATTCACACGATGCCAGTACACTGACGTCCTTCGAATTTGAAGTCAGTAGTTGTATCAATGTAAATCAAAAGTAATTGTGTACAAAGGGCGGTCTTCCAGACAACCCGTAGCTGGAATATTGATTTCTGGACTTTTAATCAGTAAAAATAAAGTTAATAATTTACATTATAAAGTTTAGGTACCTACAAATAAAACAAAGAACGTAAACAATCCTAAATAATTAAATACAGCTGCTGTCTGTACTCCATTGACATTTTACGAAGTAAGAACATGTGGCAAGTGAATAAATAATAACTATTCCACCGTTTTTGAGACACCGTACAAGACTGTGTAAGACAAAGCTAAAGCGCGTAACACACACGCAGATACGGTAAGATTTCTGTATCTAGGGGCATATCTTTCAATATTGCTGTCTGTGTAATTCAATAAATTAGCACACAGAGCACATAATTTATATTATCGTATAAAGTATCTGTAGGCATCGACCGATATCGTAAGATGGTGCCAATATATAAATATAACTGCAGACAACATCTACAGATATAACTATAGCAAAAGATTTTACCTGCAGATTAATACAGGTGGTTGCGCGCCGGCCCATTAAATCATAAATAAAATCAAAATCAAATCACGAATCGCCATAAATGTTGCCCTTGGATTTCGACACGATACAAACCGGTCATTATTCATAGTGACCGGATTCATCAAATTGTCCGTAACAGATATATTCGATTTAGAAAAGATTTTATTAGATATATACCCTTAGATAGATATATATCTAGTAAAAATGTATAAAAACTCGATGAACAAGTTTTAAGACCAAAATTACATTATTTATTATACATTAAAAAACAACACAAATGGCACTAGTTAAGATATATATAGGTATAGACATTAGGCACACACTGCACATGCACTTCCTCACAACACCAGCATGTAACAGATACATTCTACATTAGTATAAGTTTA
The DNA here is from genome assembly GCA_039645545.1 of Dendrolimus houi. Taxonomy (NCBI): domain Eukaryota; kingdom Metazoa; phylum Arthropoda; class Insecta; order Lepidoptera; family Lasiocampidae; genus Dendrolimus; species Dendrolimus houi. The sequence continues at coordinate 21,970,057 of CM077126.1, read as the reverse complement.
GTATTAAATATGGAAAAAAAATGATATTATAAGTTATTCTTAAGGTACACTACAACATAAAAATCACTAAATTAATGTCACACACAATAACAAAATAAACAATAAGCGTGTAAGAATCTAAAAATTTTCATAGAAATTAAGTTGTAAAAAAGGGTACGGAACTCGAGTCCGTAGAATAGTTAAAAAAAATTACATTATTACTATTATTTTTGCAATTTAGACAGTGTAGCCTCTCCCTTATGTTGTCGTTAATTTGAAATGAAGCTCTTTTTAACTGCAATAAGTCACCAATTTAACGTTTACACAACGGTGCCTTGTTTGTGTATGCTTCAATGCATTTTTTGCTCATTTTCTCCGATGTTACATATAATAAAAATATATAATATAAAAATAAAGATACATGATACTATTTTTTATTTATTGGAAAGCTGGTAAACAGGCAGACGGTCATCATCATCCTCGTTAACTCCCCGTTGCGTTCGGGGCGTCTGCCTCGAAGCCCAGGGTCCGCTTAATTTTATATAGTTGATCCACACTCCTGCACCCTTGCCATTGTAGACTGGAGTGATAACATTCGGTCCCCATTGGCTAAGGATTTTTAAGGTAGGAGGACGCGATTATAAAGGTTGGTCAAAATGCCCAGCTTTAGGCTATCAAATCACGATGACACATCGCCTTTCAGGCTTCGATGGGCAGACGGCCAATGTAATGGAAAGCGATTGACATCTGCAACACCAAAGGGAGACTGGAACCTGGCCACTAATACCGGAACACAACTCATAACAATAATAATCGGCAAACAAACACACATTGTATGTCCCCAAATTAAACAAGTTACGCTTGTGTTATGGGTAATATACAACGGACTACTTTGGGGCCGACACCAGATACCTAGACCATAGTAAATGACGGAGAATTTCTTTTTCCCAAATTTACCATTCCAGAAATCGAACCCGAAACCTCTGCATTGTGGTGACGTAGGCCGGCAAAGGCTTAGCCCACTCAACCACAGAGTCCGTCAACTTCACTCGACTCAAGGTTGTTATGGCAGCATACCATACACTAGGGTTGGTAACCATCCAGACGGGCAAACGCCCTACCACCTGCCTGTGGATTGTTTTGTCGCCTCTTATGACACGCCATCCGGCCGCGGGAAATTGTATTCTTTCTCCGTTCCAGTACGGATAAAAAGATTAGATACATTGAATTCAAAATTAAGATCGACATTTTAAGAATTATAAACATACACATCTCTTTTTAATGCGAGGAATACCCATGGGCAAAAGCTAGTATCTAAAAATGGAATAAGTTTAGATTATATTCCACGTCTCCGGGGCACTTGTGTAAACTCATGTACACGAGCATCGTGCGTCGGTCTGTTTGCACAAAGTTACCTCCATGCCTTTATTGACAGCTACAATTCAAATAATATTCACGCCGATGCTTCCATTTTGTTTGCTCATACAGTCATGTTCACTGGAACACGACGGGGAAAAGACGGAAACATCACTATGTTTATACTTTAATATCGTAGTCGTTAGTGACGTGATGCTAAAATAATAATTATTATGGTATCATTAATTTTTACACGACGACGATATATAGGTGATTTAATTTCACTAAGAAAGAGAGAGAAATATAACACATTATAACTCACCAAAATGTACAATTACATAAACAAACTATATTTATAATATTTTGTAGGCATTACAATAGGCGGCCATATCGCTCAAAGCGATACCTTCCAGGCAAGCTTAATTAAAGACATTTGTTAGCTAATTTGGCGATGTAGGTGGTACAGGAAAAAGGCAATAGATACATACATACTTAAACCAATTTACGAATGAAATACACAAATGCATATAATACATATATAGATAGTCATATATATACATAGTCATATATACACATGTACAATAACATTTTTCAAAATACGTAAGGATATATTGTATTGTGATAACTTGGTCACTAGGGCACCGTCGTAGGGCTTCGAATACTGGCAGAAGGCGGACCGATTTTTAAACTTTCATATGTGATCGGCAAAGAAAAGTATTGTGAGAAATTCTGCTTGTCAGTGTTTAAACAAGAGTGGGAGAATCCTGTTTATAAGCTGACATTATACAAAATACAGTGTCGTTGTTATCTTAGGCAAGCAAGTAATGTATCATATTTTAAGAGAACCTGAAAGTATTAGATACAGGTATATATGTATTTTCAGGTTCTCTTAAACTTGAGCTTACAAGAAACTATATATGTAATTTCTTTATTCTCTTTAATAAGGATTTTGCTGATTTTCTGGAAGAGTCAATCATGGTCTAGTAGAGGTCGACAAATTATTCTTATTCTTTTTATACCGAAAAACACTGTTAATTTATTATATATATGAAATTCTTCAGTAATTATACATTAACTTTTAATAATTTTATTAAAATCAACCTTGCCTACATTGATTTCATTCGATAATTGATTAGAAAATTCACTCATTTTAAATTTTTAAAAAATTGTTCTCCTTTTATATAGTTTAAAAAGTTCATTTTAATCGCTAGACAAAAAAATCATAACACAAGTAATATTATGCGTATTTTAATAAATCGGTAACACGTAATAATAATTATGAAAAATTAATAAAGAAAGAGTGCTACAGCACTATCATGTATTATTCACATAGGGCCGATGCTTTAATGTTTTTAAATGAAAACGGGGAAAATGTGGAGTTTTTTGTTTGATGTCTGTCTTGTGGCAAACGAATGTAAATAATAAATTTGTTTTAGTGTAACCATGTGTTTTGACGACAAGGACGACATGGAGATTGTATTTGGAAAATACATAAACCGGCCAAGTGCGTGTTAGACCAGGCACATTCATGTGTGTGTGTGTGTAAGTAGTAGGCTAGTTAGGTAGGACTTGGTAGTCCCTAGTCTTTAAGCTATCTATCTTTCTCTTACGTTCTATTTATGCCTGTTCTATAATTTTATTGATTCTAAACGAGACTCTCGATTTTCTTATGTGTATCCTATGGTTTCAACAGTTATGTATACTACTTACTAATTTCTGCTTTCTTATGTTCTATCTTACTATTTATAATAATGCTGTAAGGATACCTGTATATAAAAATGATCTACAGTGTTATATCGTAACTATTTTATTTATTAATTTTTTTATTTTTGCGTGCTATTTAGATTCTTACTATGTGCTGCTTGTTGTTACCATTTATACTTCTTTAATCTACACTCTTCTCTGTTCCAGGACGCACCGACGTCGACGCAAAACTTCCGCCCCAGTCTTCGCGTAGCAAACCGGTTTCCTATCTGGGCCCATCCCAGTCTACGGCAGGGTGTTATTTATTTTATTTTCTAGTTACTGTGTTTTGTTATTATTATGCAACATTTTGTGTTTATTTATCATTATTTGTGTCTGATTATGTCTGTCACAACTCAAGGTTGGTATGGCAGTTATTTAAGATGATTGTGACAGATTTTACAGAGATAGACGGGCATTACAATATTATAATAATCTATTAACGCCGACCTATTAACGGTCACCGCCTCTTTTATTTCTTTTTCTTTTCACCACATCTGTCACTATGTTTATATGACATAGTCACGGATATATGAAAGTCTACGATTGACCATCTAAACAAACTCTGCTTCCGTAAACCCTCGTCACGGTTTGTGTGTTTCGTGTCGCATTCGACAACCGCTTTTTTACGAGGGGAAATCCATTTGAGGATTATCCACCGCGGGGAAAACGCAGTTGGGAGTGTGGGATTCGCCACGTTGGGATGGTACTATCACTCTTAGCAAGTGCCATTGCCACCCGAGTCGGATTCGACAACCGCTGTATTAACTAACCCGTGTGCTGGAAGACGCCCACAATATTGAAGGAACCGTAGGAAGTGAAGAAATGATCACGAGGATGTGCCTGCCACTGCGAAGCCCGCGTCGATCGTAGTCTGTTGATTTTTTTATGTTTGCTTGTAGGCAAACTGGCAATCGGATCCACTTAAAGACAAGTGGTTACCGTAGCCCATGGACATCTGCAACGCCAAGAGAGCCGATGTATTGTAGTATGTATATGTATTGCCTACCTCGCTGTGACTTTAAATATCCGTTTACGCCCTTTTCGAAGAGCCAGATATTGTAGTGCTCTGAAAAAACCTCAGGAGAGAAACCATTCCATAGTTTGCTCACGTATGGCATGATGGAGCGTGAGCCACGCACGGTGGACGACTTCCAGGTGTTGAGGAAGTGTGGATGAACTGCGAGTGTTGCAATGACAAAATGGCGACGTATGCGCCAAACCAAACAGCTCATCTGAACAATTCCCGTTTTACAGACGGTGGAACACGCTCAGAGTACCAACATCTTCCAACTTATCCTATAAGTTATTTTTTTTCCGGCCCGCATTCAGCACATACATATTTTCTTTCCGTGTGGATTAGCCCTTTACTGTTAGGAAGCTGCGTCTACATAACCATTTTTGTCTAAATACCGACAGAACACTAAAAACCAAATCATCTTTTAAAACTGGACTGAATAAAACTTAACTTGCGCATTCATTTATAAATTTTATACACAGCTGGTCTAAAAGAATGACAACGTTTTTTGTAGCAACATTTAATAGTCAGTTTTTCCACTGAACAAATATTGAAAAAATAGTATATATAGTTTGTTGTCGAAGCAATAAAACGAACTAGCTGAGGGGCTGAGCGTGATTGAATCAACATGCTCCTACCTAACAACTATAATAGGGTACGTGCGGGTAAACCGTAACAACGAGTGTTATTGTATAAAAATGTTTGAATTGTATTTTTTTTTTTTGGAAAGTCTAATGAATAAGAGTACGTAACTACTTTATATTTACTAACTAGCATGTGCCAGTAAAACCTCGTTTGTGTTACCATGATGATGAGGTATTTGTTACTAAATTCCTACGGCAGTACCCAAAAAACTCGAGTGCTGCGCCGCCGTTTTCATTATATTCCTATATTCCTCGGAAATTACGTCATTTATTGGGATTAAGTAAGTTATAAGTTAAGTATCGAGTTTCATTTAAATTCATTCAGTAGTTTTCACATGATACACTAGATAATGTCCTCCTGACTGTTTTCTAATTTTTAAATTCATTGTACAAACTTGAACCCTCTGCAGATTTATTATATCCATTAATGATCGATGAGTGATCGAACTTCAGCCATAATTCATTAAACATTTAAGCTCGAATGGTATTGAGTTTCTATTATCAAAGAGTATACGTACCTTTATAGTCAGTAATTATTTGATAGTAACATTTTCAAACTCTAACATTAATCGTGACTATTTAGTATTTCAACACAAACTGATTTGTTTGATACTGATTATCATGTGTTGAGCATTGTTCATATGCGCGATATAGCAAATAAACTGCACAATCGTTGCCTATTCTGGTACAGCTGGATTGTGGGGAAATGGGCAATTTAAGTTGGGAACAAATGTCTAGCCATGTCGCCCCCAGCAGGATTTGGTGGCAGACGTTGGTCTATAAAATGCTACCTGGACATAATAATTTTTGGGGGCAGTTTTATGTCCCCGTAGTCATTTTGGCAAAAAGAGAACCATTATAAAATGCATCGGTTTTTACGTCTTAAGTTAATCTGACTATCTATGTCACAGTTATTGTTCTGAAAAACTATCGTAATGTTTAGGTTTATATGGATTAAATTAAGTAAAAACATGTGTGTTCTGTATGCCAGTACACAAAATAGGATAGTGAAATTCCGAAACAACTAAAATTACAAAGCAGTCACATAAGTAACCAATTTGATATGGGATGACAAAAATGGTAATGATATTCTTTAATAATTTTTTATTTAAATCAATAGGTAGATATTAGCTTCCAAATTCCAAGCCCCACTCTCCCCTAATTTTTAAGCTATAGGGTGATAAATGCTAAAAAAATACTATGCTCTTAAAACTTAGAAAATAAGGCATTTTAACATTTTTTGGGATTTGGCATATTTTGTTTTTTTTATGGTTCCGTAGCTAAGTTATGAAAACATAGCTGTACATGGCCGATTTTTATCCTTAACACAATTTAATGATAAGACCTAGATCTTGAAATTTAACCTAACCCCCTTCCAAAAAGCAATATTTTTCATAAACGTCGTACAAGAAGCAATATTAAAGTTTATTCGGATCAAGGATTAATTATTCATTTTTATACAAAGAAAATTTTTATCACAAAGATACAAAAGGTTCAGATTTATAAATTGAAATAATAGATTCATCGTTTCGTACAACTCGAAAATTGCAAACTTCGAAGTACAATAGTAGAAAATTTCATTATTGGAAAAGAATTTTACAAACTTGGATGTGTAGAAGGCCAAGTTTTGAAAACCAATAAATGATGATGAAGGTTTATGTAGATAAATATATCAAGAAGGATAAATGTTGAAGAAAATGTAATGACAAAACCTCATTTCGATAATAGCTCGCTTTAGCTTTTATGCGACTTTCATTGTTAGGTATCATTTTTTACCGAGTTCCAAAAGGAGTAGGTTCTCAATTCAACTGTATGATGTTTTGTATGTCTGTTACGCGATTTCTCCGTCAATTGCCGTACCAAGTAAAAAATAAATATTGGAAAGAATATACTCCTGAAATGGTCTCATTGTCACCAAGTCAGGGTCTTATGAGTGGATCCTAGGGAAACCGAGAGTAACCTTGGAATATTATAGTCACGTAAAACGTGTTCTTTTTTGTCTAAAGCTTTAAAATTTAATTTAAACATATGTGTAACTGAAAAGTAGTTCTTTTTTAACAATAAAACAAAACCGATTTCAGGAGTAACTAAAAAGCAAAAAAAATAAATTCTTTTTACAACGTTTTGAAGTCGGTGCCTAATAATATTTTAGAGCTTGTTTTATTGCATTGATGTTTTGTGTAGTAAAAAAAAAACGTCACGCTTTTGTGTTTGTATTATTTAATACTCATAAATTTTTCATACACCCTCGGTATATACGAAAATCAATTCTTAAGGAGTAAACTTCGGAAACTTTACAAAGTAGTAAATATTTTTGTTATTATGTTAAACGTGGCGCACTTTTTCACCTTTATTCTTAATAAAGTCGCTTTGAATGTTCATTGAGATAGAGACGATAGAGTAAATTTATTTACGAACAATCGATACGTCTATTTGAATAACTTCATTTGTTGGAGACTTTTACTAAAACGTTTTATTGGGAATGTTGTTATTCCGTGTCATAGGCTTTTAAATTCCTAAATTTATATAAGTCATTGACCTTCTAAGTTATAATATTTGTATGTTAACGACTGGTTGTATCAATGTTATTTGCTAAAGAAACTTGATATATTTCATTCCCAAATAAAATATTATGTCACAGATGACCGCTTGCTAAGTTACATTAAAAAAATAGCTGTGTCCAAATTATATCTCGGACTTAGACTTTATATTTTTTCTGAACCCTACAAGACGTCAAAATGAAACACACATGAAAACTTAAGAAAAAATTACTTTATTACCCTAGAAGCCTAATCTATTTGGAGAGTACATAAAGCCTTAACATACGTGTCAGAAACATACACATATTAAAGACAACTTTTAGGCCTATATATTATGTCTTATATCCTATATGTTGACGGAAACTTTAGTTTAAGATTTAAATTAATAATAAAACGCAGTTGTAAAATTGAAATCTATAATTAAAGTTATTTATTATAACAAAATAATAACATGCTTACGTTCAAGCAAAAAATGTACTTCTGAGAAATCGGTAACAACTATATTATATTTTCTAAAAAATTTAACATTTTTAACATTAATTACTTATTTATAAGACAAATATTAAAATATGATTAAAAGTAATTAGATTGTTAATGATTAGTTATAACTCACGAACATTTTATATGGACAGTTGAAAGTTACACAAAGACCAAACATACGTCGCGCAGGCGTGCTTTACTTCAATAAATAAAAAATTACTTGACTTACTTTAGCGACACAGGTACTGTCGATGAGCTTCCGCCTGTGCCTGAGTTGACTAAACAGCACAAGACACTAACTTTCCCCCTTACAAAGGATATAAAGAGTTTTCGATTACATGTACGCCTCGTAGACGTAGATCAGGCTTCTAGGGTTAAAGTGCCAAAATATCCATTATTCGTTGAGCCGTTTATAATTAGTAGACTTGGGTAGCTCGCGGAAGAGAGGTAAACATCAGCTATTATTAAAATTTATCGCTCATTCGCTCAGTTATTATCTAAATATATAGCTCAATACAAGTAAGTTCATATAGTTTTCATGTGATGAATATACATTAAACTACTGGGCAAGATTTTGAGGCTATATTCACTGATGGATGGCCAAATTTTCCGACTAATCTGCGGTAATTTAGATCCCGAGAATCCAGCGAGATTTTTCCTGCAAATGGTGTAAAGTATTTAGAGTACATAAAAATTTGTTGAATTTCATACGATTCTTTCACTGATTGATAGTAAATTTTCTGACTTACAAGATATTAACTGTTCTAGGAATCCAGTGGCATTTTCCTGGGAGTGGTTTAAAGTCATTAAGGTGCGTAAAAAGTAGCCAATCTCTATACTATTTTTACTAGAATGATAGCCAAAATTTAAAGCTTTTTAAATGCTGCTCTATTACCTACTATTTTCTTGCCAAATCTATTTTTTTCTGAGATCATATTGTTTAAAATGGCATGAAATAATTCAACTTTCTCAATTTTTTTACCGACAAGACTAAACAGCTTTTGAACACGCTACCAGTTGCGATCAGACAAGCAAAATTGGTACTGATATTTAAAACAATGATTGGAGAATATTACCTGTCCTTGGAATATGATAATTAAATATATGTACATATATATTTATCTGCAAACATTTATATATTTTTGTATATATGTATTTGTATGTTAATTATATTAAGTATATATCTATTTAATATATAAAATATCTGTATGTGTAGGTACAAGATAGTTGGCTTGCGCCCCCTATTCCCTGCGCCCGGGTACCGCGCAGCCCTTGCACCTCCGGGTGAAGACGGCTCTGAGTGTGTATGCGGGTAGTATAAGATTTTTCGTTATATAAAGTTTGATTGTTAATCTATGCCGAGTGAGTCGATACACAACCGGCAAGCGCAGAAGTATATAATGGTTCACTGGCACAGCAATCTAAGGATGGAACGACACATTGTAATGGTAGGGCCGCACCTGCAATGATGTTAAAGATACTGATTGTGGCCAATTGCGTCTCATTTATATCGTTAAAAAGAACACCGTTGACGAATAGCAACATAAGTATATATACATACGTTATCTATCAATATGTAATGTTAACTAACCATTAAAAATAATAAGGCATTACGCCCATCGCCACATCTGCGTGAAATGGCCTATATCTTTAACATATCGCAAGTGCGGCCCCAGCATTGTGATGACACTTTAAGGATAAACGATGTATCCTGTGCTAGGGCTTCATCTTCGTTAGTGTTAAAGATTTAGGCTGTTTCACGCAGATATGGCGCTGGGTTTAATGTGTTACTTGAGATCTTTTTATGGCCATAGGCTGGCAATCAAGCAAACGGCCCATCTGATGGAAAGTGGTCACCGCAGCCTATGGACGTTTGCAACACCATGGGTGCTGCCAACACGTTGCCGACCTCGAAGGTAAGGTTATTTACTATGATCTGGGTGTCTGGGATGGGCTTCAGAATAGTACGTTGTATATTACCCGTAACACAAGCGTTTAATTTGGGGATATAGAATTTTTTCTGTTTTTTTATTGCAGGAGTTCAGCAGACAGGCAGACGGCCCATTTGATGCAAAGCGGTTACTATCGCCTATGGACATTTGCAACACCAAAGGTGCTGTTGCTTTCTTAAGAGAGACTGGAACCTGGTCACTAATACGGGAACACAACTCAAGGTTGTTATGTCGACAAACTTTAGACCAGGGGTGGTAGCCATCCAGTCGGGCAAATGCCCTTCCACCTGGCTGTAGGTTGTTTTGTCGCCTCTTATGACAGGCCGCCCGGCCGCAGGAAATTGTATTCTTTCTCCGTTTCTGCACGGATGTTTATCTGTCGATTATTATTATTATATGTCCTTGAAGACCATAATAATAATAATCCATAAAAATGACCCGGACTTTAGGAGGGCTTGCGTGAGCCGTGGGAAGGCCAACACGTAAAGGCTCCTTGACAAATTTAATATAAATGTGGCGTGCCACTGACCGGCAATTATCCCTGTCCACACAACATAAAAATGCACCCAAGGACAAGCCCCGGTCAGTGTAGGACTATTGTAGGAAATGAGAACATAAGGTACCGGTCTATTGGCATGAACTGCTAGTGAAACTCTGGGCTATGGGGACTATGGCGTCTGCCCGACGCAATGTTCGGGAAACATGGAAAAATGGGCAGACTGTGACTCGCCACTCCCTGCATAGGCCCCTAAAAATGCCGTACAAGATTGGTGAGGGGCAACATAGATATAAATGGCTAAGGGGTGTCGAGAGGTGGGCTGCAGGTTCACCGAAAATACTTCAAATTAAATTTGAAAGTTTTATTCAAAATAGGTTCCACTGTAGAAGTGAAGTTTTTGAAGTTCATACATGTAAGTCAAAATTTCAAAAAAAATCGCTGTTAATAGGAGATAAAGCGGAAAGAAACTCCCCAGCAACACGTCTAGCTAAAAAATACTTTTTCATCATATTTATTTATATTTATCTCCGGCTCTCGTTTTTTTTTAATACATATAGAAGTTGTATTACAATTACTTTTCAAAGAAAGAATGGAGTTGTAACAAACAAAAAAATATTGTCACCATTGCAATAATGACATACTAAGAATTCATACTGCCATAAATCTCCTTCTCTTCCGACGGTGTGCCATTTATTACTTCCACCCCTGGAGCTTGAGTGTTAGCTCTAGCGATCTCCACTCCGTGCCGGCTGGCTAAGGCGAGCACGGAGGCGGGGGCTTGTTACTACAATAAATAAAAACTTTATTTTATTTTAGTAACAATATAAAAAGGTAGGTGGATTTTAAACAGCCATACGACAGTTTTGGTAACCTGAATGTCAAATAAGTGGTCTCTGAGGGGAGAACAACATTTCTGGCATCAGCGGCCAAGTTTTGATTAATTGCCAAATGTCCTTTACACTTCTTTACACACTACTCTTCCCTATCGGGTATCCCCTTCGGGCTAAATAACGATATCTTATAAGTTATAACAACAAGGACGGATAAGTAGTTTTTTTGGATATACGCAGTCGATATCTTCTATTAATTATATAATATACGTAGATTGGTCGACTTTGTAAAATGAATTTCAAAAGGAAAAAATATGTGACCGAAGTCGACACATACATATTACAATTATTTTTAACATTATTCACATACACACGAATAGTCGTTAAAATACCATCACATAATCTTACTATTAAAATATCAGGAGAGATATTTATTTCGTATTCTTTATTATAATATAAATCTTATTATAATAATACCTCTAGTTTAAAAAAAAAGACAAATAATAAATAGGCCCCAAATCACCGTCAGCTGGGAATGTTTCCAAAACGCTGGCCTTGTTATCTAGTTGGATGGCAACGCTTAGGCGTTGCTCAAAACATAAACCAGCGTTTAGGTCGCGGGAGACTTCTACCATCGTGTAGATAGGTTTCAACAAAGACGGTGAGATTCTGGACCCCATGGCCCTAGAGTTGCGAGATATAATTGAATTACTGTTTAAACTTTTGACTCCTTTTACTCCTAACTCCTACTTATGACGTCATAAGTATGCTAAAATATATTGTACACAAGATGTTATAATATGCGTTAATATCAACACATTTTGCCCTAATAGGCGTGCAATATTAAATACATTTCAAATTATTACAATTAAAGATAGATAACTCTCTATTGTACACCAAAGCATAGATAAACAGAAATATAAAATACAATAGATAGTACAACGGGCGGCCTTATCGCTAAAAAGCGATCTCTTGGAGGCTACCCTTGGCAGAGATTGGTAGATTTTTAATACAAAGGGTGGTACTAAACACCATCTAAAAAACTAAATTACATTATAAATAACACCGGCTAACAAAAAAAGTGGTCTGCACTTTTGACCAGACCTATCTATTCTTAAGTATTTCGACGCGCTGAATCCGAATCTGGAGACAGTTTAGTCCATTCACTCTCAAAATTTTGAGTAAATAGCAAAAAACCGCGATAATAACCAAACTTGGAGCTTTGGCGATTGAAAAATTTTACGGAACTAGATCAAATATGATTTTTATGTATTTCAAAGTGCCGATTCTAAATCTCAAGCCTATTTGGCCTATAACTCCTCGAAAATCCAAGTAAATTGCAGAAAACCTCTGAAATATACTAATTTTTTGAATCATAATAACTGCAATGTTTCCTAATTTTTAGCAATTTTCGGGGGTTTTTTGCAATATACTTGAATTCCCGAGTGCTTATGGTCCAAATGGGCTTGAAATTCAGATTCAGCAGATCGAAATACATAATTAAAAAGTATTAAGTATAAAATATTGCATTTAAATTATATGTCCAATTATAAAATATTATAAGTCATATCTTTGTCTTTCTCATTGTACTCATGTACATTCTTACAAAATCTATAACATTCTAGAGGCTAATAAAATTTATCTCAATAGATTTGACTGTGTTCTATGCCCTATCCTATCACCTAGGACTAGTCAATTCGCTCGGCCATTTTTTACTTCGTAACCTTAGCTGTCAATCTTCATGAAGTGCCGTCGTCCCATCTTCGATCACACCCAATTTAGTTAAGAGATGGAAATGCTTTATAGGAGTTTATTCCACTAACATATCAACGGTTACCATGTCTACTGTATTTGTAAATTATATCATGGAAAAGAAGCAATGGGATTGATATATGTTTAGTAAAGAATCTAACTGTGAAAAGTTTCGGAATACATGATAAAATGGTTACTACATGTTGTAAGCTAAAAGGGTTTACATAAATTACACACACACCTATTCTCTGATTTTTAATTAATTAGACTAAAATGACAGCTGCGATTGACTTTTTTTTACATTGCAGCGATGAGCATAGTGTTATAGTAGTATAGCTCATTCATACGTGAGTTGTATATGAATTTCTCACTCTCACTCAGTCAACAATGGTGAGTTGAATCAACAACTCACACGACTCGCTTATGAATGTGACATACTACAACACTGCTCCACGTTTGCAACATAAAAAAGGTCTATCACAGCTGTCCTTTCGTCATTTTAGTCCAGATAAGTTTATTACTTAATGCTGAGCAATGGTTTTGTTCATTCTTCCGTATATATTCTTATGCATGCATATTTCCTTCTCTTTTGTATACTGGCAGGTATGTATATCTATCTCTGTCCCCCCCAATTATGGCTTACTTCACGAATATGCCGCCATTGTGTCGTTGGATTTCGTTTGCGGTGAAATAAACAGACATCTAAGAAATAAAGGATTTTTGGCAAGTGCAGTGAGTTGGTAAACTTATTTTAAAATGTCGGCCACCCTAAAAATTACTGAATTTGGTGAAATTAATTGATTGGGCTGGTTTCAAGATATGTCGAAGATATACTTCAGAAGCCAAAGGTGGGCATAGTGTTTGGACATTTGTTTTGGGTGAGTCTATCTACTTTCTCAAGTTATATATCATTATTCAACAAACATTCACACAACAACTGAAGGCAAATAAATTATACAATTAGCGTCAGCGGTTCGGATCCGCGCACACATGATGATATCTTCTAAAACTACAAAAGCTATTATTATTATTATTAAAAAGAAATGAAAAGCAAACAGTAAATGGGTGTACAAGTCTAAGTAAGTTTCTGTTCAATTCTTGACTAGTTAAGAATGACACGTGGCGCTATCTAGCCATGTATGGTTTAGACTTATATAATAAAAAGAATTTCATGCACTACAATAACGCCACGGTAAAGAATAAACTCGGTTCTATTTGTAAATATTCATGTCTAGATTTTTTACTTCGGTAAGTTGGCAGACATCCCTAAAATATTGCGTAAGGAAATCAAAGGCATATCTTTTGCTAAAAAAAATCGGTGTCACCAAGACGTCGAGGGAAGCAATCATATTTCAGCTTATTCTTTCATGTGAACGCTTTTTGATAGCTACAGGCTGCGGTGATATTAAATAAAAGTTAGACAAAGGATATAAAACAAAGTATGTATGCATGTAATTAATTAAATCTATACTTTAATAAATCTATAAATGGTTTGAGTTTATACATTGAGTTTAAAAATGTGAAGAAATCAGGCGAGCTAATTCGGAACGGAGTTCTGAAATTCAAATTTTTAGAATTTTTATCTGTCTGTCTGTTAGCGCATCACTTGAAAACTACTGAACAGATTTAAATAAAACTTGATACAGAGCTAGCTTATATACTGGGTCGTAACTTAGGATACTTTTAACCCGATAAATGACGTCATTTTCGTGGGATAGACCGGAATAGCGAAAAAGATGGCGCTGTGATCGCATTTTTTTTATGAAACTACTGAACGTATATGAATAAAATTCTACATAGTACTAGCTTATAATCCGAATTAACACTTGTATACTTTTTGTCCCCATATATGATGTCGTTTCCATGAAATAAACGGATTAGCAAAATAGATGGCGCTGCAATTAAGTTTTTTCATTTCACTAACAAATACCTACATTGTCATAAACAACATCTCATTCATCGTCTTACGTCAAACCAGGTTTGCTGCGACTCGCCTCTAATTTCGCTGCGTAGTTATGTAGAGAATATCGACTTTATTATTGTGGTGAACTTAGTAACAAGAAATAGTAAAGATTTAGATAAAATACCTAATTAAAAGTGTATATTATACGTAACTTAGAACTACTACCTAGGGGTTTCTCTACTAAACTCTAGTAAATTATAAATGAAGCCTTGGTTTAATGGTTTTAGGCAAGGAATCCCTATCACCATCTACTTCCTACCTACAAAAGATATTTTAAGAACTGAAAGAATATTTTAGTTAACCTTGATAAAAGTATTGTTTTTTATCTTTCTTCACCCAAGAAATTGAATCCTTATTGTTACTAGTTACGGGATTCGAATTAAAATGCCGTTTGGAATTGCTATAGAATTTATTAGAACTATACAAACACGTATAACATAGGTACAAATATAACTAGACACTACTAGTACAAACTGCACAATTCAATAACACGCTTAAAGTCCGTCACTATATCGCTTATCGAATGTACGTCTTGCTCGTATCGTAATCCTCGCTTGACTGCCCCACCCCTCCGTTCGGACATTGTTTTATACTGCACGGTGCAATATCTCTACCTCATCGCGTGCACCCGATTTCCCGGAATCACACCTGGCCACTGCCTACCGGAAGAGATAACAATACACAATAGGCGGCTTTTCTAATTACAAATATTAAATACAAAGAAAACAAAAGAAGTGCAAATGCGGGCGGTAATAAAACTCGGCGTTTATGACCGCAGGTGCTCATTCGCATTTGTTGTTGTGCTTCGTGGAATTTTGGCTAAGTCGTAACATTATTATAAATAAATATATAAATCGGCAGAGAAACACACACACTGTATATCCCCAAATTAAACAAGTTACGCTCGTGTTATGGGTAATATACAACGGACCATTCTCGAGCCGATCGCAGACACCCCGACCATAGTAAATAACAGAGAAAATATGTTTCCGAAATTTACTACACCAGGAATCGAACCCGGAGCCTCTGCGTTGCAGTGAGGTAAACCGGCAAAGGCTTACCCCGCTCAACCACAGAGGCCGTCAATGTTATTATTCCCTTCTACCCTCTCAGTCTAAGCCAAATTGTAGGTCTAATAGCATTTTTATTGAACTGATAACATTCTGGCTTTAAAAGCAATCTGTACAACTCTTAGTTTTTTTCTAACCACATTCAATATGGCGCTTATACAAACTCTTTGTGGTCGTTTGACTTAACATGGAAAATATTTTTATGTAGTAATGCCGACTGTGGAATATTTATGGGTTATTTCAATAGTTTATTTGGAGTTTTCTTTAATTATATCGATATAGCCACCGCCCGTTTTATTCTGAATTAGAACATTACAACTGTAAGATAGATACCTATTTATTGTACACCACAGCACAAAACCTAGGAACTAGTCCTATTCTATAAAATAATAAAACTACTTTAGAAGTAGTTAGTTTATGGTTTGAAACGCTGTAATTTATTTGGTTTTTATTATTCCGACGTTTCGGCCACTTTGCAGTAGCCATGATCACGGAAGACAAAGATGTCAAGTGTCAATGAGTATTGTTAAAGTTTTATTTGGCCTATCGCCTACATACCTAAAACTACGGCTACTGAAAAGTAGCCGAAATGTCGGAATTGTAAAAATTAAGAACCTTTAAAACGTAGTTTTATTATGTATACTAATCATGAAAACTTAAGAAGATATTATAGTACTATTCTAATTGTGTATGAAGGGCAGTCTCGCTAGAAAGCGATCTCTACCACCCGTGGCAGGAATATTGCTCATTCGGAGCGGCGATGGTGGTATACATAATCGTTGTATAATTACTTAAATCTATTGATACAGTTATTTATTTTCAATTAAATCAGTAAGTAAATTTTTGAAAATAATATTAGTCAAAAAACATCAGCTCAATATAAAACTTTGTGACTTATAGGTGCCACAGTATTTATGGTCACAGTTTGTAATGTTATTGCTATGTTAATTAAAATTAAAAAATATTCTATTATATACTACGTTTAAAACTTCACTCTTATCAGCTCCCATATGCCATCACTCAAGCCAAATTATTACAACTTACGCAAAATTATATTTTATTATAATCTCCATAATAAAATTTCCCTAAGCTTCTCTAAGCTCAGTTAGTAGGGAAACCTAAACTGCTTAGAGGCTTACGCACCATATCTATGGCATAAGTCCGCATAATAAATTCTACCGAACATCTAAATTTGGATCATAATAATATCACGCGGAGGTACCTACGCTCAATGTAAATATTCGATGGAGACCCGACAAGGTGGCTGGATGCTATAAACTTTGGAGGTGGCATTCAAATCGATTTTAGATATAGAAGATACTAGAGTTTGCCCTGCGGCTGCGCCGAGTGTAAAGCCCTAGGCAGTAGCTTTATTTTACTTACAAAAAAACTAAATTTGGTTCTTTACATATAATAATCAAAAAAAGAAACTAAGTCCATCTGTTATACAGTATGTTGTATAACAGATGGACAGTATATAGTATAGTATGAGTGATAAAGTATGTTGTTTATGAAAACGTAAGTATTTGTTAGTGAATTGAATAAACGCGATTGCAGCGCCATCTATTCTTCTAATCCTTCTATTAAAAGGAAATTACTTGATTTATCGAGATAAAATGTATCCTAAGTGTTAACTCGAGCTATAAGCCAGCACTTGTCAAGTTTTATTTATACATGTTCAGTAGTTTCCAAAAAAGATGCGATCGCAGCAACATCTTTTTCGCTATTTTGATCTATCCCATGGAAATGACGTCATTTATCGGGATAAAAAATGTCCTAAGTTACGCCCCAGGAGATAAGCTAGCTCTTTGTCGAGTTTCATTTAAATCCGTTCAGCAGTTTTACGTGATGCTCTAACAGACGGACAGACCAAAAATTCTAAACATTGCTTTTTCGGAATCTCTTGGCCCGAATTATCCCCCTGATATTTTTCATATTTTTAAACGCAGTGTACAAACTCAAACCGTTTACAGATTTATTATAATATAAATGACTCAATGAACGAAAAACATCGACGAAGGACGTTTGAGAGTAACATCTCTGATCACATAAGGAATGAGTAGAAGATTTAATAAAATCTGCTAAACACGTGTGAAGAATTACGTACAATTGAGCATCCATAGGTGTTTCATTAAGCCTCTAAAATGAACAATATAATAGGTTGGGGAAAAAGTCTTTTCGCATATAGTATGTATGAACTTGTAATAAGATCTCTTTGGCTATACCATTTGTATCTGGCTGGTTTTGGTATCATTAAAAAGTTTTAATTTTAAAGATGACAATTCCAAATTCAAATTAGGAAAATGTGCGATTTTAATTTGTTTTTCTTGTTGTTAAAATGAGTGAATCTAATGAAGAAATTCAATACATTTTAAAATTTTACTACAAAAAACGTAAAAATGTAACACAAGCCGCGAAAAAATTTGTGATGTTTATGGACCTAATGCAGTGTCTGTGAGAGTAGCGCAAATTTGGTTTAAGCGTTTTCAATCCGGAAATTTTGATATCAAAGATGCACGTCGCTCTGGCCGCCCTGTTACAAACAAAATGATGCCATTTTTGAAAAAGTGGAGCAAGATCGGCATATTAGTAGTTACGATGTAGCTGGAGAACTGGGAATTGACCACAAAACGGTTTTGGCACATTCGAAAAAAGCTAGATACACAAAAAAGCTCGATATTTAGGTGCCTCATGAGCTCACTGAAATAAACCTAATGAACCGTGTACTCATTTGTGATTCTTTATTACGACATAATGAAACCGAACCATTTTTGAAGAAGCTGATAACTGGTGATGAAAAGTGTATCACGTGCGACAAGAACGTGCGAAAAAGACCGTGGTCAAAGGCCGGTCAGGCTTCACAGACTGCGGCGAAACACGGGTTAACTCGCAACAAGGTGATGCTGTGTATATGGTGGGATTGGAAGGGCATTATTCATTATGAGCTGTTACCGCAAGGCAGGACCATCGATTCTGAACTGTACTGCGAGCGACTGATAAGATTAAAGCAAAAAGTTGAGAGAAAGCGGCCGGAATTAATCAACAGAAGGGGTGTGCTTATTCACCATAATAACGCTAGACCTCATACATCTTTAGACACTCAGCAAAAATTACGAGAGTTTGGCTGGGAGGTGTTAAGGCATCCGCCGTATAGTCCTGACCTTGCACCTTCAGATTTTCACCTGTTTAAGTCTCTGCAGAATTCCTTAGGCAGTGTCAGGTTAACATCACGAGAGGACTGGCAAAACCACTTGTCGCAGTTTTTTGATCAGAAGCCCCAAAATTTTTATAGCAATGGGATCACGTCCCTACCTACAAGATGGCAAAAAGTTATCCAACAAAATGGCACCTACATACTTTAGTCAAATGTAAATAAACTTTATAAAAAAAACCTTTTGAATTTTTATATAAAATGCGAAGAAACTTTTTCCCCAACCTAATATTGAAAATACCCTGTCATACCACATCATACCATACCACATGCTATAGCTCAGAACAATCAATCACCAGGGAGTAAACTTCTATTCAAACCGTTCTTGTTCAAGAAAACTATTACGTAATTGAACGTGGTACATTAAGAAAATTTGGGTAAATATTCCATCCAAGGTTATCAAATTCAATCAAATTAAACCGTATAGTACGAAAAGGGATGAAAAAATCTATTTAACATGAATTCGTATCTTCTTGCGCTCTTCATACATAAACCTGCAGGAACATAGTCTGACTCGTGAACAAAATAAATATTTTCCGACCTTCCCTCTCGTCAAATATCAATTGAGCCCCCTGTCCCCTTGTTTACCCAATAACAGACACTTACAAGAGGAGTATGAGGGCTTTTCAGAGGTCAATAGAGAATGGTTAGCAGTTAATTTAGGGCTAAGCAAAGTTATTTTAACGCAGGTTTTGGATGACCCCTGTCTGGGGAGCGCTATGTCAGGAACAATTTGTTACAATTCCATTTACATAACAATTGTATGAAACACACCTTAGTTGTGTGTAAAGTTGTCAGGCCTTCACATTTTTGCTCGGAGTGCAATAAAGATAACAATGATTGACTTTTTGTTCTTTTCCGTTTCCTTTTTCCGTACATTCGGGTTGTGATATAGGATAAAGTGATTGTTGGAAGTCTTTGGTGGGAACTTAAGCAGATGAAACTTTAAGAGAAATCGGGCAAGTGCCGTAGAGTTTAGACACTAAGAAGGGATGACTAATGCCCACTGTTTTCGTTATTTAGCTACAGAATTATTTTTCTTTCTTTCTGTTAGAAAAGGATTTCGCCAACTCGACGACAGAGCGCCTTTTATGCATGCAAGAGAGGAAGAGTGGCTACTTCATCCAGCTCAGCTGCTCCAAGAAGTGCCCCAGCTTCTTCACATTATCAAAGACCTCTTTTGAAAACTGTTTATTCAAATACTTCGCACTATTGCTTGCTACCTATTTGCACTTGAGCAGGACGGGGATGGTGAATACTTCTGACTTCAGGCAAGTTCGACATGAGACCCTGTCCGTGTCACCTATATTAAGAAGATGCCTGTTAAAATTGCTATATTCGGTGGCCACAGTAATTATTTAACTTATTTCTTTTTATGTATTTGGAATAACAAACAAATATACACTAAAGTTACAAAAAAATACAGTATAGAGAATAAATCAGTGCTTATCCGACTACATTATCCACGAACTAAAAGAAGGTAGTGTACAATACATTAAAAGTAGTATGGGACATATACAAAAACTCACACACGCAAACGCGCACACGCACACACACGCAAGCACGCACGCACGCACACATGCAAACAAACACACAAAACAACACGCTTATATACATGTCATATATGCGAGGGATAAAGATAACAGACAGGAGGAAAAAATGACAGAAAATTACAGTGCCTGATCCTGAATGATGTTAATAACGTATTTTTTAAAAGCACCCAGGGAAAGTGCAAAGATGTCAATGTTTTCAAAATATGTATTGTATTTGTTGACAAGTTGGTACATTGGGGCTCGAAGTCCTGTGTTAGTACGACAGGAAGTCGTAGAAAAAAGCCGCTCAATTTTAACCGCGTGTCTAAGCACTGTCCTTGGGACACAGTAACATATAGTATTAGTAAGAGACAAGCAGTCTATATAATTGTGACAAAGTTTATAAAGCAACATAGCACCCAGTAAAAGACGTCTATTAGAGAGTGACAGCAGGTTATATTTAAGTAATAATTGAGAGTCTGGGAGATGGCCGCTACTATGCCTATAGCTCATTATACGTAGAAATCTTTTTTGAACTTGTTTAATAGCATCTGTATATTTGTACTAAAGAGGACTCCATACTTGGATGGCATATTCTACTTCAGGTTGATAATCGTGAAATAAAGATAAAAATTATTCAACTTAGACATGGTCGAGTAATCTTCGCGAATGAAAGAAAGAAATGTGAACTATTCTAGAAAGGATTATGACTGACTCTTACAAGATTTTATAAACTCTAATAGATAAATATCGTTACAAGTGCGGGATTCGAATTAAAATGCCGTTGGAATTACTATAGAATTTATTAGAACTACACAAACACGTATAACACAGATACAAATATAACTGGACTCAACCGGTACAAATGTAATGAAAAATTCAATAACATGCGCAAAGTCCGTCACTATATAGCTCATCAAATGTACACACGTCTTGCTCGTATCGTAATCGTCGCTTGAATGCCGATCTCTCCGTTCGGGCATTCCTTTATACTCAGCTTACAATATGTCTCGACCGTGTACACAATGATTTCCAAGAATCACACATGGCCACTGTCTACCATAAACGATTACAATACACAATAGGCTGTTTTTCTAATTACAAATTTTAAACACAAAGTAAACAAAAAAGTCCAAATGCGGGCAGATAATAAACTGTGCTTTATGACAGGCAGGTGTGCATTCTCATTTGTCGGCGTGCTTCGTGGAATTTTGGCTAAGTTGTAACAATATCGTGTTTTTAAGACTTTTATATATTACTCAATTCAAAATTAATAACTAAATCTGTGTTAGAAGGATTTGCATTACGTTTTCCTCGTATATAAACACCAAAGGTAAATAACACAGTTGGTTAAAGTCCACATTGTGTATTATCGTTTCATCAGGAAGTCAAACCAAAGGTTAAATGGCGCAGTTAATCCAATTCTATTACTACTGCCCTTTAGTTGAATGGGATTCCTTATCTCTAGTTTCTACATAATTAAATTACATAAACTTTACATTGTTTATTGACAGCCATTAATATTAACTATTACATGTAAAAACTTTAAGCTACTTCTACTACTAAAACAATTAAATTCTCATTAAAACAATTACAAAAACATTAAACAATATTGTAAATGACTAAAACTTGAGACAACTAAGTATTAAGTGTTACTTTAAATAGACCTGTGTAACATTATTTTTGACAAACATGATTTGGTGTCATTTCCATTTAATAAAATTCAAAACATGGAAAAATATTTAGAATCAAAATCGCCCAATGAAATAGGTAACTTTCGAAAAACTCCTAAACCTTAGTATGACTACATAGACCACACGTCATTCTTCAGTCACTATTTGGTATTTTATTATTTAAAATATATTTTAGACAAAATTATTATAATAAAAAATTTAATCTTACTATGTTTGTTTGAAATTAACTCATATAGTCCGAATATAATTATGATAAAAAAATTACGAATGACATAAAATCAAGTGCATCAAAACAAATGTTAATAGATTTAAGTGTGATTAATAATTTAATTGTATTAGGTACAATGGGACTGACACATTTTTTTTAATAAATTCCCTTCTTATTTTAGAGAGAGAAAAAAGCCAAAAACTAAACATGTCTAGGTATTTGAAATTAATGTGAAAATCATGACATAAGAAGGTATGATATATAAGTATACATGTTGACCCTAAATAAGCTCTAAAGACAACAAAAACTGGTCGGTGACAACCAGTTTTTGTTGTATGTTATACGTATGTATCAGTGCTGGTAGTGCCATCTAGTTATATAAGATCTAGGAGCTTTTCACAATTAAATAGGACCGTTATTAGGCAATTGTTATTCATATTATTTCAATTTTATCACTACAAAGTTAAATGTCAATGTTTACTGTAATTTTTTTAAATTAATACTTTTAGAAAACTTATACAGTTATCGACCATCCAAACAAAGCTCCAACTTTTTTCTTTAATGCCAAACTTTTAATGGCGGCAGATTATACCGATACGAAAATACAAAATAACGAGGCCAATTAGACCATAATCAAGATTAAATTATTTTCCGTCGCAGCGCCAATTTCAGTTCGTTAAAAGTTTCAGATAAAAGTTGATTTAATATAAAACTTGGTCAGGATAACCGCACATTGGCCTAGCATACAATATTACTGGGCCCCAAGTTTGGCCCCAACTATCCCAAAAAAGAAACCATGTCAGTACGAGTAGTCAAATATCCGTAGTCTCTAAAATTAATATTAAATTAGTCCAGGTCAAATCAAGGTTGTTTCAATATTCAGCCGAGATGTTTTTCAGACTACCGAAATCGACAAAAGCAACGATTCCAATTTGACTCCATTATCGAGTTGAGTTACAGATTCGGGCCCCTGATTAGTTGCTTGCCTTTTATTGCTTACGCCTTTTTTGCGAATGATTTATTTACAGAAGAAACAGTGAAGAAAATCTGAATGAAATAATACTAAATTTGCCCTTTACCAAATTTAAAACAAAATAAAAAATATGTAACATAAAATGACACTACTGAATAATATCTCAATGATAAAACTGTATTTCGTCGTTTATATTACAACACCGCGAATATACATTTTCCTAACTTTACAGGTCGAACAAAAAACAATATGATTTTATAAAAAAATTAAACCAAAACCTAAAAGTTCTTTATTCAGTCATCATTTAATTTTATGATTTGTATAATCTCGAATAAATGATGACTGAATAAAGAACGGATATTTATTAAAAAAATTAACTTATATCGTTTTTTGTTCATCCTGTAAAGTTAGAAAAATGTATATTCGCGGTGTTGTAATATAAACGACGAAATGTGGGTAAAGTCCATTAATGGACCTTGCTTATTTAAAGAGAACTTATGTTTAAAAATAGATACCAAGGTAGACAAATATAAAGTAGAAAGAATATGCTTCTCTTAAAAATGTTTATTAAAAAATATTCTCTAACGGAACTTAGGACAAAAACTTTTGAATTTGAATTCATTGAATTAAATAAATTATACAGTTACAGTGGCAAGATAAAAGAATATATATATATATATATATATATATATATATATATATATATATATATATATATATATATATATATACTATATTAACATATATAAAACCGACATTAATTGTTTAAAATAGCAATAACAGCCAGGAAATGTGTGGTCAGCTTTACTTGTATTCTTTGAAAATGCTAAGGTACTTACTACTTCAATAATTTCGGCATAGAATTTACAGAAGGTTTACCTTCTCAAATGTTGAAATACTTACGAGAATATATGAAAACAAAACTAGACAATTCCAGCAAAAAAGACATATCAATTTTTTTGTTGAATTATTGATGAGTAATCACTAACGAAAAGTTGTTTCGTTTGCGCTCCATTGTCATGTGGGAACCGAAGCCTTAATGTGTTCTTAATACCACACGACAGAAGTGAAAGCAGTGAAAACTTCATCAAGGCGAGTTACACTCATCGAGCGCGTATAACAATGACGCGTTGACTATATCTCTCTCGCTCCCTTATTCGACTCAAGCAACTTTAACCGAACGAGTGTTACATAGCCGAGCGTGACGCGTGATGGTTCAGTCTCATTATAAAATAAAGTGTAGCGCACCTAAAGAAGTTTTCATTTCACAACAAATGTTGCTGGAATCAAACTATTTAGAGAATTTACTTTTTATTATTTGTCGTACTTCCTTAGTTTTTTCTTCATTTTAATCGAACCTTAGATTGTAACGTATCGTTGTGAAATAAATATTAATATTATAAGAAAATTAACGTACTACTTCTTCTCCAAGTTGTAATAATATAATTGTACAGTTTACGTGCTTGCGGTACATTTTTACCTGCGCCCATACTTGACACCTATCCAATCAAAATAGTCTGAGACAGCGGTGATTCGTTTGCGGTGCGCGTATGATTTACTACTTTGGTCTACATGAATCTTCTGGTTACCTCTTTGTCAAGGTTTATTGTTTCACTTTATTATCATGAAGTAGTTGATATTGGGGTGGTGACTTTCGGTTTTATTGCCACTTCTAGTTAAAAAATGTTGTGCTACATTTACACAATAATTCAATACATTTTAAAAACCATGTTTATTCTGAATATTGAAATAACAAGATCAAAGAAATTTATTGTATGAGCTTGGGTTTTGATTTGAACCTTAAATATATACAGTCTATAACAAATCACTTCTCAATACTAATTAACTTACATACATACAATTTCTTAGTACTACACTGATTATAATTTTAAAATTGATCCATTGCTATATTTAACAATCGAAATGCACATAATAAAACTACATTTTAACGGTTCTAAGCGTGGTAATTTATTTGATTTTTATTACTCCGACGTTTCAGCCAACTTTCAGTAGCTGTGATCACGGAAGTCAAAAATGTCTACCGCCAACTTTTTCCCAGATTAGGCTCCCATAGATTAAATGATAACCATAAACAAAATGAACAAGTTGGCAGTAGGCTAAATAAAACTTTAACAATACTCATTGACACTTGATATCTTTGTCTACCGTGATCACGGCTACCGAAAAGTGGCCGAAACGGCGGAAATAAAAATCAAATAAATTAACGTGCTTAAAAACGTTAAACGTTATTATCTGTATCATTCGTGAAAATTTAAGAAAATATTAAATCAAATTACAATTCATCAGAAGTATTCAAAATATTACTCAAAATTTATTTATAACTACTTACTAAACTTGTACTAGAAAGAATAATATGTAACTATTAAATTAAAAATTATAACAATTTATATAAACAGGCGATAATATTGTAACAGGTGGCCTGTTATACACTGTAGAAAAACAAAAATACCATCTTAAATAAGGTATGCACGAAGTTTGAACACGTCAGTAGAAATAGATACATATAACTAGCATTATTTACCTCAGACAAAATTCCACACATGTTGTTTACGTACCACATTTTAAAATGCAAAGAAATATGTAAGAAGACGAATGCTTTGGTACAAAGGAGCTCATGTGATGCGATCGAGCGATTCGGTTCCACGCAGCATTGGAGCGAGCGGGCCAAATTGAAATTCCTGGGAGGAACATCTTTGTGCGAAAGGGAGACTTGCTACCTTGGGCCTTAAAACCAGCGAGTTTCCTGCTCTCTGTTCATATTAGATATCGGTCATCAGAGTATTATTCATAACACAAAAACAGGAAATTAAAATACAAATATGTGGTATTTTCTTAAGTTTTTGCCATTGTTTTTATTTCGATATTTCGGTCACTTTTCAGTAGCAACTTTTCAAAGAGGAAATGCGACCAGTGTTTTGGGAACGTTCCCATCTGACGGTGATTTTGGACTCATGTATTATATTGTTACGAGTGTGGAACTCAAATTATTAGAACTATACAAACACGTATAACATAAGTACAAATATAACCGGACGCAATAAGTCCACATGTAATGCACAATTAAACAACACGCACAAAGTCCGTCACTATATAGCTAATCGAATGTACACACGTCTTGCTCGTATCGTAATCCTCGCTGGACTTCCTATCTCTCCCTTCGAGCATGCCTTTTATTCTATACAAATACAATATGCCTCGAGGCAAAACAATAACTTCTTAGAATTAGTTCGACGCACCTACCTAATGACTGCCATAAAACAAGTACAATAACAATCTTAATTACTAATTCTAAACACAAAGCGAACAAAAGAAGTCGGATGCAGGCACGTAATAAAACTGCGCTTTGTTTACATTATGCAGGTGGCCCAATTGTAACAATATGTAATTTTTGTTATTATAATTTTATTTATAATTTAGGTTTCATTTTAATTTGTATATATATTTTATAATTAGTTAGTTTTAGTAATTTAAATACCAGTTAAATATTATTAAGTACATATAGTATTACATAAAAGTCATTTAAAAAAATAGATAGATAGATAACACTTTATTGCTCACCAAAATAAACAAATACGAAAACAAAATGCATAATTAATACTTCTTGGCAAAACAACAGACGGCCTTATCGCTAAAAGCGATCTCTTCCAAGCAACCTAGCTTAAAATAAATTCTTAACTAATCTGGCGATGTAGATGGAGCAGAAAAAAGATAGGACTGTACAATTTAAATATATATACTTACACAAATTTATAAATTTAATACATACACACAAATTTAATACATACATAAATCCAGACACGTTTATAGAATATCAATATATACGCATATACGAAATAATCTAAATAAATATATTTATTAAAAATAATTAATGACTTGAGTTTTCTATTCGAACATAGTTATAATGATAACATAATTATTACACAGTGTACACCCATTCGCAACATTACAACATATACATATAATAAAACTGTAGAGGTCGAATTTCTGTACAATGAAAAAAAATGCTAAAAGTCAGGGGATGTAAGAGAAATAGAACTAATTCAGATTTTTTTAATTTATGTTTCTCCGTGTGTCTGTTTGTACCGGTTAATCTCCGAAACGACTGGACCAATTGAAATGAAATTTTGTATGGTGGTAGCTTATATCCCTGGTCAACATATAGGATACTTTTGATCCCGAACAATTAAAGAGTTCTCGTGGGATAGTTAAAAAACCGCACCACGAGGACGAATTCGCGGGCATCAGCTAGTTATTAATAAAACCTTTTACACTCGCCAGGTGTGGAAATTTTTAATATCGTGAAACTTCTACTTAAATGCTAATTATTTATTATTTTCCGTATCAAACCGCGCTTTGCAAGACCCCAAAAAACATATGCCATTCACAAAACGTATAACTTTGTTGCAAATACAAACTAAAGCTGGAAGATTATCCCTGACGTGTGTGTTTCTATATCAAATATCGCAATAATCATATTTGCGATAAAAAAAAAAAGGTATTACCCTCCCCTAAGGGATAAATCACATAATAAAATGTGATATCATTTTTATACAGTAAAATAATATCATATTATCATTGACTGCAATTATATAGAGCTGATACAACTAAAAACCTTACTACACTGATTGAGGGATCGGTGCAGAGGCTGGACAAGGCCTAGATACAAGACCCGACTTTCTTTTTATTATAACACCACCCCGATTTAGAAAAAGTATGTGAAAATTAGCGTAGTGTGATAATCATCAATCATTTAAATGAAGAGTTTATAAAATCCGACTATTAACATATCTCACTGTCACATTCGAGCAGTCATAACTTAGTAAAAAGAACATGCATACCCAACACGTTTATTTAAGGTGAATAATCTCGATGCGAGTATGACGCTCACCATGGTTTTTTCAATATACACACGTGGTAATTATGTATGAATCTTTATGGTATTCTATCAAGTGGGGTAAATCATTGATGTAGCAATAATGCTACATCAAAGGGGTAAATGGTATCTATTATGTGAATTAGAGTTGGCATTGAATTTCACTGCTGTTCTGGGTGAAATTCCAGCCGATTAATACTTATAATCTCACAAAACAACACTTAAGTACTTGTATCGGTTAATTTTATAATTGTTGTTTCGTTTTTTCAAATAAATTATTTGTTTCTTTACAATTGTTTCTTCCTCTGTTGATCTAGCAGGAATGATAACCATTATTTTTCATGAGAAGTCTAATTTATTGGTAGTACACAAACATCATAATTATAATTATTCTTTTCGTTTGAAAATCGTTACAGATAAGTCTTAACAAATTTTGAAGTGAATTTGACGGTCTTTTTTAAATATGAGGTTTTTAATGCGGTAAGGTCCCGCTATAATAAATAATATAGGTAATGCTATTAATTCTGGTTTAGTATTATTATCATATTGTTAATAATGTCGTTTTACTTAACATTCGCTTACTGGCATGTTTATAATAATAACTGCCCATAAACGTCCCACTGCTAGGCTCGCGCCTCCCACTATAGGTGAACGGACAGTATACCCGCCAGTCTTGCCAAGGCGGCATGGCTGGTTTGACACATTGGTTATCTCAATGTTCAGGTTTCATCACGATGTTTTCCTTCATCGTTGTTAGCAAGTGATAACAACACTGGCATATTTATACCTTGCTAATAAAGTGGTTTTTACAACCCTATGAATATATCGTCAAATTTACTTCGATCTGCGTATCCCTTTTGCTAATATTATTTACGAATTGTATCATGTCCAATTTGTTAAAATGCTCTGATCTGTAAAAAGGTCTCTGTTAGCTGTGGTCAATAGGTCTGCGGACCCATTCACAGTCAAATGATTCAAGTATATATCCTTAATAAAAGAAAATATTTCACAAAATACATGTGTTACTATTATATCGGACCATAACCTTTCCATTGTTCCGACCTCATAATATAATATTTTCTTGCTACGCTTTCTCAAGCAGAATCAGCTAATGCCGCACATCGTTTATTTAAAATATGCAAATATCATCATCATATTTTTACTACGCGCTCAGCCCACATAAATTGTAACAATATGCACACTAGGTTAGAAAATGCTAAGTATGCTTCCCGAACAGGATTCAAATACACATCTTTTGAAACGTGAGTGTGTTAGCCAGTAGAGTTGCCAGATGTCCGGTTTTCTTTATTTGTCCGGTCAAGAAAATCTTGGTAATCCGGACAGAAGATTCTCCAGTTTTAAAGTAAATTCGTTAATTGTTAATTATCTAGCGAATTCGGAAGAATACTCAAACGTTGAGTTCGACGCGCCACCACACCAAATTGTGCGTTTTCTTTAATATAACTGCTAGTTGCACTAAACTGAAAGGTGCCATCTCAGGCAATAAAACATTATTAAAAGGAGTGGCATCGAGGACTAAAAATATATGAAAAAGTAGGTTGGCTATTAATTTAGCATTCGAGGCTGTAGTATAATTAAGTGAGATTTCAGTAAATTTATACGTAAATAAAAAATAACTTGTCTGGTTTTTTTTCGTACACATCTGGCAACTCTAGCTACCACAGCTTACAACATAATTTTAGGCAAAGCCATTCCATAAACGGCAATGGAGTACAGTACATAACTCCAGTATTTTCAAGTAACTTGGCCAATGAACTTGAGTTTAATATTATCAACTCATAAAGGACTTACGGCTGGGCTCGTGTCCCCAATTTAAAGGAGTGGACGGTATGCCTACCAAGTCGATGAAGTGTATCTAATTCGTATTGGCGGAATGCCCTTGTCAGAGTGTACAGCAGGGATTCCCAAACTATTTTGTGCAAGAGACCCCTTTTCCGAAATGATCTGATACTTTCTTAAGTTTTCGCGACTAGTATACATAATAAAAATAAGTTTTAACGGTTTTAAGCGCTGTAATTTATTTGATAAAAGACAAATAAATTACCGTGCTTAAAACCGTTAAAATGTAGTTTTATTATAAACTGATACCTCAGACCCCCATAGCCAAACTACTTTAAAAATCCTGTCTCCGGTTTTTTTCGTATTGGTACAACATACTCAGCAATTTAAAAACTTTGCGGTTGGTTAACTAGTCATCATTTTCTCATCAAAATTACTTAGTAAATCAAAATTACGTAATTAGTACGCTCGAACTTATTATCTTACATGAACTTGTCCACGCTTATTTAATTGCCGAGTTTTTCATCTTGTACGAACTTTTGCACGCTTATCTAGTTGAGTTTTTTTATAAGTACAACAACTTCCTACTTAAATATTAGTCATTCTTATAATAAGTTGGTACACGTAACTCAACTTATACAGTATCTTGAAAGTTCAAATAAGAACTTGTGTTAATTAATAGGGGTCGATTTTTAGACCTCGACCCCCAAAATCAGTTTTCGTTTATTTCAACCCCTGGGAAACCGAAGTCAATCCCAGGGGGTCGATATCGACCACTTTGGGAGTCCCTGGTCTAGAGGTTTTTACATTATGTTACCTTTACCGTCAGCACTTGGCTATTGTAACAATACCTATGCATGTTTAGTTAGAAATATTGCCTAAAAGGCAACTTTCTTTTCGGCTAGAATTCTATTCTATTTTGTTCGGTGATGGCTCCAATGCTTTGAAGCGCGTTGATTTTGCCAATGTCGGTGTAACTATGTATATTAAAAAAGACAAGTGTAGGGTGATCAGAAATTAATTTATAATTACAACTTTTTTGATAACGACACAAAACATTATTACAATGATTAATTATAATTTACATAAAACATATATGGATTTATTATAGACAACAGTTAACACTGACTGCAGGATCACAATATGGCTGCGTTCCACATGAGACTCACAGTGACCACGCTCCCTACCGCCATTTTTCCCATTCCACTTGCTTGCTGCTTGAGAACGTTATAATCATAAACTCAAGTGGAAAGGACGACAAAATACCCAAATGTCATTGGTTAATGTATGGTTGATTTGAAAATCGCGCCTTTGTCAACGTATCGATAGAGAGAATGAATGCTCTGTGGTCAACGCCCACTTCAACCTACCTCTTAACATAGGTCGTTGTAAGCTCTGCGTGATGGAAAATTATGACGTCATTAGCTACGTTTTCACCACGGCTGTAACGACCGTGATCGCTATGTGGAACGGTTCAAGGCGCATTTTGGGCGTTATGAGCCACAAACGGAACGTAGCATTTGAAGGTAAAATATCGTAATGGTTATAATTTTGGGATAATGAAAGCTCTAATATATGCTCCACTATTTCTTCATCCAACCTACATTCGCACAATAAGTGATCACGTAAGGCTAGAATTCGAACCCACATCATTGCAGGGCAACATTGCGTTAGTCACTAAGCTATCAAGACTACAAAGTAACTCACGTAAGTTATAAACTAAAAAACGTTAAACGGGTTATCTAATTGGTAGCCATCCACAAATATCGTCACACGAATTTCATGATTTTTTGACCCCTCCTCTGTCCTTGCCACAGCTGGGGTCACATTCGTGAGACTCCTCCCTCCCCAGTCTCGCATCACATATTTTACAATTTTACATTAAGAAATTAAATTAAATTAAAACAGCAGTACCGTAATTAGTTTTATTGCCATTTAAATGATTTTTAATCATTTAAACACTATGCGCATACAAATAGAGTTGGAAATATTTTGATGATTTTCGTTATTAGTTCAAATTTCGTGTTCTAAAGCTTCAAACCCCTTGTCACACTTCGTCAACCGCCTCCGTCGTTAACGTGTGACATAATTTACGGCTCCTTGTATCTATTAAACTTTAATGGAGCATTATCGAACTCCGAGTGCGACATTTAATATAAATCAAAAACCTCCATGGACAATTTATTATTTCGTCTGGTGTTATTGTCACTCAAACGTCGCGGCATACAGCGCCAGAACAAATCTAAAAGATATTGAATTATTTCTAATAATAAAACTTGACTGACAGCATAATCAAAATAAGATTTCTTATAAAAAGAATTTCTTAACAAAGACGCCTGTTTATTTCGGTAAATACTGGAAATGATTGCTTGTCGTCGTAAATAGAGGTGGAGTTTTATGATGGCTGCTGCAGACTTTATTTATATTACATTTATAAAAAATTCATTTCTCATATTCTGAAAGTACGGCTGGAGTTGCCCGATCACAGGGATGAAAACAGTACTATTCGTCCCTAGGAAACGATCCTCCCTGCTGTGAAACTTTTGAAAAAATATATGGAAACACGAGGACTTTTAGTGGGTGTTCCGGCAATGGCAACCTACCTCCACCATACGGTGATAAGTCCGTAAGCGGATTTCTTCTCCTCAAAAAAAGACTACTTAAGTCACACGCGAGGACATGAGTTCCACACAACCAGACTATAAAGTCTGATCTTTAATGTTCACAGTATATAGCGCTGGCTGTAACCGCAATAGGTTTAAACAAAATTATTATGGTTTTACCGTTAAAATATACGATACAATTTACATGATAAGATATTAATTTCCTGATATTTTATCGGAAAAAGGTTTTGCAAAAGCCAATAATGAGGAACGTTGACAACCCGAGTGATTTTATCTGATTGTGTTATTTTTATAAAGAATTTCATAACTAGTATTTGACCGTGACTTCATCCGCGATACACAGATACACAAGATCACAGTTGTTTTAGGACGCCGATGCGACACATCGACACATTAAAATTAAATAAACACTTTGACATTATTTTCACGGAGCATATTCCCGAAGTCAATAAAAATCTATAATAAGTTACCCCTTGACATTAGAAAATGTAATGCATTTAAAATTTATAGGATTAAGTTATTTGACTACTTGGCAAAGATGACATTCTACTCAATTGACGAATTTTTTTTACAATAACATTTAGGATACATATAAATTAAATGCAGTAATGTAGAATTTGTGACATATATAAAATATAAATAAATTACTGTTGCAATAATAATAAATAAATGACTATGATAATAATGATAATTATGACTATAATTAGATTTAATAATATAATTATGACGAATGCATATAAATGTCCATTTAATAATTATGTAGTCGGTGTCGATAACAATTGTAGAGGGTAGTCTGGAGGAGATCGTCTTTGGCGATAAGACCGCCCATTGTACTTTAATGTATGTGCAGTAAAGTTATTCATATCATTTCATTTCAAATTTGACGTCGTAATATTTTAAATGTACTTTATTTACATAAACAGATAAGTTTATGTAAATAAAGTAAAAAAACAACTGAAAAAAAAACACCCGTGAAAAGGACTGATGGCAAAAATATCAGAAAAGAACAGTTGATTTTATAAAAAAAAACTCTCTTACAATGTTAGGAGGACACCTGGCTTTGATGGCCTTGACAAAAAAAATGTTATTTTCTATAAAACAATGTTCTTTTTAGTGAACATACTCGAATCCCAGAAATTCCCGTAAAAATCCGAGATAAGTAATGTTACTACATTATCAGAAAAGAACAGTTGGTATTATAAAAAAACTCTGTTAAAATGTTAGGGGGACGCCTGGCTTTGATGGCCTTGACAAAAAATTAAATGTTATTTTCTGTAAAATAATGTACTACAGCTGTTCTATAAGGGTCTCTCTCTCTAACAAATTATTGAAACTATTGCGTCTGTAAACTCTGTAGTGTCTGACTAAAATAAGTGTATTATAAAAATGGGTATAAAGTGTATCTTACAGACAGACGAACGATGACTATGACGATTTTATAAAAATTCTGTTTTGCCAAAATGTCTATGAAACCATGAAAAAGGCAAAATAAAAAATGTTTGTGTGTGCAGGCAGGTCACACGCAGTAGAAGTGATACAAAGCGTGACAAGGGATGGGAGGGATTCTAAATTTTGTGACATCACGAAATTTGAAGTATTAAAGAAAAACTTCAAAACATTTCCAACTCTATCTGTATGAGCTCAGTGTTTAAATGATTAAATATAATAAATATATTCTATCTCATTCTCTCGCAGGCTTAATCCTATAGATGTATGTGCTTATCTCTTTCTATTGTCGCTTTTTCGTTTCATCGCGTTTCAAATCACAACGATTCTAAAGAAGTTTCACTTCAATAATCATAAAATTTCATAACGTACGTATTTTGTATACGTTTCATCATCTGTATCATACGTGTATTTAAAAGGATTAAATTACACATTTTTCAGATGTGTTTCGATGACAAAAAACCACTCGATTAATTATTTTTTTCCGGAATGTAATCCGTCAACGAGTCATAAACCCTCGTGCTAATGTGTACCGAATAAATAATGGCATCCAAAGGATTCACTTACACCGTTGTGAATGTACATTCTAAAATAAATAATTATTAAAGTGTAGTCAAGAAAAATAAAGTCGTCTTTCGGCTAACCGCAGTGCTTCGAGCTACTACTGTAGCGGTTTCCGGACAGTAGCAGCATGTCATAGAAATCAGTTTTACATACATTTTGTTACTTGGGGATTTTAGACTTCTACCGGGTGGCTGACTAGCCAGCAGTTAACCGCATAGTGCAAATAAACGCTGAGTTCATGATATTATGTTACTAGCGTTTGTCGGTAACTTTGTTTACGTTAAATGAATTATTAATCCTTTTCTAATGATAAAAAGCCTAAAAACGAAAGAGGAATAACATGTGACATCGCCTAGGATTAGAATAGTATTATTATATTTATTATTCTTCAGAAGTTATCAGCAGTATACCAACAACGAATACTGAAGTACTTTGACCACATGGCCTGAAATAACCCAGATAATATGGACAGACTTGTGATCACTGGTAAAGTTGAAGGCAAGAGACCTCGTGGTAGATCTCTAAATAGATGGACAAGCTGGATATGGCTATAAATTTGGC
This sequence comes from Dendrolimus houi, assembly GCA_039645545.1. NCBI lineage: Eukaryota > Metazoa > Arthropoda > Insecta > Lepidoptera > Lasiocampidae > Dendrolimus > Dendrolimus houi. The sequence goes on along the minus strand of CM077126.1, from coordinate 21,934,724 downwards.
CCTCCACCGTGCTCAAAACCGATCTATGATTATTCACTGCCATGAAAGTCACAATCTTCAGAAGTGATGGAACGACTTAGAAAATTCTTCAATATTAATTTTAGTCAGAGCACCGCTTGTTCATGAAACTTGCAACCTTTATGATTAGGGGCGCTTTTTTTATTGCGAAGCTGGCAAAAAGGCAGACCGCCTGCCCCCCTAATGGACAGCAGTTGTCGTCGCGTCGCGTTTGGTACACCAGGGGCCCGCCCAATTTTGCTATTTCAATAACTTTGCGTTGCAAAGATGTTCAAAGTACGATTCCATTGCGATGAGGCCAAAAAATCGTATTCTACTAAATCCACAATATCTTCTGGATATCGGCACAGCAGAATAAGAATAGGAAAAAAGTGGTATTACCATTAGCATAAATGGCGGTAGACGAAATTTAAACATCTATTTCGCGAGTTGTCGCTTATAAATATTTATAAAGATAGACTGGCGTGACACGGGCACGTCACTGGAATTAACAGAATACCAAAATCGGGCAAATCTGTGATTAAGATGATAGTGTCCAGCGATTTTGACGAGATAGTACTAGCAGAATTGAGCCCAGGAGCGAAGTCAACGCGTCGCTAGCTTTTACGGTCTATTTGAAACAGGGCGGTATGAGTGATACCTGGTTTATGACATCGTCGAGCATACTAAGAAAACGTTACAAAATTACACTACCTTGTAACAAAATCCATAAAAGATAGATATACTCTTAGATTGCGATATCCACATCAACCAGATACCGTGAACATCTATTGGTTTGTTTTTGTACCTGCTTACTAAGGCCCCGAAGCTATAAATATTTGCACGAGCTAATGGAAGCGAAATCCCTCTTGTAGATTTGATCTTTTTTGCGTTATAATAGGGTAATATACTTTTATTTATAGGTTGTTTTGGTGTAGACTGTAGACTATCGAGTTAGATGGCACTGATGTTTGGTTTATTGTTTTTATAAGTGAGTTAATATTGCTATGATTATAACCAAACATACGGCGGTGTCTATATACTCGCCTCTCGTTGTGCGTTCAAACACTGAATGAGTACTCTAAGTGTATAATATATTTTGTTATTTTCCATTTTTCAGGTAATTTAACATTAATTGATAAAGCTGCGCCACCGGCCAAAAAATTTCAAATTGATTTAGAAAAAATCTGTTGACTATAATACGTAAATATTCAAAATATAGTCTTATACTACTTTGTCGGTAGTTTGGATATAGCCAATTTCCAAGCAAATAAAAAGAAAACAGTGCGAATAGATAGTTGCTCGTACAGTTTAAAGTAGGGCTCCTGTACTATAATAATTATATATTATTTTACTATATTTTAGCCAATTGTCTAAAATATATGAATAATATTTGTGACTGAAACTCACCCGATAAGTTAGTTGTTCCGATTAAAAATAATAGACCTTTACTAGCCATGTAATATTAGATAAAAAATAATTAATACTAGTGGTCGCCCGTGTTCGAAATTCGACTATAAGGTTCTGTTGTCAAAGACTATATACTTCTATAATCACAGGTTTCGCCAAGGCTACACTGTTAATTGGACTTTAACAATAAACAAAAGAGAATATATGCGTGTGTGTGTCAAATACATGGTAGTGTGTGTAATGTTTTTTTACTGATTTTATGTATTTTTATGCATAATTTAAAAAAAAATTAGCATTCTTCACTTCTTCTATAAACTATAAGTCTGCGAAATTTCGTACTCCTCTGTCCGCGCAATTTTAAAAAGGGGTACAAAGTTTTTTCTGTGTTTCTGCTTCATGTATTATCTATATACATATAATAAAACTGTCGAGGTCGAATTTCTGTACAATGAAAAAAAATGCTAAAAACCGAGTCAGGGGAATGTAAAAAGTGAAATAAAACTAATTTAGATTTTTTTAATTTTATGTTTCTCTGTCTGTTTGTTTATCTGTTTGTCTCTCTGTTTGTACCGGCAAATCTCCGAAACGACTGAACCGATTTAAATGAAATTTTATATGGTGGTAGCTTATATCCCTGGTCAACATATAGGATACTTTTGATCCCGAAAACTTAAAGAGTTCCCGTGGGATAGTTAAAAAAACCGCACCACACGGACGAAGTCGCGGGCATCAGCTTGCATATACATAAAATAAATAATGAAAAATAAATTTGTACAATTTGTTTTCCTAAATAAAAAGTGGATTGTTCTTTTTTCATAAAAAAATGTGACTAACCCAGGTTGAAACAATGTGTTGTTAATTTAGTAGGTAGCTCTACACAAGCAAATAATAGGTTGGGGAAAGTCTTTTCGCATATAGTATGTATGAACTTGTAATAAGATCTCTTTGGCTATACCATTTGTATCTGGCTGGTTTTGGTATCATTAAAAGTTTTAATTTTTAAGAAGACAATTCCAAATTCAAATTAGGTAATGTGTGATTTTCATTTGTTTTTCTTAGTGTTAAAATGAGTGAATCTAATGAAGAAATTCGATATATTTTAAAATTTTACTACAAAAAAGGTAAAAATGCAACACAAGCCGCGAAAAAAATTTGTTATGTTTATGGACCTAATGCAGTATCTGTGAGAGTAGCGCAAATTTGGTTTAAGCGTTTTCAATCCGGAAATTTTGATATCAAAGATGCACGTCGCTCTGGTCGCCCTGATACGGACAAAATTGATGCCATTTTTGAAAAAGTGGAGCAAGATCGGCATATTAGTAGTTACGATGTAGCTGGAGAACTGGGAATTGACCACAAAACGGTTTTGCCGCATTTGAAAAAGCTGGGTACACAAAACAGCTCCATATTTGGGTGCCTCATGAGCTCACTGAAAGAAACCTAATGAACCATGTACTCATTTGTGATTCTTTATTACGACGTAATGAAACCGAACCATTTTTGAAGAAGCTGATAACTGGTGATGAAAAGTGGATCACGTACCACAAGAACGTGCGAAAAAGATCGTGGTCAAAGGCCGGTCAGGCTTCACAGACTGTGGCGAAACCCGGGTTAACTCGCAACAAGGTGATGCTGTGTGTATGGTGGGATTGGAAGGGCGTTATTCATTATGAGCTGTTACCGCCAGGCAGAACCATCGATTCTGAACTGTACTGCAAACAACTCATCAGTTGTTCGCAGTAGAGTTGTTCAAATTTTTGCTTTAATCTCATCAGATTAAAGCAAAAATTTGAGAGAAAGCGACCGGAATTAATCAACAGAAGGGGTGTGGTTTTTCACCATGATAACGCTAGACCTCACACATCTTTAGCCACTCAGCAAAAATTACGAGAACTTGGCTAGGAGATGTTAATGCATCCGCCGTATAGTCCTGACCTTGCACCTTCAGATTTTCACCTGCTTCGGTCTCTGCAGAATCCTTAGGCAGTGTCAGGTTAACATCACGAGAGGACTGCCAAAACCATTTGTCGCAGGTTTTTGATCAGAATCCCCAAAATTTTTATAGCAATGGGATCACGTCCCTTCCTACAAGATGGCAAAAAGTTATCTAACAAACTGGCACCTACATACTTTAGTCAAATGTAAATAAACTTTATAAAAAAACCTTTTGAATTGTTATATAAAATGCGAAGAAACTTTTTCCCCAACCTAATATTTCAAAAACTAACTAGCGTGTAAAAAGGCAGTAGGCAAAGGTGTTCACGAGAAGCGTCGAGAACTAGCACCAATTAAATCGTCGTTAGTAGTTCGACACGAGTACAGACGAAACTTTGTGAAGGTTTATCCAGCAATTAGCGGCGCTCGTAGACAGCGTTCAGTGTTTTCTTATGAAGTTCTTTTAGAGTTGTTAGTGAGTTGAAATGGATGTACAAAAGTTGCTAACACGTTGTAATAAATGCATGAATTTCAAAGGGAGTGTAGAGGGATATTCGTGCTAACGTTACCTTTTCACGCTCTTGAATATGAATTATTTTGTATGAAATTGTAGATATATATTTGCGTGCATGTGTTTATGTGTGAATAATACTTTAGAGCCCGGAGAGGAACATAGGAGGGCGGATATTTTGATCCTTGAAAATACCATAATCGGGTAGGTGATATTTTTATCAAAAATATAAAACAACGTTTATATAAAAGAGTGGACGTTAAAATGCCTAATTATCATGTTAATTTTAAAATATCACTATAAACATAATTTGAATTACCTATTTGACTCGTTAAAGTTATGGCGTCATAACTTGCTACACCCGTACAAAATCGAGGTAAATGCGTCATGTGGCAAGGTGATAAAAAGTGTCTCAGTTGGGGTTAATACAGAATTGTACATACTTTATGTTCTTGCTCCATCTGTGGCCAAATGTATCTTATTTATAGCATTAAAAATAATGCCGTTAATGATTAGCTAATATTAGTGTATGTACATATGTTAGCTTTTAATATTGTTTTTATTCTTCCTAAAGGCTCGGTTACAACTTGGCTATGTCGCTCTTTCTATATTTAACGTCATTAACAATTAATAATAATATCGCATCAAAAATGTGTCGTGTTTCTATACTGTAGATGAATTTCTTAAAAAAAGTGCTTGTTGTTATTATTTATATGAAAATCTTAGTGACCTATTTGTTATTTTTTCTCTTGACATTAATTGTTTATATATTAGCAAAAATTGTCATTTTTTTATTAGAATATTTATGTAAATTTAATTTTAATTTTTAATTCATTTTGTACACCACTATGTGGTAGAATGTACTGTGCATCTACAATTGTATAACACCTGTATAAACTACATTCTTGTAAATAAAGATATTGAAAAAAAAAATAACGCTAAACCCTTAGTTGCGTGACACAGTCAATAACGTTATCCCAGATGGAGCAGGGAACCTTCCAAGAATTTTATATTAAATTAAGAAACCCTAACAATACACGATTGTAGCCAGAACTACCAACATGACAGTGTGTACTGTCAAAATTACATAAAGTTCAAATAACAAATTCTTTACCAAACCAAGGGTGGTAATTCACTAATGATACATATATGTCAGATTAGAAACAAATATAATAACCTGTTTTAATATTGGGGCATTAAATTATAAGAGATTACCCACACCGATAATTTAATTAAAACATTTCAGTGCCTTAAACCCGGTAGAAGCAAAATAATAAAATAAAGCCTGGACCACTCTCAGGCGTGTAATGTTAATGTATATAATAAATTGTGAAGCCATAACAATCCATGTTTGTACTCGTAACTGTAAAGCTATCAACTTGACAGGGTGTGTACTGTGAAAATTACATTAAGCTTAAATATCGCGTGTTTTACCAAAGCTAATTCACTAATGATAGCTACATATTTGACAGATTTGAAACAAAAATAATAACCTGTTTCAATATTGGAGATTGAAGCACTAAGTTAAAACAGATTATACACACCGATAATTGAATAAAAATTTTCAATGTCTTAAATCCGGTTCAAGCTAAATGTTGAAATAAAGCTTAGACCAATATCAAAATTTGTAGTGCCAGTAATAATAAATGTATACTCTGATTTTTAATTATCTGGACTAAAATGATAGCTGCGGTCGACCTTTTTTTGATGCATAATTCAGTTGAATCCTACAGAAATTCTATAGGATTCAACTCACAGCGGAGAGTTGCTCAAAGCTTGAAACTTAACTTGCAAAGGAGGAGGCAGAGCGGACGTCACGGCTCCGCTCCCGCCAAAGGAGGACGCGCCGGCACCGGAGGGCCAGCACGGACCTTCGGCCGCCTTAAGCGGGCGGCGCGAGTGGGGGCCCTTGGTGTGTAGGGGTTCTCACTCACCTGCACATGCCGTCTAGATGAGAGCGCGAGTGTTCTGCGCGCGCTCACCTCTCCTCCCGTGGGGCGAGTTACAAACCGCCACACGCACAGAGAGCTTGATGATGCCGGGGGATGAGAGTCCCCGGCAGTGGAAGTGGCCTTTCGAAGCCCACGACTGTCAGGGTCTGCGGAGAGGCTAAGTCATATACCCGTAGCCCTGGCAGAAGGCGCAGGATGGAACATCCAGGAGTTTTAGTGGGTATCCCTAACCGGTGAGTGGCAATAACATGGCATGACCCCGACCTGGCGAATCCCACACACGGGTCGCGAACTATCTCTTCAAGGTTCTGCCCTTGTCGCGGCCTATGGTCATCAAACGGATTTACCCTGGCTAAAAAAAAACTTGCAACGTATAAAAGGGTCGATCGCAGCCGTCATTTTAGTTCGGGTAATTATAAATCACAGTATGTATAGTAAATTGTGATGCTATAACAATCCATGATTGTAGCTATAAAGATGTCAACTTAACAGCGAGTACTGTCAAAATGATATTAAGTTCGTATAACAAATTTATTACCAAAGTCAAAAATTCATGATACATATTTGACAGATTTGAGACGAAAATAATAACCTGTCTCAATATTGCAGCACAAAACCAAAAGAGGTTATCCTCACCGTTAATTAAATTAAAACATTTCTTATAAACAGCCTTATACCCGGTACAACCTAAATGATGAAATAAGGCCTGGACCATTCTCAATGCTACTGTACTAAAAGCAAACTTTCCAACTCAAACTTAGGTATTTATCTAAGGCTTTCAATTTGAAGATTCTTTCCAAAAGTTCTGCCAGCCTGCTACATTGTTAATGTTGCCAGGTTTGATTAGTGAAATATCTGTAAAAAATAGAAATCTAAGTCTGTATCGAACGTGAATATAACTTCAACTTCTTAAAATAAATAAAGAAAAACGTTACGTTACATCGTTTGAACATGACACTTCAAATACAGCCGTTGGGCTTCAAGAGTCGACTTTGTAATGTATAATAGGTTGGGGAAAAAGTCTTTTCGCATATAGTATGTATGAACTTGTAATAAGATCTCTTTGGCAATACCATTTGTATTTGGCTGGTTTTGGTATCATTAAAAAGTTTTAATTTTAAAGAAGACAATTCCAAATTCAAATTAGGAAAATGTGTGATTTTCATTTGTTTTTCTTATTGTTAAAATGAGTGAATCTAATGAAGAAATTCGATACATTTTAAAATATTACTACAAAAAAGGTAAAAATGCAACACAAGCCGCGAAAAAAAATTGTGATGTGTATGGACCTAATGCAGTATCTGTGAGAGTAGCGCAAATTTGGTTTAAGCGTTTTCAATCCGGAAATTTTGATATCAAAGATGCACGTCGCTCTGGTCGCCCTGTTACGGACAAAATTGATGCCATTTTTGAAAAAGTGGAGTAAGATCGGCATATTAGTAGTTACGATGTAGCTGGAGAAGTGGGAATTGACCACTAAACGGTTTTGGCGCATTTGAAAAAAGCTGGGTACACATAACTTTTTGCCATCTTGTAGGTAGGGACGTGATCCCATACTATAAAAAATTTGGGGCTTCTGATCAAAAAACTGCGACAAGTGGTTTTGGCAGTCCTCTCGTGATGTTAACCTGAAACTGCATAAGGAATTCTGCAGAGACCGAAACAAGTGAAAATCTGAAGGTACAAGGTCAGGACTATACGGCGGATCCATTAACACCTCCCAGCCAAACTCTCGTAATTTTTGCTGAGTGGCTAAACATGTGTGAGGTCTAGCGTTATCACGGTGAAAAACCACACCCCTTCTGTTGTGTGTGAAAAACCACACCCATTCCGACCGCTTTCTCTCAACTTTTTGCTTTAATCTCATCAGTTGTTCGCAATACAGTTCAGAATCGATGGTCGTGCCTGGCGGTAACAGCTCATAATGAATAATGCCCTTCCAATCCCACCATACACACAGCATCACCTTATTGCGAGTTAACCCGGGTTTCGCCACAGTCTGTGAAGCCTGGCTGACCTTTGACCATGATCTTTTTCGCACGTTCTTGTCGTACGTGATCCACTTTTCATCACCAGTTATCAGCTTCTTCAAAAATGGTTCGGTTTCATTACGTCGTAATAAAGAATCACAAATGAGTACACAGTTCATTAGGTTTCTTTCAGTGAGCTCATGAGGCACCCAAATATCGAGATTTTTTTGTGTACCCCGCTTTTTTCAAATGCGCCAAAACCGTTTTGTGGTCAATTCCCAGTTCTCCAGCTACATCGTAACTGCTAATATGCCGATCTTGCTCCACTTTTTCAAAAATGGCATCAATTTTGTCCGTAACAGGGCGACCAGAGTGACGTGCATCTTTGATATCAAAATTTCCGGATTGAAAACGCTTAAACCAAATTTGCGCTACTCTCAGAGATACTGCATTAGGTCTATATCCACACAAAAAAAAAATCGCGGCTTGTGTTGCATTTTCACCCTTTTTTTAGTAAAATTTTAAAATGTATCGAATTTCTTCATTGGAATAACTCATCTTAACAATAAGAAAAACAAATGAAAATCACAAATTTTCCTAATTTGAATTTGGAATTGTTTTCTTTAAAATTAAAACTTTTTAATGATACCTAAACCAGCCAGATTCAAATGGTATAGCCAAAGAGATCTTATTACAAGTTCATACATACTATATGCGAAAAGACTTTTTCCCCAACCTATTATTATAAAACAGAAATTTCCTATTTAAATTTCTAAAAGTTGGCTCGAAATGACACCTATAGTGGTAGAAAAAACACTTGACATTAATTACAATATGTAGTTGATAATTACAACTAATATGTATAATGCTGTATGTAAATGCAAATACAATTTATAATTACTACAAAATTAATAACAATCTAATTAATATTGAAAATATTAGTTTGGCTTTTGATTACTGACTAATTTTCGAAATTTAATCCGTGTAGGCTATCTAACACCTTTATCACTAGTTTATGGACTGATGGATTTATGGATATGGACTAAGTTACTGTTAAGTAAATCTTACTTAGTAGTAAATACAATGCTTACTATGGAACTACTAAGTTGCATAATAAATTTAGTCCACTACGAGTGTACTTAATTCAATATGCACACACTACTAAATTCTAACTAAAAATAACATTAGAGAGTTGTCATGAAACAACGCTGAGATGCAGGAAATATCGCGTAAACGGTAGCACCTGACAACACAATCCAAAGCGGATCTTTTCAATTTAACTTCGTTTGTCCTAACGATCCGTCAAAGTAAAACAAGATTCATCACAATGAGACAATGACTTGTAATTTGCCTCAGAAACGTAATGGTTGCCTTAAAATTTTTTTGGTTACCGTCTTAGACCATTAATAGAAAGACAGAGTCTCGGACTCTCAAAGTGAAGCCGGCTAAAGGATGCCGATCGCGCCGTAGTGCGCTACGAGACCTCAATACTAAATCGAATTAAATTAATACGGATAAGGGTGGAAAGGTTTCCAGTGCATACATTACTACAGTGGAATCTCTATAACTCGAATCTTGTTAAGTCGAAATACTCAGCAAGTCGAAAAAAAATGCCGGTCCCTTCCACTAAACCCCCAAATACTCGGTATCTCGAATTATTTAGACTTTGTAACTCGAAAAAAATGTTATTTCCCCGTAAGTTGAAGTTAGTCAAAGATAGTGACGTCTTACTTGGGATTCCCGAACTCGAAGCAATTGAAATAGAAAAAGAACGTCCGGTGCGTTTATTCTATTGTTTCTGCCTAATACATGTGTAATGAATGAATCTATTCATTAAACTTTCTAAGTCACACAGCTGTGTGCCATAAGGTAATGAACAAACCTAAATTTGTTTTTTCGATCAGTACTTATTTGGCCGCTAACTAGCAACAACATGAGTCTTAAAACTCGCCTTCTTAAGTCGAAATTTTAGCCATCAAATACTCCATATCTCGAACTTCTTGTTAAATCGAAGTTTTTTGCATTTCCCTTGACATTCGAGATATCCAGATGCCACTGTACTAACAAAACAGACGCAAACCACGTGTATACTAACACGAGTTTTAAAAAATACTTCACATCATTTGACGCTTTTGTTAATGTAGATTCCGTCTATACGTTTCTTTCGTCTGAAGTTACCTTAATAATTTGTATATCAAGCAAAATCACGCCTGTTTCCTACAGAGTGTGAAAAAATCTGTGGATTATCCAAAAGGTTGTCCCAAAAAATCTTTATTAAGAATAAGACCGACAATTGCACTAGTTGAAATATTGTTAATTCTAGACTTCTTTCTTGTGTGTAATGTACAATATTATAACATTATAAAAGTGTAGTTTTTTGTTTTTTAGATTTTTGTGTTTGTTTGTTCCGGATTCACATAAAATTTATTGAGCCGATTTCGATACGGTTTTCGCTGATCGATAGCATATTCGCAGACTTAAAATTTGCGGTGCTTTATATCCCGGGAATCCCATAGAAAATTTCTTGGCAGCGGTAAAGTGCCCGGTTGAAAATAATTCGGATTGGGATGTAATATTTTCACTGATTGATAGCAAATTCTCTGTCACAAAATCTTTGATACATTACATCCCGGGAATCTCGCGGTGTTTTTCCCGGGAATGGTTTGAAGTTGTTAGGACATATATAAATTAGCTTATTTCGTCCAACTTGGACGAAGTCACGGGCGAATACTAATAAAGAATATTATTTTCTGTGTATTTCTGTAGTTTTAGAATATGGACGTAAAAGTCCGACTAAATTAAATTTTCTCCTAACTAACAAAATCCTTTGTTGTACTCGACAAAGTAGTTTAATTAAATTCTGGCCTGGGATATAAATATGTCCCAGTATTCGAGTGTTAATTTTGTTAAGTAACTCAATTCCTACTACTCTTATAAGCAAACCTACAAAAAATTATCTGCTGTATCTCGTATGAACATATTCCTCATTCATGATCTAATTCATTCATGAAAATATTCTTAAATATAAAATACAAAATTAATACATATATCAATCAAGTTTCCACTAAAAAATAATTTATATAATAAAAATAAAAACTGGCAACATACTTAAATAATTAGTTACAATTATACGAAAATTACATAAAATGTCTATTTAAAAGAGGTCAATATTGAAAAAAATGTCTCCAAAATAATTACTAAAAAAAAAGTATAAAAAAAGTATAAGCATTATTCTAAAAAGTGTAAGTCACTGGATTATTCCAAATTACAACATTTTTAATTATTGACTAGCTTATGTCTAGGGTCAACACATAGATAGGTTCTTTTTGTCCCGATAAATTACGACCCTTCCTTCGGACAGCCGAATAGATGGCGCTGCGGTCGCGTTTGCAATTTACTAACAAACATCTGTTCATGGCAACGCGAACGAAGTTGCGCTGCCATTACCAGTCATCCATACAGTCACACCTCTTTTTAGTACAAGCATTCACAGACGTTCAATTTTATTCGTACAGATCATAAACAAAAACAACAAAAGTAAAAACGGTGCTTTAGAATTATACACAGAACTACTTCTAGAAACTTTAAATTGATTCCATCGAAACCAACAGCTTCGTACTAAGCCAAGTGGTGTAGTGAAGTAAATTTACTTTTAATCTGCTTTCAGGCAATTGCTCACCGACGGGCAAATAATCCGGATTGCCAACATTTAACCCTCTACTCCTGAGGGGTCCACTAAGCAGTTGCCCTGTGCAAGTCACCCTGCAATTGCTGATCGGTTTAGCGAATACTTATTATAATGTTACAAGTTGGGCCACCTGCATACCTATTGTCACATACCGACAAAGAAATGCTGTGCATATTGCTTATTGCCCCTCCCGCATTCGGAGTTCTTTTTATTACTTCGTATTTGCAATTAGACAATATAGTTATTGTTTTCGACTTTGTTGGCCGTTCGAAGGAATAGATAACCAGGTGCGCAAATTACTGTTTCTCGGAAACTCAGTGCGCGTGGCCGATTTTTTTTGTACTGTATAGTTTGTTTAAAACAATGCCCGAATGGAGGGGTGGGGCAGTCAAGCGACGACTACGATACGAGTAAGACGTTTGTAATGTGTTATCGCTGTTTAAGGAGAAGAAGCGGCCAGAAACTCCCCAGCAAAACGTCTAGCTAAAAAATATTTTCTTTATATATATATGTATCTCAAGATATTTGTTTTGTTTGTAAATAAACACAGAAATATGTTATACAATTACTTTTCAAAGAATTAATGGATTTGTTACAATAGGACAAAGACATAATAAGAAAAATATTATTACCGTCGTCGTGACAAGACATGGTATAAAAGTACTAGGATATGCCCGCGACTTCGGCCATGCTTGACTTGAATTTCCCGGGAGATAAATTATCGCAGCATTTGAAAAAAGAACGTAACCTATCGTTTTAATGGAAACTATGTTGGAATAAGCTAATTTTTATACATCTGAATAACTTCAAACCGCTTCCGGGAAATATCTCGCGGGATTCCCGGGATAAAAATATCACGCATATTATTAAATTACATTACTATCGATCAGTAAATAATCACATTGTAATTCCAAACTCTTTTTAATCTGGCCACTTTAAATCATTCCCAGAAAATTTTCCCGCGGGATTTCCGGAATAAAAAGTAGCGCAGATTTTAAGTCACAGAATTTGCCGTGGATCAGTTAAAACCGCATCGAAATCGGCCCGTTGTTTTTAGGTGAATCCCGAACAAATAGACATAAAATCTAAAAAAATTGCATCGTGTTCTCCATCGTTCAAATAGTATATTTTATTCATCCCTACTATTCCACAGTACCTTAAAGAACGCTTCGAATTTATTTATTGCTCTCACAATTTACACCCTGCCAGTCAACATAAACTTATTACTCCTATTCATAATACGTTTTTCAATCCTTCTTTCACGGTTAAGGTTGTCCAACTTTGGAATACATTGCCTGTTGCTCTCAGGCAAGCAAAAACTCTAATAACATTTAAAAACATGGTCAGGAAATACTTACTATCTGCAATATAATGATATGTAATTTTATATAATTAGTATTATATTGCATATAGCTATATGTTTATTATGTTTAATTAGTTGCATTTTATCACTATATCTTGTATATGTATATAACTTATGTGTATATTTGTAAGTGTGTAGTATAGTTATATATTTAATACTAAAACGTAAGTAGTCGTACAATAATTAGTATACCACCATCGCCACTCCTAATCAGCAATACTCTTGCAACGGGTTATCTGGAAGAGATCGCTTTTTAGCGGTAAGACCGCCCTTTGTACACAATTAGAATAAGACTAGGTCGTAAGTTTTTCTGTTATGGTGTACATTAAAGTGTTATCTATCTATAGTCTATTCCAGTTGTTTTTTTTTAATAGCTTTAATGTACAAACACGGCATCTATATTATTAATACGTGAAGCAAAAACACATCAAAAACTTTGTACCCCTTTTTACGGAAATTGCGCGGACGGAGGAGTATGAAATTTCGCACACTTATAGTTTATATGGAAAAGCAGTGCAGAATACTAATATTTTTTAGAAGTATGCATGAAAAATACATTTAATCAATAAAAAACATTACACATACTACCATGTATTTGAAACACACGCATATATACTCTTTTGTATATTGTTAAAGTCAAATTAACAGTGTAGTAGCCTTGGCGAAATCTGTGAGTATAGAAGTATAGTCTTTGACAAGAGAACCTTAATAATGTTCAAACTTATATTATTAATTTAAATTAATTGTTATGGTCGAATTTCGACCACGGGCGAGCACTAGTTTTTAGAATGTTATAATATTATAGATAAGTATCTGTCTACTATCATAGAGTAAAATAAAATCAGATCAATTTTATGAAGGTCAATCTACGTGCGTGTCTAAACGAGTTACACGAAAATTATGGCCTGTGACATGTCATACTGTAGTTGCGGCCGACCTTATGAATTAAACATATTAGGAGAAAATGTATGATAATGTTATGTCCCATAAACACGTGCACGTGTACATCTACATTATTTATTGGACACCAAAATTAAATATAAAATTAAAATAATGAAATGTTAAACCTTTAGTCATATGTATAACGTTATGTACTCTAGTCTGGCTAATGAAACTAAGCCTGCAAATTTTAAAAATATCAGTAAGAACTCCAAATTATCCTAGATTATTTATACATTCCATCCGTGCAGGAACGGAGAAAGAATACAATTTCCTGCGGCCGTGCGGCCTGTCGTAAAAGGCGACAAAACAACCCATAGCCTGGTGGTAGTAGTCTAGAGTATGCCGCTATAACAACCTTAAGTTGGGTTCTACCATTATTGGCCAGGTCCCAGCATCGCAGCAGCGCATTTGTAGCACCTTTGGTGTTGCAAATGCCCATAGGCGATGGTAACCGCTATCTATAATGTGGGCCGTCTGCCTGTCTGCTGAACTAATGCAATAAAAAAAATACAATGCGTAATATTATTTTTCTTTGAATTTAGCGTCTTTCTTCTGTTCCATTTCTTCGAATTCGAAAGTAATGGAAAACAATAACTACACTTTTAATGGTTTTATTCATGTGTTAAGATCGTAAATGCTAAAGTAGAATAAAACTAAAATAACGACAGTGAAAATAATAACTTGTATTATTAATATTGCCATGTTTAAAGCTTGTGAATTATTCATGTATTCAATTTCGTCAGCCAAACTCTATTCATCCATATTTCCATACCGAATAGTTTTCAAGAAAAATAACTGTGACTGACGAACGGACATGACATGTCAATTTCAGAAGGATTCCGTTTTTGCCAAAATAGGAACGGAATCGTAAACACCAAACTAAACATACGCCAGAATAGGGATGCGGACAAAGGTTATTTTTTTTCATTTTAATTATTTTTATTTAAACTTCAAATATTTACATAATATGTTTTCATATAAAACAACAGGCATTAAAATAACATTTAACTTTTAAAATATAATGTCAGAAATGATTTTAATTTCTTTTCAAACAATAAATATTTGACTTTTACTTGCACCTAATTATGACGTCACATTACATAATGTGACGTCATAATTAGGTGCGTAACGACATCGTTACGCTCGTATAAAGACTATGAAGCTGTGATCTGTACGTTTATAAAAAGTATTTCAGTACATTTAACTGTCTCTAACGATCTCCTATCGATTTCAAAGCAGCTAAATTAATTCTCACAGAGTTGACACACATTGTTTCCACGATATGGTAATTAATATTTCATCAAGTTGTCGATTTCCAAAAATAGCCCCAGAATGGCAAGAACTACCCTCTGATAGCCAAAAGTTATGAGCTACACGTCATTGTGGATTTGACGTGCAGGCCATACTCGTTCACAAGCCCGTTGCTCCACTAACAGACCTAAATTAAATTTGTTAAGGGCTAGTGGAACTTCTACGTAGTTTCATAAATGTGTATAAGCGATGTTTTAATATTTATTTATTTTTAATTGCATGATTTCACTAGACGGTCCACCGGATAGACAGCGGTTACCGTCGCCTATGGACATTTCTAACACCAAAGGTGCTGCCAATGTGCTGCCACTCTCTAAAGGGAGACTGGAACGTGGCCACTATTATCGAAACACAACTCAAGGTTATTATGGCGGCATACTTTAGACCAGAGGTGGTAGCCATCCAGTCGGGTAATTACCCTTCCACCTGGCTGTGGGTTGTTTTGTCGCCTCTTACAGGCCGCCCGGCTACAGGAAATAGTATTCTTTCTCCGTTCCTGCATGGATAAAACGTTATTGACCTGGTTCATATAAATAGCACACTGGTCAATAATTTAATTATTCGGAAGATTTAAAACAAAACAAACAATTTTTATACATATACTACAGTCTCAACACATTTCTGATATATTACAAAAAAAATTATAAAGTACTAATTGCCACGTCTGCCTAACAATAAACTGAGTTTCTAAATAGCTGCACGTCAACATATTATTTTAATAAGGTCCTGTCCATCCACAGGTTGCCTGGAAAAACTTTAAGCAATAAGGCCTCCCATTATACTACCTTATAGTATATATATATATATATATATATATATATATATATATATATATATATATATTTTTTTTATATTGCTTGAATTCAGCAGACAGGCAGACGGTTCACCTGATGGAAAGTGGCTGTCGTTGCTTATGGACATTTGCAACACGAAAGGTATGCTACATTATTATCTATGTTGGTGTACATACAATAAAGAATATTGTTTTTCCGCAGATAAGATTCATCACCAATGATCGACAATTTAAGTAAGTTATCAGACTCTGGTGTACCGTCCGTTACCCTAAAGATGGGTTCTATAGGATAACGAACGGTGTACCCGTCATGATTTCTAAAGCTTCTTAGCGGATTCTAGACATCGAGAATGACGATGTGTAAGTTTCTACACTTGTTTCCGTTTACCGTGAGCAAGTGGTAATTGTAACAATATGCACATAAGATCGGGCTTAGCTACTGAGAGAATTGTATTACATATTCATCTTAAATAGTATCGATTAAATGTTAACAAAGTTTCTATTTTATGTCAATTTTCATGAAGTTATTATTTCTAGTTTAGAAATATTATACATCTATAATAATTATTTAATGCTGAACAATGATTTTTAAGTCATGGTATCGTCATCTTTTGTTCAAACTTCATACACACATTCTTGATACATACATATTTCCTTCTCTTTTTGTATACTGGTATGTATGTATATCTATCTCTGTCCCCCCAATTTCTCTTTGATTCATGGAAGATACCGCCATTGTGTGATCGGGTTCGTTTGCGGCATTAAGACGACATACATGTAAGAAATAATAGATATTTTCCAAGTGCAGTGAGTTGATGAACTTATATTAAATGGCGGCCGCCCTGAAAAGTACTGATTTTGGTCAGAGTGATTGATTGAGCTAGTTTCAAGATATGTGTAAGATATATATATATATATATATATATATACTTGTGAAGCCAAAGGAGGACGTAGTGTTTAGGCATGGAAGGCAACAAAATTATACTATTATCTTCAGCGGCTTTGTGTGTACGAAATATCCGGGGTTTTTTCAAACTTCGGATCCTCGCACACATTAATATTATATAGAGAAAAGATTTGTATTTTTGTATGTTTATAACGAATAAACGCAAAGACTGCTGGACATATTTCAGAAATACTTTTACCATTATAATGCTATATTATCCCAGATTAATATAGGCTATACGTATTACTAGAAAAATTTAGGGATCTCTACTAAAACTTCAATACTGTAACCAAAGGTATAAAATAATTAGTATTTTAGTGGGTCTGAGGTAGGTTTTGATTCACAATTAGACCCGGTAGGTAGCGCTGAAATCGAGTTCTAGATTTTTATTTTTTTAGGCCAGAACTACGTCTGCCGGAACCGCTAGTTTAATAATAAACTGAAATGATACTTTAAACAAAACATCGTTTATGTGGTCAGCACTAAACGATGGCAGGATAGTATAACCACAAGAGGCGTCCAAGCTACAACTTAGCTAGATTATAAATTTGACGTGAACGTGTTCTTGGGAACCCATTGTGGTGCGGACCGACCTAAATTTAACTTGTTAGGGGCTAGTGGCACTTGTACGTGGATTGATGCCAAGTTTCCGGCCAGTTATCGGATAGTTTCATCTTAATAAGGATATTTGTTAAATTATGCTGCAATAAAGATACAAGAATGGAACATTATGTTTGACAGACAACAGGCTTTTCATTAAAGTAGAAAACGTAATATTTGGTAATAAATAAATTTGAAAATAAATTGACCTTTCGTTATTATCTTTCAATCATAAGTATATTAATCAATATTTGTTTTCAATCGTAGTTTTTCTATGTTACCATTGAAGAGAAATACTAAAAATGACAAACTCACTTCACGCCTTAATGGTTAGTTCTCTGTGTGTAGTTGTTCTGTGAAAACATGCATGTTTTTAGTTATGATACGGTGTTGAAAGGGAAACTTATAAAGACAACTTCTGAAAAATAGGAATTTTGGAGATATGTTGCAGCATAAAATTTTAGTACGTCGTGTCATTATTATAACTGTAATAAATAAATTACACTACAAAAAAAAATTAGAAAATAAATATTATTATAAACATATTTACAAGTAAAAGATGTAGTCCAGATAGCTGTCGGTGGGGAGCATTCCCAAATTGCTGGCCGCATTCCCACATTGTATGGCAACGCTAAACCATTGCCCTAAATATAATAGGCCAGCCCTTTGGTCACGCGAGACTTTTTTCAATCGCCTTGAAAGGTATTTATTAGTATTCTTTAATTCGAGTCTAATATTAATGTGAATTTTTTAAACACTTAATTTATCATATAAATATGTAAATAATCATATAATAAAAATATAAAAATTGTTGAAAACATTTAATTAAATAATAATTATACTGGCTCTAAAAATTATACGGGATGAGAAGAGTAATTGGTGATAAGATAAAAAATACAAGATTAAATAGATAGATTAGTTCTCATAGCGAAGAATGAGGTACTGTTTTCGAGTTACGGATTCTTAAAAGCTATATACATAAATATAAAGCTTCAATTCAAATATAAATTATTTATTGTCGTAATAAAGGCCCTTCGAATAAGTCTATTTTTGCCTTAACGTCATCTATACATCATTCGATTAAATTTGTCAAGTAATTTGACAGTATTTGATGCGACTTCCCCTAAATTAGTAGGAGTAAGTGCTGTTAGGAGTTTAATGAAAGCCGAGGGGTATCTTGCTTGAGAACACTTGAAAATTTTCATTTATTTGTGAAAATGCGGCAATGTTCTGAAGACGTGTTCAAGTCATAAAGGCTACTGACTTTTCTTATATAATTTGAATTGTCCTCTTTTTAATAAAACTACGTTTTACCGGCTTTAAGCGCGGTATTTTGTTTGATTTTTATTCCGACGTTTATTATGTGTATTAGTCGCGAAAACTTAACAAAATACTATGTCCAAGTTTTTTATAAAAAGTCAGTTTTTGAAAAATCTTTGCAGAAAATACATTGGCTCGTTATTTAAAATTAGAAATTAATAAGTGTTATTACTTTTATGGACATACACAGATTAAAAAAATACGCGTGTTTTCCCACAAGGGTAGGCCTGCCTACCCTTGTGGGAACCATGGAACTATGGGTCTCCACTTGCGACAATCCTGACAACAACTTTCGCTTCATCTACTGTCATTACATCCACGTTTATTTGAGATGCTTTTTACCTGACCTCTCTTTAGCACTTCTGATATTGATCATGACGTGTACGTCACGATCTAGCGGCACCAACTCTACCGGTCATAATGCTATCATACTTGTTTTGTAATTCAACTTTCATCCATTCTCTAATGTCCAAACTACCATAACATTAACATTTATGAAATAATCTATATATAT
This sequence comes from Dendrolimus houi, assembly GCA_039645545.1. Taxonomy (NCBI): domain Eukaryota; kingdom Metazoa; phylum Arthropoda; class Insecta; order Lepidoptera; family Lasiocampidae; genus Dendrolimus; species Dendrolimus houi. Next base: position 21,915,472 of record CM077126.1, on the reverse strand, counting down.
GTAAGGTGGTTGATAAAAATTGGCTCGCTTTGAATAAAACAGATCTTCTTCGAATAAACACTTTAATTTTCTTTAAATTGTATACCTTAGGAAACACCTTAAAACAACTTCGTCTCACACACGCAACCTACCACCCTCTTCGGCTTTCGACTAACGATCGCAGCTAACTGTTCATTCAATCAAATCCAATCTCCATCATTCATTCATTCAATCGACACTTGAGTTCTGTTACACATCCAACCATTCTTAACATTCCTACATATATAAAAATCAATTGTTGTTCGTTAGTCTCGCTAACACGCGGGAACGGCTAGACTGATTTGGCTAATTTTGCTTTTGAATTATTTGTGGAAGTCCAGGGTAGGTTTAAAACGTGAGTAAATATGAAAAAAAATATTCTAAGGCGGTACGAAGTTTGCCGGGTCAGCTAGTATATTATATAATTAATAAATAAAGTCACTATATATTATTCAATTATAGAGTATATAATTATCTACATCGCCAGATAAGCATAGAAAATCCTGTAAATTAGGTTGCCTGGAAGAGATTGCTCTAAGCGATAAGGCCGCCTATTATTCTGCCTAAAAATACTGCAATTATTGTATTGTGTTTGTTATTTTAGTGAGCAATAAATCTATATCTCTCTATAATTAATTAAATAGTAAGTTTTAAGATGACATCTTACACACTATTAAAACTTTGGCAAAATGTACTCAACGAAATACCTACATTTAAGCAAGCATAAATATTTCACTCCATAGATACCAACTAAAAGGTCAGATATATAATCTATCATACGAACGGTCATGTTATATGGGTCCGAAGGTTAGGCCACCAAAGTAATAGACCAAAAACGTCTTCAATCAGCTGACACGGATGTGTGGTGTTACAAGAATGGATAAAGTGAGAAATAAGTACATAAGGGCTCTTCGAAAGTTGCACCTGTAAAAGAAGAAGAAGACTAAGGTAGTATGGGCATGTATTGAGGAGGGATGAAGCCGCCTGACAAAAATAATGTCAATCTGCAATATTGATTAGTGAGTACAAATGTAAAGGTAGACCATAGAAGAGATGGATGGATGTGTGAAGGATTGCATGTTTGTGGTGTGACAGAGGTCGTATATCAGAATAAAGGAGTATGGAAGAAAAAGATATATTGTTCCGACCTCAAGAAATTTATAATACTATTAATCGGCAGACAAACACACATATCGTATATCCCCAAATTAAACAAGTTACGCTTGTGTTACGGGTAATATACAACGGACTACTCTGGGGTCAGTCCCAGATAACCCAGATATCCCTAACCTAACCCATACCATAGTATATAACGAAGAAAATTTGTTCCCGAAATTTACCATACCAGGAATCGAACCCAGACTTGCAGTAAGGCAGGCCGCCAAAGGCTTAGCCCACTCAACCACAGAGGCCGTCGGTACAAGGTAAAAGAAAAGAGAGACATGTTTCATTTGTTTTATTATCTTTTTGCAAGAAGTATGTTTGACATTTATTTGACTTTCAAATAGGCCATCATACATTAAAATACAATGAATTTCCTGCACGAATATATTTTAGTCCAGACAGAGTATAGGAATAATGAATAGACCGGTTGCCATACGCTAATGGTTTTGTTCCTTTGCCAAGTTTCAACAAGTTTCAAGGCATTTCCTATCTCGTACCCAACTCATTTGCAGATGAGTTCCCAAATATGTTTTAGAGTCATTACGCACTGTCGATGGGCCCGCGACTCATAGTCGCCGGCAACCAAAATTATACGTAAACTGATTGAGGAGACAAAGCAGAGCAACTGAATTTATGTAGTTTCTAGTATGTAGTCGTACGTCGTAGTCGTGGTAGCGTAATGGCTAGCGCACGCGTCCCAGACTCAAATGGCACGGGTTCGAATCTTGGCCGGAGAGCGTGCACCATTTAGGCAGTTTTCTGACCTAATGTGCATATTATTACAATCACCATGTGCTAACAACGACGAAGAGAAACATTGTGAGGAAACGTGCACATTAAGATAACCGATGTGTCAAACCTGCCCAGCCACCTTGGACAAGCGTGGCGGGTGTACTATCCGTTCACCTATAATGGGAAGCCCAAGCCTAGCAGTGGGGCGTTTATGGGCTGTTATTATTTTATTATATTCTAGTACGTATACGTTCAGGCTGAATAAACGTCGAAACGAGTGCAATAATAGCATGGACGAAGAATATGGTTGAGCGTACTAAGTCTTTGCCGGCCAACCCCACTACAACGCAGAGGCGTCGGGTTCGATTCTCTAAAAATCTAAAAAATATTTAATAATTTAAATATATATATATATATTAAATGACACAGTAAAAAGCTAACTTATATCCTTAATTCTTCTCCTTTCATTCTTATTTATATCTCCATTACTATTTATTATGCATGTATTACATGCGGTCACACTTATTTTTTCGCGATTTTAATCTAGGTACAAATCAGTGGCGTGGATTTCATACAACGCGATTCCCTATAGTCCACCTTTTAAGAGAGTAGTACTGGTGACCAAAAGGTCAAAAGCGCCATGCATTTATTGGCGTTTAAGCGTTCAATTAATTGTCAAAAGTATTACAATCAAGGTTGACACCACCACTCCGTTCTTATTATTATAGAAAATCTCAAAATTTTGAGTGGCTATTTTATTATAGAAAACATATTTTTTAACTTGAATTAGTCAGTCATAAATTTCAAACGTATTTTTACACTTAAATCAATCAGTCATAAATTAAAAGTCTTAATCAGCCTCTTTTCGATTTTGGAATAATTGAAAACGAGCTAAGCAGGACTGTCAATTTATAACTAACTGTGGTCGCCCAGTGGTCGATATTTGACCGTAATTAATTTAAATTATAAGTTTGAATATTATTAAGGTTCTGTTGTCAAAGACTAAACTTCTATAATCACAGATTTCGCCAAGGCTACACTGTTAATTTGAATTGTTTTTTATCGATTTAATGTGTTTGGTGCACATAATTTAAAAAAATATTAGCATTCTGCACTTCTTCTCTATATAAATTTCATACTCCTCCGTCCGCGCAATTATCGTAAAAAGGGGTACAAAGTATTTGCTTCACGTATTAATGTATAGGTAATTATGTCTTAAGTAACAACGCGTTAATCAAAAGGTTTAATTAAGATTTTATATAAAAACAAAAACAGAAAATTAGCAACTGTGATTGCAGAGTGTGTTACTGGTTACGTTTTTTAAAAGATTTGAAATCATCAAATCGCTTACTTAATTATTTTTTTTTTTATGAATCAATGTTCCCGGTTTATTTTGACCAACGATATTTAGAACATTTGTATTGTGTTCTCCTATTAGCAAAATAGCTTAAATAAGGTGGGAGAGTAAATTTCTACTGTGAAGCATAAATGTATGTACAATGACAGAATTCAAAATTGAAAACGCATTTGAATTAAAACGTTAAAACCACGAGCGACTTATAAGTACAAAACAATGAAATATAAAGCGGCAGTTTGATAATCGACGGATAGCGGAAATCTATAAAAATAAAATTGAATTAGAATAGAATAGAAAACACTTTATTGTTCACCAAAATAAACAATTACAATAATTTTACGGCAGAACAAAAGGCGACCTTATCGCTTCAAGCGATCTCTTCAAGGCAGTATTTGTACTTAAAAGTTAGTTCAATATCCCTCGAAATTTTATCCAATATTCTGGGGATATCAGTATTTATATTTAACTTTTGTCTTACAGTCATAAAAAATGAATAATATTTATTGTAAATTTGATTTTTTTATAATGGTAATTATGAACATTTTAAAGTAATTATTTGAGACTTATGTACTACGTATTTATATTCAAACCCAAAATATTCTTGTTATCGAATTAATATAAATATATAACCATAACTTTTTAACTTTAACTTTGTAACTTTTTAAATTGTGTGTATTAATTTTAATCTGAATAATGTAATGTAATATGTATTAGTACTAGTGGACATGTTTTCCTGAAATAAATAAGCTCATGAAGACACACAGAGAGAGAAATAAAGTTACTCAATATATATTCATTTGGTTAATTTAGAAAATTATTAGGAGTGCTAATTGCTCAATAAAAAACATACCAATGAAAAACACCCAAAAATTCTACCTGCTCCACCAGGTCATGCTAATCATAAAATATTTATACCTAATCAGTGAATTGTTTCAATCTTTGACTGTATATTAACATGTGGTGGTATCCAATCTTGTGTAGATGTCTAGTATTCTTCTTCCATGTTATTATAATTTTATACCACCAAATACTTGACGAAAAGGACAAATGAATTTATAATCATATAATAAATATAACCCTACAGATCTTAATGTTGAAAAACAAAATAAATTTAACACGCCCTCGATTTAACTCCAGCCTTACATACATTTTGATACACAGCCGTTGTTAATATACTGAAGAATCGGAAGTTCCACACATTAATTAAATCCACTCGTCTGTACAACGTATTCATGATAAATAAATGAAAATTGTGTTCATTCTAATTCAACTATACTTACGGACACGTAAACTGCATCAAAGTGTAAGAGGCCTCCCAACATAATATAATCACCGAACATTTAGGACTCTGATGTACATCAATGAAAACTTAAGATTGTTGCTTTATCATAATGAGTGCTCGATGTCTTACATCGGCAGCAAATTGTGTTATGGATATAAAAGGGACCACTCTAGGGACGACCCCAGACACCCAGACCATTGTAAATAACGGAATATTCGTTTACGAAATTTATCATGCCTGGAATTCAACCCGGAGTCTCTGCGTTTTTTTTTTTAAGGCGGGGGAAATACATTTCTCACATACCGGGTCCTTTGCTAGGGATTAGACCGTTGTTGATCATGGAGGCTTTCCACTGAGGCAATCCAAACAATAATCAACCGGCTTGTGTGGAGACTCGACTAATCAATACCCCACTAAAACTACCCTCCTCCCATGTGCCCCGCGCTTATGGCAGGAAAGGCGTGAGATACAGAACGCAGTTACGCCCACGCTGATCCTAGCGCACAAGTGCTTGAGAATGCCCCGTGAGGCAAACTCATTTCGTCAACAAGGGTGAAGACTCCTCTGCTCCCTAAATGCTAGAGGGCCCCTGCAGCGGTGCGGTATTTCAAGGAGGGAGGTCATGCGCATACCTGCGCCTCCGGGCTCCCGACTGACGTCGGCGCCCGCGAGACGCATGCGCACTACCATCTCTCTCCCTATCTCGTTCCGGCCCGGAGTCTCTGCGTTCCGTGAGCTCGACCAAGAAACGTTTAGGCCACCCAACCACAAAGGCCATCCAATATAAATTACTTGAAAGTCATGCAGTAGTGTATGCATTCGTTAGTGTGATTAATACTGTTGAAGTACTTACATTTGAAAACAATTGATTCCAAAACTTGAACGATCTAAGGTGACGTAAAAACCAGCTCAAATAAAGCAAAAGTTGTTTGTTAGGATCGTCGCAAGTGGAGATCCTTTGTCGCTGCCTACCCCCACCTGTGTCTTGGGCCTCGACTAACACACACTATATATATATATATATATATATATATATATATATATATATATATATATATATCCTAGATTAATTTTCTTGACTACTGACTAAAATTAAATATATTAGTTTCATATATATATTAAAACAGATAAACGAAATTTAATCAATTTGGTTGAAAAGCACAGAAGTGCAAGAAAAACACGACGATATTCAAGAACGTCCCATTTTATAGAAGACCCAATTTTATGTTTACGTATACAACTTTACATAACGCACTTTGGTTGCTTCATCCAAGTTAAATAAGAGACAAAAACAACTAAAATCAACTGTCTAATATCGACTTAACATATAAAAACCTGATTAAAATCAAACTATAGAGTAGTAGAGTTGTTGCCGGTAGATCGAGACGTACACACCATGATCGAATATCAGAAGTGTGAAATAGAGGTCAAGTAAAAAGCATGTCAAATAAACGTGCATGTATGAAGAGGTTAATAATGAAAGTAGATGAAGCAAAAGTTGTTTGTCATTACCGTCACAAGTGAATATCCATAGTCTCTGCCTACCCCTTAGGAAAACAGGCGTGATAATATGTATGTATATATATGTTGTTTCATTTACTTCCAAATTGGCCTATATAGATAAATAAGACAAAGATATGTTAATGAAGCATTCTTTTTGTCCTTACTTTTCTTTCGTGAGCAACGCATGCATTTCGGAGATGTCGGGAGGGGCGGACAGCGCCCCCTATAATCGGGTGCCCGTGTGCGCTGCACATCCTGAACTATGGGCGAGGCCAGCACTGTACCCGTTCAGTTTTTCGCATTTATTCAGCTTTTGCGGCAAACAGACATAGAATGAAGACAAGTGTGTTTTTATCATGCGCACGCTCATAACAGCGCATGCGGACTGCATACCCACATTTTGTCGACAGATTTGAACATTCATATAAGAGAGTGTACGCTTCTCAGTCATTCAGCGCTGTGTGCGACAGATAGAAGTGTTTCAGCGGAGATAACACGCTATGAGAGCTTTTACAATCTGACGCGGCTGGCAGAATCGGAGCTAATTAAGTGTAACCAAAATCGCCCAGTTAACCCGAATTGCGGTTGAATAATGTTGTTAGTCCCTAAGTAACCTTCTCGGTGTAATGTGAGTCTTCCCTTACTACTAAATTTAGAGGCGGACAACCCATTTCCTCTCCGTAGTCAATAACACTTAAGCATTGGGCTATAATGTTTTCGCTCAGACGATGTGCTAAAGCGGTGTCGATTAGCGATTGATTGAGAGCACAATTAAAGATCCATTTACACATAACTTATGATAATCATAAATACAAACTTAAGAATTTCATCTAAAGTAGATTATGTAGCAGATCATTGCCAACGCGGGGAGCGTGCTCAGGGCTATTGATTGATGAGAAATCAATAGCAGTAATTTTGCTATTGATTTCTCATCAAAATCACCAGACACTATCGTCTCAATAAGTTTGCTTGATATCGGTATTCTTTTGATTCCAATGGCATGCCCGTGGCACACCACTCTATCTTTGTAAATATTTATAAGCGAAAACTCTTGAAATAAATGTTTAAAATTTTGGTAACTTTCAATATTCATAACGGCTAACGCCATTTTTGCGCATAATGACAATACCAGTTTTTTCTACTGTTATTCCGTCGCGACGATATTGAGAAGATATTATCGATTTAGTAGAATAAGAATTTTTAACACTTGCAATGGAATCGTACTTTCAATATCTTCGCAAGACCAGACATTGAAATAGCAGAATTGGGTCCCTGGGTGGCTTATATTTACAATTGGACCCAGTAGGTGGCGTTGAAATCGGGTTCTAAATCGTCATTTCTTCAGGGCGGGCATTACCGGATCCGATAGTAAACAAGTCACTCTTTTTCTAAGTGAAACAAGTATGCAAGGTCTCTTATATAACAATGTATGTCTAGTCGGTCTACAAAATAATCCATTAATAGTTAGGACTGGTGAATGTACCCGTGTCGATGAGTAATTGTTCATAGACCGCACATTTTCATGTCACACGTCGTCACCGTGCTCGCTGCGTCGTTTACACTGTTCGTCGTCGTTTATCTACGAGGGAGCTTTTTTATTTTATTTTCATTATAATAAAAGAATCGTAAAACAAATATTGTGTAAAGAAGTAACATAAGGGGCAATCCATAAATTACATCATACGTTACGCGACGAAGTGCGACATTGTGTGACAAGGGGCGGGAGGGGTGCTAAATTACGTGACGTCACATTTCAAAATATATTTCGAATATATTTAAGCTATTTACGGGACTGCCGTTTTAATTTAATAATTTCTTGATGTATAATTGCAAAATATGTGATGTCACACTAGGGAGGGAGGAGTTTCACGAATGTGACCAGCGGGAGAGAGGTTAAAAAAAGTCATGAAAAACGTGTGACGTAATTTGTGGATGGCCCCTAAACATATTTTGCCAAAAAAGACCAACTTCAAAAAACACAAAAGTAACCTAACGAAAAGCAACCGGAAATATTTTCTTCAAACATTTAATATTTATTTGTTTTTGGTTTAGTGTCACATGATGTTAGTTGTGTAATTATTTTAAATTAATTTTAAATATTATTATTCTCAATTATTTTGACATTGATATTTTTTTTGTTTGTAAGCAATGATGCTCTAACGAATTTTAGTCAGAGTCACTGAAATTAAATATATTTATTAAAAAAATCTTATGATTACTACATTATTTCTATTTTACTAACTTACTTTTACCTTTTTGGGGGGGAGATTTACTTAAAATCTAATTATATATTTGAATTTTATGGGGAAATATATATTACTAAGAGACATTGATATTATCACAGAGCATTCTTTTTTTTTTATTGTGATTTATTTTCTTTATTATAGTTAATATTGTTATAATTTAAGCTTTGTTTGACTTAATATTTAATGTGACCTGTAAAATTGATTAAATTTTCCTTAGACTACATTTTAGAATGTACTCAACGACTAATTGTAACACCTTCAGAACTTACAATAAATTAATTTGAATTTGAAAAAAAAATTTTTTTATTTGTTTTAACAACATTACCATCTGTTTAGTATTTGTATATTTTGTTGTAACATCAGCAACAATTTTAGTAATACATTGTAACAATACAAAAAATACACAACTGTTCCAGAATACCTCTATGACATTAATAAACTTGTTCTGCATTTACATTTTCTTTATTAAAAATACGGAAAATAAAATATGACTTTACCCTACTATGAGCTTAGCCTAAAAGCATCATTGTCCGTACCACATTTTTTTGTGTTACATCATTTTTAGCTACAATATCACTAATTAATACTAAACTAAATAAAACTCATTGTGTTCCTCAAGGTACTAAAATCGAAAAATTCTTAAGATATAGGACTTTAAAATAAACAAGGTTGCACACAATAATGCGATTGGCAGATTCAACCTGGCCTATCAAGACATAATAATTAGCGTAACGATGTCATTCCTATACCTGCATACACATATATTCAATAAAAATATTCATTCATTCATTCATTCATTCATTTTTCGTTTCGTAGTACATGTAGACACAGTTTGCTAGTTATAAGCCAGTTTCAAGCTAAACTCGTTTCATAACAAATGGAAATTGGGCTTTAACGAAAGTAGCGTAAATCGAAATCAACTGCAAATTCAATTTATATCCCTTGTTCATTTAGTTCATAAGGGACTAAACCCTGTTAAAGCCTTCCGGTTAAAACCTCCTCAGCTTTCAACTAATATGGTTCAGTTAGGATTACACCTGATTAATTTAAAGGGGAGACCGATTAAGCGGCGACAGGTCGAAGGAAAGGCTTTGATATGTTACAACTTACAGCTATAACTAATTCAGAAATGGTTATTGATTGGCAATTAGTTTGGACGGGAAAGGTCAATCGTTTTGGGTTAAAGGAAAATCAAATATATTTAAGAGAACTCATAACCAGTTCAAAAGTTTCTCGACCCCGTACGTGTATAATATATTTAATACATTATACAGGTACACCTCTTGGCTTCAATAATGTGTTATCTTGAAATTTGATTTTTTAGATAAAAGGTTTTTTAACATTAAAAAAATAACTGTATCGATATGTATAACTGTTTTTCCGTCAATCTGCAATGTATTTTAAATTATAACATATTATTCGTTTCGATACAATTATTTTCTGAAGGTTAAAAAACTCTTTTCTCAAATTTCAATTTACAAAATTGCACATTATTGAAGCAAAGAGGCGTAATATATTATATAGGTACGGATTCAAGAAACTTTTGAACTGGTTATGAGTTCTCTTAAATATATTTGATTTTCCTTTAACCCAAAACGATTGACCTTTTGCTATGTACAGGGATATTATCTATATTATATATATAATAACCCTATATATAATTTATAATACCTCCATACATATAATAAACCTGTAAGTATATAACATATAATAACTCTGTATACAACATATTGTTATGAGTTGCAGGACTCGAATTAAAATGCCGTTAGAATTATTATAGAGTTTATTAGAACCATACAAATACGTATAACACAGGTACAAATTAACCAAACACAACAAATTCAAACGTAATGCAGAAAGTCGTAATTCAATAAAACGCGCAAAGTCCGTCACAATTAGATTCTCGAATGTACACACGTCACGCCCGTATCGTAGCTGTAGCTCAACTACCCCCACTCTCAATCAGGCCATCGTTTTATACTGTACAAATGCAAAATGTGCCCGCCCGGCGACGTCGACCCAGTTTCCTGGAATCCACTTGTACTTAATCCGTAACACCTGGCTAATGATGCAGCCTGCAGCGGCCGTAAACGAGTACAGTAGAACAATAATCTGTTCTCCACAATACTAGAAACGTATGCCAATAAATAAGTAAACAAAAAAAAGACGCTCATAAAAGGATTAGAATTAGTTCAAATGCCGACAGGTAATTAAATGTGCTTTTAGAGACTGTACGTGGAATTTGTCTTTGTCGAAGCCTAAGTTGTAACAATATAATAACCTCGCCTATAACAGATAATGATCCCGTATATAACATATAATATCCTCGTATATAACATATAATAATTCCGTACTTACCATATAATAACATTACGTTACAAAACGTCATTATCAAGACGGTAGATAATGGTAATTTTATGTAGAGTTAATTTTAGGGTTCTGTAGGCATTTTGGTACAATTAGAACATTTATGAAATTGTCAAGTCTGTGGGGCGACACCAAAAACACATAACAGCAGCGTCATCTTTTTGGTTATATTCCTCTATCCCACGGAAAAGACGTCGCCATGTATCGAGAAAAAGTATTGTATTGTTGATCCGTGATATAAGCTAGCGCTAAGTCGAGTTTTATTAAAATCCGTTCAGTAGTTTTCACGTGATGCTCTAACAGACAGACAGCGAAAAATTTTTATTTTTATTTTTGGAATTTGCTAGTCCGAATTAGCTCTCTATTTTTTCTTTTTCTAAATTCATTATACAAACAAGACCCCCCTACAGATTTATTATATTATAGTTAAAACATCATATTAGAATTACATGAGTAAATGTGAATACAAATTCAATTAAATGACATGGACATAATAATAATCTGCAATGCACTTTGTGGGACCATTAATGCTCCAGGCTATGTAGGCAATATAATGTGTTTACTGTCTATTCAGCAATGCACATTGATGGTATAATTTGTCGTCAACTGAAACAGCGATGTAATTATTATCTAAATCAGTTCTACCGTGAAATGAGCACGCTTTAGTAAATCTCAATGAAATATTCTTATTAATATTTAATATCAATATTTTAGTACAATAATTAATTTAGGTTTTTGCTCTAGATACGCAAATACTAAACTGTTCAGAATGGTTCGTCTCTTTTGTACTGCCGCACCACGCGCCATTCGACTGCGCGTCAATGGCAATGACACCAAGAATATATAATAAGTTACCATGTAATATAATGCAAGAAAATAATATTAATACAATAAAACAAAAATTATTCGAGTGGTTGACAAAAAAATCCTATTATAGCGTCCCAGAATATTTAAATGAGAGGTATTATAAAGATATTGTGTTGTGTTATTTAAATAAAATAAAAGAGTTATAAGGCACCAAATTAAATATTATACGAGATAGGTTAAGTAAGTTTATATTGCGATGCTATGAAAGGCCAGCTAAGTAATAACTTCTCAGTTATATTCAGTAAGACCTATGTAATACTTAGTTCGCAATAAAAATGATTTGATTTGATTTGTCATTCTCACTTCCAGGGGCCCAATTCTGCAATTAATTACTATTTCGTCAAAATCGCAGGACACTATCGTCTCAATGATACGTTTGTCTGACTTAGGTATACTGGTCATTCTAATGGCGTGCCCATGACACGCCACTCTATTTTTATAAATATTTATTAGCGAAAACTTAAGAAATAAATGTTCAAAATTTTTGGTAGCTTTTTAATATTCATTTCGGCAACGCCATTTCTGCTAATGGTAATACCAGTTATTTTCTTTAATTATTCTGCCGCGACGACACCGAGAAGATATTGTGAATTTAGTAGAATACGAATTTTTAACATTATGTAATGTAATCGTACTTTGAATATGTTCGCAAGATATCGAAAGAATTGGGCCCCAGAAGTAGTACGTTTTTAGGCTGACAAGTTTATGTGGTATCAAAATTTAATTAAATGAATTAAATTTGTATACCATAAAACACAAAATAAGTACACTTAAAATCTTAATTTTTTTAGCTTTATCAAAAATCATCTTTCTGAGAGCGGAATTGCCATAGGATATTAAATATCAATGAGCCAATTTGAACGCACAAGTCTTGTAATTAAGCAGCGATGAAGCCTGACGTGCCGTGACGGAAAGCCGACGCGTGCCAGGAATTGTCAGACGTACGGAACTTTGATAATTTGGATGCTGTCTTGAATTATTGCGGCTGTCTTGGATGAATATGTAAGAGGATCTAGCTCAGATAGCGTGGAATATTTATACTCTATTTATCTACGCTTAGCTGGAGTGGGTAAGGAAAATATTTCATATTATTTATACACATGAAAATTTCACATAATTATAACAAATTAGAGTTTGCCCCGCGCCGCGTATCAATCCCCAGGCAGTAAGCTTTACTTTACTTACACAAAAACTTAATTCGGTCTTTTACATATAATAATAACAAATAAACTAAATTCATATATTATAGTCTACACAACTGCCCAATAAAACCTAGAGGCAGGTCGAAGCCAGCCTGATTATTGATTTGAAGTAATACTACAAATGACATGTTGTTTATGACAACGTAGGTTATTTTTTCTTTCTTCTTTAATGGCTTCCGCTGTTAACGTTGAGCCACCGACAAATCTTGATCATCTTGAAGAACTTATTCAACGTATTCAGTATCATATACAGGAAACAGGGTTTTTACTTTTGGAATTAAGACGAGGAAACTTTTATGTAAATACAAAAAACCGCATAGACAAAGGAATTTGGAAAAGGAGAGGTTCAGAAAAGGAACTGGAAAGAATATTGATAAATATTATATATTTATGTACAAATGTATTGTTAAATGAAAATAAATAAATAGTTAAGTAAGAAAAAAATAATTAAATCTTAATATCATTATTTACAATAAACATACCTAATAAACGATAAATCAAATGATTATTTGATGATAAAAGGATTTGGATAGAAGTGGGTAAAGGAATGAGGAGCTGTGTGAGACCCTGGAAGAGCTGTGAGTGACAACGTAGGTATTTGTTACTAAATTGAAAAAACACGATTGCAGCGCCATCTATTTAGCTAATCCATCTATTTTATGGAAACGACATCGTTTCTCGGGATAAAAAGTATCCTAAGTATTGATTCGGGATATAAGCCATCTCTATGTAGAGTCTTGTTCGTATACGTTCTTCAGTTTTTGAAAAGGATACGATCGCAGCGCCATCTTTTTCAATATTTTCGTCTATCCAGCGGAAACGATGTTATTTAGACAAATTTTAGGATACTTCCTGAGTTGCGCCTTGGGATATGAGCTTGCTCTGTGTCGAGTTTCATTTAAATCCGTTCAGTAGTTTTCATGTGATGCTCTAACAGACAGACAGATAGAAAGACAGACAGACAGACAAAAATACTAAAATTTGCATTTTCGGAATCTCCTGGTCTGAATTATCCCCCCCTGCTTTTTTTTCACATTTATAAACTAGAACCATTTACAGATTTATTATAGTATATATTAAAAAATATATATAATTATATTTTATTTGACGCCCTTTGTAGTTGAACTGGCTAAGCCTTTGCCTGCCTACCTCATTGTAACGCAGAGAGTCCGGGTTCTATTCCTAGTATGGTAAATTACGGAAACGAATTTTCCCCGTTATTTACATGGTCTAGGTGTCTAGGATCGGCCCCAGAGTAGTCTGTTTTATATTACTAGCGTAATTTGCTTAATTTGGGGACACACAAAATGTGTGTTTGTCTATCGATTTAATTTATCTTAAAATTTAATTTTTGATAAGCTTTATAATGAATATTATAATTTATGGAATTTCGGTAAATAATAATAAAATCAAAAATATTGTATTTATAGTAACACGTATATTGTAGTTTTTTTTATAGCTGGAGTACAGCAGACAGGCTGACGGCTCACCTGATGGAAAGCGGTTACCGTCGCCTATGGACGTTTGCACCACAAAAGATGTTACCAACGCCCTGCCGGCCTCGAAGAAGTTTTAGGATACCCTTTTTGAAAAACTCCATATCGTAGCGCTGTAGGAAAACCTCAGCAACGGTATTCAAGAGAAACGTTCTACAAAAGCGTACATGAGCGAAGCGGCTCGAGGAAGTGGGGATGAACTCCCAGTCGCTAGCGAGCGGTGCGATGGTAGAAAAAGGACGAAGGCACCATTGTAAGCAGTTCCTCGGAACACTCCCGTTATATGTAGTTGAGTTGAGAAACGAACCATCTAATATCAGTTTAATCTAATAGTTCATATCTGTCTTTCAATTTGGATGAATCAACCTGAGTGATTCATAGAAACATAAATTTGAATCACTGATGTCATTGAATACCGTCATGTCACTCACGTTCTGCCTTTCAAACAAATTGTTACAATTGGGAGTGAGTGGGAAAATAAAATATATTAAACACTTCATATCTTTATAGCAAAATAACACATTAAATATTTATAGGTTATGAAGTAAAATGTCATTTGTTGCCTCATGTCAGTGACGTGGCACACAGAATGTGGTAATACTCGGCAAGTACTCTATCGAATTGTATTCGAATAGATGATTCGATACAAATTTTTACATGAGTGTTTATTTTAATTTTGAAGTAACAAAGTATTTTATTGTTGGTTTAAAAATTATTTATTTGTTTTACATAAGTAGAATTAGCTTTATTATTTATTATTTAACAAAATTGGGTCGTTTTAGTCTTACGCCAAAAGAAAGGTTTGTACTGAAAATCAGCGTTGTGTCAGATATAATTCCGGTACGGCAATCTAATGAGTGCAAACCTTGTTTTATTCAAAATACTCAAATTATGCTCTGTGTATAATGTATATATAATAAGGTATGTAATTTCGTCACTATTTCTTCAAATAAAGTTTTTCTTTCTTTCTAACTTCTAATATCAGAATTACATTATTTTATACGGGATATTTAAAGAGTGTGTACGTTACTACATACCTTTTTTCCCATTTTATCAGCAGTTAATCATGTTACAGCATGATCAGACATCTCGGCGTGGGGGAACTCGTTTAGATAACTATCCGTACCCTTGTAAAGGTTATTTACGGGGCTATTCGGCGATAAATGCCGCTACAACCATATGGGCACGCGCCCAGGCCCAGCCGCTTTGGGAAATTGCTTGCCGACCAACAACGATGGGGTTTGTTTTACACGATGCGAGTTTTTCGTGCTGCCTAATGGTGAGTAACTATCCCAAATAAATCCTTTATGCACCTTCTATATTACTAGACTAGCAGTCTCGGCAGACGTTGTCCTGTCCTGAAAAAATAAAAGTCTAGAACCCGAGTCCAGCGCCAAGTATTTTGTTTAGATTGATGTGTTACATTGTTGAAGTTTGAGTAGGGATCCCTAATTTTTTTTTATCGCCTCTATTTATCAGGGATAATGTGGTGTCCGAATGGTGAAAGAATTTATGAAATCGGTCCAGTAGTTTTTGACTTTATTCGTTACAAACATGCAAAAATACAATTCTTTCCTTTTTATAATATTAGTATAGATTAGTTAAGAATATCTTATAAGTAGTTTACCTGGAAGATATAGTTCGAAGGCAGTCTAGCGCGCTTTAAATCTACAGCAAGCTATAGAAGTTAAATTAGGTGCGGAAGTCGTTTCGTGAGCGTACGCTTGAACAGAGTTTCATAGATAACAACAAATTTTGTTTAAAAAAGTAGAACGTGCGTATTTAAATCCGGTGCGGAATTATTTCCAAATGTTACAAATGAGGGCAGAACCAGACCAAAATATTTGAATTGCGCGCAAGGCGTCGGCGTCCGGTCGGCCGTCTAGAATATCGCTGTAGAGACAGAGTGGAGGCTGACCTTTTCGAGCTTCGGGCCAATATTTTACAAGAAACTGTGCAGGATAAGTGACAACGGTGTGTTCTCATTTCGGAGGCCAAGACTCGCTTTGGGTCGCTGAGCCAACGGCGTAAAGGCGGAAAAGCAAATAACAAAGAAGAATATTTAAATCAAATTTAAGAAATTTGAGAATCGCTCATATACTAGTAGGTGTAAGGCATAAAGAATAAAGTTCCGCTTTATTTTGATTCTTGTCATATACATAACAAGAATCTAAGAAAGTGGTCGCTTTAGGCCTCTAGTGTTGTAATATGTTTTAGTTCAATTTTATATGCTTTTGACTTATGACGTCCGCGGAACAGCATTTTTTGCTTACCAAAATACTATATATATACAAAAATATATGTGACCAAAATGCTGGCCCATGCTTGGGCCAATGCATCGGCGTTGCTCTCCAGCACAGAAATGCGGCCAGAATTTTGGGCACGTTCCCAACCGACAGCGACTTGGGAATTAAACATTATTTGTAAAAAAAAATTATTAGGAATTTGTACTATATACAATATCTTCTACTTCTATTTAAATTTTACAATCACTGAAATTGAAACTGTTAACGTAGTAATTTAGTTTCTATTAAAAGATTTTGGATTCATTTATTTCCAATGACCATCTTAGGTGTCATTGCCCTATGTATGTCACCAATTGAACCGTCCATTCGTATTTGACGCCCTTAATTAAGGTCCGTCCCTCATTTCCTCTTGACGCTCACGGGTCTCACTTTGTAGGTTCATCCACACGCTTCCGTCTTACTATATGTTCCCGGGTGTTGGGATTTCGCAAATTGTTTGTATATAACACTGTATTTCAAGCTGAAGCAGTAATCTTTGAGAATATATTACAGCCGGGCTTCTATATCTTACTAAATACAGTGGAGACTACGGATTGGCGATTATCCGGATTGGCTGTCAATTCACGATTAAGATTGCAGTATTATTTTAGTAACATAAATTATAACTAACTTATCACACTGTTCCTTAGCATATCATTCAATCTAACCTCACATGTACTTCTCAAAATCTCGTTTCAACTATATCTTACTATCCATACTTTTATCATTAGTAGAATGAACATAATTCGTATCAACTTTGTGTCCAATTTTAACTAATAGTAAAGAATAAATTAGAAACCAGCTGGAAATTTAACTAAACTCGAAGACAACCCGCTACTTGAAGTGAATGAATGATTGAATGAAAACACTTTATTGTTCACCATAAAGTTAATTCTAGACAATTGATATGGATACATTTGCATTAGAACAACGAGCGGCCTAATCGCTTATAGCGATCTCTTCCAGGCAACCCAGTGTCTAAGGAGATTTTAAAGGAAATTTCAATATACGATTTTTGGTAGTGTACTATTAAAAATAAAATAAAATATAAATAAAGTACTATATACTTATATATACAGATACACGTATATAATTAGATATACGATGATATTATAAATTAGATATATATACATTCGAACAATAGATACATTCATTTAATGCAACAATTTTTATTTAATAGACCAATAATGGTCAGTGACCATACGTTTAAATGTAGTCATTGATTTAGCTTGTCTGATTGGTAAGGGGAGGGAGTTCCACAGTCGAACAGCCTGTACGACAAAAGAATTTCCTACGAAGGAAGAAGTGTGTGCAGGTATTGATAACAAAAGATTTTCATTTGAGCGCAAATTACAGGAATTATATTGATAGAGAAAACTAAAAAGTTCCTTTAAATATGGGGGAGTACAGGGATTGTAAAGGATATTGTGCAAAAGTGAGGGTAAGTGAACATTCCGGCGAAAGCGAATAGGTAACCATTTAAGCTTATCATGAAATTCGGAGACATGGCCATATGATTCATGAGTAGACCTAGTATCAATCGCTGACAGATTACTCGGTAATTCGTTGAAAACGCGGTGTTCACCCATGGACGGTGGTACTCGTCAGGACGTGTCGGGTGGCTCTATAAGTCTATGATGAATCATATGAGTAATGCACTCATACATATCATGAGATATGCGCTTACAAGGTTATAACAAGTATTCCCACCTCTAACATTTTACTCGAACCTACTTTATTTTTACTAAACCTGGGCGTATTAGCTATTAAATTCCCACTACTTTTATTTCTAACCACAGAACGTGTGTGTAAATAGAAATTGCGTTTACGGACCCAAAGCATAGCCATTCATTTCCCCAGGTAGGTATAATCGTATATTTCATCTAAATAGAGGGCAATAACACTAAGGTCGTGCACAAAAACAAATTGATCATTTACAGTGATTTACGTTGAATATACAAACTTAGAACTCGGGTATTTTACGTGAAAACGACCATTAAAAAAGTTGAAGTTTCCGATTTCAGTTATATTGGAGTATCTTATACCTATATACGCCCTCAACACAGATACAAAATGTTTTTACAGTGGAAAGTCTGATTCATAATTTATGAGTCTTTGAAGATTTAAGAAACCGTGGGATATGTACTACTTCGAAGGTCATCATTATTCAGATTTAAACGGGTATATGAAAATAAATAAACCACTTCATTCTACACTTCGTTTAGTAGCCTTTAACAGAATATACTTATAAACAATAACATAGAACTAGGTAATGAAGTTCTAAATTGGTCCTAATTCAGCATGATATTGGTTGAATCAACCAGCGCTGGATATTTGACTATTTATGTTTGTTTATTTGACTACCTATAAAGCAGGATCTTCTGTGAGTGATTCCCCGGTACACTACATATACCTAATGCTTCGTTTAGGTGTTTTGTGTTGTGTGTAGGGCAAAACAAGCGAAGTGGACACGCTTAAGAAATTTCTTAATTGCCCCTCCCTAACCGATGCGATGTAATGCTCGAATCTGTAACATTACAGGTTGCGCATTGTAATGCTCGATTCTCCTCCTTCACTGATGTGTTGCTTGGATTTATAACGTTACAGATTACAGGGGCCCAATTCTTCTATTACTATCTCGTCAAAATCGCTGGATGCTATCGTCTCAATCGTAGGTTTGCCTGATTTCACTGTTTTGTTAATTCCAATGGCATGCCCGTGGAACGACACTCTTATCTTTATAAATATCTATAAGCGAAATCGCACAAAATAAATGTTTAAAATTCTATAACTTTTCAATATTTATTCCGGCTAACGTCGTTTCTGCTAATGGTAATATCATTTTTTTCTACTTTTATTCCGCCGCGACGATATTGAGAAGATATTGTGGATTTAGGAGAATACGAATTTTTGACACTATCGCAATAGAATCGTAATTTGAATATTTTCGCAACACCCAGATATGCTCGTGGAGAGGCAGCATCTTAATTTAATTACTTTTGAACTATAAAGTGGGAAATTCTGAAAAAACAAGAAAACCTGTTAAACATTTATTAAGATCGAAAATACCCCATTATTTTTATTTCCGAAGACAAATAATATTTTGCACCTCCACAGAAACCTACGTTATGCATGGACTAAGATACATTACTAGTTAATTACGTGAAGATAACGGAACTCTAAAAAATATATCAATAGTACTTAAAATGTCTATAAATAAAGTTAAGAGTAGTTTCACAGAGCTTTACGATTTCGGTTTCCGAGCACATCTATCGCTAATAGCTTTCTTGGATACTGTTGTCACGGGCTGTTAACTCAATACCCTCGAGCAAAGAGCATGTAAATACTAAAGTTACTAAAGGTTTAGTTATATTGAAAACTATTGATTAATTATAATTAAAGTAAACAGTTTAACGGTGAATTTTTGCCATTTTTCAGAGTCCAAACTGATATCGCCATGTAATCTTATTTCGGCCTATATACATTTTCTTTTACTGTATTTAAGTACCCCGTTGCTGCAAAAGGTCGAAATCATCAATAATTTACCAAAAAAAAATACCATAAGTCTTCACGACATGAGAAAGATCGTGGAAAAAAAATTGTCGCAAATGTATGCACACACAGAAAACAAATATGCTTAAGTAACAGTACATAGTACATGTAAAGCATGAATAAATAATTATTTAAAAAACAAATACAAAAAAACGTAAATTACATTCAGGACAATAAGGCTAGAACTCAAAATTATGCAGCGACAAGAGCTGACAAAGCGCAGATTTTCAATTCCAGCCTTTCTAAATAAAAGATGGAAAGATCACGGCGAAGAGTTCTTGTAGAGGAGAACATTAACTGTTTAGTATTTGCCATTCCACTACGTAGCTTTAAAAAACGGAATATAACGGATCGGAAATATCACATATTTCAAAATATTATCAAAAAATCTCGTTGACAATATTCTTTGAATTTAAATACTAGTTTTTGTAATTGTTATAATAATTACTATTTAATAATTAAAACTAAAGCAGATTATATAGCAGGTCACTGCCAGCGGGAAGCGTGCCCAGAAAGATCACTGCATTGCCACGCTGTATGGCAATACTTATTTGCTGTGCGAAATATGAGCCAGCCTTCTGATCACGGGTAGTGGCAAAGAGTTTTTTATAAATGTATTTAAATTATAATAACATGACTTGAAAAAGGAATGTTAAGGTGGTTTGGACATGTAGAGAGAATGGATAAAAGTAGAATCATAAAACAGGTGTATGACAGTATTGGGAATGGCAGAGTTGTTGCCGGTAGACCGAGACGAACACACCATGATCAAATATCAGAAGTGTTAAAGAGAGGTCAGGTAAAAAGCATCTCAAATAAACATGCATCTATGAAGAGGTTAATGAAAGTAGGTGAAGCGAAAATTGTTTCTCAGGATCGTCGCAAGTGGAGATCCATAGTCCTAATAGTTAACCTACCCCCATGGGAAACAGGCGTGATATTGTTACAACTCAGGTCCCGACGAAAAAACAAAACCCACCTGCATATCTGAAACAAAACACATTTCATTACCTGCCGGCATTTAAACTGATTGTAACTCTTTTATGACTGTCTTCTTTTGTTTACTGTGTGTTTAAAATTTGTGACTAGAAAACAGCCCATTGTTATTGTACTCTTTTATGGCAGTTTGCGGCCGAGTCTTTAGCCAGGTGTGGCGGATTAAGCCGACTTAGATACGGGGGCATTGCATTTGTGCAGTATAAAATGATGACCTGATGGAGGCGGAGACAGTCGAGCGAGAACCACGAGCGAAGCAAGACGTGTATCGGGAATCTAATAAGTGACGGACTTTGCCCGTTTTATTGAGTTACGACGTTCTGTATTACGTTTGGACTTGTTGTGTTCGGTTATATTTGTACCTGTGTTATCCGTGTTTGTATAGTTCTAATAAACTCTATAATAATTCCAACGGCATTTTAATTCAAGTCCCGTTACTCGTAACAATATTATGTATGTATGTATGTCTTTAAAAAAACTCTTTGTCAGTGGACACAAAGTATTCTTGATACTCTATAATCGCATTTTTTTCGCAGTCAAAATGTTACTGGGGCACACACTTCACAACTTGGGAAGGTTATTGTTTAATTAAATTAATTCAAGAATACATCTACGATATTTTAATATCTGAAACGGTATGGAGTATCGTTTTGACTAAATCCCTATGAAATGAACATTGAAATTTTGTCAATAGCCACCACCCCTAATTTTAAGTCACTTCACTAAAAAACAGCACAGAAGTAGAACAATTACTTTAAAATATAGTCAAGGTGGGGTAGTCCGTAGGTGGAGTAAGTTCGTATACCTCTCGTTTTTTACCTTTTTTAAACGGAATTTAACGGCAACTGCAATTTGAAAATAGAATTAAATGGTGTCTTACCTTTCCTAACCGATTTATTGTCGTCTTTGCTATTCAAACACAGAAGTAACGAGAGGTATATGGAGTTCCCTCACTGACGGACTTTTCCACCTTGGGTATACCTACATAGACAAACTAGACAAGACGGACAAACATGAACGTCTCATAAAGTTAACTCTAAAATGGCCATGATCCATGAAACTATACAAACTAATAATATTTGATACATATTGATGCTTTTTACAAGAATTATGTAGAAAATTCCAAATCGAAATGTGACGTTTCCAATTAGCACAAGAATTTTGTTATTTAGCGTCAATTTAAAATACACAATTTATTTGCAGCTGGCCTTGGCAACTGAAATTCAAAAGAAATATTAATAAGATCGTTTCAAAAGCCCTTGTAACCAGAACCGTAAAACGTAAATGAAAAATCCCTTACATACCGATTTCGTGTTTTGGGGCAGTAAATTCTGTTATAATTATTTGTATAACATGCTAACGAAATTATTTGATGTTGTAGTCGAGAATTAACTAACTGCCAATAATTAAAACAACATAATTATGTACCTAAACTATTATACAATAATCTTAAAACTCAATAAGGGCTGGATAGATTTTGATTAAATTTTGAGTATATGATTGAATGGATCCCGGGATTGTTTAAATTCACGATTGAAAGCTGTAGTTGATGCTGAAATCGAGTCCCAATAAAAATTTTCTATGTGTTTTAGTGGGTCTCTGGATGGCCTAGCTTCACAGTAAGTGGCGCTGCAATCGAGTTATAGATTTTTATTCTTCTACATTTTTGACAACGTCCGCCGCGCCCGCTACTAAATAATATTAGTCCAAGGAGTACTGGCTTCTCTCATACACTGCCTCTTTCGTTGTGTGTCACAATATACACATTAATTTAATAAAACTGTTTAAGGTTAAAAAGTTTAAGATTTGATAAACTAACTCTCAAACTAATAACACAACAATACTCGTATTGACCAATCTACAAAAAGTTGTAATAATCGTCATGTTTTGTATTTTAAAGCAGAACATGTGTTTATTACGTAATTACGACGATTTTAGTCGTCATTAAAAAAAAATTGTCAAAACAAATTCCTTTTGTAAAAATACTGCAGAAGTGAAACTAAATATCTACGCAAAGTTTCCGTTTCCGCAGCTCCGTTGCTCAGGCTGCAAATTGTTAGTACATTTGCATCACAGAAGCCGAGTTGACGGGTCGCGGCGAACATCCGGCGTGAAGCCAGTCCTTGGCTTTCATTCAACTAGATTGCTATTTCGAGATTTATATTTAATTGGTTTTATCTAAGACCATAAATTATAAATTATTTTAAAACATTTTTAATATATTAAAAATGAGGATATCCGTAATAGAAGCAATGTAACCGCTCAACCGTAAATAGCTCGCAAAATTAGCAAACGGCTGTGGATCGGTCACTTCTATCACAGGACCAATGCCCGATGGAGTAGACGAGTCCCGGAGTGGAGACTCCATCTCGAATTGACGATCTGCGAAGGTTGCCGACAAGGGCTGGATGAGGAAAGCGGGGGACCGGGATATATGGCGAAAACTTAGGGAGGCCTACGTCCAGCAGTGGACATTGATTATATATATCGGGATATATGAAAAAGAAGAAGGTGTGATAAAAAACCCACAAGTTGCAAGTTTTAATATTAAAAATAATAAAGGCAGAAATAGTCATAATAACGCAAGTAGAAGAACTGTGCAAACAGCAATATGGCTTTGAAAAGTGGTATATAAATAGAACCGAGATGGCTCTATTCAGGCATGTTTTATTAAGTTTATATTAAAGCAATAGCAAGATATCGAGTTATTGAAACGCTATTGGAGTTTTCATTTAATTTCGAGATTATTATTTCGTATGTTCCTCTTAATATTGAATCGTAAACATTTTAGCAAGGTATAAATTTGTGTTTGGCCACTAACAGTACTAATAAAATAATTCGTAAATTCCCAAAAGTTAAAGTGGATTCTTAAAAACTGGAATAATATAGATTTAAGCAAGTGCCGTCTTGCTTGCAAAGTAATCACATTTTGCGTTACACTTTGATTTGTAGAGCTAAGGCTGGTGTGGACTTAGGGACAATGGTTATATCGTGTGATCGATATTCTAATGAAACTCCAAAATAAAATTATTAAATGACCCGAATATAATTTTCTTCAATTGACATTATACATTATTTCGTAATGTTTTTCTATATTAAGTCAAACGACCATAAAAAACCTGCAAAGAGTTTGTACACCGGGCATCACTTAAAGGTCCTTGCGGAAGATCAATGCTGGTTGTGTAACCAGTATTATGCTGAACATGGGTCTTTTTAGGATACCATAATTAATATCTTGCCCTAAATAAAAAAAACCTTTCATTTAAAAATATTTCTTTCACGTGATCCCCTTTAGTCAAAGGGTGATTACTTCAAGAATGGCATTAATTGAGAACGTTTACCCAGATGATATGTTTTGACAAAAATGCTATAGAACCCTAAACAGAAGAGATGATTTTTCGACAAAATCTCTTAGCGAAAAGGATAGAGTGAATTTAATAAAGCTTGATCTTTTTCATTCATTAGCTTACTGCAAATTTAAACATTTCGAATTGATTGAAATATCCCCGCATGGTTTAGATCCACAATTGGAACTGGTAGGTGGGGCTGGGATCGGGTCCTATAATTTTATTGTTTCCGGGCTAGGCAACGTCTGACGAGACCTCTCTAGTCTTTTATAAATCCGGAATTTTTATTATCTGATATGGTAACCCTCATTACACGTGGACCCAACGTGTAACTTTCCAAACTTAGCAAAGGAGACAACATACGTGTAACACACCGGGCCGTTAGGGAACTAAAGGACAAAGTTACAATAGAAACTTGTTTGACGACAAACAGGAAATTAAGTAAGAAGTTACATTTTGCGTCTGTTAGGCATGTTTTAGGTTTGTTTAGTTTCACAGTAATTATTGTACAAAATTTACCACTTTCATTAAGTAAAGGGAAAATATTACTAAATTTAACTACTATATAAGCTAGGGCACATGAGTTCGATTTATAGCATACCATCCGTGCAAGAATGGAGAAACAATACTAATTCCTAAAGCTTGGCGTCCTGTAGTAAGGAAGCGACAAAATAACTCACAGCCAAGTGTAGAGCTTTTGCACATCTGGATGCCAGCACCCCTGGTTTAGAGCATGCCGCAATAAAACCTTGAGTTGTTTTCATCATTAATAGTCAGATTCAAGTCTCCAGTTTTAGGCACCTTTGGTGTTAAAAATGTTCATAGGCCTTTGCCTACTATATAAGTATATTACACGGTATGTACGCTATCTTTGGTTCGTACGTATCTACTGTATGTACACTATCTACGTTATGTACGTTATCAGCGGTATGCACACTAGGTTATGTACGCTACATACGGTGTCTACTTTCCATCAAGTGGACCGCCCGTCAGCCTGTCTGCATTTTTTTTTTTTATTGGACTTGACTTTATGTTGTTGGTCCGAAGACCTCACAACTTTACCGGGGTTTTCGGGGCGAGTGCCTTTGCGAAGCGAAGGCGCTCGAGCCCGGGAGGCAACTTTGCTTGAGGGGCTCCTAGGGAGTTTCACCTCGGCTGGACTGTTGCCATGAGAGGGGGATGAATCTAATGATGCCCACCATAGGGCGACACAATGCACTAATTGAGAGCGGGCGACGGGTAATATAAAGCCCGAGAGGAAGGATCCCGGCGGACCGGGATCGGCGGTTCGCGGTGGCCTATACTATCTTACTGCCGTTTCGCAACGTGTTATGGCTGGGAGAGAAGAAACGGCGAAAGAAACTTCCCAGCAACACGCCTAGTCTATCCTATGGGGGGGCTGTGTCTCCTGGCGTCCCTCGCAGGGACGTGGAGAGATCGTGATTGGCGGCGTCGACGCCGCCGTCTGTGTCTGTCTGTCGGTGCCTGCCAGCCTGCCGTCCTAACCGCGGGCGGGCTGATCCGAGCCAGCCGTTTTGTGATATCGTCGACCTTGTCCATGAGGATGTTACGCGGTCGTCGCACGAGAGCCTTTCGTCGAGGCTTATAATCGGACGCGGACACGACGAGGGGATTTCGATGGTGCGGCGCTAGATCAAAATACTTACGCGAGAGCGACGTAATGTAGTTTTTGATGGAGGGAAGCTCCAGATCGCGGTGGATGTCGACGTTACGCATATAGAGGGGAGCACCGACGGCTCTGCGCATGAATTTATTCTGAACGATTTGCAGTTTCTTTAAAAGGGCAGGCTTGGCATGGCCGAATACCACACTCGCGTATGTCATGATCGGGCGGAGCCTGTCTGCAGGCAATAAAAAAAAAAAAATCCTTCGCGCGGGGTTTGGATTTTATATTCATAACAAGAAACTTTTGTGTTGTTTTGTTCCTTTAAATATTTATTTAAAGTTTTTAGGTTCGTTTTTTCAGAGTATATTCGAGAGAAAAATCTAAAAAGGTCATCTTATATGTAAATAGCAGTTTTCATTTTATGTTGTTGTTGTTGTCAGTCATTCACAATGCACTGCTGGTCGGAGGCTTCTCCAAGTCAGCGCCCCTCATCAGTTCATCGGAATTCGTTTGGTGTCCGTGATACCTGGCTCATATTTTTAAAGGACCCACCTTTTTTTGTATCTGTATATTATTTTACTCCAAGTATAATTCAATGTACTCAACTGAAAATTACTTCCCGTGCAGGTCGAAAGTGCTTTCAAGCATGCTTAATGATGAATAATAAACTATTTTTGCATGAAATAGCTTTTATAACAGCGTTAGTTTTTCATGCATTTATTATAAACGTAGAAAGATGCAGTTTTGCAATATTTATTAACACTCTAGACCATTAATGTTTGGTCTAAGTTAACACTTTTTAAATATAATGAAACAACGTTTTAACGGTTTTAAGCGCGGTAATTTATTTGATTTTTATTATTTCGACTTTTTGACCACTTTTCAGTAGACGTAATCACGGAAGACAAAGATGTCAAGTGCAATGAGTATTTTTAGTTTTATTTAGGCTACCGCCAACTTGTTTTTATAACTTTTTAAATGTTTTCTTGGTACCAATTTTTCTTAGTCTTAATTCTACTTTTGTCAATAATACTATACAAAATTTTGCTACTGGATTCTTTAAAACGTTCCGTCCGTCCGTTCTTATTGATCTTAAAAATGTAATATAACTAGTTATCTAAAGTGATGTATACTGTATACACTAATTATAGTATACGTACTTTTTTCCGCAGCTAGGTCGCGGTAACTAGATTTCGTCAATCAGTGGAGATTTTTTCCATTTCTGGGGAACAATTCTTGTTTCTGAATGAAAGGTATCCTATGCCCTTTTCAGTATTGTATTCTGTGACCTATATGCAAAATGTCATGATGACTTGTTGAGTCACTAAGTCATAAAAGCATACCTAACAATGAAGCTCACTTTCGTATTTATAATAATACTAGTTATTGTACTTGTCCCAATTATTTATGATATGTAACTAGTATCTTGAAATAATGATACAAAAAATCAATAACATTCTTCCAATGTCTACAAAAAACTAATAAGGACATTATTTCTTTTGGCCGGTTCCTACATTTTACTATTCATTAACTTGCTTTATCATCCATTGAAATTGACCTTTACAATAGAGCTTATGTCAATTTTTAGCCGGTAGAAAGCAAATGTACCATTAGTAAGGTATACAAACTGGCCTTACGAACTGCCCTAACAAGCATTATGCTAAACGTATTTTAATAATATTTTAAGTTTATTTTTTCTTTGCTATATCGTATTTTTCGTATAATTATAATGATAAGATTTTATGCAGAGTCCAGGCGTGCGCACATGCATGTAAAAGTCCGAACTGGCTTATTAGGATTTGTATTAGATTTTATAATTTAGTGCTATACATAAGGCTAGCTGTGTCAAAGCAAGCAAAGCAAGTACAAAATATTATATTATTAATGTATTTAAGCATTTTTCTGAATGTGTTCAGTTTTAAAGACCGTAATAAAAAAAACAAAGACCTTTTTAGGATACCATAATTAACTGTAATGTTTATTATCTTGTCCTAAACATTTTTTCTTTCTTTCTTTTAAATCTGTTGCGGTTACATACTTGCGCTGCCCATTCCCGCCGCCACTTTTCTAATTGCTGCCGTGGAAGAGGGCATAATATAACGAGATATTACACTATTTAGTGAAATATAAATAAAACTCAAATAAAAGATAAAGTGCTTTTTATTCATTACAGAATTTTATACAGACTTCGCCGAATACATACAAAAACATTAACAATTTCTAGACGAAATAATCACATCGATAGACCGGACCGTCATCTATACTTTAGCCATGACGCTAAAAGCCGTTACAGATTTGTACAGGCAGCAAAAGTAGTTCACCAAAGTTTTTTAATATTTTTGTCTTCATAATAATTAAGAAATAGATCGATTTTTAACCTATTTTCTAACTTACGTAAAATAAAAAACAAAAAAATATCTATCGTCACTGATTATTATTCATACGTAACTTCCTTTTTTATGGTAATTTAATGTTTAAATGCCAGTGACTCGTCCTTGAACCTTTATTTAGTTAAATTTTAATACAACCTGCGGCGATAGGTAACCCTTAAAAGTAAAGAATTAAAAATAGATATACAATTATTAATTTCTATGGCTCTTGTCCTAGAGGAGCAAGTACTCCATACATAATTCTCATCATGTTGGCATACACATACATCATATATCGCCGTTGTATTGTAATGTCGTAATATTGAAATTGAATGAAATATGGTCGGATGGTTAAAGTAGCCTTAGCATGCGTCGTGTATTCGCAAGAGCTTTTTAATTTATCAGTTAAGCATCAGTTTGCACAAACATAAGGTTTTATGGACCACAAACTTTAGTGGTATCCCAAACTCATCTCAATTAACCATTGAAATTAAAATCCAAATAGATTGAGTCAATATGAAGATTAGAATGCACAATTCCTACTAAAAAAATCTGTCCAATGTTTTTATGCAAATAATTTTTATTTATAGACCTACTTTTCCTGACTGTACGTAATTGACATTATTGAAATTAGGCTGTGAAAATGTGTGCGACAGAAGAACAACTAAATTGCTTTTTTAATATTAATATCAGTCCTTACTTAATACCTAAAGAGCCTAAAAGATTACAGGATTCCGACTATTTCTTTTTCACGCACTAATTGAGGTATCTAAATAACAAATAAATAAGGTAACTTAGTCCTAAGGCAGCGCATAGACCGATGTAGCGACTTAAAATCGCTTGACCTGCTTGCTCTATCTATACCACCTTTGTTTAATTTAAACCAATTAGGCATATTACACAGCGGCGACTGATATTTTAAGCGACTAAAAGCTCAAGGCGCGTGTGGTAATTTACACTTGAATGCATTACTAAACAGTAATAATCTTAATACAAGATTGTAATATTAAATCTAAAACTATGAAATAACAATGACAACAAGTTGTAAATACATACCAACAATTAAATAAAATAAGAAGGTAGCAATTATACAGCATATTGAACATTACGAATATAAAAATATCTTTTTTGAACCGATTGAAAGTTTTTTAAATCAAATTGCAAAATTCTGTAAGCGTGGTGCGAGTATATAAAACGGTAAGATAAGTATGGTAGTTAGTAGGTAGTTTTGATCAAATATAACATTTGCAAAAACTCGCACAAATACAATTAATTAATCAATTATCGTCGTAATTAATAAATTAAAATGTAAATAATTACTTTGTAACTAAGAAATTATCACTATTGTAATTGAAATTTATTGAAAGTAATCGTTAAAAATGTAATATCTGCTGTTATTTATTTAAGTGAAATCTAGATCTAAACAAGCGATAAACTAAATGGCCGTCGAATTAATGGACTTCGACTGTCGAGTGTGGCACTAAAAAACTTACATATAAATCTTTGGTCAATACAATTGATATATATATTTTTATGATACTGTATGTACATAAACAGACAAAACCAGTGTTTCAGAAAGTCGAGCTAATAATTGCGACAATCGTCAAGTTTTAAGTACAGTCGCCGGTGTGTAATCAGCCTATACCAATAAGAAGTTTTAAACGACTAAACCGCATTGCCCGCGCTATGCAAATTGCCGTTGAGTGGAATGGTGTTAAACTCATCGTCGATGTCATCTGATTTTCTGTAACAAAAAAGATTTACCCTATTAACATAAACGTCAGAGTAAAGAAAAGAGATATATAGCACTTTATTGTTCACCAAAATAAACAATTACAAAATGAAAAATCACAATACTTTTACGGCGAAACAAAAGGCGGCCTTATCGCTTAAAACGATCTCTGCCCGGCAACCAGGAGAAATTTTTAAAATAAAATTATTTTTTCGTTTAGTTTCTATTACTTAATCTATATAAATAAAAATGAATCATAGAAATGTATGTATGCGCATAACTTGAGAACAGCTTTACCGATTTTGACGAATTTTTTTGTGCATGTTTGAGTAGGTTCCGGAATATTTAGATTCACAATCGGAACCAGTAGGTGGCGCTGGGATCGGTTTCTAGGATCTTCCTAATCTCCTGAACCAATTTTGATGATTTTTTTGTGTTTGAGGGGGTCCCGGAATATTTAGATTCACAATCGGAGCCGGTAGGTGGCGCTGGGATCGGTTTCTAGGATCTTCCTAATCTCCTGAACCAATTTTGATGATTTTTTTGTCTGTTTGAGGGGGTCCCGGAATATTTAAATTCACAATCGGAACCGATAGGTGGCACTGGGATCGGGTCCTAGATTTTTATTTTTTCAGGGCAGGAAACTTCTGCCGGGACCTCGTTAAATATATTTATATATTGTAATTCAAAAAGCGCATGAAGAAGATCTCGTCATGCCAGACTCAACGACATTATCCGCCGAGCTCTTGTCAGCGTCGGCGTATCGGCCATTCTAGAACCGATTGGCCTGGTGCGTGACGATAGCAAGAGACCGGACGGGATGTCACTCGTCCTTTGGAAGATGGGGCGGCCGCTAGTGTGGGATGCGACCTGTGTTGACACACTGGCCCCGTCACGTCTTCTAATGACCGAGTCAGGGGCTGGCAACGCCGCCGCTTCAGCTGAAGACGTCAAACGGCGCAAATATGAAGCCTTAGGAAGGGGTTACATAGCCTTTTGGGATTGAAACATTAGGCCCGTGAGGTCCGTCGGCAAAGAGTCTCTTTAAAGACATATGTAAGAAACTCTTTGACACTACCCGTGATCAGAAGGCTGGCTCATATTTTGCACAACAAATAAGTATTGCCATACAGCGTGGCACTGCAGTCAGCCTTCTGGGCACGCTCCCCGTTGGCAGTGATCTGCTACATAATGTATTTTACTTTCAATGTCTGTTATTCATTAACATAGACTTATTTTATAGTTACTTTTTATGGTACTGTTAGTGACTGTGACCAAATGCGACTTACTTATAGCTTAAAAAATAACTCTGTTAATGATTAGCTACTAATGTAGCTAATTTTTTCTCATTGATGTATACTAATGTATATATATATATATATATATATATATATATATATATATATATATATATATATATATATATATATATATATATATACATGAGATATATTAAAGCTTAAATGTATTAAATTTTAAAATGTGACGTAATTTATGGATGCCTTCAAAGTTATAATAATTAACGAAATATTATATCAAATAATTCAACGAAATCAAGAAGTAGTTTCGAAGGCGGGACAAGACATTTTAATTAAACCTATTCTATATTTGAGTATTTATTTAGGCCTGATAACTGTTTCTTTCTTCGTAACTTTCCAGGACACAGACCTCGATTTTAATTAAAATTAATTTTAACTATAAGTAATATACAAAATTATACATTAATTTAGTTTTATTAAGCTCACAATAAGAATATGACAACCTTAATCAAATTGACTTTGGACAATGCTATGCTATATTTGTATTTTTTAATTAATATCTTTGCCAACTGCGAAACATATTTATACTAGTATGAATATACTTCTCTTTATGCTTTCTTTGTTTATGTCCAACAGACGCAAAAATCGAACATAACATATTATGTTAGGTTTTTGCGTCACACAT
The DNA here is from genome assembly GCA_039645545.1 of Dendrolimus houi. Taxonomy (NCBI): domain Eukaryota; kingdom Metazoa; phylum Arthropoda; class Insecta; order Lepidoptera; family Lasiocampidae; genus Dendrolimus; species Dendrolimus houi. The sequence continues at coordinate 21,883,386 of CM077126.1, read as the reverse complement.
CAAAACTTTAAGAAAAACATATCTCTTTAAAACCGTGCTTATATATCCATAGTTACACATTAACATGTCACCTTTTTGCTTCATTAATGTGTCATCTTGAAAATTGGAATTTTATAAGTTTTTTAACCTTTAAAAAAATAGTTTTATCGAATCGAATAACTTTTTCCTGTCAATCTTACAGAGTACATTAATATAATAGGAGCTAGAAATGCTCACTCTAGTTAACTTCAATTTATTTTAAAAGATACCACATTATTCGTTTCGATACAATTATTTTTTGAAGGAAACTCTTCTAATATTTTAATTTTCAAGATAACATATTATTGAAGTAAAGAGGCAGTATATAAAGGCGAATTTAATTGTATCTATTTTATTTGCTTAACAATGAACCGAATACCACAAAATTTGGTATATATTTACTTGCGATAACGGTGGTGAAGATGGGTTACTTTTTATCCCACATCGGATAATTTTGTTTGGATATGAAACAAATAAAGATACACAAATAAGGCCCGTGGAAAGCTCTAGTAATTAATAAGATTAAAAACCCAAAAATCATTAATAAATTACTTAATGACAGAGAACATAATGAATTCAATGAACAAATTATCCCCAGTGAAATGGAAATTTTCTTCTTCATTTCGTTAATTAAATTAAAGCTTCCCCAAACGGGTTCAAGAAGAAAGTTAACTGAAATCCATTTTATCTGAAAGATAATGTCGGATAAACATTTTATAAACAGATTTACGTCTGGAAAACTTCGTGAATACTTAAAATCAAGTAGGGATTTAATACGGTAGCTATTATTTACCCTTTAAACTTTATAGCAATGAGTTTTAATAATCTGATCTTAATAAATGATTAAATTTTCATATCTATCGAGATTAATGCAAATTAAATCCTTAAAACTTGAATTATTTACTGGAATGTAACGTCTGTTTGTGAGAACAACATTTATGTTTTTAAATTTCTATAAAAAAGCAAGAGTTAACCGAAAAATGTATTTCTCTGTGATAATCTAAATATATTTTTCATCCCCAATTTGCACTCTCTTCAAGATCATTTTTGAGATATGAGAAAACCTATATCCTTCACTTACAATATACTTCCATTACCAAAATTGATTACGATCCGTTCAGCGATTTAGTCTTCAAAAGGTCAAAACAACTAGACAGAACTACTTTAGCATTTATAAATTAGTTATAACACAGTGCAAGTTAGCATTTAATTATAAGTAGCGCATGATGCCAGCGAAAAGAAGACAACGCTTACACACGAACCTAGCGAAGATCTCATCTACATAATTATATGACACTAGCCGTTCCGGCAAAAGTCGTCCTGCCCTGAAAAAGTAAAAATCTAGAACCCGATTCCAACGTCACCTACCGGGTCTAATTGTGAATCTAAAACATCCTAGGATTGTTATTATTAACAATTTCAAACACTAATTTTTTACACCTTGGGTTACATTATTACTAGGGTTCCCTAATTTTTTCTAGTAATAAATATAGTCTATATTAATTTGGAATAATGTAGAATTATAATGGTGAAAGAATTTTTAAATCGGTCCAGTACTTTTTGAGTTTATCCGTAACAAATAGAAAAATACAAATCTTTTCTCTTTATAATATTAGTAATATATAGATCTACGATTGGACGTAGTGACTTGGAATTAATTTTAATTTCTTAAATTACTTCATCAATACCAATACAAATGAAATTACATATTTATTCCATACAAAAGTCCTTATAGAGAATAGAGTTATATATCTCAAGGAGCTGACCAGCAGCTGAATTAATTCACGAGCAATAAATACGTCACTGTGTACCACAAATAAACGCTAATGGGACGACTTCCTGTGTTGAGTACGGCGTCCGGACGACAGAGCGCTAAGTGACCCTCCTCATTCATACACATATAATATAATATAATGAATAATCGACGGTTTATACACTAAATAAAATAAAGCCAATCGGGTAGAATAGATGATAATAATTCATTTGCTACATCTTATACTAATATATAAAGCTGAAGAGTTTGTTTGATTGAACGCGCTAATCTCAGGAACTGTTGGTCTGATTTGAAAAATTCTTTTAGTGTTAGATAGCCCATTTATCGAGGAAGGCTATACAATATATATCATCACGCTAAGACCAATAGGAGCGGAGCACCAATGAAGAATGTTTCAAAATTGGGGGGTTTTGAAAACAAATTCCATGCGGACGACGTTGCGGATACAGCTAGTATAAATATAAGAAGGGAAGCTTCTTTTGATTATGCTTTTGAAATCATTGAAGTTACTACAAAAAAATTGAAAACCTAAAGTTATACAATGTTTGATGTAAGTAAACTAAACTAAACTACGATCATTTATTAGTAGATAGATAGTTTTTTTTTTAACAATTCTACGGACTCGAGTTCCGTACCCTTTTTTATAACTTAATTTTGAAGTAAGTTTTAAGTATTTATACACGCTTCTTGGTAATTTTTGTTTTTGTGTGTGACATTTATTCAATCATATGTGTGTTGTGGTGTACCTTACGAATAACTTATTATATTAATTTATTCTAATTTTAACACTAAACTTATACTAATGTAGAGTGTATCTGTTAATGCTGGTGTTGTGAATAAGTGCGTGTGCAGTGTATGCCTTATGTCTATACCTAAGATAGATAGATAGTTTACATAACTCGAAATTAATTTATGGTTTGTTTTAGATCCATTAGATCGCATTCTCTATTTCCTTTAACCTTTTTTCCCCATTCGTTTTGAGTAAACACAGAATGTCTTTTTTTTCTATACTCATCTGTTCAGGCATATACCTATCCCAGTAACACCACAAATGATCATGCCATCCTTTACATAATCTATCTAACTTTTTAGTTTAGTGTTAGTCACAGAATTGCAATCTGTTCAACTATAGAATACTCGTATACTTACTAAATTACCATTTCAAACAAAATTAGATAAAATGAGAACATTATGTTGGATACCCAACTTAAGGGGAGTGTACAATTTTAATGAATACTAATAGGTCTTGCAGTTACCAGATAATTTTTTAACTCGAGATTGATCGACATTATAGAAATTATAAAGTGAAACGATTCTTAATAGCTTCCTGATTCAACTTTCATTATGTCAACCATAATATTTTATACTAGCTGATGCCCGCGACTTCGTCCGCGTGGTGTGGTTTTTTTAACTGTCCCACGGGAACTCTTTAATCTTTCGGGATCAAAAGTATTCTATATGTTGACCAGGGATATAAGCTACCACCATACAAAATTTCATTTAAATCGGTCCAGTCGTTTTGGAGATTAGTCGGTACAAACAGAGAAACAAAAAATTTGAATAAATCTAAATTAGTTCTATTTCACTTCTTACACCCCCCTGACTCGGTTTTTAGCATTTATTTTCATTGTACAGAAATTCGACCTCTACAGTTTTATTATATATATATAGACTTTAACAGGCAAGACAGCGGCGCTCCTTTTAGGTGCGGCAGAACAAAGTCTCCAATCAACTTAGCGCTACCCTGTCAGTTGTTTAATGGGTCACCGCAACATTAGCACTGATTTGTGTTTACGTCTTGGTAAAGCGCAAACACGATTGATTGATGATTTTTACTTTCCGTCTTTTCAGACCATACTTTTTTATTGCCTGAAGTAGGCAAAGAGGCAGACTGCCCCCACTTGATGCAAAGCGGTTACCATTTGGTAGCGATTTGCTAGGGTAATACCAGGGGTGACGCGTATAGTGCAGAGGTAAAACCGCGGCGAGAAGTTCCCCTCCGAATTATTCTTGTAGTACGCGGAATATATTTGTTAGCGAAGAGTTGCATAGTTTAGCGTGAACTCGAGGAAATTGTGGTGAACACTCTTTCGATGGCGAGCGGTGCGATGATAAAAATGAGGTGTTGTCAACAGATCGAATGTCTTTCTTTAACTGTGATGGCAATCAAATTTTAGTTGTGTTAACTGATAGGTACATCCGATCATTAATATTAATCTTCAATCTCATGCATTTTGATCTGTTACACATAAACAAACTGTTTGATCTGGTGTCAACATCTCATTTTTACAACCGCACCGATTGCCATCGACGTGATATATATATAGTATTTACATACCGTTTTCTATACTTGTATATGATGAGTACAATGAACGCGTTGCCGATGAACAGCGCCGCTATCAGTAGCGACGGTATCACTATATCTGAAACAACAATATTATAACTATGTATAATAATGTTACGAGTTGCAGGACTACAACAACGTGTACTATACAAACACGTATAACACATGTACAAATATAACCGAACGTAATAAGTCCAAACGTAATGCAGAGGATCGTAATTCAAATACACGCGCAAAGTCCGTCACTAAATAATCTATTTCCGAAAATATATCCCAATGTACACAAGTCTTACTTCGCTTGTAATTATCGCTAGACTCCGATCTCTCTTTTGGGGCATTGCTTTATACTACACATATGCAATATGTCTGCCTGACTGCGTGGACCGAATTTCTTAGAATCACACCTGGCTAATGACTACCATAAAATATTACAATACACAATGGGCTGTTTTTTGAATCACAAATTTTAAACACAAAGTAAACAAAAGAAATCCATATGCAGGTGTGAATTTCTCTTTTGTCGGCGTTCTGGTCGTAACAATAATAATATATAACAACAGCCCATAAATGTCCCACAGCTGGGCTCGGGCCTCCCGAGCATAGTATTAAAAGTTTTGTACTGCTACAATTTTTTTTTGTAATTGATGATTTTGAATTAAGCGGTTTTTTGCTTTACCTACAAAACGTATATTTAATTATTGTGACAATAGCTGATTTCATTCCTCCGAATACATTTATCATCATCAAAAGTATATGTCAAATTATTGATAGTCTTTTCAGTTTTCTGCAAGTAATAATTCTGACTATTTCCCGTTGTATCGTTTCTCTATATGTAATCATATATCTTGCTATATGCAATAAAGAATCTTTCATCACATTAATGAGATATTGCTTAAAGATTTGCGGAAAAGAAATCTATTGCCATGATGGTATTTAGGAGCTCGATAAGAAAAAAAATTTGCACAAAAATATTGCGTTAGGTACAAAAAAATACATGGATAGCAAAAAACTAAAATTCAGCATGTCAAATTCTGTATATTTATCGGATTGATTTGAAAAATTCGTTTACGGAGTAAAAACATTTATCCAACAGCCATTTGTATAGTTTTCTTTTGAATCTATTTATGGACATGTATTTAAAGTCTTCAGAAAGTTTGTTGAAGTTCTTGACCTTTACGATGAAGTCCACCAATTTCACTTGGAATAATTTCACGTGGTATGAAATAATGATGATGATATGATAATGAAATAAACATGACAAGCCGAGCGCACACGTCCTAAACTCAAAGGGCGCGGGTTTGAATCCTGGCCGGAAATCATGCACCAATTAGGCAGTTTTTCTAACATAATGTGCATATTGTTACAGTTAACACGTGCTAACGGTGAAGGAGAACATAGTGGTGAAAACTGCACATTGGGATAACATGTGTCAAACCTGCCAAGCCGCCTTGGCCAAGTGTAGTGTAGATATACTGTCCGCTCCACCATAGTGGGAAGCCCGGGCCCAGCAGTGGGACGTTTATGGGCTTCTATTTTTTTATCTATGAATACAATTTCCTGCGGCCAGGCGGCCTGTTCTAAGAGACAAAACAAGCCACAGTCAGGTGGTAGGGTATTTACCCATCTGGATGGCTACTACCCTTGGTCTAGAGTATGCCGCCATAACAACCTTGAGTTGTGTTCCGGCATTAGTGACCAGGTTCCAGTTTCCCTTTAGAGAGCAGCAGCGCATATGTAGCACCTTTGGTGTTGCAAGTGTCCATAGGCGATGGTAACCGCTTTCCATCAAGTGGGCCCGTCTGCCTGCCTGCTGAACTCAAGCAATATTTTTTTTTTTATTATAAGCGTGGTAAACCCTGTCCTATAATGCTAAAACTCAATTCTAAGCGCGGATCGTTTATGAGATGATAATACTATTTTATATACAACCAGGGGCTGTACAATCAACTTTTAGCTAACGACTTAATTCCCATGCAATTCAGTTTAAATTCCTAAACTGGGTCGCTTTTTTATCGTACCATCACCTAATTTTAACTTGATCGTGTTTGAATCGCTAAACCACAAAAGAATGAACAAAAAATTGTCTCCAATGTTAGAAAGGGACAGCGCTATACGGCGAAGCTACGTGTTTCTTGCTCTGGGAGTTGTGTCCAGAAATGAAATCGAGAAGATCTTTCGGTAAGTTTACTGTTATTTTCTTCGAACATTTTACTAGTTTATTATGAGTAATATACAAGGTGGAATTTTTTAATGCCACCTGGAGGGACAGTACTCTAAATAATAGAGATGGCAAATATTACTCCAAAGAAATATTTCTTTATTTTTGAAAAGAAATAAAACTGCATTCAAAGATTTTCGAAAATTCTCTTGTTTCACCCGGGAATCGAACCGAGTAAAATCTGTAAAAATTACACCCTGTAATTTTATTGCATCGGTCGTTAGGGTCAATCACAAGGATGACATCTCTCTAACATACTTGGTAAATTTAATGAAAGGAAAACCATGAAATCTGTACTTATAAATTGAATGGGTCAAGCTGAAGCACTTTTACTCAAAGATCCACCTGTTTCTATTTACTTGTGTTAGTAATTGGCGTTATTTATCAATTAAAATGACAAATTAAGTACTATTTAGATAAGCCGATTGCAATAGCACGTGTTTGTAATGCAAACTCCTTTCTTAGATGCGGCATAAGTGCGTGTATGAGGTAGTTTTAAATAGGGAATGTTACATTAGAAAATATCATTTGTTATTCATATTTGATTGTTTCACAAATCATTTCATATTTGTCTCTTATGACAAGAAGCAAGCAAATGAAGAAAGAGAATTTTCGAAAATCTTTGACTGCAGTTTTATTTATTTTTTTGTAAATAAAGAAATGTTTCTTTGGAGTAAATTTTGCTATCTCTATTATTTAGAGCACTTTCTCCCCAGGTGGCATTAAAAAAATCCGCCTTGTATACAATTAGTATTTGACTTGGTAAAAATATTATTTCATGTTTTTTCGGCTAAGAATATCTGTTTTCCTAAAATTATACTCAATTTTTTACATACTTTTGTGAGTTGCACTTCCCTTCATTTTAGATCACACTCGTACCTATCATCAGTTGTTGACTGGGATTTTGTACATTGAAAGCCCGCTTATTTTGATTTTGTTTACAAAGTCGCAGTGTTTTCTGAATATAAACAATTTATAAATGGTGTAAGTATTGTTAAATGTCCTTGTTTTAATATTCAGCCTCAAAACATTGTGTAAAAAAGCGACACATAGTATTAGGTGCATCAAATATATTCAAAACCCCAAGCGCACCACTTAATGCTTACGTTAGTGAAATATTTCAAGAGGTTTTTTTTTATACGCAGTGAAATCTCACGACGAAGAGTTAGCTACAGCCGAATTGAGTTACTTTGGGAATTTTTAAACAGACGGAGGGATATGGCTTTTGTCTACAATAAAACTATTCAAGTGAGGGAATTTTCCCATAGAATGTGGGTAAAATAGCCCTTAGCCTAAACTCCCAAGGTGACGGTGCGCCATTGACCGATTGTAGAAAGTCGGTATTTTTTAATAAATTCCGTATCATACAGTTTGACAAATGGATCTGATTGCTCGCGTATAAGTCGTCTTATTTGTAGTCTCCATTGTCGCTGCGAGGAACAATCGTATCGTGAGTATTTGTCGCACTCAAAAAAGCTCTAAAAACAATAATTCGTCGGACATGTCAAGAGCAAAAATGTATAAAAAATGTCCTAAACAATAATTATGAAACACATATTATTTGATACTAATTAATTACTCTGAAAAGTCGCTTTAATAAGAATTTAAAGCAGTTTTTAAAAAACAATTCATTATAAGGGACAAAAAAGCTGCAAAAAACTAACTTTTATTAAATCGTGTATTTTGACAGATATGCGATCTATATTATGATGAACAACCCATAGGTTTTTCTTACAAATTTTCATGCTCTATTTCTCCCCCTGCAAGATTATTTTTTGACACAAGTCCTTGCTAGACTTTGTTAAGATCATTTTTACCTTTTGTTATAATATTTAATTACTTGTTTAGTTGTGAATAGGTAACAAACCAAGTTACTTTCGCATTTGTATTATTAAGTAGGTTTGTTAGGACAAAATTGCAATTATTCTTTTTCATAGATACACGAGTATATTATATTAACAGTTCAACATGTACGATTTAAATTTAACATACACTTTGTGAGTTGTTAATTGTTTTCGGATATTGATAACAACTGATGATCTTTCAGAAGCATAGTTTAACTGTCCAAGGTATTTTATTGTAGATGCATAATAATTGTTGCGAACAGAATCACCCCCTAACCTCTACCCCCCACGCCCCGCTTACCGCGAATATGTAGCTCGCTCCGTTAGCTGTTAAGTGTCTGGCATTTTTGTAGTACCTTAGTAAGCACGGTGCGAGCCGCCGGCATGATCATAGTCAGTCAAATAAAGTTTCCGAACAAGTAATATACACAAAGAAGAATAAGAACAGGAAGCATTCGGAAGACTCTACAGCCATTAGACTCTCAGCGTGACTACGTGGATCTAGTGGATCACCAGTGTATTGTGATTAGCCACTCGTATTGGTCGATACAATTAGTGTGTAACATCCGGGGCTAGTGCTAAGTTGTGTTGGTTAACCTCGAACGTGTCGTTTAATACAGTAGTGCTGATTATACCTGTTGCTATTGTAGCACCTATATAAATAAATACAGGCAACTTGCTAAGGGGTGTTTTATTCAGGGCAACCCCTACGCCGCCACACCCAACAATAATAGGTACTCTTATCTCAGTATTATATGATTCCATTTTATTGTGGCAAATCATACTAATATTATAAATGTAAAAATACTGTGTTGGCTTTTCACGACTGAACGACGACGATCGAACGACGATGGATGTTAATGAAAGGCAAGGAAATGGACTGTATTCTACGGAACAAAATACGCTATCTATTGTCCCAAAAAACAATTTGAAAGGGATGAAATATGGGATGATTATTTGTTGCTCAATCCATATTTTATCAAATTCGGAAAAGGAAAATTTGCGTTTTTTCTTCGTTCAGAAAGCAAAAAAATACACCTTTACATATTACGCAAGTTCGTTCTCGGTTCTGCTAAATCTATCCATTCCTTTAACAGACTTGTGAAGGAGCACTATCTAACTGTATAATGTGTTTATTATTTGTTTTATATGTATATGTGCGTATATATTTTTATAGCTATATTATGTATAATAATTGTCTTATTAGTACGTAATTCAACTACCCGCCATCGCTAAATTTGCAATTAAATCTTGTCCATTGACCTAGAAGAGATTGCTTGAAGCAATAAGGCCGCCCATTATATTTAAGCTTATTGTGTACTTGTTCTGTCATGTTGGTGTACAATAAAAACTTTTCTGTCTGTATAATATTGGGCAGCTTACACACATATTGTTTATTATCAAGCTAAATAAGTTACGCTTGTATTATGTGCAACAACAACACACTACTCTGGGTCCGATCCCAGAAACCTATAATAGTAAATGGTGGCAAGTTCGCTTGACGAAATTCACCATGCGACTGTTATACGGTAACAACACTCGGAAGTCTTATTCAAAATGATCTTAATATATGAAAATTAATGTATGCAATCAATTTATGGAAAATAGAATATTTTATTCAAAACGTGCCCTTTCCCTAGGTTTGTCGTTTCATATTGCTTCACAAAAATTGATTCTTACAAGCTACACCATGATTTGGTATAATAATACAGTATGACCGTTCGCGACGAACGATGGGATGGAACTGAGCTATATGTGGCAATAGAAAGAGTATATTAAGGACATGAAATGCTGATGTAGCAGAAATGGGAACTGGGGACCGGTGTCCAACTTCTGCACTGCAGTGAGCTAGGCTTAGACCATGAATGGTTCAAAGCACAGAATATAAATGAAGTCACAGGTAGATAATAAATACTCAGTGTGATATATATTACGTTTCGTGATTACTTTTCTCGCCGAATCCTAGACTAAAGTACCATAAATTAATCTCGCCACTCAATGAGTGCCAACTGCCAGTATTTGTAGTGTGACTAAGCGGGTAACTTTTCAATAGAACACAATTACTAGAAGTTCTCTGGGGCTTACGCTGGAATACTGAACTGAGTTTACTCGGTACGTAAATGGCCTATTGTTTCCAGTTGAAACTTTGAAACAGATAAACGTAGAAAGTTTGAAAAGTTGGTCCACCTAGTTCCAAAGTTACTGGTACTGCTCTTTTGTGCATAATGAAATTTTACAAAGCTATTTTAAAAATTATATTATTGTACTGAGTTTTTAATGGAATAACTTCACTTGTGTTTAGTGCGATGAGTGACTTCCCATGGGCCAGTTTCGACTATCCCACCTATCGCTTCTTTTCTTTCCCGTCTCCCGATCGCATCCCCCTCTTCTATTCTCCTTCTTCATGTCCTCTACTTCATCCCATTGATCCCGTCCTTTCTATCCTACCCCATTCTAATTCTCAGGGGTTTTTCGGGAATAAAAGTAGTACAGATTTTAAGTCTAAGAATTAGCTGCCAATCAGCGAAAACCGCATCAAAATCGGCCTAGTAGTTACGTGAATCTCGAATAAACAGACAAGATATCTAAAAAAAATTGCATCGTTTATGTAGTCTATTCCAGTTGTTTTTTTCAATATTTTCAATATACAGACACGGCGAGTTTAGAATTTTATAATATTATAGATACGTATACACATATGATATATATCTTATACTAATATATAAAGCTGAAGAGTTTGTTTGTTTATTTGATTGAACGCGCTAATCTCAGGAACTACTGGTCTGATTTGAAAAATTCTTTTAGTGTTAGATAGCCCATTTATTGCGGAAGGTTACAGACTATATATCATCACGCTAAGACCAATAGGAGCGGAGCACCAATGAAGAATGTTTCAAAATCGGGGGGTTTTGAAGACAAATTCTACGCGGATGACGTCGCAGGCACAGCTAGTACACGATATAACACAAATGCATATCGTATGAATGAATGAATGAAAACACTTTATTGTTCACCAAAAATTAAAACTAGGTACAGTAAATGTTGAACAAAGGGCGCCCTTATCGCTTTACAGCGATCTCTGCCAGGCGACCCCCTAAACTAAGGAAAATATTAAGACAACAGTGGCGGTGAAGACAGTAAATAATATGAAACATTCGAAGAATACATGAAAAATAATGAATAATATACTTTATATACTATAAAAAAATACAATATATCATATTGTATATTAGTAGAAGTTTATCAAAAACACTCCTTTAGTAAAATATAAATCTAAAACACTCCTAAATAGAAAAGGTCATTTTTCTCTTGCTTCAGAGTATCTATTATTATTTAAAATACATTTACATTTTTAGACCAAATCAGTCAAAAGTTCTAAAACGCGTATTAATACTTTCAGACCAGGTCTAGAAGTTACCTACGATACATGATTTTCATATATAATATATAAAAACAGAAATACCGTCCTTATTTTTTTTAACAATACTCCAAAACCTAATACGAAAAATGTACCTAAAAATCCAATCATTACTGCTCAATCACCCATAGCATAAAAACCTGAAAAACCCACGTCCCTTTGCTGGAAGATTACGAACATTATTAGGCCATTTTGATTCATAAGCCGTTTTCCTCAACCGCAAGCCCTTCGTGAACCCTGTGCGAAAAAGGTAAGTCAAAAGGTGTAAAGATTAAAGTTGCGTGAAAGGCGCGACACTTGTGGGAACGACCCTTCACTAGCGAACAGAAGACGAATTACATCCCATTTTTGTCGGCTGAATGTTAAACAAGTTAATAAAATTTACGCCAAATACGTCGAAATCTTCGAGTACGAAGTCTTCGAGCAGTGCGTCCTACTCATTATGACATACGGTGCCGAGACATGGACGCTGACGATAGGACTGGTCAACAAATTCAAAGTCGCTCAACGGGCTATGGAGCGAGCTACGTTAGGGGTTTCTCTTATGGATAGAATCACCAATGAGGATATCCGTAAGAGAACCAAGGTAACCGACATAGCTCACAAAATTAGCAAGTTGAAGAAGTGGGAAGTCCACTTCTAAGCCCACTTAGACCTGGGCCAAACGACAGCCAATGGGGCAAACGCATCCTGGAGTAATGACCGCGTTTCGGCAAACGTAGCTTAGGACACCATCCACCCCGGTGGACTGACGACCTGCGCATAGTCGCCGGCAGGAGCTGGATGACGGAGACGGGAGACCGGGATATGTGGCGCAAACTTCCATCGTGGAAATCAGAGGCCTAAAGCGGCCGCTTTCGCAGATTCGTATTGCGAATATGACAAGTATTTTAAATCTACCATTATATATATAAATCTAGACAGGCGTTAATTTCACTAAGCGATTCTCCAATAGCGGCCGCTCTAACCGAAATCGGTTTAAACAGTACTATTACATTACAGCTAAAACTTCTGTAAACTAGTTATGCCCGCCACCTTATATTATTTAAGATTATTATGATTCCTTCTGTCATGTTGGTATACAAGTATTGTATTGTATGTTTTCCATAATAAAATGTTCTATTAAATTTGGCGCCAGTTACTCATGTAGAATCTATAAACTTTTCAGCATTACATTTCTTTACTAGGTGACTGTCATCATTAGTATTCTCTACTTCTGTGCCTATATATATATTGTTTTAACCGGTTTCGGTATATAAAGGTGAAAAGGAGATTACAAACAAAGAAACAGCGACAGTGACGATGCACTTGAAAGGATAATGATCCAGGATTATTAATAAATTGAATAGGTGTTTTAATTAGCTTGTACACTTACCTACTATCATGTTGGGTTCGTCGTGTGGCGGCAGTTTTGTATCTTTGTTGGTACTGGCTGGTGCTGAATCGTTCCCGACGGCTTCCTCAGCCGCCTCCTCTGTAAACGAAAAATCATTATTAGTAAAAACAGCAAATACAACTCTTGGGTTAAAAAAAAACTAGATCTTCACACACGGCTTTACTGGCGTAACTTTTGCTCCGTAGCTACAACAAGTCTATCTTTTCTGTCTCCCCTTTCCAATCATTCGAGGTCGGCGCAGCATGTCTTTTCCTTAGATTCTCCGCTATTCTTGCATAAGTTCTCTATCACACCACAAATTATATTTGTATTCTTCACACAATTCGTCGATCTCTTTCTTAACCTATTTTTTTTACTCTTTATCTATCAATCTTCCAGATATTTATCCGTGTAAACGGAGTAAGAATACAATTTCCTGCGGCCGGGCGGCCTGTCCTAAGAGGCGACAAAACGACCCACAGCCAGGTGGTAGAGTATTTGGCCGTCAGGGTGGCTACCACCCGTGGTCTAGAGTATGCTGCCATAACAACATTGAGTTGTGTTCCGGCATTAGTGGCCAAGTTCTAGTATCCTTTAAGAGAGCAGCAGCGCATTTGTAGCATCTTTGGTGTTACAAATGTACTTAGAGGATGGTAACCACTTTGCATCAGGTCTGCCTGTCTGCTGAATTCATGCAATAAAAAAAATCTCACCTTATACATAATCGTAATACATACAGCATTATCATCTCGGCTGACTGGGCACAATATTGGTCTATCACTTAAGGGGCCTAACATTTGTACTCACATAGCATGACCGCTCTTATTAGATATTCATGTTTCTGTTCACAAACATACATATACACATACATTCAAACACCTATACATTTTCACACACATCACAAATGTTAATACGAAGTAATTTCCAAATGTATAAACTTTAAGATAAAATATTATAATGTATAACAATCGAGTTGTCTGGAAGTGAGCGCTAACAATTGCAACACAGTATTATATATACTACAGTAGTCTATTTGCGATACCAATTGTTTTCTGTACACTTATGTTAATGATTTTGAATAAATTCTTCCAAAATTCTTTAAAAAAAACATTGTGGCAGCCCAATACGGCACATGTCACTAAACAGTTCTAATTTCTTACAGCACATACTTATTAGGTAAGTCGTGTGGAGTATCGTTAGTCAGATTTAGAAATTTAAATGACATAATCTTTCGCATGTTATACCAATTTCTTGTTTCTACTTTAGCCATCTCTCATTTAGCCTAACGACACACCTGCGGAACGTTCGGCGGCGGAAAGTTCGGCTAAATACGCTCGCAATGTTATTTAAATAAGCTACGAAACCGTTGTGGAATTTCCACCGCGTACAGATTAACGCCGATCCGTGCGTCGCCGAAATTTCCGCGCGGATCGTTCCGCAGGTGTGTCGCTAGTCTTATTCTTCTCCATTGTAATCATGACAACTATATCGTATATATTGACATTTATAATTATTTTCAATATAGTTATGTGTTATTTGTTAGTTATTGATATGAATTACATGATAAATATATTAAAAAGAAATCCTAACAAATATTATAAATGCGAATGCGAGTTTGTTTTTCATTCAGTTAGTCAGGCAGTTTGTTAATCAGTCATTAAATGACATTCTATACCCTAAACAAGCTAATGTATAATTATATCTTATATAAATATACATCAAGCATTGAATAAATTAATTTGAATTTGTGACGTTTTCACGCCTTAACTACGCAACGGATTGTCACGAAATTCTACATACACGTGGCCAGAAGTATAGTAGAATAGGGCATAGGGTACTTTTTATCCAGAATAAAAGTACTATTCCCATGGGATAATTACAGAAGACCATACTTATCTTTCGATACTGCTGACACATCATGCAGTAGAAGATATAGAATATAGACTTTAAAACTGCATTATTGCACCACTTAGGCAATTTAGGTGGTGTTACATTTTGTAACTGGGCATACTGCTGTTTCAAGGCATTGAAGCAATCAGCTATATTGATTACTACACAATCCACATTTTTAAGAATTATAACATGCCCACTTCATGACATATGACATAACCTTTTTCAACGCAAACGAAACCGCGGGCAAAAGCTATTTAAGTGTATTACTGAAAGACAGAGGAAAATAAAATAGAATTAGAAATTCAATCATTTGTTACTAAAACTTAACAGATCATAATCTCACTGTGGGTTTGGCCTTAAATGTCTTGTCTGTTTATTAATAATTGAGAGGCAGAGTTTCCGATACATTTTTTCCTTTAATTAATGGAGCGGAATTAATTGGATGGTACGAGATACGTCGTCATTGTTAGAACTTCAATTTTACGACCCGAAAATATACTGATATTTTTCGTTCTAATTGGACAATGAGAGTGATGCTTGAAAAAGCTGGATTGAATTAATGAGACATAATGTACTACTACGTAGTACATATATCACAATGGATTCAATTAAGTATATTGATATAGACGACTTCTTTAAAATTGCTCCCGAACTATTCTTATGTTTTTTAATTGATTAATTACACATGAAATTTCCACAGGTTTTCCGAAATACAAAGTAAAGCAGATTTGAAATTAGTATCCTTTAGCGAACACCGCAATTAAATCGGATAACAATACTACAATTTTATCTATAAAATACATGCTAATATTTAAATCCAAGAGTAACCCTATTTGTTTGTTACATTTTCACAACTAAAATACTGAACGTATCTTAATCAGATCCTGAATCCAACCAGAACCGGGCAGGAACGAAGAAAGAATACAATTTCCTGCGGCCGGCCGGTCTGTCGTAAGAGGCGACAAAACAACCCACAGCCAGGTGGAAGGGCATTTGCCCGACTGCATGGCTACTACCCCTGGTCTAAAGTATGTCGCCATAACAACCTTGAGTTGTGTTCCGGCATTAGTGACCAGGTTCCAGTCTCCCTTAAGAGAGCAGCAGCGCATTTGTAGCACCTTTGGTGTTGCAAATGTCCATAGGCGATGGTAACCGCTATCCATCAAGTGGGCCGTCTGCCTGTCTGCTGAACTCCTGCAATAAAAAAAATAAAAATCTTGGTATATCCCGGTAAGAGGTAGACTATATTCCAGAAAAGGGCATAGGATACAATAGATTAATTTTTGTCTCGAAAAACCGTCTTAAATGGGGTGAAATTAGCTATGAAGGTATATAATAATATACAAGTCATAATTCGTTAAATTAGTTTAGTATTAGTAAAAAATAAAGAAATAGGCTTCACATCGTTAGCATCGCTGATGTGTCCTTAGACACATCAGCGAAATTTCGGCCGCGTTATGCCGCGTACAGATTAGCGCCGATCCTTCAGTCGCCGAACTTTCCGCTCGGTACGTTCCACAGGTGTGTCACTATACTTGCAGTTGGGTTTTTATCTCAAAATATTTTTAAAATGCAGACAGTCATAAATTATTAGACAAAAAAATAAATTTACGAATTCATTTTGAACACGTCTGACCGTACCTACTCGCAATTTGATGCTAAATAAAAATAATTATATTACTAATTCTGATTATACAATAAATACTTCGCGGCACAAAATACTCGTAAGGTCATTTGCACATTATCGGCGCGGAACACCACACGCGTTGAGAGTACCTAAATTCTACACAACTACACAAGCCGTCCGTCAGTCACGCGATTGTGCGAGCCAGATTAATACGCTTGGCTGTATTCCAGTAACAATGAAAAAAACCCGACCAAGTTCGTGTCACACCGCAGACAGTACAGGGTTCTGCAAAGGTCCAAAAACTACTAAACGGATTGTATTTAAATTAATTTCCGTCAAAAATATTGTTAAGATTTACTATCTTGAACTCTTTCAGAATTTTCTAAGTCGTATTGCATATAACATTTCACCACGTTAACTAATTAAAACTATGCTTCAACGGCTTTAAGCGCGACATTTTATTTGATTTTTATTTCGACGTTTCGGCCACTTTTCAATAGCCGGGATCACGGAAGACTAGATGTCAAGTGTCAATTAGTAATGCTAAAGTTATTATTTAGCCTGCCGCCAATTTTTTCATTTTAATTTACGTTTTATTTTTTACTGTGTGTATTTTAATTAAGTGTACTAGTCATGAAAACTTAAGAAAATACCATCTAAACTAACTTAAAATGAAAAGTCATTCAAAACAATCGTTACAGTTTTCAAAGACCCCTCTATAGATACCGATCACGCTTACGTACTCTGAAAAAAATATTCCTCAGCTACATGTATGGTAGCCAGCCTACACTACGACTTCACTGATTCATTGTGTAGCATATAAAATTCAAGTCCCTACTTTATTTTTTTAACAACTACGGACTCTAGTTTCGTACCATTTTACAACTTAATTTCTAAGTTTTTTAAATTTATACACGCTTATTGGTTATTTTTATTATTGTGTGTGACATTTATTCAATGATATTTGTGTTGTGGTGTACCTTAGGAATAACTTAATATATTAATTTATTCTAATTTTAATACTAAACTTATACTAATATAGAATGTATCTGTTACATGCTGGTGTTGTGAGGAAGTGCATGTGCAGTGTGTGCCTTATGTCTATACCTACATATTTTATCCTAACTAGTGCCATGTGTGTTGCTTTTCCCTTTCTGTGTCTGGGTTATTAATTTTTAGACTCTTTGTGTGTCTTGGTTTGTTTGTGAAGTGAACGTGTATTGCTATGCGGTGGTAGTGCGCGTTGGTGTGAGTATGTGTGTAAGTTTTGTTGTTAGTTGTGTGCTAGTGATGATGGATGGTTTAGGAGGGGGATTATTGGTCCTCCATTAGACGTTGGACGACCGTCTTGTCTCCCATGCGTCCCTACTAGATTTTATATATATATAAAGTAAGACATTTTTGATAACAATGACATATATAACATACAAGAATACATACAACATTGTTTAAGGATTTCGTATTTATCCAAAATAAGTAAATCAACAGACAAATACACATATTATTGAGAATTACACTTTTGTTATACAGCAGACAACTCCGGAGCCTCTCCTAGGCACCCAGATCCCAGTAACAATAAAGCAAATGTGTTTTATGAAATTTACCCTTCTGGGACTTAAACCCGGCCGGCATCTCTGGGTTCCACTGAGCGAGGCGGGCCAACGCTTAGATCATTAGGCAACAGATGAGTTGTCAAAATGTTTACGGAACCCTAAAGCCCTCTTTATTTACGTCTGCAGCTATTTTACTTTCCATACTTCGCGAGCTAGCCACGTGTTTTGTTGGAAAATGATCATAAATAAAAGTGGAAAACGTAATGAAACTTGATTCAAATTCAAATTCAAAGTTTTTTATTCAAAATAAGTTCCACTGGAGAACACTTTTTGAAGGTCATATAATTTAAGGTCATATAATAGATTTGCACTGGTTACTAGTATTTGAAGTTTATTAAACAATGAAATAATGACTACAGAGTTTCGATAAACATTCCATTCTAAAACAACCAGTATGGCATTGAAAAGCTTTTATTCAGGCTTTGGGTTAAAGCGAAAAAACAGCATTGGTCTTATCATTCTTAATATATATAAATTACGTGTCACGTTGTTTGTCCGCGATGGACTCTTAAACTACTTAACCGATTTGCACACCGTGTGCAGTTTGATCCAACTTGAAAGATAGGATAGGTTTCATTTTAATTTATAATATTTTTTATTTTACTGAGCCACAGCAACGCGTGGCCGGGTCAGCTAGTATAGTATATAAAAATTTCCTGTCAGTGTATGATCGCGATGAACTCCGAAACTATTCAACTAATTTTGATGATTTTTTTTCACTTTGCTGGATTTGTTCCAACTTAGGACATAGGACAGGTTTCATTTTAATTTATAATAATAAAAAAATTATAGCATTTTGTTCTAAAACATGCGGTTGGTAAGTTTGAGCTCTGCTGTTATCTAAGTTACATAAGCATCAAATAGATGGCGCCATACTTTAAGTTCCACCCTTTCTTTGATTAATACTATTGGGAACCTGAATCAATATAAATCGAAAAAAATGAATCGTATAAATGTATGTACGCGCATAACTTGAGAACGACTTTACCGATTTTGATGATATTTTTTGTGTGTATTTGAGTGGGTCCCGGGTGGTTTAGATTCATAATTAGAACCGGTAGGTGGCGCTGAGATCGGGTCCTAGATTTTTAGTTTTTCAGGGCAGGACAACATCTGCCGGGACCGCCAGTTATCTTATACATTTCATGTTCACATTCACAATGTTATGTGTAATTTTTTAATATGTCATAAAAAGTAGTTTAAAAGTTAAAGCCTTATTTACAATACAGTAGGGAACTAGTATAAAAAATGAGCAGGGACCTAGTTAAGGTTTCTCACTCTTCTTATTATACAACCCTTATTCAGAGAAAAGATCCGTAAATCAGCATAGTGTTATAACCATTTTGGAAGGAGGGCTTATCACTACTTTTGAACCACGTTCTAGATAATTTTGAAAAATTTCAAGATCGTTTGAACGAAACTCGTCAAGTCATTTTATCCGAGCAGGAACAAAGAAAGTATACAATTTCCTGCGGCCGGGAGGCCTGACGTAAGAGGCGACAAAACAACCCCCAGCTAGGGTATCTGCCCGTCTGGACGATTACCACCCCTGGTCTAGAATATGCCGCCATAACAAACTTGAGTTGTGTTCCGGCAGTAGACCACTAGGTTCCAGTCACCTTTGGTGTTACAAATGTCCATAGGCGATGGTAACCTTTCTATCAGGTGAGCCGTTAGCCTGTCTGCTGAACTCATGCATTAAATAAAAAAAAGTAATATTTAATACGTGGAGTATATTCGGTGAAATATTCTTCACCTTCACGGAATCCTTCACGGTGTGTGAATTGTAACACATGAAATAAATCAAACTCGGCGAGTAGTATTTAAGACATGGAGTATTTTCGGTTAAACTTACTCTACATCTACAGAATCCTTGAATGAGCGTGAACTGGACATACAGAGAATAAACCAAAACAAACTTTCGAGGCTTATCGGAGATCCCTTGCGAGGCAACTCTCAAAGGGATGTAGGAAATATAATTCAGTCAGTTGGTCGAAAACACTCCGGGGTCCATAACTAATGTGACGTATGGCCCGTTTGGGACCGCAGGGCTGGCGAAGCCGCAATCTGAATATTTTATGATGGATCCTCATTGCTAGGTAAACTCTTCCATCATTGTTTGAGGATAAGAACGTTGTTGCCACAGTAAATAATGTATTAGGTTGTTTATGTTGTTTGTGGTTGGATTTATTTTGATTTGAGAGTGTTGAGAAATGTAACCTTGTTAATTCCACATAACGTTGAAAGTGTCTCATTGCAAATCATATTAGAACAAGGTATGTAAATAGTGAAAAGACATAAAAAGAAAATTATGAAAATAAATTAGACAAGTACGAGGCAATCTACAAAGTGTCATGGGTATTCCGTAGATGTGAAGAACATTCACTGGTTTTCGTCTTTTAGTTATGGAACAATAAAAAACTTTTAAATGAAAAACTCTTAGTTTAAAAACTACTGAACGAATTGATCAAATCAATGTTCGTTAAAAATACTCTGTAAACTACCGTTACCGTATTTTTTTTTTTATTTATCACGTTATGTTTCAAAAATGGCCACATATTTCATGACTTTAGAAGTAAATAACTCGATACCTTTTGACTCAAAATAAAGAAGATCGCTATGATTTCTCAACTGACAGATTTCATAAAAGTTCCGTTATTTTCAATATAGCTACGGAACTAAAAAGAAGTGATTCAGTTCTCTTTCTACATAATAAATAATATTAACTCTCACTGAGACTTGCATGTCTACGTTGCAGGATTTAATGTGCGTTTGTTTCACGTACGTACATATAGGTAGAAACTGGAAACGTACAATAACTATCCCGGAAAATACACGAAATTCCCTATAGATTCTAATCCAAAATTTACGCGAACTATATTGCTCTGCTAACTATATTACAACCAAAATTAGAAGCAACAGATACGCAAACAATAGCATCTTCTATATGTATACCTAAAACACTAAAACCCTTCATAAAGATCGAGGCATCAGCTTCAATCTTAATAATATTAATGACATTTTCCTCGGAACCCCTCAAACAATTAGCGCGGGATCTCGATGGGCTTATCGGCTGATCAACGGCTTTGTTTGTAAGAGAACTCTGTCTTCGCGACTGCAAGGTATATTCTGTAAAGCGCCTTAGTTACAGAGCTTTCCTCGGCTGGCTGGCAAAAAGCTAGGGGTTCTGTCTTCTTTCTATTCTATTCGATTCTTTACCAAGCACAAGTACGGTCTTGCATGTAATACTTACTGCTCCCATCTTTGAGATGGCTCAGCTAAATACCAGCTGGAGACACTCGAGTCAATTGAGAAAAGAGCTAGGAAACTGATAGGCAATAACCGACTATTCGATGAGAGGCTTCAGAGCCTAAATCATCGTCGTAAAGTCGCTAGTTTGTCGGTGTTCTATAGAATACACTTCGGGGAGTGTGCCACGGAACTACATGAATTGGTTCCTCCCTCACCATTTTACCACCGCACAAGCAGACGTACGCGTTCACGCCACCGACATATGGTGGAAGTACCAACAAAGCGGGCGAAACGCTATGCTTCCACTTTTATCACACGCGCCGCTGCAGAGTGGAAGTCTTTACCGTCGTCTGTTTTCCCTCAAGAATACAATCTTGGTGTCTTCAAGTCTCGCGTGAACAGGTATCTTCTAGGTAAGCGTGCTCCACCTTAGACTCCATTTCCACCTGACATCAGGCGCAATGTCAGTCAAACGCGAACCTATTCATTATATGAAAAAAATCTTTCCGCTCGTATGTTCTAAAACTCTAAAATATTTTAGGAACGTAAGTAGCCATTGTCGACACTATCTACGAAACTACGTAAACTACCTAAGTCATACAACTACTACCCAAAAAAGGTTATATTTCCATAACTAGCAGAATCAAAACCAAAACTTTATTTGCACGAAACATTGTTATAAATAAGCAAAACAAAGCCATGAGGATTATTGGGGGCTTTATACTAAGTAGCCCCAATACACGTTATGGAAAGTGAACTTAATCTATGCCCTTTGTATTTCTATAAGAAGATACCTAAGTGGTAAATGGCTAAAATCAAAATCTATGTCTTAATTAACAGACTTACTCTAAACAGATTCTGGAATACTAAGAAGAAACCTTGTTTAACTTTAATGCAATCTAATAGATCACCGATGTAACGCGGGGATTTAATTCATCAGCGCCAACCTCTACCACCGTTCACGAATATATAATGTTTAACGTCACGAAAGACAGACTTCGTTTATGTCTGCCATATTATAAGACGTTTTTTGATAACTAAATAAATCCAAATTGATCTCTAACATCAATTACAGTATCTTGTGGTAGTTTAGAATGTTTAAACTACTATACCATTTTTTTCTTAGATATCTTCTTCATTAAAACAGTTTACAATATAGATACAGAAATCGTTAAACACCCTCTGGCGTCGCCGAAAGAAAAAGGTAACTCTCCTTTACCCCACAAGTATAAAGAAACAAACCAAATTTTCCTTAAACGAACGAAATATGGTAATTCGAAGAATAAACATACTTATTCAACATCGAAACAAGTCGGCAAACTTTCCAAGACTTACGAAACAGATTGTTATCAAATAATAACAAAGTATGTTCAGCGGAACATAATTCTGTAACCTTATC
The DNA here is from genome assembly GCA_039645545.1 of Dendrolimus houi. Classification (NCBI taxonomy): domain Eukaryota; kingdom Metazoa; phylum Arthropoda; class Insecta; order Lepidoptera; family Lasiocampidae; genus Dendrolimus; species Dendrolimus houi. The sequence goes on along the minus strand of CM077126.1, from coordinate 21,860,611 downwards.
ATTATGATAACAATAGCTGAATTGTTGTTACCAACGCAAATATAGAATTTTGATATATTTATTATACTTCAGAGAATATTATAAATAATGAAAGGAAGAAATGTAATTAGGTAAATAATATACATACGTAATTTATTCATAGAGAGTTAGAGTAAGTTTGAACGCTTCTTTATGAACCAAAAAGAAGCTTTCAAACTTAATCTATGAATAAGACCGATAGACTTTAGTTGGCAAGTTGATTCACTGCCACCATTATTCTTATATTTAGGGTTCTGTAGCAATTTTGTCAAACACAGCACTCCGTAGTTATTTTTCTAAACTACTGGTTGTATATGGATGAAACTTAATAACAATATGTAATCTTTATGCGTCTACAGAATGCAGTACTGAAATCTTCTTGATTATAGCTAGATTTTTATTGTTTATAGAAAATAAAACTGTGCAGTAACTGTGCCTATCATGTATCTGCCAAAATCTGGAATTACTTCATTATGCCTTATTAATATGCTGGTATTGTAACAACTATCCGTCAAGCGGATATTAACACACGACGAATATAGTGACGAATATCCGCATTAAGTCTGTTGGATTCGGTAATACAATAACGTATTTAACAGGAAATATGCATGTATTGTTATTATATTATTTTAATGAAGTATTTAGTTAATATATCATGAAAAAAATGACAAGATTTAGCATCGAAATAAATATATTAAAATTATTCGAACGACTACCAATAATTGTTTTTTTCGGATACCATCGCCTATGGGCCTTTGTAACACCAATTGCTGCCTCTTTCTAAAGGGCGACTGGAACCTGGCCATTAATGCTCGAACACAACTCAAAGTTGTTATGGCGGCATATTCTAGGCCAGGTGGTAGCCATCCACACGGGCAAATGCCCTACCACCTGGCTGTGGGTTTTTTGTCGCCTCTTAAGACAGGCCGCCCGGCCGCAGGAAATTGTATTCTTTTTCCGATCCTGCACGGATAGTGTTAATTAACGGTTCCTGCACGGTTAATGCATTGTTTAATAACATGGACATTTTGTAAACTATAAAAAAAACTAGCAAAAAAGAAACCGACTTCAAAAGTAACTAAAAAGCTAAGAATGAGTACCTAGGTATTTTTAATCGGTGCGAAATAACAAATAAAAATGACTATATTTTTCTTTGTTATTTTTATTTCTTGTCTTACCTGTCACTGACTTCCAGATGTGCAGAAAATATTTATTCTTTGACTTTTGAAGTCAATTTTATGTTTTTTTTTTCTAATTTTTAGTTAAACAATACTTGCTGCATATCTTTAGAAAAAAATGAAACACGTACGTGCCTATAATAGTCGAGGGTTGCCTTCGATTACCCTGAGATCCACAGTCAGATCCTGACTTGACGACAATGGGACCACCTCGGGAGTATATAAATAATTATATAAATAACAGCCCATAAACTATAGGGGGACGGACAGTATATCCACCACGCTTGTCCAAGGCGGCTTGGCAGGTTGGACACATCCATTATCTCGATGTGCAGGTTGCATCACGATGTTTTCCTCCCCCGTTGTTAGCACGTGGTAATTGTAACAATATGCACATTAAAGTGGTAAGGTAAGTGGTGCATGCGTTCCGGCCAGGTTCGAACCCGCGCCCTTTGAGTTGGAGACGCGTACGCTAGCCATTACGCTACCACGACTTCCTCGGGAGTATACCCTTCCGGAATAAACAAACAACTAAAAATCTGTCCACAATTGACGGATATATCGCATAACAAATATACAAAAAAACAACATACAGGCGAATTGAGAACCTCCTTTTTGCAGTCGGTTAAAAAGGAGTATCATTCAACAAAAGATGAAAATGAAAAGCCATTTGCAAAGTGCAGGTAAAACTAAAGCAAAAGAGGTTAAAAAGGGTCAAAAGGTTTCGGGCGGCAGTCTATAAGTTCCAATTCACCTACCTGTGTACGTACCACTTGTAGTAAATGTTCTTTTTTTATTAATAACTAAATCAATAGGTTGATAAATTATAATTTATTATCTGATAAAGGCTAATATCATTCAGCACCGACAAAATAAATTCATTAAATGAAATATTTTATCTATTTTACTAGATTATTTTAATACATTGTTAATCAAATTATTTAATAAGTCAATGGGTACCAATAGGATGTCCTTAAATCGTGAAAATTACCATTTTCTAAATTATCCAGTTAAATATTCTGAACAAAGTCAAGGACCTTCAAAAATATTCAGTGAAAACTTTTTAAAAGATGGTGTATTTTCGATTAAATACTTTTTTATGGTTCCGTAGCGAAATAAAGAAAAAACGGGACGTTTGTCACCTCTATGGAACTGCCTATGAAGTGCACGCATTCCAGCCAAGGCCAAGATTCGATCCCGCATCATTTGAAATGTGACGTGCCTTTGCTACTAAGCTACCTATTACGGCTTTCATCTTTATTTCAATTGTTTACAATAAAAAGCATGACTCGTGTTTTTTGTATATTTTATAAGATTATTACAAAAATAATATACCTACTTACCAATTGCTAATGAAGCAATAATCGAACAAGGAAAGAAAAAATAGCATTTAAAAAAGCTCTACTTATACTTAGTCGTACGTATCTTACCGCAAAACACCACAAAATGCACAAAGAAAAATATAATTATCACGTTTGATAATAATAAATATTTAAAAAAACAACAATAAATTATCAAACTCACTTTTGAAACAACACGTGCTTTTTTGACGCGTAAATTGACCAAGCGTTGATTTCCGAACGCAGCGACAAACGGAGACCGAATATCACACCCGCTAAAATACGACTGATCCTGAACTGAACTCCATACTGAAGTGCCGTTCAGAATCTCCTTTATCAGCGATGAAAATAATTGCGACAATTTAATTTGAATCATATTTATTAGCATCAAAGTCGCATATCGAAACAACAGGAAGTTTAGTTGATAATTAAGTCACAATTACGGACATACTGTTATCTCTATCTAATGTATGTTAGCTACGGCGTGCGAGCGAGATGGTAAATGGGATAACGCGCATGTGCGTATTTCCCCCAAACACCATGGAAATAACCTCAAAAGATCGAAAGAACTTTTTATGGTTAAGCGGTTATTGTTATCGACGAAATTCTACACTATTGACTATAGATTTCATTTATGGTTGTGCGAACCGAAAGCATTGAGAAGATCTGCACAATATGGTTTATTGTAATTTATAAAGTTGCATTGAATTATTCATGCAAGAACATATTTTAAAACTTTTTGTCAAATTTTAATTAGTATTTCTAAACCGAAATGATCGTAATTGTTACTCAATTTATTATTCATAAATAAATATGAAGTAATATTTACAAGACGTTATGTTGTTAGTTTCCAATTTTCCTTATAGGTATTTCGTTTGAATTATACCTATTTTACAAATCACAGATAAATATGGAATACACTTTCTATACCTAAAATCATATACCGTATAATATTTAAGGAACAAATTTTAGGCATGTGAAGCTACGTGGAAAGTTCTAGTTAATTACAAAAACCCTCAAATAAGTTTTCTCGCCTGGAAAAGGCCGTTTACAATTACATCAAACTTACCGATACACAAAGGTACTGTGTCATTCCATCTATTTTCGTCGTAGCACCACAATAAGCGCGCCCTCTGTCGTGTATCAATAAAAACAAAATTCATGTTGCACATGTAGTGTGCCACATCTTCATTTCGGTAAACTAAATAACCGCTTGATGGCGCTGGCAAAGTAACACAACCTATACCTGTAATCACACGAGATGGTGTTGTTACATACTCATAATAGAAGTTTCACTAAACTACCGGTAGATGGCGCTATTAAAGATCTTATGGTTAATTAAAAATAGTTGAATAAAAATTTGAAATTCACTATTTTATACAGATGGTGTTGTAGCCTAAAACTTTACGTAATTATTGTTCTAGAGTTTGGAGTCAAACAAGGAAATATTAATTCATTTTTCATAATAAAAATATACTGACCGTAAAGCATGCTTCGGAGCAGGGAATATTAAAATATTATCATCTATAAAAGCTTCAATGGAATCATAGCAAATGTTCTAGCTGACTCTATTTACTCTCTGCCTGACATACTTGACGCTTATGTAATTTTTTTTATATTAGTAGAACCAAAAAATAATTATTAATTTTCTGTGAAAATGCCATATATATCAAGCAATGAACTAATAAATTCTTCTTCGAAAATAAAAATAAATCACATATTTATATGGACAGCAGAGAAAAATTGAATAGTATATATAGTTTAAGATCATGGAAGAAAAGTAAGATAGTGTTGTAACTGACTTTTTAAAGGCTACATTTAAGTTAAGTAATTTTTTTGTTTCAGTAATAAGTCATCTAAATTGATCAGTCATATCTCATTCTCTGCTCCTACACACTACCTACATCGCTTTAAGAATTTTCTTCAAGTTATGTTGTTTGAGAGACATCGCTTTAAACGATGAGGTCACTTATCGTTTTTATCAAGTAAAATTACAATTATGAATTTTTTTGTAATTGATTATTTTAGTGGGCATAAGAATGTTATTTATCTATTTTTCAAATACGTCTCTTACTTTTATAATGCAACAACACGCCTCTCTTAGGATAGGCGCCTTTGGACCTCGTCTCCACTGTCACGTCGAGGATATTACTTAGAGATGTCAAACGCAACGGGAGATCGACTTGATCGCAGGACTTTAGTAAGGATTCTCCATTCAGATCCTGCACGGCGACGAAGTCTGTGCATTCTTTCTCAAAAGGACCTATAGCTGAAAAAAGCAAACAATTACCTATTAATTTTAAAACATTCCATTTATTTATCTTCTACTTAGAGTGTCGCACAATTGTGTCTCTAACCAGCAGTATCACTCTACAAGCTAGTCAATACAGATGGAAAACAGATGAAAGAAACTTACTTCGCAAACTAACATCCAAGAACGTAACACGGACTCTCTGTTCAGGATGTACCCTTAACCGCCATCCGCATACATCACCGACGTAGAAATGCGGATATCCAGGCGTGCGGATATATCCCTCACTTTCCATTCCTTCCGTTGCTATATTCACTTCGCGGTTGCAGTAGTGTATTGAAAGCGTATCTGAAAATAAATATACGGTAATAAAAATTTTAAAGGAATTGTTATGTAATTATTTACGGTCTTCTTCATATTGAATTAGAGTAAGTTTGAACACCTCTTTAAGAAGCGTTCAAGTTTACTCTATCTCAATATGAATAAGACCGTTACTTTATAACTTTAGACGAGCAATAAAATTCTTGTTTTACATATAATTATAAAATTTAATATATCTCGGAAACGGCTCTAATGATTTGGATCAAATTTTGTATTTAAGGTAAGGTTTTACTTTTTAAATTAATCTATATAGGTATTTTTATTGAAAAAGAAACGATTATATTATGCATATAAAAATAAAATTATTCTTGCATATGTTTAAATTTATTTCCTATATCTCGGAAATGGCTATATCTATTCGGATCAAGTTTTATATTTAAGTGAGTTTTGTTGTCAATGAACCTACTGGTGCTGGTACCGCCATGTAAACCTCCTTTTGACCTTGGTAGATATAGGTAGGCATATATTGTGATAAGGAGACTTGGTGGTGGAACGACACAGTCCAGAGGGAGGTTAGGGTGAAGAAAACCCTCTTCAAAAAGTGGCAGGCATCCAGATCTCCTGAAGATCGCGACGCATACATGGTTACATGGGCCCTGTTTTTGCCCTAAGGATCATCATGGAGAAATACAGGACGAAGAATACGCCTCTGCATTTCCTGTTTTTGGATCTGCAGAAGGCCTTCGACTGTGTTCCTCGCGTGATGACCTGGTGGGCACTGAGATCCAAAGGGGTACCAGAAACCTATATTGACATTATTCGGGACATGTACCGTGATTCCGATTCCATAGTTCGGACCGCTGTTGGCGATACCACACCCTTCCCCATAACCGTAGGAGTGCACCAGGGATCTGTCCTTAGCCCGTTTCTGTTCAGCGTGATATCAGAAGAAGTGTCGAACAGCATCAGTGATGCGCATGACCAACCTCAATGGTTGCTCATGTATGCTGACGACATCGCGCTGGCAGATGCGGACAGGGGGCGCCTGGTGCGACGTGTAAATGCATGGAAGAGGTCGCTAGAGAACGGGGGTCTGAAGCTAAATGTGGCGAAGACTGAGTACTTGGCCTGCAACACTACAGATCCCACATCCGTACGCATAGGCGAAGATACGGTCGAGCGTACGGATCAGTTTAAGTACTTGAGATCTGTACTTAGTGCATCCGGGGATATCGACCACGACGTCAAGGCCCATATCACAGCAGCTTGGGTCAAGTGGCGTGAGGTGACAGGTCTCATTTGTGACCCCAAAATGCCGGTTAAATTAAAAGGACAGGTCTATAAATCCATCATTAGACCTGTCCTTTTGTATGGCAGTGAATCGTGGCCTGTACTTCAGCGACACAAGCAAGAACTGCGGGTCACGGAGATGAATATGCTGCGATAGATGTGTGGAATGACGCGGAAAGACCGGGTCAGGAACTTCCGCATCCGTGACAGTCTTCATGTCCGTGACATAGCAGACAAACTGCTAGAGCGTCGCTTACGCTGGTACGGCCACGTTTTACGGAGATCGGCTAACTATGTGGGGAACAAATGTCTAGCCATGCCGCCTCCTCCAGGTCCCGGTCGAAGGGGAAGGCCCAAGAAATGTTGGCTTGACGTTGTGAAGGATGACACGCGTACCAATGGTCTCAAAACGGGGGATGCTGAAGACCGCGCGAAGTGGAGTAGAAAAAGTAGGAAAGCGGACCCTGGGCGTCGGAGTGAAGGCTCCGAACGCAACCGGGATTTAACGCTCGGATGATGATGATGATGATAGGTAGGCATATACTGTTCATATATATTACACTAGCTTCTCCCACGACTTCGTCCGCGTTGGATAGTTACTTTGAGCTAACGCTAACTTTAACCCGCGACTTTGTTTACATGGAAGGTACCCACCGCCCTTCCCCCTCATGTCTGCCCGCCGGCCTTACACATCATAAATCCACGCGCAGTACTTGACCATTATTTTGCTATGATGTTATTTTAAAACTGCGATATCTCCTAAGATATTCATTGAAATCGAATGATGTAAGTGGCAATTTTGTTTTAAATTAAATACTTGTGATGAATAACATATTTATTTGGATAAGGATTAATATCATGTTTATAAAAAACCTTCGCCAATAATGCATTATTTTAGAACAAATTTGGCTAGCATAAAAAAGGTTATAGTGATCCAACCTTAAAAGATAGACATATGCTGTCTTTTATGACTTTTTTTTAGAACTTTTAAAGGGGAACAATTCTGTCACACATGATTTTTGCGAAACTTTAACCGTTTACGCAGGGCACGCAGCGGAAGCTCTAAAAAGAAAAAGAAAAAACGATTTTGAAACGTTCTTCATTGGTGCTCCGCTCCTATTGGTCTTAGCGTGATGATATATAGCCTATAGCCTTCCTCGATACATGGGCTATCTAACACTAAAATAATTTTTCATATCAGACCAATAGTTCCTGAGATTAGCGCGTTCAAGCAAAAAAACTCTTCAGCTTTATACATTAGTATAGATAACATAAGTAAACCACCACACTCCATTTTGGTTTTGTTCAATCACCATGAAAAAATCACAATAGCCTTCTTAGTTTGACACTCTTCCTAACAATTTTAATTTATTTGAAGAACTACATAATTAAATTTAATCGCTTTGAAAATCAGACTCCAAATCGGTACAATCAAAAGCTGAAAAATCAGTGTCAATAAAATTAGTTATTTAATGTTAAATATAGACAAATTTCTTTGAGTTTTACTCCAGGCGAACTCGTAAAGCTCTTGTCATGAAAAATATATTACGTTACTTGCAAACAAACGTGACAACGTGATACAGATTTGGATTAAAAGCAAATCCAGAGTATACTCGAGAGATGTTGTAAAATGACAACAAAACACACATAAGTGTAGTATATATACTTTTATAATATAATGGTGATATATATCTGTTATTATGTAAAGGACGAACAGTATTTGTGCGTCCTTGAAGTTCGTGCATGTCATTAGGTACGCAAATACAACTTAATACGTGATTAAATTGTACCACCGTCATTAATAAAAATTAGTCAATCCCTGCCAAGAATAACAGCTCGCTTTTATCGATAATGCCGCCTGTTGTACTATCTTTTATGATTTTCTACTTCTGTTTGTTTATGGTTTGGTGGAGGTACAATAAAGAGTTAGTTATCTATCGATCTAAATTGACGAGGATATAATCTAAAATATTGCCTAAAATAAACGCCTTGCTTGGAGTTTGGAGTAGGTAGGATTTCTACCTTTTTTTGAAGAAAATGTAGTATTTTTGTTTTTAAGCTGTAAAAATATAGTACTTTTGGCAAATTTCGATGAAAAAAAAGAGTGTACATTTATTTTTCATTATTTATTATATATTTTATTTCATTATTTTTAAATTTTTCTTGTGTATTTGTTACTACTTTTTGCTTTAGCTAGCAAAAATCTATTATTTTTAAAATAATGATAAGAATCTGAACAAAAAGCGCGACAATTGAATATATCATTTTTCTATAATATATAGTACAATGAGCTAAAATATAGTACGATACTATTATATTACAGTACGGTTGGCAGTCCTAGGCGTAGGGCTTCTGGGTCCTGCGCCACATATCCTGATCCTCCCTTCTCTTAATCCATCGACCTTACGCTCGTCGTCAGTCTTCCGGACTAGGGGACATCTGCGTCCTATACTATGGTTACCGAGACGTAGCCGTCAGTCCTAAGTCTTGCGACCGGAGGCTGCACTATGTGACGGCGATTTTGTTTCATGTCTGAGCGAGGGAGGGGGGAGCCTTTCAAAAATATTTGATTAGCAATAAAACTCATATACTCATACATCAGTCTTATTCTATGTATCGTTTTCTTCCTGACTGAGAAATGAAAGAGTCCTCGCAAAGCTGATATTTCCGACGTCTACATTCAGTCTAGCACCGCCACTGTCTGCGACAGATGTGACCGGCCCACTGCTAGTGTAACTCACTAATTTTTCTCTACGTCTGTTATCGTGGTTTTTTACTGATATCCTCATACCTGATTCTATCCATAAGTTAAACATCTAGCACAGCTCACTCCATAAGCATTGAGGAATAGTCAACGTGCTCTTGTAATGAACTCATATCAGGTCGTTATTTTTCTGTATAGATAATATAATATTGGATCATCATAAGAACGAATTCAGAAGTAATTTAATTCACAAATAATATTCAACATTATATGAAGGAGAACTTTTACAAACTAATAATATTGTTACGAATGAATTATCATAGAGTTTATTAGAACCATACAAACACGTATAACCAAACGCAATAAGTCCAAACGTAATGCAGGAGATCGTAATTCAAATACACGCGCAAAGTCCGTCACTAAATAGATTACCGAATGTACACAAGTCTTGCTTCGCTTTTGGTCAACGCTCGACTGACTCTTCCTCAATCGGGCCATTGCTTTATATTGCACAAATGCAAACATGTGTGCCCGGCAAGCGTCGACGCAATTTCTTAGAAATTGTAACCCGCACACCTGGCTAATGACTGCCATAAAAGATTACAATACATAAAGGGCTGTTTTCTAATCACCAATTTTAAACACAAAGTAAACAGAAGAAGTCCAAGTGCCGAAGGGGTAATAAATGTGTTTCTACAGGACTGCAGGTGTGAATTTGTCTTTGTCGGCACTAGGTCGTAACAATATCATTCAGGGCGTGTAAATAACAAAACTTATCGGCGTATGGTATTTATTATACGTAATGAACCAACTCTAGCTCAAATACAAACAGCAATAATAGGCACAGACTAAGGTCAACGTCGCGACAGGAATATGATACTACCCACTTAATAATACCTATTCGTAGGTACTAGATAAGTTACTAAAAATTATTACCATACGTATCTATAGATTGAGCACTGCCTTATTATTTGCACCATGGATGAAAAATAATATTAAAAATGACAATTGAGAGATGATACAGACGTGTTACAATAAATTTTAAAAATATTTTCTTATAAAACAGTATACGCTAAAACACCCTTCTTGTAAAGAAAGGCCTAAAGACTTGTTAATGCGATTTAAAAAAGCAAAAACGATAGTTTCAAAAAATGTCACTTTGACAGTAACATGTCTATTTTCCCGAGTATATGTCATTCATCATCAAGTGGCAGCCGGATTAAAGAAGTCGAACCTCAAAGCCACAACCCCCTTAACTCAAATGAATATAAAGGAAGATCCTGAAAAGACGTCGGTATGTGGGCTTCGATTAAATATACGTTCTCCTAATCAAAGCTCTGAATTAGAACCTTATTACAAATTCCCCACAATTACTTGACAACAAACTTGAACCGTTGTCTGTACCGACAGCGTGAGTCTAGTAGATACGTGTTTAGCGAAAACGCTAGTACGCATTGCGGTGGCTTTAAGAAGCTAGATCTGAATACAAAACTTATAAATTTATAAAAGGGTTAAGATCAGATGTGATGTCTTGTGTTTACGGCCTTGGAAGTTGGAACTCCTGAATGTTGAGATAGTAATATATATCAATAAAATTTGATTACATAAATATTTATCGATGACAAAACGAAACTTAACAAGGTATTAAGTATTTAAAATATAAAAAAATATACTACCATAAAAATCAATTACTGAAACGTCGGACCCCAACAGATCTAGAGGGCCGGCAGCATTACCTTGATTGGTACAGAGGCCAATAATTCTTTGAACGAGGTAAGCTCCAACCTTCCAGTCCCCTCGGTTCGACTAGCAGATTTATATTATTAAATAGTTCGTGGGCGTTGTCCCTCACGGACCCAGTCTCCACACCAAACGGCTCAAATATGTACCCGTTCCAAGAATCACATATCCTTTTAGGTGTTCGGCACAAGTGACAGTGCGACCGGCCCTAACTTCGGATTACTGGAGAGAAGAAGATGCTAGTGTGTCAATACAGTTAATGGCCCACTCCAGCGGCCATCCCAAACTCCAGGGAATCAAAGTCACATCGTCGGGTCTTTTGCAATCGTCGGGAACCAACCCTTTCGAATTGAAATACCGACCAAATTGAAGTGTCTTTCTATGATTTCAAAATAAATACCAATTGAAACTATGTATGTACAGTCATGTTTTCATTCCGTCACTGTACTATATTGGATACGATCTGTAATTCACTGGAGGCTTTACGCCTTATTCAGGTATTTAGGTTATCAACAAGCCAACCTTCCTATTTTCACTAAACAGGCCGTAACCATCACGTGCTAAGGCGCTATTTCAGAAGAAAGCAGCCATCGGCTAGGCAAAGAATTATTATTTACAATAAAATATACGGTTTGCATGCCGGTTACTAGGCATTTGAAGCAGTGAATAGGTTTTTGTACTTGGAAAATTATTGCTATAATAATTTCTTGGGCAATTGGTTTTCTGTTATATATTATCAGTATACTGTGTTTGTAGATATTTCAGTATAAACATAAGACTTTAATATTGAAAACGAAGAGATAAGAGAATAAATTCAGCTAATTAATAATGGTGAGTGCCGTATGTCTGTACACAATGTACTCTATGGTGCCGTAGATATATGAATTTTTTGATAAACGAAAGTATCCCATATCCCATAGACATCTCAAAAAGTACTAAACGCACCTTATCAAATCAATTTTCATTGATAGCATTTTTTAAACTTTGAAAAATTTGCAAATTTTCCATTTCATACTCCCAAAGTTAGACAAGGAAAATTTGAAAATTTGTGCAAAATTTTCACAACTTTCATTGATTTGAACTTTTGAACCAAATACAGAAACTATTATTGAACATCGTTATGTTTTTCAAGATCTGAAATGTCTGGCGGACTCACCTATTGCTTATTGTAACAAGTGGAAAGACGGACAGACAGGCAGACGGGTGTACGACCGTGACGAAAAATATAAAGATTTCAATTTTGCCATAGCTACGGAACTTTAAAAATAGTTTAAATTATTTAAAAGCAAATATAGAAGAAGTCCCTATGATGTACAAGAAGATTGAACACTACAATACTTGTACAGCAGAAGCTTAAACCAAAATTAAACCGTTCACTGCTATATTTCAATTTGGGTGAATCATCGAAAGTGGTCCATATAAAGTTAAACTTGAATCATTAAATATAATTGAATACCGTCATGTCCTTCTAGTTCTTCAATTCGGTTGATCGGTCTTATACTCAGATCACAGAAACTAGATCTCTATGGTCTTATATCACCATTACATCACACAATATCAAACAGCAAGGAACGTGGCTCAAAGTAATCAAGCTCGAGACTGTAAACAACTTTTCAATAGACTAAAGTCAATAACCAAAACAATTTGGCCCTGAATAACGGCTATGCCTAGCAACAGTTTCGGCCCAAGTGGACAATATTTGCCCTCTGCCAGAGGCAAAACAGGACTATAAATCAATCGGCTTGTTTGAATAGCTTCCGATAAAGCTGTACATATTATTAAATCGATTCCTATGCGATTTTTGTGTTATATTTTAATGTGTCCATATAATAACTGTTCAAGTTCGATAAATCTATATAGAAAACTAAGTTTAAATAATTTTTAATTAAATATTTTGCAGTTTTATTATATAGTAAAGTAAATTACATAGTAAAGGGATTATTCGCATATTATTTTTATACAATTCTACTTCTACTTATTTCCTGCAGCCAGGCGGCCTGTTGTAAGAAGCGACAAAACAATTCACAGCCAGGTGGTAAAATATTTGGCCGTCTGGATGGCTTCCACCCCTGGTCTAGAGTATGCCGCCAAAACAACCTTGAGTTGTGTTCCGGCATTAGTGGCCAGGTTCCAGTCGTTCGACCTACTGTGCATATTGTTACAATTACCACGTGCTGCTAACAACGGTGAAGGAAAACATTGAGATGAAACCTGCACATCGAGATAACCGATGTGTCAAACCTGCCAAGCCGCCTTAGACAAGCGTGGCGGGTATACTGTCCTTTCCTCGGTAGTGGGAAGCCCGAGCCCAGCAGTGGGACGTTTATGGCCTGTCATTATATTATTTAAAAAAAAAGACACACAAAGGCAGATGGAGTGGAAGGAATCATGTCGAAAGCCTAAGGCATATTCATGTTTCCAAAATGGCTACAGACTTCTGAAAACGGAATAGAAAAAATTAATTTTAATTTTGAATATTAGCAAGGGCGCTCTATATAGTTAAAACACAATTTTTTAAAACATGAACAAATTTCGATTACTTTTTTTACGCCCTCAAGCACACATGTCAATGTGCATATGTAGTGGAAATAATTCCAGACACGTGCACTGCATGCAATGCAGTATGTGGTCATGTTCGATCGGCAGTACAATAGAAATCAACCCTTGTTATTTTTCATTGCAACAATTTTTTTGACAGTTGTTGCAGTAAAATTCATATTGTATTGATTTATTTTTTGTATAATACTGTTACGAGTGCGGGACTCGAATTAAAATGCTGTTAGAATTACTATAGAGATTATTTAGAACTATACAAACACGTATAACACAGGTACAAATATAACTGAACACAACCAGTACAAACGTAATGCACGATTCAATAACACGCACAAAGTCAACATATGAAAGGGGTACTTGACACATATCACAATAAATTCTGAAACAATGCTCATATAAACGAGTGGGCTTTCAAATGCCATATCATCATCATTACATTTGAAGGGAATCCGAGGATACAAGGAGGCACGAAAACATTAAGTAGTGTTTATTTCCACAGCGTTTGCAAATTAATCAATTATAATAGTGAAATGCGTTGTGTGTGGATGCGGTTATCACACTAGTTCAAGCGGCCGGCCGGCGCGAGCGCATGATAAGTCATACCATCGTCGTAGCAATAGGTAAGTAAAGTGCATGTTATTTTGCTTCACGAGTTTCACGACTTTATCCTGTGGTCGCGCTTGCCTTCCGACTTTTACAAAAAAATATTTAATTATATAAACACTTTATATGTATGTAAATAAAGTTTGTTTATCTTTCATGGTTCATCTTCATGTTTGGTTGAAAAATGTTTTTATCGGCTATCAGAATTATTTAGTTACATCAAATGACATTTATTGATTTTAATATTATTATTTTATTACAGACATGCGATCATTATTCAATATATTCGACAATCCATTATTATTAATAAAATGACATTCATAAAATATATAATTGTATTTAACTTTGACACAAGGGTGACAAAGTTGTGCAAAAAATTGTAATGATCATACACGACTATTAAAAAAAAATACATAATGTTTATAAACCATAGTTTTCAAGAAAATTTGTATGCCAGTAAATGGCGAAACATGTTCTCACTATATCATAAGACCTTGTTATCCATGTTTCTTACAAATAAATCATTTCATTTCATTTCAAAATAAATCATTTCATTTCAAATAAATCATTTCATTTCAAGTCCAGGATGCAACACTTCAAAATATCGTTATATCGTACCGATACATACGTACTTTATCTTTCAATATTTAACCTCATTAACAATAACAAACACTGTCGCATCACAAATAACGCATTAAACTCTTCGGTACATCTGCATGGCACGGCCAATAACTATAACATTATCCCAGATGGACCAATAGGGCAAGACTGTAAGTATTGTTACGAGCTACAAGACTTGAATTAAAAATGCCGTTGGAACTACTATAGAATTTATTAGAACTGTACAAACACGTATAAAACAAATACAAATAAAACTAGATGCGACCAGTTCACACTGCACGATTCAATGCAATTCGACACGTGCAAAGTCCGTTGTCTATATCGCTAATGAGAGTACTACAAACGTCTTACTCGTCTCGTAGTCGTTGCTTGACTGCCCCACCCCTGCATTCGGGCATTGTCTTATACTAACTATACAGTACAAAAAAAATCGGCCGCGTGCACTGAGTTTCCGAGAAATAGTAATTTGCACACCTAGTTATCTATTCCTGCGAACGGCCAACAAAGTCGAAAACAATAACAATAGGCTATTGTTTAATTGCAAATACGAAGTAATAAAAAGAACTCCGAATGCGGGAGGGGCAATAAGCAATATGCGCAGCATTTCTTTGTCGGTATGTGACAATAGGTATGCGGGTGGCCCAACTTGTAACAGTATTATAAAATATTGACCCTAGGCCATCATCTATGGGTAAGATGCCCAGTTCCATCTGATCCGATATCGAATCTTTCGAAGAGTCCAATTCCAGAATGTCCGTCATACTACGTACCATTTCGTTTTTAATACCAATCCATCAGATAAATTCCACGCACATACGGCGTTAATCATAATGGGGGATCTCGCCGAAACGAATCGACATTACGACCTATTCTGATACTGTATAATAGATAGATATACCTAATTGCGTTTTCCGCAATTTAACAAGAAATGGTAAATTCTGATAATTTTCAAGTTCGTAGAGCTTAAAAAATACTTAAAATGAAAATTTGTTAAACAAAATCCGATAAAGAAAAAATGAGATTTTGAGATACAGGGTTTTTCGATTGCTAATTACCTTTTAGACAACTAACAACAACATTAGACAACTCTACAGAATCGTTAACTATAGCTAACGTACTTGACTTTTAAAATTAATCAAACAGTTGGTCACTTTTTAAACGCTGTGATCTATACATATAATAAAATTGTAGAGGTCAAATTTCTGTACAATGGAAAAAAATGCTAAAAACCGAGTCAGGGGGATGTAAGAAGTGAAATAGAACTAATTCATATTTTTTCCAATTTTTGTTTCTCTGTTTGTCTGTCTCTTTGTACCGGCTAATCTCCGAAACGACTAGACCGATTTAAATGAAATTTGATCAACATATAGGATACTTTTGATCCCGAAAAATTAAAGAGTTAAAAAACTTTAATTACTTAAACAGCTTATTATACAACTTGTGCACCTAATTATATTGTATTGATATTGCCGGTATCATCATCATACAATAAAACAATTTATACGCTAAGACCAATAGGAGCGGAGCACAAATGAAGAATGTTTTAAAATCGGGAGGGTTTTTTTAACTTACTTTTTTTATTATTCCACGCGGACGAAGTCGCGGGCAGAAGCTAGTCATAGATAAAAAAATTAAAATCGCGTTCAAACATTGCATCTTTCTCAATCCCTTTTGGCCACGAAATTCGCATAAGCAACCACTTAAAGCTCCAAACTAGGGCACTGTATTTATTTAAGGGATAAATGTCATTATTCTTTTGAAATAATGTATTGATACATTGGGTAGTATGAGAACATAAATAATATAACGATTTATAACCGTGGGAGTGAGCTTGTAAATGTTCAATGTGCTTTTGCCATAGTCTCTTTTTGAAGTGAAACTTCTATATAGACGGGGGTATTAGGATTTTTTCTGTCACGAAAAAGCGTTACCGTGGTTTAAAGCCGTGGTGAAAGGCGACATAATTTTAGAATACGCGTGGTGAAGGCGACGTAACGTTAGAGTAGACTATCGATGTTTTATATTGGTTCCGATTCGAATTCAGTTTTTTTGTTTGATAAAATAAAATATGTTTAAATAAAAAATGCATTAATTAAAATGTACCTAACCTAACCAAATCATAATTTGCAGTAAACCTGCGAAAAGTCGAGATGTGTGCTGGGACACATAGTAGAAGTGAAACTTCAACGGACAAGTGGAAAAACGAATCGCAACGAACAAGTGGAAAAACGAATGGCAACGGACAAGTGGCAAAACGAATCGCAACAAAATTTTAAGTTGAAGTTTTAAGGCAGGTTTTCAAATTGGACACGTATATTAACAATCTGTGGCGCTGGGATCGGGTCCGAGATTTTTATTTATTCAGGGCAAGACAACGTCTGCCGGGACCTTTCGTATTATATAATCTTCGAAAAATAATATGTAAATTAAATTAATGCAAATATTACATTATCTATATATTTATTATAAACTAGTACAATGAAGAAAATTATAAATAATCGAATACAATAAAAGAAAACTTAACTTATTTGTATTGTACTCTACCCATAGTCCCTCATGACTATAAGTAGAATATTATATTATACATTATTATACAAGATCACTTAATAATACGCACCAGGAAGCTAGTCTCAGTAATATACAAAAATAATGTGCATTTTTCATATAAATGGTATAATAGTGTCTCCTAATACATATTATAATGGGTCTATTATACGGTGATCTCGATCACCCACCCTGTAATAACTTTTATAGCATTACGAAAAAACATTATTAAAGAAATGAAGTCCGCATCTGTGTGACATTTAGATGCATTCACAATGTAATGGTAGAAATATTTTAAAAATATTATCACATTCGAATAATTTTTGGGGATTTGTAACTTTTTCGCAAAAACGGTCGCAGTAGTTTTTCACAAAAAATATTGGGTATATAAGAATGGAATTTAACAGGAATCGATGGAATAGTATAAACACAAAATAACTAATCAATAGTGGTGGCCACCATAGGTGTGACTGAACTTTGGATTTTTTTCAGTGTACATAGTCGTGTGGAGAATCTTTAGTTAGATATTAAAAAACTCATGACGATGTTCTTTAGCTACTCTTTAAGTGGACAGTTGGGAAGATATTAACTGAAAAAATCGAAATTAATTTAAATTTCAAACCATGAAGTAAAAAATTCTGAGTTTGTAGAGCTTAAATAAAGATTGATTTAAACAATATTCGTGGAATACTTTGTAAGTTTCAAAAATTTTCTATTCTGTTTTTTATGGTTTCGGAGCCAAATGACGATAACAGCGAACATTGTAACCTCCACGGAACCCTTTGTCGTAGGCGGATTACAAAGCACTACCCCATTTTTATATTAATCATGTTACCAATTGTAAAATGTGTCTTAACTTAAATAAGTTGTATTACTATTATATTAGTGAGAATGAACAAAGATTCAACGCAAATGTTACGTTACAGCGATAACTCAATTCGTCAAAATGTCACGTTATTTATACTATGAATAGAATCTAAATTTTCCAAAAGAAAATTAATGGGTTGATAATTAAAATCAGGAAATAAGTACTTAAACCTTAAACGACTACCTCACGATATTACATTGCATATAATTTAACAAGTAAAACTAATTCTGTAAAATGCGCCTTATTTCACTGATATAAAGGTGTTTGAAGTACTTGTTATTAATCTCAAACATCTCAAATAGGGTAATCCTATTGACAGACCGTCGTAAATTTAAAATTCCCCGAAATCACAGGCACGTGTCGACAAAACTGCTTGTTACAATACACCATTAGACGCGCCCCAACTTTCGAAATTCAACATTTTGGGGTAAATGTGACAATGTGGCAGCACATGTAACAACCAGCGTATGTAGAGCTTTGATCCTCGATTTAGAAATATATTATCTACAGTCAAACTTAGATAAACCAAGGCACTCTATTATCTTATTTAAAAATTGACGCGTGTGACACACGACACATAATTTTTATTAATAGTTCTATTTCAAAATAAAATATTTTGTTCACAAAAGGTAATAAACATTCTGAAAACTGTTATTTAAAATTAAAATAAACAATTTACAAACATTTTTTTCTCCGAATTTACCACTTTATTGTAATTAGTATACCTACTATACCACCATACAAAAGTGTTACAAAAAGCCGATAAATAATAATTAATTGACCATCATTTCTTCATTAATCTTTCTGCTTTTTTGGTTACTAATACCATGCAAGAAATATTCTTCTTCCAAGCTAATATATATATTGTTTTTTTTTTAAGTAAGAAGTATTGATGAGAGATGTTATTTAAATCGGGCAATAATCATGTTAACAGAGATGAAAATAGAATTTATATCGTAAAAAAACACATTTAGTATTTTTAGCAATATGAAGTTGGCTTATGCCCAACGATACATAATATTGTCAGCGTCCGTGCAGGACCTTGTAACTACATTTTTGTGACACTACTTTTTTCGTAAAAATTGTGATATATACATGTAATATGTATATATCACATAACAATTTTGACGAAAAAATAATGTCTCCAAATTTTGTAGTTATTTATTTGGTTTACCAACAATTACTTGCACTAATACTAAGGAAGTACATAACTTTATAAGAGGAAACATGAAAAATGCAGTAATTATTTATAGGTAAACACTACAGCAATTTGACATTTTGTATCATCATTGTCATTATTAAAACAATAATAATATTCTTCTTGCCTCTTATATACCTTCGTCTTACTGAGTATGCACTGCTTGATACAACTCCATTAATTCTTCGAAAAGTAATTCTGTGACATACTTCTCTATAAAACATAAAAAAAGAGCTTAAGATATAAATAGGCTAAGAAATATATAGATAAACAATTTTTAGTTAGACGTATTGCTGGGGAGTTTCTTGCCGCTCTTTCTTTTAACTTATATGTATAACCTTCAAAAAGTGTTCTCCAGTGGAACTTATTTTGAATAAAAACTTCAATTTGAATTTGCGGCTTATAATTATGATTATAGTTCATTTAAAGAAAAACTTAGGGCTTTAATAACTATTAAATTTTAATCACACAAAATATAAAAAGAAAAAAGTTTATTAGTAATGCAATAATTCGACGAAATTTGTAATATGAATTTGCATTTAGATCAGTAATATCACTATAAAGGTTCACTAGTTAACATAGTCCATCTAGGTTATAAGGTCCTGCACTGCCGTTGATGATATCCAGAATTAACGTTGGCGAATCCGCGTGGGAAGATTTTATGTATAATACTAGTATTTTTATTTATTTCGGTTTGACTGTCTTCGATTGATCATACAAGAGTTGCTTTATAAGTTGGTCGCGCCACACAATAGCTACTGGGCACGTGCAAGCCCCGAGGGAATACGCAGCTAATGTCACAGAGTGTTTATAATAATGGATAAATACTAATATAACAAAAAATCTGCGTCAGGCGTGCCCAGTCTCTTCAGGCGTTCAACGGACTCGTGAAGGATTATTACCTCGGGCTCTAAAGTCAATCATAACATCTCCATCTCTCCCATAATTATGAAATTATAGACTTACGTAAATATGGGAGAGATGACTATGATTATTACATTATATATATATATATATATATATATATATATATATATATATATATATATATATATATATATATATATATATATATATATATATACCAATAACAATATATGTATATTTTTGTCTTATTTCTATGTCTATTATACTTGCCATTTCAAATTTTTATATATATTGTTACAAATTTGGCTTCGACAAAGACAAAGGCAGTCGAGCGGGAACCACGAGCAAAGCGAGACGTGTGTACTACAATCGGAAATCTAATAGTGACGGACTTTGCGCGTTTCATTCAATTACGACCCTCTGCATTATGTTTGGATTTGTTGTGTTCGGTTATATTTGTACCGGTGTTACACGTGTTTGTATAGTTCTATTAAACTCTACAATAATAAAAAGTAACAATATACTTTTTTATTTTAGTTATATTGCAAACCCCACCCACATGTTACACATTTTTTCTGTAATCCATCCTAAGGTTGTCTAGAAGAAATTTGCTTTTAGTGATAAGACCGCCTATTGTCTTCTGTACTTTGACTTCTTGAATTGTATCTTATTGTTATGCAATAAAGTATATTCTATTATGGAGAATTAATTACCATTCATATACTTTCTCCAAATTGTACACTAAGAGCTACCGTTATCAAATTACGATTAAGAGTGTCTTTGGAATTCTGTTATTAATTGGCTTTGGCGAATAATTTGTGTTACTGTCGAAATTTCAATAGCTTAGTAAAATGTGGCTTTTCGAACTGCCACCAGAACTACGTTAGACATTTGGCGTGAACTAAATTTGGTCGAGCAAATACTGAAAATTAACACGTCTGACAAGGCAGTCTGGATTCAGTTTCTTTGCCTGCCACTGTAACGAATTTAACAGACATTAAGTTCCCGCCAACATCTATTATGTGAATGTTAATCTAGTTCAAATGTCACTGTGCGCTACAAAACTGCTGCGCCTTATCAAACCTATCTATTAGTTCCAATTCCATTAACGACGTTTTTCCTTAACGTCCCGTGTCCCAGTGTCCCAATATGTCACAGAAGGTTGGAACAGCCGTGACAACTTACGGAATACCACATCTGCACCACGTAAGTTAATCAGATATGGTCGTGTAATATAGGGCGTTTATATATACCTACTTTAGTGTTAGAATCAACATATAATTAAATAAGCCAAGTGGGTGTCGGTCTACGCGCAATGAAGGGTTCTGTATTTGCCACGCAAGCATGCCCGCTGTTGTTGTCTATTCTTATATAAAAAAAACTATTCTCAAACTAGCTGTGCCCGCGACAGTGTTTGCACAGGACTAGGACTTTATGATTATTAATATCTTCTGAATCCTACAATGTCTTAAGATTAAACATACACATAAATGTAGGATGATATTCGTGTTTTAAAATCTACAATGCTCATTAAAATCCGTTGAACCGTTTCGGAGTCTTTCCGAGACAATTTTCAGACTGAGAAACAAAAATTATAAAAAAGGATTTCTTTTCTATAATTTTTGTTTGTCAGTTATTAAATTATAAGTGTGTGTGCGTGTGCGTGTGCGGGCGTGTGTGTCTGTGCGTGCGCACGTTCGTGAGTCCACGCGTGCGCGTGCGTGTGTATTTAAACTTCGAAAAAAAGTGAAATAGCAGTTTTTATTCAAATTTTTGCAATATTTTGAAATCACAGACAGGACAACTTAGTTTTATGGTGCGACTTTATCTGCGAGTGTTACAGATATTAAAGAATTTATTCAAAACCATTAACATAAGTGTACAGACACAATTTGGTATCGCAAACAACTGCTATAGTATTATAATACTGTGTTGCAGTTGTTAGCGCCCACTTCCAGACAACTCGTTTGTTATATATACATTATGAAAACAAAATTATCTTAAAGTTTATACATTCGGAAATTACTTCGTGTTAATATTTGTAATATATGTGGAAATGTATAGTTGTGTGAATGTGTGTGTATATGTATGTATGTGGTGTGTATGTATGTGAGGTGTGTACAAGTGAACGAGTGAGTGTGCGGTTACAGACTTATTAGACTAGAGTAGTCAGTTTAGTAAATTCTCGGTGTCGTTATAAGGAAGTTCTATTAGTCATTTGAATAATTTTAATTTACATTCGCGATGAGTAAAAGAGTATATATTTAGTAACTTGTTAGCTCGGTTGTAAATGTTGGGACTAAGAAAGTAAGCATGTCGGTCAGCTAATCGAAGGCGGCATGGTACAAATGTACAAACTATATCGTATCGTCTTTTATTATATATACTAGGATCAAACGGCAAAATACGGTGCTTATGAAGAACCAACTGTAAGATACAGGCCGTTTCACGCAGATATGGCGATGATTTTAAGGCGTTATTTGAGTTGCGATATTGTTAATGACGTCAAATATTGACAGATAACGTATATTAACACTAATTTGGCTATGCGTTAACAGCGTTATTTTGTAAGGCTTTAAATAAGACGCATTCGGACACAGCCGGACGGTCTTATTCATATTGAGTTCTTTGTAGGCTTCTTTAAGATTATTAAACAAGTCTTCAAACTTACTCTAACTCAATCTGAATAAGACCATAAATCTTTAACACGAACGCAGGTGCGGCCGCAGCATAATTGGTATAGATTTTTAATTATTTTGTATATTTATTTTAACTGTCACAACATATTTAACGTTGCACAGTTTAAAACAAAACAGTTCGGTTCTCACACTGGGACTATCGTGTCTCCCTGTGCACCGATATTGAAGCAACAAATATAAAATTACGTAATTTGAAATGTGTATGTGGTTTTATTCGACCGCTATTTTGAAAATTAAAACGGTAAAACCCTTTATTGCTAAATTGAAATATGCCAGAGACTTACCATCAAAACAAGCGTACTTAATGTAGACAACGCCGGTGGACCAACTTTTGGACGGTGGGTAATCTTCTCTTAATACAAAATTACAGTGATTTACTCCAGTGCATCTGAAACAAAGCAAATAGATATATTATCATCTTATGCTCAAATGTATAAGTCGTGCGCAGAAGGTTTACCGGTGAAAACCCCTCCCGCTTCCTACAACCGCGACCCTAGCCTAGTTCTTAGTACTACTTAGACAAGCCCCGGTCCCAGTCGTAGGTAGCGGGAGGCGTGATCATCGGCAATCCTTCTGCGTAGGACTTATAAAAAGAATGTTTATATGTTTATATGTTCTCAGATCACATTGAATTTATAGGTGCCTTAATAAATGAATTCTCTAAGAATACTGAACAGATGCTTGTCCTTTCACGCATAGAAATGGTTCTGTAGAGGTAATAAAGTAATAAGGGTTTATTGTTTTGTTAAAAAGAGTTACAGGAGATGGTAACAATTATGGACGAACCTTTTAAGAATAAGGGTATGAAAATTAATGTTCAGAGGACGAAAGTTATGGTGTTTAAAAAAGATGAAAGCATGGCGATGTGTAACGTACAGATAGGAAATGAAAGACTAGAGCAAGTTAAAGAGTTTGTTTACCTAGGGTGCATGTTTACCAGAGACGGAAAGCATGAAAGTGATATTGAAAGGAGAGCAATGTCAGGTAATAAGGGGAATGGAGAGCTGAACTCTTTTATGAACAACCGTAAAGTGTCTGTAAAGGCACGTCTGGCTATACATCAAGGGGTATTAGTACCAACGCTAATGTACGGCAGTGAAAGTTGGGTATAGCAAAAGAAGCATGAAAATAGGATAAATGCAGTTGAAATGAGAGCTTTGCGAAATATATGTAAGGTTAATGTAAGTAATATGATAAGAAACAGTGTGGATAAGGGAGCGTTGTGGATTGAAAGAAGATGTAGTGACAAGATTTGAAAAAGGAATGTTAAGGTGGTTGGGGCATGTAGAGAGAATGAATGAAAGCAGAATCACAAAACAAGTATATGACAGCAATGTGACTGGTAGAGTCGGTGCCGGTAGACCGAGACGTACTCACCATGATCAAATTAAAGATATTTTGAAGAAAGGTCAAATAAAAATTAGTTTAAATAAGCGTGTATGTATAAAAAGAATAATGAAAGTCGATGAAGCGAAAAGTGTTTGTTAGGATCGTAGTAGGTGGAGATCCATCGTCTCTGCCTACCTCAATGGGAAACAGGCGTGACAATATGTATGTATGTTTGTTGTTTTGTTATTTTTATACTGAACCCTAAAAAGTTTTGTTTTATTACATGAGCTTCGCAGATAGTCCACCTGATGGAAAGCGGTTAACATCACCTATGGACATTTTTAACACCAAAGGTGTTACCAATGTGCTGCCTCTCTCTAAAGGGAAACTGGAACTTAGCCACTAATGGCGGACCAACTCAAAATTGTTATGGCGGCATACTCAAAGCCGGGGGTGGTAGCTATCCCAACGGGCGAATACCCTACCACCTGGCTGTGGGTTATTTTGACGCCTCTTACGACAGGCCACCCGGCCACAGAATATTTTATCTATATATTAATACGTGAAGCAAAACACAGCAAAACTTTGTTGTACCCCTTTTTACGAACATTGCGCGGATGGAGGAGTATGAAATTTGGCACACTTATAGTTTATATAGAGAAGGAGTGCAGAATGCTAATATTTTTAAAAAATATGCCTTAATAATACATTAAAACAATAAAAAAAAATTACACACATTACCATGTATTTGACACACAAACGCAAATATACTCTTTTGTTTATTGTTAAAGTGAAATTAAAAGTGTAGCCTTGGCGATATCTGTGATTATAGAAGTATAGTCTTTGACAACAGAACCTTGATAATGTTGAAACTTATAATTTAAATTAATTATTATGGTCGAATTTCGACCACGGGCGACCACTGGTAATAATAATAATCGGTAGACAAACACACACATTGTATATCCCTAAGCTAAGCAAGTTACGCTTGTGTTATAGGTGATATACAACGTACCACTCTGGGGCCGATCGCAGACACCCAGACAATCAACCACAGATGTCATTGAATTGTATTCTTTCTCCGTTCCTGCACGGAGAGACATAAAAATTGTTTGTTTTTGTCAAATCGGTTAAGAAAACTTAATAAATGGAAAATGCAAACAAACATCCGTGCAGGAATGGAGAAAGAATACAATTTCCTGCGGCCAGGCGGCCTGTCTTAAGAGTCGACCAAACAACCCACAGCCAGGTGGTAGAGCATTGCCCGACTGAATGGTTACCACCCCTGGTCTAACGTATGTCGCCATAACAACCTTGAGTTGTGTTCCGGCATTAGTGACCAGGTTCCAGTATCCCTTAAGAGAGAAGCAGCGCATTTGTAGCACCTTTATTCCTGCAAATATCCATAGTCGATGGTAACCGCTTTCCATCAAGTGGGCCGTTTGCCTGTCTGCTGAACTCCTGCAATAAAAATAAAAAAAACAAACAGCAGTCAAATTTTGTTCATAAAAATATCTTTAGTCGTACGTATTTCTCCGAAAACCCTTCAATTAAGTGAGCTCACGATTATTACGGCACATTTAAAACAACGGCGTAGTAAAAACGTACAATTTTCAAACATTGGCCTCGCCATGTGTAAACGACTTTTACACCGTTACGAATGTAACATCTTTTTTTAACGAAGGAACTATTCGGTCAATAAACTGTTATGTCAAACTTTACTTGCATATAAACGATTAAATAATGTGTATATTGGTTAACGAGTTTTGTTTAAAGACTTAAATATAATACGTAAAAAGAAAATATCGAGGCATACTACTTCCAGTGCTCTTAATCTCAAAATGTAGTGTTCGATATATAATCGAAATATTATGTACGCACATTAGCAATATTATCATTTAAATTACCAAAGTTAAGTATAATTGCGTACTTAGGTGCCTATTCTTAAATTAATCTTCTGTGTATTACGTATTTGCATATATTTTAACAGCAGCTAATTTTGAAGAATGTTCTGTTGAATTTCAGTACTTACCTTTGATTCGCAAAGTTTTGACACGAGACGTATCTCAAGCTTAACTTAAAGTTAATTTATCTAAACCTAAGTTTTTTATCTATCTCTGAATAATATTTGCTGAATTGCAAATTATTTATTAGCTGCAAAAAATGTCTTTTGACGCTGAAGCTATTTGGAGACTTAATCAGTTTTTTCTAAAACTTGGTTATTTTACTACAACAAATCTACAACTTTCTCCATTTACTTGAGCCTCTCGTTTAGTATAAAACATCCTGCCATACCCAATTTACATATTCTCTTAATAATAACCTCTAACAGACCTCCCGAAATGTCTTTTAAAGCCAACTTTAATCAAACTTGATCAAAAGCGGCTGTATCTTTATGAAGGTTTTAAAATTGTTTTATTTTTAATAAAGTTTTGCTATAAAAGAGATTTTAGTTACTGGTAAAGTTAATTTGAAATGCATCTGACATTTTCATTTAATTTTGAAATATTGGAATTCAGCAAAGAAAACGAAGAGCAAATAATATTTTAAATATAACAAACTTATTTATTCATCAAAAGTAAGATTTGATTTTATACTAGCTGTGCTAGCGAATATTCACACGCGTTTTAATTTGTGTAAGGTTGGTTATCATGGTTGATAAAATAATATATGCAATATAATAAACTTGTATTTAATTGTCACTTTTTTCGTCGATCGTGTAATGCTACAGAAACGTTATAGAGCGTAGTTCTTGTTTTTTCACTAAACAATACAAACAAATCTTGCTTAAAAACAATTATTATCTTACAACTGTTGTTTATATTTAACCAATATTACGTAGTTTAAAATAAAATTGCACAGTCAGATATCTCTCTTCGGATTCTCATTAAAAAGTCAGGTAGCCATGATGACGATTTATTTAGCAAAATGGCAATGGCAGTGCTAAAAATGAGGTCGGACCGCAACACCATTTTTGGGCTATATTCAT
Source organism: Dendrolimus houi (assembly GCA_039645545.1). Taxonomy (NCBI): domain Eukaryota; kingdom Metazoa; phylum Arthropoda; class Insecta; order Lepidoptera; family Lasiocampidae; genus Dendrolimus; species Dendrolimus houi. The sequence goes on along the minus strand of CM077126.1, from coordinate 21,833,495 downwards.
CTCTGCACGGAGTAAAATTATTTATGAACGACATATGTTACTATTAATATCTCCATAGGGATGAAGGGGGTCTGTCACTACTATTGTTAAGGCCAATCTCTACTTTAAATCTCAAATGATTCATCAATCCATTACCACTTGCGAACTATATTTGTTTTCTTTTCTCTAAGTGTATTAAAGCGATTCGGTGTGATAAGTACCTCCGATGTAAATACGTATTTTAATTCACGTACAAAAGTTCAGTGTGTGCTTAGAATGTCTCTACATGAGTTCTCTTTTAGGTTTAGAATGTTGTAATTAATTTCAGTCCCTCTTAAAGCTAACCAGTTAGCAAATGACATAAAAAACTTGATAACACGTATTACGTTTTTAACCGGCTACATTTCTGTGTATTCAAAAATATGTACGTAACTATAAACTGCCTGTCTGCTGAACTCCTGCAATTAAAAAATAAATAAAAAGAACTATACCATTGTTGGCAACCTATTATAGATATTAGAAATTCTAAATATATTACTATTTTGGACCCATACAATAATATTATTATTATCATTGTATGGCTACAAAATATGATAAAAAACATTAAGATTACTTAATCTTATAAACAAATTAACAAGGTGCCAATCATTATACTGGGGTACCAACAACAGTATAGGTTCCCCTATATTGGAAATGAAAATAAACCAAATTATATACTGTACCTTCACTTTCACTCTAATTCAATACAGACGCAAATAAGAAAACTAGACAAGAAAATCGAAATAATATAAAATTAACAACCCGTGAATAGCCGTTCTAAGACGTGAAACGTCTAGAATACAATATACGTACTTATATTTGAGGTTTTATTGTAATAAAGGCTCGATACGACTTACTTTGTAGAAATTACCTTTTGACATAACAAATACGTACTTATAGGAATATAATATTTTCTTAAGTTTTCGCGACTAGAATACATAATAAAACTACGTTTTAACGGTTTTCTGTGCGGTAAGTTATTTGATTATTATGAACATGTATATATATATATACAAACATATTTCTTTTTTTCACCACATTCAGGTACACAATTTTGATCGCATTAATTTTCTTATCTTGTACAAGCTAACGCAATTTTTTGAGATATAAAGTATAAATTCATCACCGTTGCCGAAAATACTTATATATCTTTCATGACAAGCAATGTATTTTTAAAACAGTGAAGAAGGAACATACAAAGATAGATATATATATATATATATATATATATATATATATATATATATATATATATATATATATATATATAAAACAGTTGCTTTCTTAGTTATATGATGAGAGATTTTAATTTTAACAGGTCAGGTTAGTTACAATTTTTCGAGCTACACTTTTTATACTATTTCGTCTCTAATTTCTTATCAACATTATATATTATTATTATAAACAGCTTAAGCTACGCAACCCTAGAATGCATTTATGATTTCGAAATGTGCATTTAAATTAATTACAACGCGTATTGAAGATACCATCTTTTAATTTCCACCTTCCCTCACACTATACAAGTAAACTCTATTTATAATTTCACATTGCGTCCATCAGTTTGGAGTGTAGGAAATGACTTGCGCGATTGACGTTTTATGTTCTGTTGATTAATGATCATCGTTCATAAAATTCGGTACGGTGTAATCGGAGGAAATCATCTGGTCAAAGTATGCAGTTTGATCAAGTACAATAGATTTGATTAGTGGTTATTATTTGGTTTATTTAAGGGCTTTGACCTACGATTAGGATTTGGTAGCATGATGTCTCAATCTCAAATTGTTTTCTGTATTGTTAGTTCGAGATTTATATGTATAACGAAACACGTAGAACTTTGACAACTGTTTTATTAGAATTCTGAACGAAGAATACCAATTAAAAATACAAGAAAAATTATCGTTTCCATCTATACAATTCATACATACTCGTACACATACATACTACAGATAAATAAGATTGAACTGTCTGTTTGTAATGTCAAAATAACAGCTTTTTACTAAATGCATATGAAAATATATACGGTATTAAATAAAAAATTGACTGTCTGTCTGGATGTTCTGGCTAATCTCTGAAACGGCTAGACCGATTTTGACGGGACTTTCACTGGCAGATAGCTGATGTCATAAGGAGTAACTTAGGACACTTTTTTCCTTTTTGTTAGGGTTCCGTGAAAAAATGCCACCCGGGCAAAGTCGCCAGCACAGCAAGTATTGAATAAAACGAGGTGAGGTTTAATTAATGGACGGAAAATAGAATTCATATTGTCAATCTTACACCATCACAATCTAATTCTGTTTGTATTATATTTTATTTTTGTTGCATGAGTTCAGCAGACAGACAGATGGCGGCCCATTTGATGGAAAGCGGTTTTACAAATGTCCATGGGCGACATTTGTAAAACCAAAGTTGCTACCAATGGGCTGCCGCTCTCTAAAGGGAGACTGGGACCTGGCCACAGATGCCAGAACACAACTCAAGGTTGTTATGGCGGCATACTCTAGGCCAGGGGTGGTGGCCATCCAAGCGGACAAACACTCTACAACCTTGCTGTGAGATGTCTTTGTCGCCTCTTACAACAGGCCGCCCGGCCGCAGGAAATTGTATTCTTTCTCCGTTCCTGCACGAATAAATAATATATTCTAAAAACATTATTTTTGTTTTCTTTTCAATTTCGATATTGAATTAAATATACCATGTGAATAGAAACTAACCCCCAATTTGTCCAGCCAATAGAGCATGTGATGGATTCGTGATGATTGACACCAGCTGGTGCCATTGTCTGCCAGTGGGGTGTTTACAGATCTTATCAAACGTTATCGATTGATTGTATATTGCTATTTAAGGGAAGTTTGTTTTTGAGGGTAGTTTGACAGTCAAGCTCGGTCAGGCATGTTATTGAATTTATTTTTACACTTTATACATTATTATGAAATACATATTTATTAGAATGACTTTATAAACTAATACAATAAAAGAAAACTTAACTTAGTATACAATATTCAACCCATATCACGTCAAGACTATAAGTAGAATACTGAGCCTAGGTCACCATCTTCTATGGGTAGGGTGCCCAGAAGGCTGTATCGTTTGTTTCCTCGTTTGATCGCGATACTGATCCGTTGTCCAAGGTGGGCATCAGCCCTCTGATCACCTGAAAAGTCAATGAGTCGTTTTGATAGATCTTTGTAGAGACCCCCCACGCTCCAAGCGTTTCAACAGCAAACGGCTCAAACATATCTCTCACTGAGGATTGCATATTTGCGCCGCTCGAGTGATTCAGCTGTTTTCGCTGCCGAACCGGCTGATATAGACGTGTTTCGTAAATGGGATGTGATCAACGTGTCCACGCAGGTCACTTCCCACACCAAAGGCTTGCTACGTTGCCAGAGAGTTAAAGTCATTCCGCCAGGACGGCTACCATATTATGTTACCCACGAGTTAGTCTACATTTATTTTATTGAAAAATAGCTGAACACACAGACAGACGTGTTGGCCATGGTAGGGCCACACTGGAATCTTTATTGATTTGAATACATAGGGCCGGCTCGATTGGTGTGATACCACGCTCTGATACATTCTGAGAGACCTGATTCATTTATTCCATATCCAGAAAGAAAGTTTATTTTCCAAATGCGACACAAACAAAATATATCTAAAACTAGTAAAAAAAAACATACGGCATACAACTCCAAAGTGTTGTATGCCGTATGTTGAATCCCGAACAAATAGATAAACAGACCAGAAATCTGAAATAAATTGCATCATGTTTTCCGTCATTTATATAGTTTATTCCAATTGTTTTCTTTTTTAATAGTTTCAATCTACAGACATGGCATGCTTAGAATTTTATAATATTATAGATAATAAATAAATAATCAGCAGACAAACACACAAATTGTATATATCCAAGCTAAGCAAGTTACGCTGTGTTATGGGTGATATACAACGGACCACTCTGGGGCGGAACCCAGACACTCAGACCATAGTAAATAACAGAAAGTTCGATTCCAAGGCGGTCGGATTTTGTCGATTCGACCTTTTGTTTTAGCGTCACACATCTCTCGATTTCTTATTTCACGACACTAAATTACTTCTTCTTTGCTTACGCGAATTTGACTTACGTGGCTATTACTCAGTTCCGTCTACCGGAACGATTATGATTGTACGTACACCATTATATATATAAAATAGAATGAATGTAAAATGTATAGGAGAACTGTTATGTCTCTTGGAATTTGGTTAACGAGGTATAGTCACATGAGTCGCGGTTTTAAAACTAAGGAAATCCTATTTTGTCTGATGATAGGATGTACAGAATGAAATACGATCTTTATTAAACCACTTCTTATCTAATAACCTAAATAAAGCCTCAGCAACTGTAATAGTTTACGTGAAAATGACAATGGTGTAAATTAAAATAAATATTTATTATCTCATGTGATGTAATTTCTAACTTTTGCTTACATAAGTTTAATCGCTCAAGTCTTTTTTATACAGGGGAAATTCGTTTGAGGAACATAGGCCGCGCGAGGTAAAGGTCGCGGCCCGTGTGTGGGATTCGCCAGGTCGGGGTGGCACTAGCACCTCACGTGTGAAATGCTATTGCCACGCCGCAGTTAGGGATACCCACTACACCCCCTTTCTGCGGACTGTGGGTTCGTTCGCACGTTCACCTCCAGCCCGAATCGCTTAAGTCTTTATCACAATGCACTTTCGTAACTCTTTCACTACATCTGCAGTACTCTACACTGTCTTTGGTTCAACCCGCACTTTTTTCTTGCTAAGCTAACAAACAGGCAGACGGCCCAGCTCATGGAAAGTGGTTACCATCGCCTATAGACGTTTGCAACACCAGAGGCTAAGCCAACGCGTTGCTAACTTTAAGTTATGAGATAATGCTATACAATGCTCTACACAAGTCTCTGATGATAGAAAAAGGAAGCACCAACCGCCAGACTACCCTCTAAACCTTCCAGCGTCCCTCCGCGTCATAATAAGGCGCCACGGGATCGTTATCATAGGTACGGCTGACGTGACGCCTCGATGCTAGCCAACAAGAGGGGGTGCCCCTAGGACGTGGGTGTGGCATGCCGGGAGGGTCCCCCGACCCCCTAGCCCCACTATGTTATCGTGAAAAGATAAGCAAAGCAACGCCTGCAACCCCCTTTTCGTTGTTTGCGATAGAAGTCCGCCTGCTCATCCTCCCATAAGAGAGGATGAGCAGGCGGCCGCCAAAAGAATAATCTTTTGGCGGCCTCCTTCTGCATCATATGGCCTCGCAGTAGGAGGCCACCGCTAGCCAACTCGACTCGCTGCCTAGTATTTCACCGACTACGTTGCATAGCGAGAGATCCAGCCCATAACGGAAATCAATTCGCGCCTCTTGGATCTCCGGGTGCGGGGCGGGCAGGACCGCAGGAGAAGAATGCGGCACATTCTTTCGCATTCGTGGCAGCTGGGGTCGGCTCTCGCCTTGCAATCTGATAAGATAATTACCGAAGCAGCCATGCCCAGTAAATATCTACACCATTTTGTACGACAGGGTTCCGGGCAAAACATTATCAATATACCTTTGTGGTTGAGTGGGCTAAGCTTTTGCCGGTGAGGACACAGGAACGCAGAGACGCCAAGTTCGATTCCTGACATTCTAAATTTTGTAAACGAAGTTTCCGTTATTTTTGATGGTCTGGGTGTTTGGGATCGGCCTTTAACACAAGTGTAACTTACTTAGCTTTGAGTTATATTGGGCTTGTCCACGTAATTTATTTATTTTATGTGTCAAGTCGCCTCTTATAGCTTGCCTTTTACTTAGATACTTTTTTCTCTTTCTCTGTTTCTTCTGACTGTTTTACATATTTTCTATCTATATATCTCATACTTTATATAACAAAACTAATTTAATTGTATTTATTCTACTTTTCTATGTTCTTCTCTTATTTTATGTTGCTATTAATTTACTTTTAATTCGCTATATTCTTTTACTTACTACTCTACAGTAGTTAGAATAATAAAATCTAAATCTAATTCCCTAGATACTTGCGTAATATTTACTTACTTGACATGAACTATCATAGCCTTAAACATTTGTGAAGTAGGTTTGTATCAGGAAGTAACGGCGGCGCTTAGCACGCCAGTCAACGGAAGCGGCGCCATGTTTGATAAATGAGAGATCCGGCTGCGCGTGCGCACACAAACGCAACCATTAATTAAATAAGTGTCGGCGGTTTTTTTAATATTTTGACTAGTCATTTATCATATTATGTCATGAATTGTGAATTGTGGTGCTAATGAAAACGTGTTTAAACCCCAAATTCTAATAGACATGTGTGAAATTCGATCCTAACTAATATTATAAATAGATATCAATGTGTATTTGTTTGTTTTTGCCATTCTACGCAACAGATCGTTACGAATTGCTGCATACACGTTGTCAGAGATATAGAAAAGGACGTCGCGTATCTTTCATTCCGAAAAAAGTACTTTTCCCGAGGGATAGACGAATATAGCAGGAAAAATGGTGCTCCCAACGCGTTTTATGGCACCACCGTCGCAATTCACTAACAACGACAATAACAGTGGCAATTTTAATAGTAGTTTTCATGGCTACTTCCACCTTCACTAGATGGCATTACGGGTGTTCTGAAATATGTACTTTGAAGTAAAAACGGAATGTATATTCCATATTTCCATTTCATGACACATATTCTTTTAACGCGAGCGAAGCCATAGATAATTAAAAAGCAAAGCCTCTTTTCTATTTTTTTATTTTTCAGTGACCCTAAAAAGCAATTAACTTAAAGTTAAATTAAATTACAATTTCTAAGACCTATCAAGTTATCTCTTTTGATAATATAAAATAGTTTTCAACGTTGTTTTGATTTTATATTCAGGATGTATAGTCGTGTAGAATTTATTACATTAGCCTGATCTTGAAACATCATAACAATATTTTTATTTTTTTTGTTAATTATTTGTATTAGCTTTAGCTTCCAAAGAAGTAAAAGTTGCGCTGGCGTTCCGAAGTTTTGAACTATTATGTGCAATTTTTTTTTATTGTACAGCTGTTTAGTAGATTTTAAAATACAGGATATTTATGATTAAATGTTTTTTCATGGCTTCGTGGTCAAATGACAAAAAACAGGCAAATTTTGGAACCCTTTACGCAACCCTCCAATGTGTGGCCTGAACGCACTTATTGTTTAATAAAATAATCTGAATAAGAATTGTAGCAATTTTCAAAATATAAATATACCTATATATTATAATAATAACTATATATTAAAATAAGTTTGACAATATTTTGAAATAATGGAAATGATCTTTTATTTTTATTTGTTTAGGATAATAAACAGATATACACTAAAGTTACATAAGAAAGAAAAAATTATTACTGCGTTATACAATGAGATAAAGCTGTATTTTTCTCATGCTTTATTAAAAGTTCCATAAACAAATTCTCCGCCAGAATATCATGTAATGAGTTATGAGCTAATAACCTGTAACAGTTTCCTGGGTTAATCCCCGTGGATTCCCCCAAATATGTTTATGTATGCTACTGGATTCCATTAAAGGATTAAGGGAACCGCGGCCACCACTATTCGTCGTAAATCACATAGATTTATGACGGCATGGCAATACAACGAACATGGAAGTTTTACTAGTAGTTAGTACAACTAATGTGGTCATTTAATTAATACAAAGTAACATTGAAAATATACAAACGTCGTATTACATAGATGATTATGCATAAAATTAGTAATAGCAATATAAGTAACAAATTAAATATTGTAGTAAAACAAAATTAAAATAGGATATGATTGCCCTATAGATACCATTTAGTAAAGATGTAATATTAACATAAAGAAGAAAGAAAAATCTTTATTCGAAGAAATAGCGACGTAATTACATTCGTTATACATTATTATACACAGAGCATATTTTGAGAATTTGTACGCCGCATTTTCAGCAAACAAGGTTAGCACTCAGCATATTGCTGTGCCGGAATTATATCCGACACAACGCTGATTTTCAGTGCAAACCTTCCTTTAAGCGTAAGACCAAAACGACCCAAATTTGTTAATTAAAAATGAATAATAATAATAATTAATAAAACTAATTCTACTTATATAATACTTAATTAGTAAAAACAAATAAATATATTTTAATAAAACCAACAATAAATACGTTACTTCTAAATTAAAATTAAAATAAATAATCGTGTAACAAACTTGTATCGAATCATTTATTCGAATACAATTCGCTAGAGTGCTTGCCGAGTATTACCACATTCTGTGTGCCACGTCACTGACATGAGGCAACAAATGACATTTTACTTCATAACCTATAAAATATTGAATGTGTTATTTTACTGTAAAGATATGAAATGTTCTATCTACTTTATTTTCCCACTCTATATACTATATAGGCCGTGCACAAGACTGACTGACGTTACAATAAGTTGTCAGACAGTGATATGTGTATACTGCTTACGAGTTTCTTGTTTATTGAAAGTAAAAGTATAAATTGCAATTTTCAGAACGATAATTGTAATGATTTTGGGTGAGAACTACTAATCCACGCTACATTTGTACTTCAATTTGCCTGTCTGTGTATGTAATTATATTTGGATTCATATAAAGGTGAGATATACTTGTATACAAAATAAAACTAGGTTTTAACGGTTTTAAGCGCGGTAATTTATTTGATTTTTGTTATTCCGACGATTCGGCCCCTTCTCAGTGGCCGTGATCGCGATTTAACAATACTCGTTGACACTTGACATCTTTGTCTTCCGTGATCACGGCCACTGAAAAGGGGCCGAATCGTCGGAATAACAAAAATCAAATAAATTACCGCGCTTAAAACCGTTAAAACCTAGTTTTATTTTGTATACAAGTCGCGAATATTACATAGATACAGTAAATTTTTTGTATTAAATTAAAATGCCCATAAAAAAGACAAAAATAAAATAATAAAGCATATATATACACATATACATAATAGGATATGCTCGCGTCTTAGTCCACGCTTGACTTGAAATTCCCGGGACACAAAGCAGCGTAGTATTTAAAAAAGCATGTAACCTATCGTTTTAGTGAAAACTGTCTCGGAATAAGCTAATTTTTTTTCACCCGAACAACTACAAACCGCTCCCAGAAAAATTCCGCGGGATTCCCAGGATCGAAAGTAGCGCAGATTTTAAGTCTAATAATTTGGTGTCGATCAGCGAAAACCGCATCGAAATTGGCCCAGTACTGTTTACGTGAATCCCGAACAAACAGACAAACCGACAAAGAGACAAGAAATCTAAAAAAAATTGCATTGTGTTCTCCGTCGTTTATGTAGTCTATTCCAGTTGTTTTTTAATAGCTTCAATTTACCGACACGGCATGTGTAGACTTTTATAATATTACTAGCTGACCTGGCGAACTTCGTACCGCCATATTTTCTGAATTCCTAAAAGACTGTTTCATGATAAAAACAAAATCACCAAAATCGGACTAGGTGATTAGGAGAATTCTAGAACCCGATCTCAGCGCCACCTACCGGTTCCAATTGTGAATCTAAACCATCCGGGGACCCATTCAAACAAACAAAACAAATATCATCAAAATCGGTCCAGCCGTTTAGGAGGAGTTCGCTGTCAACACACGTACAGAAGAATTATATATATATATATAGATAGATAACCTAAAATACCTTGACAAGACGTTTCGAATCCTGACTTAAAAGCATGCACCTCTTAGGGACTGTTCTGGCCTAATGTGCATATTGTCACGTGAGGAAAATATCGTCATGAAACTTGCAAATTGAGATAACTAATATGTCCAATTTACCAAGCCGCCTTGGACATACATGAAGGGTATACGCTGTTTGTTTCCTTGTAAGAATTAAGAGGCTCCAGCCCAACGGTGTGACGGTTAGATCAGAAAACTGCTGCATACTTTCCGGCCAGGATTCGAACTCGCGCCCTTTGAGCTTGAGTCGCGAATGCGCTAACCACTAAGCTACATACACACTAGTTTACATAATTATTCTTACCAAAATTCATCTACATAGAACCAAGTGTCCGAGAAAATTGCCTGTACGTACACACAGACAGAAAGACAGACGGGCAAACGGACATCACGATTTCATAATTTTTTCTCAAAATTGCAACGGAAGCCTAAAAATAGTGTATAATCTCAACAGAAAACGGGTAACAAGAAAAAACTAAAAATATCCATGCAAACGAGTCTCTGAATTCATTAGAGTTTGTTTGCGAGCACTTTGCTTTGTGTCAAATCTATGTCGAGTACGGACGAGTTAGGGAGCCTCCAGACTAGTCGCCATGGATTCGGAAAATATAAGCTAAAATACCTTAAAGCACATAACATACTACGCAGATACGGTAAGATTTCTGTATCTGAGTGCATTACTTTCAATATCACACTCTATGTAATTCAATGAACTAGCACATACAGCGCAGATAATTTATACTATCGTATAAAGTATCTGTAGACACCGACCGACATCATAAAATGATGACAATATTATCTGCTTATACAAAGATATCTGCAGACAGAATTTGCAGATATAAATATGGCATATGATCTTACCTGCAGGTGAATACAGGTGGTTGCCATCCTGCCAAGTTTAAACATGAAATCATGATTCGAATCAAAATCAAGTCATGAATGTTACCCTTGGGTATGGAAAATATATTGTAAATTTGTTATCTGACAGATCCTTATAAATATTAAGCTTTATATGTCGCTCTATCCATATTCGTCCCCTTTCAGTCAATGCTAATGCAACACGCGCATCAAATTCAAAATTAGAAACCTCTTTTGACGAGTTGCCCATCAAATCCAGAAACTCATTGTAACACCCAGTATAAACAATCCGCAGGAACAAGCTGGTCTAGTTAGTTTGAAGAATTTCGAGGGAATCTATCATTTCGTATATTATCGTATCTGCGTAGTGTTGCTTTACGCCTACGATATATGGGCCTCAGTGATATCAATCTCACCGGCTTTAAGGCTTGGTAAAAATAATTACGTATTTCAACGTAACAGCTGTTTAATTACTTCTTCCAGAAATTAAAAGAAATGTCACGATCAATGAGAAAAATCGAAGTAGTAGGATAATATGTAACCTGTAGTAAAACTAGTAAATGGCAAGTTCTTAAAATTAATGCAAATAAAACATTTTTAACACGTAATGATAAATTCGTGCAGCTTTATATGTTTAAATACAGTTGTTACACTTTTTACACGATTCCATTTTAATAACAACGCAGATTCAAGCAAATATGCATTCCGAGCTATATCAAGGCTGTGATAAACTGCGAAGCTCAACATAAATTGTGTGTCGTACAAACTGAATTTATCTGACTCGTTATTTCTACTGCAATGTTGTTTCAGATCTGAAAAGTCACTGAAAATAATATTAAGCATTTTATAACTCTACGTATCCTCGACACAGATACTAAATATAACTTTAAAAAAAAAACATTACTTTAAAACTTTAATATTCAAATTCTAATATTGACTTAGAGTAAGTTTGTAGGCTTCTTTAAGAACCTTAAACAACCATATAAACTTACTATAATTTGTAACAACTCCAAGTATAATGCAAAATAACTAATAATGTAACAAAGCAAGAGAAATACTTGTCGCACACTCTAGTAATATAAGATTCACGGGGGTTTTGATTTACATTTTCGCTGGACTACCGCCAATCCTGGTATTCTTATAATAATTAAATTCGTTAATGCCTGTGGTTTCACTTCATAAGTCCTTTCCAAGATATCATTGAACTAGTATCCCAAGGGTATAGACAGATATAATGGATCTCCATTTGCTACAATCTAAAATACACTTACCGCCTTATCTACTTACATTTCATATTTCTTCGAGCGTCCGAAAAGCCCTCCACATTATTTCGAAAAAAAACATTTCATTAGCTACTTTACAATTCGTAAACTATTCATTACAACAATTAATTTCTTTAGTTATGACTTCCGCTTGTATTTAGGCTAATTTTCTTACAATAGATTTTAATCTATATTTCCCTTTACAAAGCAAGTTGGTTTCGATGTTATAGAAAATTTCACTATATAAGGCTCGATTCACACTATGATGTTATGTACGGTTCAATCTCGCTCCGGCATCGGCTCGTTCCCAAAGCAGTCCAATATTATTAAACAAGAAAAAGTCAGAGAATTCTTACTACCGTATCTCTCTACTTCTGGTCCGATATCGCACCGGAGTTGGGTTGTCGAAAAGAATACACTAGTAGTGTAAACACAGCGAGATTTGATCGGATCGAGATTGAAGCGAGATTAAACCGTGTACTTCATCACAATGTGAATCGAGCCTCAAAATTTCCAGCCAGCAATTATTCAGAAGCACTATATAAAAGCCGAACAACACAAGTCGTTTGCTACCGAACACGTATTCGATAATTGCGTTCCTGCAGTTCTCGTAGTTATTTCCGCTAGGAATTTTTTAACGAGTTCCGTGAAGTAGGTTGTAGGCAAAACAATCAATTTATCCTCTGATATTCATCTGATAGTTAATGATGAGAGTTGTATTCTTTGCCTCCACTTGAACATTTGTGCACCCTGATGGGGTAAAATATGCTATAGTTACTTTCCGCCGTTTTAATGCTTAATCTATGTTGTCACCGTGTTTTATACGAATAAAGAAATTTAACAGAATTTCCCTATCTACATTATATAAAACATTATAAAATTCGAAACATGTCGTGTCTGTACATTAAAGCTAATAAAAAAAAAACAACTGAAATAGACTATAAATGATTGAGAACACGATGCATTTTTTAGATTTCTTGTCTGTTTGTTCGGGATTCACGTAAAAACTGTTGGGCCGATTTTGATACGGTTTTCGCCGATCGACAGGAAATTCTTAGACTTAAAATCTACTTTTTATCCTGGGAATCCCGGGGATATTTTTCTGTGAATGATTTAAAATGGCCAGATTAGAAAAAAAAACGAATTCCATTGCGATTTTTTCACTGATCGATAGCAAATTAAATGTAATAAAATGTGTGATATTTTTAATCCCGGGTATTCCGCGGGAATTTTCCCGGGAGCGGTTTGTAGTTGTTCGGGTGCAGAAAGATTAGCTTATTCCAACCCAGTTTTCACTAAAATGATAGCTCACATTCTTTTTCAAATGCTGTGTTACTTTGTGTCCCGGGAATCCCGCGGGAATTTTAAGTCATGTGTCGACGAAGTCGCGGGCATAACCTAGTATAGAATATAATCAGTAAAGTCCGCATTTTTTCTAACTTCACTTATGAGTCCTCCTTCACTTATGTCCATAGATAACTACTTTCCATCAGGTGGGCGGTTAGCCTGTCTACTGTATTCCAACATAAAAAACAATGGACAGGAACTTTTAATTATATTTAACTAGCTGCGCCCGCGGTGTCACCCGCGTGGTGATGGAAAATCGTTATATTTTGGGATAATTCACACTATATCTTTATAAATTATAGCCTATGTGTTATTCTGACGTGTAAGCTATATTATTGTAAAATTTCATCACAATCCATACAATCTATACATACATTCTTACAAACTTTCGCATTTATAATATTTATAGGATTAACTCTTCAAATAAATTCACGAACAAATTTAAGACTAACTTACAATTATTCGTGAAATATTTATTTTACGAATAAGTCCTTATCATCATTTAGACAATATTAAATAATTATTTATATATATTATTTATATTATTTAATCGACAACTTATTACTTAACAACTTAAAAGTCTACCTCGAAAATTTCTATCCAAAATATGTATATAAAGACCTAACCTCGCCATTTTCGCAACGTAACTAACTGTAAAACTAATCCATGACATAAGGAGAGAATAGATGAAAGTAGAATGACAAAACAAGTGTATCACAGCATTGTGAATGATCAAGTTGGTGCCGGTAGACCGCGACGTACCCACCATGGACAAATAGAAGAAGTATTAAAGAAAGGTCATGTAAAAACACCTCAAATAAACTAGCATGTATGAAGAAATTAATGAAATTAGATGAACCGGAAGCCGTGTTTATTAGGATCGTCGGAAATGGAAATTCATTGTCTCTGCCTACCCCCATGGGAAAGAGGCGTGATAATATGTAGATGTAACTAACGCAAATGTGGCTTTACATTTAACATTTTACATTTAAAATATTCAACTGAACTCGTTATCTCAAAAGCGGCACTTACTTCTCTGCGCCCTTATTGACCTAGTACCGCTGGCACATTTATCAGTTTGGCATGCCTCCAACCTTCCCCTGAAAACTTTGAACTAGGCTACCCAATTTACATTCATAGTGCCAATGTTATTGCCAGTTTCAACAGTTACCACCACAATATTGTTGAACTGTTGGCACCATTCCTAGAACTAGTTACATAGAATATATTGTCATGCCTATTTTCCATAGAGATAGGCGGATGCGATCGTTTTCCACTTACTCCAAATTTGATACCTACTTTAAGCTTCATCTACTTTATTTCAATTAGAATATGCCACTATTACAACCTTGAGTTGTGTTCCGGCATCAGTGGCCGGTCAAGATTGTGTTTTGGATACTTCCTCAATTTGACGAATTTATGCCAAAGATAAATAATGCCCAAGAAACAGCATGAAATCCAGACTGTTGTCATTATTAGATATATATATATATATATATGGAAGTCATATTGTCGTTGTAGTTTAAGGATTAAAGGACTCGAGTCCCATTCCAGAGACGTAACCTTAAGTCCTGATCAAAAAGAATGCGACGCTTAGCATTTCTCTGACTCAATTTTCAATTACAGTATTGTACTGAATTCTACAGCAAATCTATAGAACATGTAAAGTCTAAAAAGAATTATAATTACGTCAAGTTTCTTTAGCCGATATTAGACGATTCATTTCTGTCTTTCAGTTTAGATGAATCAGCCAAAGTGATCCATATAAACATAAACTTGAATCATTCAATGTCATTCAATCGAATACCGTCATGACCTTCCAGTTCTGTACTTTTAAACCAAATTGATTCAATTTAGTCCTTCCGTCTAATATCAGCATTAGGAATGGGATATGTTACGTCACGTACATTGAATAATTTATTGCTACATGATTAGCAAGGTTAAAACTCCATGACCATGTATGTGACAAAATCTGTAAATACACAAAATAGAAAACCTTCGGAGATGCATCTACGAACATGTTTAGGATTTACATACTTTTTCAGGCACTTAAGACTATTATAACAGCAAGGAGAGATTTGGGCAAGAAAGTGCCAAATATTTGAGCAGGGTTTCCCCTTTTTTATTGTTCAGCCTTTGATGTGACCATAAACACTGCACAGTAAGCAATAAACACATTCTATTTACATGCTACTAGGCCTATTTATACGAAAATGCTACCAACTACAAAACAATAACATTGCATCATTGCTAAAAATAGCAATCATAGTGTTGCCAGGATCACAAAAATAGTTATAACAATTAGTTACTGATGCACTAAATTATCTAGACGATAATTTAGTGGGCTTATAAAATTAACTAACTGGTATAAAATGGTAATTTAATTATAATTTGAATCATCTGATAAATCGACTAAAATATATTATCTATGGCACCGATAAACACTTAAAATAAATCGAGTTATCTAATTAATTGACTAAAAATATTATTATCTATGAGGATTGTCTATGTGATATTAAAGTACTCTATGGTTCTTATGACTACTGTGGTGGATGTCTTGCAACACTATATATACATAAATCTTAACTGTTACGTGAAAGTATGTACATCCTAAAGATGTTCATAGATGCATCTCCGAAGATCTTCCGTTTTCTGTATTAACAGATTTTGGGACGTACATTGACTACTCAGTTCAAACATACGTGACGTGACAGTATATTTGGAAATCAAATCAATTGAAACACTTTTTGACATCATACGAAACGTCTCAGTCTTCTTGATGTTTTACGAGTGTACGAGTTATGACGTCACAAGTCAAATAGCTTACTAATTATTTTTTAAATAATAATTAAAATTATTTCTACCATGTAATTTTAGAAGTATGATGATAGCACGATATTTAAACACACGCTCTTTTTATGTACATTGTTTTAGAATTTATTGTTAATTGTGTCAAATAACCAATCCGCAATTTAACCTAAATAACCGATAAATTAAATCTTTAATTCACAAAAGGTACAATACAAAAAGTTTTTCATTGCCTTAATTAATTATTTACGCTCTAAAGACTTATTCGTTCGCCCTTGGGGTCTGGAAGCTCATTAGACATTATGCGGACAGACACGCAAACCAACTTTATTATTAGAGCTTTTGCTGTTGCTGTGAAACATAAGGCAGTTCTTTGAGTCGTTTTGTGTTTATAATAAATTTTTGCGAGGAATAAAATTTTATTACAACTTTTGCTAAGTTATAATGGCCATGAAAAAACAAGAAATGACGATAACATACTCAACAATATTTTCTGAAAAGTTTTCGCGACTTGTATACATAATAAATCTACCTTTTAACGGTTTTAAGCGCGTTAATTTATTTGATTTTTATTATTCCGACGTTTCGGCGACTTTTCAATGACCGTGATCACGGAAGACAAAGATGTCAAGTGTTAATGAGTACTGTTAAAGTTTTATTTAGCTAATAAAAATAAATAAATAGAACTTTAACAATGCTCAAAACAAAAAACATTTATGTATCTCAAAAACTAATATACGGATATTGTTCAAACTAATTTTCGTTGCAAGCATTTTTAAAGTTCTATAACCATGATTTTTTTTTAAATTTCTACATCATAGTCTAAAAGTTAGAAGACACATAATTTTCACGACTTCGGGAGGTAGCAGGTACATATCTCGCTACCTATTAAACCACTGGACCGATTTTGATGATTTTTTGTGTTTAGTTCCCGGGATGGTTTAGATTCACAATTATACCTGGGTTTTACATTTTTATTTTTGGCAGAACTACGACTGTCACGTTGAAAAGTAATCTATTTATTTCACGTCTCTAATATTTTAACAATTATAAGGAAAGATGAAAATTCAAATTTACTTATTGACTTCATTAAGAAACATTATGTTTAATCAACGTCTGAGTTGCCACACGGCTATATACACAAAAAACAACCCTTAGTTACATGTCATCAGCCTCTAATCATATAAAGTCGTGCGCAGAAGGTTTGCCGATGGTCGCCCCTCCCGCTTCCTACGACTGGGACTGGGGCTTGTCTAAGTAGTACTAAGAACTAGACGACCACGGGTCGCGGTTGTGGCAGGCGGGAGGGGTCATCGGCAAACCTTCTGCCCACGACTTATATATCTTTTATCTTGATTTCTTTCGAGATCGCTTTTTAGCGATAAGACCGCCCTTTGTGCATGATGACACATAGTTTTAGTCTGTAAGTTCTTTTTTTGTATTGGTGCACAATAAAGAGTTATTGATCTTACTACACTTTCTTATCAAATTTCATTCATATAGACCAGTGGTTCTTAACCGGTGGTCCTGGAGGCATTCCAAGTGGTCCGCGAAGCCATTGTAATAAACAAGTGACGTGACATGTTTTGTCGAGTCATCACAACGCAAACTGCGCAAAGGGAAAGCAATCACAAAAATATCATTACATTTAAAATCTGTAACTTATTTTTTAGATTTTTAAAATAAAAAATAAATGGATGCTAGTTCTAAAATTATATTTACGTGCTTTATTAAATAGAGCCAAATACATAGAATCTATACATATACATAACCGACTGGGGTGGTCCCTGGGAAGACAGAAATTTGGTAAAATGGTCCCTCATGACTTAAAGGTTAAGAACCACTGATATAGACCAAGTGGCTTCCGAGAAAAATAACTATGACACACAAAGATAGACTTTCAACGGCCTCTGTGCTTGAGTGGATTAAGCCTTTGCTAAAGTACCTCATTACAGCGCGGAGGCTATGGGTTTAATTCCTGACATGGTAGATTTTGTAAACGAAATTTCCGTTGTTTACTGCATTCTGGATAACTGAGATCAATCCCAGAGCGATGCGTTGTCTATACAACGCATCCCTCTGGGATTGATGGTTACTATTAACCATAATACAAGCTTAACTTGCTTAGCTTGGAGATCAATGTGTGTGTTTGTCTGCCGATTAAATATGGACAGACGAACGGACAGACATAACAGAATTGCGTTTTTGTCAAAATCGGTCTGAAACCCTAATATAAGCAATAAAAGCTTTTCACTTTAACAACCGGCTAAGTTTCTTTTTCTCCTATCTCTTACACGAACCAACAATAACAAGTTAAAGCAATAACAATTCCAGTAAAAGCTTTCACTCGTAACGCGGCAGGGGAGAATTTGTCACAATTACCCACAGATACGGAACACTAAATTTTTATAGGAACGCTTCCTTTCCGCCTGATAAAACAAATTTAACTACACTTCTCTAATGTTCTGAAGATATAAAATAAATAACAAACAAATTTTAAAAAATCATATCTTGTGTATAGTTTATATTATTTAAGTGTATTGTTCCCCAAACTACGACTTAGTTACCTGTATCTTGCGGACCTCCTTCCTAATTGGTACAATACTGTTCGTGAAATTATTGTTTACGGTTATACTAATTATTTAAAAGTGTGCGTGTAAAATATAAAATGATAATTAAGACTTACAGGAGGTCTTATTTTACTGTTTCAAAATATTTTTGAAAAAACATGGAACCATTACGGCCCGGCCACCACCTTGTAATCACAGACAGCTACCCACAAATATTACAATAGTAAAATAGTAGTGTTACACAAATGTTATTAAAAATAGGAAGATCTTGGAAAAGTATCTATATATTGAGTACTAGCGGCCCGGCGCGGTTTCACCCACTCTCTGTCCCGCTCCCGTGGTATATAGCCTATGATACTCCATGTTAACGTAGCTTTCCAACATTAAAAGAATTTTCACATTTCACAAACTTTACCTCTTTATAATATTAGTATAGATAACGTAATAATATTAACGAAATTGAAATGAAAACAATAATATATTATAAACATGACAAGGGATTTATTGCGACAGTGAATTACGACAGCGGCATGACAATGGTGACATAACAAGCCATCTTTTTTGGTTGGGTTTAATTCACTAACATAACTGAATACAAAATTTTCATATAAATTTTATATAAATAAACGCACATCTGTTTAACAGTGAATTTACTCAAAAAATTAATTAATTGTTAAAATGTAATAACTGCATAGTCTGTACAAAAATTATATTTGTAGAGTAATTTTACATATTTTTAAGCTACAGCTAACGCCACTAAAGTGTGCACTCAGCTGTCCTGAGAACGTTGAATTGGATATGTGGTGTTACAGGAATAGGTAATGTGAGAAATGAGAACAAAAAGGGGTTTTTGAAATGTATCACTGAAAAAATTAGAGAAAGAAGATTAAGGTGTTATGGGCATGTAATGAGGAGGGATGAAAGTCATGTGACAAAAAGTATGTTATACTGAAAGATCGATGGATACAAATGTAAAGGTAGAACAAAAAAGAGACAGATAGTGTGTGAAGGAAGACATGATGATTTGTAGTGTGACAGCAGACGTATTCCAGAATAAAGAGGTATGAAAGGAAAACACATATTGTGCCAACCACAAATGATTAGGAGAACGTGAAAAAAAAGAGTTTGGCTTGAATGCTGCAAAATGTTATTCAGATTTAAGATGCACAGCACCTCAAAGCCTTGGAATCGTATAAGTGAATGATTGTACATATACACATAATAATACAATGGGCGGTCTTGTCACCCTAGAAAAATGGCGATTTATTTACTTATTTGCCAGACCATATTTCTCTTCATTATTCATTCACAGCTTTATTTACATAGATATGTAGAGACAGATGTTCATGAAATTTTCTACTGATATTCCTTAGAGAGCTAAGATCCATGGAATTTCAAGAATTTTAGCGGCACACGAATAGAGGGAATTCATAACGAGAGTACTAGTTCTTGAAACATAAATACATATTTCTAAACCAATCTATATTTACCCAGACAAACTTCTCCGTTCCGGTTAAAACAAAGGAAACTTAACACTGAGAATGTCATTCGTCAAATGTCAGACTGAGTGGTGGGATGTCTGCCAAATGACATGTACAATTGGCTCGAGAATACATGAAAAACTGAGGAAAATGTTTTAAGAAGCATTTCTTAAAAGTTCAATCTCAGCGGTCACTGATTTGGGACACATAATTAGGATTCCATTAGTCATTATACTAAAAACAAAACGTTGAATCGTCACGTCCACTGTCCATCCGTCTATTTCTCATATTATATTAATGTACTCTGTACGTCTATTTGTAACGTCGCACTCATTTTTTTAATCGCCTTAAAGAGGAGGCGGTTATCTATTAGTCGTGTACACACACACACACACATCAGCCATAATCTCAAAATGGCGTAAGCTTCAAAATGGTTTCACATTTTTATTGCTATATATTTTTCAGCCACAACTTTTTTGTTTCTGAATCGATTTTAATCATTGTTTGCGTTGGATTCAGTACAACTTCAGGATAGTTTCATATACATTTTATTGTTATTGGATACCCGTACACGTCACTTAAAAGTAAAAAAAATATTTAGCAAAAAAAACCGCCTTCAAGAGTAACTAAAAAGCAAAACGAATATTTTCTACAACATCTTGAAGTCGGTGGCAAGTAAAACTTTAAAAAATGTGTGTGTGTGCACTTCACACGCAATAGAAATGAAACTTCAGAGAATATACTCTCAGATAATTCTTCTCCTACTTTTGTTAATATAAATACAATTCATTTAGTCTACATTTCAACATATTATACTTCAAAATAAACTTCTTAAGTATCATCATTCACTGTTTTAGTGTTAAAAATATTATTATCACTTTTATTTCAGTCCAAATTGGACTTATGTTTAATCATCGGTCTTATCGACTCTCTAATCTGTGCTGTACAATGTACTCGTATCTCATTCTGTCGCAGGCTTAGTCCTACAGAGTTGTGTTTATCTCTTTTTAGTGTCGCCTTGTCGTTTCATCGAATTTCATATCACAACGCTCTAAAGAAATTTCACTTCAAAAACAATAAATTTGCAAAATATAGTAATTTTTATGTTTTACTCAGCATCTATTTCAAGATGTAGAAAATATATATTGTTACGACCGACAAATACAAATTCACACCTGCATACCTGTTTTGAACATTTTATTACCTTCCGGCATTTGGACTTCTTTTTGTTTAAAATCGTGTTGTTAAACTTTGTGTTTAAAATTTGTGATTAGAAAACAGCCCATTGTGAATTGTAATCTTTTATGGCAGTCATTAGTGAGGTGTGCTGGTTACGATTTCTAAAAAATTGCGTCGAAGCTTGCCGGGCAGACGTATTGCAAAAATGCAATTTTTGCAATATGAAGTAATGCCTCAATTGAGAGATGGGTCAGTCGAGCGATAACCACAAGCGAAGCAAGACTTGTGTACATTCGGTAATTTATTTAGTGACGGACTTTGCGTGTGTTATTGAATCGTGTATTACGTTTGGACTGGTTGTATTCAGTTATATTTGTACCTGTGTTATACGTGTTTGTATAGTTCTAATAAATTCTATAATAATTCCAACGGCATTTTAATTCGAGTCCTGCAACTCGTAACAATATTTTTGCCTTTTTTGTTACTATTCAAGTCGGTTTCTTTATTTCTAGAAAAAAATGATGTATTACTTTTTATTGCTGAAATACAGCAGACAGGCTGACGACACTGATGGAAATTGGGTACCATCATCTCGACATTTGCAACGCCAAGGGTGCTACCAATGTGCTGTGTCGTAAAGTGATCTAGGTATTCTTACGATTTATCCTTCATTGCCCAGATTCGATATAGATAAATATAAGAGATGGTAATGAGTTTGTGTAGAACGTAAGTGTAAAGTAATTTTGCATGGGTATGTTAATAAATACATACATAAGAGATAAATTCTTATCAATGTATCCACAAATTCATTCCTTTATCAATAACAAATATGGAACTTGACTATTTTAGACATAGGTATCATTTAGCACACAATATAAGAATGATCTTTGAATCCTTCTTCTTTCACGACGTATAATAATAAGCCTCTTTGAATGACCTCTCTTTACCTCCCCTGCAGTCATTCCCCATACACCGAGACTGATAATAGTAATTCACATAATCCAGTAAGTTATTTACAAATCACTTCACTACACGGTCACCCGTTTCGCGATCTTGTTTTAGTCCCTTTGTTAGCTACTTTTTATAACTGAATAAATTCCTCCTCGCGCTCCCTCACTCCGCTATCCATTGCGGTCAGAATCAGAACCTTTTCGCATTTCGCGACATGCTGCCGGCGTGGAAAGCGGGAATGGAACCTGGCCACACACTAAACACTACCATAATGTTAACGTCGACCTATTTAGTCACCGCCTCCTTGTTTCCTTTTTTCTTTCGCCGCATCTGTCACTATATAATGTGATATAGTCTACGTTTGACCGCTGATCGCGCTGCTGCTGCCGCGAAAATCTCGCCGCGTTTTGTGTGTCGTGCCGCATTCTACACCCGCTTATATTAACCCGCGTGCTGGAAGGTACCGTTCAAACTGGTCCACTCGTCGAAGGAACCGCAAGGCATGAAGAAAGGATCACGAGGAGACGTGCCTGCCACTGCACGGCCCGCATCGTTCGTAGCGTGTCGGTGTGGCGACCTATCCTGTCCTTTCCTTCTCTCTTATTCCCGCATTCCCGCCCGCACCAACACATAAAAATATGAGTTCTTTAGATCATCGCTGAGATTAACCACAGCGATCGAAGTACCTCATTAACCATAGAGATAAAATCACTCCCATCCATACAAAATTACCAGGAACACATGTAATGTAACGATCAATGAGCAATAAATCTTAACCCTCAATTAACTGCTGACGCCCATTAATTACTATGGTCATAAATGTGTTAAGTTCAATTTTGATTTTAAAATAAAATCACTTGACGACATGTGTTATTAATCGTAGTGAAATTTAAATCTAAAACTTCACTACGATCCATACATACATAACACATGTCATCATGTCACAAGTTAAAGAATAGTATAGAAAGATTTCTTAGTTTACGTAATATAACAACTATAATGTTTGAAATATTTATTATTTTTTAGAAAACGACCAAAAAAATTAAGAAGCCTTTTACTACAACTCTAAAATGTGGCTTTTACAAGACAGACTAATAAAGGTAATTTTATAACAGCGTCGTACATAGCAGTTTTAATTTAAAATAACTGTCTGACACTGATATTTTTATTAGTTATGATAGACCATATTAAAAATAGGTTCTTTTATAACTTGACAATGGCACTTGAGATATTAAGATTTTATCTGTGCAGGACAAAGAAAAAAAAACAAATTGTTGTGGACTGTCTCTCGGCCTGGGACGTTAAAACAATTCACAGCCAGTTGGTAGGGCATTTGCTCGTTTGAATCGCTACCGACTCTGATTTGACTCTGACCAAGTTCCAGTACCTTCGGAGGTCAGCAACGCGTTAACTACTCCTTGTTGTTGTAAACATCAATAGGTGACGCTACTCACTTCCATCAGGTGTGCCATTTGCCTCTTTTTCCGAATTATCTTTCCATTGCATTTTAATGATATCAAACACCACGCGAATGCCGCTTCTCTATTCCCTACAGAGAGATAAATCTATTTTTGCACAAGTACAAATTCTACTTTATCAGTCATAATTACGACATTTTTCTTTTGTTCTTGTTGTGTTCTGTTTATTGCAACTCCATTAATTCTTTCAAAAGTAACTGTACAATTTACAAAAAAAATGTATAATTTATTTAAATAAAGTGACGTAGATAAAAAAAGTGTTTTAGCTAGAAGTGTTGCCGAGGAGTTTCTTGCTGCTTATAGCAATTACACGTTGCGAAGCGGCTTACATAAATTAATTGGTAGAATTTGTTTTCAAATGTTCTCACTCGAAAGTGAGAACGAACGAAACGAAGCAAACTTCGTTCATATACGCAGCGTTTTTCAAGAACGTTAGTGTGTACTCCCCACAGTACATGTAGAATGAGCTTTCAGGTAAGGTTTTCCCACAGCACTACGATATGGGGTTTTTAAATATGTCTTCGAGGTCGGTAATGGCAAGGTTAAAACTTTTCTCACTTTCATACTCGCCTTACCGTTATAAACAGCTATTCAGCACCTATCGGCCATCTCCGGAAACACCCGAACATTAACGACAGTCGAACAATGAGTTGTCTCCACCAAAACACGCCGAAGTGCCGACCCTTACAATAAATAAGATGGTGATCTCATTGTGGGAACGTGGAAGTAGGGCAGGGGCTCACTCAATGGAGACACGTGGCGGACTACGCAGTACATTTCTATTCTAAGTATGCACTTTCGATGTATTGATACAGGCGGACTTTTTATGATACGCACTTGTGCCGTATTGCCGTTTTACGTAGTAGTTTTTATAGTTTATACCTACCTATATGTTCTCATACCTCTTGTGTATTATTTTCTTGTGTGCAATATTCTATTCTATTCTATATATTGAAATTAAACTTTAAAGCCGCTGATCGACACACGAGCAAAACCACAGTTCGATAAAGCTGCAATAAAAAAGCACACCTATTTATCATTGCAATACCGCGGTTTTACATAAGTACAAGTGATTTTCAATTGTCCTAACCAGGAATCAAATCAGCTGATTTTGTAAAAACACAGCTCTGTTATTACGCCAACTCATAGCCCATATGTTATCAATATGTAAAGGAATATCCAATGGGAAATTAATGATTCTGCTTTAATTTTCATCAAAATTCGGAACCAAGACTCATTTGAGACTTTTCTCCATGTCTTGAATGTATGAATGAATGAAAACTCTTTATTGTGCACCATAACTTAAACCTAGACAATTTAATATGAATCCATTTCCATTAGAAGAATGGGCGGCCTTATCGCTTATAGCGATCTCTTCCAGGCAACCCGGTGTCCAAGGAGACATTAAAAGAAAAATTAAAAAATATTTAATGGTTTAACTAAATTAAAACTAATTAAATCGTAATTAAATATAATTAACGAAAAAATAACAAAAGAAAACTATTATAGATGTACATAATTAAATAAATTATAATAATACTAGCTTCTGCCCGCGACTTCGTCCGCATGGAAAGTTTTTTAACTATCCCACGGGAACTCTTTAATTTTTCGGGATCAAAAGTACCCTATATGTTGACCAGGGATATAAGCTTCCACCATATAAAATTTCATTTAAATCGGTCCAGTTGTTTTTGAGATTAGCCGATACAAACAGACAGACAAACAGATAAACAGAGAAACAAAAAATTTGAAAAAATCTTATTTTTTTTTTCATTGTACAGAAATTTGACCTCTACAGTTTTATTATATGTATAGATAGATACATTACATATACTTACATGCAGACACTAATAATTATAATTCTATTTACTGCAAAAAAATTATTTAATGGGCAAATAATGGTCAGTGATCAAGTGTTTGAATGTAGAAATTGAAGTATATCTCATTGTCTCGGAAATGACCATATGGCGAGCATGGCTCGAGGCTGGCCAGAGATGTTTTAATTTTCAGTTGGCTCGTACATCCAGCATGTCTCACGAATCGAGCAGTTTTCGACAACAACACCAAGCTGTTAGATCTAATAAAGACTTAACGTAAATTGATTTAAATAATATCTGTAGATATTGTTACGATGTACACACCAACAAAATTAGATTCACACCTGCATACCATAAAAGCACACTTTATTACCTTTCCGCATTTGGACTTCTTTTGTTTACTTTGTGTTTAAAATTTGTAATTAGAAAACAGCACATTGTGTATTGTAATCTTTTATGGCAGTCATTAGCAAGGTGTGTCGAACTGATTGTAAGAAATTCGGTCTACGCGGTCGGGCAGCCATGTTATATTGGTGCAGTATAAAGCAATGGCCCAATGTAGAGATCGGCAGTCGAGCGATAACCACAAGCGGAGTAAAACTTGTGTACATTCGGTAATATATTTAGTGACGGGCTTTGCACGTGTTATTGAATTGTGCTTTACGTTTAGACTGGTTGTGTTCAGTTATATTTGTACCTGTGTTATACGTGTTTGTATAGTTCTAATAAACTCTATAATAATTCCAACGGCATTTTAATTCGGGTCCTGCAACTCGTAAGACTATTATTACCTCATAAGCTATTTTCTATATAAAGCTTTTTTATGATTCTGTAACCAAATGACGTTTAAATTGTCTTCCTTCGAATGCGCGCATAATATGTTGGGAATACATCCAGTGTTTATTATGACCATAATAGATAATCACTTACCCTTGGATGTTAATTTAATATCCCATTATCTTCTCTGCTTTACCCTAGTAATACAATAAACAAGCATTTCAACGTCTTATTATCTGTCTATACAAAAACTTTCATTATTCGAGAAATAAAACTGAACTAATTTCCTAATAGATCTGTCAGCCGACGCCGGGAACAGAAGGGCCCGTAATCGCCGCCCGATATCTATTTTCACAAATGACGTGTTACGGATTGGGTTAGACAAGTAGAACTTTGCTCTCGTCTACATTTAATTGGCGATGAGATACTTTAACAAAACACAAGGTGGCATACAACGATTGCTTTTGGAGAATCGATTAGTGAAACTACCACGTCTCTACTGGTAATTATAAAACATAGTATCGGCTCCACATTACCTTAATACTTGTGTTAACGACATCCAGACGTCTCAAAATATATGAATAAATCAGGGCTTGAAATACCGGTAAAAACGTGGTATCGTTATTTAAGGTAATTTCAGATAACGGTAAAAAATTAACATCGTTATAAAACTTATCCTTATATCTAGCCATTTTACCGGTATATAAATATAACGTTAATACTATTTTTATCGGTAATTTTACTATTGTAACGTGTTGTCACTATCGTCGGTCTCTTTCACTCGCAAATATTTTCAAACAGTACTGTGCTAAGACCGCGCGTAATATTTAGAGTTGTGTTTGTCGATTGTTTCGGTAGAATGCAGTCGTAATAAAGCTAATTCTTAAAAATGGAAACGTCGCTTGAAATAACGTAAAAATTACCGATACGTATAACGTTATACATACGATTTTTAACGTTATATTATAACGTTAAAATCATATAGCGGTATGGCAATATCTTTTTTAAAAACACCGGTAATTACCTATATTTTGAAAGGTAATTGATAACGTTATCAAGCCTTGGAATAAATGCCTATATCGTAACAACAAAAGTATGTAAATTCATATATCGTAACAAAAAATGAATACATAGGTACCATAGACTTAAGTGACACACTCCACAAGCACTATCTCAGCACACTATTGTAACAGCAACACTCCACATCAGAATAAGTGTTTAGAATAAAACCTAGATATAAAATATAACTAATTATAACTAATTTTAAGATATATATTTCAATACAAACATACAAAATTCAAAAATTTCATACACTACAATAAATAATTATAATTAAGCGTGTCAATTCCAATAAAATTAAACCTTCTTAAAAAAGGTATGGAACACAATACAAACATTTCGCTTTATTTATAAAAAGAAATAAAAAAACAACAAAAGTAAAAGAATGAATATCTCTATTAGTTCTACTCAATAATTTCATATTAACATATTTACATATATTCCTGGTGTGATCTCTAACCTCCCCATTATAGACACCCCATGCCTCGCAGTTATATAATTACTATTTAAAAGGTCTTTATATCATCTCAAATATACACAGTAAAATCAACAACACACTACACAATGAATTAAATACATAAGAGTTACAAAAATTCATCACTTACTTAGTTTACTGAAGAACGTTGCATCTGGCGGTTGGTAGAACAACTGTCTGTCTCATTAAATATTTCTAAGTACCGTCAATTATATGTCTGAAGTCTAAAATATCCAATAACTTGTAAATAGTAAATATTTGTTATAGATACTATTAGCAATATTTAGCAAATATAAAGAGTATTTTGGCCAATAGTAAGTAAGGAATACTTGCTTGCTTGTACTATTTTAATTTATGCCTAGATTCATTTTCAAAGTTATATGTCTTAATTATTTTTAAGAATTGCTAATAAAACTTTGTTATTCACTGCAACAGATCTAAATATCGGCCTTAACATAATGAGAGATAAGACTTTATTGTACACCATTACAGAAAAAACAGAAAAACTTATAACCTAAAAATATTTTAAATGTGCACAATGGTCGGTCTTATCGCTAAGTAGCGATCTCTTCCAGACAACCCGTGAGAGGAATAAAACAGATGCAATTTGTCAAAAGTAGTATATATAAATATTATACGATATGCAGTTACTTATATTATATTTTATTGAATAATAAACATGTATGTAAAATATTATATAAGTAAGAATTATACTTAATAGACATAGTTACTATTTTGTGATACTGTGGACTTTCGTCACATATGATAATCGCACCATACTCTCAGAATGTCGTAGCTACAACCGGCGACGAAGATGCGCAAGCGCAGCTCGCCGTCGGGTATGCCCGCGCGACGCGACGGGTATCGCCTGTGGACACGCACCCGATGCGTTCGATCGGCAGTGCTGCTAAATGACCTTCCTGAGTGTCACGCGTACATAAAAACCCCCTCGAAAAATAAAATATATTCTTGTTCTAGAAGTGCGTATATTTTAATATTTGCTTGATATTCTTCAACAGTGCGATATCGTCACTTTAATCACATTTGTTGAAGTGTAATAAAAAAAAGCTCCCAATATTTGTGAGTGTTATTCGGTGTTGGAAGGCTACACCGCCAACGCCGCACCACCTATCACACCACAACACCTGACACTTATCGTATTTGTAATACGTAAAAGTGGCTATTGTAAGGAGTAAAATCGTAAATAATACCTCAACTGATTTGACTATCAGTACGTTGTTATATTTATTTTACGTTTCTACGAATAAAGCCGCATGGAAAGCTCTGTTATATAAATAAAAGATAAAACTGTAAGGTTCAATTAAACAAAAATATCCCAAAAACATTTCCTTTTTCGTCACTCATAAACTTCTGCCTAAAGACGTATCAGCGACAGGTGTAACAAAAAACACGGTTACGCTACGTTTGAAGCGCACTCGTCTATGCACTGCATTATAGTTCCTGGTTTCGGTTCAATTGTTTGGGAATTTCGGGAATTATATTAGAGAAAATGGCTAATCACACAGAGTGATGGGTATGACAATTTTATAGAGAAAGAAAAAGACTTTTTCATGTATTTGAATGATAACATTTTCTTATTCCTCCTCGCTTGCTTTGCGCGAGCAAATGAGTTTTCCACTGGACCCATTGCTGTGTCAGAATTATATCCGATGCCTACCTCTTCTGCCGCGATGCAGTAACACTCAGAAAACAATTAAGGCAAATTAAATTTTATAGTTAGTAAAAGTTAGAATTCAATTTTAGCCAAAATGACTTTAGAATCTTTAACTTAAGTTTAAATTACTGAAATACATTTTATTAAAGTAAAATATTATCAACTAATACAATAAAGAAACTTAACTTAGTTATATAGTATTCTACCTGTAATGCTTTAGGACTATAAGTGAAATAGTGAGCCTAAGTCACCGTCTTTAATAGGTAAGGCGCCCAGAAGACTGGCTGCGTTACCTCGGTGGATCGCCATACTGTCCGTTGTCCGAGGTAGACATCAGCCTTTGATCACCTGAACAATCGATGAAATGTTTTGATGATTTGAAGAGATCGCTTTTAGCGATAAGGCCGCCTTTTGTTTTACCAAGTAACTATTGTCTTGTACTTTTTTTGTAATTTTTGATTTGGTGAACAATAAAGTGTTGTCTATGTCTATGTCTATGTCTAAAACTACATTTTAAAAAAATTACAGCAAAACCGATCCAGTATTCCTAGTAGTTTTCCGTGAAATCTTAACAGAAAGAGAGATCCAGTTACCATCACATTTTTTATAGACGATATTTTTTTATATATCTATAAACTTGAGAAATGATTGGTCTCATCCAAACTTTCATCCTCTGTTTCAAACCGTTTAGTTTTATTTATCTATCCCCTGTTTATGAAAACTACATAAATGACAAAAAGGACAAAAGGTACAAATGGGACAATAGGTACAAATGGGATAAAAGGGACAAATGGGACAAAAG
The DNA here is from genome assembly GCA_039645545.1 of Dendrolimus houi. Taxonomy (NCBI): domain Eukaryota; kingdom Metazoa; phylum Arthropoda; class Insecta; order Lepidoptera; family Lasiocampidae; genus Dendrolimus; species Dendrolimus houi. The sequence continues at coordinate 21,803,201 of CM077126.1, read as the reverse complement.
GGTCAAAAGGGATAAAAGGTACAAAAGGGTAGAAGATAAAGATTTTTCAACGTAAACTATTTTTTACCCATACTGTAGATTATCCTCCGTTCATTCTATAGATTGTTTTTGTTTCTTTTTTCTAAAATAAAATTATTTAAATACATATCCTTAGTTACTTCCCTGAATAAATCCATATGTAAAGGCTTGCAATTAGCATTTTTTTATTTATATGTACTTAACTTATATGCGTGTTTTTCTGTAAGTCTCACCAAAATAAATAAATATTATTTTACTCAACACTTAAAAGCTTTCATGGCACTTCCAAGTTTTCTTTTTTATCGAATGTTACATGGTCAAATTTTTCTTATAAAGCTTCTTTGTAACAAATCCGTACGTTAAAAGAATACAAAAGGACTTTTCAATTTCAACACGCCAGCTGCCTCCAGCGAAATGTGATATTGAAAGCGTTGCGCTTTACACTTTCCAAGAGTTTCCAATATTTTTCACTGTATAAATGAAACATTTTTCCAACATACAGCTAGAAACATTAGTTCACTAAAACGGTATCATGAATTGAAATAGAAACCTTATTTATTTGCTCACATAGCAATTTATTACATAAAAAACAAGATAGTTTTATGAATTGTAAGTTATAGTTCCCAGCAGGAATCTTGAGCGGTCGGTCATATTAATCGTAGCCAATGTAATGAAATTTATCGACAATATTATGTTTTTCTCTCTTTATTCGAAAGGAACAATACCTCATACTTCAGAAAAGGATCGAAATTTCGTTGTTCACAGGTAAAATTGGCCGCTCAAGAATCGTGCCGGGGACTATATAATATGTCAGTGTCTATGTGTGTATGAGGAGGAGAACCGGAATGAGTGGCGCCGACTTGGGGCGGCTTACGTCCAGCAGTGGTCTGTGATTGGCTAACGACGAGACGAGTGTGTGTATGAGAGAGATAGTGGATGTATGTATGAGTAAGTGCATGTGTACGTGCGTGTGTGAACGTGGAACGAGTGATGATTACAGTGTGCTTTTTATAAATATATATATATACGAAGTAGAGTAAAAAAATTTGTCTATTAAATGTTTGAATAGTACCAAAAATTAATGAACGATAACACGCGAATTCGCCCTTATAATCTTCTTAACAGTGTCCAGTGAAAATACTTAAATATTTGGAACTAGAAGTTCTCTATATATTTATCTCCAGTTTCTGAAGTATATTAGAAGACAAATTTATCAAGATATTCAATTTTTGATTGGTTTGGTGTAAAAAAATATTTTTTAAATATGCCAAAAACTGAGAGAAGATCACTTCTATTGTCGTCTACCTTAGATGCATATAAGTTAGATTTATAAGTTAACGAAATGTTTATAAAAGAAGTATCAACCAATTTGACAGTATTATATTGTTACGAGTTACAGGACTCGAATTAAAATGCCGTTGGAATTACTATAGAATTTATTAGAACTATACAAACGTAACTGAACACAATCAGTCCAAACGTAATGCGCGATTCAATAACACGCGCAAAGTCCGTCACTATATAGATTATCGAATGTACACACGTCTTGTCTCGCTAGTGGTTATCGCTTGACTGTCGATCTCTCCATTGGGCCATTGCTTTATTCTGCACCGATACAATATGGCTGCCCGCCCACGTAGATCGAATTTTTTAGAATCAGTTCGACACACCTGTCTAATGACTGGCATAAAAGATTACAATACACAATGGGTTATTTTTTTGTCACAAATTTTAAACACAATGTAAACAAAAGAAGACAGTCAGAAGTTCAGAAGAAAATAGTTTCAATATTATTAGCTTAAACGCCGGCGGGTAATAAATGTGCTTTGTTTACAAATATGCAGGTGGCCCAAATTGTAACAATATAATCTGACTCTTCTGGCATCCGTGTATTATTGAATCTGTGCTGAGATAAGATTGGAAAAATCAACACTGATAGCGTTGGAGCCATTCTACTGTAAATATCCTTTCATATCTGTAATATCGAATAACACAGCAAAATATAAAACATTTATACACGTAAAGGATACCAATTTCATTCCAACTCATTCCTATTATGATTCCGAGTGATTTCATCCATTCTATTTTCTCAGCGTTTGTTCCAATAGTTCCAAGGACTTCCGAATTCAAAACTCAGAAAACAATTTTACACTTCACAAGAAATAGATCAAAGAGCTGATGGAATTCTAAGGTATATACACCATTTTTCCTGCCAAACGAGACGACAAATTAAACATAGGTCAGTCTTTAAATTTAAGTATATTAAGCTGTTAATTCTTTTTAGGGCTAAAAAAAGATATATGAAAAAACCCCTATAGACCATTCTGGTGGCTGTCTGTTTTTGTCACGGTTCATTTCGCAAAATTTTTAGTTAACGCCATCTGAGCAAAACTTTATACGTTAACGGTCTTATTCATATTGTAAGTTTATAGGCTTCTTCTTTAAGGTTTTTAAAGAAGCAACTACAAAGCTGAAAAGTTTGTCTGCTTGAACGCGGTAATCTCAGGAACTATTGGTCTGATTTGAAAAATTCTTTCCGTGTTAGATAGCCCATTTATCGAGGAAGGCTATAGGCTATATACCATCACGCTAAGACCAACAGAAGCGGAGCACCAATGAAGAATGTTTCAAAATCGGGGTTTTTTAAATTACTTTTTGTCTAACTATTCCACGCGGCCGAAGTCGTAGGCAGAAGCTAGTAAATAATATAATAATACGCTGGTGACTAATCGCGCTCCCCGACATCTTTGGCACTTTCGTCTTCACTAAAATTAACTATAATAAACTACTAAACTTGACTCTTCCGCCTGGGACCAGCAAGTGAAGTCACGAAGGACAATACAACACACATAATGTACAATGCAGTTAAATAGATAACGATTTTCTGTGTTTACCTCAATGTAGTGTACAATTGGCGAAAATATTTTATTCATTTTTAGTTGTACTCGTGATGTTGTTAGAGTTGACTTGAAGTCGTATATTCTGAATTGCAAGATATCAAAATACACGAAGATTTAAGATAACATCTCTAAAAGCTTGATTGAAAAGCGTTCAGCCGTTTCGGAGCCTATCGAGACGAACTTTCAGATAGACTTGGCACTTATTTTAAAATCACAACCATTTCGATAGTATTCATTGGTTTTTTTGTCAAACACAAGCTTGATACGAGTATATATAGCAAGTTTTCGCGACTTGTATACATAATAGAACTACGTTTTAACGGTTTTAAGCGGAGTAATTTATTTGATTTTTGTTATTCCGACGTTTCGGCCACTTTCAGTGGCCGTGATCACGGAAGACAAAGATGTCAAGTGTCAACGAGTATTGTTAAAGTTTTATTTAGCCTACCACCAACTTGTTCATTTTAATTATTTAGTTTTATTTTTGTTTATGTTATTATTTACTCTATGGGAGCTTAATCTAATTTACTAACGTCGGAATAACAAAAATCAAATAAATTACCGCGCTTAAACCCGTTAAAACGTAGTTTTAAACACAAGCTTGTACTGCTGGCGTCGAGATGTTTTGCTCTTTTTTATGTGCATTCTTTTAAATAGATAGATAACGCTTTATTGTACACCAATACAAAAATGAACTGACAGATTAAAACTATATTTAAATCTGCACAAAGGGCGGTCTTATCGCTAGAAAACGACCTCTTCCAGACAACCCCAGAAATTATTATAGAGACGACTGATGATAATGATAATGGTGATGGTGGTATACGCAAAACGTTAGTACGACTATTTACATGTTGAGGTTTTTTGAAATGTATTAAATACTTAATTGTGAAATTTAGCCCTTGCATGCCGACAGGCAGATTATAAAGAACTTTATATGTAATGTATCTCATTTTCGCTACAATAAATTGAATTGGTTGGTATAAATTATTTGGAAAAGGTTACGTCTTACGATGTTTTAGCTAATACAACAATATACAGTAAACAAGACCACCAATAGAAAACAACTTAAATAAGGATAATTTACATAACGCTACATTTACAATAAATCTCGGAATAAAAAAAAAGATAGATGTAGATCTTCGTACGTTACTAAAACTTTATTTATTCCACCAATATATTAAGAAAGACATTTATTTGTTTTCCTTAACTATTTTATTATACGCGAAAACTTTTATAGCCGTGTTTGTATGTTTAATTGTAAATATTTGTTTTGGTAGCAAAATGTAATCAAGTATTCGCCTAGAATATTATGAGCTTCATCTCTTATTACAGTTGTTGTGAATATAGATCATTTTAATTTGGTAATAATATATCTTTGACGATAAATATTTAGAGGCAATCTTTTAAAATGTTTTCAATATTTTGAGAATGACGTATCTTAGTGGTTGAAAAGGTGACCTAAGCTCGGTAATCTAGATGACCTTGACTAACAGGAGTCTGAAACAGTTGCCACCAAAATAGGTTAGACTGGTGGCGTTTCATAAAAAAGTGTATTATTAATTACCTCCACCACTATTTACCACACTCCACGCCACACCCACACTCCATGACACACCACACGTCACGACACACCACACTCCATGCCACATCACACACCACGCCGGGTTGCCTAGAAGAGATCGCTATAAGCGATAAGGCCGCCTATTGTGCTAATGCAAATGTATTCATATTAAATTGTCTAGGTTTAAGTTATAGTGAACAATAAAGAGTTTTCATTCGTTAATTCACGCCATACCACACTCCACGACAACCAAACTCCACGACACACCACACTTCACGCCAGATTACATTCCACTGTTCACCATACTCCATACAAACTTATTTTAATGACAGCTGATGCCTTAATTGTTGGATATATTGGAGTGAAAGCAGTTAGTATAAAATTATTAAACGCTTCCATTTTAAACTATTTTGGTGGCAGCTGACTTACACTCAGAGGCGCTTTGTAAAGCTAAATTTCAGAGCTTGAATAGAAGCAAAAAAGAGGCCCACCTAGTCGCCGCTGCACTTTCGCTGTGAAGCAGGCATCAGTGATGTGACGACAGTATTTGGGGGCTAACAACGTCTGCTTTTAAAGAAAAAATTACATAATATTACGGCCGTAGCGGTGCATCAGCGGTTCCGTTTTCACAAAGGACTAAAGAAAATTGAGTTGACTTTTAAGGTCGGTATAAATACATATTTCAAATAATACAACGTCAAAAAACGAGACCTGCGACATCATCCTAATCATTTTTCACGTCCTTGGCGGCTGAATTTTTAAAAATCCTTTCTTAGTACGTACTTGCAGTATAGAAGGAATGCGCATGCAAATTTTAATGGTGCCAGTAGTTTTGGCTATGTGTTGATATATCAATTAATCAGAAAGACAGTCAGTCAGTGAGGCCTCTATATATGTATGGTGGTGCACCAGGCATCCACCATTTAATCAATTTGATCATGATCATATGAAATCATTCCCCATAGCAACAAATCGAAGCCGGCCCTGCTGCGAGTACGTTCCTGTGGTGCGATGACGCAACTGCACGGGCCACCTGTGTCGTCAACAACAAGCAACGCAATAGATGGGCACACTCGACAGGCACCAGGACTTACAGCAAGATCACCATCGAGGCCACACGCCAATCAGTATTCGCTAAATCCAACGGCGGCACTCTGCCCGTTGAGGTTCTTTAAATCAATCACATCAAAAGTCATTCTCTATTTTAAACTTTATCCCTTGGGTAACGTTAGAATCAGTGAATATCAATACATTGTAAATATCCGTAATAAATGCTGTACGCAATGAATCCACGTATATAATTGAACCTGGTACTATTGAATCAGAAGACGCTTGTTACAACCACTATACAACTAAGTACATCATAACGCTGTCAGACATAAGTGTGAGTGTGATCAGAGGTTCCACACTTACATGATAACTCTGGTCACCCCTACATATGTTTAGATTAACTACAACGGATCAGTATGGTAATCCAACGAGGAAACGTAGCCAGCCTCCTGGGTATCTTACCCATAGAAGATGGTGATCTAGGCTAAATATTCTACTTAGTTTTAAGAGATTAATTATAGATAGAATACAATATAACTTAGTTAATTTTATCTACATTGGTCTATTTTTAAATGTTTTGGTTTAATAAATATTATTTAACAACATTTCTTAAAGTGTAAAAGCATTAAAATTTCCCCCTTTCTTAAAGCAAGATGCAGGCACTTAGAGAAGTCTGAAATGGACTATTACTTTCGAAAGTGTTGAATAATGTCCTAAATTAATTACTTGGCCAGAACAGTCTGTTACTTGTACATAATTTATCGTTTTAATGAGATACTTTGTTCTTCTTTAATTATAATGTAATTATGTTATCTACAATCTATGGCAACCTCTTTATTAGTATTTGAGGTGGACTTTATATTTGCATCTTCAGAACCCTTTAAGATATCGAAATTAAAGTTTAAGATAGTATTTGTTTTAATATCTAAAATATTCATTAAAATCATTTTACTTTCATTAGCACGTTCTAACGTCCTAGAGCTATGCTGGAATTATTATCTTGAGTTCAGCTTACTATGGCGACTCGATCGATGAGATACCACGCTCTCGCCGAATATAGGCGTGAAACGTTTAACCCTGAACTAATCGTGTTTCGTACGATAAGTAATGACCGGTTTCTATATCTTCATACTATATATTTAACAAACATAGATACATATAAATATGTATACGACCAAAGGTCAGATACGGTGATACTAATGACCTTGGGTACCAACTATTGTCAACAAACTACCTGTATCTCTGGAAATAAAGGTTCATTCATTCATTCAGTCAGCGAGTCAGTCTTATGCACGGCCTATATAGTATATACAGTGAGAAAATAAAATATATTAAACATTTCATATCTTTACAGTAAAATAACACATTCAATATTTTATAGGTTATGAAGTAAAATGTTATTTGTTGCCTCATGTCAGTGACGTGGCACACAGAATTTGGTAATACTCGGCAAGCACTCTAGCGAATTGTATTCGAATAAATGATTCGATACAAGTTTGTTACATGATGATTTATTTTAATTTTAATTTAGAAGTAACGTATTTATTGTTGGTTTTATTCAAATGTATTTATTTATTTTTACTAATTAAATATTATATAAGTAGACTTACTTTTATAAATTATTATTATTATTAGTTATTTAATTAACAAATTTGGGTCGTTTTGGTTTTACGCTTAAAGGAAGGTTTGCACTGAAAATCAGCGTTGTGTCGGATATAATTCCGGCACAGCAATATGCTGAGTGCAAACCTTATTCGTTGAAAATGCAGCGCACAAATTCTCAAAATATGCTCTGTGTATAATAATGTATAACGACTGTAATTACGTCGCTATTTCTTCGAATAAAGTTTTTCTTTCTTTCTTTTCTTTCTTTCTTTCTTTCATTCATTCATTACTACTCATTCCCTGCCCTACCATCGGTTAAACTTTCATCCGTGCAGGAACAGAGAAAGAATACAAGGCCAGGCGGCCTGTCGTAAGAGGCGACAAAACAACCCACAGCCAGGTGGTAGGGTATTTGCCCGTCTGAATGACTACCATCCCTGATCTAGTGTATGCCGCCATAACAACTTTGAGTTGTGTTCCGGCATCACTGACCAGGTTCCAGTTTCTCCTTCAAGGCCGGCAGTACATTGGCAGCACCTCTGATATTGCTAATGTCTATAGGCGACAGTAACCACTTTCCATCACAGTTGGGCCGTCAGCCTGTCTGCTGTACTCCAACAATAAAAATAAAAAACTTTGACTTTACTTGTATGGGGCTTATGTCAAATTTTAACCGAAAATAAGGCAAATGAACGGTGGTTAAAATATAGGAACCGGCTGATTCCTTTATCCTATCTCCACTACGTATCCTGAAGGTTGGCAACGAATAGGCATCGCTGTTGCAAAGTCTACAGGTGACGGTAACCAATTTCCATTAAGTGGGCCGATATTACTACTCGATGTGCGACTCCCTGCAGTCGAGGAACTGTGAATGACAGACTATAAAATGAGCCCTTATTATTATTACTTACTAGAGGTGCCAGCAGACGTCCTGCCCTGAAAAAATTAAAAATCTAGGACCCAGTTCTAGTGCCTCCTACCGGTTACAATTGTAAATCTAAACCACCCGGGGGGATCCACAAACACACACAAAAAATTCACCAAAATCGTTCTTAAATTAGGCGCGTACATATATTTCTACGATTCATTTTTATTTATATAGATAGGTTTAAATGTACAGGCAACTAGATCCAAGTGTATAGTTAGTAGAGCTCAAAAATATGTGTTAGTAATTAACAAGGAATTACTATTCGGTCCTGCATGAGAGCCAACATCAGAGGACTATCGTGTTAACTGGCTATTATGTTCAGGACGCTGTTGCTGCTCCCGAGCATTCTGCTCATCAAGGAGGCTATTTTCCTTTGCCAGATAGCGTCAAAGCCATCCGTACGTGTAGCCATAAACATCCCGGGCGCACTGCAGAAGCGCGGGAGCTTCAACTAGTACAACGCCCTGACTCCCAATTCTGCTATTAGGTACTATCTCGTTAAAATCGCCCGACACTATCGTTTCCATTGTAGGTTTGCTTGCTTTCGGTATTCTGTTAATGCCAATGGCGTGCGCATGCCACTTTTATCTTTATAAATATTTATAAGCGAAAAATTGCGAAATAAATGTTTAAAATTTTGGTCATTTTTCAATATCCATTCCGGCTAACGCCATTTCTCATAAAGGTAATACCAATTTTTTCCTACTATTATTCTGCCCCGAGGATATCGAGCAGGTATTGTGGACTTAGTAGAATAGGAATTTTTGATACTATCGCAATGGAATCGTACTTTGAATATCTTCGCAACACCAAGACATTGATATAACAGAATTGAACCCCTGAACGCATTATTGTATTGGACACTTATTATGAACAAACATTTAGTGATAGGTCTAATTAACTGGGACTTGCAGCTACTTTAGTACGAGCAACAAAGACGTCTTTACACCGTTACGAATACATTTAACCTTAAAGCTCTAGACTTAATGACTCCGTGCGACTTCAACGTTACGATTATTGCTACGATACGGTTACGACAGTGCCCTTTCTGGTATTTAATTGGATTAGGCTGTGTTATGATGTAATTCAGGCCAGTTACCGGCGGTTTATTTTCTTGTTCATTTAAGTCGTTTCCGCTACTGTGCTATTGAGGTCGCTATTATACTATAAGTCGATATTTTTGCTACTTGTAGCTTGTTGGCGTGGTTACTTGATTATCTAGAAAAAGCTCTTAAATTTCTCAATACAGAAAAAAGTATCTCAATTTAGGATATACATACATAATGTACAATATCCAGCTAACTATTTTTTATTGCATGGGCTCAATAGACAGGCGATTACCGTTACCGTCGCCTATGGACATTTGTAACACCAAAGGTGCTACTAATGTGGTGCCGCTCTCTAAAGGGTGACTGAAACCTGGCCACTAATGCCGGAGCACAAGTCAAGGTTGTTAAAGCGGCATACTCTAGTCCAGGGGTGGTAGCCGTCCAGGTGAGCAAATACCCTACCACCTGGCTATGGGTTTTTTGTCACCTCTTACGACAGGGCGACCCAGTCGGAGAAAATCTTATTCTACATTTTTGAAAATTATAACAATATTTATAAGGCCTAGCACACATCCTATCTGTTGAAAACTACACAATTTATATCCAGCGCGGAATTAATTCCGTAGTATGGTACATGCGTTTCTATGGAATTTCAATTGGTTACTGATTTTGCGGAATAAGTCGCACCAATACATTCGTAGCGCGCACGGCTGTATAATAAACGCAATATTTGCTTTCACAATACATTTAATTAGACCACTTTTTATATTCCCCCCTCTCTAAATATTCAACTAAGAAGAGGAAAATTTTGGAATAATTTTAGATGGGTATTTCGAAATTTTTTAATGAAAATAGATCCCAATATAATCTATAATATAATTATATTATAAGATTCTAAAAATACCGTGTCTGTACATTGAAGCTATTTAAAAAAAACAGCTGGAATAGACTATATAAACGATGGAGAACACGATGCAATTTTTTTTAGATTTCTTGTCTGTTTCTTCGGAATTCACGTAAAAACTACTGGGCCGATTTCGATGCGGTTTTCGTTGATCGACATCAAAATCTGCGCTACTTTTCATCCCGGGAATTTGCCCGGGAGCGGTTTGAAGTTGATCGGGTGCATAAAAAAATATTCCGACACATTTTTCACTTACACGATAACTTACATTCTTTTCTAAATGCTAAGGTACTTTGTGCCCGGGGATCCCGCGGGAATCTCAAGTCAAACGTGGACGAAGTCGCGGCGATATCCTAGTACCATATAATAATACCGTACCATGTAATATATCCGTGGGGCAGTTTTTGAGTAATGGTGTAATTCCGATTTAATACCTTTTTCCAACAACAAATTAGTCAAATCTCAAACGGTGCACATTTAGCACATCTAAGGAACCCCACTCATCCATTTGTTTTAGTTACTGCAACGTTCTAGTTGCAGTAACTAAATTAAAAACCTCGTAGCTTAGTGCAATGTAAAAAATAATACATACTTTTTCAATATTATTTATCTCGACTTCGTTAACTGTATAAGTTAGTTGATTGATTAAAAAAAGATTCAAATGCACAAGTTTCGTAATAAAAAATCAAAGACGTGCAGTATTCAGACATTTTTTACGCCGATAACCTCTACGGAACTCAACTGGTATCCGTCCGTTTATAGATATAAATTTACACCAATTCAACACTAGTTAGCGGCACGTATCGTACTTTTTGTGCTACTCTATTTCATTAACTCTTCGGTGGCTCATAAAAAGCGTGGATCAAAATAGGCAAAGCAAAAAGGTTTTTTATTATGGTGCAGTTTTTATACTACATTTTATAACCTATTGCAGTTTTTAGGGCATGTTGAGTTTAATGCGGCACGAATTACTTTTGGGAAATATTTTTGAAGTGTAAACTTCTGTAGACGCGTTGATGCGTTTTGTGGGTATGAATGAGACTGAGCCGTCACGCAACACGCTGAAACACTCAGGTATGTAATGCCCGTTCCGGTAAAATCGGCTCAAGTCGACTAAAGGAGCGAGAAAGATCAATATTTCACCATTACGGCGTGCTACATCAGTCACTGTCATCAAATCCTGTGCTTTTTTGTATGCTAATAGTAGGACCTTAATTTCTACAACAGCGGTGTAGTCCTCACTTGCATGATACGATATGTTTATTCAACCGGCTTACCCTAGCCGAATTTCCACCCCGCGCCACTCCTATATATAAGCACTAGCTAGGGATGGGCCGAATGTGGTTTGAACCAAATACGAACTTCGGCCGAACATTCGGTTAAAATAAAAAAATCGGCTGAACTTCGGTTTAATCTCGCCGCGTTTTCTTGAAAATAACACGTCGTGACTTGATAATGACGAAAGTGTGACGTTTTTCTAAGTCTCTATTAATAAAACCATTATTGTTTAGTTTGTATAAAAAGTGATTTCAATCAAAATAAAGTTGCAATTGCTGATGTTTTTTTAAAATTCAAGTTACGCATTATAATTAAGCAGTTACACTAGTTACTGATGGGTTTTTCAAAAGAATTAGAAGAATACTGCGTTTACTTCATTTTTGTTTTAATTTGATGTACATTTAATTAAGCAAAGATTTATAAGGCTTTTCCATTAAGAACTAATTTAATTTTATCATATTGCAAGTTAAAGTTTTACATGTTCCTAACTAAAATAAATAACCATGAATATATAATGGCCTAATTTTATTTTACTTTTATGATTTCTATTAATTTCAGTCAAAATAGTGCAAGTAGGTAATGTACTTTTTCTTGCACCGAATGTTCGGCATTTAAACCGATTTTCAGCCGAATTCCGAAGTTCGGCTCAAGCTGCCGAAATTCGGTCAAACCGAATGTAAAAAGTATTTCGGCCCATCCCCGATAAGCACACGATCCACTTGGAAATCGCCGCACCGATGTTAGAAAGAAAGAAAAATATTTATTGTCGCAAATAAACATAAAATACAAGGATTTTTACTAATAAATAGATACAGTTTAAGAAATGTACGTACATAAAATTCAAGGCAATAAGGCTGGAAAGTCAGCATTATGCTGTGTCAGGAGCTAACACAGTGCTGATTTTCAGTTCCAGCCTCCATCAGACCAGAATCAACCCAAACAACCTACTGTTTACCTTCATGTATGTAATTTTTAAACGCTGTTAAATACTTTTAATAATAATATTACATGTATCACAAAAATGAGTTTGCCAATGCTCACAATACATAGCGGTCACTATAACCAAAATCGGTTTACAGTCAGTTCTTATATCTCACCATCCAATCATTGCCTTAATACTGGATAAAAATTGACATACACTAAACTAAACTACAGATACAACTAAACTAAACATTCTGCCATAGTAAGCTAAAAGAAATGGAAGGCAGAAACCCGGCTTTAAAGAATATCATTTAATATTGTAGTGGATACACTTACCGCGTTCATTGTTGCAGATATTTTTGTATTATTTACTTTGCTTAATATACAATAATCCTGGTTACCACGCGTTCGGGTTTCCAACTCAATTATTCGCTTACACATGTCTATTAGAAACTTTCGCAATAAGATTGGTAAAATGTAATTCCTTCATAAACAAAAGTAGATCAAGTTCAAGGTAAATCTTCTGGCAATTAGGCTTTGACGTTTGACAAGTGCTACCTTAAAAAAAACATAACGACAACATCTTTTGATGTATGCTATGTTTATTATTCGTATCTAATCATAATGTTACAACTTAGGCTTCGACAAAGATAAATTCCACGTACAGTCTGTAAAAGCACATTCGGCCTGTCGACATTTGAACTAATTGTAATCCTTTTATGATCGTCTTCTTTTTGTTTACTTATTTATTGGTATACGTTTCTAGTATTGTGGAAAACAACCTATTGTACTCGTTTACGGCCGCTTGCAGGCATCATTAGCCAGGTGTTACGGATTAAATACAAGCTGATTCTAGGAAATTATGTCGACGATACGATACGGGCACATTTGCATTTGTGCAGTATAAAACGATGGCCCGATTGAGAGAGGGGGTCAATTGAACGACAACTACGATCAAGGCGTGACGTGTGTACAATCGGGAATCTAATAGTGACGGAATTTATTTGAATTACAACTTTCTGCATTACGTTTGGATTTGATCCTGTGTTATACGTGTTTGTATAGTTCTAATAAACTCTATAATAATTCCAACGGCATTTTAATTCGAGTCCCGTTAACTCGTAACAATAAAATAAATTATATATAAACTATCCACTTCAAACTCCTTATTTATTAATTTAAATTTAATTTGTCAAATACTTAATGATCTACTTTTGATATTGTTAATCTATGCCTATATAGCTGTGTTAGCCAGGACGTAAGAATACGACTAACCAATGAGAGTTGTGTATAAAACTCGCTCTCATTGGTGGGAATTCAAAAACGAAAAGAGGACACGGTTTTTGAATTCAGTTAGGAGAGAACTTTTGTACTACTGAAAGATACTTAATAGTGTAAAAATAAAAGCCAGTTTTAAGATCGAAGTTATATTTATTCAAGAGCCTTACATCACGTCCAATATCATAGCACTCTTTTCAATATAATAGCAAGCTTAAATCCTTTCTTGGGCATAAAAATACGATACTCCAAAACTCCTAGATAAAACATTGTAACAAAGTTTACCTACCAGATTAAAGTATCGATATTTGAATTTACGATGAATAGCATATCGACGGCTTAATAAAAATCCCGCCTCTACTACGCCACATAAAATCTAATAACTGGGTGTAATATAAAAGCTATTGCGTAACATATTTCAGCTTGAAATTCAAATTTAAGTAGAACTTAGTATTTTGGGGTTCCATGACCATTTTTGCAACCACGACACACCCGTACATAAAATCGTTATGTCCGTCTGTCTGTTTGTCCCTTCAATAAAATTTGGCAAGAAGGTATATTGTAAATGCTGTTACGAAATGTTTTTTATTGCGGGAGTTCATGCAACTTTCCACCTGATGGAAAGCGGTTACCATCGCCTATGGAGATTTATAACACCAAAGGTGCTACAAATGCGCTGCTGTTCTCTGAAGGGAGACTGGAAACTTACCCCTAATGCCGGAACACAACTCCAAGTTGTTATGGCGGCATACTCCAGACCAGGGGTGGTAGCCATCCAGACAGACAAATGCCCTACCACCTGGCTATGGGTTGTTTTGTTGCCTCTTAAGACAGACCTCCCGGCCGCAGGAAATTTTTATTTTTTCTCCGTTCCTGCACGGTTAAAATGTGTAGTAAATTCGTGTAGCATAAAACTGATATATAAAAAAAAACTGGTAGTTTACAAAAGCGTCCGAGAATTTGAAAAATTGTTATGCTTGTTGAGGACTTCTTTATTTGGATATTGATCCAATCGAATAGGTGGAGAGAAATAATATTCCCAATTCGTAATAAAATGGCCTTTTCTACTTATGGCCAGTTCCTATATATTACCGACCGTTCATTTGTCTTACTATCGGCAAAAAATTTACACAAATTCCATACAAATAATGTCAAAATTCAACCGATGATACGGCAAGTTAATGAATAGTAAGATATGTGAAATACTTAAAATATACTTAATTCAAGCAAAAATTAGTTTTACCATGACATGGTGAGAAATTTTCGAGATATGTTCGATTATAATATTTTTGGAGTTCAGTAGCTAAATCATGAAAAACGCTCCACATTAATCCCTTCTAGTAAACCCTTCACTGTGCGTACACTGATACGTACTTGGCCCATTTTTTACTTTTATAAAATAAAGTAACATTTCCTTTAAATAATGATGAAAAAGATTATACAGCCGTCGTTTTAGGCATTCTATTTCAGGAACGTTTTACCCTTTATTAAAAAGTTCTGTTATATTTTTTTGTACAGTGACGGAGAAAATTGTTCTTTTAAGGAAAATATAATAATTATTTTTTAAGCTTTCGCAAAATGAAAGGCCGTTTTTCTTTACATTTTTAAAAAACGATGTAAATGGCAAAAGGCAATTAACACTTGATAATGTATTTCCTACAAATTACCGATCGATTTTACTATTTTCATTACAGCTCGGCTCGACCGGTGTGATACCACGCTCTTATAGAATATCGGCGTGAAACGTTTCGCCTTGAGCTAATCGTGTTTCGTGCTATGGGTGAGTTAGAAAGAAAGAAAGACTGGATTTGAAGAAATAGCGACGTAATTACATTCCTTATACATTACTATACAGAGTTCCGATATCCCACTTCCCCCTCCCCTTATCCCATACCCTCTGTCTCGTCCTAAAGGAGTAACCACTTTCCATCACGTCTCTGCATGTTTGCCAGCTTCGCAGTAAATTTAATAAATCGATCTAACTCGACAGACATATTCATAAAATTATTCAAAAAGGATATTTAGAGAAATATACATAAGATAGCAATAACAAAAATTCATATTCAGATTTGTTTTGGTAACCGACCCAAGCTTTGAAAGTCGAGCCATCCGAATCTTCGAGGCAAACAAATGTTTCATACTGAAGATATTGGGGCGACCCGCCAATATTTGAAGGTTAAGCCCGCTTTTATCTTATTTATTGTCTATATTAATACCTACGCATTTTACATATAATGCTATTGGAGAACAAATTGAAATACAAATTAAATTTTTATGTTTTACTTGGCACTGATTTCAAGATGTAGAAAATATTACTTTTTTACTTTTTAGTTACTCTTAAAGTTAGCTTCTTTTTGTTAGAATTTTTTAATAGTATATCCTATTGAAATCGGTTTTGTTTTTCACTTTTAATTAAGCATATATTTAAATAACTTTACAAAATAATATTATATGAAACACGTTCTACGTACGTGCCTATAATATTCGAGAATTGCTCTCGATTTCTCTGGGATCCACGCATCAGATCTTGACTTGATGACAATAGGACCTTAGAAGTATACTCTTTATATTAAAAAAATGACGGAGAAATCGCGTACAAACATACAAAAAAGCATAGTCGACTTGAGAACTTCCTCCTTTTTAAAGTCGGTTAAAAATAAAAACTCATAACAAATAATGTATATGCCTGTACATTTACAATCGAACAGAAAAGTTTTATAGCTGCAAAAATGATTTAAGGTGTATAAAAATCGATCGTAATGTTACTGTTTTATGCACTATACAGAAAAGCTATCGTTTAGTTTAACATAAACAAACTATAAACATTTTGTTTGTTCACCCTTGAACCACAGGAAGGCTTGGCGAAGTGCCCGTAAACAGTTTTTGCGAATGATGACATTAAAATGTACTTGGCGATTTTATTTTGAAATTTTTATACTTTTGAACATTTTATTTGCGTTGATTTTATGTGTTTACTTGCTGTTACTCACGACGTCGTCTAGATCATTCTTACACTATACCTATACAAAGTGCATTTATGGCCGGTTCCTATATATTACAGATAAATTAGCTTCAAGACTTTTTGCGTTTGTAGTAGTGTATACTGTCAGCACATAAATAAATAAACTAATACTTTTTATATATTTTTATAGGCAGGTACTTATATGAAACTAATAATATTAAACAATATTAAAATAATAAATATTACGATTAAACATAATTTTTAACACTAAATTTCAAGTTTAGAAGCCCTGTAAACATACAAATACTAATACAAACGCAAAAACGTCTCGAAGCTAATTTACTTTTAGTATGTATACATTTAGGCCCGGAAACCACCGGTTAAATTTTGACATTACTTGCATGGAGCTTATGACAATTTTTAATCGATAGTAAGGCAGATTAACAGTTGGTAAGATATAGGAACCAGCCATTAAAGAACACCTCATAATTTTAATCCCTACTTTAACCCTCTTTAGGAATAATATTACAAAAATATCGATACTCTCTTATATGCCGTGATATTGACGCACTCGCGTCCGAAACTCAAAGGCGCAGGTTCTAATCCTCCGTCCGGCCTGGAAGTGAATGCGCAAGCGAGCCCACAGCCCGGACAAGAGACGTTTAAGGATCAGACAGAGGTTTTACTGGGTATCCCTAACTGCGGCGTGGCTATGGCACTTCACACATGAGGTGCTAGTGCCACCCCGACCTGGCGAATCCCACACACGGGCCGCGACCTTTCTCCTCCTCGATCGGATTTGCTCTATATAAAAAAAAGGTTCAAATCCTGGCCGGAAAGCATGCACTGCTTAGGCATTTTTTTAACCTAATCTGCTAATTGTTACAATCATCACGTGACGAGAAAGGCAAACATCGTGATAAAACCTGCAAATTAGAATACGCAATATGTGAAATCAGTCACTCCGCCTTGAATTACCGTAGTGAGTATACCATCTATTCTTCTAAAGGAAAGACCATGCCCACTGGTGGGATATTTATGGGATGATCTTATTACTAGTATCCCAAAAACATGCGTACAGGAATGGAGTAAGAATACTAATTCCTGCGGTGGGCGGCCTATCGTAAGAGGCCGCAAAACAACACATTATTATACACATATTACTATCTCGTCAAAATCACCGGACACTATCATTTCAATCGTAGGCTGGCCTGATTTCAGTATTCTGTTAATTCCAATGGCATGCCCGTGGCACGCCACTCTATACATATTTATAAGCGAAAATAAATGTTTAAAATATCGATAGTTTTTCAATATTCATTTCGGCTAATGGTAATAACAATTTTTCTAATATTATTCCGCCACGACGATTTCGAGAAGATATTGTGGATTTAGTAGAATACGAATTTTTGATACTATCGCAAAGGGATCGTACTTTGAATATCTTCGCAACGTCTAGATATTGAAATAGCAGAATCGGTCCCCAGGTGGTAGGGAATTTGTCCGCTTGGATGGCTACCACTCCTGGTTAAAAGTATGCTGCTACAATAACCTCGCATTGTATTCCGGTGTGAGAGACCAGATTTCACTTTTCTTAGAGGAAACACCCTTGCACATAGTGTTTGAAAAGAAAGAAAATAATGTTTATTTAGAGTTCTTTAAAACTATACATAAGCAGTTTAATAAAAGCCAAAAGTTAACTAACTCTAAACAGGCCCTAACTCAGCAAATTCTGGTTGATAACAACCAACGCTGGTCTTCCGTTAGTGCCAAGCAGTAACGTCACCTTCACAGAAGAAAAAAAATTGCTTAAATAACAATTTTATTTTAATATTATTTATGATTAGAACAACATGATACAAAGAATAGACAAAAGAAAGAATACATATTTTGAACAATTTGTTTGCCAGCTTTTTGTGGTCGAAAGGTACAACGTCGAGTGTACCCTCAAAACGGACATCACGCGAGAAAATATACGCAACTTTCACGGGAAACGGCTACACGAGGACTTTATTAGTTTCGCGAAAAGAATCGTTTTAAAGCAGTCAATAAGAACCGGTCTATCAATAACGCTGCAGGCGTATGATTAGCATGCGCAGCCGCTAGCGTTGCTGAAATCTAGTATTAAATAATAGTAGTCAGTAGTCACAGAATAGCCATAAGAAGTTTCGTGTATATAGACAAATAAATAGATATAAAGAAAAGTATTAAACAGCAGTATAAATAAATATATAGTAGCACATATAAACATAGATCAATAAAAACAATAAATATAAGCAAACTTTGTAATAGAAAATAATTCTTTTCAAAAAACAAATAAATAAAATATACCCAACCCTTTCCGTAATAGAAATAAGAATAAAAAAGTTAATAAATAAAAGAGAAAAAGCTCTATCTACCCTACGATGAGAAAACTAAATTTATAAAAAAAGTTTTCTTAGAGCCGGCAATGCGTTTCCAACGCCCCTGGCGTAAAAGACCACCGTAGGTAATAGTAACCGCTTTCTATCAGGTAGACTACCGAGCTATATGCTATTCTCCAAGAACGAAAAAAAAGAGATCAAAACAAAATCATAATATATTTCTTTCTTTCTCTCCTAGATTAATGAAAATGAAAGCAATCTTATAAGATTAAAAAAGTTTTGCTAAGTTTTTTATAGCAATGTTCATGTTTTACATACAAAATACAACTTACAGCTTAGATAAAAACATTTTAGTATCCATGTTAATAAACATTTCCCTTATACTTTATACTTATACATGAAGTTTACTTGCGAAAGTTATTTTACTTTCCTCCACAGATTAATACATCTTCCATAAAAACTTGGTCTCAGGTCTCATTCCACAAAGTTTTTGCAACGACATCGTGTTTTTGCAAACTTAATAACTTTACTACTCTATGTGCCCTATACGAGAAATTGATATAAGCAATAAATGTATTTTTACTTTTAATACTACATAAATTATACAATATATATTTTTTAATAGGTGGAATTATGGCGGACAAACTTATGGCCCACCTGACGGAAAGTTGTTACCGTCGCCTATAGAAGACATTGGCAACACGAAATGTGAATATAAACATATGTATATATTCATTTATATACTTTGTATAAATATGTATGTGTATGGTATATATATAAAGTATATATATTTAATAACATTTGTGTATTTATTACTAAAATGTAAGCAGTCGTTTGCGTATACCACAATCACTATTATCATCTCTATTAATTTCTGGGGCTTGTCTAGAAGAGATCGCTTTTTAGCGATAAGACCGCTCATTGTGCATAATTAGGTATAGTTACTTCATTTTTGTATTGGTATAATGTAATGCTGGAAATCCAGTCAAGGATGTTATGGTCTCATGCTATAGAACTCTAGATCATAGACGGTGGCCATTGACACGGACAAACGCCTAGCAACCTAGCTGTGAGTTCATTTGCCGCCTCTTACGCCCGGCCACAGGGGTCATTGATAATAAATAACAACATGGAAAGCGTACATTTAAAATCCTTGTTAGAAGTATAATAAGTTTATCGCCGTTATCGAAGGTTGTATGTATACTTCATAATTTAATTTGAAGGTCTTAAAGATGGCACAAGCAAAAACCCAAAAAACTCACATTCATATTAATACTATTGCCTAATAAAATAAACATATTTTAAGTTTCCAAATGGGCTATTAACTAATAGGTGGCTGTTGACCTATCAGCCTATTACTATTAAAATTAGTACCCAAAACTTGATCTCAAAACATGTTCGAGTTATATTACGATTTGTAACGTCTATAACCGATAACTTAACCAGATGCTAATCAGTAATCATACAAAATTACAGCATACCTATCATAATTTCTCGCACGGACCATATTATATTTATCGAATAACATAAAGATATAAAAAAGGAAGACTCCACATTGCCGTATGGTAAACTTATCAAACCCCTTGTGACAAACTTTATCGCCCACTGGCCAGTTGGCCAAAGATGATGTAAATTGTGGTTGACAAGTGACACCCTTAGTAGAATCTTTAATAAGCGAAATTTCACATTTAAAATAAAAATTATATCGATATTTCCCTCTCTTTCTCAAATATGAAACATAGAACATAACTTAATGACGGAACACTTTTTCAACAAATTAAACATACAAAGTTATGATAAGCATGTAGGAAATAAGTTGCAGAATGTTTATTATACCATAATAATTGAAAAATAAATACTAAAGTGGAACTAATTAATATTTTATTTAAAAAATATATACAAATTTACACATTAAGACTTAATTGGAAAAATTATTAAAATCCTTATAAAATATCGTGATGTTGTATATTTACTGGTCTTAATAAATTATTTTTTATTGTAACATGATTTAAATTAAAATGTTAATTTTATTTATACATTTGTTGATATTTTCCGGCCTGTTAACAACAGCCAAGATCTATTCTATATTCATCACTTCACTTGTTAACCTAACTGCGGTAAAATTATGTCTGATTGACGTTAAGCAACGGAGGTTTTGTCTCAAAAAGTCACGTTTCACTAAACAGTTGAGATATTCCACACAGATACAATACTTATTTAACAACAATCAACATCCTACCATTTGTGTTAATTTTCAACGACGAAACGATTTACTTTGAATCTACTGATATACCATATCTGTTGTTACATATTTGATGACGGCTAAATTTGGTACTGTTGAATCCCTTTTATGTAAGTCCACGTCTACTAATAAAAATATTAAACAGCGCTAACCGGCACTGGTTGCATCGAATGACGAAGTATTGTGCATTCGTCACGACTTCACCGTTATGGGTATCTAATCGCTGTGGGATTTTTATTATCGGGATGAGCCAATGAATAGAAGAAAATTAGAATACGTTTGACAATTTGAAAGAACCAGTTATAAAATCACGGCTGAGTTTTCTTTGCAACCGACAGTACTCTGGTTACTGTTTTGGTAATGTAGACATGACATATTTTAAATTCAAATTCCAAAGTTTTTATTCAAAATAAGTCCTACCGAAGAACATTTTTGAAGGTCATACATATAAGTTAAAATTTAAATTTATTTCCTATCCTATTATTATTATACATTATTATTAGTTATTGCTGTTAGAACAAGAAGCGGCAAGAACATCCCCAGCAACACGTATGGCTAAAAATTGTATTTCTTTATATTTCTTATTAATTTATATCTGAAGCTCTTTTTTTTTAGAGTTCTGTAGCCAAATGGCAAAAACTGGACTTAAGTGGTAAAATGTTCGCTTCCAAAATAGTGAATCGTGAAGTAGCCCATCCTTCTATTTTTGACCTAATGTTTGCAGATTCGTAGATATTTCAAAATGGTGGTGAAGCTTAAAAGAAACAAGAGGCAGGACTAGTTATGCAGTATTATGTATCTGTAAATAAACTATACTCTATTTCACCTGTAGTACCAGTCAGTCAGTAGTCACTAATATATTGTTACAACCTGAACACCGACAGAAGACAAATTCACACCTGTATACCTGTAGACATTTTATTACCTTTTCGGCATTTGGACTTCATTTTTTTACTTTGTGTTTAAAATTTGTGATTAGAAAAACAGCCCATTGTGTATTGTAATCTTTTATGGTAGTCATTAGCCAGGTGTGATTCTAGGAAAGTTATGTATGTACGAGTATATCTCTTACTTTACTTCTTTAGAAAGAAAGAAAGAAAAATATTGTATTTAGGACAATTTACATTGAACTAATTGTCACACAAAAAATAGAATAACAATAAACAAACTTGTCCTAAAAGGAACATCAACCTCAATACAATGCTTGTCTTTTAAAACCAGCGCTGATCTTACGCTGAGCCCTTAAGGTATCGTCAAGGCAAACATTTTACGAATATTATAATTTCTAATACTGTCTCTAATGTCTCTGCTACAACCTGGAATAATACTAGTATTGGTAGCTGTATCACGCAACTGATGTAGCAGAGAGTTTAATGTTATTTGAAATGCAATATTCTTAATGACGTCAAAATTTTATAGATAACTCATATATAAATCCTGATGTAGCTAATCGTTAACGCATTATTTTTAACACTATAAGTAAGCCGCAATTGAGCACAGTCACTAACATTAACACAGGTGGAGCAAGAACATAGTAGAAACACCTAAAATAGCTATGTTAGGTGTTTCTCCATAATGCACTGAATCACTTTCCATTTGTGGACCACCAGTCCTAAAGTCTGCGTCTACGTGTCGACACCATACATTATGACTAGAGTCAGCACCACGAAAGAAATCCCAAGGAAAATAAAAATAAACTGGCAGCTCCGCTATTTAATAAGACTTTGTTCGTAAAGTAGCTTATCTGAACAAAAACTGTCGCTAATGAAACAATTGAACTGCTATCAAATATTAATTGCTATGAAACTAAACCAGAACGAAAATAAGGACGGTAAAAACTTATTGGCATGAATTATGATGATACTATGACCGTCAAGGCTATATAGCTTTGGAACGCGCTGCCTGTTGCTATCAGACATGCAAAATCGCTACCGACATTTAAAACAATGACCAGAAAATTTTACCTGTCGTTGGAATATGATGATACTCAAACGTATGTATATATTCATAATTCTTCTATAAACATTTATATACTTTGTATAGATATGTACTTGTATGGTTTGTATATTAAGTATATATCTATTTAATGTCTGTATATATAAAATTTGTTTATTTATCACTCAAATTTAAGTAGTCGTACTATAGTTTGCGTATACCACGATCGCCATTATGATCTCCGTTCTTTTCTAGGGTTTTCTGGAAGAGATCAATTTTTAGCGATAAGACCGCCCTTTGTGCATAATTAGGTATAGTTTGTATGCTCATTTTTTTAATGGTGTACAATAAAGTATTACCTATCTATCTGTTTATAATTAAACAATAGGTAAAAAGTTAGATCTAAGTTAAGAAATCATATATACAGTCCTCTAAATTAGATATCCCATTTTCGATACCTCAGAAATGTTTAATAATGATTATTTCGATATTATCAATAATTAATCAATTATCTCATTTGAAATCAAAGCATGACTATCTTAGCGTCTGAATAATATGCAATTTGTAACTTAATCTACCTGCATCTTTATTAACATTGATTTCGAGTTTTCTCATTTTTCTACACCAAACAAGTCTTCAATCAATGTTCTTTTTTAGTTTTCCAGTTTTCACAGTTAAACATTCTTGAAAGGTATCTTTATATTTAGCCACCTTGTCTAAAACGATAGGTAGGTTAGGTTAGTTAAAGGATATAAATTTTGCCCATTCTTTAATTGTCTGGGATAATAGTTGCTAATATACAATTTGGGACAAAACTATAATTTCATAGAAATAAACTGATTAACTAACTAACGATGCAAGAAACGTGTCATAAATAATAAATATTTTGCCATCATCTATGAGGCTGATGACGTCACTAGTGACGAGTCACGATAAAAATTAAATTTTTAAAAATCATCATTATGTTCATAATTGAACATTACTTACAAATATTTTAACACGTACAATTCAATTTGCTCAGTTGTAAATTTAGTTTATTTGCTTCTTATATTGTCTTTATATTTATCTGAGTACGACAAACGGTTAAGTGATTATTCTGATTGCATTTACAAAAATACAGTTATATGAAAGGTATGTTTAAAGTAAATAATGAATAATCAAAGTTTATTTTAATACCTCTTTCTACAGAAAAGCGCTGGTTATTTAACCGTGTCATTCAACATGCTCAAATAACTAAGTGAAACCGAGGTATATTAATAGCTAACAATTAATCATTTTCAAACACGATGACATAATATTTCTTTGTCTTAGATGTGGTCGACTTGGACTGAATTTCATGGATGGGTTACAAAATCTCTATGGTTACAACCTTACAAATTACACAATTACACCTTCCTTTATTGCATGAAGATTTTATTGTACTCTTAGAATTATTTATTCTTAGCACGATATGAGAAGGGATAATGGATGTAGGACGATTGCAAAGAACTTTTATGCTATACATGAGTTTGACAGTAAAGTTGAAAACAGTGGTTTAGTTCAGACAGCAGATGTTAAGCATTCCAGACGTTTAGGAAACTTAAAAGCTTATAACAACTAGGTATAATTCTAACTTGTAAATACTAATATTCCTAACTTACAGGGCAATACAAAACAAGTATACGACTGGTATACTTGTTTTGTATTGCCTATATATTTGTTGTTGCCTTGTTTTGTATATATTTGTGGAAGGTTTTTTTACTCAACTTTAATTTCGGTGCGTTAATTTCTTTACGATGTTTTTCCTCACTGTCAGCTGCGAGTTAGCCTTTTGACGGTGATTCGAGACCACATAATTGCAATGAAATATAATTGCATATATTTCTACATAGCAAAAGTAGATTAGATCAATTAGTGAAATTAATATAGATAAATAGGTAGATAGATAACACTAAAGTGTTATCTATCTGTAATGGTATATATTAAAATATATACCATTACAGAAAACTTACGAACCAGTATTATTCTAATTATGTACAAAGGGTGGTCTTATCGCTAAAAATCAATCTCTTCCAGACAACCCGTGGCAAGAATATTGCTGATTATGAGTTTACTGCCATAGCTGCTCGTCAGCAGTATATCACTCTTACTATGGTTCTACTAAAACAAATAATTGGCAAACAACAGTTACTGTATAATGTAGCAATTCTACAACAGAAAACTCAAGAGCCAATCCCAGAACCTGCAACCAAACTTCAACCTACACATCATTGAGGTTAGATTTAAATATATCTAAATTTGGGTCATTGCCGAAAAACTTAAAAATTGATTGATTTATTGACCTTGATTTTTTTTTATAATCTCCCACTTCATTCAAAAAGTTACCTAAACAATTCTTGAGATCTGAATGTGAATATCTTAGAAACTTAATAAACTAAGTAAAAAAGCTATCAAGAAACATTGGTATGAATTCTTAATATCTCACTTTCTTCCATATGGATCTAGTAGTTTTTTATGAAAAATTCCTGTTGACGAATATATAAGATTCTTATATATAGTAGGCTACAGATGATGTATTAGCATGGTACGAATCGGTAAACACATAGAATATTAAATTGGAAGATTGATCGATTTTTACACATATAAGTACGAATACAAGTATACCAATAAAGAGATGGTTGGTTTGTGTAGATGATGTGACAGTATAGAATAGCATTGAAGAAATATTTGAGAAAAGAAAATATTTGAGAAAAAGCCAAACAATTTTTTAAGTGAAATTTCTTTATCGTCTTTTTGGAAATAATTTAAAACTGTATAAAATTGAATCGAGTTACGTTTTGCTTGCAACGTTTTATCAAATATGAAAATGGGTAAATATATAGTTTAATATCACTGCTATAGGATGGTGAATACAAGTATGTGTGTATAGCCGATTTTTATAATTATTCAACAAAGTATACTTTGTTGAATAATTATAAAAATCGGCCAAGTGCGTGACAGCAAAGTTTCGAAGAAATTAACATCCATTACTATCGTTATTTGGCTATTCAATTTTGTTTAATCTACTAATTTTAAATGTAAAATAAAATTCTAAAGGAGTAGCACTTCGTGCGTGTGTACACGGGCACACGCATACCAAATTTTTGTTACCTCGCTCTTATACGGTATCAAACGAAATTATTTACCCACTGGGGTTTACATGAGTACTTGTAGAAAATATGCATCATAAGGTTTCGACCCAAATTTTTGAAATTCGTGGCGTGAAATTGAGCTTTCCCTTATCGGTTTATCGCATAGTGATTTCGCATGAAAAGCCCCAGTAACGGCCCTTAGTTGTCGCATACCTGAAAGGGTAAGATAGTAAGTAGTAGGGTATATCAGATATTGCATAAATGAATACAGATATTAACCGCAGACGTGTGGTTTTGAGGTCAACGGTTGCGTATGTTCTAATTTTCTAAAGATGTTGTTACTAATATTTAAACGTGAAAGTGAGTTTATTACAACCTTGAACGCCGATCCGCTTCATGAATAGAAACTTATTAGTGAATGGAGAGGAATACCTATATAAAACTTGTAAAAACAACAAGATGACAGACAAATCCATTGTGACACTTTTTATCATCTAATTAGTTTTTGGAGTGTGTAAGATCTGCTATTAGCGTCCGCAGTCACTGGCTCGGTAATGCACACGAACTAACTGTTACACATCTACTCACGTCTGCAGCTCTGGCAGTACTGATGTAGTATTCCCCTCAGTGTCGCCAGTGTGGCGCATTAGACACTGCGTTTCATACGCTGGTCGAGTGCGCAGCATGGGCACCACAGAAATATGAACTCGAGACCCTCGTAGGTCCGATCGACTCGCTGGGCAGTTTGGTGCAAGCCATGCTGCATAGCGACGATCATTGGGTGGGTGCGGCCAAGTTCTGCGAGGCTGTCATCTCTCAAAAGGAGGCCGCGGAACGAGAACAGGAGAGAGGTGCGTCTCGCGGATAACGACGTCAGTCGGGGTCCCGGAGGCGCAGATATGCGCAAAATCTCCCCCTGTAAATACCGCTGCAAGGGCCCTCTACCACCTAGGGAGCAGAGGATTCTTCACCCCTGTCGACGAAGTGAGTTTGCCTGTCCCGGGGCATTCTCAAGCACTGATGCGCTAGGATCAGCGTTCTAAGTCTCACGCTCTTCCTGCCACAGCGCGGGGCACATGGGAGGAGGATTTTAGTGGAGTATTGAGTTTTTCGAGTCTCCACACAAGCCGGCGATTTGACTCTGGTTACTCATGAGCACACGAGACAGTGTATCCACATAAACTACAGGGTATTAGTTATTTTTGATTATTTAAATACTTTTTTCGTATTCAGTCAGTAACCAAATGACAACAGTCTACGATGGTCACTTGTAACAAATCCATCATTATGCATGGACTGACTGTCAAGCACTTAGCTCATTTTGTCTCATCCTTCCTCCATAATACCTTACTTTGTACTGAATATCTCGACGACCTCTGTGGTTGAGCGGGCTAAGTATTAGCCGGCCGAACTCGTTGGAATGCAGAGACTCCGGGTTCGATTCCTGGCATAGTAAATTTTTGAAAAGCCCTTTTGGTTATACTACGGTCTGGGTATCTGGGATCAGTTCCAAAGTAGTCCGTTGCCAATCACCCAAAACAGGCGTAACTTGCTTATCTTGGGGATATACAACGTGTGCTGAAAAAAAAAAGAATTCCAATTGATTTTTTTATAAGCGTGATATTGATATTGGTTATTGAAAATTCATCTAGGCAATTCCGCGTGGAAAACCTAGTTCAATAAATCCACATAGCATACAGCGCATAGCAGTTTTGAATATGATTAATTAATTACAAGTGATAAGAACATGAAACAAAGCTTGTTCTAAATTCTAACTAATATATTTTTTTACACCTACAGGTTCGTGTCTTACAACACGTTCATAGAAATATGTATAGTTATAATACAGTATTTTATAAACAGTTAAGAACATAAATAGGCGGAACATCCATCTACTGGGTATAGCGGTATAACTTCTTGACAGGCATTGATTACTTCTTCTACTATATAGTGGTCTAAGGCCATTGTCTGTCACAGATGCTAAAAGCGGCATCTAACACCAATCCACGTTAGTTGGCGTTTTTGCCGTCGTTAGAATTTCACCGATGGTCATTCTGAAACTTCTAAATGCGCGTCAGTTTTTACTGTGCACCCTGTATGATTGGACATATTTGTTTGACAGAAGAAGCAAGAACTATATGACGCTCACGCGCACGTCTGAGATGTCTTATACGTGGAAGTTGATGTGCACACCAAATCCACGCAAGACGTATGTAGCGCATTCCACGTCCAACTGTCAACTATATTTGACAGTTAGGTTCGGGTAATGATGCGTTCGACGTCTAAGATAGAGCTACAGTAGCTACACCTCATACGCCTTCTTCATCCGTTGAAAATGTAAGATCGCTAGATCAGCGTCGCATCGCATGGTGTGGATGTAATGAAACTCTAAAAAACTAGCCGCTATAGAAAATAGATATGGGCTCTGAAGTGCCCAGATTGGCGTACTTGGCCGACGTGTGCCTAATGTAGTTATACCTTTACGCTGCTATGCTTAAGAGTGACTACGGACGTGGCTTATGACGTAAAGCCGCTGTGTTTATACTGTGCATGTCCGTGTGTGCATGTTTGAAATCCGTACTAATATTATAACGAGGTAAATTTTGTGAATTTGTTTGTAGAAAGTAATCTCTTGATCTACTGATTTGAAAATTCTTTCACCAGTAGAACGCTACATCATTCTTAAGTGACATAGGCTATATTTGATAGTGATTTTTTTTAAATGACGCCCTGCGAAGTAGGCACGGGTCTGCTAGGTTTTTTTTAATTTTTCGATAATAAATCAGGCTATAACCACTTTTATGTTTAAGAAGCATTTACTGGCCTTCGACCTTTCATACAATAAAGGTAATTCAATATTAAGTAACCCATACAATAAAGATTGGAATTTAAACATGAAATTCCCATTGTATAGTCATTTATAAATAAATACAAAAGAGAAGATATCGAGGAAGCGTCTTTCATCTCGTACTCAATAAATCTTGCTCAAACAGGGTCATTATTTCACGTGTATTTACGAACAAAAATAAAAAGGACTTACATTGAAGGTCTTGTTCTGTTACTTCACATATTGATCCATTAAATCCAGTAATGTGGTGCGTTTATAACCGATAATATAACCCACGTATTATTTCAGAATAAAAGTTAAAACATGTGGTGGAAAATATATATCGCATCGCTTCTTCTACTAGGTAAATTAGATAAGTTAAGACTCAATCTTGTCTTATACTAATATATAAAGCTGAAGAGTGTGTTCGTTTGCTAGATTAAACGCGCTAATCTCAGGAGCTACTGGTCTGATTTGAAAAATTATTTCAGTGTTAGATAGCCCATTTATTGAGGAAGGTTATATATAGGCTTATGTGTCATCACGCTAAGACCAATAGGAGCGGAGCACCAATGAAGAATGTGTCAAAATCGGGGGGTTTATTTTAACTTACTTTTTTTAACTATTCCACGCGGGCGAAGTCGCGGGCAGAAGCTAGTCTATGAATAGGGGCCATCTATAAATTACGTCACACATTAACTAATTAATAACATGTGACTTTTATGTGACAAGGGGTGGGAGGGGTTCTACATTTCGTGACGTCACATTCCAAAATCTAGTATATTTAAGCTCCTAACCACGAAAGAACTAGTAACGAAAACCTTCAAAATATTTCCAACAGTGTTAAAAGTATTAAAAAATAACTTAAATGGAGATAAAACTAATTACGAAACTGCTGTTTTAATTTAATAATTTCTTGATGAAAAATTGCCAAATATGTGATGTCACTCTAGGGAGCGAGGAGTCTCGCGATTGTGACCAGCTGTGACAAGAACGGGCGAGGCGTCAAAACATCACGAAATTGATGTGACGTAATTTTTGTAATAATACAGTATACATAATTTTTTTAAACAACCGGTTCAATTCCTGACTAGGACCATTGTTTTTTTTAAATCTAATAATATCACTTTAGTTTTCATCAAAATAGGCCCCAAGACACCTTTGAGTATTTTGCGCTACATTTTATAGTTTACAGATTTGGCCCGCTTCAAAAATGTATATTTTTCTTTCATGGTTCGAAACAAATTATTTTAGAATTATTGCTATGACTTTATAAACGGAGTAGGATATGCCCGCAACTTCGTCCACGCTTGACTTGAGATTCCCGGGACACAGAGTACCGCAGCTATCGTTTTAGTGAAAACTGTGTCAGAATAAGCTAATTTTTATGCACCCGAACAACTACAAACCGCTCCCGGGAAAATTCCCGCAAGATTCCCAGGATAAAAAATATCACACATTTTATTACATTAAATTTGCTAGCGATCAGTACACAAATTACATTGGAATTCGATTTTTTTTTATCTGGCCATTAATCATTCCCAGAAAATTCGGAATTCCCAGGATAAAAAGTAGCGCAGAGCTTAAGTCTAATAATTAACTGTCGATTAGCGCAACCGCGTTAAAATCGGCCCCGTACTTTTTACGTGAATCCCGAACAAACAGAAAAGAAAAATTGCATCGTGTTCTCCATCGTTAATATAGTCTATTCCAGTTTTTTTAATAGCTTCAATGTACACACACGGCATGTTTAGAATTTTATAATATTATACATACAACAAATTATTTTCATAAACGACGATTTATAGTATTAATTAAATGTTATTGTGATAGAATACTCCACAATAGAGTACCTATACTTTGCAAGTTATCCCATGGAAACTAAATAAAACTGTTAAGTCATAACAACGCAAACGATTTTATTGCGTCATTGTTGTGACGTGTATCTACCAGATTCAAGAATCGCTAGAAGAGTATTATTCCTGAAATTATTGGAACATTAATCAAGTCATTTCAAACTTTAAACATTTGTATTAAAGTACATTTTAGATCATCGATTCGTTTTATTTTAGTATAAATTACGTACAGAATGAAGAAATTTAAACTTTATCTATAAACAATTAGGGCTGGATTCAAGTCGTATACAAGTTATTAGGGATGTGTCAAAAGCATGAACTTAGTGGAAACAAGGCCTGTGGTATCAATTAATTAAAGCTGACGAGAGTGATTTGCGTCAATTGCTTCAATATGACCTGTTTCATTGTGATCCCCCGTAAATTAAGATGGATAATAGTTATTGATACTAGTGTGGTTAAAGTTGGTTTTTACAAACGAGTAGACGAATGTAAGCCCGACACGAATTCGAAAGCTTACTATAGTCACGAGTTTGTACAAACCAACAACTGCACGTGTGTCATCATACGTTTTTCAACACATTTGCGACAAAACCGTACAATAGGTAATGAAACAAACATAAATATCAGTCAGAAAGTCGCAATAATCTTTGACGTTTCTAATATAAAAATGGCGCTACGTGCGCGTGGTAGAAATTAGAACTACATCTTTCGCCTCATTTTCTCTATAGTATTAAAGTGAAACAAATGAATTGATCAAAAGCGCTTCCAATGGGGTACTATTATTCAGCTTATTTATTTTCGTAATATGAAACTCCTTGGTGTTTTTTTTCACCTAAGTATCTATTATACCGCACGTTCTACTGTGTGGTGTATAATTTTTAACTTTCGAACAATGTATACAGGCTTCGTAAATGATTTTTTTGAGCAAATGTGTTGAAAATATTATTTTATTTCTCAAAAATAATAACAAGAATTAAAATAATGGTACTACAGTAGTAAAAGCCTTATCGTTCAAATAGCAGATCTATTTGAATGATAAGGCTTTTCCAGACAACCTAACTTATCGGGGAAACTGTACCATTGTTGACACCTCAGTACAATGTTTGATATCCGATTTATTATTTTATTCAAAACATTAAGAAGTTTAATTTTGTAGCTATAGAATGATAATTATGATATTACTAGAGTTTACCCCGCGGCTAGGCCGCGGGTTAACCTCTAGTGCGTATCTCTTCTTTAAAGAGCAGGCGGTACAGGTTACATTGTATTAATTTTTTATATATTTACCCCCGGAAGATTCACGTCATTTTATAACGCAAACTATAACATGGACGAAATGGACCAAGTGGACCAAATGGACCCAGTGGACCAAGTGCACCCAGTGGACCCAGTGGGCCAAGTGGGCCAAGTGGGCCAAGTGGACGAAATGGACAAAATCACCAAATCTATCCCAGTGTCCGGGATAACCTTTACATAAACCTTTCCCCTAAATCTATCCCATATCCGGGATGAAAAGTATCCCTTGGCTACCCTCGGTATTAAAATTGCATATGTACCGAGTTTCAGCCAAATCGGTCCAATAGTCTTTCCATAAAAGGATAACGAACAGAGAGACAAATATACTTTTATCCTGGAAACTATCCAATTATTCGGAATAAAAAGTATCCTATGTTCATCCTCGGCATCGAAAATATATATATACTGACTTTCAGCCAAATCGGTCTTGCAGTTTTTCCGTAAAAACGGAACAGACAGACAGCAGACAGAGTTACTTTCGCATTTATTATATTAATAGAGATAATAGGGATAAGGATTGTATGGTACAAAAGTTATGAAGATTTTTTGATGTTTTAAATAAATTGACTGAGCCCATCATTGGGTGGAGTGCCATTAATTGTATAGTTTACCTATCATTATGAACATAATTATGTTGGTAGTCTCTTTAGTGTAATAGTCCGTATTAACCCACCTATGTAGTTTACTGCAACGGCAAGTCCCGAATTTTATTCCTAGCACGGTAAATTTTGTAAACGAACTTTTCGTTATTTGTTAAGGTCTGGGTGTCAGAGATTGATCCCAGAGTGGTTGGTTGTATAGTATCTGTAAAATATGATTTATTTTTGCATAAGTTAAGTAGTGTTACTTAACTAAAAATGTCTTTCCAAACGATAATAAAGACTTAACTCGCAAAATTCACAAGTTACCTAACTACTTAACTAATATAAATTTAAATCCGGCTTAACAAAAGTGTAACTTGCTAATCTTAAAGCAAACATTCAAACGTGCAGTAACGGAGAAAGAGTACAATTTCCTGCGGCCACCGCCTGTTGTAAGAGGCGACATACAACACACAGCCAGGTGGTAGGGTATTTGTCCGTTTGGATGGCTACCACCCCTGGACTAGAGTATGCCGCCATAACAACCTTGAGTTGTGTTCCGGTATTAGTGGCCATTAGTCAACCTTTAGAGAGCGGTAGCACATTGGTAACACCTTTAGTGTTACGAATGTCCATAGGCGATGGTAACCGACTTCCATCAGATGGGCCGTGTGCTTGTATGTTGAACTCGGGCAATAATAAAAATCAGTGTTTGTCTGGCGATAAATAAAACAAACAAAAACCAACCCATTATTTATAACCCATCAATCCACTTTACACTAATGGCATGCGCAGGAGTTTTAAATCATAAAAGTCACACCTAAATGCGTGAGTTCATAAAACTACATTGAAATGTTTGGTTGTAAACATTCGGAAGTATTTACGAGGCAGCCAGGGTGCCTATAAAAAGTAATAAGTGAGTTACAAACACTTACAAACAAAAGGGTAGAACAGATACATACATACATATTGTCAGGCCTGTTTCCCATTAGGGTAGGCAGAACGCTGGTAGGTCTAGTGGATTTTCTGGCGGTTAGTATCCGACGATTCCTTTAGTGAAGTGTGAGCAAAGCCAGTCTGGGAGCTGCACATAGCACTTAGCTTAAGACCGGGCCCGAGGGGATGCATTGTAAATGCATTCCCTTAGCGATATTACAAATAGGACCGGTGACTAAAAAAGCAGACAAGTTTTAGAACGGAGAGCGCGTCTTTATAAACGTAGTGTAGAACGCTTTCCGCTACCTGATAGACTGATGATCTCAGCAAGATCACCAATAGGAGATGAATTAATGAATGATAATAATATGTGGTGCAAACTTTAGAAGGCTTACTTCTAACAGTGGATTGCATTAGATCCTTCCACGTTGCAAGATTTTGCACATCGATAAATTAATTTGCGGGCGTGACGTGAGGGCCGGGTGAAAGTAAAGGGACGTAGAGGAAGGAGCAAGAAACACCTCGCCACCAACTGTACTCAACTTTTCCGCCGGGGGTTTCACACACCACTAGTATTTAACAAATCCGATGCGTACTAATTTTTATTAAATTATATGTAGTTTTCTTAAAGTTGTGTATTCCAATGATGTATGGGCACCGACAATGACGACGTAAATAAGCGTTTATTTGCTTAGCGCCTTCTTGATTTAATTTTTTTATTCCTTTTCTTGATAGCGAGGCGGAAAGGAAGAATTTACAAGGAAGTGTTATTCGGCGCAACCATAATCACTATACAAGTATTTTA
This sequence comes from Dendrolimus houi, assembly GCA_039645545.1. Taxonomy (NCBI): domain Eukaryota; kingdom Metazoa; phylum Arthropoda; class Insecta; order Lepidoptera; family Lasiocampidae; genus Dendrolimus; species Dendrolimus houi. The sequence continues at coordinate 21,768,793 of CM077126.1, read as the reverse complement.
CATTGCGAACCTAATTCCTAAAGGATATGTGCATAGTAACACTGTCGACAATAATTTAAATAGAAAATAATTTGGTTGTACAGAAATAACACAAAATAAATATCGTCTCTAAAGTTTAATTTCGTCGAATTCCAAAGTGGTCTGTAATTACACGCAATTGAAGTGAGACGGCGGTCGGCGTAGTGAAGATAATTGTTTTTAATACCATCTTGTAGCAACTCCGTTCGTTTAGAACTAATTTCCAAAATAAAACTGCTCCTCACACAACACGCAAATGGATTAGTTTTTGAACTAGGCGTTGTTTTTATAAGACACAAGCGCACTGTTAGTAAAATTCTTGTTGTCTAGGTTTTCTGGTAGAAATCGCTCTTTGTGATGACACCAGCCTTTTGTAAAGTATATAATTTTTTGTGTTCAATAAAGGATATTATACTTTACGGTTTTTTACACAACTTTAGCTATGTAATGTTTTATTATGTATCCTTCTTCACTGCATATTTTCTACTATAAAGTAATCTATTTTTGCTGGTAGTGTCTAAAATAGTGTTACGAGTGCGGGACTCGAATTAAAATGCCGTTGGATTTACTATAGAATTTATTAGAACTATACAAACACGTATAACACAGGTATAAATATAACTGGACACAACCAGTACAAACGTAATACACGATTCAATAACACGCGCAAAGTCCGTCACTATATAGCTTATCGAATGTACACACGTCTTGTCTCGCTTGTGACCATCGCTAGACTGCCGATCTCTCGATTGGGCCATTGCTTTATAATGCACCGATGCAATATGTCTACCTGGGAAGCGGGTCGACACAATTTCCCAGAAAACGTAATCCGCACACCTGCGTAATTATTTCTGCGAACGGCCATAATCGAGTACAATATACAGTAGGCTGTTTCCTAATTACAATTTTTAAACATATGGTAAACAAAAGAAGTCCAAATGCCAAAAAGGTAATAAACTGGAGGTGTGCATTGGTCTTTGTCGGTCGTAACAATACTTATAAATTGAAGAAGGTCGGAGAACAAAAACTTTTGTAGAGTTGACTAATATTTATTGTTTTGATTGTTTGATTCCAAAAAGCATATCGTAAATCCCCAACTTCTCGAAAACTACCAGACAGACTCTGTTCAAACCAATTTCATTAAAAGTATTTAAGCTTTACAACTATAATAATCTATCTATAATCTATATATATATTATTCTATAAATAAATTAAACTATAAAATAAATTAAACTAAAAATAAACTATATATACAAACTAAATTTAAACTATAAAATCTAGTACCAGCTTTCAGTCGGAAACGTGCCCAAAAAACTGGCCACATTGCCTCGCTGAATGGCAACGCTGCTGCCTTGCCCAAGGTATAAACCAGTCTTTTGGTCACGTGAGACATCCACCAGACGTTTGGCTATGTCTCGATAAAGGTTGTGCGCCTCAGGCCCCCATGGTCCCAGGGTCTCGACCCCAAAAGCCGCAAATATATAGCCATTTCCGATGGCTGAGTATTTACGGCGTTTTAGGGCCTCCTGTTGTGCACCAGTGATCTTCTTCAATTTATAAATATTGTTAATGCACACCTGCAGTTTATTTTGTTTACCTTATTATTATTTTTATTTTTTTATGTAATTTAGTTTTATAATTCTGACATGTATTCGGACATTGCATGCCTAATGAGGTAAAGTTTATTGAAACAACGCGTATTGTAACATTTTGTGTACATACATTTTAGCAATAAATTATTCATTCACTCATTCAACATTCTTCTTTTATTATATTTACTCAATAGTTCAAAAGTTAGGACACACGATACTCTGAACACCTATGTATACTGAAAAAAGAGGTATCCCACAGTTAATGAATGATATCCTCCCCTTGTAATTAGTCGTAATGTCGGTACATTAATAGGATATGCGCGAAGAGTCGCAAATGCCACCAGCCTAAACTAGCAACTTACACTGTTTTCCCAGAGCACTACAATATGGAGCTCCTAAAAAGAACATAAACAGATAGATAGATACATATATATGAATATATTAGCGAACTCGTATGATATAATTATTTTAGTCGAAATCTGGCTAATTCCCGACATTAATGAAAGTGAGTTTATAGATGATCGCTATGACGTTTTCAGAAGTGACCGAGATCGATTACTTTGCAATAAAAAAGATGGAGGGGGATTTAATTGCTATTCTCAAATATTTAAAGCCCAGAATTCGTGACTTATCTTCCAACACCATATCGTTAACTGAAGTTGAATACTTATTTGTGGAAATTCCTACCAGACCCCCAAACGCTTATAACATAATAAATGCCACCTACATAACCCCAAATACTAACGTTGAAGTATACTCCCATTATATTAACTACATGGCAACCATTTTAAACGATACACAGGGTGACTCATTTATTATAGCCGGGGACTTCAATATTCCAGATTTAAAATGGTCTGATAGCTCGCCAAATTCAGCCGGACTTAGATGCGTCACCACGTCCGTTATTGGTGTTGAACTTCTTAACATGTTATCCCTACTTAACGCAGGCCAATATAACTATATCTGTAACTCTCTCGGTAGACAATTAGATCTTTTTATTACTAATATGAATAATCCCGTTTTGCAACCATCGTCTGAACCAACTAAAATCGATCCCTACCACCCCCCCTCTATGGCTTCCATTCCCTTGGATGTCCCCTTAATCTTAGGTAATCAACAAAATACTTTGAAATATAATTTCTTTAAAGTAAATTACGATGACATTAATAACATTGTTCAAAAAATTAATTGGCTTGACATTTTACATAATCTATCTGCTGAGAACTCAACTACTGTTTTTTATGACCAAATATATAAAATTATCAGACAAAATGTTCCCATTACGAAATATAAAACTTCTCATTTTCCGGTATGGTTTACTCCTTCCCTTGTTCGTCTTTATAAAAATAAAACGAAAGCTTGGAAAAAATGGAAAACTTATAACGACAGCGTCTAATATGAAAGGTTCTCAACTCTAAGAAAGACATTCAAAAAACACAGTAATATTTGCTATAAGAACTATATAGATACGGTCCAAAATAGTATCTGCTCAAATATTAAATTCTGCTGGAAGTTCGTTTCAAATTTAAAACAAAAAAAAAACCTTATCGCGCTCTATGCATTATCTTTCACAGTCTGCATCGACACCTCAGGATATCTGTACTTTATTTTCGAATTTTTTTAATTCTGTTTACGAACCTACACACTTTGATAGTAACACGTGGCAGCCACCTAACAACTATGCTGATAACAGTCCGTTAATCAATAATGTGCATTTGTCTCTCTCTAAAATAAGAACTGCATTAAAAAGACTTGACACTTCAAAAGGCCCGGGCCCAGATACTATACATCCAATTTTCCTAAATAAGACAGCTGACTCCATCTGTATACCTCTACACATAATATTTAATAAATGCCTTTTCGAAGGTGTATTTCCATCTATTTGGAAAGAGGCTTATATTATACCCATTTTTAAATCTGGGCCTAAATAAGACATCTGTAACTAACGGCCCATTTCTATCTTGTCCGCCTTGTCGAAACTTTTTGAAAGACTTGTACATAATAGTATTTATCCTCTATTGCACGACTCCATCATAGGAGAACAACACGGATTTGTAAAAAAACGTTCTACATGTACAAATCTCATGTTGTTTACAAACTACTATTTGAGAGCATGGATGAAGGCAAGTGGACGCGATATACACAGATTTCAAAAAGGCTTTCGACAAGTTGGACCACCGGAAGTTGTTAGAAAAACTTGCCTACAATGGCATACGTGGTAATTTATTAAGATGGTTTGTTTCATACATCACAAATCGCACTCAAAAAGTCACCCTTCTTGGGCATTTTTCGGAAGTCACCTGCACCACCTCAGGAGTTCCCCAAGGATCAATTTTAGGTCCTTTATAAGTACAAATAAATGCAACTCGATAGTTTTCACAAAAAAAGTTAATAAAACCAATTATACTTACAAGCTTATGAACATGTCCCTTTCCCAAACTGAAGACGTTAGGGACCTTGGGGTGGTATTGGACAGTAAATTACATTTAGATCTTCACACACAACAGATTATTCGTAAGGCTAATAAAATGTTAGGCTTTGTTAGTAGAACAAGCAAATTCTTTAATAGGCCGCGAACATATTTTTATCTCTATAACACGATTATCAGACCTCAAGTCGAATATGCCACCCAAGTATGGAATCCTTTTTATAACAAATATACAGATGCTATTCAACGAGTTCAAAAAAGATTTCTACGTATAATGTACTATAGGTGTAGTAGCGGCCATCTCCCATACTCTCAATTATTACTTAAATATAACCTACTGTCACTCTCTAATAGACGTCTTTTACTGGGTGCTATGTTGCTTTATAAACTTTGTCACAATTATATAGACTGCTTGCCTCTTACTAACACTATATGCTACTGCGTCCCAAGGACAGTGCTTAGACGCGCGGTAAAAATTGGGCGGCTTTTTTCTACGACTTCCTGTCGTACTAACGCAGGACTTCGTGCCCCAATGTACCAACTCGTCAACAACTACAATATATATTTTGAAAACATCGACATCTTTACACTTTCCTTAGGTGCTTTTAAAAAAGATGTTGTTAACGTCATTAAGGATAAGGCACTTTAATTATGAAAGTTTCTTTTTTTTTTATCATTTTTATGTGTCTGTTATCTTTATCACCTCACATATATAATATGTATATAAGCGTGTTGATGTGAGTGTTTGGTTGCACGTGCGCGTGCATGTGTATGTATGTTTGTGTGTGTATATGGGTGTGTGTGTGTGTGTGTGTGTGTGTGTGTGTGTGTGTGTGTGCGCGCGTGAAAAAACGCGTGGATGCGCGTGAGTTTTCGTATATGTCCCGTATTTTTATATATATATATATATATATATATATATATATATATTTTAAGTATTGTACACTACCATCTTTTAGTTCGTGGATAATGTAGTTGGATAAGCATTGATTTTATACTATATACTTTTTTTATGTAACTTTAGTGTATATCTATTTATTATCCTAAATAAATAAAATATAAAAATAAAATAAATAAATAACAATTTATTGCTCACCAAAATAACAGCCAAATAATTAATTAATTACAGTACTTTTAGGCAGAACAATAGGCGGCCTTATCGTTTAAAGAGCGATCTCTTCCAGGCAACCTAACTTATAGGATATTATATACTAATCTGGCGATGTAGGTGGTGCACACATTCAGGCGTTTAAAGATTTTTTTAAATATATGAGTATATTAATTTTTTAAGATAAATTTATTCATACATACTACGAGATATATTTTACTGATAAATAGTAATTATATACTTAATATCGATAGCTTTTATGTAATAAAATGTGTGATATTTTTTATTTAGGGAATCCCGCGGCAATTTTCCCGGGAGCGGTGTGTAGTTGTTAATTAGCTTATTCCAACACGGTTATTCCAAAAACGATAGCTTAGATTCTTTTTTAAAGTCAAGTCAAGCGTGAATAAGGTCGCGGGCATATCCTAGACACTAACTAAAATTATTCATTTGTACGTCGTCTGAGTGGTACTGTACCCGACTTGCGTACTTGGCCGTACTTTCGTTCATATCGACCAAAGTTCCGAACTTTAAACGGTTTTATTCAATTAATATCTTAAAACCTTTGTATCGACCACCCATTAACAGATGAGGTGTCCTATTGTTATGAAGATAATTTTAAATGTTTATTGATAGCTGTGGTGTGGGAAATATTTTATCTAGTGTTATAAACGTTTTGTCAATTGATTTCGAAATATAGAAGTAACTAACTAGATGAAATGGGTTTGGGTATCGAAAAACATGCAGGCAATAACAATCGTCCAACAGCCCAATTCTGCTAATTCAATGAATTGGCGTTGCGAAGATATTCAAAGTATGGTGCCATTGCGATAGTGTCAATAAATTCGTATTCTACTAAATCCACAATATCTTCTCGATATAGTCGGGGCAGAATAATAGTAGAAAAAATTGGTATTACCATTACCAGAAACGGCGTTAGCCAAAGTGAATATTGAAAAGCTACCAAATATTTTAAACATTTATGGCCTTACTTATAAACGTTTATTAAATTTTAAGTAACTGTTCAGCAACTGATTAGTGAAAATATTACCCATAAACTCCTCTTAAGGATAAAAGGTGGTAAAGCAACTCATAAATAACTGCCAAAATTAACCAACCTCGAGAGGTAGTTTAAGTGACTGCTAAAAGGCAAGATGGCAATTCACATTTTATTTCGCAAGTTTTATTTAGCTTATGAATATTTATAAAGATAAAGAAATTTACAGAATACCAATATCAGGCAAGCCTATTGAGACGACAGTGTGCGGCGATTTTGACGAGATAGAAATAGTAGAATTGAGCCCCAGTAAGAAACGTAACTCTGACAAGTTCTTAAACCATACAAGACTAGATGGTGCCATTCTCCCGCTTTTTAACGTTTTATCTTTACATATTATCTTCTGTACGTGTGTGCTGAACTACTCCTAAACTGCTTGACCGATACTAATGATTTTTTTTGTCTATGTTTAGAAAAATCCTGGGTAGTTTATATTCACAATTGAACCCGCTAGGTGGCACTGCAATTGGGTTCTAGATTTTTATCTTTTTCCGGGTAGGACAAGTTCTTCTGGATTCGCTATTTATAACAAATTAAAACCGATAGCATTGTAAAACAAAAATATATTAATTTAAAACTTTTTGGATTAAATCACTCAGAATAAAAATATTTTATAAGATTGAATTTTATTAACTCCATACTCTCTAACTTTTGAATTGTGGAGAGGAACAATAAAAAGTCAAGAATTTATAGACAGATCGTAATAAATATGTACTTTCAACAAAAAATTGTATCAAGAAGATCGTTTTCCGAAGATGTAATGAAATGATGAAGTGAATCACATATTCACCGAATTGTATGGCAACACAGTGTCGATCATACATAAGAGGCCTTAAAGCCGCTGTTCCAAGTCACGAATAAGGAAACGGATGTAATAACCTATCTGTGTCAATGGGCTAGTAGTCCTTTTGTCACGATTCGACAGGTATATGCAGATGATCTGTTTGATAAACCTTTTTGGAATACTGTTGAAGTTCAGTATGGTTGCAATATTTTTGTCAATATTTAGAACATGTTTTTAAAGTTTTCTTGGCGAGTTTCATGCAATAATCTCTTGTAAACCTGAGTTTCACCTTCATTTACAGTATTAATAATCTTTTTACTTATTAAAAAATCTTAGGGATGCATGGTACATATTTCACTGCCACAGTTCAGTTCGAACCAAGTCATTTGAACAATGCACTGGTACCTTAACTATTGCGCAGTAGCGGATTTACCAATAGGTTGAGTAGGCTCCAGCCTAGGGCGGTAGATTTTGGAGGGGCGGCAAATTTGAGGCCAGTATTTTTTATGTCTTACACAAATTGTGTCTTACTTACTTAAATTCTAGACTTTATAATATAAATAGTATTAAGTTCACACAAATAATTGAACATGGAATATGTTTAACTAATTAGATTTTGTCTACAATTTGAGTAATCGCTTTTGGCTATGGCAAATCCATCGATCCCCTGCTTCATAATCTGCTAATTACAGGAAAAAAAGGTTGTGTAATTAATACGGCAGTGCACAAATCATAAAGTTACAATGTCATTGACAATTTTTGTTATTAATATAATTGTGAATTAGGGTATAGATTTATAAACGTCGGTAGGGGCGGCAAAATTTGAACAGCCTACAGCGGCAAATGTGTAAATCCGCCACTGCTATTGCGCAATTACGGCCTTTAGAATTATATATTAGAAGGATTTAATTGATTTTAACTCAGAATATTGAATGTAAAGTGAATTGTACCTTAATATGTAACAAATAAAGCAGTTTAAGTAGAGTTCTGTGAATGCTTGTGTGGTTGAATGGCCCCAGTACCGGCTTTACCTATAGTGCAAGGTGTGCAGCGCACACGGGCGCCGGGTCTTAGGGGGCGCCGAACGCCACTAACACACGACACCTCCGAAAAGCATGTGTCGCTCACGGCAACGGCTCAAAGACCCTGAGCCTGTATTATGGCCCCGACCGGGCACGGCAGCAAAGGAAGGCGCGCCAGGAGCGGCTCCTATATTCTATACAATAACTTTTGTTTCAACGTGAAATCAGCCTTAGAACAGATAATTAAAGATTATATTGGCGATGTGTCGCATTATTATTGTAACTCCTTTCTTCTTAAAAACTTCTTTTTGCTCGTGTGCCGTCAGGATAAGAACTCTCATAGATAGAAGTAAGAAAAAAGTAGCTTCATTAACATATCTTTGTCTTACTTATCAGTATAGGCAAACTTGAGAGTAAGTGAAACAACAATATCTTTGCAGTTGCTATTTTATCAAGGTTTATATGAGAGTTTTTGTTCTGTACGTGTTGCTATTGCTTCCTGACATCATTTAAAATTTGACCATATGCACCAATTGTTCATTGTTCATTGGTGAAAATATAACTGTAATTATTTCCATTTTGATAGCGCGCCTACTAGAGGGCGCCACGGTATTGATTTCACACGGGCGCTACATGGACTGGAGCCGCCTCTGAGTGGCCTTATCCTTTCCTAGCCTACTTCACAACAGCGCAGAGGCTCCGGGTTCGATTCCTGGCATGGAAAATTTAAGAAAAGATTTACTATGGTCTGCGTTCAGCCTCAAGGTGGTCCGTTGATTTTATACCCTTTGTTACCCATACTTAACACAAACGTATCTTACTCAGCTTAGGAATATGCAGTGTATATGTTTGTCTGCCGAATATTTATTTATTTAATGATATTTTCCCGAAGAATATTACATTATACTAAGGTACAGGAGTTTATTAGTACCGTATTCTCATTGGTTGTTGGTATTGATTGATTAAGATAAGATTTTCATTATTTTGTGCAATTATAATATTGAAATGTCATTAATCTAGTCTACACAAGACTAATATTTTGTCATCTACAATGATTTTTTGAACAACAAAGAAGTCAAATACATTTTTCGTACCTAATAGAATGCTTGGGTCCAAAGAATTCATGACATCCGCCTTAATAACGTTTGTGGTGCCGACATATCAAAACGAAAACATACGGTCATACTATTGGAATAGAATCGCTAAATTATTTTTTGGGACAGTTTAAATAAATGCAATTGTTTACAATTTTAGAAAATCATTATTTAGTGGTAAATGAAGGAAAAAAATAAAAAAATTTTTTTAAAGACAACAGATAAGTACAATACAAACAAAGTGTCACAAAAGGTGACATCTTTTTAGATTTCATCCATAATGCTGATATGTCACGGTTCACTTCTTGTCTTTTTGAATTTAACAACCAAAGTGATTGATCCATGTAAACATAAAACTGAGTCATTTAATATCATTAATTTTTGTCGTATGGCTGATATTAGACGAATCAATCAAATTGAATCAATTTGGTTGAAAGGCACCGAACTAAAAAACACAACGCTAATAAATAACATTGAATGATTCAAGTTTATTTTTTATTTTATTTCAGGAAAACATGTCCCAAAGTCATGTTTATATAGTTATGTTTGTTACTTGTATTTATATGGATCATATCGGTTGATTCATCTGAATTGAGATACAGTGATGAACTCTCTAATATCGTCTGTTTCCTTCTGCTCTGCGTCTTTAATACAATCATCAATGAATCAATCGTATGATATCAGCTTAATAGTAATGTGTAACAAAAGAGAAACATAGATTTCTTTAGCAGCCAAAGTAAAATTCTTATAATAAAACTACGTTTTAACGGTTTTAAGCGCGGTAATTTATTTGATTTTTGTTATTCCGACGTTTCTGCCCCTTTTCAGTGGCCGTGATCACGGAAGACTTAAAAGCTTAAAACCGTTAAAACGCAGTTTTATTATATATACAAATCGCGAAAACTTAAGAAAATATTACAATTCTTATTTTAAAATTATGCTTGTGGAAACAAAAGGGTTTACCTAACTAAACTAGTAAAGCAAGTTTGGATAAATTATGTAAATATTATTTAACCGTGTTAATTAGAAACAGTAGTTTAAAAAGTCACATATTTAACATAACCTTTTTACCCGTGAAAGATTTAACACTTCGTTTATTATATTCTACCTACATGAAAGTTTTTAATGGATTTTGTAATTGCTTTGCGGTTTGGGAACATATAATTACATTCTGGTCTTTTCTAAACTAATATTTCAAAGGTAGTTTACTACACGATATATTACAAGTATGAAATATGGCAGTGATAATTTTTGAATTATTAACGTATTTAACTTATTCGATTTTTTTTTGTTGCTGAAAAACAGCAGACAGGGCTATGGCCCACATGATGGAAAGTGGTTAGCTTCGCATGCTTGCTTGCCCCGTTGCTGCCAATATGCTGCTGGCCTCGAAAGGGAAAATAGAACCTGGCCACTAATTGCCCGAACACAATTCAAATTTATTATGGTGGCTTACTTCATACCAGGGGTAGTCACAGATGTAGACGGGTAAATGCCCTACTACGTGGCTGCGGGTCGTTTTGTTATTTCTTACGACAGGCCGTTCGGATGCAGGAATTAGTATTCTTTCTCCGTTCCTACACGGATAGCGATCTAATCTTTAGTGCTAACAAAATAATATAGCACGAACTGGTCTCTCACTTCGCTTCGGCTTCTCTCACTGTGGAATATAAAACCAGTTTTACCTTTGAATTTAATTAATATTTGGTTTCACGAAACTTTACGGGATCTGATTTTCAAACTCTTATTTCGATGCTTTCTAATAAATTATGTATTTTATTTTAAAGGCTTCGGTGTATTTACATTTTGTAATGTAGAATAAGTATTAGGAAAAAATATATAGAAAGCCATTCATGATTTACCTTAGATAAACAAACGTGAGTTATTGGCTATATGTTTCAGATAGAAACAACAAAGAAGATATACTGTTTAAAAAGGTTAAGAGACATAATTATAGTCCATGCCAAACTTTACGGTCTGATTTGTATTCTGATCTATATGAAAATCGTCTATTGAGCACTCATCTATTACTAGCTAAGAGCAGTCTCAAAATTTAGTAATATACTATACTAAAACCAATGACATTGTACATACAGCTAACAAGCACAATAAAAACTGCTGGCAAAAAAAATTTAAACAGAGCTAGCTAGGATTCAACTGTGATTTCACCCGCGTAATTTTTTTAATCCTGATCCGTGTATTTGCCGATTTTTACTTTATTCTATAACCACTTCTTGAAATTATGAAACCACTGCTGCGACCTCAAAAATTGTCAATAGATTTTTTTTTATTAATACTTGAATTAATACTTTCAAACTAGTTATAAATCTTAGTTTTGAAGTTTACATATAAGTAGCATCCACAAAACAATCAAACGTAAAATAAAATATGATCGTGACGGCTATTCATCAGAATACACTTCCGTATGTTTATAAACTTAACAAAGATACAGATGCGTAGTTTACGAATGTTTATATCTTAGTATTTATTATATCTGTGAGTTGACTTTAAATGAGGCCGACTACTGTTTTAGACCATCATAAATCCAGAAGGGACCGACTTGGGAATAATTTTATTCCTAAAATAATCTGATAGGTCGCATTCGCCAAATAGTCTTTGTATAAGCAACTGGAGCTTCTCCCAAAAAAACTTTCTTCTTTATTTAATCTTTGATGCCCGTGGTATAATTATTTAAATGTTGATCAGCCTATTTCATAAGAACGTAGATATCCCAGATTAGATTCCCGGAGAAATAAATATTATAAACGAAATTTGCATTATTTACTCTGGTATGAGTGTCTGGAACAGGCTCAGTGTTGTCCATTGTAAAATTATTACCCATAACACAAGCGTAACTTGCTAGTGAAATTAGAGACTGAAAAAGTGCGGCAACTTTAAAAAATATCACAAAGTTGTACACAATGAACGCGATCCGTTAGTAGCTCACAACGCCCAAAATGCTCCGTCAGTCATTCCACATGAAGGCCACAGTTGTTATGGTCGCGGTGAAAACGTCACTAATGACGTCATCACTTTCGATCACACAGCGCTCAAAACGACCCATATATGAAGAGCTGGGTCGAAAGAAGTGGGCGTTGACTACAGATTATTAATTCTCTCTATCAATTAACATTGAAAGAGACGCGATTTTCGAATCAACCAATGACATTTGTGTCTTTCATCGTTTATGACATCAACCCTTCATAATCCGTTCCACTAGAGTTTATGATTGTAACGTCCGCAAGCAAGTGGAACAGGAAACATCGCGGTCGTGAACGAGATCGTTGTGAGCCTCTTGTAGAACGTAGCCAATGTGTAAACAATTTTGTTTTCTTTTAATTCAACTTCTTTCTTCTGTTCTTTTCTCGAATTTGGAAATTATGGAAAATAATAAGACCCGCACTTCACTTTAATGGTTTTATTCGTGCTTTAAGCTCGTAAATGCTAAATCGCGATTATATCAAAATAACAAAAACAGTCAGTAATAACTACAATGGTTTGGTGATTTGACATTGACATTTGTATTAGCATTCCTATGGAAAAAGTTTGCAAATCCACTATCTACTTTCGTTAGCAAAACTTTAGCTTATTAAACAATATATTTTCCTATGTTTAGATTCGTAATATAACATCATCAGCTTGCGATATATAAACCTATATTATCGGCCAAGTGGTCTAGATCAACTATCTACTAACTTGCTGCTAGTTCACACAAACTGTCTATTTTCTAACAGTCGTATAGTTACAGAAAACAACTTTATCCACTTCAATTAAGGTCCATATTTAGATCACTATCATCCCATAAAAACTAGACGTAACTACTACAACATAAACCATAAACCTCGTACTCAATCAGAAAGCAAATCAAAGACTTTTAATTAACTTACAGACGTGCCGGCGTATCAAACGCTCATCCCGAAACCACATATAAAATTAATTTGGTCCAAAAATAGTACTACATTCCGATTGTGATTTGTAACAATATTCTGATTGAAAGTGTTCGTAATCATGGAATGCTCAAGCATTGATTGGAGTAAATATTTGGACCAGAAAGATCTTTGATTTGATTGGCAATGAAAGGAATCAAGACATACTAAGTTCGTCAGAAATACTTCTCATAGTAGATATATAACTACGCGGTACTGGGGTAAACTTTAGAAACCTATCAAGCTGAAACTATTTCATTTTGAGACTATAAAGTATTACGGTCTTATTCGTATAGAGTTAAAGTAGGTTTCTTTGAGGTTCTTAAAGAAGCCTAAAAACTTACTTTAATATGAATAAGACCATTATAGTATCCCCTATTTTTGAAAGTTCACATAAAATTTTTGTGATGAGGTGGGATGTAACAACCGATATGGTATAACATGTACATATATGCGACTTGTGTAGCTAGCCACGAACGTAGAAAAAATTAAGCATTATTAAAAAAATCACAACAATAGATTTCATCACAATTTTAATGGACTTCAAAAATAAGGAAGAGATTCTCAATTCAACGTGTAAACATTTTCTTTAATTTGTATGTATGTTCAACCATTACTTTTTTTTTAACCAATTTTGATAATTCTTCTTGCGTGAGGTTTAAAATAGTTTCATATAAATTTTATTGTCATTGAATACCATATACGTACTTTAAAAGTTAAAAATAACATTTTTCGTTAGTTTCGTTTATAATAACATAAAACAAGTTGGCAACTTTTATATTTATACACAAAACGTAATGTAAACAAAATTTAAATCCCTATTCACGCTACTGACATTTACGAGTATAGCTACAGCTTAATAAATTCAAAATTGTATAACACAAAGCTTAGGAAACCACTTTATTGTCTTTAACCAAGAAACGAACTTCACAAACGTAACACTTTCAAAGCGTTTTAAGTTACAAAGACAGTTCTTCACACCGAGCGAAACCAATAAACTTGACATGCGATTAAAATTTTAAAATAATTTTATTGCTTTTAATCATCTTTGTATCAAACCGATCGTAAAACGAAAGACTAGAAAAATAGTCGTTAAAATTCCTATACTATTTAAGTTTAGTTCCGGATTTGACTAAAAATATTTTCTGGGTCAAATCAACTGTTTTGACTATAGACGTTTAAGCATTTTTAGCTATAGAATATAATGGCTGCATCACCTTTAACTGATAGTTGATGTTTACACGTTCTACCTAATCAAATCAAATCATTTATTTGCTCACATGGTAAATGAAAACATTAGATGACAATATATTATTTTATGTTTCACATGTGTTTCTCCTTTCAGGTATGCAAATGGTAATTAAAAATACCTTAAAAATCAATATAGTCCAGTACAACCCCTATTTTTATATTTATCTATGACTAAATTGTTTTGGCTTAGGGCCAAATAATAATTAATAAATCGAGTTATTGTATAGTTGTTTTCAACGTCAAAAATCGCTCTCCGATTTATGGAGCTTAACTGAAAGATCAATTAAAACTTACCCATAAACTTATAGTTAATAAACCAGATATTTCAGTGATAATGTTATAATAATAATACAGTAATGTCACACTTTGTTTCACTTCTGTATGTGTGTGAAATGTGTGAGTATGAACTGCACACACACACATTTTTTTAAATCGAAAAGTCTCCAATTGGTCCCATTGTCACCATGTCAGTATCTGTTAAGTGGATTCCAAGGAATAAGAAAAACCCACGAAAATTGTTAAAAGACTTCTTTATAACACGATATCTCCGTCAATCCTAAACCGATTTTCATTTTTTTCTTTACACTTAGTTACAATATCTTAATAATTCTAATTTATCTTGCATGTATTCGTCCATGAGTAATAATACGCTTTTTGGATGAAAAGGATTTATTTTTTAATATTTTTAGTAGTTTTTAAATCATTCAACCTCATTAACTTAGCATTTTGTAATAGTATTAAAAAGTCGGAATGGGTTTGTATTCCACTAAATATAGATCTGTAAAGCTCCTAACTACAACATGCTATGGCACTATCCCTATATGATCTGTGATAATTTTCTTTCTGCTTTTTCGCGTTTTATTCCAAAAATATTATACTGCATTGCGTTTTTAACTTTTAACAATAATAATAATCGAACGTCTTCGAATTATCATCAAATACCGCATTATTCATAAAAATTATACTTTGTTTATAGACTCATTAAAATGAAGTTAAAACAAGTGTTTTTTATAATCGCTTTTATTTGCTATGGTTAAGTTCGTATTTGATCGCGGGGCTGCGATCGAAACATTGATAATGCAGCTTTGGAAAACACTAACTTTTATTTAACAAGCCGATAGACCTCGTATCACTGTTATGAATGGTGTTAGACGTTAATAAAAGTAATGGGAATGAACCTTAGGAGTAGGTGATCTGAGGGGCTAAAGGTCGTTTTCACAGATTCGTATGATGAACATGACAAGCATCAACATAAAGTGGCATTTTATGCTATGTCTTACAACTACCAGTGTATGTAGTCTAGATACGTGTCAATTTCACTAAGTGGTACTCCAAAGGCGACCGCTTTCGGCCCTCTGATCTGTATTTCAGTATCAGAAACAAACTACGGCCGGCGTATAAGGTAGGTAAACCTGGTTTCTGTATCTGACCTATTAACCATTATTTTACTAAGATCTTTTGTTGGAAGAAAACTCTCATTACTTACTATTTAATTATAACATTTACAAAACAAACAAACTTAAACAAAATTACTTAAATCCACAACGATACGTCTTTAAGATAAAACAGGTAATAAAACAAGACAGTCAACGGCAGTTTCCTTCGTCACAGAAGCTATATTTAAAAAATTGTTTGTTTAAGATATCACTAGGCAGCTTCCCGAAGAAAGACACACTGTTTTAATGTTCTAATACTTTAATTTAACAGGTTATATAGAAAATACTTTAACAAATCGAGGTGTATTTATAGTATAAAAATCTCAGTATTGTTAAGATATTTTATTTCTTTTATTGCAAAGCTGGCCATGAGGCGAACGCCCCAATTCATGGAAAGTGGTTACCGCCGCCTCAAGACGTTTGCAACTCCACGATGAAGCAGAGAGGATAGAAGAAAGATCGAGCGACCGGCGGGAAAACTGGATCCTCCTGCACATAGAGGCCGGAAAGGAGGGACTTCTCACCTCTAGATGAGACCCAAGATAGCCGGAAACCCAAGTCTCCGGCTAACAAATGGAGGGACCAGCCCGTAAAGAGGCCGGCCGTCGTCAGTCCAGGCTGGAGGCGAATGCGCAAGCGAGCCCACAGCCCGGACAAGGGACGCTCAAGATTCGGTCAGGGGTTTTAGTGGGTATCCCTAACTGTAGTGTGCAATAGCACTTCATACGCGAAGTGCTAGTGCCACCCCAAAGAGGCGGATCACACATACCTGCCACGACGTTTCTCCCAAGCGCGACTGTTTTTTTTTTATATTAATTAGGTTCGCGTTTGACCGATTATTGCGCCTGATGTCTGGTAGAAATGCAGTCTAATGTGGAGCACGCTTACCTAGAAGATACCTGTTCACGCGAGACTCGAAGACACCTAGATGAGAATAGAATAGAATATACCTTATTGCACACAATGTTACAAAATAAATTCATACATACAATCTTAATCATAATAAGTACAATGGGCGGTCTTATCGCTGTGAGCGATTTCCTCAAGACAACCTTTGGATGGACAGAAACTAGATTTTATGTTTCAGGAAAAACTGACCACTGTAAAGAGTTCGACTCTTCAGCGGTACCTATAAAAGTGGAAGCATAGCGTTTCGTCCGGTTTGTTGGTATTTCTATCATATATCGGCGGCGTGAGCTCGTACTTCTAATTGTCCGGTGGTAAAAACCTGAGGGAGGAATTAATTCGTTCAATTCCGTGGCACACTCGCCGAAGTGTATCCTATAGAATACCGATAAACTAGCGACTTGGCGTCGATGATCTGGGCTCTGAAGCCTCTCTTCGAATAGTCGGTTATTGTCTGTCAGCTTCCTAGCTCTTTTCTCAATTGACTCGAATGTCTCGAGCTGGTATTTGGCTGAGCCATCCCAAAGATGAGAGCAGTACTCCATGCAAGACCAATACTTGTGCTTGGTACTGATTTAGCAACTAGTCCTCAATTGTCCTCGGATTTGCTCGGGTAAAAAAAGGATGGAAGAAAGATCTCTACCTCAGAGGAATGGGATAGGGAGGAGAAGTGGGACGTCGGATGTTTCACTCATAATACGAAACATGATTAACCCAAGACAATATGATTTTTGAGATGTTGCTTAAGGCAAATAGCCTTTCAACCCTCGATATATAAAACAAATACCCACACACATCTGCACAACATAAGACATGAATACGGCATAAAATTCAAATACTTCAAAGCTTTTTCTCCTCAACTTCTTTACGATTTTCACATGACTCATATAACATCAAGCCGACGTCATAACAAGTTTAACTCCAACGAATTTACAGATAACATAGGGATTATCTTATTAAGTACTACAGTGTCTTACAAATATTATTAATATGAAAGCTTGAGTGTATGTTTGTTATCGTAAATCGCGAAAATGACAAAGTGCTATTAACAACTTTTATTAATATAAACGCTTGTCTCCCAGGTGTGATTTATTGTCTATCTAATGACTATTTCTATCTTATACTGGTTTAATATATTTTTAGAAATCTTTACATATTATTTTGACATTTTTATCCGTGCAGGAACGGAGAAAGAATACAATTTCCTGCGGCCGGGCGGCCTGTCGTAAGAGGCGACAAAACAACCCACAGCCAGGTCGTAGGGCATTTGCCCGACTGGATGGCTACCACCCCTGGTCTGGAGTATGCCGCCATAACAACCTTGAGTTGTGTTCCGGCATTAATGACCAGGTTCCAGTCTCCATTAAGAGAGCAGCAGCGCATTTGTAGCACCTTTGGTGTTGCAAATGTTCATAGGCGATGGTAACCGCTTTCCACCGAGTGGGTCGTCTGCCTGTCTGCTGAACTCCTGCAATAAAAAAAAAAAACATTATTTTAGAATGTAAATGAAGCTATCTATTTTTTTAATTAATTAATTATTATTTTTTCTTATTATTAAAATTGTATGGAATTTAAAGTTCGCACATGTTCCTTTTAATTACTTGTTAATTATTAGTGGAGCGGAATTAGCGTAGGTATAAACGTTTAGTTTATATGTGTTCTGTTCTGTATGAAATTTGATGTACAGAACTACAAAGAATGATATAACATAATAAATAAGACGGCTTACAATCTAAAAACAATTAATATTGTCAAATAAAACAATATTTGTAGGATATTGATTGTTTTTATGCTGGGGCTTCATCTGCGTCAGTATTTAATCTATCACCGAATGCGTTTTATTTAGAGCGTAAAAAAATAACGTCGTTAACGAATAGTCACATTAGAGTATGTACATACGTTATCTGTCAATATTTAATGTCATTAACAATGTCGCATCTTAAATGACGCATCGCCATATCTGCGTGAAACGGCCTAAATCTTAACACTAACGCAGATGAAGCCCCAAAATTGACGAAAGTTATGTTTGTGTTGAAAACTTTCAACTGTTCAACCGATTTTAACATCATGTGCCGTTTCGAACTGCCAGAAGACTTTAAGAATGAACATACATTACTTAATTGTATTTATGGATACTTGACACTGTCTTTGTGGACACTGGCTAATGCAGACCATATTTTAAAAATAAAGGTAGAATCAGGACATATCTTACAGTAAATTCTTACCCAAGTGGAGTTGAGTAAGTAAGCTAGTTAAGGAATAAACTTTGGCATCTCGTACTTATTGTTTCAAAGATCAATAACTTTCACCTTTTATCATACGACCCAGATAGATAAACTTCTGAACTGTGAATCACAGTTAGCATGTATCAAATTGTACGTCTTTCAAACTTTATCTAAGACTTACGACTTGCTCTTGACTGTAATACATCATTTTATAATGGATTGTAGTATCATTCGCTGGAAAAAGCAGTAGTCGGGCTGGCGCCAAGCCTAAACGGCGCTGTTATGTGAATTCTTTAAGTACTTTACGCAGATGATATAATAAGCAATGGTTATAAAAGATTGAATCTCCGTAAAGGATAAAAGTAAAAGAATAAGTTAGTACGAAATGCCAAAGTTTATTACCCAGCTCATTATACATTTAATAGATAAGGTAGTAATGAAGTAGTAAAAACATATATTAGAAAGTGTAAAAGGAAAGAAAAGAAAAAACAGAAATAAAGAAAAACACCTTAATTTTGTATACCAAAAAAGTAGGAGTAAATAAACGATAATAATTAATAGAAAAACAAGTTATAGTTCCGTCAAGAGACATAGGAAGGCGATTGACTAAAAAACAATGTCGAGAGAAGCTAGACGCCGCTTTCAGCATCTGAGACAGACCACACCCACGGTCTAAGCTAAGTAGATTATGTATATTGTAGTATATATGTATTTACGTATGTATACTTGTAGTATGTTTGCATATACTATGTATAGGTGCTATTATTTTTTAATTGCACCGCCATCAGTATTTTAAATCTGTAAATCCTTGCCTAGGGTGGTCTGGAAGAAATTGCTTTTTAGCTATAAAGCCGCCCATTGTACTATATTCCTTTTTCTTTTATTTGTTATACCTATATTGGCAAGCAATAAAGTGTAAAGTATCTATGTTATCATTTTTAAATTATGATATTTTATGACAAATAGATATAAGTACAGGTGGCCAACGAATATTTAAGTTTTGTTCTTTTAAATGTTGTGAAAAGTTGTATCTTTGCGTTTTTATTGTCTGAATTCTAAAATACTAATCAAAATAAATTATTCGTTGTGCAAGCTTGTTTTATTAAAACTCTGTAACAATCTATCTATCACTTCAAATCAAGTCATGCCTTCGCTATCACAGATTACGTAGCATCTAATGGTGTTGCCCTAAATATCAAAGGTTTATTGAACATAAGGGACACGTCGGCAATTTATGTGTGTCTGGAATACGTGACTGTAACACAGCAGCATGGTTCCCATGGGAAAGACGTCGTTACACGAGGACAATGTGAAATGTTCGATTGCTTAAGTGATGTAACTGGACACGAATAGGCAGCGCTCATTGTATGGCTCATTTCAGTAATATAGTACATTTACAAAGAGGACACAGAATAAGAAAACATGTCGTTATATGCAATTTTGTTTTATTTTTTTATTTATGGTAAAATCCTTCAAATATATACGATAGCATGGTATTATTGAAATATGTTATAAATAGGGTTGCCATATGTTTGTGATTTTTCAAACATTCTGATATTTGTACAGTATGTAGGAAGAATTGTAATTCGTGTAAAACTCTCACAGTTTGACATAAAAATTAACGAGTAGACTTAATGTTTTTAATAAAATATCAACATTAACGTTCATGATTTTTAGATATTTATCTTCCGTATACATAAACATATACAAAATAAATCTCATAGTATTTTTTATCATAATTATGTAGGAAATTCAATAGATATATTTCTTTTATTGCCCCAAGCAGGCAGACAGGCACACGGCCCGCATGAGGTAATGTAGGTCAGGACGTTCAGTAGTCTAAAATCGGCTTAATTAAATGACAAAAACAACATACTGTTACGAGGTGCAGGACTCGAACAAAATGCCGTTGGAATTATCATAAAGTTTATTAGAACTATACAAACACGTATAACACAGTTACAAATATAACTGAACACTACCAGTCCAAACGTAATGCACAATTCAATAACACGCGCAAAGTCCGTCACTAAATAGATTACCGAATGTACACACGTCTTGCTTCGCTTGTGATTATCACTCGATTACCTCATCTCTCAATTGGGGCATTGCTTTATACTGTACAAATACAATATGTCTGCTCGGCCACGTGGACAGAATTTCCTAGAATCACACCTGGCTAATGACTACCACAAAAGATTATAATACACAATGGGATGTTTTTCTAATCACAAATTAAACAAAAGAAGTCCAAATGCTGAAAAGGTAATAAAATTTCTACAGGTATGCAGGTGTGAATTTGAATTGTCTTTTGTCGGCATTCAGGTTGTAACGATACGTTTGTCGCCTCTACGGAATCCTACAATGTGAGTTGTGACGTCCAGCGACAGTTGCAATTCAGCGAAAAATGTAATATATGGATATTCGCGACCCTGTCCTCAGTCGTCCTACATCACCTTCCCGAGTCGAGTTGTACTTGAAATTAAAGATAGTTACGTAATTCAATATTTTTTTTCATTTAATCTCCATCTGCCCGATACGCCATAATTGGAGTCAGAAGAGAAATCACAGCATAACCCCACAGTGATATTTCATATATTTCAAATGAGTCAATAATTGCTTCGTCCATTTACTTATTTTCTATAACCTAAAATATAAATTTTATTCATGAATTCTTTACATGCACATCTACAAATATTGATATTGAAAATATTAATAACACCCACTGTAACTAATAACACGATTTATAATCCATGAAAGCTAAATATAACCTCAAAATTAATTGGATAATTCATAGTTACGACGCACGCTACTTCCTTCGAAAAGTTAAATTGATAGACCCTTTTCATCGTACAAATTACAATAATTTATAATACGCCACATAACAGCTTAAGTATTTGTATGTCTATTTTTACCCAAACAAAATGTAGGTGGGAAAGGGAACACTAGGAATTAAAATCATCCAGTAGGTGTAAAACGTAAAACCCTAAAGCTCCTAAATCAAACATGACTAGATGTTGCCACAGATTATTCTTCCTTAGTTTTTACATACTTTATATGCTTCCGTCTTTCGCCTACAATTATGATTGACAATCAAGAAAAATTAAGAAAATAAAAATTACTGTTGATATGATTCGAATTATAATAGACGGATAGACGCTCCAGGTAGCCTTCAGAATGTCTTTAACAACGTCAAGAAGCTGTTGGACTTAATGAAGAAGTTGGAGTTACTAGAGGAGTTGGACTTACTAAAAGTGTTGGACTTAGTAGAGGAATTGGACTTACCAGAGGAGTTGGACTTACTAGAGACATTAGACTTACAAAAAGAGTTGGACTTACTAGAGGAGTTGGATTTACTAGAACGGTTGTATTTACTATAGAAGTTGGACTTACTAGTGGAGTTGGGCTGGATGAACCTTTGCACGTAAAACAAACGCTACGTTCGCGAGTTGCGGAAACCTCCCGCTTGCAAAAGTGGAAGATATGATTCGAAAATTTTGTTCATTTGTCGTGTACCATATTTACCTCAGAAATGAACAAATATTAAAGAAATTCAAACTCAGATGTTTATTACAAAAAATGTGTAGTTCTCACAGAATATGAAACCAAACTTTATACGACTAAAGTTACGGGATAAACCTAGTGTGATATAGATCACTAAGTCATCAATAATGAATATCAAATCACTTGCGGATCAATATTAAAACATGACGAAGCGACTTAAAAATCAGCCAAGTACGTGTTGTCCACGCACAGTGAACAGTTCCGTAGATGTCCATTAGCTATTTTATTATATTGTATTAGCTAGCTATTTTTCGCTTCCATTGTGTATATGATGGTATTTTCATCCGTGCAGGAACGGAAAAAGAATACAATTTCCTGCGGCCGGGCGGCCTGTCGTAAGAGGCGACTAAACAACCCACAGCCAGGTGGTAGGGCATTTGCCCAACTGGATGGCTACCACCCCTGGTCTAAAGTATGTCGCCATAACAACCTTGAGTTGTGTTCCAGCATTAGTGACCAGTCTCCCTTCAGAGAGCAGCAGCGCATTTGTAGCACCTTTGGTGTTGCAAATGTCCATAGGCGGTGGTAACCGCTTTCCATCAACTGGGCCGTCTGCCCGTCTGCTGAACTCCTGCGATAAAAAAAAATATGATTTGGCTACGAAATACTAAAAAACATTTGAAAACAACAACAAATTTGCAAAATATAGTAATTTTTATGTTTTACTTCGCACCGACTTCAAGAAAAACAATTTGATAATCGGCCCACAATTGACGGAGAAATCGTGTAACATCCATACAAAAAAATTAAGTGTCTGTAGAAAATGTAATACTGGCCACAGATCCTGACTTGATGACCATGGCACCACCTCGGGGGAATAGTCTTACGAATAAAGAAAAAGAAATTGAAAATTGCTTCATAATTGACGAAGATATCGTATAACAAAGAAGTAGGTTAACAATTTTCGAGGGTTTCTCTCAATATCCCTGGATTCCACTCATCAAATCCTGACATGATGACATGAAACCATTCAACTGTGTTATTCATGCAACTGACATTTCTAATATTCCCATGTTATACTTTATTCTATGAATAACTTTCATCTGGTGATTGAAAAATCATTATAGGCGTCTGCCCATTAAAAAAATATCCCTAAATTACATGTAGACAAGCCACACCTATTTTTTTTAATTTACTACATCATTATGTAACGGCATATACTACGTACCAAATTTCATCCATTGTGTGAAACCAGTAGTTTTTAAGAAAAATTACAGTGACATAATCTACAAACTATCGGACAGGTCTTCTAATTTTAAAGAGTTCCGGTTTTGCATAATGGCCACGGAACCCTAACTTGAAACCAACACGTAACTAGATCGCCCTTCACACAGCTACATATTTTTTAATTGAATCAATAATAAAATCTTATTCATCGGCACATCTTCTGCCATTTCATTGCTTCTTACGGTTCAGATGCGAACAAAACGTTGTTAATTTTTGATTATAATTCATGATAGCGCTTGCTCCGCGAGAACTCACACGAATATATTTGAAAAGTGGACCACTGTGCCCGACGCCATGGAAATACTCGTAGTATTCTACTTCCATGCCGCGACTTTATTCACGGGCTACTTGGATATTCACATTTTTATACCCTGCAGGACTATAAAACGAATCGTACTCGAACATTTTATATGAAATAACTAGTTTAGTCCCTAAAATTTTCAATGCAATCCGCTGACTCGTTTCGAAGGATTCTCTTTTTATTATTGCATGACTTCAGCAGACAGGTTTTTTTTATTATTGTTGCATGAGTTTAGCAAACAGGCAGACAAATTGTCACAGCGACACGCGTAAAAAACATCTTTAAATGGGAATTTATGATTAGGCTGATATGATTAGGATGATTAAATTTTGACATTTACTAAGTTTTTATTTATTGGTATAAATTATATAACCTAGTTTATGTTAGTTGTTAAGTTTTATTAGAATATAAATAAATAAGTAGCCTTATTTTTTATGTATGCACATTTGTTAATAGTAGTTCTAGTAAGAGTTAAACTATAAGATATCAGAAGAGTACCGGGGTAACCTGTTCGTAACAAAAATATTTACACGTTTATTCCCTTCTATTCAACACTGTTCTTTTAAAGAATAACCGGCTACATATTCGACGATCTTAACATCAACAGTATTATAAATACGTTACAAAACACACCTCGAAATAACAATGGTATTTCTCAATAAACCAGAAATAGTACAACGAAACAAATATGTACAAGAATAGACTTACCTATAACTGACCGGTGCGCGGAGGTTCACAGAAGTTTCTCGCGATGGTAATCTCCTTCTTTTATCTCCTTCACGCCAACTAGCATAACTCCTAGCAAAGTTCACAGCACCACACTCACTCAAATTCAAAAATTCAGCAGCCAAGTCAATAGACTCGTTCCAATAACTCAATGTATCATTAAGGAACGTATCATAGATATAAACAGTATCATTATTGGTCTGACTGGAAGGAATGGAATGATTCGTCTCTTCGTAAACACCGTTATGGTTTGGACTAGAATAAACGTACACTTGATTCAACTCTGTGTCGTTCTCAGTTTTTATTTTTAAACTTTCGTGTGTCGTGTTCGTTTCGCGCTGATAGTCGTCTATTGATGTGTACCAGGCTTCGAGCACAGCGATGTGCGAGTCCAAATCGCGGCAGGTTAGACGAAAGTCGTTGTTGTGGCATTTTTGTTCTTCCACGATTTCTGAAACAAAAGAAGAAAAGATATCAGAATTGGTTTTTTTTCAGGTAGTCGCGGCCGCGAATCTTTCTACGTACAGTGAAGGATTCCTTAATAACGAAGAATGTCGACTGCTTTTGTCATTTAGAAATTTGCTTTGAAAACACTATTTGTCCACAAATCAAATCAAATAATTTATTGTATAAAAACATGGTTATACAATGTCTTGTTATTTTATACAGAGCACATGTTTGTTGCCGGTTGGGCGGGCGTACAATTTTTTTTATAATTTATATTATAAAGGTACATACTTATTTGGTTTTAATTATTATCACTAATATTTTAATCTTATAATTATGTATATCCTTAAATTTAACAATTACTAAATGACACACAATTTAAATTTAGATATGTTTCTAGTGATATTTATATGGTACAAATATTATAAATATATTTAAACACTTAATATTCTAACTTATCACTTATATTTAAAACTTATCATTAAGGAACTCAGTTACACTGTAGTAGCTTTTTCTTATTAGTACTTTTTTAAATTGTGACTTAAACAATTCAGTTTTCAGAGCTTTCAGCTCTTTTGAGATTTTATTATATATTTTTAGGGCCATGCATACTATACTCTTATACAATAAAGTTATTTTTGCAGGGTGCATACAATTTTTTCTTTATTACGTATATTCCTAACCGTAATGTCGGATGTATAACACAAATAGCTATCTATGTCTGATGAACAGAATATAATCATGCTAATATATTTATTATAATAACTTATGTATTATTGTATATATATGACTATATATATATATATATATATATGTATGTATTTGTATATTTATTTCTTAAATTAGTTTAAGTATTTACGTATCTATTGCCTTTTTCCTGCACCACCTATATCACCTGATTAAATTTCTTTCATTTAGGTTGCCTGGAAGAGATCGCTTTGAGCGATAAGGCCGCCTATTGTATTGCCTAGAAAATATTGTAAATATGGTCAGTTTTTGTAATTGTATATTTTGGTGTGCAATAAAGTGTTATCTATAATTGTAATGTTTGATTTCATACTTACTGGTTTTTAGTGTTGTATAAAAATGGATATTAAAACAAAACTATAACCATTATTCCAAAATCATTCACAGTTTCATCAGTTGTAGAGATAAAATTATTCGAAGCTATTATAATATTCAGGGCAACAAAACCACTGTTGACCAGTGTTATAATTGTTGTGATTTAAAATAAATGCCAAAATATAAATGACAAGTGTAAATAAAAATGTTGTCAAGCAATCTGAAAGAATCCAAAAAGACTGAACTGATTTTATTAAAAGTTTAGAAATTCAGTCTTTTCTTAAATTTTCTCGTCATGCTTCATTACGATATCAAATGAAGTGGCGATAACAGCTAGTAAACAATATATTCCATATAAAATATAATTTATTCTTAAAGTAAAGTTAAATGTGTACGTGATCGTAATACTTTGTTAATAGATAGCCATTTATATCCTACTGAAATATAAAAAGTCATAAAATTTAAATAATCACCTTGATTTTCTACTAATTTATGCTTAGTTATGTAGCGTACGATAAAAAATATACGAAAAACATAATTTTATACACTCCTTACGCATGACTTTATTGCATTTCTATTTTTTTACTAAAACACGCAGCTTATACCGCTGTAACACATGTAAATATACATTTTTATATCCCTATTTTGAGGAATTATGGGTTCTCGATAAATAATTTAATTTTCTATTTCAGCTCCTTCAGTAAGGTTTATGAGACAAAAGATTGCGCATGTAAACGAAAATCTATCTTATTGGCAAATAGTAGATTTGTTCAGCTGTTTAGTAATAAAAAGGTAAGAAACAAATATAATTACTTTTGCATTTATTAGTATTTAATGTATATAAAATATTATGTATCAAATCCTATATCGATAATAAATTCAACTGACTGAAAATATTAAATGAAGAATATCTTCTGCTTCTTTTTTGAAGTATTAGGGCTTCTACGCAACTAGCATTGATTTAGCCGATGTCACAATGCATAACAAAATGTCAGGTGGATATAAATTAATAATAAAATAAAATTTAAATCCATTATGACTGAAATATAAGACCTTGATATAACACAAACGTGTATAAGCGACATAAACCATCTTATAACCAAAAATAAATTATAAATATATTCCAGTCAAATATTTTGTAATAATAAGATACACAATAAAAATATCATAGCGCTACAAAGTCATATTTTAAAATTTTAATGAATACATTTCCACAGGTCAACATATACTAGATTTTTATATTTTTGTCTATAACCATCCAGCTAAACGTGAGCCCTACACCTAACAGTAATTCAACGTCCAAATGATGTGTTTTAAAATAGGTACGTGTCAACTAAACAGTTGCATTCATTAAAACCAGCATTAAATTAACTCATCAATATTAATTAACAACCGAACAGCCAAACAGATGCCCATATCTAGGACTATTATTTACTATTTTATTTTTATCGACCATAGACACGTGATTTTTATGTCAATATTGTTTAAACAACTGACGTTTGATGTGTTTATTGGCGGAAACTTGAAGGGTGGCGTTGCGCTGCGCAGTTCTATATTCAAAAAATAAACCAGGTGCGCTTCGTTTCACGTCCAGTGATGGTTTTTTTTTATTGTGACATTGGCAAACGGGCAGACGACCCATCTCAACGAAAGTGATTACCGTCGCCTATAGACGACAGTCAGCGCGTTCCATTAGTAGCTCACAACTCCCAAAATGCTATGTTAGCCGTTCCCCAAGGCGACCGCGGTCGTTGTGGTCGTGGTGAAAATCACTAATGACGTCATCGTTTTCGATCACACAACGCTCACAACGACCCATGTCAAGAGGTGGATCGGATAACCGTTCCACTTAGGTTTACGATTGTAACGCTGGCAAGTAAGTGGAACGGGTAAAATCGCGGTCGTGAACGTGGTCGTTGTGAGTATCTAATAGAACGTAGCCATAGCGCAACACCACGGGCGAAGCCAACGCGGTGCCAGCGTTCAGGGTGGAATAGAGGCGGATAGATATTAGGCCAACCATAAATTATCGAATTATATTAATATATTTATTTAAGCTTTTAAACACGAAATTTGAACTTTTAACGAAAAATTTTAAAATATTTCCAACTGTATCTGTATGAGCATAGTGTTTAAATATTTAAAAAATAATTTAAATGGAAATTAAAGTAATGATGGAACTGCTGATTTAATTTAATAAAGGATGGGGAAGATGTAATAGAGGAAACTGCGGTGAACTATCGGAACTCTCACTCATCTTACGAAATACGATTAGCTGAAGGCTAGCCATTTCATGCCGATATTCTAAAAGGCTGAGGTAGAGTTGAATCAAATCAATCCAAAATTGATGGTTTTTGACTGGTTTGATTTAAAAATATTTTTTATATAACAAAACGTGAAAATGCCGATGGAAGGATGACCAGCAGCGTCATGTAGTCATTTTAGGAATTTTATAAAGTTATGTTTTTACTGTGTGTGGTTGAAGTGGCAGTGGGTCGGTCACGTCTGTCGCAGGACCGACGGCCCATGGAGTAAACGTGTCCTGAAGTGGAGACCATGTCCGGGCAAACGTAAACGTAGTGGACGCCCTCCAGCCCGGTGGACTGAGAACCTGCGCAAGGTCGCCGGAAGGATCTGGATCAGGAAGACTGGAGCAGACCGGGATATGTGACGGAAACTTGGGGAGGTCTACGTCCAGCAGTGGACAGGGACTGTCTGAAGAAGTTTTTACTGAACAATTAATCATTTATGTTGTTCTTTTGCCTAGGTGTAGTACAACTTTTATAGTTTATAGTTCGAACTTGTGACTTTCTAGAAGTTTTTTTAGCATATAAACTGTGCGTGGAAGGTTTTCCGATGACTACTTACTATTATTGTATTGTATTACTTACTATTACTACTATTATTGTATTATATATACTTACGTAAAGTATATACAATAATATATAATAAATAATAATAATAAATTAAAATAATAAATTGATTGCAACAACTATTTATGTAACCTTTTTTGTCAACCCTACTGAGCATCGCGACGCGTGACATCATGAGGCTATTGACAAACCTCCTGCGCACGGGTAGTATATTGTTTGTTGGCAGCTATTTTGGAAAATAATACTGCAGACATAAGTAGCTCAAAATATTTATATAAAACATTTTGCTTAACTGTCAGTGTATCTTATAATAAGATATAACACGACAGTCAAACAAGCTTTTTTTTATTTTTATTGCAGGAGTTCAGCAGACAGGCGGACGACCCACTTGATGGAAATCAGTTACCATTGCCTACGGACATTTGCAACACCAAAGGTGCTACAAATGCGCTGCTGTTAAGGGAGACTGGAAACTGGTCACTAATGCCGGAACACAACTGAAGGTTGTTATGGCGACATACTTTAGACCAGGGGTGGTAGCCATCCAGTCGGGCAAGTGCCCTACCACCTGGCTTTGGGTTGTTTTGTCTCCTCTTACGGCAGGCTGCCCGGCCGCAGGAAATTGTATTCTTTCTCCGTTCCTGCACGGATTAAAACTTGTTTTATTTCACTAATACGAGTAAACAAGGTACTATATTTTAATCGGAGCTTAACAGAACGTATCAAAACCAGCCGGAAGGCGTTCACGTAAATCCTATTGGGCGCGTATTCCTTGTAAAAATATATATCGCACTCTCGGTAAGATAACTCCGTGAAATCTAATTTAATATTTTAGTGCGCAAATATTATGATCATTATACCATACTAAAAAAATTGATTATAGATAAATTAAATTTCAGCTATTAAATTAACTTTAGGATATATGCACTTGTCTGTGTGTTACTGTCATTGCCCCCGAGTCCGTTGTATTTTATCCATAAAACAAGTGTCAATTTATTATCTAGAACATATACAATGTGTGTTTACCCACTTGCTGTAATAAAAATGTGTTGTATAGAATAAGGGTCCGAATGTTATATTGCATAATTCAATGGGCTGGCATTCTCGCACGAAACACCTTTTTGTTTAATAAATGTTTTGGATACTCTGTTACGCACCCGCCCTTTGATTTTTTTCGGCTTACTTATTTAATAAACAGATCGCGTAGGCTTTTATTCGTATTTGAATTTAGAATGTTTTGTGTTTGAATAAATCGTCATTAGGGAATAAATAAACAATTTCATAGAGTGAATGAACGTTGTGCTATTTTCAAATCACATTATGTTGCCGGGAACTTGTGAAATAATTACGGTGTTATTCACGTTGACTTAGAGGAAGTTTGAACGCTTCTTTAAGGTTCCTAAAGAAGCGTTCAAACTTACTCTAGTTTAATACGAATAAGACCAAGGCGTAGATAATAGTAGTATAAGGTAAACACATCGACAAAACACGTTTTCCGTAAATCATGATTATTTTAAACCGATAAACGATATAGAGTTTTAACAGAAATTATTTTAGTGTGAAAACTTATTTCTAAAAAATTATCTATGACTTTAGTAAAAAATGAAAAATAAATTAATGATATCGATTGTTAAGTAAATACTGATAAGACCGGCCCCAAAAGGCGTATAGTGATATAATATACAAAATAATAACGGAGTTTACTAGATTGTATTTAAAAATTTTCAAAAATATTTTATTATTACTCACATTAAAATACTTTAGAAACTGACACCTATTAGTTTGAAATTGCAATCAAAATTAAGCCATCTGCTTCCTTAATAAACACGAAACGAAATTAATCCTCTACCCTTTCAATCTTCGTTTTCAATGCAAATGTATAATTGTCAGACAACATAGAGGGAAGTGAGGGTTGTCAGTCTGCAAAAATATTTTTTTTTTAATTTGATAACCGATATGCACCATAAATATGACCAAGTAATATAAAGTAACCATATTCGCTTAACATTTGCAGCAGTTGTATTAATCCAAGAAATAATTAGTCCCAAAAACAATTTAGCTATAGATTTTTATTTAATACACTTTGCGTTTGTATCAGAGTTGAGACTGGAGGACCGGATTTTATGCGGGTGGAACTCCAGGAAACTAGTAGCCTATATATAAGTATTAAATACTTAACATACTTAAATCTCTTGTATTGATGATATTTTTGTAAATAGCAAATTTACTTATGTGCTATAATTAAAAGGTTCTCAGATTTATTTATAAACTAAATCATTTGGTATATAATAAAGTATTTTTAGTAATATGTATAAGCCTTTTCATATTTTAAATAATGTCATGATTAACACCATGAACAATGCTTTCATTCATATAATAAACACTTCTTGTGTATACCATAGTTATTAACATAATTTTCTCTTAGTACTGGCAACACTAAAACTCGTTAGATCACGACCATCCGGATAATGCAATTTAATCGGACACAGGCAAATGCGCTGTGCATCATTTCACCCTATAATTGTATCTCTTTCTCTCCTAATTAATTTCATATGAGCGTCTCTCTCGCACATCACACCCCAAGCTTCGAACTCGGATCAAGCGTCGCCATGACAACCGCCCAAAACAACGTTTGGATCTGCCATTTCCTATCGATTTATCCAGCTTCTCTAATTAGCAAACAAATACTACTATTAGCAGTTTGCATATTAATTTACTAGGATATGCCCGCGACTTCGTCCACGCTTGACTTGAAATTCCCGCGGGATTCCCGGGACACCAAGCATTTAATAAATAATAATAATAATAAGAATAATCGGCAGACAAACACACATATCGGCCCCAGAGTGGTCCGTTGTATAATATATTACCCATAACACAAGCGTAACTTGCTTAATTTGGGGATATACAGTGTGTTTGTCTACCGATTAATTTTTTATTTTGTTTTTAATATACAACATACCAATCTGGGGCCGATACCAGACACCCAAACCATAGTAAATAACGGAGAAAATACGTTTCCGAAATCTACTATACCAGGAATCGAACCCGGAGCCTCTGCGTTGCAGTGAGGTAGGCCGGCAACGGCTTAGCCCGCTCAACCACAGAGGCCGTCAAATAACAAATAATAAAGAATGTAAACCATCGTTTTAGTGAAAACTGGGTTGAAGTAAGCTATTTTTTATGCACCCGAACAACTACAAACTGCTCCCGGGTAAATACCGGGATAAAAAATATGTGTGATATTTTTTATCCCATACATAAAATTTTATTACATACATAAAATTTACTTTCGATCTGTGAAAAAATCACTTTGGAATTCGAATATTTTTTTAGTCTGGCTATTTTAAATCATTCCCAGAAAAAATCTCGCAGGATAAAAAGTGGCGCAGATTTAAGTTTAAGAATTAGCTGTCGATCGACGAAAACCGCATCGAAATCGGCCCAGTAGTTGTTACGTGAATCCCGAACAAACAGACAAGAAATTTAAAAAAATGCATCATGTTCTCCGTGATTTATATAGTCTATTCCAGATTTTTTTTTAAATATATTCAATGTACAGACACGGCCTGTTTAGAATGTTATAATATTATAGATTACGGACCCATAAAGAGTTTTTTCATTGTACGTAGTATCCAATGACTAGTGATTTCTGTATATAGTCTATAGTGTCCCTGCTCCGTCTAAGATAATTATAGTGTTAGATGTTAAAAATAACGCCGTTAATGATTAGCTGCATTAGTGTATATCAATACTTTATCTGTCAATTTTTAACGTCATTATACATTTAATAACAATGTCGCATCATGAGTAACGCATTAAACCCATCGCTACATCTGCGTGAAACGGTCACTAAAACTAACATTATCCCAGATGCAGCATGGACATAAAGTTAAATTATGAAAGGCTTAAGTTTGCTTCAGGAATTTTTGGCTCGTATAAGGGAATATTTTAATGTCGTTATTTTCAAATAGGGTGTCCAAACCTCATTGAACGTATTCTTTTTAGAGTGATTCTTTCATTTAAATTCTTTTTTTGTTTATACTTCTTGTCGATATGATATCTTAATAATAACACATATCACATAAACATTTCCCTTTACTTTAATTAATTTATTTAAGTTTTATACATAGGGTAGATGCTTGGCAGTCTGCGCAGGACAAAGTATTCCTATAGAGATAGACACAAGACTAATGTAGTCTATTTTATTTATTTAGGATAAGAAACAGATATCCACTAAAGTTACATAAAAAAACTGTATATAGTACGAAATCAACGCTTAGCCAACTACATCATCCACGAACTAAAAGAAAGTAGTGTCAATACAATAAATTAATAATTATAGCACATATACAAAAACTCTCACACACACACACACATTTTGTTAATTTGGTTCTGTAACCATATAAACATTTAATAAATAATACCTCATACTTCAAAAACATTAACGGACAACAAATTATTCAACATAAATTTTTGTTAAAAGTATTTTTTAACCCTATTCTTTCCTTTTTTTGATTTTACTCGAATTTTCCACTTCGTAGTTTAAAAACTAAGATGCACCGGGGGTACACATTTTTTACGAAATTAGAAATGGATCTCCCACAACTTATTGACTTAAATAAAAAGTTATTACATAGTTGTTCCATCTAGTCTTGTGAAATAAAAATAATTTCAAAGTTATTCCTTTACGGTCTGCTTGACATTCCTTGCATTGTACTTAAATGTTAATATTAACTATTGCGGTATATCTATATAACTCACATGCCTTTGAAATCCAGACTCCACAAAGCATTGCATTTCACAAACAATATGTAAACTGAAGTACCCCACAACAGGACATTTTTCCAAAGAATAAACACACTTTAATCCCTCGTCTAATAAAACCACCCCTGCACTCAAAGAACAATACACGTCAAAACCTTACTTAAAATTTGGAGGGAGCTCTGAGAAATCAATTCTTGATACTACAAATACCAAGTACAAGGGGTGCCTGCTGTCTCCCTTTCAGAGAATCTGTGCTGTGCTTGTTTCCATTGATTACCAATAAATAATCCATATTCTAAAATTTTATGTCAAGGCTTAATGCCGATAATAAACGTGTGAGCAAGCCTTATTCGCCCGTGTTTAACCTTAAGTTCACAAATTTTCAGAGGCCGAAAAGGTCATCAAGTCATAAGGGGCCATCCACAAATTACATCACACGAATTTCATGGTTTATTGACCCTTGCCCCGTCCTTGTCACAGCTGGTCACGTTCGTAAGTCCACCCTCCGTAGTGAGACATCACAAACTTTACACTCTTATATCAATAATTTTTTAAATTAAAACAGTAGTTCCGTGATTTGTTTTATTTCCATTTCGATTATTTTTTAATAATTTAAACACTATGTTCATTCAGATAGAGTTGTAAAGATTTGGAAATGTGAAGTCATGAATTGTAGGCCCCCACCCACCCCTTGTCACACAATGTCGCACTTCTTCGACCCCCTCGCCCCCCTTAACATGTGACGTAATTTATGGATGGCCCCTAAGTATGCAAACTTTCACAGCTTGAAAGTCGATAAAACTGAAAAGTTGCCTTGCCTTTATGCATTCCTTAAGAAATTTTTATGTGTTACTAAATACTCCTTTTAACTTTGATTTTTGTTTTAAAATAGAATAGGGCTTCTTAAAGTCAGATAATAGTAGATACCCTCAGGAATGAGCATGAATTCCTTACAAAACCTGATAATTCCCAATGTTTTTTTTTTTCAAACAATCTAAACCGATTATAAATTTTCTAGGTTATAATTGTTTGGGTTGTATAACAGTCGTTGAAATATTTTTTTTCTTATTGCTGGTGTACGGTAGACAGGCTGACGGCCGAACTGTGATGGAAACTGGTTACCGTCGCCTATAAACATTTGCAACACTAAAGGTGCTACCAATGTGCTGGCGGACTCGTAGATGGGGCTGGAACTTGACCACTAATGCCGGAATTCAACTCAAGGCTGTTATGGTGGCTTACTTTAGACCAGGGGTGGTAGTCATCCAGACGGGCAAATACCCTACCACCTGGCTGTGGGTTGTTTTGTCGCCTCTTACGACAGGCCGCCTGGCTGCAGGAATTTGTATTCTTTCTCCGTTCCTGCACGATATTAAAAAAATAATGGAATTTCCGAACGATATGTAAAACTTAAATTAAACATTCGCTTTAATACACATTAGCTCCAATTTATAAACAACCATCAGAAAGAATAATGCAAAGAATTAGTGTCGTATCGTACGCAACTGTGCAAACATGTAAAATCTGACCCACTTCTTATTGATATTGCGTTAGGCAGGAACTCTTTCGAGACTTGGGTTGACTACACCATAACTAGCAGTGCATTCAGATATTAATATTTATTACTATTAGACCCAAGATAATCAAGCCATGGTCAGGAAATCGTCTCTTAAACCGAAAAGGCGCGGTTTCGAATCAGTACCAGAAAGCAAGCATCACAAAGGTAGTACTCAAAAAAATACAACTAGGAATGAAGTTCTAAATTGGTCCTCGCTCAGCATGATTCTGGTTAAATCTACCAGCGGTCTTGCACTAAGGCCATTACAGTAACTTAGGGAGACAAAAATATATAAACATAATAAAAAAAAACACGATCACTATTAGAATACTACATAATATGTCATTGTCATCTTACAATAAAATTAACAGACATTTAAAAATATATTCACTTAAAAAGTATGAAGTAAAGAATAAACTAATTAAATGGTTCCACTCCCTAATTATGACAATACGGAACGACTTATTACTGAATGAGCAATTTTGATGCAAGTTTTTATTTTAATTTTAATATACTTACTATTAGTTTGATTAAATTGGCGGTTTCTACTCTTGGTACCATACACTCTGTAATTATCGTAACACACTCGCACCCATGTACACACACGCACTCACACAACACACACACACACACACAGGCACACATACCCCATATGTACACACACACCCTATACCATGCAGACACTTAAATATAAATATAAATAAAATATCATCTGAATCCTAATATTTTACAGTTTTACTAGTTTAGGATTCAGAATTCTGTCTGTTTGTAACAAATTAGCCTTTAACTACAAGAAATTTCTTGCAGTCGGATGGCTGCCGATGCTAACTGTAACACAGGTTTGTTCCTAGTGCAGGTTCTTGGCAACCACTTGAGCTTGCGTTTCTTTGAAAATTCTGTATTTTTTATTTCCTTTTTTTTGTACCTTTTACTGTTCTAACACAATAATGTTGTAATGGCTATGTAATAAAGATATTATTATTGTTTTAAGCTTATGGTAGGTATTAAACTAAGAATTTTAATTTTAAAAATAAGTTACAATATTATATACACCTTTATTATATATACCTACACTATAAAACAAAATAAAAAAAAACTTAAATAATAAAAAGTATTTATTATAAACATATTTACAGATAAAAATGTAGTCTAGATCGCTGCCGGTGCGTTCCCAAAATGCTGGCCGCATTTCCCCGTTTGTATTGCAAAACTGATCCGTTACCATATAGGCCAGTCCTTTGGTCACGCGAGACTTCTTTCAATCGCCTTGAAAGGTAAAGTTAATGCGATAAAGTTGATAAGCTTCAGGCCCCCATGGCCCCAAAGTCTCTCTACATAATATTATGTATATTATTTTTATTGCGAAGCTGGCAAACATGCAGACGGCCCAGCTCGTGGAAAGTGTTTACCGTCGCCTGTAGACGATTGCAACACCAGGGGCAAAGCCAACGCGTTGCGTGCCTTTAGGATGGGATCAGACAAGACGAAAGGAATACAAGGTATGGGATACTCGTTTGGTATAGCTGGATGGGATAGGGTAAATCGGATAGAGGAAGTGTGCCATCGGAACATTCACTCATCGCACAGAACACCATTAAGTAAATAATATTCTGAGTATAATAATTATATATAATTTTGAGTAGAAGTACTTAATATTTTGAGTACGTTATAGTTTCATTTTTAATGTTATAGAATATTATTTATTTATTTTATGTTGCATGAGTTCAGCAGACAGGCAGACGGCCCAGCTGACGGAAAACGGTTACCATCGCCTACGGACATTTGTAACACTAAAGGGGGACTGGAACGTGGCCACTGATGCCGGAACACAACTCAAGGTGGTTATCGCGGCATAATCTAGACCAGGGGTGGTAGCTATACAGACGCGTAAATACCCTACCACCTGGCTGTGGGTTGTTTTGTCGCCTCTTACGACAGGCCGCCTGGGCGCAGGAATTTGTATTCTTTCTCCGTTCCTGCACAGATAACTGATAGATAATTATACCTACTAAGAAGTGCAGTTTCTATTCATAAAGAATTAATTCATGCCCGAATCGCTACGGAAACCTAAAAAGATAGCAATAGTTGTAACTATTGCTTATCTATTTAACAACTAAAATTACAACTATATTAACATAAAACAACCCAAAACAACAAATAACTTTCATCTGAACTCCGCAACATAACAATTATAGTTGCCCATTTCCAGCTGTTGCCTTTCAATTCTCCCACACAGGACCACGCCCCAGGGACAGTCAGGTAAGGCTGCCTTTAACAATTCAAATTAAATATGTATTTTAACGAGAACACGTGGAAAGCCGTGGTCATTTTACAAGCGGAAGCGAGAAACAAAAAGGTCGGCGCCTCTGACGGAAACAATCTATATTAAAAGGTGGAAAGATGATGGTGGATGGTGAAGATACGAAGTGGCTTGAAAATGTCGGGGTCTATGCGTCCCCCTGTCATTGGATGCGCCCTGCAAGCCGCTGCTTGCCAAGGTTCGCGGTATTGGTTATGATGTTTTCCCGCGAACCTGGCGAAAAGGCGAAGGAAAGAGCATCGAGTAGTTTTAATGGATATTCCTGTAATTCTGTATGGTGAATAAATGACAGGCACGCATTATCCTTCACTAACAAAGCGCCATATACATCAAGTTTGATAACAGAAAATCAACTAAATTCCAAATTCACTATTTAGATTACTAGGACATTTTACGAAATTTAATTCGCCTTTTGAATCAGGCCTGTAAAGTATAGCTTATCATATTACATTTATGGTACCGAAATGGTTCTTTTTTAATAAATCTATATATTAATTTTTACGAAAATTACGTGGACGGAGGAGTATGAAATTTCGCACATTTATAATTTATATAGAGAAAGAGTGCAGAATGCTAATATTTTTTTTTAAATTATGCATAAAAATACATTAACTCGATAAAAAAAATATTACACACACTACCATGTATTTGACACACACGCATATATACTCTTTTGTTTATTGTTGCCTTGTCGAAATCTGTGATTATAGAAGTGTAGTCTTTGACAACAAATTATTATGGTCGAATTTCGACCACGGGCGACCACTATACTATTCCATTTCTTTATATTCTCGATGACAGTTCTAATTTGATAGTTGTAGTGTTGTGACCAAATAAGTAATGATATCGATCGCATATATTTATTATATTTTGAACAAAGACAAATACAACTATATAGATAATATAGAAGTACAGGAACTTATAATAAATATTGGGGAGAGCTCATCGAGTGACAGTGACGATTCATCAGAATTTGATTAAAATAATTAAATAAAGAATCAACATAATATAAATACATCTTGTAATGAAATGTAATATTAGTTAATAATATTGTACAAAATTATCCGGCAATAGTTTAGTTTCATAGACTTTGTAAAAAAATATCGGGTCTGTTATCGTGTTACGTTTATCGATAGCTCCATCCCTATCAGTTTCTCCGACTCTGCTATGACCTGGTACGTGCGTAAGCGTCATATTTTTTATTAAATATGTATACATAATGTAAAAAAGACGTTCGTTCAAGTTTCAACACCAGCTGTCATCGAGAAAATAAATAAATGGAAATAGTATAGTAATGAATAAACAGACAATAAATAATCAAATAAATTTTAATTAGACGTAAATATCCGTGTTATATTATAAACAGTCTCAATTAGGTGATTATGGATCCGTGTTAACGGTTCAGAACATTCGGTTCCGTTAGATTATCTTCGGGGCAAACGTGATGCTCGATGAACGCTGGTCATGCATGTTTGCAGTTACAACTCCAGGCCCAGTTTGAGATTGTAATTTTTATCGATTCAAGTTATGTACATTTATGTCTAGTGGCGGATTTATACATTTGTCGCTAATAAGCGATTCCAATTTTGCCCCCTAATGACTTCTAAATTTTTTTATTGCATGAGTTCAGTAGATAGGCAGACGACCCACCTAATGGAAAACGGGTACCGTCGCCTATGGACATTTATAACACCAAAGTTGTTACTAATGTGCTGCCGGTCTCCAAAGGTAGACTGGAACTTGACCACTAATGCCGGAACACATTGGTCATCGTCATAAAGGTTGTTATGACGACATACTTCAGACCAGGGGTGGTAGCCCAGTCGGGCAAATACCGTACCACCTAGATGTGAGTTGTTTTATTGCCTCTTACGACAAACCGCTCGGCCGCAGGAAATTGTATATTGTAATTGTATATGTATTATTATTCTCCGTTCCTGCACGGATAAAAATTTGGTATTCTAGTTCATATTCATATTGTTACGACCGCAACGCCGACAAAAGACAAATCACACCTGCATACCTGTAGACATTTTATTACCTTTTCGGCATTTGGACTTCTTTTGTTTACTTTGTGTTTAACATTTGTAATTAGAAAAACAGCCCGTTGTGTATTGTAATCTTTTATGGTAGTCATTAGCTAGGTTTGATTCTAAGAAATTCGGTCAACGCGGTCAGGCAGACATATTGCATCTGTGCAGTATAAAGCAATGCCCAATAGAGATATGCAGTCGAGCGAGAACCACGAGCGAAGCGAGACTTGTGTACATTTGGTAATCTATTTAGTGATGGACTTTGCGCGTGTTATTGAATTACGATCTTCTGCATTACGTTGGGACTCGTGCGTTCAGTTATATTTGTACTTGTGTTATACGTGTTTGTATGGTTCTAATAAACTCTATAATAATTCCAACAGCATTTTCAATTCGAGTCCTGTAGGACTCGAATTGACTCGTAACAATATTATTTATATTTTTTTGTTAATGAAATTGTAACTTTATGATTTGTGCACTATGTATCCATATTAATAGTCTACGTTTATTGTGAATAAAAAGAGTTTTTATTCATCAAATAGTGACAATATTTTTATTTCTATAAATATAATGTAATCAATATTTATTTCTAAGATAAGTTTATGATAATTATTGATAACGTTATTTATAAATTGCGCTTTATGGTTGTGTCAGACATACCAACGTAATTGAAATAAATATTAGATATGGCCGTGAATTCGTTCGTGGGGGACTTGACTTCACATTTATATTTGGACCCTACAAGATATCGAAATGAAACTCAAATAAAAATCTTATTTTGATCCCTACAGTTTTTATTCAAAATCCCCGAGTTTTGCAGCTCATTCGTGATAAGCAGGGTAAGATACATTTTTTTTTAAATTACTTATTTATTAAGCATCGTATAAATTGCAGCTTTATTTAATTGATCGCATTATTTTTTTGTGATATTTTGCATAAAATGGAGGACATACTTAAATAAATGAAACTACGAATCTTTTTGTTTTGTTTTTTTTTTAATACTTATTTGAATTATTTTAGACAAAATGTCATCATTTTTTAGTATATAGTTATAAAAAAACGCGGTCATGTGTCATTGTTGTCATTCAATGTGTATGAATGTGAATTTAAGTTCAAGAGATCTAAGCGCGTAATTTGAATTTGAAAAAGGAGAACATTCGTGGATGAGGGAGAACAATGTGACGAAAAAGAGGGCATGTCCTCGATTTGGATACCATATGGCAAGCCTAGCCACATGCCGCTCGCCTCGAGCTCGCGAACCACGTACACACTATGATTTTTGGTTACAGTAACCGCTGAAGTTGCGGTTATGGCTCGCAGATGCGTACGCGAATCCATAAAGCTTATATACTCGCCCCACAGACACAGTAAGCCAAGCTACAAACAATAGATGGGGCCAAAAATTATCTTCTGGTACCCTAGAGATCAGAAAAGATATCGTGAAAGTCGGTAGAAATCCTATTATTATAAAATGCAGCGACGTTATTGCGTCTATCGCGGAGGGACTTTGGACAAGGACCGCTCAAAACAAAATTATATGGCAAAAGATGGAGGAGGTTTACATTCAGAAATGGAGAACTAGAAAAATAAATATAATTATGTATAATAACTAAAGAATTATTAGGTGTCATCAAGTAATAAAGGCTGTTTTTATATTATTTTTTATTTATATACCCGCCCCGCTATAGGTCCACTTACCAAAGAACCGCAGATGCGAGTTGTTGAATTGAAATAACAGAGCTAAACCCATATTAAAATTTAAACAGCATTACTTGACTTCGGACACGAAATTCTGTTTTATGTAAAGGATGAGATAGATAGAAAACAGTACTTGTAATGTAAATTTGATAAGTCGCAAGGTGTTATACGGTGAAATCATCAATGCAGATAGTGTTTTATTAAGTCCACATTCATCAAGCAATAAGAGTTCCTCGTTTTACCTTTAAGTATCAGAGCTCATTGATTTGGAAAACTAGATATCTTTGATTATATAACCTCTATAATCAAAGCTAGATATGTATTTTTTACATTAAAATATGTTTTACACCTAAAGCAAGTTAATTGCCTAATTATTTGGTCACGCGACAACCTCTTTTATACGTTACGAACGTAGGCTAATTTTTTTTATCTGTTGCCAGCCGTTTACCTCTCCTTGGCCTAAGGCAAAGATTGTACGCCGAGGGGTTCTAGTGGGTATCCCTGACTTCTCGCGGAGTGGTGAAAACATATACCCACGGCCCTGGCATAAAGCGAAGGACGGAAAACCGAGGGGTTTTAGTGGGTATCCTCGACTGTGGCGTGGCAATAGCACTTGTTGCTTGTGGTGCTAGTGCCACCCCAACGTGGCGAATCCCACACGCTCCAATCGCGTTTCTCCCGCGATTGGAATTCCTCAATCAGATTTCCCCTCGTTAAAAAAATGATTTTTTTAGGTGTACCCCTTTTAATGGGACCTGGCAGAAACAGCTAGCTAGACTTGTACCTACTTGGTGGTATGTAGACCTAGTTATTTATTGCTACTCTTTAGTAAGTACAGCTATGTTATCTCATGACACATCTAGATATAAAATGTCATAGTCGGAAACTACTAAAAGCACCATTAAAGTTGTGAACAAGGTACCCATAAAGTGTGAATCACCAAATCATAACGTTAAGTAGTGATAACGAGGTACAGCCGTCACGTAGAATGGATCCAAACAATTAATCACTCCACCCCACAGTACGGTAGAATAATTTTTACTTTTCAACTGCTGTCAATATTATCAATGATTAATGAATGTAGATGAAGCATAAGATGTATGTCAAGATCGTAGCAAGTGGAAATCCGTCGTCTGTGCCTACTCCCGTGGGAGCCAGGAGTGATATGTATGAATTTACTTACGCCAAATCTATATTCTACGAATCCCAGTTACAATTACAAACGTATCACAAAAAAAAATATGCAAACACGGTTCCATAATTATTTTTACATAAATATTGATCTTTTATATATACTTTTCGTATATGAAATAAAAACAATTTTCTGTACATCTATATCTATATATTATTTACATATAATAAAATTGTAGAGGTCAAATTTCTGTACAATGAAAAAAAATGCTAAAAACCGAGTCAGGGGGATGTAAGAAGTAAAATAGAACTAATTTAGATTTTTTCAATTTTTTGTTTCTCTGTTTGTCTGTCTGTTTGTACCAGCTAATCTCCGAAACGACTGAACCGATTAAATGAAATCTTGTATGGTGATAGCTTATATCCCTGGTCAACATATAGGATACTTTTGATCCCGAAAAATTAAAGAGTTCCCGTGGGATAGTTAAAAAAACTTGAATTACTTAAACAGCTTATTATACCACTTATACGCCTAATTAAGTATTAATATTGCCGGTATCATCATCATACAATAAAACAATTAAACAATTTATACATTAAAAAACAATTAGGCTATATATCTTCACGCTAAGACCAATAGGAGCGGAGCACCATTGAAGAATGTTTTAAAATCGGGAGGGCTTTTTAACTTACTTTTTTTTAACTATTCCACGCGGACGAAGTCACGGGCAGAAACTAGTTCGTAATATTATTATTAAGATTAGTACAGAAGTGATTTGAAAAAGTTTACCAGTTTTCAAACTGATTCTTAAGTTCTTAACGCTCCGGCACGTTACCTTTTCAAACTAAGTCACAGAACAAATTGTTCTACAGGAAATTATGTTTAGCTATTTGACAATAAAGCTTACAATTACTTAGATCAAAGTTGTTTGATTTTCTATCTTGTCTAAGAAGATTGTTTAAACCTTTTTATTGGTTTTAATATTTATGTTAAGCGTAGTGATTATAACCTCTTTGTTTCTTATTGTTAATCTCGGCGTCTGTCATTGTCAACACTGCAATTTTCTTTTTTCACGCTTCTATATTTTACAAAAGTAAAATTTATTAAAATTTTGGTAGTATTGTTTCTTGTATTCGTGCAAGCAAAAGTAGACTTTACGGAGACGAAATTTTCGTTCCGCGACTGCACAATACTGGTTTGTTCGTAACCAATTTCTGTCAATTTATATATTCAAAAATGGGGTAATGCGCAAGCGATACAGCGAACTCCACTTAGCCATACCCTTAATTTAACCTTGGGCCGTCTGAATACTTTTCTTAAATATTTACAGTGCTGAAGTGTACAGTAGTGTCCCAAGTCAATACATCTTTCGACAAATTACAGAGAGCAAGGGCACAATCCATTCTTGTTCTATTTATATATACATTATGCAGCAATAAACAGTGATTAGTAGTAAACAGCTGACAAACAGACAATGACGTATTTATGTTTCTATAGTATTTGCTTTTATTGTTGAAATTTATTAGTAGAGCTCCTTTATATATACACACATAGTTAACTATTACAT
The DNA here is from genome assembly GCA_039645545.1 of Dendrolimus houi. NCBI lineage: Eukaryota > Metazoa > Arthropoda > Insecta > Lepidoptera > Lasiocampidae > Dendrolimus > Dendrolimus houi. Next base: position 21,724,671 of record CM077126.1, on the reverse strand, counting down.
ATATTTAAGACAATCGTTGTATAATCTGGTATTTATAACGTAATTAAATGCAATATTTTGTGATAATACGTCTTATTTTTGAAGATAGTATTTTGACATAAGTAAAAAAACCAATGTAAAATAAACTTTAAATAATTTATACTATAACACTTTATTTTAAAAAGCGTCTTGGAATTGAGATTAAAGATTCACAAGAAAAGAATATGTACAAGGAGGTTTGGATACATACAATTATTAATAATCAAAATAATTAGATAAAAAACTTAAATTATTAAGAAATAACATACAAATAATTGTATATACATATCAAGTCATCGTCAATAGAGAATATTCCCAAAATATTAGACACGTTTCCACGTTGTATGGTAATTGCTTATGTGTTACCCAAATACCCGTCAGCTAGAAAAGATTTTTGGTTTTTGTTTAAATCTCACCAATTAAATATTATTGTGAACATAATAAACACAACCAATATTTTTTCTTTGGTATCTCTTTGTCTTTTCTTTCTGAAATATGCCGATATATTAAGTGCCATTACAATCCCTGTGTTAAAAGTCAACTTATTTCAGCTTTCATAAACCCTGCATTCAGGCTTTCCTAAAATTTTGAATTTTAATTAGAATATGTACATTGAAGTTTGGACACATATATTTATTTTATTTGGACAACAACAGATCACACTCAATAATTCATTAACATAATATAGTTTGTAAATTATTAGATCTACATTAGAATTCAAGTGTGCTGACACGTCAGTGTTAAAATTATATTTTCGTAAACAAATTTATGTAGATAATATCAGTGATAATAATTCGATAAATACTTAAATTAACAAAGAATATAAATAATAGAAGTGCGAAAAGAAAGCATTAAACAAATTGATAAACGAATTACTAAACAAGTGAAGAGGTGTGATCTTTTAGCATAGAAATTACCATTTTTTTTAAAAGCTAATAAAGGTTTTGTATTAAATATATCTAATTTATTGTTCTTTATAGAGAGCTAGGTGTAGACACGCCACATTCTTCACAACGTATGATGGGTTGTTTTTAAATACTTCCAAGATGAATGTTAGAATATAGAATATAATTATTAGTAATCAAAAATATTTAGATAAAAAACTCAAAATATGAATAAAAAAAGATACAAATGATTATATACGTATCAAGTCACCGTATTAAAATATGCACATCGAAATAGTTGATGTGAGAAACCAACCAAAAATGGCAATACACAGGGGCCCAGGAATAAAAAGTTTATTTTATTTTGATTATTTGGTTGTTGGACTACACCAGACAGGTTAACGGCTCCCCTGATGGAATGGTTACTGTCTCCTGTACAATAGAATAAAATAGAATATACATTATTGTACAAAAATGCTACATAAATCAACAACAGTAGTTGCTAACCAGCACGCGTACAATAATTACATACAATACTATAGACAATACAATACAATAATATAGACATTTGGAACACCGAAAGTGCTGCCACTGTGCTGCCGGGGACAATATATGTACATAGCCACAGATTCTATTCGTAAACATCCATTGCAAACAAAATTAAAATCTATTTTTCGTCGAACATACACCCAACAATAGCCCACCCTACCAATGCAGCCATAAATTCTAATGCCGAACCCATACTTCTCTATTACAATACATGAAAAAGAAAAAAAACATCTCTCCAAAGGGATTAATCGCCGGCTGTCATAAATTTTTTGTATGAAATAATCACGTGCGCGAAATTAGGACGTGGGGTTGCCGGAGAGAAACCGATTTGTCAAATATGTCGTCGCGTAAACCTTTTTATATTATCCTGTCGACTATGCAATTTTTTTAAAAGACGTATCTTGCTCTATTTGAATAATGAAACAAAGAAAATTCCTCGTGCCAATTCTAACTGAAAACCATCACTGCCGTACTCAGAAAACTTAAAGGACGATTAACTTCCAGAGCATAACTTATTATCAAATCTGTATTGGAAAAATTTATATTACCGTCACTTAAAAATATGGTAGGTAAACGTGAAAAAATACTACTAACTTCTACTAATAATAAAATGACAATTATTCAGTATAAACGTAGCTTGATAGTCCCTCTATAGTTCCTGCTCCATTTGGAATCATGTTAGTATGTTTGACTGTGGCAAAATGCGTCTTGTTTATAACATTAAAAATAACGCCGCTCATGATCAGCTACAAATTCAAATTTAAAATAAGTTTCACTGGAGAACACTTTTTGATGGTCATACATGTAAGTCAAAATTTAAATCTACTTCCTATTCTATGTACACCGCTTCGCAATGTGTTATCGCTGTTCAAAGGAGAAGAAGCGGCAAGAAACTCCCCAGCAACACGTCTAGCTCTAAAAAAGATATTTTCATCGTAATTACTTATATATTATGTCAGCCTTTTTTTAATACATACAGAAGTTGTATTACAATTACTTTTCAAAGAATGAATGGAGTTGTAACAATAAAACAAAAATATAACCGTCGCAATAATGACATACTAAGAATTCATACTGCGACAAATCTCCATAGATTCCTTCCTACATAAATGTATAAAGGTACATACGTTATCTGGCAATGAATAAAGTTACTAACAATTATTACAATGTTACATCACAAATAACGCATTAAATCCTTAGCTACATATGCGTGAAAGCTGATTTATATTGATCCAGCCACTAACTTCAAATTCGAAAGAAGTCAGAACTGACATCATATTGGCATCGTATAAATTAATTTGAGGTCAGTATAGCGATACCAAGTCTGACTTCAATAGATATTCCCGACTAAATATTTTGAAGTCAGTCCGTGGTAAATTTATAGATTCACGAATTTTAATTAGCGAGGTGGTGAAGAAGAACGGGGGGGAGGCCAACTTACCCCTACTACAAATCCTATGGTCCGGAGATCTTGAAATATTATTATTTTAATAAACATAACCTCACTTATTTTTTCAATAATATAATAATATTTGCAGTTATATCATAGGTCCAAAGTTGGACAATCTTTTCAAAGTTCAAAAGAAAGCCAGTAAACAACAGAAAAGAAACAAAAAACAGCGTAAGTCGTCAAAAAATAAAGAAAAAACACAACAAACAGAGCACATTCACATACACTGTAAGAGTAACCATGAAAATATTAAATATGGCGTCCAATAAAGACGAAATTATAAATCGTGTATATAAAATAAATAGTAAATGGTTACCAGTCGGTTTTAGCACTTTGGTCTGAAGCTAACCTAACCTAAATCACTGTTCTAGTCACTGGTCGCGACCTTTCACCACCCGTCACAATATTATTAATGAAAAAATACGTGAGGTTATATTTACCAAAAATTAATATTTCAAGAACTCCGGACCATAGGGATTGCAGAAAGGGTAAGTATACATTCCCCCCACCCACTACTTAAAATTTGTGTACCAGATATCTGAGTAGCAGCCCAGTCTACTACCCAAGTCAGTAGCTGGATCAATGTAAATCTGCCTTGAGAATCACTAACACCGATATTAACCTGGAGCAGGGACATAAGGTATGGTTCCGCTTTTCTTACAATGACTCAGGAACCCTGAAAAAATAATATGGGTTATATAATATGAAGCGTACCTATTACTCCATCCACACAAATCCAACACAGCAGAAAGCAAACCAATCCCAGGTGCGAACATCGCGGTAGGGATGCGCTCAACATTTTTCTAAAATCATTTCCATCACCATTTTCCAACAGCAAAGTCACAATGGGCACAACACTAATTAAGGACGCCGAGATTATCCCATTATCCCTTTAAAAGGTCACTAACACATTGTAATTTAATTATAGGTCCACACGACACAACCAGGGCGACAAAATTTTAAAATATAAACACAATATAAATTATTTAATTCATAATTACAATTCACTTAACAGTTGTGATATTAAATAATATCTCTGAGTTTTAAATTACAATAAATTTACATGCTTTCCCGCATTAATGTACGTTTAATAACACGAGCATAAATACGCGTGAATGTAAAACATAGAAGAGACTGACACAACCTCCCCACATGAAAGTTCATCATAAACTAAATGTTGAATGAACGAAATGTAGCGAATAGCGATTTTTCAAATGATTTTAGTTCGTAGCGACGTAGCTTGGAAAATACGCATCGCAAATTGATCGGGTTTTCATAAAGGCTTGCTATTTGCTAATGCTCGTCATTTGATCCTTTGTTTGTTTATTAATTAATGTCTTAATTCGCTTTGATGTTATTATGTGTCGGATAATTAACGGGATTAAATTTTAATTGTAATATAAAAAAATATTAAAGTTTATATTAGATAGGATTATAAATGAACACTTTGTGGCAGTATCTCACGAAAACTATGCCTGCGTAAATATGCGTTTTTTTAATTATAATTGTATATTCATTCTTACACGTTCATAATTATACAATGTCATACATATTCTATTATCTGCGACAATAAATCTTTTTTCTTTCTTCTTTCAAATAATTCAATACCAGTAGTCCATAAACGTCCAACTGGTGGACTCGGGCCTCTTTATTTTTAGACGTGCATACTCGCACGCTTGTCCAAGACGATTTTGCGGGTTTCATACATCGATAATCTTTTTGTGAAAGTTTTTCACCGTTAACAGGTGAAAATTTAATTTGCCGTCTGCCGCTGTCCCCTGTCTCGGTATCGTTCTTCAATCTACCTTCATTATGTATGGATAATAAAGCTTAATAATAAAACTACTTTTTAATGGTTTTAAGTGCGGTATTTTAATTGATTTTTATTATTCCGTCGTTTCGGACATTTTTCAGTGGCCGTCATCACGGAAGATAACGATGTCAAGTGTCAATAAGTATTGTTAAAGTTTTATTTAGTCTACCGCCAACCTGTTTATTTTAATTATTTAGTATTAATTTTGTTTATGGTTATTATCCTCTATGGGAGCCAAATTTAATTTACCACTGCTTCGCAACATGTTGTTGCTTGAAGTGAGGAAGCGGCGCAAGAAACTCTATAGCAACATGTCTAGCTCTAATAGTCTATACTAATATTATAAAGAGGAAAGATTTGTATTTGTGTATGTTTGTAACGAATAAACTTAAAAAGAACTGGACCGATTTAAAAACTTCTTTCACCGTTAGAATGTTACATTATCTCTGAGTAACATAGGCTATATTTAATTTAAATAATCGAGTTCTAAATTTTTTTCAAAGCAGGACAACGTCTGCCGAGACCGCTACTTTTATATAATACTAGAGTTTTCCTCGCGGCTACGCCGCGTGCAAACCCGTAGGTAGTAGCTGTATGTTCGTACATAAAAAAATTATTAAGTGTTTTATATATATTCAATACTTAAGTTTCTTGTTGAAATCACTACAATTACAAAGAAACTAAGTAAATATAGTGTAGACAACTGCACAGCAAAATATAAAGAAAAGTCGCAGCCAACCTGATTTGAAGTACTTAATACGTAATGAATGACATGTGGGCAACCTGACAACGTAATTGTTATTGAATTACAGAGATGGTTGTCTACGTTGCAATTGCAGCGCCATCTATTTTTCTAATCCGTTTATTTCAAGTAAAAGACCTCTATTATCCGAATAAAACGTCTCCTAAGTGTTGATTCGGGTTATAAGCTAGCCTTATGTCGAGTTTCATTCATATACGTTCATTAGTTTCCAAAAAATTTGATTGCAACGCCATCTTATTCACTATTTTCGTCTATCCCACAGAAACAACGTCATTTATCGGGATAAAAAGTATCCATGTTACGCCCCGTGATATAAAATAACTCCGTTTCAAATTTCATTTAAATCCGTTCAATAGTTTTTACGTGATACTCTAACAGACAGACAGACAGAGAGACAAAAATTCTAAAATATGCATTTTCGGAATCTCCTGGTCCGTTTTATCTCCCGTGATATGTTTCATATTTTTAAACTCAATGTACAAGCTCGAAACATTTACAGATTTATTGTATAGTAAATGTATCAGTCGCGAAATCTTAAGAAAATACTAAATAAACCTTAATGTCATAATTGGAACATTTTGATTCATTTATCATCAAAATTGCATATTATAATTCCATTAAAAATGTCGTAACTATATAAAATTAATAGCATTTTTAACCTTTAATATTGGTAAGCAATTCCAGCAGATAATTAAGATTGAATAAAAATTCTATTAAAACACAACATAAATTAATTTTATAGCTGGTACTCATTAACTTTCGGAAACTGTTCGTAATAAACCTACTGTGTTGCATATTAACCTTAAGGGTTGTCGCGTACGGCGTACTTTTTGTGCGGAAGGTAAAATTTATATAAGTTTCAAAACTATATAATTTTTTTTTTTGCGAAATAAAATAAGTACTTTATATACACTCAACTGTTCGAAGTTCAGAATAAATGTGGGGGATTCTTAAGTGGCCCAGTATACTTACTAATGGCCAATTCCTCTATATCTTACTGTTCATTTGCGTTACTATCAGTTAAAATTTTACACAAGCTCCATGCAAGTAATTTATTTCAAGGAATGGTAAGACAAATTAGTGAATAGTGAAATATATGAACGGGCGTTTTACATGGGTGGCCAATCGGTCGATTGCGATAAGACAAATTAAATATATAAGCGTGTAAAACAACTACATTTATAATGTCGCTGCACAGAGATGTTAAACAATTGTTTTCTATGTTTTATGTAGAAATGAAACGAGAGCGCGTAGGGTGCGGGGCTAAAGTTACAGTTAAAATCGTATTGTTGTTCTTTGAAATGAAACATACCTGTATTTATTCTATTCGTTTACTTGAAATTTCATGTAAGAATAAAATGCTAATTTAATTCTCTGATAAAAGCTTAAGACTTCTAATTCATGAATCGTACAGACACACTGGAGAGCAAACAGATCTTGGGTCTGATCAAGTTGACCATCCCTACACTAAAGCATCCCGTCACCTATTATTCAGCCCGTAGATTTTCTTTCACATTCGCCTCTGGTCTAGAATGCAGGTCTGTCTAAAAAGTTAGTTCCAAACTACGCTTCATAAAAATTGTGATTAAATCATCTAGAACCAGTAATAAAGTCGCCGACGCTTCTAAGAGTTGACGTTTACATCCAAAACAATCACTAATCAAGCACCCATTATACGGGTTTACAATCTATGTAATAATTATGTATTGAGTCAATAATAAAAATGAATTCTATTTCTGTCTATCACACAAACACAATTAGTAAATGATAGCTCTATATTTATTTTATCAGATTTCTCTTTTGACCGGATAAATAGGTTCACAAACAAAAATGTCTTTATAAAAATTGTTCGGCGTTGTTGAAGTGCCTAATGGCGACACCTATCAGCCGAAATCAACGATTGCCATACACGATTTGGGACAAAGGGCCCGTTCAGCGGCAATCGTGGCTAACGAAAGAGCCTGAACATTACTTAGTGAAATCACGTAGTGCTTCCTGTGAAACACATACGTGATCGACGGCTGTAATAACTAAGACACCTAGGAATTTTTAAAAAATGTGTGTATGAAGCTCATAGGCAGTAAAAGTGAAACTTCAGAGAGTAAGAATTTTCGCATTTCTATTCTATTATAGACATCTTCATTCTTAGTTATTTTGCCTCTTATTTGTAATAATTCACTCTAAATTACACTTTAAATCACTTAAAGTTCAAAATTAAATGCTCTGTTACGCACAATTTCTTTTGTACTACGTATAAAAGAATATAAAATATAAAATTCATTTGAAATCTTAAATTTTTATTTAAAATGAAAATTAATACTCACAGGTAAAGAGAAATGTGTTTTATTTCGAAGTAGATAAGTTTGAATTTTACCTGTTTGCCTCTTTTTTATTTATTTTCAAATCACAACGACTCTAAAATTTCAGTTCAATAATAGCATTTTTCGAATGGGTGATTTTTTCGTAACTATCAATTTGATAGCCATTCGTTGTATCACGGTTGTAAGTCAGTCATTTTTGTCAAAAAATTACTGGGTTCGTATGCATGAAATTAGCGAGAAAGATGTAGTCTACCTGACACTATACAATAATGTGGTAAAACCGATAAATAACTAGAAACTACGGATGCTTTCTATACTTGTAAATAAGCGTTGAAAAAAAATCAACGTTTATAATCGTAGGCATAGAATTATACGCTACAACCCGAGTAGGTGCCAGCGAAATAAAGCATTTTTAATTAGGACTCAAAAGTCTCAGTTCGCTTGTCAACACATCGGTCCCGTCAGTCCACAAGACAAAGTCTCAAGGTGTGTTCATATTATAAGTCGCGACTGACGGACGCGGCTTACAACGTATCTGGATAAGGAAAGTCTATTTAAGTGTGCAAATTATAAGTCGTAAGTTACGGACGTCACCTTGAGCGTTCGGACGTCCTTAAGCAATCTGGAGTATGTTACAGTTTTGGTGTGCACATTGTTCGGATACGTCCGACGAACGCATCCGACTGACGCGTCACGTAATGTGTGGGGCATTTAGTGTGACGAGTACCAATAGTTCCAATTGTCTACTTTTAAAAATACTCTATTAACTTGCAACATTATTCGTGCCTTTGTGTGCGTGTCAGCGAAAATAATTACATGGCGCTCACGCATACATCGATTGGTTTTGTGCTTCAACTCTGAATGTAATTTTGTGGAAATCTATCTATGTATTATTATTCTAAGGTAATAATAACCTCTTTTTAGTGTCGCTTTTTCGTTTCATCGAGTTTCAAATCACAACGATTACAAAGAAGTTTCATTTAAAAAAAAAACGGGCTACAAACTCACATATTGATGTGTACTTATATATCCCCAAATTAAGCAAGTTACGTTTGTGTTACGGGTAATATACTACGGACTACTCTGGGGCCGATCCTAGACCCCCATACCATAGTAAATAACGGAGAAAATTCGTTTCTGAAATTTACCATACCAGGAATCGAACCCGGAGCCTCTGCGTAACAGTGAGGTAGGCCGACAAAAAATGTTTCCTTTCCAACATTAAAACTTTGAAGTTTAAATAATTATACCAGAACTTTTCTTAAAAATCAATTTTGAATTTAAATATATACGATTTATAATACAACAGTAAAAATAACAATTTATTGAACAAGAATATGATCGAGTATTCCTATAAACCCAAATAGTTATTACTTCCAGACGTAAGATAAAAAAAACTCTCCAAGTGTGTTACCAGGTATTACATTTCACGCCGAACTTCTTGATTTTAGAGAATATAAACTCCGATCAGTTTAAAGTATTTAAATCAATTTCGTATTTATGTTATTATGTAGCTAATTTCCATTCCTTTAGTAGGGGCACGAATGAAACATACGACCCAAGTTTAAATCTGATCAGTATACATATTCTGTAATGTTGATTGTAATTTATTATATACTAGCTTCTGCCCGCAACTTCGTCCGCGTGGAATAGTTTTTTTTATTTTTTTATTGCAGGAGTTCAGCAGACAGGCTGACGGCCCACTTGATGGAAAGTGGTTACCGTCGCCTATGGACATTTGCAACACCAAAGGTGCTACAAATGCGCGCGCAGTAGTTAATCATTATTCTGCTGCGATGTTATTTTAAAACTGCGATATCTTCTAAGATATTCATTGAAATCGAATGATCTAAACGGCAATTTTGTTTTAAATGGATAAGGATTAATATCATGTTTATAAAAACACCTTCGCAAATAATGCATTATTTTAGAACAAATTTGGTTAGCATAAAAAAGCAAACTCTTCAGCTTTATTAGTATAGATAATATAATAATCAATTACAATATCAAAACAGCAACAACTTCCAATGAACATCGAATGTTACAGAAGTATAACCCTTTTTGAAGTTGTTAATATCTTATCAAAAATCAAAAAAAGATGTTATACCCAAAAAATAATTCTAATGCCAATTTTCAAACCCTATCCGGATATTTGGTTCACTCCATAGATAAAACTTATTCGATCTGGCAACACCCAATATTTAGGTCAATGTTCCCGGAGTTCCTATACAGTTAATTTTGTACGCATATTATAGTTGTAAGAGGATTCCCAGTGGCACAATTTTGTTCTTTGAAGTCACTAACAAGGTAGGAAGGTTAAATGAAGACGTCCCGAGGGAACTGTTTGTTCCTGGAATCGCGATATGGGTTAAGGTGGATTACTGTCCAGTCATTTTGATTAGAACAGCTTAAACAGAATATTAGGGATGAACCGTGGTCTAGTGTTTTTAGTTATTTAAAAGAGCTTATTAACGGATATAAACGTAAATAAACTTAATATAACACCGACTAAAAAGATAGAGAGGAGAGAACAATAGAACATAGAAAAAATTATATTGTTTGCTTTTACTTTTAAAGCAATTTTTTTAAATATATGTAGAGATGTCAAATTAGAGCAAATTCATTCAAAAGTTATACGGTAAAGATAACTTTATTTATTTCATTAATTGATTATTTAATTCCCTCTCCAACAGGGGTATCCAGGTGGTAGAATATTTGCTCGTATGGTCACCCGTATGGCCACCTGGTCTCTAGTATGCCGTCATAACAACTAAGTTGAGTTCCGGCATCAGTGGCCAGGTTCGTCTCCTTTTAGAAAGCGACAGCACATTCATACCTCCTTTGGTGTTCTTCTTCTTCTTCTGCGAGCGGGTTTCCGCAACTCGACGACATAGCGCCTATTTTGCGTGCGTGGGTGGATGAGGGTTTACTCCAGCCAGCCCAGCTCCTCCAGGAAGTCCACCAGTTTCTTGAAGTTGCTGAAGACTTCTTGGAAGCTACCTGGGGCGTCCAGATACTTGGCCCTGTATTGGGCTACCTCTCCGCACTCAAGCAGGACATGGCCGGCTATATCTTCTGCCTCCAGGCATGCTCTGCACAGAGGGCTGTCGGTGACACCTATATTGTAAAGATGTCTGATAAAATTGCCATGTCCGGTGGCTGCACTAATAACTAGACTCAGCCGGGACCGACTGAGCTTTAAAATAATCCTGGAGTAGCGCAGGTTTGCTCGAGGCATTGCCAGCTTGGCTTACCAAAGCAATCCTCCAGGTTGTCCCGAAGTTTTTGATGTAGTGCCCTTATCCTTTGGTGTTGCAAATTTCCAAAGGCGATGGTAACCGCTTTTCATCAGGTGCGCTGTTTGCCTGTCTGCTGAACTCACGCAATAAAAAAAGGTGTTAAAAAATTAATTAAAAATATCTTGACATCATAAATTCGTCGGTGAGAAGGCCTCGAGCGCGAGCTCTATAGATCAGTTTCATCGCAGAGGGCTTCTACCATCCGGTAACTGTGTTTGGAAGCCGCCGTGGTCTCAGTGGCTCGCATCGCTGCCCTCCTTATAACAAACGCAGTACTTGTAAATGGCGGTTTCGAGAAAAACGTAGCAAACATATCTTTAGATATCTAAACAACATATCCATGTTATGTTATTTTTTAGTGTATCTAAAAAAACAATTAAAAAAATCAAGCTTAATATATATCTCATTATATATATCACAGTTAATTATTATTCAGTGAAACAATTTACTCACTTTTATAACACGTAGAATTTGCAACTCCATACAAGACATGTCAACGAAGCCGTTTTGCTCTCGGATTTTCATTTCGGGTAACACTGCACACGCTGTGTTTTGTGTGTGTTTACTACAGACTATTGGTGAATTCATTCGCGTGGTCTTTTGTTTCTGTCCAGCATTTTATTTACTAAACGGGCGGTAATTAACATAGTATTTTTAATAACGCCCAAGACAGCTTTTAAAAATATATAATTTGCATGGAAATTATAAATAGTTACAATACTCAACTAGTATCTTTCGTTTCTAAAAACTATGGTTAACATTTTTATCGCATTATTTATTCCATTTAATTAATACTAAAGGTAAAAATGAAGTTTTAAGTTAGGTGGGCGTTAAATGCCTCGAGTACCTTACGTTAATCGTGAAAACGTAATATTTTTGTAGTTTTAACAAGGATACATCTCAATTAAAACAAACATGTATTTCAATTTTAATATTTATTACATTTATTGGTCAGATTTGTCATTCATTACAATACTAATGTTACAACACAGAAGCTAAACATCTGTTTTATTTTTAGTCAATCAAAGCCAGAAATGTTTAACGACACATGTTTAACCTTATATCGCGTACACGTTGAATATGTTCTTTTTGGAGTACGTAAAATACGTAAGTATCTACGAAGAATCCCGATCCTTTAAGTACTATGAGGTTACGAACTGTTTATGACATGCTGTGTACAAATGATCAATATTATAATGTCGCACTTGTACATGGTATACGTACTGGTACGTAGCGTAGGTACTGGTACATGGCGTATGCAATAGTACATAACTTACGTACTGGTACGTGGCATACGTACAAGTTATTTGGCGTGCGTACTGGTATATGGCGTACGTACTGGTACGTGGCGTTCATATTGGTACGTGGCGTATATAGTGGTAGCTGATGTACATCTGGTCCGTGGCGTACGTACAAGTTACGTGGCGTGGATACTGGTATATGGCGTACGTACTGGTACGTGGCGTACATATTGGTACATGGGGTACATACTGGTACGTGGCGTATATAGTGGTAGCTGATGTACATCTGGTCCGTGGCGTACGTTCTAGTACGTGGTATACGTACTCGTACGATACAGGTTCATACTAAAACGGAACCAATATGCGTGTTTACTGTCTTAGGTAGATATTGATTTTCAAATAATAAATTTATAATAAATGTTATGAAAAATAGTTTCGTGTAATCAGTGTAATATAAACAATTGCAATCATTCTGTGTCCCCCTTTCATACAATCAACTTAAATCATGAAAAGCTTAATTATGAAATGAATAATACAAATACTTTAGTTGATCTTAAAATATTATCCAACATCCAATATATAAATACAGTTTGTTAAATGCCGCTCATTTGTACTAATCAAGGCAAAAGCTATACTAACGTTAAATTGAAATCAAATTAAAAAATCCAACGACCAATATCATTATGATTTAAACGTATTCAACGCCACAACCAGTCAATATAATGCTCCATTAAACTCCAGTAAATAATGTGAAATTAATATTTATTTTTATTCAATTATACTCCGCACCAAATTATGAACACGCTTTATTAAAAGTAGCCGCTTTTGGAGAATCGCTTAGTAAAAGTAACAACACGTCTAGATAATACTGATAAGACATAGCAGAAAGATCCACTTTATTTTGAAACTTGTCATTTTCGTAATATGAATCTGCGAAAGCGGGCTCCAGATGGCAGTGCAACAAGTTATTACGCAGACAGCTTACGCGCTTAATTTCCTGCAGACAGTGGTAAAGTAAATATTAAATTACGAAAGATATATTGATTTATTATAAAAGTAAACAAATTAAGAAATATTTCTTACATGACAACACGTCTCCCACATTCGTTAAGATTAGTATGAATGAGCAGAAGTTCCATTTTATTTAATGGAATCCAATTAATATTTATTTTCACTTACTAGATGGCGCTGTGGCTAGTAAAGAGACATGAAATTTTCATACACTACAATTTCAATACCATTGATAACATAACAGAGTCGAGTGGTTTTTACCCAATTTTACATACATTTTGATTAAATTTGTTATATTTTTTGTACCGATTTGATGCACTTATGAATCACATAACCAATACCTTCTGAAAAACTGTCATGAAATATTTTCTTATTATTCAAAATTGATTGAGGATAAAATTATAACTGTTAATATGCAATTTAATATTTAACATGAACTGTTTCCTCTCTTTTGAGTCTAGTTTCGCAAAGCGATTTCCATTAAGCCAATAACAAGAATCATAGTAGTTAAGAAGTAAAAAAAGAATCACCTAACTACCTACTAGATGGCGTTGTTATCTAGTCCCATTTAGAATTAATATTCCAAAAATAGATTTCGTAAACCAATTTCAAAATCATCCTCTAATATATGAGGTATAGATAAGTAAGTTATAAAAAATATTATCAAATAATAACTTAATCCATATACATTATAGTAATGGAACATAGTCCTTAAACGTTAAATTAAATCAAAATTAATACTTATTCTCTAATATTACATAGGCCGGTTACAATGATCCACCGACCGTCGGTGCGTACGTCAGTCGCGCTTCTCATTTATGTGAAAATTCATAAATCGTTACAGTGCTGAACGCTTTCAATCATAGATAACACTATATATGAAATAGATGAGCCTCTCAGCATAAAATATCAAAACATCCCTTAACTCTCCCGATAAATATTACGATGTTGTTTCTTTCAATCGATAGTTCTATAAATTCCATTAGATGGTACTTTTAACTCGTTCTAAATGTGAATAAAGAGAAAGATAGAATAAAATTATACTTTAAAAAACTAATGTACATACACACTTATTAATTTAAGCCAAAGTAAAAAATGGTTCACATTTGTGATGCTTGGTTCACACAATAACTTTACGTAAAAAAATATGCGAGAGTGAGATTCATTTAATATGACCCTCAAATGTGCTTTACGTTTTGCTCTCAAGATCTCGTCAGCGCGTTGTAATTATTCAACGATATTGTACAGCGCCATTAAATGCACCAAATGGAAACTACTTATAATTTTTACGTCTTCGCTCTCTTAAATTTTTACTTCTTCGCTCTCTTAATGGCGCCAGTTTCCATACATTTTTTCTATTATGTAGGGACGAGCCACTGGGATGGCTGCACCGATCGATGGACCGCCCGCACGGATTTATGTAACATCATCAAAAAAAGCGATTTCAACATGTCTAAATATATCGACACCAATCACCTAATCACCGAAGATCGTCTTCTTGAACAATTCTGGGACAAAGGCCACGTGTTATATAAAGACGTAATTAAAAAAATTGTCTTCATCGTCGCGCTATAATGAATATAAAGTAGTGAATTCCACTTGAAATGCTCTATAGGCGACGGTTGAGTGTACGTGATATCTAACGTCTTCTGTTCCTTAAAGGTTTACGAAGATAATAAGCAGCAATTAAACTACAGTGAAACCTGTATAACTGAGATCTGAAGGGACCTATATTTTTTTTATCACTTATAGAGACTTTGCATATACCCAGTTTCCCAAATAGGCAAGTTAACATGACAATTATCTAAATTTATACAGGGGTCCCACTAATGGTAATGTACCATACATTACGACCTCTCATAGTGGGAGTTTCAGGTAAAGAGGTGGAAATGTTAATACGGAAAAGTTAATAATTATAATGGAAGGGATTATATTGTTCGTAAACAAACGTGTTATATCTTGTCTAAACCTGATAAATTGTCTCATTTATACGGGCTACTAAGCAACAAAGTTCCAATTATAGAGACACATATTGAAAAATTATAGTCTCAGGTAAAAAGGTTTGTAATTTCCCAGTAATGGAGGTATTTCAATGCAAAAGTGTCGGGACCTCATTGTAATTATCAATAACAAGGGTTGCTCACATATCAAGGGCCTACTTATCCAGGTTTCACTGTATCTGCAAACGCGTCCATTTCGTGTACCAACTGTACCAGTCCGATCAGTTTGTTGGTCAGGAGAGCACTAAATGTTATTAAATTAATGCGCACCGTCAGGACGGAACATACGCAATGACGCTCAGTGGATCAGTGTAACCGGCCGAACAAACAACACAATAATAATGTAAACATACACGGCGGAATTATGTTGAAAAAAAAATGGACCATTTTAATGGAAGTAAAGACAAAAATCATCCTTCTGCCATGGTAGGACACAAGGAATGCCAATACTTTGGTATTGCCTTGATGGTTACTTGGCCTTGTTCGCTAGATGTCGCTATACATCTAGCGAGTAAGGCTGTATTGGATAAAATTAGATCAAATAACCTCCACAATAATTTTTTTATTTAAAATAAGAAAAAGGAACATTTTATTAAAACCCGAGCATTATAAGAATAAAACTGCAAGGCAAGACGTCACCTGTCAAGCTCATGTCAAAAACTTGACATTGACATTTGTAATTTTGTTGCCATGTGAAATGTTTATAAATAATTCGAATCTCTACTTTCATTATCAAAACTCTCTATAGTTTTACACAACTAATCATTCCTAGCGATGTATCTGCGCAGTAAACAAATTTTAGTAGCGCGACAGTGTGCGAATCGTGTATGCGGAACAGAGCTAAGAATTCACAGCAAGCAACACTGACATTTCCGCTTGTGAATAAAGTTCATTATAGATTATTTACATATCGGAAACCAGTCTGCACTTTTCTGCGCAAACGAAACCTGCCGGTCGGAATTATAAGTTGTTTAAAACTGTAACGTATCTTTTTTTCAACACAAAATCAGCTGCTATATTTAGTCTTCTATCACACATTTCAGTTCAATATAAAGAAGCTCAAGTTTTTTGTTGTTGTTTACTATTGCATTTTATTAGGAACAACATGGAATATTGCCATCAAGAAATACAGACTATTTAAATCTCTTTTTTCCTGCTGCCAAATAATGTCAATTATCTTTGTCTATCAGATAGACATACATTCAAAGTTATGTATACTTCTTCTGAAACATTTATAACTAGTTACTAACCAAAATAATGTATAACAAAGGTTATTTTCACTTCTTAACTTGCAAGTAAACATGTGACATGTGATTTAATTATGGGCATTCGCCGACTTTAATAGTACACTTGTTACCTGCAACTGCTATTTTTTAATTAGTGTAAAATAAAAACCAAAGAGAATTTTAAAACCCACATTCAAAAATATGCAAACTGACACGGAACATGATAAGCAGTTCAAATTGAAAAGTATTTTCGAATATACAAAACAGCACACAGCTAAAATATATTTTTCAACACAATTGCTCAAAAATGCGATTTACGAAGGCCTGTACATTGTTCGAAAGTTAAAAATTACGCACCACACAATAGAACGTGCGGTAAAACAGGTTATTAGATGGAAAAAAAGGAATTACATCAAGGAGTTTCATATTACGAAAACAAATAAGCAGAATAATCGAATCTCCTTGGAAGCGCTTTTTCGATCAATGCATTTGTCTCACTTTAATACTATAGAGGAAATGAGATGACAGATGTAGTTCTAACATTCACCACGCGCACGTGGCGCCATTTTCATACTAGAAACGTCACGAGATTGATACGACTTTCCGACTAATATTTATGTTTGTTTCTTTAACTATTGTACTGTTTTCTAGCAAATATGTTGAAAAACGTTGTATGACACAAATGCGGAAAATGGTTTTTACAAACTCGTGACTATGGTTATCTCTCGACTTTGTCTCGGGCTTACATTCGTCTATTCGTTTGTAAAAACCAACTTATACTGCATTGTATCAAAAATAACTATTAATTTAGACAAATTATCAAATCTAGCGTCCGTCTGTTCCTTATCGCCAAGAGTCGGAATTAGGTTGTGTGATTTTTGTAATTGAATTGGAATGTTGATATGAACATAGATATTCCCGGGACTGTATTCATTGTCAATACCTACTATATTTTACTATCTAAGTACAGTGATGGTGTTTAGCTTTGTATCAATATCTCAGAGATAAGAAATAAAACGAAGTTATTCAATAGAACTTAGTATATTAACAAATAATAATACTTTTTGACAGACCAAAATAAATAATTTTATTATCTAATTTGTAAATCATCGAATTTTTACTATTAACTTTAAAATAATAAAGTCCCGGAATTTGAGGAATATCTACATTATTCTTATGCTCTATGAAATCGTTGAATCGTATGAAAAACCCAATTCCGACCTCAGCTCATCACTCCTCAGCAATGAATCCAGAAGAAAGTTCTAAAATTCTAATAGCTATTATTTTTTGATAAAAAATCTTTATAATAATAAATCTTGCATGCATCTTGCATGGAAGAAAATGTATACAAGAAATGACACTTTTAAGTTCTACCCGGTTTATTAGTACCATTTTGTTCGATGGGTGTCGCTAAACGTAATTTTGCGTATGTAGCATCTATAAAAAAACTTATTTAGTTCTGACACCCTATAAATAGAATAGAAAACACTTTATTCTTCACTGAAATACAGAATTACAAAATGAATAATTACAATCATTTTAATTATTTTATCGTCGTGGTAGCGTAATGGCTAGTGCACGCGTCCCAAATTCAAAGGGCGCGGGTTCGATCCTGGCCGGAACGCATGCACCACTTCGTCAGTTTTCTGACCTAATGTGCATATTGTTACAATTACCACGTGCTAACAACGGCATCGTGATGCAACCAGCACATCAAGACAACTGATATGTCAAACCTGTCAAGCCACCTTGGACAAGCGTGGCAAGTATACTGTCCGTTCCCCTTATAGTGGGAGGCCCGAGCCCAGCAGTGGGACGTTTTTGGGCTGATATTATACATTTATATATTACATAATTATTTTATATTCATTTTTATATTTATTCTGTTATCTGTGGAGGCTTATAAATAGCCCATCTTTACTCATCTCTGTAACTTATTTTGTAAGGCTACAGCTGTTAGACCCCCCGAATATAATAAATAATTTTACGGAAAAACAAATGGCGGCCTTGTCGCTTTAACGCGATCTCTTCCAAGCCAAAATGACTTGGAGGATTCTTTTAACAACTGATATCTAGATATAATTAAATTAAAAAGAAATTAAATGAGAAAGTAAGATCAGGACAATGTGGACAGTAAAAGGCAAAGTTCAGATTAATTCCTATTTAAATATGAAATTGAAAAGAATCTTAATACAATTCAATTTAAACTCTTGGCTGCAACGAATGTTTTAAACTATAAAATATTGTTTCATGTCTCCCTCTGGTTATTAACAATACTACCCGTGCGCAGAAGGTTTGCCGATAGCCTCATGACGTCACGCGTCGATGGTCAGTAGGGTTGACAAAAAGGTTACATAAATAGTTGTTGCAATAAATTTATTATTGTATATACTTTACATAAGTATCCTACTAATATTATAAACGCGAAAGTTAATAAGAATTTATGTATAGATGTATGTTTGTTACTCTGTCAAGCAAAAACTACTGAATGGATTTTAATGAAACTTTACAACAATATAGCTTACACATCAAAATAACACATAGGCTATAATTTATAAGGATATAGTATGAATTATCCAAAATATAACGATTATCCATCACCACGCGGGTGAGACCGCGGGGCGCAGCTAGTATACAATAATAGTAAGTAATACAATACAATAATAGTAAGTAGTCAATTGGCAAACCATCTGCACGCGGCTTATATGTACTTTCAGAATTATTTTTTTACTGGAATGTCATTTCTTGTATTCTTTTTCATTGTAACATGAACAGTGTTTGTACAATATAAACAGAGTTACTTACAGTTTTAACCGATTATTATAATTCTTATATTATATGCTACACGAATTATTATTGCCTTAACATTATTTGTATATTGAGCTCTCTTATCAAACTGCTTTGTAACATTTTAACATACAATAATTATATAAAGATAATGATTTATAATTACATTTGTGGCAGGAACTCGATGGGCGTTGCGAATTTGAAGTCGTCCGGGAACAGTTTCGCTGCGAATGGGTACATCAGTTTATAGGACTGGCGGATGGTGACGTCAGCAACGCCGGCTATATCTCCGATCTCCTTCTGGCTGCGTTTGTCTTCTGATGCCTAAAAAATGAATAATTGGAGTTATTAAAGCGCCATCTAACACTACACTATTAGTCTACGATACATTTTTAGTAACCATAATTGGTGAAAATATCTAGATGGCGCTAAACAACTATGTCGTAGAAACAGCTCAAATGTCGATAAAACCGCGATTACTTTCTCGCTCTATTCTCTATCGACTCTTTTACGCACGATGTCATTCGATTCAATACACACATTCATTCGCCATCTTCCTAACGTCACATCATCCGTTGCCTATATAAAATTATAGTAGCAAATATTATTTTTACATATTGTAAACCATGGAAATAAATTCATTGATAACAAATTCAAATTGGATATATATCACTGCAAAGCCAATCAAACCACCGACCCCCATCTACCAGAATAAGCACAGATGTTCTATGTTGCCGAAACCCACGCGGATACAGGACTAGACACAAACTTCTTACAACCAATTCTAAGATTATTTACTGTTACATGCCGTCAAAGATAAGCGCACAGATGCCTGTTGTAAGCGTAGTTTATTGTCTTCCCGGATTAGGAATTCTTTTGTGTTTTGAATTTGTAATTAAGAAAAACATGCTATTGTTTTTCTACTTGTTTTATAACCATCATTAGCTTCGAACTAATCCTTATTGTTATTGTTTTCGACTTTGTGGACGTTCGCAGGTGGGCAAATTACTATTTCTCGGAAACTCAGTGCGCTCGGCCAATTTATTTGTACTGTGTAGTGAGTATAAGACAATGCCCGAATGGAGGGGTGGGCAGTCAAGCGACGACTACGAAACGAGTAAGACGTTTGTAGTACTCTCGATTAGCGATATAGACGACGGACTTTACGCGTGTCGAATTGCATTGAATCGTGCAGTGTGAACTGGTTGCATCCAGTTTTATTTGTATTTGTTTTATACGTGTTTGTACAGTTCTAATAAATTCTATAGTAGTTCCAACGGCATTTTTAATTCGAGTCCTGTAGCTCGTAACAATATGATAAAAAACAGTCTGATGATATAATAAGAGTTGAGAACGGAATATTAAGGTGGTTTGGACATGTAGAGAGAATGGATGAAAAGAGGCTGATAAAACAAGTGTATATGGAAACAGTATGAGTGATAGAGTTGCTGCTGGTAGACCTCGGCGTACTTACCATGATCAAATCGCAAGTGTCTTAAAGAATGACCAGGTAAAAAGTACCCATAATAAACGTGTATGTATGAAGAGATTAATGAATGTAGATGAAGCAACACATGCATGTCAAGATTGTGACAAGTGGCATCATCTCTGTCTCTTACGATAATGATAGACATGATAATATTGTTACAAATTTGTGGGATGTGAATTTAAAATACCTTTGCAATAATCATAAAGTTTATTTATTAGAAGTACACACACATAATTCAAAGTTCTTACAAATACAACCGAATACAAGTCCCTGTTAGGCAGAAAATCGTAATACATAAAACGCGCAAAGTTCGTCAATATAAGATTCACGTTCCGAATTTACACTTATGAACATCACGATCGCAGTTGAAACTCAACTAATCCAGTCTCAACGAATCGACCTTATGGTTGGGGAAAAAGTTTCTTCGCGTTTTATATAAAAATTCAAAAGGTTTTTTTTATAAAGTTTATTTACATTTGACTAAAGTATGTAGGTGCCATTTTGTTGGATAACTTTTTGCCATCTTGTAGGTAGGGACGTGATCCCATTCCTATAAAAATTTTGGGGCTTCTGATCAAAAAACTGCGACAAGTGGTTTTGGCAGTCCTCTCGTGATGTTACCCTGACACTGCCTAAGGAATTCTGCAGAGGCCGAAACAGGTGAAAATCTGAAGGTGCAAGGTCAGGACTATACGGCGGATGCATTAACGCCTCCCATCCAAACTCTCGTAATTTTTGCTGAGTGGCTTTCTCTCAACTTTTTGCTTTAATCTCATCAGTTGTTCGCAGTACAGTTCAGAATCGATGGTCCTGCCTGGCGGTAACAGCTCTTAATGAATAATGCCTTTCCAATCCCACGAGTTAACCCGGGTTTCGCCACAGTCTGTGAAGCCTGACCGGCCTTTGACCACGATCTTTTTCGCACGTTCTTGTCGTACGTGATCCACTTTTCATCACCAGTTATCAGCTTCTTCAAAAATGGTTCCGTTTCATTACGTCGTAATAAAGAATCACAAATGAGTACACGGTTCATTAGGTTTCTTTCAGTGAGCTCATGAGGCACCCAAATATCGAGCTTTTTTGTGTACCCAGCTTTTTTCAAATGCGCCGAAACCATTTTATGGTCGATTCCCAGTTCTCCAGCTAAATCGTAACTACTAACATGCTCCACTTTTTCAAAAATGGCATCAATTTTGTCCGTAACAGGGCGACCAGAGCGACGTGCATCTTTGATATCAAAATTTCCGGATTGAAAACGCTTAAACCAAATTTGCACTACTCTCACAGATACTACATTAGGTCCATAAACATTACAATTTTTTTCGCTGCTTGTGTTGCATTTTTACCTTTTTTGTAGTAAAATTTTAAAATGTATCGAATTTCTTCATTAGATTCACTCATTTTAACAATAAGAAAAACAAATGAAAATCACACATTTTCCTAATTTGAATTTGGAATTGTCTTCTTTAAAAGTAAAACTTTTTAATGATACCAAAACCAGCCAGATACAAATGGTATAGCCAAAGAGATCTTATTACAAGTTCATACATACTATATGCGAAAAGACTTTTTCCCCAACCTATTATATTCGCAAAATAGACATGGCCCAGCAACATACCCACCATTCTTTGGAATTCTCGTACTTGTAAGCTTAATCCGAAACAACTTGTCTTCTAAGAATTTGCGACGTAATTTAAACAATAAAAATTAAAAACAGTTTATGATGTCCTACTCACGGGCCGGCCATAGAAGAAAAGAGAGGGATTAGCAATTAACACAATAGATGGGTTACTTTAGAGACGAGCGTGAGCAATGACATTGAACAATTAAGACAATAATAAAAACTGTTACAAATAATTTAAATTCCAATGGGCATATAAAACACGTGTAAAGAATTATTATCGGTTCGCAACAATATGTGTGTAAGTTAGAAAAAGAAGTATCAGTTACCTGCGAGGCCATGTAGATGGCGGCCGCCGCGACCGATATCGGGCTGCGTCCGGAGACGATGTCGAGCTCGCCCGCTTTCCGCGCGATGTGCGTGGCCGCGCGCTGCACCGAGTTCGGCAGGCCGAGGTTCGAGCAGAACCGGGACATGAAATCAGCGGTCGTTATCAAGTCCACCGAAGTCTCCAACGCCTTCAAATTTAATATAAAAATAAAGAAATCATTAATCTCCAGTCGAGGCATCACCGTCAGGAATGGAGTGCCTTTTACATTTAAAGGATGATGCTCCCGCGCTCAACCGCCGCTACCAGGTTTTTTCAATCCTATAGCTTTTTAAGAATGTTTCCGTTTCAAATGCTTTGTTGATAACAATAATGAGCGTTAATCAGTTAATTGTAGTAAAAAATGAATGATCTAGCACTAGTTTAACAAAAACATGGTTGTGCGGCCAATTATGCGCGTTGGAGAACAAGGAGAATTGCCAAATACGAAAAATATTCATTTGTCGAAATATTAAAAATAATATAGTAAATTATATTTTTTTAAATGTGCACGTGCACAGAGACAGCGCCCGAATGCGGCCGAATAAGGGCGGTTAGAAGACTTTCTAATTTAAAAACACTGTATATTACACTACTGGATATTATTTTAGATCGGATTTCATTGCATTAAAGTTCGAAATTATATATATAACAAAAATTCCGTTAAAACTTTCCTGGTGCATAACGCTTTTTCCTTACATAACGATCTCTGCCAATTCACTCTTGTAAGTCGCGTAAAAGAATTTCATTCAAAAAGGCATTGATTATTACAAAATTCAAGTCACAAATACAGATACATAATTAAAATCATAAATTGTTATAGGATTTTTTTTTAAATATCAAACTAGGATATACCCGCGACTTCCTCCACTTTTGAAAATCCCGCGGGATTTCCTGGACACAAAGTAACGTAGCATTTAAAAAAGAATGTAATCTATCGCTTCAGTGAAAGCTGTGTCGGAATAAGCTAATTTTTATGAACCCGAACAACTACAAACCGACCCCGGGAAAATTTCTGCGGGAATCACTTCTATTCATGTATAGAATGAAGTTACTATTTGTAGTTAGAGCTAATAATTTTTACCTTCGGTATTTCGATTCGGTTATTTTAAAATGACACATTTGCATTTGGAAATACCACACTGAGTAATATAATAAGTCATTGTGTCAAATGAATTCCTTTTAAATATACATCTCCAATGTTTTCCAGACTATTATACACAGGGAAAATCTTAATTAAGACAGCATCAAGTCAAAGTGCCATGTGAGTTATATTCAAATTAAAAATATATACTTTTTAATTGTGAAGCTGGCAAATCGGGAGGCAGCCCAGCTCATAGAAAGCAGTCTGGATTACAGCTATCACTAGATTACCGTGACCACCAGATTATCATGATCACCAGATTAGCAGGGGTCCAGATTAACAAGGCCCTAACTTTATCATACAGCATTACAGAAAAACTGGAGACTATAGTTCGGCCATTCTATAAAGCCACATTTGGCATCTATCAAACTGAATTTAGTAATTACGTAAACTATTAATGATGATACAATTGCAAATTGAAATCGATATAGGAAGTCGCAAATTACCGAATTGATTAAAATAAAATGGTTCATTGTTTTAACAAATATATTTTACATTTTGTTAATTCTTTATCTATAAAAATGTAGAAAATATGCAAACTTAATTAACTTTTTTTAACTTTCCGATTATATATCAATTTCTATGTCATATTACTAATATTTAAGAAAAAAGTGTTGACAAACATAAAATTGTCATGTGTTATGTTGTGTTATGTTACCAAAGAAGTAAGCTAATTTCAGTGCTTTTATACAATATATTATATTGATATAAACCATTTTGATACTGTTATGAAGTTAGTTCCTCAGTATTTATAATATATGATACTTCCAATGGGGCTTCATAGAATGGCTCAACTATAGTAGTACTATTGTAATCATGTACAAAAGATAATCTTATCACTAAAAAGTTATTTCTTCCCAGCCTGAGGCAGTAATAAATTAGATTGGAAAGTGCGAATGCTGGTGGTACATATAATTATTCTTATTAAAGGATATATTACCTTAAGAATAAGTTTGAAGCATCTGCCAATTTCTTTTTTGCTGATTTTACTGACAGCACATATCTCTTTGAAGGTTCGGGGAACGCCCTCCTGTCTGCACGCGATGTATAGGCACGCTGACGCAATCGCGTCGTTTGCTCGTCCTTTAAGATTCTTACCATCGTGTACCTAGAATTAATAATAATACAGCCTTAAATCTGAGATGAGAGCTATTTTTTTTTATGAGTTCCTCTAAATCAAGGAAGCTTGAGCTCATTCTCCCAGCTTATATTCTGTCTTCTCCTACTATATTTACTGATTCTCAAGTACCAGTGGGTGCCACTAGCTAGCTCCACTTTGCTATTTGCTCCTGAGCATATGCCCTGTCCATCTAAATGGGGATGGACAGGGTACCTAGAGTTATTTGCATTTATGTTATTATTCATGTGTTTATTTAAATTCAAAAATTTTAAAAACATTTTTTTTTAAATGTACAACATAATTTTTTTATAAAGAAAAATTTACAAACAATTTCTTTTATAAAAAAAATCTAAAATAAAATATTCAGTACAAAATGTAAAAGCTTGAGGTGCATCGGCTGAGGGGCTTAGGGTCCAAGCTACCGGCAGATAGAACTACAGAGACAGTAACCTCCTCACAATTTGTGCTGTGTTCAGTAATGCTGCCTTCTGTATCTGTCCCTTCACCCAACAGCCTAGTGAGAGACTCTCCAAAATGTTGATCTAGGCTCTTTGCTATAAGACTGTTTATGGTGACAACTATTGTCACAGTGATTGTTGACTACAGTGGAATAGTATTTAATTTTTTTATAATGTTTGTGGCAGATGATATACACCAAAATTGAAAGAAAAGATACACTGTGCTTTAAACTTCCACTTCAAAGCTACTACCCTACCTTTTCTCCTCCATGTAGAAACTTAAAATTATTGGGAGAAAATGAAAAGAGGAAATGCAGGACTCTTAATAAACAAGTATTTTATTTTGGTCTTACTATGGAGTTGAACATTCTGAAAATAGACTAAACTACTCATGTGAATACATTAACAATAATTCTATATAAAATATCAGCCCTAAATGTCCCACTTCTGGGCTCGGGCCTCCCATTTTTAGGGGGAACGGACAGCATACCCACCACACTTGTCCAAGGTGGCTTGGCAGGTTTGATACATCGGTTCACTATGTTTTCCTTCACCATTGTTAGCACATGGTAATGGTAACAATATGCACATTAGATCAAAAAACTGAGTAAGTGGTGCATGCGTTCCGGCCACGATCGAACCTGCGCCCTTTGAGATTGGGATGCGTGCGCCAGCCATTACTCTACCATGACTTTTATTCGATCTAATTAAAATTCTGTAAAATTCTATCTAATAATTCTATAGTTTTACATAATTCTAACTTAATGAGGCAGTTGAGTACATGTTACTTTAACTAGTTGCACAAATGTGTATGTAGGAAAAGATTAATGAAAGAAGATAAAGTATATAGAAATCCATCTTCCCTGCCTACCTCTGTGGGAAACAGTGATATGTATACACATACATATTAAACTAAAAGTTTGATATATTTAAAAATGATATAATTGACATCACATTGGTGTGATAAGACTTGCAATTCTAAAATTATTAAAGTATTTTTAATTATAAATTAACTATCAAAAGATTAAAATGTCATGACCTCCAGACAATACAAAAACAAAAGTAGACAAATTTAACAAAACATACCTGTTTAAACAAGTTATTAGCTCTGTCAACAATTGTTTTTGGAAGATTTATCCTGTCTGCCATGGTATTTATCTCTCTAAATGCATTTATAAGAGCTCTGTCTGTACTGCTTATGTTTCTCCTGTTCTGATACTTCGAGACTCCAAAACTATCAAATGAGGCATCGCCACGCCCTGGGCCGATGATTGTGGACAGATCCCCTCCAGATAACAAAGGGTTTTCTGGACCACCAACACGAGAAGGGTCTACTCCTGATTTCTCATTACTGAATGTACGCCACTCTGACCCAACATCTATAACTCTATGGGATGAAAACATATTTTATTTTAGAAATTTCAAATATGTATTTGGAGAACAATCTGTATTGGAGAATAAAATGTAATAATTTATTGACTGTTAAGATTTATTTTCTTGTGAATATAAATGCAGTTGACATAAAAAAAGCCCTTGATTCATTAAATGCTTATTAGGTTACTTGTTACTACCAGCGGGCATGTATGATCCAACATATTAGTGACATTAAAATGTATACATCATTTTAACTGATTCATTACAATATAATTTAACTGAAATGTATAGAAACAGAAACCCTAGCTGTAAAATGAACATTAACAGGACAAGTGTTGCTTTAAGAAGAGTTAAAATATTATATTTAGCCTTGTTGAATGAAATATCTTAGTGTGGTATAATTAAAAGTGAATCATTAATGTTGTTATAATAACAACACCAATTTATTGTATTGCAAAATTAATAACATTCGACCTCGTAATATAGAAATCCAATACATCACAGGCGCTGGTTCACCAGCACTGTTATTATTACGACATAGCCAAAGAGTGGAAAGCTTCGAAACATTTCGTAAATGTTAGCAAACAATAACATTACCTGTCGCCTACAACCAGCCCGCATTCCGAACATATCATGTCCCCAGCCCTGTAATCCTCAATAAGCGGCGCATCAGGATGAGCATAACACACCACCTTGTTCGCCTCGGTTCTAAATCACAAACGAAAGTTTTCAACAGGTAAGTCGTCAACAAGTAGACATAAAAACTATGGAGAAAACAACTTGAAGCGCTATCGAAATTTACAAATCAACATCTCCGACTTACTTATCATAGTAAATTCTTAACGTTATCGGTCGTACATCAAATATTTAACAGCGATAGCAACGATACAGAAATAAAATAAACCAGAAAAACAGACCTCGACGTGCTCGCCATGATTGTCAAGAAGCATAGACAAAAATTGCGATTTGCGACCTTTGCATAACGTTTCACAATTAAGGAGGTGAAACATATATCTTTTCTATATTACGTTATAGAGGAAAAGTCGACAGTATCTATAAATATACTATTATTTAAAACATTATTAATATTATATAGTATAGTACAGTATCTATATCTCTTTTTATAAATAGTAGATGATTGTAGTTGAAAATATTTTTTGAAGTATAAAGTGATACTTGAAGTGCTATTAAATGTTGGCGTTAGATAACAAAAAGAAAATTGATGGCAATTGAAAACTTTAACGTGATAATAATATGAATAAAAATGACTTTGGCTGATGTGCACAGACATTTGACAGAGGGTTAAAATAAAATTATCGTTGTCTATGCATATCAGCCTTAACGTTATAAACATCCATCACTTTAATGTAAAAGCTGGCTAAATAGATTAGTAATAATATGGGCACTACTTTCACTTTGTTTAAACTCTAGCTCAACTCCAATATTATGTCACGACCAATTTTAATACTTACTAGTAATCTTCAGTATTACGTCAAACATCGTATAAGTATCAAGTTGCTTTATTTACGACATGTACATTTAGTCAAGATAACCTATAATCTTTACTTTAATAATAATCGCTATGGAGTTTTTGGCGGAAACTGAAAGGTGTTGTGCTGTGCACTTATATTTTCTAAAAATGTGTAAAATTATTCAAAAATGAACAATAGTTGTAGGATATTGATAGTTTTTGAGTAGTAATTATTTGTTTTGTGAGAAATGTGAACTGTATAGTCAAATGTGGCCTTTTGAGTTGTCACAAGAACTTCGTTGAATAGCACCAGCTGATAACCTACAGTTCAGCTGTGCTACATATAGGCATAAGAAAATGAAGAAACTACATTGTAATCTAAGATCTGACTTAAAGGCCTAGCTGCCAAGCACAAACCTAAATAAATAAATAATAATTGCTATAATTTTGTAAGAAAGAGCTTTATTACCCTATGATAGTTAATAGAGCAATTGTTCGATTAAAAGAAATGAAACGAATCATTATAAACCTTTCATATCGGTAAAAATATTGCTGAATTCTAGCAAAAACATTTTTACTTCAAATTTCACTAGCCATCCATGGTAACACTTAAAAAGTACAGCTTGTTTGAAACTTAGTATTGTTATATCCGTATTTAGTTATTTATAGTATTTTTTAGATTTAAATCAACGTTAAAATTAAAATAACATGGGTTCAAATTCTCTTTGCTTACAATTCAGTGACATTGAATACTAATAAAATAGAATATTGAAACAAGGCAAAAAATTAGTTCATGTTCTAAACGTTATGGTCTGATGAAAAATTCCGTAGTGGCGGCAAAAGTCTACTGTTTTTGCCATCTGGCTTGAAAATCGGACTTGCGAATAAATTAACTTTATATCTTAATACCTACTGGACATATTCTGAACTGACTTACTTTAAAACTTTTTTCATATAGTGTCCACAGTCTCCAGGTACCTACTTGTGGTATAGACAAAACAAGACAACAATATAGAGAAACCGTATTGACTATTTAGCAACATGGTGAGAAATCCAATTTATAATAAAACAATACATTCTCCACTTCAAGATTTATTTATTTATAAATAAAGACAGTCAAAATTTTTTTATGGTAAAGTGATAAAAAAGAGAGATACAAAATATGTTATGTTTTATTAACAATAATATTTATGTGAATCAAACAAAATCGCAGCAAAAAAAGTTAATGTGATGTGATGATTGCATTCCACCCTAATTCATGCAATATATGCGAGCCATAGACAATAAATGTATGTCATGACATTCTTAGATCATTATTATAGAACTAAAAAGTAGACGATGGTATTCTCGATCATTAGTTTGATGAAATACACTGTCGAACAAAATAAAATTCTCGAGTCACCGTGTAAACGATAAAATGAGAATATAATATATATTATCAATTATATTCTCATTTTATCATTCTATTTTGTGATCGAGATAGTTTGCGGTGTCAAAATTGACACCGCAAGCTATCTCGATCACAAGAAATTTATCACTTCCTTGTGATAAAGATATTGCCAATTTAAATGAAAATAGGGCGCTGATTCAAAAGTTTTATTCTAAAGTCGCTATCCTATCCATACCATTTGCTGCTCAATTTAACACTTACACAAATAGATGGCGTTAGTAACTTATGGACGAACTCAATTTTACACAATACACTTATGCAAAAATGTTTATAAACTACTAAACACTTGCTAAATGAGTTTTACCAACATCTATTTATTGTATATAATATAATAACCACAACCGTATCGTAACAATCCGGTTTGATAATATAGTTATAATATATGTGTCTAAACGAATACAATTTTAGAGATTTTTTAAGGCTATGAACCTATGTAAGTAGATAGTAGATACAAAACAAATACGGTAGAGTCCACGGATAATATGTAGTATTTAAAATATATTTCATAAACATAATTCTTTATTTACCGAAAACCAGTATTCTGGTTGCTATATCAATTGAATTTGCTCTTAAACTATAAAGAATGACTAAAATGACATTGCATAATAGTCTAATTGGGTTCGTAACATTTTGATAAATTACGTCAGCATACCTACCTGTTACAGCAAAAAGGACGCAAATGGACCTTCACATGAATATTTGACCCCCATTTTTTAATTCATTGTAAATAGCGTGAAACAATATATAACCTAAGTCAAAACAAATGCATTTAACTTTACAGAGCCGAATTTAAATATCGAAAATATAAGAAAAAAGATTGGACCTCTTGAAAAACTCTATTATAATAATCCAGTCTTTACAATGCTTTTCTTAATACATATTAGGCCTTTACACGCAACTTCGCCAGTAATATGTCTGTATTTATAAATGTATGTATATATAATGTAAGTGCAACTCGCTACTGCTGTAAGTACAAAGTCTTATCTTACGGAAAAATACCTGTACCCAAATTTTATGAAATTCAATTTTTTCACAGACAAGACTGTGATAAACAGCTTCAGTATCACATTTGCTTGTTAGTTTCGAAGTAAAATTTAGCTTAATTTTTTCCTTTTTGATGATATTTTACACACAATTACATTCTTCGTGAATATAGGTTAGATTTTATCCCACATGTGTACGCATTCCAGCATAACTTTATACAGTTACTACAAAACATAAAATAAGTATATTTCTATATTTTCTGAACAATCGAGGCTTAACTTTTTAAGATTGTCTCTACCATTTCACACGGATTTCATTGAGATTATAACGTCTTGGTTAATAAAAAAAAGTCAATAATATAACACATCCGTCCATTTTTTGCTCTTAACCAACCCCTGGTTGACCCATGTCAACCGGTTGCTGGGTGAAGTGCTAATTGGACGATGGGAGCAGTTTTGTTGTCTAGTTATTCTCGTGGGCTTGTTTGCTTTACCTATATATGCCTATATTCAAAAGCGTGCTCAAACTTAAATTACAGTTTGGCTTCGTATTTATGTCCTAAAGATCCACGGATTCATTATTTAGTTAGAGAATCCTAAAATAGCATTTAATTAAAAATTATTAGCTCATCATATCTCAAAAACTACTTAACAGACCTTCGTCAAAATTCTATTTTAAAATATTTAAGTCACACTGCCTTCCTTACTTTTTCAAAATTTTCCGTGCGATAATTCAAAAGTTAGAGAAGGATACAAAGCCATAAAATTTACTAGATTACAGATCTCTAACAGTTCTCAATAAAATTATATTTTATTATTACAATATAATGAGTCCAAGACTTAAAAAATATCAATATGCGTTTATTATGAAACATAGATAATTTAAGTGGAATAAAAAAATTAAAGCAAATAATCATCATTACAAAATATAATAAACGCCATTTTGTTTGTTGCCCAAATACGAGCCTTTGGGCCGCAGCTGTCTTTACGCGCTATTCGGCAATCTGCACGCTGTATCTGATGCAAGTGCATTTGATTTAAGGTCGTTTAAAATCAATACAAGCCAGACCTAAATAGCCAAGGAAAACTAGCCGAGCATTCAATTAGAGTGGAATTCGTAAGGTCTATTCGCAAGTTTGGGCGGCCGTGCCGAGGTAACAGATCGGCGTAGGCTATATAAAACATTTTAACAATTAATTAGAACGCTTGGTATCGAATCAATCATTTTAAATACTGAAGTTTGTTTTATATGTTTAACCTTTCTAGTCTTGGATGTGATACTATGTACTCGTATGAATGTACAACAAAAAATGCATAAAAACTTTTATTATTTACAATGGCGCGGCTTCATCTGGGATAATGTTACAGTTATAGGCCGTTTCACGCAGATATGGCCATGAGTTTAGTGCGTTATTCAAGATGCGACATTGTTAATGAAGTTAACAATGTCGCATCTTAAATTACAATAAATAAGTTCAGATAAAGTTTGTGTATAGGTACACCAATGCGGCTATGCGTAACGGCGTTATTTTTTTAAGGCCTTAAAGAACACGCATTCGGCTACAGCCGAAAGTTTAAATTTGTAGACTTCTTTATGGTTCTTAAAGAAGCCTACAAACTAACTCTAACTCAATATGAATAAGACAGTTAATCTTTAACACTAGCGCAGATGACGCCATCACAAATGTTAAAAAATATATAATAATACTTTTTCAACATTCGTTTTGTGATAAATGATATTTTAATGTTTGTTCCAATTTTGAAATGATAACAACAATATTAACCACAAAAGACATGCTTAATTTTTCGTATATATTTACGCACCTCATTGTGAGGTTTTGTGTGCAATAATTTAAAATATTGCAGGAAGCCTTACTATTTATTGTGAAATTCACATAATAAAAAAGGGAGATTGATTATTAAATAAAATAATTACTGGCCGTACTCGTTTTTTTCGAAAATGGAACGTTTAAAAAAGTAAGATTAGCCTAGTTGCATACAGTACCTATACTTACAATGAGCGCGATACAACCTTGGCAGCCGGTAAGTTGGCATTGCCATCTGGCAACTTATTATCAATTTCACTGTTATGAAATATTGTGTTACTGAAACGATGTATTGCTAAATAAATATTGCGTTGCAATCTAAATGCCTGGAGATGGAAATCGCAATACATTAACGGCATACAAGTTAAGTATCGTTTAACAATTTAGATGATTTTTTAGATTTTCATATACATTTCTCGACTCTTCGCAATCGATTGCCTTATAGAGCAATTAAAACTGATTATTGATTTTATTGTAAAATATTGTTATTTTTGATAAGATCAATCTGAAATATCTTTCAACTTGATGACATTGTAATAAATAAATTTTTATTTATTACAATGATACTTTTTTGTAGACTGCAGCTTTGATGTGAAATAACCTAAGACAATTTATTAGATTTTAAATTAATTGAAGAGCTTTAAGTAAGTAGAG
Organism: Dendrolimus houi; assembly: GCA_039645545.1. NCBI lineage: Eukaryota > Metazoa > Arthropoda > Insecta > Lepidoptera > Lasiocampidae > Dendrolimus > Dendrolimus houi. The sequence goes on along the minus strand of CM077126.1, from coordinate 21,691,352 downwards.
GACAGGAGACAGATGAACCCATGTCGCCCCTGTCCCAGCTATATTTATAGGTTTTACCTTATACCGAATTGCAGACCTCTTGGGATAACCCGAAAAGTTACTAAACTTGTCGATTACTAAGGCAGTGGTCTGTCACAGATGCTGAAATCAGCATCTAGCATCATTCGACCGTTGGATACCGATTCCTTACCGTTACACCTGCGTTGGTAATTCTTGAAATTGAATGGCTACTCCCACGTAAGATTTTGCCGTGCATTCTGTATGATTAAACAGAATTATTAAAACGCAACGTACTTTACGCTAGAATGTTCGGGCAGATGCGGCGTACGACGTATGGACACCGCGCACACCGTATGTGAACCGCGCCAAGCGTCTAAGAGAGACCACTCCATTATTCGTCGATCGCATAAGTTGTAGGGTTACGCCGTACGCAGCTTATGACACCTGTAACAGACCACCGCCATATAAGCTAATATCCTCCAATTATTGTTCAGTTTTGACACCAATTTGTAAATTTTTGAAAATAAATTCAACCAATAGAACTCCTTACAAGCTCTCACAAGAGATTCCTTTGGGTACTTCTTATTTCTGGCACAAATTTATTTATTTCTTCACATCTCACAGCAGTCATTGAGATGGTGATAACTTACCGACCTTACGTTCTCAAAGCCAGTTTTTGTAGCCTCAAGTGCATATAATTATAATTACGAAGTGCTGATGTTGTGCTGAAAGGACAATGCACATTTTGGGTCCACCCTGAAATCGGTTGAACTTTAACCAAATATCTTTCTAAAATATGATATTATTTTATATATATTATTGCAAAATTATTTATTATATTTTTTTTGTAATCCAGCATAGAAATAACATAAACATTTTTAAGCGTTGTAACTTTTAATTTATGGTTTTCTAAGAAATATTGCTCTAGAGTCTGGTTTTATGGTTTAAATATTTTTAATGTATATGAAATTATTTAACTTTTTACAAAATAGTGAATAAATCTTAAAGATTCGTGCAATTTTATATGACGCCCAACTCTCCTAATAAACTAAGCAACGTCCTTTAGAAATCGAGATAACGGGGATTACAGATATAACGTTCATTATCATCTTGAAAAGGGGAAGTTAGGCGTGAAGCCAGCAGCGAACCCATTAGCTAATATATATTTTGAGCTTTGACACTTAATATTAAAAGTATTCGTGCAGGAACGGAGAAAGAATACTAATTCCTGCAGTCGAGCGGTCTGTTGTAAAAGACGACAAAACAACCTACATCCAGTTGCTAGAGCACTTGCCCGTCTGAGTGGCTACCACTCTTGGAGTAATCTTCTCGAGTATGTCGTCACAACAACCTTGAGCTATATTTCAGCATCAGTGGCCAGGTTCCAGTCCCCCGTTCCAGTCGAACAGCACATTTGGAGCACCACTGATGTTGCAAATGCCCATAGGCGACGTTAACCACATTCCATGAATTGGGCCGTAAGTCTGTCGATTGAAGTCCAGCAATAAAAAAAGTCAGTATTCTGGCTATCCTGGCCGAAATTCCACAAAAACGGTTTTAGACAACGATGACTCACAGAAAAAGCAGACGATTTATTTTTTAATTCTGTTGTAGCTGTCACAACTATTTTTAAACACGCATAGCCAGATTTAAAGGAGATAGAAGCTTTGTATTGATGTTTGCGTTATTTTTAGTTGGTTCTTTTAAATGCTTAAAAAACCTGTTTTTCCAACATGCATGTACATGTAAATATTTACACAATGACTTTTATATGACTTGACAATTTTTATAGTGGAGTCTGCTAAGCCTTTGCCAGCCAACCTCACTGCAGCACAAAGGCTCCAAGCTCGATTTCCCCGCATGGTAAATTTCGTAAAATAAAAAACATTCCGCTGTTTAATATGGTCTGGGATTCTAGGATTGGCCCCAGAGTGTTCTGTTATATATTACCGTCTGCCGAATACTTATTATGCCACATTTACATTATGCCCATTTCCATGGCATCAAGCAGGAAAGTGACGGGAGAAATGGGCATCACAAGTATTACATAAACACAACATTATGTGAAAGATGGCATACTTGCACTGCTCACTTCCCTCACCAATTTCCTGCATGCTGCCACGAAAGTGTATAATGTAAACGAGGAATAGTTTTACGCAAATTAACTCTCAGCCCACCCCGAGACTAGAGTATGCCACGATAATAACCTTGAATTGGGTTCCGGCATTAGTGGCTAGGTTTCAGTCCCCCCCTTCAAAGCCACCAGCACATTGGTAGTCTTTTTGATGTTGCAAAGGTCCATTGGCGAAGGTAACCATTTTCCATCAGGTTAGCCTACCGTTGGACACCAGAAATAAAAAATCTAAAGCAAAACTAAAATTGTGCGATCGGCAGACTCCCTTCAGGGACGAAGTTCCTCCTCTCCTTACGTTAAAGACCGCCTGGAGAGGGCATAACGCTTTTTCCTTACGTGTCGATTTCTGCCAGGGCACTCCACTGTAAGCCGCGTAAAAAAACTTCGTTCCAAAAAAGCGCATCCGAACAAATTGATGTATAATCTCTAATATTATAAAATTCTAAAAATACTGTGTCTTAGTAATGTCTTTGTACATTGAAGCTATTAAAAAAAACACTGCGATACACTACATAAACGATGGAGAGCACGATGTATTTTTTTTAGATTTCTTGTCTGTTTGTCGTTTTGTTTGTCTGTTTGTTCGGGATTCACTTAAAAACTACTGAACCGATTTCGATGCGATTCTTGCTTATCGACAGCAAATTCTTAGACTTAAAATTTGCGCTACTTTTTATCTCGGGAATCTCGTAGGTATATTCCCGGGGGCCGGTTTATTCTTGTTCGCGGGTGCATAAAAATTAGCTTATTCCGGCACAGTTTTCACTAAAACAGTAGATTTCATTCTCTTTTAAATGGTTCTTTGTGTCCCGGGAATCCGGCGATAATTTCAAATCAAGCGTGGACGAAGTCGCGGTCATATCCTAGACGTTTTATAAAAATGAAAAAACAGTCTGATTACACCAAGTAACATTAGCTTAACATAATTTGGGTTAATTGGGATAGGAGGACGAGCTAGCTTGCAAACGGCGAACAGGAGGTTGAAGGCGCAGTTTGGCTCACCTCCTCTCAATCACGTAATGGAACCGGGATGAAGTCGGAGGACCTTCCCGGCGAACCAAACCCAGGGTCGTGAGGTGCCCTGTTCCCAGGGGCACCCCATCGGGACGGTTTGCGTCGAGACGTCGCGGCAAACTCTCCACGACATACTCCGTAGCGCCTCACAAAGACGCAGAGCGACGCTGATAGGTTTAATAATAATAATAATAATATAATAATAATCGGCACACAAACACACGTATTGTATATCCCCAAATTAAGCAAGTCACGCTTGTGTTATGGGTAATATACAACATACCACTCTGGGGCCGATCCCAGTGTTAGTCCAGATCCAGGGTTTAGTGGATAGCCTGGCTAGTCTGGCGGCCAGTGTCTCACAACGCCTTCCTGATGGAAGGCGTGTGCAGAGCTAGTCCCTGGGAGCCCTACATACCCCTCGAAGACCACCCCCTATGTCCGAGGGGATGCGCAAGAGCATTCCCCCAGCGATATAAAAAAAACGTTGCATTCAAGAATGTTCTAAAGTTTAACCTTGGGCTACGTCACATGACCATTCGTTAACACAAATATTTTTCAGTAGGTCAGTGCGGGCTGAAAAAAGGTTAAAATAGCAGTTTTCACTTAATTTTTCAAATCACAAACATGTACTCAAATTCTACTTCTTAATAGATTATACAATTGTATAGATTTCGTAATTTCCTTTTTAAATAAATTACTTAAAACAGTAGAGTAATTTGCTCGGTGTTAAAAACGATTAACCTGAGTCACAAATAACAAAACAATTTTAAAAGATAATGTTACTCATTATTATTGTTACCAACAAGCGCCGGCGTTCATTGTCTACACTACTGACTTCTATTCTAATTCTAACTACTATTTTTCTTTTCAAATATTTTTTGTTTTATTCAAATCAACTTTATTTACAATTTTAGTAGTTTCGTTATTGTTTGTCCTAAAAATAAATATATTGTCTTACTTTTCTATTTGACTTGTATTTTATCTTTCATATATCTTACTTGTGAAAGGCACGTCATCTTAAAAGATTTTTGTAAAAAACAATGTTTGTGATAACCTTATTCTGTCAAATGCAAAATAAAGAGGGGCAAACCAGCAACTTAGAAGTAAACAAAATTCGTCATTCTTGTTTATCCTATAATAAAAACATTGTGAAATAAAAATGTTTTGTTATATTAAGTACCAGCTTACTCGACAGACGTTGTCCTGTCTGAATTTCAACAAATTTCTTCATGATCGTTTAGTGGAATTGCACATAGCTGTAAATGTGTAAGCAAAGTAAAATTATTATGGCCGTGGATATTCAGTCTTAGAAAGAGTATATATATATTTAGAAGTACGCCAATGGAAAATTTTCTACAACACAATAAAGGAATCAACCGGATGTATCGTTTTTATGGTTAGTTACAATCGAGGGCGCATACAAAAATTATAATTTTTATATTTGGTCCGAATTTTCGATTTTTTCAAGGAACTAAATAAATCTTGCTTGTCGAATGATACATAATAAACGAACGACTATTATTTTTGTCATTTCAATCCTAAAAAAGCATCTGGTAGGAAATACACGTACCTCAAAAACTATTCGCCGGACCTTTCTTAAACTAAATTTGTTTTTAAGTTCTATTGTTATGTTCAAATTTTTTTCTAATTCTATTTTTTTGTTCGGAATTTTCTAATTCATAGTTCAAAAACAAATGACACAAACACTACTCTTACAGTTATTTAGTAGCAATAGTTGTTCTTTCCATGTTTCTTTTTAAAGTTAATAATTGGTTTTGTTATGTACCCTCTTATTTCTGAACGATACGATCGGCCATTTCCTTAATTGAATCATAATGTTATATTTTTATTTATTCTGTGATTAGCGCCTGTTTTGTATAGAGTAGTTGTCTATAATTTACAATAATTTTGTTACAATATTTATCCTTTGGATTATAATCTGTACACAATTATCACATTATAATGTGATAATTGTGTACAGATTATAATCCAAACCTCTCAATTGTATAAAGAAGGTATTCACTACATTTTATTTTCATGTTGGCAGACACGATAGATTTATACTGTGTACGGCTTATTTTATTTCATATAAAACTTTAAGTATACTATTTTATACATCATCTTATATAAAATATTATCTGAAATATCCAAACAATAATGTATTAAATTCTTGTCATGCATAACCCTTTAATTAAAATAGTTTATGAATGACTTCAATCCGCTATCGGTAGTGCCAATATGCTAAGTTTCATATACTGTAAAATTGGAGGGATGTCAAGGTGTTCTAAAAAGTGTTCAAAGTTGGTGTATGTAATGTATTAAAACCGTAAGGTTCTCTGATTATAAAGTATTGTGACCAATTGCTGTTCTTTTACTACCATAAACCCTTCTGAGTCGTTGCAAGTATTACACTACTTTTATGACATTATGATGTTTTTATTAACTATCATTATACATAATGATTTTTTAAGACTTGACTAACTATAGTTCATACAAAAAATATCGATCCTTAGATACTTTACTTTTGTTATACTTTTTATTCGTGCAGAAAGGAGAAAGAATACAATTTCCTACGGCCAGGTGATATATCTTAAGCAGCATGATGACTACAAATGAGCAGCAGCGCATTTGTAGCACTTTAGATGTTGCAAATGTCCATAGGCGATGGTAACCGCTTTCCATCAGGTGGGCCGTCTGCCTGTCTGCTGAACTTATGCAATGAAAAAATTAATTTAAAAAAATACTTTGCGCTGAATCTCAATATCAAATTGTAGCGACGAACTTCATCCAGTTCAGTCGATCTTATAGATCCAGTATCTTTCAAGAAAAATGACAGTAACAGGCAAAGACAGACGGATGAGACAATCATGAGTTATGACCATTAAATAAAAGTTTTTGCCAAAATGGCTTAGTAGAGTCCTAAAAAATGTGATAAAAATCCGACAGATTTTGAGTTAAATTCATACAAGCATACATACAAAACATTTTATCTTAATACACAGATAACAAACGATATAATTACCTTTTATCACGCCTAATTACTATTAATTACAATACTATCATTCCCCTCAAATGTATCGAAACAATTCGGTGTTGATAAAACCGTACGGTAAACATACCTATTTCCGTCCGATAAACGGCTTCCGGCCATACATAGAGAATTAAATATTCTCTCTGTGGACTCTCTTTACTTACGTAAAGGTCGTGCACCTCAGTATTTTTAATCTAACAATGAATTAACTTGAAATGTCTTTTTGTAATTTCAAAACTAAATGCCTAAATTAAAGTGATACAGACCTGCTTAAGTATACCTACTGTAATACTTGCAACAACTCGAAAGGTTTATGGTAATAAAAGAACAGAAACTGGTTACTATATTTATAATCCGAGAAATTTACGTCTCAAATACAACTAATACACTGAACAGACATTTTTAGAACACCTCGCCACTAAAATCTTATTACGGTTTCCCTCCAACAATTTTACAGTAAATTGGCACAACCGATAGCCGATTGAAGTAATTAATAAACTATTTTAATTAAAAAGATCATGAATTGCAAGAATTTGTTATATATTATTGTTTGGAAATTTTAGATAATAATAAACATATTATATAAAATATTAAAAGTTTTACATGTTATAAAATAAATCGAACACAGTAAAAATCGATCGGTTCTGCCAACATGAAAATAAAATGTAGTGATATTGTCTATATTCAATTAAGACATTTTTAATTATAATCTACACAATTACCACATCTTATTATAGATAAATATTTAAAAAAAACTACTCTATACACAACGGCGCTAATCACAGAATAAATAAAAATATAACAAAATTCAATTAAGAAAATGGCCGATTGTATCGATTAGAAATAAATGTTTATAAAAAACATATCGTTCAGAAATAAGAGGGTACGTAGCAAAATTAATTATTAACCTTAAAAAGAAACATTATGCAAGTAACAAAACTAAATGTACCAATACAGTAAAAATTGCTTTGAAAGCGATGGTACACTCATGACTTTCAATAAGTAATTAGTAAAGCCCTTATTAAACGGTTAATTTCTGTCTTTCAATTTGGATGAATCAACCAAAATGATCCATATAAACATAAATGTGAATAATTCAATGTCATTGAAGACCGTCGTGTCCTTTCAGTTGTGTGCCTTTCAACCAAATTAATTCAATTTGATTCATTCGTCTAATATCAGCATAAGATTCGATTTTTAAATAAATACTGTTACATGTCGTCAAAGTTAAATGCACAGCTGCCTGTCGTAAGCGCTGTTTATTGTCTTCCCGGATTTAGGAATTCTTTTGTGTTTTGAATTGTAATTAAGAAAAACATGCTATTGTTTTTCTACTTGTTTTATGGCCATCATTAACGTCGAACTAATCCTTATTGTTATTGTTTTCATTCGCAGGTGTGGAAATTACTATTTCTCGGAAACTCAGAGCGCGCGGCCAATTTTTTCGGAGGGGTGGTGAGCCAAGCGATGACTACGAGACGAGTAAGACGTTTGTAGTACTCTCGATTAGCGATATAGACGACGGACTTTGCGCGTGTCGAATTGCATCGAATCGTGCAGTGTGAACTGGTTGCATCTAGTTTTATTTGTATTTGTTTTAGACGTGTTTGTACAGTTCTAATAAATTCTATAGTAGTTCCAACGGCATTTTTAATTCGAGTCCTGTAGCTCGTAACAATACATTCATTTCCATTTGTCATACAATGCCTTACCATAAATGACTGTCTTACGATTTAGCACATAAATGCTCGAGACTCTAGTCATAGATTTATATATAAAGGAAAGAATGCGTTATCCATCAATGTATAGTACCCGGCATAATAATATATTTATAATTATAAATAGTTCCCGGCCTGGATGTTAAGCGGTCAGCGAAATAATTGTTTGCGCATTGAGCATAGCCAATGTGATGTAACTTATTTCATATACAGCAAAACCTCGGAAGTCGAACTTGAAGGGGACGCCAAAAAATTCGAGTTATAGAGTTTTCAACATATAGAGGATTTCGACTTAAGTGAATTTTGTAAAGAAACATTCGACTTCAGGCAATAAAAAAAATCAAATATTGCTATCTTCGAGATACAGAGGTCCAATTTATTTTTTCGAGTTATCGAAGGAAAATAAGTACTGAATTTGCTTATAGGGACTCACTAATTATTTCGACTTCTAGAGGGTTCAGATTTCGAACAATGGAGGTTTTGGGGGTTGAAGGGAAGGAAACACATTTTTTTTTCGAGTTTGAGAGATTTTCTACGTATCGAGGTTCGATTTAAAGAGGTTCTACTGTATCGATAATATCATTTTTGTCTCTTTACACGAAATATACCGCTTATTTTGAAAAATATCCGAAATATCACCTGTACGCAAGCCTGTTATCGCCCAATATCTTGCCGGAGTTTATACCTGTATGGAGAGCGAATAGCTCGGAGTCAGAAGCCAGACTTGTACTTGAAACGGCAAGATGGGAACCTGCCCTGTACAATTACCTAGTTGGATTTAAAAATTCTTTACTTACCTCTACAAATATTATAGATTCAACCCAGCATCAGGTCAGTCCATTTCCATCTCTATATTATTTTTTTAAATAATAACAAATTTAAAAAAGTATAACATTGTTGTAGGCTCCTGTTGCCGCAAAAGGCCCAAAGTGGGGTGCAAATGAAACAACTTTTCCTTAGTATTTACTGATGAGTAATTTACCAACAAAATTATTATAAATCTTCACAGTATAAGACGTAATGTGGTTTTTTCGTAATTATTGTAGTTATTTTAAGATGAGAATAAATTTCACCAAATCACCTCGAAATCTTTTACATGAAACCATTTGACGACTCCTTCAATCTTTATCAAAACGGTAGAAAAATTATATACATCTTTATAAAAAAACAGATAAATAATTTGCTTTTATTATTATTTTAAATACTAGCTTATCCTAATAAAACTACATTTTAACGGTTTTAGGCGCGGTAATTTATTTGATTTTTGTTAATCCGACGTCCGCCACTGAAAAGTGGTCGAAACGTCGGAATAACAAAACTGTTAAAACGTAGTTTTATTATGTATATAAGTCGTGAAAATTTAAGAAAATACTAGCTTATCTTATTCACAATTAAATAATAATCCATGTAAAAACGTCCGCGGCTAAAGAATCCTCGTTGTCGCCCGAAAAATCCTCAAGGCTGTTGACGTTGTTTCAAGCCTTAAGGTTGCGTGTGAACATTTTCTTCAATTTTAATTTCAATGTGCATATTTAAAAAGGGGCGTTGGATTTTTTTTCTTCTAAAGGAGGCAGTAGTACATAAAAAGTTGGGAACCTATGCTCTAGTCTAGACCAAGGACGGTAGCCACCCAAACGGACAAATACCCTACCAAATAGCAGTTCGTTAACGGTGTTATTTTTAACGCTATAAGACACATTTGGACGACACAGTCAATAACTATGACGTTATTATTACACGCAACAAAGATTAAAAACAATAATCATAACTACCAACAACGTTCATAGTTACCATAGTAATGTAGTGTTACACTTATAAGCCAATAGATGGCGCTGTGCAATAATTGAGGTCGCAAACGATTCCCGACACGTACAAAGAATATATATATATTTTGATCAAACCAACAATAACAGATGGGTCTAGGCCTGCGGGGCTGACAATAGCTTCGTTGGAAGATCTTCCTTTGAGACGGAGGAGCATTCCATCTCGCTCCTGCACCTAGTCGTGACATCACTAAGGTGACATCGTTAAAACCAAACATCGAGTGTAGGAAAAATAAACAATAGTAATAAGAGGATGTATTTTCAGTAGGAGGAAAATTATTACGTTACGTGATTGAAATGTGTGCCAGACAACGGTCACGTACGCCTATTCACTACCTATATATTATTATCAACCTATATATCATATTTCTGCTCAGTTCATTTGATCGCAGTGTAATTACGCAACAGGAAAAAGGAAATGAAAAACCTTGACGGCCTCTGTGGTTGAGCCGGCTAAGCCTTTGCCAGCCAACCTCACTACAACACAGAGCCTCCGGGTCCGATTCCTGGCATGATAAATTTCGTAAACGAGTTTTCCGTAAATAATATATACTATATATACAAATTAAAATTAAACATAAAAAATATAATAATTACATATAATATATGAATCCCAAATCGCCGTCATATGGGAACGTTCCCAAAATGCTGGCCGCATCGTTTTCCGTTATTTATTATTAGGGGCCATCCACAAATTACTTCACACGAATTTCATGATTTCTGACTCCTCCCTCGTCCTTGTCACAGCTGGTCACATTTGTGAGACTCGTCCCTTCCTAGAGTGAGGTCACATATTTTGCAATTTTACATCAAATAATTATTACTTAAATTAAAACAGCAGTTCCGTAATTATTTTATATCCATTTAAATTATTTATTTAATAACTAGCGGTCCGCCCCGGCTTCGTACGGGTAATCTAAAAAGTACTTTTTTGTTAAGCGAATTTAAAATATTTCGCCTCCCGTACGGCCCGTACCCTAGTGACGCTTACATCTCATAAGCCTAACTAGCCAAGCAGGGTGCGCGGCGACCACGTAACTTTTTTCTAATACTTACATTTTTAAACTCGTCATATCTTTCGAATAGAATGTCCGAATTGAATAATTCAAAAAGTTATGTAAAGGTATTGAACCAGTCTTGATTATGAAGTAATTTATTTTGATAAGGATGAATACCATGATACAAATACAGAGCCTTTTCTAGCGGCGGCAATAAAATTAGTTTTAAAATAAAAGAACACTTATTGTGGCATAACTATAATAGTTAGACATATGCTGTCGCAACAATTTTTGTAAATAATTATGTGTTCTGCAAAGTCGTAGTACAATATTTTATTCTATCATCAATAGTTTTCGCAGCGCACGCGATTTTAGGTAATTTTTACACCTTGGGTTACATTATTGGAATTTTAGTAAGGAACCCTAATTTTTTTGAAAATATAATATAGCCTATGTCACCCGGGGATATTGTAGCTTGCCAACAGGGAAAGAATTTTTCAAATCGGTTTAATACAAACAAACAATCAAATCTTTCCTCTTTATAATATTAGTATAAATTTAATCGCTGTCATCGTACAGATAGAGTTGGACATATTTTGAAGTTTTTCCCACTCCTTGTCACAATTTCAATGTCACATTTCGTCGACATCCATAAATCACGTCACATGTTCAGGGGGAAGGGGTCCCCCCTTAACATGTGACTTAATTTATGAATGGCCCCTTGTGGTCTAGATGTTTGGGATCGGCTCTAGAGTTGTCCGTTGTATATTACCCGTAACACATGTGTAACTTGCTCAGTTTGAGGATATACAATGTGTGTGTTCGTATATCGATTTAATTTTTATTTATTATAATTATGACAGATTTGTTTATTTAATATTTTTTATTCTTTTATTTTAAAGGGGCTTTGAACCGTTTAGCTTATATCAGCCCCATCGTACCTTTTCTTAATTTATTATAACTTATATTAAACTAACATAAAATTAATTTGAATCCTAAGCGTGTGACAAAGTTTGTGATCAGTTCCTTGCAGACAAGAAGCTCATCACAAACTTGTACATTGTTCTAGCTTCTTGAGAAGCAGGGGAAACCAAAATATTAAATATTATACACAAGTCCAATCTCTCCAGACTTAACTCCGCGCATAACTTAATTCTGGCTGCCTCATACTAAACACATTCCACACGCGTTCATTTAACAAAATTACAAATATATTTATTATGTTTATTTTAGTAATATTCTTTATTGCACAATAAAAGTTGTATAAATAATAAAATAGCGGTAATGTTCAACGACATGCTTATAACTATAATTATTGTAACTCGAAAAGAGTTTACTTTTAGCAAACCTACGCATCTAGCGAAAGGGAAAGAAGTAGAATTGTGTTGTTTTAAAGTTTCATGGTAGATATATGTATATATTTGTGCCTAAATATCAGGGATGGACCGAAATTCGTTATACATTCGGTTTGACCGAATTTCGGCAGCTTGAGCCGAACTTCAGCATTCGGCCGAAATTCGGTTTAAATGCCGAACATTCGTTGCAAGAAAAAAGTAAAATACCGACTAGCAATATTTTGACTGAAATATATAGAAATCATAACCATAAAATATAATTAAGCCTTTATATACTCATGGTTATTTATTTTAGTTAGGAACATGTAAATGTACACTTAACTTGATTGTGATAAAAATTAAATAAAATTAGTTCTTCTTAATTGAAGTGTCTTTGCCTAATTAAATAGACATCAAATTTAAAACAAAAATGAAATAAACTTATTATTCCTCTAATAACCATAGTAAGTAGTGTAACTGCTTAATTATAATGTGTGACTAGGATAAAATAAAAATAAAACACTTCTAAGAGACATCATCAATCACCACTTTTATTTTGATTGAAATCACTTTTTTACGAACTAAACATTAAGAGTTTAGAATAATAAAATGATGTTTTTCTTTCAATCAAAGGTCTAAAAATCGGTTCTTTTATCCATCTACTCCTACTTAAAATTTACCAGAGGGCAAGTTATGATGTAAAAACGCCAAAAACTCGGCGTTATCAAGTCACGACATCAACAAGTAGCGACGAGTGATTACTATATAAAAATGGCGATACGCATAGGAGACAAGGCGGTGGTCCAACGTCTAATGGAGGGCCAATAATCCCCCTCCTAAACCATCCATCATCAATTACACCAACTGATTTTTTTTTATGTCACAACAATTAAACAATAAATTATAACACCACACAAAGTCACAAACACACAACCAACAACAAAACTCACATATACCCACACCAACGCGCACTACTACCGCATTGCATTACACGCACACTTTACAAACATACCAAGACATACAAAGAGCCTAAAAAATAATAACCTAGACACAGAAAGGAAAAGCAACACAAATGGCACTAGTTAAAATATATATAGGTATAGACATAAGGCACACACTGCACATGCACTTCCTGACAACACCAGTATGTAACAGATACACTCTACATTAGTATAAGTTCAGTATTAAAAATAGAAAAAGTAAAATATTATAAGTTATTTTTAAGGTACAAACATAAAAATCACTAAATTAATGTCACACACAATATCAAAATAGACAATAAGCGTCTATAAACCTAAAAACTTTAATAGAAATTAAGTTGTAAAAAAGGGTACGAAACTCGAGTCCAAAGAGTAGATAAAAAAAAACAAGTAACGACGTGTCACTTTCGAGAAAGCGTGGCGAAATTAAGCCGATTTTTTTATTTTAACCGAATATTCGGCCGAAGTTCGTATTCGGTTCAAACCACATTCGGCCCACCCCGACTAAATGTACATTGTACATATTTCTCATCTAAGACCTGTTTACAACACATATACGCGTATACCGACATGCATACAAATTATTTATTCGTTACTACAAAATTCCCCGAATAGGTAGATAATCTAGACTCTAGATAGTAAAATTCAAAACAAAATTAAATTTTCGCATGAGAATGTTTGTTTCTTTTAACACTTACGTAAATGAAATCCCAAGTTCCAATGTTTTAATCTACAAATAACAAGATTAAGGAAAAGATAATTCGCTCGAAAGAAGATATTTCATACTATTGGTGATGATATGCGCAAATTAGACCGCACATAGAGTACTGCTCATACCTACGGGCTGGTGCAGCCGCTTACTAGACTGACCCCTCGACTCCATCCAGCTTCGCGCCGTTCGTATCGTCGACGATCCCTTATTAACAGGCAGCTTAGAATCGCTTCGCCTTCGGAGAGACTGCGTCTCTCTGCGTATTTTACCGTCTATACAATGGGGAGTGTTCCGAAGAATTGTTTGATCTTGTGCCAACGGATCTCTAGAACATTTGTTCCGCATACGACAATAATCTGGAGGGAACTTCCCGACGAGGTTTTACCGCTGCGCTATGACATGAGGTTGTATGACTACATAGATACGTATTATCACTGGATTTCCACTTGCTACGATCTTGACATACATCTTTTGCTTCAACTACTTTCATTAACCTCTTCATATATACAAGTTAATTGTAGGTGCTTTTTACCTAACCATTCTTCAAAACATCTGCGATTCGTGGTAAGTACGTAAAAATTGAGTTTCATTCAAATGTGGTTTTCAATAAAACTCTGAGATATTTAGGAGATTGGTATAGGCGTTTTAAGTCTAATAAAATGTGAAGCTGTCACGCTTTGCGTCACAATAATAAAATTATAATATGACTTTAGTAACTTCTATATGGTTTTGCGTTTTATTATAATCGCACTGAGTAATGGGTAGATGATTCATATTAATTTCCTTTTAAATACACATATCCAAGGTTATCCAGGGTACTTGTATGTAGGAAAATCCGGTTTCAAAATACTTTCAAGTACAATTCAGTACCGGGCGAGGGTTATATTCAAATTAAAGAAAACAAATGGCCATATGCGAGTCGTAACGCCTGGAAAATTCTTCTATAATATAAATTAATAATAACTTTACTTTTTAACAAATTTTTTCAATGGCTCTGACTATCAGCGACCGCTATCGCTACATAGCGCAGGCGCTGGTACTAAAAGTACAGCGAGTGACCTAGCAGTGAACCTCGTTTGATTAAAAATAAAGATCTAAAGTACTGATTGACAAAACCTTACAAAAAAAGTGTAATTATAAACAAGTTTGTATATGGATATAAGTAAAATTATCATATTTGGAACGGTATAAATATTGAATATCTATGAGTTTTTGACAAAAATATAATTAATTGGAAAACCATTATAATTTTTGTGTCCAACTCGCACATGGCCAGTTGTTTCCTGAGAAATGGGCAGTGAATAGTTAAATCAAATTAGATACCTTTTTATTATCTTACAAAACGTTGTCGCAATTTCATGAATTTGGTAAGAGCGTACAAACTTGTGATGTGAAAGTTTTTACGACTGAAAGGAGCCAAATATCGCATTATATACAGTAGGCAGTTAGCCAGGTGGTGGATTTACCTGCCTAGATGGCTACCATCCCTGGTCTAGAATATGTCGCTATAACAACCTTGAGTTGTGTTCCGGTATTAGTGTCCAGGTTCACTTCTCTCTCCCTTTAGATAGCGGCAGGACATTAGTAACACCTTTGGTGTTAAAAATGTCCACAGGCGACGGTAACCGCTTTCCATCACGTGGGCCATCGCCTGTCTACTGTACTCGTGCAATCAAAAAATTTAAAAAGTGTCATGTTAGTACAACTATTTATATCATTATATTTTAAAATTAACATGCTTAAGTCTTATTTTAAATAATATTAAAATTGTGTCCGTGTAACCGCATTCATAGTAGCATTTTTGTATTTTTCATTTAAAATATTTTTATTACATATGAAAGAGAGGGTTTAACCTTGACAGTTAGTCAATATCAGTCACTATCACTCCGGCTTTTTATCGCTTCCTCTATATCTCGCCAAGACAAAGGCAGCTGATAAAACGTTGAACACACGTAAACGAGTTGGGAAACTAGGATAAATATATCAAGGCGTTTGACGTAATTGATTATGCAAGCGTAGATTAATATATAGTAGTTATGCTTCCTATTATGTTCGTCATCAGCCAATTATAGTCCATTACTGGATGTAGGCTTCCTCAAGTCGGCACCACACATCATTGTCCTCCGCCTTCCTCATCCAGCGCCTGCGCCTGCGCAGGTCGTCAGTCTATCGGGCTGGAAGCTGTCCGACATTACGTTTACCGATGCGCGGTCTCCACTCCAAACCTCGTCTGCTCCATCGTCTATCGGTCCTGCCACTTCTACTTCCTAATTTTGCGAGCTATGTCGGTTAATTTGGTTTTCTGACGGGTAGACCGAATATGTTCGCGCGGACATTATTTTTATTACGAAGCTGGCAATCAGAAGTAAAATAAATTTTTTTTTGAAGAAATAGCGACGTACTTGCATTGCTGACATGTATTTTAAAATAAAAACATATTTTGAGAATTTGCACACCGCATATTCAGCAAACAAGGTTTGCACTCAGCTTATTGCTGTGCCGACATAATATCCGACACAACGCTGATTTTCAGTGCAAACCTTCCTTTTGGCGTAATACTAAAACGACCCGAATATTTTATGAATTTAATTTAAAAACTATTTAATTTGTAAATAATTATATACCTGCATAGAATAAACAGTATAAATATTTTGTTAACTTATTATTTAAATAAAAAATATAACTCACGCTTGTTTATATTATAATATGCTTGTATGTATATTGCGCATAACAACGTGTATCGATTCATCTAATCGAATATGATTGGATACAGCGATTGTCTACTATTGCCACGTCACTGACATGAGGTAATAATTCTCTTTGGTATATCCTATAAATTTTACATATGATATCTCAGTCAGGCAACGGCCCAACTTATGGAAAGTGGTTACCGTTGCCTATAGACCTTTACAACACCAGGAACGATATCAAAGCGTTGCCAGTCGTAAGATGGGATAAAGGGGAGGAAATAAGGAGATGAGAAAGAGAGATCAAGGAAGAAGAATGGGGTAGAAGGGTTGGGATATCTTCGACGACATTGCAGGACCTTGAGTACATTCTTAGTGACGTTATTTTTTTCGTCAAAGTTATGATACATAACATAATACATACATAAGTATGTATCCCAACTTCGACGAAAAAAGCAATGTACAGCCGTGGTATGAAAAGGTTCGCCAGTTTTCAAATTGATTAATTTAACATGCCGCAACCAAGTGTTATCTGTGAATTTATGTGTTTATCTCTTTTTAGTGTGGCTTTTTCGTTTCATCGAGTTTCAACAACGATTCTAAAAATTCCTCATTATTCTTTTTCTATGCTATGTGCTACACGCATACACAACCTTTTTTCGGTGGTCCTGTATAATATAAAAACAACACACGATTAATTCATTCAAAATGACTAAACCCACTACAACTATAATAAAAAATAACACCATAAAAGAAATCTTAAAATTAGTCTCATCTTTTTACAATCTGCGCCGAAGAACGCATGAAAGCGTATCCGTCTCCTTTACATTATCGCGAGCGAAGCCGCGAGCAGGAGCTATTAGTAGCTTTATAAAACGGTCTCTAATGTAAAGGGAGAAGTATTGACATTTATACCATTGAATGTCATTTGAGCTCCAAAATCCAATGACGAATCGACGTCGAACGAAACGAATATCTCAGACTGCGCAATTTCTAAAGAATCTATGTTTATAATACATCAATAAACCCGTCATATTGCGAACAGACTGTGCACTTGTTTATTTAACTTTACGAGTTACTAGCGCACTTTAAAGTTGTCCTGGCCGTTCCAAGGGCAACCAGTAGGGCACAATCTAGACGTACCTACGACCTTAATAGTCAAAGGATTTGAACAATATTCCTTTTAACCGAATTTATTGTAAGCGTATTATGCTAGACTTAAAAAAAATAGGTTAAAGGTTTTATAGATATATTTGGTAAATTAATTGACATAGAGAAATTTAAATGATGGATGAGAAGAAACCTATTAAGGCCTTCAATATTTGATTGGTTTGGTCTAAAGGGCCATTCCTTAATTACGTAAGGAACCCGATGGGAAGGGTTAGAAAAATCTATACATACCCTTATCTGGGGGGAGGGGAGTAATAACCGTAATATTTTACCAGTCGAAATTTAATATTATAGATATAAAGATAATGTATAGCTGATAGCAATGAAAGGAAATATAACCTAAATTATCTGCTGAAGAATAAAAATCTTTGATTTACGTTAAACTGTTAGTTTAAGTGTAACGGATCCTTTTTAACCAAGTTCAAAAAGGAGGAGGGTCTCAATTTGGTTGTTTTTTTTTAATGTATGTACACCGATTACGCTGAGATTTATAATCCGATTTACGTGATTCTTCTTTAGTTTGATGCGGAATAGTTGCCATTTGGTCCTCTAAAAATTTAACATAGTTTGGCACCGTAGTTTTCATTTTATGAACTATTTTTATGAAAAAAATTCCGTTCCCGTTTCTTGGGACCTATATCTTTTAAGGCGCGCGGGCCGCGGCACCTTTCGTAGGCCTACCCATAGCTAGACACTAAAAAGTAACAAATAAAAAAAACCGACTTCAAAAACTAAAAAGCATAAAAGGGGGTTCGAGAAATCTTATGTATCCTTACATGGGGGTAAATAGAATCAAAAATGATCAAAATCATCCTTACGTAATTTATTAATGCTCCCTAAGCGTTTTAAGGCGATACCTAACACCAACCCCAAATTTTTTGACCCCAAATAAACATTTTTGGGGACTAAATTGCCTAACTTGTAAATTCCGCACAAAATGAAACAACAATATTTCTACTGTGAAACGACGATGTGGGCCAGCACGTGAAAGCTCAAACCCAGTAGTAGGATGTTTATGGATTAAAGCCCCGTTCCTATATCGTACCGACCGTTCATTTGCCTTATTATCGGTTAAAATTTGACATAAGCTCCATATGGATATATATCTAATGTCCAAATTCAACCGATGGTAGGGCAAATGCATGAATAGTAAGATATAGGAACCTGGAATCCAAATTGGCTTTAAAAGTTCTTTTTCAAGGAGGGCAATACAACCGTCCTGATGAGTCATATGTGTAGCTCTGTGAGATTTTAGGGCGCTTCTTTTTGATAAGGCGTTGCTCATCAGAGTGTTCTACGTGCTGTGTAGCTGTGTTTCGAAGGCAGCAACAGCTTTATAAATAGAACTACACCACTCCCTTCTTTGCAGTGCACGATCTTCCCCACTGTCACTTGAGATATCACATGCAGAAAGATGGCTCTTGAGTACGTCCCTATAAGTAACGCAGAAATAGATCGCCAGATTTGCTCTTTCCTAAATAAATAAAAAGTTTGTTGGTTCGTATACTCCTCATTGAATGGACTAAAATATTTGCGTGACAATATATTGATTCAATATATTAATCACTAGAGCTTGCCTCGCTTGTATTCTAGGTAGTAGTAGCTCTATGTTACTTACATAAAAACTAAATTAGTTTTTTTATATATATTACACCTAAAAGTTTTCTGTTTCTTGTTCAATTCACTTCAATAACAAAGAAACTAAGTCCATGGTCCATATAGTCTAAACAGCTGCCCAGCAAAATATAGAGAGCAGTCAAAGCCAAATTTGAAGTAATATAATGAATTACTTGTTTCCTATGACAACGTATTTGTTAGTAAATTGAAAAACCGTGACTACAGCGCCATCTATTTAGCTAATCTGTCTATTTTATTTTATGGAATTCGGGTTACAAGCCAGGCTTATGTCGAGTTTCATTCATATACTTTCAGTAGTTTCCAAAAAAGATGCGATCGCAGCGCCATCGCTTTCGCTATTTTCGTCTATCCCACGGACATGACGTCATTTATCGGGACAAAATACTTTTTATCCCGATAAATGACGTAACTTAGGATACTTCCTAAGTTACGCCCCGTGATATAAGTTAGCTCCGTTTCGAGTTTCATTTAAATCCGTTCAGTAGTTTCCCATTTTTAAACGCAATGTACTAACTCGAACCATTTACAGATTTAGTATTATAGTACAGATTTGACACATATTACAATAAATTCTAAAATAGGATTCATATAAAAGAGCAAGTGTCAAAATATCTTGTAATTATTTTATTTTCAACAGTGCACTTTAGAAATAAATTTAATTATAGTTTAAACTTATGAAAACTAATTATAATGATTGATAAATGCTATAAAATAATAAAGTTTGCTAAAATGATAGTGTGATTAGTGTGCTGTACGCGACACGTGAAAGCGGCCGAGCGTGTTCGCTACTTGATACGGGCCATAGATAATAAATACAGTATAATACGGAATCTGCAGTGTTCGGTTGACACGAACACTTATAAGTATGGGTATTTTTTATGTGGCCCGTACAAATACCTTCAATGGTTTTTATTTTTACATTTATGGTGTTTATTTTCAATAGAAATGTCACGAATAGTGGTGTGGCCGAATACCGAATATTCGCTCACGCTTTAAGCCGAAGCAGCGAATACTCGGCTACTGAATGTTCGGCGTCAGATATGTGCAATATGAGGGTAGTAGGATAGTGTTGAAGTAATCATCTGTGAAGTATTTTATTACGTTCTCCCGAATAATAGGTATACATAATTCAAACTATGTTTAAACGGCTTTAGGTGCGATTTTAAATAAGTTTTTATTTGATTCTAATATTTTAAAAACTAACCGAAACGTAATATTAAAATAAAAAAATAATTAAAATCGCATTTAACAATATTAAAATGTAGTTTAACTATCAATTTTTAATGAATAATATCAATATAAACAATTTTGAGCAATACGTGCGAATTTTTCGATTTGGAATTCGGCCGAATAGTGTCCAGTATACGGCCGAATGCCGAATAGCAGCCGAATATTCGTGGCATCTCTAATTTTTAGTATTCCTTATCTATTTCAGTAAAAATAGAACCCTTATCAAATTATTTTATCTGTCCATCCACCTCCCTTTGTAGTATGTCGGAAACTACTAAGTATGTATATATTAATTATACGGGTGAAATTAAGTAAGAGTATGTAGTCTAATTATGTCGTTATACCATACTCTAGTGATATCGTGAACAAAGTATAGATCATTATGGGTGGCCACCATACATGTCACTGAAAGTAAAAATAAATAGCTCAATTCTGACCCTAACCACATTTAAAATTTATTTTAAAAGAAATAATTACAACGATTGTAACAATAAAATGTAGTTTTGTTTTACTTTTCTAAAAAAATATTTCTTATATGGTAATTTAAATTAGATATATCAATATGATTTTGTATAAACAAAACAGTTGTTAGATAGATAGATAACACTTTATTGTACACTATTACAGAAAACCTTATAGCCTAAAAATATTCTAAATGTGCACAATGGGCGGTCTCATCGCTAAGAAGCGATCTTTTCCAGAATGCTTTGCAATAACAATCCGTAGATACGTGGAATTGACTCAAGAAAAAAAGTAGCCTAGCACATATTGTGCTTTCTTCTAAGTTTTTATTAACAAATAAATTATTAAAAATATCAATGTTATCTAAAATGTAAATTATAAGGAAACTATCATAATCGCCGATGATAAACATCATACGTCACAGCGTGAGGCTCAAGAAGGTGTGTAGTGGCTTACGACCATTGCTTCAGCTGTTTTGGGCTAATTTAATAAGGAAAGCATGTGATGTTGTTCAATTTCGATCAGTCTTCTATATCTTTAGAAGACCGATCTAAATTGCACAACGTTATTTTTTTTTAGGGATGGAAATACGATTGAGCTTACAGCGGGGGAAACGCAGTGGGAGACTGTGGGATTCCCCACGTTGGCGTGGAACTAGCACCTTAGAAGATATTATATTGCTATCCGAGTCGGAGATACCTACTAAAACTCCTTGGTGTTCGCCTTATGTTAGGGCTTTTTTATTGCCAAGTTGACACACAGACAGACGGCCTAGCTCATGGTAAGTGGTCACGGGCGCCTATAGACATTTCAAGCCAACGCACGCATTGCCAGCCTTAGGATGGCATCCTGTTTAGATGGGATAGAGACATGAGATAGAGGGATCGACATGAGGAATGGGATAGAAAGGATGGGATAGTATGACATATGATTAATGCAAGACTAATCGATTCACGCAGACATTAAAGGCTGTAATCAAGATAGGATTTCATGACTCGACCACGTACATGTAGGTAGAATACGGGAAAGCGGATGCTGTAGCAAGTCCAAGTGCCCTGGCAGGTGGGGTGCCGAAGGCCACACTCACTGGGGAGAAGAATAGCCCCCGGTATCGCCCCTCTCAATCCAGTTGTATATATGTGGGGGTGGAGCGTGGTTTTAAGAAATTGAAGTCACATAATTCAAGCAATAAGCTCATGAAATTTGCGTCAAATAAATTTCAAAACGGCTTTCCCTAGCGTGACGTGACGGTGACGAAATGAAATGAGGAAAATTTCGACGTCTTTCACCAGCCGCAGACGTAAAAATGAAATTCGTAGTACCCAACCCAAAACTTGTAACTTGTGAAAACTTTTTAAGATGACGTCAATCAAATGACGTTTTCTCGGCGTCATTGTTCATAACAACCCTTTGGTCATCCGAAGAGTCAACTCTATCTTACCTCTTTTAAATATTACGGAACAATAATCAACTCAGCTGTAAAATTTCAAAACCTAGCAACTGACATTGTTCTTTAAATGAATGTTTGCACATTCATTCAGGGCCGCCTTTACCCGGGAATGCAAGGGGCGCGTGGCAACCGAGCACAGGGACCAAGCGAGCGCTAACCGATCAACTTGAAATAAAAGTCTAAGAACATCATTTTTTTTTTAATTAGCCTAAAGACACAGATAACTAAATTTAAAAAATCAAATCCCACATATTTACCTCTAATATGAAGAGCCATGCAGACTACACCGTCCTATCAAATATTCATAGTTTCATAAAAAAGTTACTGAGACAAACGGACGGACATAAAGATTTCACAAAGATCCGTTTTCGCCAAAATGACTCAGGAAGCCAGCCGTTAGTCGGCATCGGCAAGCTGATTTTCGCGCCTTGGCACTCAGAGGCGCTGCACTCACCGTCTTACTAGGCATTTACTGATCTATTATGTTTGCCAAGACATGTCAAAAATATTGCTCCCAATATCCGTGCAGAAACAGAGAAAGAATACAATTTCCTGCGGCTTGTCGTGAGAGGCGACAAAATAACTCACAGCCAGGTGGTAGGGTATTTACCCGTCTGGATGGCTACCACCTCTGGTCTAGAGTATACCGCCATAACAACCATAAGTTGTGTTCCGGCATTAGTGGCCAGGTTCCAGCCTCCCTTTAGAGAGCAGCAGCACATTTGTAGTACCTTTGATGTTACAAATTATCCATAAGCGTCATGCAATATTGCGAGTTCATTTTTCGTTAATCGTTAGGCAAATACATGCATTGCATATTTCCAGGCTAAACAAGTTATGATTGTGTTATGGAAAATTTACATCGAATAATTCCAGATTCCAGTCTCCCCTAAGAGAGAAGCAGCGCATTTGTAGCACCTTTGGTGTTGCAAATGACCATAGGCATTCCCATCAGGTGGGCCGTCTGCCTGTTTGCTAAGCTCATGCAATAAATAAAAAAATAATCTTAAAGAAAAATGGTAACATAGCATGTGTGGTAGTGAAATTTCTTGGGAAGCACTTGGTGGATTTTGAAACTGTACAACTGAGTATTTTCTGAAGTTTTCGCGACTAGTACAACTGTATTGATGCGTACTAAACTTTTTTTTATCATTTGTAATCTTGTATTCGCGATTTCAATTCAAAGAAATGAGTTCCTGAAAGCGAGCAATAAACAAAATATTTTCCGTGTCATCATTTTTTTTTATGAACAAGGAAAAATAAATAATTGTGTGTAATTGGATATAAATGAGGCACTAATTGTTGATCGTGTAAACAACTATAAACGTATTTATCATAACCAGATCAAAGATTAAAAAGTTTATATTTAAATGATTTTTCCAGTCTGCTGTCTCAACACGTTCATAAGGATATGAACGAGACCTGAGTGTCTAAAGAGGTAGTTCTCGCAGATTCATATGGTGAACATAACAAGTATCATAAAATCGAATTGTGTGCTGGGACACATAGTAGAAGTGAAACTTCAACAAACAAGTGGATAACCGAATGGCAACGGACAAGTAATATATATATATATATATATATAGTATGGGTATCCTTGACTCAGGTGGGCATAGCAGGAATGCTATTTCCACCCCAACACGAGGAATCGCACACTCTCCCCCAGCGCGATTCCTACTGATGGGCCACAAGCGGTTTTCACTTCGTCAAAAAATTAATAAAAGTGGTCTTAAGGATCTCTAACAGGTTTGTCATTCAGTGAAGCACCAGAAATCGTATTTTTAATTTTAGTGCGGATGATCATACATAGATAGACAATAATAGACATGTGTATGACAAAAACAAGTATACAAACTCTTTTTGTACTTATAATTTGTTTCGTCCTATTTTGTCTTCAAACCCATTTCACAGCCATTTCCTATATCTTACTATCCATTTATTTTTATTAATTAGTTTATAAAATAAAAACTAAAATATCCTATAAATAAACCTAACTTAAAAATATATATACAATAGTAAAACAGTAAAATTAAAATAAAAACCCATGTTAAAACTCGTCCAGCCCCACCAGACCACTGTCGCTGGGTATTGTACCTAGAAGGCTGGCAGCACTCCTCGCTGGATACCGAGGCTAATCCTTTGAGCGAGGTAAGCTCCAGCCTTCCGGTCTCCTGTTGTATCGACCAGAATTTTTTTAATTTTTTTGAAATAATTTGTGGGCATTTGACACTTGGCCCCCATGGGCCCAAAGTCTCCACCCCAAACGGCTCAAGGTCCAAAGTCAAAGGTCCATTTATTTAAATTAAAAAGCTTCATACATATTTTGCCTCATCATTTTGTACTAGAATTTTCTAAAATTATCTTACACCACATTTAACTTTTTAACCACTGAATTGCACATTAATTTGTAAGTTTAGAAAATACCAGTCAGGTAACTGTCATCAGTGACATATATAGTGACGAAGCAGAATATGACTAAAATGTACCTACTTGTTCTACCTATTTTAATCGTCTGAGTTGTTCTAAGAAACAATTATTAATTGAAGAGTGCCGAGTCATTGTTTGTGTATTATTGACTTTATGTCCTGTGTCTACAAAAACAGAGATAAGAGACGAGATTCAAGATGAAAAGGACATGAAAAAAAGAAATATCCCTATATACTATTAGAACAAATATCTAGCCATGCTACCTCTGCTAGTCCGTTGTAGATGGGGTAAGTAATTATGGATTGAGGTTGTGAAGGACGACATGCGTATGGTCTCACAATAAGGAATCCTGAAGTCCCCATGAAATGGGGAAAAAAAAGTACTAAAACGGAGCATGGATTTTGAACGCCACTGGAATTTAACGCTAAATTGACATTAATGTAAAAAGTGGCTTAGCGGCGTAAATACACTTGCTAAGAGTCTTTTTCAATGTGTGTTTAGCAAAGACAGAATTCTGCAATTTGCAGCGAACACGAACAGTTTCAACACTCGTAATTCTTCTTATTTAAAAAAAACAATATCAATGGTGAATTTACCATATGTTAAATTTTTAGCCGATTTTAGTTAGCAACAGATTGCTGCGCAACAGATGTTCTTTGTACACAGTCAAATGTTGTGCATCATTCAATAGATAGAAAGGTCATAACGTCCGTCGTGGGCTGTATGAAAAATTAATAGTATCTTTTACATTTTCTTTAAACAAATGATTTTTTGAAATTCTTTAACCAAAGAGTATATATAGATAGATATAAGTCATCGACTTACACTAGAAATTTGATGTTCATTATTTAATGTTAACGGACCATTATCTTTTCTGAGAGCGACGTGCAAATTAGCCTTGAATTCTACGCACTGATTATATAACAAGATACTTTTATTATATAAGTTGCGCTACCTTATTAAAGTCCAATAATAGTGTAAACACATTTGAGAGTGTTCAACGTTTCTGGGAAATTTTATCATTACGTTATTATTTTTTGTTATTGTGTACTCTCATACAATATTTGATATTACTTTTCTAAGTAACAATGCCTGAGTTAGCAGTAATAAGATTTCTGTAGCGTGGTTTCTTACAACTGTTTTGTCTCCTACGCATTTAGGGATGTAATGACGTAGATATTTCACAAATATCGATACCAACTAGCTCTCAACTAAAGTTTCCTACAGCATTACGATTTAGGATTTTTCATAGGTGTCGGTCTTTCATAGGTCCATAGGTGTCGGTAACCACTTTCCATCAGGTGAGTCGTTAGTCTGCTTTTTTACTCTACCTATAAGAATTACCCATAATCTTCTCAACATTTGTTGATGTTGGCGTATACCTCTGGTATAAAATCTAATGTTATAATTTAGTTTATAGATTCTCCGTAATCCTTAATATCGTTATTATTTCTGCTTAGTAAGTACTATAACTACTCTTTGAAAATCGAAGTTTCCAGTCGCCCCAAAGAAAGGTCGTTAATGGCCTGGTTCCTACATCTTACTATTCATTCACTTGCCTTACCATATCTTGAATTTTGACATTACTTGTATGGAGCTTATGTCAAATTTTAACAGATGGTAAGGCAAATGAACGGTCGGTAAGATAATGGGAACCGGGCATAAGCCCATTAGACCTTTCAACAAACCAACGCGAAAATCAAACGGCAACTTTGTTACTAACACCTAAAATCGGTGTGGCACATGAAAAGTATCGAAGTAGTCTTTTCGCCCATGACGAGAAGTATTTTACTGTTACTCGAAAATGTGCATTTTACAAAAGAAAACCCTTTAAAGCTAATTTTATAGCACTTACATGTAATTTAAAAAACAGCTACAGAAATCGCTTCCCCCAACGATACAAGATGAAATGTCTTAATAGATAATTGACCATCAATTATTGTTGGTACTAGGTATTTTCCTGTACTGACTTTCATGAAATGCACATACCAAGCTTTGGTGGATCTAGCAATGTACACGATTGGTGGTTGATTATAATGCATTGATAAATATACTATAATCGATAATCGATACATGAATGATTCTAAGAGCAACATTATCACAATACCCACGCAAGTAAACTTATACAACTTCTTATTAAGTCCTATCTCAGTAGTTCTTTGTACTATTACATTGTTCATTTCTCATCATATTTTCTTTTGGTCTACTTTCGACATTGAAAATACTATGTTAGTTGATTAAAATAAAACAAAATACTAAGATTTATATGTGGGTTGTTCAAGGATATGCGCGCCAAAGATATAACTACGTATTATTTGTAAGAAATCGAATCAATAAGTAATGAGTATTGAAAAATTATACTGTCCATACTGATATATAAATGAGAGAGTGATTTTCTGTTTGTTTATTCTTTCTACACAGCTTTGGGAATGAAAGAAATTAAACGAAAGAAGTGATGGATAAATGATGAGTATTATGCACTTTCGCCCCGGAAACAAAAAGTTCCGCGTTACAAGAATTCACAGTTCACAAGAGCCAATCCCGATAATTATGAAATAAATGGTATTTATATGTAATTCCAATATATTGTTTGTTGGTTTTTATAAAGAATCTTTTGAATCGGTATTAATTAATTAAAGATCAACGCCTTCTGGACACGCGTCCCTCTAGCAGTGATCAGGATAGTCTATAATTAATCTTTATAAATCATACCCACATTTATAGCCTGGTTTTTTAGCATTTACCTTTACTATAATAATTCGTAATTATATTATATACTAGGATATACCCGCGACTTCATCCACGCTTGACTTGAAATTCTCGCGGAATTCACGGGACACGAAGTACCGTAGTAGTTAAAAAAAGAATGTAAGCTATGCTATTGTTTTAGTGAAAACTGTGTCGAGCTAACTTTTATGCACCGGAACCAATACAAACCGCTCTCGAGAAAATTCGCGCGGGATTCCTGAGATAAATAATATATAATAAACACATTTTATTATATAAAATTTACTATAGATCAGTGAAAAAATTACATTGGAATGCGAAAAAAAATTTCAATCTGACCATTTTAAATCATTCCCCGAAAATATCCCGCGGGATTCCCAGGATAAAACATAGTGCAGATTTTAAGTATAATAATTTGCTGTCGATCATCGAAAACCGCATCGAAATCGGCTAAATAGTTTTTACGTGTATCCCAAACAAACAGACAAGAAATCTAAAAAAATGCATCGTGTTCTCCGTCCTTTATATAGTGTAATTCCAGTTGTTTTTGTTAAATAGCTTCAATGTACAGATACGGCATGTTTAGAATTTTATAATGTTATAGATGTCAGTTCATTTCTAGTTTTGTTTTTATTAGACTTAAAGTAGTTATGATTATATTTACAGCTATCGTTAATTTATAACGTCAATTACAAATTATAACAATAATTAAGTAAATATTAATTGAGCTAAGTCTCAAGCTCCAGGGGTAGAAGTAATAAATGGTCTTACGTCGGAAGTAGCTTCGGTGAACCTGCAACCTGCCTCTCCATACCCCTTAGCCACTCACACCTATGTTGCCCCTCGCCAATCTTGTACGGCGTTCTTTTGGGTTCCATGCAGGGCGTGGTGGCGTGTCACCGTCTGCCCATTTTTTCATTTTCTCCGAACATTGCGACGGGCAGGCCCCATAGCCCTCATAGTCCCAGATCCCTAGTTCCACTAGCAGTTCATCCCAATAGCCCGGTATCTTTTGTTCTCATTTCCTACAATAGTCCTACACTGACCGGGGCTTGTTCTTGGGTGTCAGTGTCACGCCACATTTACAATTGGCCTCTACGTGTTGGTCTTCCCGTGGCCCCATGCCAGCCCTCCAAAAGTCCGGGCCATTTTTATGGCCGGTGGTTTTTAGATACATACATTAGAATTAAGTAAATATCATAGCGGCATAGAATTAAATAATAGGGCAACGGCTCAGCATTGCCATAGAACGTGGAAAAGTAGCCAGCATTTGGTCAACTACCTCCACTGACAACATTTTTCACATAAATACATATCATCACGCCTGTTTCCATGGAGGTAGGCAGACGCGATTGATCTCCACTTGCAATGGTCCTAACAAGCAACTTTCGCTTTATTTTTTCTTGTACATATAAGGTTTATAGTAGTTATGAGTTTTTAAGTTTATTTTATTTTATAGTGTAGTGTAATTTATAATTTAGTTTTATTTTAGATAAGGGGCCTTGCACAAATTACGTCACAAGAACTTCATAATTTTTTGACCTCTCCCCCGTCTTTGTTGGTCACATTTGTGAGACTTCTCTCTCCCTAGTGTAACATCACATATACTGTAATATTTCATCAAGAAATTGTTAAAGTAAAACAGCAGTTCTGCAATTAGCTTATATATGTGAGATTTTGAAACGTGACGCCACGTAATTTAGGACCGCTCCCACCCCTTGTTACACAATGGCACTCTTCGTCGACCCTCTCCACCCTTAACGTGTGACGTAATTTTTGGATGGCCCCTAAGTTCCTTCTACCTTTTTATATGTATATATAAGAATAATATCAGCCCATAAATGTCCCACTGCTTGGCTCGGGCCTCCCATTATAACGAAACGGACAATATACCCGCCACGCCTGTCCAAGGCGGCTTGGCAGGTTTGATACTCGGTTATCACGATATGCAGGTTGCATCACGATGTCTTCCTTCGCCGTTGTTAGCACGTGGTAATTGTAACAAAATGTACATTAGATCAGAAAACTGACTAAGTTGTGCATGCGTTCCGGTCAGGATCGAACACGCACCCTTTGAGCTTTTGGACGCGTGCGCTAACCATTACGCTACCACGCCTTTTTTTTATTTATATGTAAGATAATTAACAAATAATAGTTAAAATCTTATAAGAAATCAATTTTACATAATGCGACAACGCAGTTGTTGGAAATAAGGAATTCAAAAGCGGCCATCTTGCTTCAACTTAGCTTAGCAAACAAAAACGCCATAAAACGCATCCATCCGGGAAACCTGGAAGCTGACTAATGTCGGTCAACAAAGACGCCAAAACGTGCACGGATGCGGGCGTCGTGACTCATCTCGCAGGAATCGAAAAAATCAATTCGAGTTATGAACCCAATTTCTGTGTTTACAATATTAGGTCATACTTTTTCATTGTGTTATTGTTGTGACATTTCGTAAACAGAATGCGTCATAGCAAGGAAATATTTTTACGAAATGTTTCCAGAATGTATAAATAACGATTGAATTTCATAGAAAATTATGTCATTTATGTACACATTGATACTACGCATATAAATGAAACTTGTAAAACGGGTGTAACGGCTGTCTGCTGGTATTTAGGCGCATAAAACCTATGGTTCATCAGGGTGGTTCATCTCTGCTTCAATTCGCATGAATGAATGAAAGTGATTCATATAAACATAAACTTGAATCATTCAATGCATTGAATACCGTCGAGTCCTTTCACTTCTGTATCTTTCAAGCAAATTGATTCAATTTGGTTGAAAAGTCTAAAGTTGATCTTACACGGACAATTTTTGTAATGGAATTGCAATAAAATGCGTCAATTGTTTCGGGAATATTGCTTCTAATTGCTCCATATATTCCACATTTCTCAACATCGCCATATGAGTTGCCGCATATTCAATCGGTTTGGAAATTTTTAGGCAATGTTCTTTCTATCTCGTTTATACGTATCGTTTTCGAGAGAGGAACAGGCTGGCGGGAGGTGCCTAATTTTTATGTTGCTCCATATTGCATGGTATTCTGTGGCCGCATCTCAGAAACAGCTTACTACATATTGCCATCGCCCTAAATTGCTTGATGTAGTCGTGACGTCATAGTTGACCGTGATTGAGTAATTTTAGTTGCTCGTGTA
The DNA here is from genome assembly GCA_039645545.1 of Dendrolimus houi. Taxonomy (NCBI): domain Eukaryota; kingdom Metazoa; phylum Arthropoda; class Insecta; order Lepidoptera; family Lasiocampidae; genus Dendrolimus; species Dendrolimus houi. The sequence continues at coordinate 21,660,653 of CM077126.1, read as the reverse complement.
AGAGCACTTTAATAAGAGCAATATAATTGAAGTAAAACTTTTGCGCAAGCTTGAAGGGTTGGTTTCGCTTATTCCCATATGATTGAAAATAAGATTCTACAAGAGATGGTAACGCCTTTATCGTTAGTATAAAACCTGTATATTTATTTCGTTCTTTTATATATTTTTTAAATCGTGGTAGCGTAATGGCTAGCGCACGCGTCCCAAACTCAAAGGGCGCGGGTTCGATCCTGGCCGGAACGCATGCACCACTTAGGCAGTGCCGTAGATAGCGCGGTGCGACCGGTGCCCAGGCACAAGGCGTAGGCTCTTGGGGGCGCAAGAATGGCCAGACCAGGTAGGACTATTATTTATTCGGTTTGCTCCTGATAAGTTCCCGCTGCGCCCATAGTGCTCGATTCCAACACATACATACCATGCCACATGCCAGTATCATCAAAAACATCTGTTAAATTAGACAAAACATCGCGCTCATTTTTATGGCAGCGCACGAGCGTATTTGTGTTTAGTGTTTATCAGAATCAAGCGGCCAGCCGGCTACACGGTCGGTCGGACGGAGACTAAACGGCGGGCGGGTACGGGCCTATACATAGCATTGCTCTAGCTAGGGTACCTATAATATCTAAAAAAACAAGGGCGCAGTTATAGAAGCTCTCATAGGGCGCAGAAAAGGCTATTTACGGCCCTGCACTTAGGCAGTTTTCTGACCTAATGTGCTTATTGTTATAATTACCACGTGCTAATAACAGTGAAGGAAAACATCGTGATGCACCTGCACATCGAGATAACCGATTTGTCAAACCTGCCAAGCCGCCTTGGATAAGTGTGGTGGGTATACTGTCCGTTCCTCTATAGTGGGAGGTCCGAGCCCAGCCGTGGGACATTTATGGGCTGTTATTATTATCGTTATTATATATTTTTCAATACATATACCTATATATATATAGAGATATCTATAATATTATAAAATTCTAAGCGTGCCGTGTCTGTACATTGAAGCTATTAAAAAAACAACTGGAATAGACTAAATAAACAACGGAGAACACGATGCGATTTTTTTAGATTTCTTGTCTGTTTGTTCGCGATAAATCGGTCGATTTTACTGATCGACTGCAAATTCTTAGACTGAAAATCTGCACTTCTTTTTATCCTGAAAATGCCGCGGGAAATTTTCTGGGAATGATTGAAGATGGCCAGATTATAAAAAAAAAACTAATTCCAAATTAATTTTTTCACTGATCGATAGTAAATTTTATGTAACAAAATGTGTGATATTTTTATCACGGGAATCCCACGGGAGTTTTCCCGGGAGCGATTAGTATTTGTTCGATTACATAAAAATTAGCTTATTCCGACACAGCTTTCATAAGTCGCGGGCATATCCTAGTAAGTATATAATGTTGAGCCGGTTGCGGGGTCTAAGATCCATGCTACCGGTGGTTAAGGGTCCAGAGAAAGGAACTTCCTCAACATGCCGTGCTCAGAAGAACCGCCTTCCGAATCTGGCCCTTTACCCATCGAGCGAAAACTTCTTTAGGTATTGGTCGAAACTCTTCGTTATTATAGCACGGACACCCCTATCGGAACGATAATCGTTAACTCCATATGCCACATGACAATAATCTCGTGCGCGAAGTTTATATATTTGACTAGCTGTGCCCGTGATTTCTCCGTGTGGAACTTATTCGCGGAACCCAAAAAAAGGAACCTAAATTACTCCTTGTAACATTAGCTATCTGCCAGTGAAAGTCCCGTCAAAATCGGTCCAGCCGTTTTAGAGATTAGCCGGAACATCCAAACAGACAGGAAGACAAACATTTTAATAATTTATTTTTGATATAAGAACCGTATATATGTACTTTCATATGCATTTAGTAAAAAGTTGTTTTGAAAAAAAAAAACTTAATCCCTTTCATATGTCAGGAAGGGGATAATTTTTTCACATAGCAAACAGACACTTCAATTCTATGTTTTTTTTTATTGCGAAGCTGGAATACAGGTAGAATGCCCTCGTACTGCAAAATGGTTACCATCAGCTTTTAGGAGATTATTATTATTTATTTTTTCTTAATGACCCTACTAAGTTCTACTCCTCCCTTTATTTAACCAGGGCTGTCGGTAAGTATGTGAGTTGTTTTATTTTATCAGGCGCTTTACCTCTGTTTACTGTATCTTTGCATATCTTGTCTTGCTGCTTATGTATGTTTTGTCCATTTACATGAGTATGTATGTCTTTGAAGAGTGAAGACCACGGCCATAAAAATGCCCCGGACTTTTGAAGGGCTTGCGTAGGGCCATGGGGAGGCCAACACTTATAGGCTCCTTGACAAATTTAATCTAAATGTAGCGTGACACTAAACGGCGATTATCCCTGTCTACACCATATAAAAATACCCAAAAGGACAAGCCCCGGCCAGTGTAGGACTATTGTGGGAAATAAGAATAAAAAGTACCGGGCTATTGGGGTGAACCGCTAGTGGTACTCGGGGTCGGGAATATAGGGACTATGGCGTCTGCCCGTCGCAATGTTCGGGGAACATGGAAAAAATGGGCAGACGATGACTCGCCACTCACTGTATGGGCCCCTAAAAATGCCAAGATTGGTGGGGGGCAACATGAGTGTGAGTGTCTAAGGAGTATAGAGAGGTGGGCTGCAGGATCACCGAAGCTACTTCTGACGTTATGCCATTGTTCACTTTCACCCCAAGAGCTTCAGTCTTAGCTCTAGCGATCTCCACTCTGTGCCGGCTGGCTAAGGCCAGCACGGAGGCGGAGGCCTTACCTTGGCCCCTGAGTCAGGTCCGAGGTGTCGTTACTCGCCTAAGGCTTCGCCACAAAGCCCCCCTGCGGTTACATGATTATTACTATACATGTATGTCTCTGTAGACCACGGGCCATAAAATGACCCGGACTTTTGGAGGGCTTGCGTGGGGCCATGGGAAGGCCAACACGTAGAGGCCCCTGATGGTTTATTATTATTAGCTACGTACGTTACGCGGAAAGGCTCCAACGGCTCCAAACCCTGACACTGACGGGTAGTCGATCGCCGAATGGAAGTCGGAGCAAAGAGGTCATCTCGAGGTCAATCTCTTCCTCACCTCTAATGCCCATAAGGAAGCAGAGCACCGAGAACACCACTAAAAAGTTCTGGTCCTTCCGGGTACATTGGCTTGCTCAACGTAAATTAAACAGCAGATATTAATCTAAATGCTTTGTAACATTTATGACCAAATCCTTTTGAAAGTCCTTTAAGCAAACACTCTGTAATACATTACACAAACGACTAACCACATTTTAGTAATTCATTTCTACTTAATATGACAAATCGTTAAATTGCACAAGTATAATTATTTCGTATCTTGTAATATTAATGTATATATACTATTTCGATATGGACAGCAATTATTAAACGCAAAACATATTTACAGACTGTCGAGTACAAAATATAAATATGCGTTAAATCATTTAAGTCATTAAACTCTATAAAAATATATTGCTTTTATCTACATGTACATAAAGTCAATTCAGATAGGTCCTTCATACCTATTCATGGAGATCCTCCAGCTTTGGAATTTTGGCCCCATTTTAAGGAATTATTTTGCTGTTGGGAATTTTTGGGGATCAAAAATTCAACGCTGGGGTAATTGAGGATGTATTTTATTCCCCTAACCTTACTAAAACTGCCATAAAATATTAGAGATAACATAAAATTGCTAAAAAAACGTTAAATCTAAACAGGTTTCCCATACAATAATTGCAATGGTTTTTGATTTTGTAATCAAATGACCATAAAAATAAACTTTACATTATGAATTGAGAACCTTCTCCTTTTTTTAAAGCCGGTTAAAAATAGCGAAAATAAGAAATCCTTCACTGTGCGTGGACCGACACGCACTTGTCCAATTTTTTGTCCAAGATATGTGCGGGGAAAAGTTTCTGATGTAGTGTCGTTTTGGGGAAATATTTTGACAAATATGGGAATTTTTCGTAAATTCAATCTGGAGACCCTGCTCGCAAGAGACGATACTTCAGTCACGCGCCAAAAGAACACATGTTCGCTGCTCTAGCTTCGTACAACCAACAAAGAAGAAACAAAATCTTATCATTTCCTTTGAGAATACACATCGCTAGAACGTTTTTAATTATGTCTAGTGATTTTAGTGACAAAGAAGCTCTTGCTGTGTATCTTTAATACAGAAATAATAAAAATTACCAACTTTTTAATTGACATTTGTTTCCAATTTCTCCCAAACCCTCTCAGGCCTGTCTTTTCTCCTATATCCTATAGTCAGGCAATTTAAAGTTGTACAGACACGGGTGTTTTTCTGTTTCTTTCACAAATATTGAACTGCTATTCGTGTCATTTTGCCGAGATTCAGGAGACGCGACGCATGAGAGACTGACACGGCTGGTATCGCGAGACTAGAAGCAGACACATAGAATAGTGATAGCTAAGTGTACAAATTACTATACAAATGTATGTGAGATACTCCTCGGCGACTCATTTTCGAGACTCGCGTAGGATACTAGCAGTCTGGAAGTATTGTAATACAAGAAGGGCCTTATAACCTAGTTTCCAAAACACAATGCAATAATGTAACAAAATCTTTTAAATGTAAGCTTTTATACAACATTACCCACTGTATTAAATTTTAATTTAAGAAGGGTAATACAGTAATATTTAATTTACTTTCGCATTTATAATGTATACTAAATGTTTCTTAATTTGCAAATTGTATTTAAAATATTGTGTTACGTTTGCAGGTAAATAAACTCTGATGGTGGTTACTCCTGCCTGTGAACATCTGCAACACTAAACGAGCGATGCGTTGGCTACCTCATTAGGCTTTATGAATCTGTTTACGACTTTTTTGATACCAACATAATAGCGCCCTTTGTTGAATCTTGAATGAATATTGAATGTAAATTTCCTCATCACAACGCCATATATTTATAGCTACTGTTGTCAATGTAGAGATCTTGAAACTACTTCCGTATAGTGACGTAGATTTAATTCAAATTCAGCCCTTCTTCCCTATAATCCTTCAAACAGCAATGTAAGAAACTACGACTTCTATGGTTGAGTGGTCTAAGCCTTTACTCGCCTAACCCACTGAAACGTAGAGGCTCCTGGTTTGATTACTTACATTACAGGAACTTTATGTGTCTATTGCCTTTTTTTTGAGCGTCACCTACATGGATAGATGAGCTATGAATTGCCTTTTAGATTGCCTAGAGATCGCTTTATGCGAAAGGAGGCCGCCTGTAGCCGCATAGAAAGTATTGTAAATATGGTTTTTTTTGTAATTTTTGTGTGCAATAAAGTGTAATCTATCTTTCCATCATTTACATCTGGGTGTCTGGAATCGACCCCAGAATTATTCATTGTAAATTTTCCAAAAAACAAGCATAACTTGTTTAGCTTGGAAATTTCAATGCATGTGTTTACCTAACGATTAACGAAAAAATTAACTCGCAGTATTTTTTTTTTTATTGCATGTTTTTTATGTATGACGGCTATGGACAATTTGTAACACCAGGGTGTTACCAATGTGCTGCAGCTCTCTACAAGGAAGACTGGAACCTGGCCACTAATGCCGGAATACAACTCAAGCTTATGGTGTGGTTATATATTTTCAAAGAAAAACTTTAGATCAGGGGTGGTAGCCATTCACACGGGTAAATACCCTACCACTGGGCAGTGGGTTATTTTGTCACCCCTTACGACGGGCCGACCGGCCGCAGAAAGTTATAGTATCCTAATACAGCAAAGAAACAAAGAGTTGCAACGATGCGTTCAAAATTGAGTCATCAAAACGGGACTTGTGCAAACGTGAGGTGGCGAAATTTTTCCTGTCTACCCTTTACTCATTCGAAGGTGAGATACAATGAGGAAGTGAATTCGATGTAAACATGACACAAGCAAATTATCATAAAAAATGACAATTTAGCATTAATTTGCACATATTCTTAATGTGTGCGACGCAATTTTTGCAATAATTTATATTACTATATATAAATTCACAAGAATATTTATATGGTCGATAGATGTTATTTAATTGATGTAATATTTAAGATTTTATTTATTCGTTTATATCTTGAGACGAACAAAGTAAGTAAACCGAGGTTTGAGCTCTCACAGTGAAGCCTGCGAAAGGAACTCGATTTTGAAAATATAAGAAGTATTAGAGTTACGTATACTAAGATTTTTAATTACCTGGACTAAAATGAATGCTCCAATCGACCTTTTTTTATGTTGCAAACTTGGAGTAAAGTACTCACTACTTTGAAATTGAATCCTATACATTTCTATAGAAATTCTTTAGGATTCAACTCACACAACTCACTTACGAATCAAAAAAAGGTCGATCGCATCTGTCATTTTAGTCCAGGTAATTAAAAATCAGAACATAATATTAAATAATCCAGTTAGTATGGATAAAGGTGGAATATGAGAAAATCAAATAAAAAATGATTAGTTAAACAAACAAGTACTTCTCTAAAAATACATATCTAAATCTGATGAACAAATTTAATACTGCACATAATAAAATTCTGATACGTCAAGTCTTTTTTTGTAGTATTTATTCTACGAGCCAGTATGTTTTTGTCACTGATGATAGTAAATATTTAGCTCAAATATATGTAAGTTATAATAAATAATAATTTAGCGAAAAGTAATGTATGTATCCCAGGGACGAAAAGTACTGTTTTCACCCCTGTGATCAATCAGGTAACTTCGAGCGTACTTTCCGAGTATGAGAAATGAAAAATATGTTTTACATATAATAGAATGATTGGAAGTTTTAATTGCGATTTTCTTTAAAAACGAGAACACGTGGGTGGCGCCAACTATGATTGCAGAATGTGTTGAATTTCATATTTTACTGATCAAATGTCATTCCTTAATTATATATAGTACCTACACTTTTCTATGGCTACTGCTTCATTTAGGATAATGTTATAGTTGTTAATCGTTTCACGCAAATATAGAAATGGGCTTAATGCGTTATTTATGTTGCGATTTTATTATTAGTTGTGAATGCAGTAGTATATTGACAGATAACGTATGTATGTATATACAATAATATAGCTAGTCGTTAACGGCATTATTTTTAACGCTATAAATAAGACGCATTTGGCCACAGTCGATAACTACAACGGGTCGTTGTAGGAGTAAAACAACCCGCGCATTATAAATACGTATAGTTTTATCTATGTTATTTACGTGGCCGAGCGAAATGAGTTTACCCTGCGGCTGCGCCGCGGGTCGACCTACAGTGGGTGCCTCTTGTTTAAAGAGGTTACAGCACAGGTTACATTGTATTAATTTTTTATAACATACTATCCATCTCCCAGATGAAAAGTATGTATGCATATTTTCGGTATTAAAGCTACATATGTACACCAAAATGACCACACCGACCCCATCGACCACACCGACCACACCGACCACACCGACCACGCCGACCACGCCGACCACGCCTACCACGCCAGCCACGCCAGCCACGCCAGCCACGCCAGCCACGCCGACCACGCCGACCACGACAGCCACACCGACCACACCTACCACATCGACCAAAATTACCAAATTAAGCAAAGTGACAAAAATGGCAAATCACAAAATAAAAACCTATCCCTACTTTCTGGGATAATCTTTACATAAATCTATCCTCAAACTTATCCCATTGTCCGGGATGAAAAGTATCAGTTGTCCACCCTCGGTAATAAAATTACATATATACCGAATTTCTACCAAGTCGGTCCAGTAGTTTTGCCGTAAGAGCATAACAAACAGGGAGACAAATATATTTTTGTCCCGGAAACTATCCCATTTTTCGGGATAAAAAGTATCCTATGTTCATCCTCGGCATCGAATATATATATATATATATACTGAGTTTCAGCCAATTCGGTCCAGTAGTTTTTCCGTGAAAACGAAACAGACAGACAGACAGAGTTACTTTCGCATTTATAATATTAACAGGGATTTAATTAGATTTATACAGATTAAGATTAAAGTATATACATTTAGTGACGAGATTTTCTCTCTCTGTCATGTCTCTTTTGACAGTTGTCAATAAACCGATTTCCTTGTCCGACCGTCCAGTGAGCGAAAAAGTTCGCCACAACTATAACAATGCCCCAGGAGAAGCCCAAGCATGAGATATACTTAACCACTAATAATTTAGGTAACTTCATATCCCAAATAGTTCATTTATCCGAAAGGAGGAAAATTCCGAAATTCGACAAAGCAGGTAGGAGATTGTATACGAGTATTTGTACATACTTATTGTAATATACATGCTAGACAACAATAGCCTCGAGATTACTGAACTAGTTTTTGCTATCATTCCCTCCAAGAACTAACTGTGTAGTAGACTATGAAATCGATTTCGCCGCTAAAATGTTTCTAAGCTGGGATTAATAAGGTTTTCCTTGTAACATTGTTTGGCGTTCTTAGTTTCCTTGAAATCGTCTCGGTAGATTTATCAGCAAAAACCCAGCATTATCAGTGACGAATGGGATTAGGATGTAAGGAAAAACGTCAAAAATATAGATGAAATACACTTAAGCCCTGGTAGCCTGTTGGTAGTGAACATATTCGCGTCCCATAATCAAGGAACGCGGATAAGGATCAGGGGCGTAGCTACTGCGGTATCAGCCGTATCAATGATACGGGACCCCCGGGCTACAGGGGCCCCGAAACTGTGTAAGCAAAAATTCTTAAAAAGTTATCCACAGTCTTTTATAGATTAGCAACATTTTTAAGAACAACTGCTGGGCCAACAGAAACGGCTATCAGACTTCTCATTATTATCTATAGAGGTAAAACATATAGAAAAACTGAAATCTCCTTCAACTACAGATGATTTGATAAATAAGTTTGCCTATAAAAAAGCGAGAAAACTGTATCTTTGATTTAAATTGTTTGTCTCACTTAGAGCAGTAAGTATAAGTAATAACTTATATTCAATATAATTATTTTAATTCAACTCGAGCATTTTTTATTTCTTTTATAAAAAAATACCTTTATCCTCCCTTTGCCGTTTGCCGTTAAATAATAATTACAATAATTTGACGGCAAAAGCGATCTTCCAGGCAACCTGACTGAGAGGATACTTTTAACAATTTATGTCTAGGTATAATTAAATTAAAAAGAAGTAAAATAAAAAAGGAAGAACAGTACAATGTGGACAGTAAACAGCTAAGTATTAGTAGTATAACCTGATTTTTAAAGCATGGTAAGGATTTGGCTTGTCTTGCAATAGGTAACTCATTCCAAAGACACACAACTTGGTCGGTGAAAGAGTTATTAATAGATATAACCGATATGTCAAACCTGAAAAGCCTTAGACATGCGTGGAGGATATACTATCCAATCAACAACAAATTGAGAGGTCCGTTTTTTTAAAGAGGGGAATTCCGATTGAACACTTACCGCTGTGTGGGAAACACGGCAGGGGAGTGTGGAATTCGTTATATTGGGGTGGCACTAGTACCCCCGAATAAACACTATTGCTATCCGAGTTAGGGATATCCACTAAAACCCCTCAGTGTTCCTTCCTTTGCCAGGATACGGGAAAATGGAAGCTCGACCAATTCCGTGTGCCCTGGTAGGCGGAGGCTTTACGGCCACATCCACTTTGGAGAAAGCAAATTGGGAGGGCCGAGCCCAATGTACAGTAGTACAGTGACGTAGCAGTATTGTTAGAAAAATTATTATACTTTTACAACTTAAGTTCCGACAAAAACAAAATCCACTTGCATATCTATAAAAACACATTTTATTACCTGTCGGCATTTAAACTAATTGTAATTCTTTTATGGTCGTCTTCTTTTGTTTACTTATTTATTGGCATACTTTTCTAGAGAACAGCCCATTGTTTTATTGTACTCGTTTATGGCCACTTGCGGCCAAGTCATTAGCCAGGTGTTTCGGGTTACGTCGACTACTATACGGGCATATTTGCATTTGTGCAATATAAAATGAAGGCCTGATGGAGAGAGACGGCAGTCAAGTGAGAACCACGATCAAGGCGTAACGTGTATACAATCGGAAATCTAATATTGATGGACTTTGCGCGTTTTATTGAATTACGACCGTCTGCAATATGTTTGGATTTGTTGTGTTCGGTTATATTTGTACCTGTGTTATACATGTTTGTATAGTTCTAATAAACTCTATAATAATTCCAACGGCTTTTTAATTCGAGTCCTGCAACTCGTAGCAATATATGAATAACTTTACATGATAAATCGATAAAACCATTTTATCTGTTATCCGCGTGTAAGCTGTGACAATATTTTGTTAGATTACACCTTTGATAACATTGTTTTATTTTTTTTTATTCTAAGAAAACAATCACTGATAAATAATTTCTTTAATAAATTTAAATTACTGAATACACTTTCAAGTTATTGAAATTCATTTTCAAAAGTATTTTCTTAAGTTTTCGTGACTAGTACACATAATTAAACGGTTTTAAGCGCGGTATTCTATTTATCTCTTTGTCTATAAAGGTGTCTTCCTTGATAACGGCTACTTTAAGTGGCCAAAACATCGAAATAAAAATTAAATAAAATGCCGCGCTTAAAACCATTCAAACGTAGTTTTAATTATATTTCTTTTTTGTTTCGTAGCCAAATGACAAAAACAGTGAGTAAGTGAGATGAGGGTCACCCCTCAAAAGCCTTTCACATTATGTGGACTGAAACTTGGCTGATTTATCAGAACCTAATATTAAGGCGAGTATACATGGATTAAAAAATGGGTGCCGTGACATACAAAGAAATAAAACAGCTGACCGATAGTAGAGACAATTTGACGAAACTCCACAGACAAGATCAATTCTCTTAATGATGGACAATATTTAAGTTCAAAAGTTTCTATTTAAAACTAGGATATGCCCGCAACTTGTCCACGTTTGACAGGTAACGTAGATTACAGTTACTTTGCTAGTATTTAAATTCAAAGGGTATTTTCAGCAGGACAACGGATTTTTTAGTAGGTATATAAAAATACATGAATTCCAAAGATTCCATTAAAAACCTGGGATAAATAATGTTACTAAAGGAATACATAATATCTGTACTAAAGATGTCTAATAAATATTTTTTGAAGGTCATACATAGGACATACATGCAAGATAAAATTTAAATCTACCACCTATGCCTACTATTCTACGTACACCGCTTTCGCAACGTGTTAAAGCGGCAAGATACTCCACAGCAAGACATCTAGCTAAAAGTCTTATTTTTCATATTTATCTACCTCAGGCTTTTGTTTTCTAATTAATACAGAAGTATATCATACAATTACTTTTCAAAGAATAAACTCAATTGTTGCAAGCATTGCATACTCAATAAGACAAAGAGATAATATGAGGAAAGAAAAATATTATTAACGTCGAAATAATGATAAGACTTACTAAAAATGTATACTACAACATATCTCTATGAATTCCTCACATGTTTGGGAAATTGCAATATTGATTTATTCGCTAAGCTACGGAATTCCCTACTTTTTCGAGATCAACCTCAATACGTCATTTACATCCAGAAATAGTCTATGCGCTCAAACAGGGTTTAACTCAAGGAAGATGGTTAGGTCTAATTTTAAAACTACCAAGTAGCTGAAACTATTACAATCCTAAATTTACGCAAGCTAATTGGAATACTGACTCATTAAATACGTCACAGCATGTACTTCCCACTTAAGCAATTAATTTATCACCTTGCGGAAATGTGTTAAAATATTCTACATACGTAATTCAATTGTATATTTAAGGAACTAAATTTAGATTTCTAATGTTTAATTGGTATTTTATATTATAATTCGTCTGTACGTGTGTACATCACTGAATTTCTTCTAAACCGCTGGACCGATATTGATAAAAACATTGTGTGTGTTGGAATGGGTCCCGGAATGGTTCAATTCACAATTGAATCCGGTAGGTGGTGTTGCAATCCCGAGGTAGCGATGCGAAAGCGAGCCCGGACAAGGAACATTCAAGGATCAGAGAGGAGTTTTAGTAGCCCAAACCGTGGCGTGGCAATAGAGTTTCTGCGGGGATACTAGTGCCATCCACCCCGATAAAGTGAATCCCACACACCGCCCGCGATTTTTCCCTCTCGCGCGGCTGATAGTCCTCTTTCGGATTTCCCCTGGTAACAACAAATTGTGTGTGTGTGTGTGTGTGTGTGTGTGTGTGCAGTTCACACGCAGTAGCAGTGAAACTTCAGAGAATATACTCACAAATAATTCTTCTCTAACCTTTATCAATATAAATACAATTCCTTTAGCCTACATCCGTTAACATATTGTAATTCAAAATAAACTTCTTAAGTATCACTTTCAATTTTTCACTGTTTTAGGCCAAAAAATATTATTATCAGTTTTATTTCGATCCAATTGGACCTATGTTTAATCAACGCTCTTGTTGACTATCTAATCTGTGGTGCACAATGTAAAACTCGTATCTCGTTCTCGCAGGCTTAGTCCTATAGATTTATGTGTTTATCTCTTTTTAGTGTCGCTTTTTCGTTTCATCAAATTTCAAATCACAACGATTCTAAAGAAGTTTCACTTCAAAAGCTGTTTGTTGCGCGGCTTCTTTTCCTTTAACAATATCTAAAATTGTTTTAGAAGCAGTAGTAGCAGGTAGACTCTTGACCTAATAATATAAAAGGTGTAGGATTCCATTTTGAAATACATTTATACATTATTTCATACAATACATACATTTTCATTAAACTACTATGTACTATACATGATGAAAATAATAAATCTTCTAGAATATCCGCTTGTTTTGAAGGAAAAATAAACATGAACTGTTTAAGATTCGTGTATAAACTATTGACGTCATAGAACTGAGTTTTTTTAATATTTAAATAAAGTTCTTTCAAATCCATTATAACATTCTGATATGCTCTTTTTTGCGCCACAAACATATCCTTACCCTAGTCATTTGAATATACTATCATCGCCTAAGGGCAAGCGTTCCACAGCTGGACTGAGGTCTCTGGAAATAGGCGACTCATGGTATACTCGATGTTTTTCTGGCAAATTGGCAATGTGCAACACAGAATTTCGAACGTTCCAGCAATAAGTGTTCTTATACTATAGACTAATTATATACATATATATATATATATATATAATCAGTCCATAGGATGTATTTAATTTATAAAATATGTAGTTTAAGTATGTCTGTTTAAGTAATACCTAATAAACTGCACCACTTACATCGCCAGATTGGATTAAATTATTCCTGAAGTTGGGTTGCCTGCAAGAGATTGCTTTAAGCGATAAGGCCGTCTATTGTTTCTACCATAACAATATTGTAATTGTGCATTTTTGAAATTGTATATTTGGTGAGCAATAAAGTGTTATGTATTCTATTCCATCTAAAGTGCTGGATCGTCGCAACGTCCTGATCACATTTTTACTGTTGCTGGACTGCATGCAAGTACACCGAGAAATTAACTCTTTGCATAATTCTCCCAATCATTTGAGATCGGCACAATATGTCTTTTCTATCCATATCTTTCTATTTTGGCATACAATTTTATTTTACCATGGATTTTGCATGATTTTAGCAGCCCGAGGCCTAATATGCTTAAGTCGGCTCTGCTATAGGAACCCAAGTTTATGCCAATGAAGCCAAGGGATAAGTTGTAGTAAGTAAGCTTTATTGTTCCCCCAGGGGGTGCCCCGCGGACTTCACCCCTTCCGTCCGCGGGAGGCATAAGGGGATGCGTCCCCGGGGCCCTGAGCGGCCTCTGTCACATTCCCCCCTTCTTCCGTGACAGTGGTGTCCCACCTTCATTCCCTTCCCAAAAGGTTTCTTCTTAACCCCCTCCTTCCCAATTACCCATCCCTTCCTGTTGGTAAGCCACTCGCGCCTCTCCGTTAGGCGGATAGGTCCCCTGCGATGTGGCGGCAACGGGTCCGGTGGCCGGGCGCGAGCCAATCCCCGGATCGGCGACGGGTAGGCCTAAGAGCGGTCTGCCCCCTGTAGCCTTCGCCACCGTCGCCCGGTGTTGGGTGTGGTGGCAGCGGTTCTACCCGACCGCATCCACACCGCGAAAGAGATTTGAAGGAAGAGTTTGCGTGAGCGTTTCGTTCTGCTCGCCCTTAGGGCGAATCGATGACCCCACGCACCCGAAGCTTGGTCGGCGTGCCGATAGCTGCATGCCGGGCGGGTTATCCCGGATGCGAGAGCCTTGTGAGCGGCGTGTGGGGTGTGCTGTTTGCAGTCATCTCGCACGCCGCTCATAGATTTAGTTAGTAGTTAGTTTTAAGCATTCAGATGGTCTCCTTTCAAGGAGTCAAATAACTCCTCGGAGTTCTAAAAACAACAATTATGGAAGCGCAAAGGAAAGAGAATATACCCCAGGTGGGTCGATCTTCTACGGAAGGCGAATCCCACCCTGTGACCGGTACTTATGGCCCGAGCAGAAGCCCCCCATCGTATTCTGGGGAGGGGGGGCAAGTTTAAGCTGTTGTTGGTCTCTATCGAAAGAGAAAGTGCCCGAGATGGGCGGTGAAGTTGTATTTACTCACAGCAGCAGCAGGACATCAGGCAGAGCATCAGCCATGAGCTGCGCTGCGAGCGGGGCTGCGGGTGGAGTAACTGAGGAATCGGACTCAAACGTCTCAGTGTTCTCCACTTGCTCCCGCTCTCGATCGCGTTCACTCTCCAGCTCCGAGCGAGAGAAATTCTCGGAGCCGTGGAGCTTACGCCTTCGAAAGAACAGGGCGAGGCCGGCACCCTGTCGCGGATCCAAAGACCCTCCCGCATCTGGCGGTGAGGAGAGCCACATATCTAAAGCCCCCCGCAGAGTGTCACCACCTGCGGCGGAAGCAAGCGACGAGTCCGCGAGCCTGAAGGCTAGAAGGCGCAACCCTGGGCTGGAGGACCATGAGGTTCGTGCCACCGAGCTAATCAGAGCTGCCGAACAGGCGCGTATCGCTCGACAGGCACCTGAACTTCTGGGCCACTCAGGGTCAATTACAGATGAGGCTGGGGCCAGGACGGCCCAGGCAATTGAGACGGACGTCCGCAATGCCCTGGGGGTCATACGCCACGTGGCGAAAGTCCCGCGGGGATTGAAAGGGACGTTCGTCAAGTCTCTCATCGACTCGGTCAGCATCCTTAATGATGCCTTTAAGGTATTGCGAGGCCGGACCAAGTCGGAGTAGAATAAGAGACTGGAGGCAGCAAATCAACGCCTTGAAGAGGAGGTGAAAGAGATGAGGGCGGAGATGGTGAGTCTCAGGAACGAGATGGTTCGCGCTCGGCGCGACCCCCCGCCACCACCACTACCGCCCCCTCCAAAGCCACAGACGAGGTCGCTGCCTCAGTCCTCATTTCCCGAGGGGCGGCAGCTCAGTCAGGAGGAGCTCCTGCGTCACCTCACTCTCTCGATAGGGAAGATGGTAGACGCAAAATTGGCAGCACTTGACGACAGGCTTCTCCCGCAGAAGCGAATCCGCCCGCCGTTGGCAGCTGATGCCCGGCGGGCGAGTACGCAGTCCCCAGGTACATCCAGGAGAAGAGTTGGAGATCCCCCTATCGCCGAATTCCTACTACTTCCCCCTTCAAAAAAGAGGGCGAGGAAGACTGGGGCTGGCGACACAGGAAGCAGCTGTTCTGGCTGAGCATAAATGTGCGTATATCTGGCCTGGATGACTTCACCACAGCCAATGAGGTCATGGCCGCCGTCGTTCGGGTCACGGATCGTCGCCCGGAGCGATTCAGCTCGAGTGCGATACGTCTAGGCCCGGACAGAATGGGCTACGTAATAGTGTCGTGCCCAGTGGCGGCGGCCAAAAAACTAAAGGATGAAGCACTAATGGTGGGCCGGGCCTCGGCGGGAATAAAGATCTTGCCGAACCGGTCAGAGCGGTACTGGCGCTGCCTTGTTGCGGGGCATGTCGCCTGCACCTGCTCCTCCCCTGTGGACCGCAGCCGGGACTGTTACCGCTGCGGTCAACCCGGGCACCTAGCCGCTACTTGTTCGAGTCCGCCGCACTGCAGCATCTGCGCAGCGGCAGGCAAAGTGGCGGGGCACTGGATGTGCAGGGGAGTACAAGCCGCGCGCAAGAGCGCGGGCACTCCCACTACCACCACCACCATCACCAAAGCTAGTGAGGACACGCAGCAGATATCCCAGAAGAAGATGAAAAAAAGAAAAGGAAAAAGAAGGCTCCGCCCGAGGGGTTCAGCAATCAGGAACTTTCACTACCGACACAATCTGCCGGGCCGGAGCCAGTCGTCGTCACTAGGATGGAGGAGTAATTTTTCCAATGGCTACCTCCATCCTAGTAGTACCAGGAAACCTGAACCACTGCGCTACTGCCCAAGATCTGCTGATACAGAGCATGGCGCAGTGGTCCATTGGAATTGGTGTGGTCGCCCAGCCATATTACGTCCCCCCCAGGAATGATTGGGCGGGGGACCTCGATGGCTTGGTGGCCATAATTGTTCGGACTGCCGCCTCATGCCCGCCTCTTACGGACATTGTAAGGGGTCTTGGCCATGTGGCGGCCACAATCGGAGAATTGGTGGCGGTCGGCACCTACTTCTCCCCGAATCGTTGGCTCGTCGACTTCGAGGGTTGGCTGGAAGAAGTGGGCACAGTGGTGGCCCGTAATCGCTCTCGCCCAGTACTCGTGCTGGGGACTTCAACGCCAAGTCCACGGCTTGGGGTTCCCCGAGAACTTGTACGCGAAGCGAAGCGTTGCAAGAGTGGGCCATCACACAGGGTCTCGTTGTCTCAAGCCGGGGCTCCGTACTTACATGTGTGCGCCAGCAGGGCGACTCAATAGTGGATCTCACGTTTGCCAGCCCTGCACTGGCGTGCCGTGTGAGGGACTGGAGGGTACTGGAGACGGTGGAGACGCTCTCAGACCATAGGTATACCCGGTTCAGCGTCGCCACCCGGAGATCGGAGCCCTCGTCCCTAGAGTCCCCAGTAGGAGAATATTCGCGCTGGGCATTAAGGAAATTAGACCGGGAGGTATTCCGGGAGGCCTTGATTGTTGCGACATGGTCGTCGGGGCCTGATGCGGAATCTCCCCAGGTGGAGCAGGAGGCAGAGGATCTACGGTCGCTCGTCACAGATGTCTGTGATGCGGCGATGCCCAGAAGGGGCCGATTTCGGCCCTTCCGCCAGGTGTACTGGTGGAGCCCCGCGCTAGAAGCATTGCGTAGGGCGTGCGACCTAGCACACCGCCAATACACCAGGCACTGCAGACGGCGTCGTCGCGCAACAGACGCAGTGACCGTAGCACCTCGCTTGTACGAGGAATACAGGAGCGCCAGACGGGACTTTCAAGTCGCTATCCGCAAAGCCAAGTCAGGCCTGGGGGGAGCTCTTGGTTAGCCTGAATGCAGACCCGTGGGGGCGCCCTTACAAGATGGTGCGGAACAAGCTCCGCGCCTGGGCGCCCCCGCTGACCGAGTCTCTCTCCCGGGACCTCGTGCGTGACGTGGTTGGCGCTCTGTTCCCCTCCAGAGCTGAGTACTCGCCTCCTGCTATGGCACCGCCTGATGAGGAGACCAGCGCGGACGGAGACCCTGTGCCCACCGTGGACCGGGTAGAGCTGAGGGTTGCGATGGTACGGCTTAAGGCCAAAAACACTGCCCCCGGCGTTGATGGCATACCGGGGCGTGCGTGGGTTCTGTCCCACGACGCCTTGGAGCCTCAACTGTTGCGGCTTTTCAACGCATGTTTGGCGCAAGGACGATTCCCGAATCGATGGAGGACCGGGAAACTTGTCCTCCTAAGGACTACGCCTACCGGCCCATTGTATTGCTGGACGAGGTTGGAAAACTCTTCGAGAGGATAATCGCAAACCGCCTCGTTCAGCATCTGACGATGACTGGGCCGGATATGGCGGATAACCAGTTTGGTTTCCCCCCAGGGCGCTCCACACTGGATGCCATCATGCGTTTGAGAAGCCTGGCGGAAGACGCGGCTTCTCGGGGCGAGGTTCTGTTGGCGGTGTCACTTGACATCGCCAACGCGTTTAATACCTTGCCTTGGGCTTGCGTCAGGGAGGCACTCCGGTATTTCAGGGTGCCGACCTACCTCCGTCAAATAGTCGGGGCATATTTAGAAGACAGAGCCGTCATCTACCCGGTTCACGACGCATACGATTGGACTTTATGGTGTCGGGTCCTTCCGGGCGTCAGCGTCATCTGCTATGCAGATGACACGCTGATCGCCGCTAGTGGGAGGACCCATAGGCAGGCGTGCATCCTAGGCACGGCTGGGGTGTCACAAATTGTAGGCAGGATCCGGCGACTCAGTCTAGAGGTGGGTCTGCAGAAGACCGGGGCCGTGATTTTTCACGGCCCTCGTAATCGACCACCTCCGGACACTAATATCGTCGTAGGAGACGTCCGCATCGGCATCGGGGAAACCATGAAGTACCTGGGATTGGTCCTTGATAGCCGATGGGACTTTTCGGCACACTTCAGGCAACTGGCCCCCAAACTCAAGAAAGCGGCGGGAGCGCTTTCGCGGCTGCTACCCAACATTGGGGGGCCCGAAGCTACGTGCCGAAAACTCTTCGAGGGCATCGGCCCTGTACGGGGCCCCCGTATAGGCAAACTGCCTGACGGCCAGAAATGTAGCCTTGCTGCGGCAAGTGCAGCGGGTACTGGTCGTCAGGGCGATAAGGGGATACCGTACGGTGTCCTTCGAAGCGGCCTCGCTACTCGCCGGATCCCCACCATGGGACCTCGAATCCAGGGTCCTCGCGTTGCTATATCAGTGGCGCAAAGAGGCCCTGGCGAGGGGCACGAGACCGGCGCCTCAGGAGACGGAGGCTTGCCGGTCGGAGCTCCACGACGTCGCCATGGTGGTGTGGGAAGAACGCCTCAGACACCCCAGCGCGGGCCTCACCACCATCGAAGCGGTGAGGCCTGTCCTGCAGGACTGGATCGGACGAAGACACGGCACCCTGACGTTCCGGCTGACACAGGTCCTCTCGGGGCACGGCTGCTTCGGGAGGTACCTGTGTCGCCTTGGCCGTGAGCCGACATCAGGGTGTCATCATTGTGACACCGGCGACGAGGATACGGCGCTGCACACGCTCCAGGAGTGTACTGCCTGGACACAGCAGCGCCGAGACCTCGTCGCCATTACCGGATACGACCTCTCGCTCCCGGCTGTGGTACGCACCATGGTCGGGAGCCCAACAGGATGGGACGCCGTCTCCTCCTTCTGTGAGCGCGTTATGCTTGCGAAGGAGGAGGCAGAGCGGGAACGTGAGCGTACATCCCTGCTCCGCTCCCACCAAAGGAGGACGCGTCGGCGCCAAAGAGCCAGCCAGGACCTTTGGCCACCGTAAGCGGACGGCGCGGGTGGGGCCTCTTGGGGTATAGAAATTCTCACTCCCTGCACATGCCATCGAGATGGGGGCGCGAGTGCTCCGCGCGCGCTCACCTCTCCTCCCGTGGGGCGAGTTACAGACCGCCCCACGCCTAGAGAGATTGAAGATGCCGGGAGATAAATGTAGTCCCCCAGCAGTGGAAGAGGCCTCGCGAGGCCCACGCCTGCCAGGGCTGCGGAGAGGCTAGGTCATATACCCGTAGCCCTGGCATAAGGCGAAGGACGGAACACCCAGGGGTTTTAGTGGGTATCCCTAACCAGGGAGTGGCAATAGCATGGCACCAGTTGTGACTGGGCATGCTAGTGCCACCCCCGATCTGGCGAATCCCACACTAGGTCGCGAATTATCCTCCCAAGGTTCTGCCCTTGTCGCGGCTTAGTCCTCAAACGGATTTCCCCTGGCAAAAAAAAAAAGTAACCTTTATTGTACACCAAAGCATAGAAATATTATAATAATTGTTTTGATAAAAAAGATAATTCAAAATTAAACCCTAACCACACAACAAGAGAACAAACAGAACACCCCAATTATGGCTCATATGTTATTAGTTATTAGTAATGCGTAGTAACACAGATATTGTACCAGGGACCACTTAGCGTTATCACGTCTAAATAGGGTTGTTTCCTTCACCTATTTGAACAACTAATAATGTCTTTTCCTTATTTGTCTATGCTTCTTTGTTTGTTCGTAATACTTATAGAATAATACTTATAGCTTACGAGTACATTAAAGTTCTATTCAGTTTCAGTTTTAATTGTTTGCCTTAATATCAATTAAAATTTGACATAAACTCCATACAAGTAATTTCAAAATTTAGCCAGTGGTAAGGCGAGCAAATGAATTATTAAGATACAAAAACCGGGCATAAATTGAAACCGGTTATGATAAGCATACAAGAAATAAAAGTTTAAATATTACCAGTAATACCCACAGGCAACTAGATAAAATTGTATTCTTATCCTAAAAACAATGTCGTAATGCCACCAGCCTTTTAAGAACGTTCCCCATAAGTGACAGTGGTTTAGGACCAGTATTTTATTTATAATTATACCCCTTTTTATTTAGTTCTAGTTTTTAATATAGCTTAACTTATTTACAACTTAAATTATTTTTCAAATTTAAGTCTATTTTTTTAAGTTAGTTTAGTCCATTTAAATCTATTTTCTAAAAAATAAACACTGAAAACGTCTGTGGTACCTTTGTTGTAATAATAAAACGTAATGATTTTCTTTAGAGTTTTATATAAAAACAGTAACGGAAAACAATTTATTGTTGACTACGAATTAAACCTAAGTTTATTTCTGTTTTAGTAAAGGGCAGAGGGGTTGTAAGTTTGTTTCGCCTACATTGTTTTGGATTTAATCAGACTATAATAAAATTTGATATTACATACGATAACAGGGATTTCTAGAATTACTTATTGGTAACTAATTAACTAACATACTTATCGATTACTGTCGATAACAGGAATGCCCATATTTTGAATATACTCTTTATTCCAAGAAATATAGTAGTTTTCGCTGGATATCGATTTGAATAAGACCGTTAGACGGTAAGTAGTATAATGAAAATGAATGTATTTATTTCATAATGGAATCTTACAGATTTCTAATTGAAAGTCATGAGTCTACGACCGCTTTCAAACCAATTTTAATTACTGTTAAAGGAGGAGACGCGGCCCATCAAACTCTCCAGCAACATATATTTACTTTATAATTATTATTATTTGTTTTTTTTTTAAATAGTATGTATTAGTATAATATATAACTTAATTCGGACTAAGGCGAGGTATTTGTCTTGTATAGGTAAGGTGTGTCTAGAAGACTGACTGCGTTATCTTGCTGGATTGCCATACTGATCCGTTGCTTGAAGTAGACACCTGCTCTATATATCGGTTTATATAATAATCTGATCCATAATTGATGTAGCAATAATTCGCACATGAAATTTGCGTCAAATAAAATTCACAACTGCGCTTCGTCACTGTGACGTTCTTAGTGATGAAAAACGAGGAAAATTTTGATACATTTCACCACCAGCAAAACCCTACCAAATGCGTAGAGCCCAAACTTCTAACTTGTGAAAAACTTTTTAACAATGAACCTCAGACGAAAGAATAAAATTACCTACTTCTATTCGTTCGTCTGAGGTTTATTGTTAAAACGTTGTGTTGATGAAGCCTACGTCAACAAAAGCGTTTAAAACGTGAAGAATTTTTTGAAAACTTGATTGCGTAAACAAGGCTTGGAATCGGTTTAAAATTACCCGGGTTTAACCGGTAATACTGATTAGTGGATTGATTTTGATTTTTATGACATTTATTTTAAAGAATGATTTAATTTAATTATTACTAACATTATTGTTACTATTCTTAATTAATTTAATTTTGTAATATTGATGTAATATTAATACCAAATAAAGAAGAAGAATTAATTATAATAATAGGCACAACGTTTTGCACACCCTAGGGGCAAAAAAACATGTGAACTTATAGAACATTCCTACCATCTTTTTTATGTACCATGTTTTATGCAATAAATGATTATTTGATTTGATTTATAACCGGTTCTAGTTACTGTTTCGTTCAGAGTGTAAACCTGAATAAGAGTGTTATATAAACATGAATTAATCGGTTTCTTCCTGGAGAACAGGAAATATCATTATATCCCTGTCAAAGTGTGTTTGTGTGAGACTGAAAATATGGCTGCTCTTTGAGGGTGGTGTACGGCAAAAACCGTTCCTTTCGCCTTCTACCAGTGTATTCAACAAAACCTATTTAACAAAATTTTGTTCCCAAAAAACCGTTTAATTGAGCGTAAAGTGAGAACAAAACCGAAAACCGGTTCGACTTTTTTTAACGATTTTCAGGCCTTGTGCTTTAACTTATGTAATACACGCGCGATTTGCGTCTGTGTCCAAATTAAACTGTTAATAGTACTATAAACTATTCTACATTTACATACATACATATTATCACGCCTTTATTCCATAGAGGTAGGCAGAGATGGATATCCTCTTACGATGATCCTAGCGACTCAAACGACTAACAACTTTCGTTTCATGTACTTTCATTAATCTCTTCATATATGCACAGTTATTTAAGGTGTAGATATATTATATCTTTATCTGTACTAATTCGATTATTTAACACTCAGTTTTCGTAATGTTCAGCGCCGCAATCGGCTTCTATTAACCGGCTTTACTCTGAGAACTCGGCGCTCTGTCTACATATTTTGTTCGTCTGAGCAATGAACAAACCAAGATGGTCATGCGGTAATCAAATCACGTTTTCTCGACGTCACTATTCACGACCATAACAAAATTCTAAGACGTCTATTCGTATAATTTTCTTTCACAATTTTCCCCAAAGCCCCGTGACGCTTTTCATTACGTAAATTTTTGACACGATCTAATTCATAAGGAAATTTCTAGAAGTTTTGTTTCAATTTACACGTTCTTGTCACGTTTTATTACGCAAGTATTATAATTAGTCTTCGCTTAATTAATTAATCGATACGAGAATGGGATATATTATGTAACCCTACAAAAGATTTCATACTGTACTTGCGACAATAAGGTTTTCCTTTGTTAACTGTTTTCAAAGAAGTACACTTTCCAGATATTGGTCTTATTTAATTTGGAATAGGTACTTGTGACGTTCTTAAAATTGAAAATCTCTGAAATATTTTGCAAAACGTTTTAGCCTCCTCGATTTTGTATGAGCATAATTATAACGTCGTAAATGTAACGCGTCAAATAGCTTACTCATTATAATTTGACCAGTAATTAAACTAATTTTGATCAAGGGTTAGAGTATTAAAATGAAAAGTATTTCATTTTATTTTTTTTTCAAAATTGATTCTTGCTGATTACTTGTTGACAGTCATGATTGTACCACCTCACCCAAAAAATCCAAAACGATTTTAGTTCATACGGTTAAAGGAGAAGAAGCGGTGCAACAAATTTCCTAGCAACATGTTTTTTTTTTACTTAATCGGAAAACTTCAGCTTGAGGCTTTCAGAAAAACTAGATATGTAACAATAGAGTGGAGTAAATGTTTATTGATCTTAAATATTTTGATTATATTAAAATCTACAATATTATAAAATTCTAAAAATGCCATGTCTGTGTATTGAAGTTATTTAAAAAGAAACTACTAGAATAGAAATAATAAATAGAATACAAACGATGGAGAACACATGCAATTTTTTTTAGATTTCTTGTCTGTTTGCTCGAGGTTCACGTAAATATCGACAGCTGCGGTACTGTGTCTCGGGAATCCCGCGGGAATTTTAAGTCAAACGTGGCCGAAGGCGCGGGCATGACCTAGTATAAAATATCATTAATAAATATATGTCAAGATTTCATACAAATTTGTATACTTACTTACTTAACTACTATTGTTTTTCATAATTTGTAGATTGATGCTTTCATAAATTTCGATGTTGTATGTTTTGAAAATGTCTGTTTTTGGTAAAAAAAACTATCTTATAATAACTAGTTTGAGTATTTATGCATCTATTGCCTTTTTTCTGCACAACATAAATCGCCTGATTCAAATTTCTTTCATTTAGGTTGCCTGGAAGAGATAGCTTTGAGCGATAAGGCCGCCTATTGTATTGCCTAGAAAATATTGTAAATATGGTCTGTTTTTGTAATTGTATATTTTGGTGTGTAATAAAGTGTTATCTCTCTCTCTCTCTCTCTCTATCTGATGTTTATCTCTGATAACCAAATTACTGCTAATCTCACATATTTTATGAAAATCGGTTTGTATGTGATTAAGACCCGAAAGAACTCAAAATCCAAACAGACAAGCTTAATTATTTAAATTGATATCTTATTATGTAACTTCTCCTTAACAGCAATAACACGTTGCGAAGCGGTATATATAGAATAGGAAGTAAATTTAAATTTTAACTTATATGTATGTCCTTCAAAAAGTGTAATCCAATGGAAGTTATTTTGAAAAAAAACTTGAATTTGAATTGAAGATGGAAGCTATAAATTACTCATGTTATTTACTTATTAGTCTGGAATTTTATCTGAACAAACTAAAGTTAAAACATGTTCGCATGGCTCAAGACATAGCGTCATAACTTAACTACGCATCATACCGCGTCATTCAAATACTGGAACTGGTGATCGAGAGTTACTTGCAAGCACTTGCACCATGTGCGCACAAACGCACAATAGCTTGCACAATAGAAAAAAAATGTTGTGCAATCCAAAAAAAAATTAAGTTGATAAACTATCAACCATGTGTTAGTTTTGTTGTCAGTCTTTCAAAAATAGTTGTCAATACATCATCTGGGGAAAGAAAAAAATTTGTCTATAGCCCGTTTCCCGCTTTATTTTTTGTTTTTGATATTAAAACGTAAGCTTAAACATTTAATTCGTGACATATTGTGACAAGTGTTTAATAAGAGTGTTTTTGGATTATTATTATATATTGAGCATTGTTCAGGTAAGGTTACTCATGATAATATAATATGAATAACGTGCACTATTTTCTTTCAGATGTCTGAACATTGGATCGTTTTATAACTCATGAACCCTAGATCATTTTAGACATATTATACCTTGAACATTTATTGCGCAAAAATGTTTGATATGAGGAAATCTGACCTGTATTATGGGAATTGATAGTATTCCCGGCACGCTTGACTGCGCCGAATCCAGGGTTTGCCCAGATGGTAATCTTACAATTCACAATTATTTCCTCCATTGTTACGACGTAATGATTACAACAATATGCAGGATATTGCATTAGAAATAGAAAATACCATTAAGGTTCATGCAACCCGTTAGGATTCGAATTCATGTTATTGCAATGAGAACCGGGGTGCCTTGGCCACTAAGCTAGCACGATTTGAATTTAAAATCAACGTATTTTTGCAAACAAGAACTTGTTTCCCACTGTGTATAATTTAGAATTTATTACTATGTATATCCGTAAAAACAACCTTGACCTTTTTATGTTTCCAAGCAAGATAATGTCTGCTTGATCGTCGTTTTGCGAAAAAAAGCCAATTTGTAACTGATATTTTAGCCAATGACGTGTTGTTTCAAATTACTAATTACAGTGTCTTCCTAGAGGTAATATTAAATGGAGAAGCAATTCGCGTATATTCGATAATGACAGAGAATTTTTACCGCTGCGCTGCTTATTATGATACTTACTACTTACTATCAAAAATATCAGAGCAAACCATTGTTAATACACTTAAAGTTACAATCTTTCAATACTGATTTTAGATGGATGAACCAATCAGAAACAACTTGATTGAAAGGCACAGAACTGAATGGGCATGACGATCTTCAATGACTGAAATGATTCAAGTTTATGTTTATATGGATCACTTGATGATTCATCCAATTGAAAGACTAAAATTAACCGTTTAATATCAACTTAATACGAAAATCGCGTCGATATCAAATATTAAACCTACCAAGGATTCTATAAATTCCATACGCAAGACCGAAATATATTAATAAAGGTGTTTCTGTTATTCCCCTGTTGAATTCATGTTAGTGTTAGTCTGTGTTACTGACTCCAAATACTACTTATAGCGTTAAAAATAACGCCGTGAAACATTTTACTGCATTGGTGTATACATACATGACTTATCTGTCAATGTTTAACTTGATTAAAAATATCGCATTTCAAATAACACATATATCTGCTTGATATAATCACTAACACTAACAAAAATACCTAGGTGTAGCAGGTGTATCAACGAAATGACAACGAACATGTAGCAGGGCCGTTTTAACTATATTAGGGTTGCTAAATCAGCTGCGCTCCCTTGCCAACAATAAAAAATAGTATTTCGTCGAATTTGTCGCACTTTTTTGTTAGAACATCAAAAAAATTCTTGTAAAAATAAGATCAAAAATTTTATTACTACAAGAAATCAAACATCAGGTTGCCTGGAAGAGATCGCTCTAAACTCAAAGCGATTAGACCGTCTATTGCTCTACCTAAAAATACTGTAATTAAGGTATTGTGTCTGTTATTTTGATGAGCAATAAAGTATTATATCTATCTATTTATGAAAATCTGTATAAGAAATATTCGTGAACGTTCGTATTTCTTAAGGTCCCTGTTTAGCCGCAACAGGTCGAAAGCAGGGTGCGAACGAAACAACTTTTCGTTAGTATTTACCTATCAATAATTTACCAAAAAAAACTTTATAAAACATCACAATATGAGAGGTAACATGGTTTTTTTGTAATGTTTCTATAGTTATTTTAAGATAAAAAAAAAATATTAAATCACCTCCAAATTATTGACATGGTATACCATCTTACTCCATTTTTTATCAAAACAAAATAAAATATATATTTACGTCTAAATAAAATAACTAAGCGTCTGTGGAATCCAGCGGGAATCGCCCGAAAAATCCTTAAGGACTTTGGCGTTGCTAGAAGCCTTAAGTAACTTTGAAAACCAGTACATTGAACAAATTAGGCATAGGCAAGGCGATTGATTTGCACCCTCCTAGGTTCCAGCGTCCGCGTGCCACGCACCCTTGGCACCCCTGAATAAAGACGGCCCTATAAACAAGTGGCATCTCTCACGCTTAATCCAATACTGACACTATCCAAATTTTTGATAAATCGACTTTTTAATGGATCTATCGTCAAACATGAAAATACGTGTAATAGTGCTAATACTGATTTAAAATTAACATAAATATTCACTAAAAAAGCATTGTAATGTAAAATAGTACATGTAATAATACTGATATTTATGTTTAAAAGACCTATTTTGGCTCTTCTGTAAAGTTCACATTTTTGGCTAGTGTCAGTACTGGATAAGCGTAACGATATGCCACTGCCATACATTTTGTATTCTATTCGTTTAGCGCTAATGCTACTTGACTACGGATAGGGTTCCCAACTGTACTATAAAATATAGTACCGTACTATATTTTAGCCAATTGCACTAAATATTATAGAAAAATAATATAGTACGAAATGTACTATATATTCTTCACTAATTCAATTGTCATGCTTTTTGTTCTAATTCTCATGATTATTTTGAAATAAGAAATAGATCTTTGCTGGCCAAAGCAAAAATTAGTAATAAATACATATAGGAAATAAAATAAATAAAATGTGAAATAAATGTATTCTCTCTACTTCTATATTTCTCCTAAATAACCGAATTTTTATATTATAGATAAGTAGCATTCTATTTTGGCAACTATATTCCTTGCCCATGCCACCTATTTAGAATACTCCTTCTTCTGTGTAATTCTTTATTCTTCTTCCGTATTTGATTTGTTTTCATACAATATTTGAAAAGTTTGACGCTCGGAGTTTCCCGCGTCGTCATCCACCATTATATTTCGTAGTTACATTATCTGGGACGTAGTAATTGTGAACATGATAAGTACGATACCTACTGAGATGTGACAATGTTGTGTAATTTCATTAAAAGCATGTTCTTGATTCATGACACGCTATTGATATGAAGACTGTTTACACTAAATGAATTAATTAATAAAATATACAATATAAGTGAGCGTGTGCTAGTCGGGCTCGCGCATAGATTTTAGTGTTCGATCTTCCATGGTGTTAGTGACTGTGGCCAAATACGTCTTGTTTATAGCCAAAAAAAGTTATGTTACTGATAAGTTACATTACTGTATGTATATACATACACTATCTACCAATGTGTAAGAATATTAACGACTAGCTGTGCCCCCGACTTCGTCCGCATGGATTTTTTTTCTCGGAACCCTAAAAAAACAAAAATGTAACCTAAGATACTCCTCATAACATCAGCTATATGCCAGTGAAAATCACATCAAAATCGGTCTAGCTATTTCAGAGAGTAGCCGGAACAAACAGACATATAGACAAAAAAGTAAAAATTGTTTTTTTTTGTATAAGTACCGTGTATACTTTCATATGCATTTAATAAAAACCTGTTATTTTGACATTACAAACAGACACTCCAATTTTATTTATCTGTATAGAGCATAAAGAACAATTATCACACATCACACATTAAATTACCTAATTACTCACTGGCAATAACTTTATCTCAGGTGTACGGGGGAAATAATAAGGAAGGAGACTTATTCTGTGTAACTTAAAAATAAAATAGGTAGAGATTTTTGTATGAAAGTTTAAGTGGGTACCTATTCTACCTATCAACAATTATGCTTTTTTACGAAGGGAAATCCGGCTGAGGACCATCAGCCGCGCGATGGGAGAAAGTCACGCGAAGGGGGAATGTGTGTGGGATTCGCCAGGTCGGGGTAGCACTAGCACCTCTAACCAGAAACTAGAAGTGCTATTGCCACACCACCAGTCAAGGATATCCACTAAAACCCCTCCCTATTCCGTCCTTCGCCCTTATACCAGGGCCACATGTAGATGGCCTAGCCCCTCCGCGGCCTTGGCAGATCAATAATTATCCGATACAATTTGCAACACTGCTGC
This sequence comes from Dendrolimus houi, assembly GCA_039645545.1. Lineage (NCBI taxonomy): Eukaryota > Metazoa > Arthropoda > Insecta > Lepidoptera > Lasiocampidae > Dendrolimus > Dendrolimus houi. The sequence goes on along the minus strand of CM077126.1, from coordinate 21,631,782 downwards.
TGTTACTGCATGTTGGCACAGCAATTGTCTACACCCTGGCCAGGGGCACCAGACCCGCGCCTCGTGAAATCGAGGCGTGCCGGTCGGAGCTTCTCCAGGTGGCCGTGGGGGTCTGGGAAGATCGCCTTAGATGCCCCAGCGCAGGCCCCGCCACTATTGAGGCGGTGAGGCCCGTCCTGCAAGAATGGCTAAGACGTTGTCACGGCACCCTGACGTTCAGGCTGACACAGGTCCTCACGGGGCACGGTTGCTTCGGGAGGTACCTGTGTCACCTCGGCCGTGAGCCCACGTCAGGATGCCACCATTGTGACACGGGCGACGAGGACACGGCACTGCACACACTCCAGGAGTGTCCAGCCTGGACAGTGCAGCGCCGGGAGCTCGACGCCCATACCGGTCTTGACACCTCGCTCCCGGCCGTGGTACGCACCATGGTCGGGAGCAAACCCGGATGGGACGCCGTCTCCTCCTTCTGCGAGCACGTCATGTTTGCGAAGGAGGAGGCGGATCGGGAGCGTGAGCGAACCTCCTTGCTCCGCTCCCACCAAAGGAGGACGCGCCAGCGCCGGAGGGCGGATATTGACCTTCGGCCGCCGTAAGCGACCCCTTGGGGTATAGGGGTTCTCACTCACCTGCACATGCCGTCGAGATGAGAGCGCGAGTGTTCCGCGCGTGCTCATCTCTCTTCCCGTGGGGCGCGTTATAAACCGCCTCACGCCCGGAATAGACCTAGACGATGCCGGGGGACAACAGAAAAGTCCCTCGGCAATGGTAGTGGCCTGTGCGTGAGGCCCACGTCTGCCAGGGCATGCGGAGCCGGGAATCCCATTTACCCGTAGCCCTGGCATAAGGCGCAGGACGGAACACCCAGGGGTTTTAGTGGGTATCCCTAACTGGGGAGTGGAAATAGCATGGCACCAGTTCTGACTGGGCATGCTAGTGCCACCCCCGATCTGGCGAATCCTACACACGGGTCGCGAATTATCCCTCCAGGCTTCTGTGCCTGTCGCGGCTTAGTCCACAAACGGATTTCCCCTGGCCAAAAAAAAAAGCAATTGTCTACACAGACAGACGGATGTCATATTCCCTATAGAGGATATTATTTATTATTCCCTATTTTTATACATATTAAAAAAGCAATTGTCTGCACACGTACTGTGCTTACCGGTATATTTTTGTTAAAACTCCATAAATCACTGAATTAATTCCATCTTCAAAAATCGTAAAAATGTATCTTATTTAGTTTTAATTCAAGTCAATATGTGGTAAGACTTTCAAAGTTGTGGAAAATTTATCCCCTTTCTGTTAATATTTAGATGGTGAAAACATATAAAAAATTCGAAGTGGGTAGAACTTAAATAATATTTGTAAAGAACATTTCTTTCAACAATATTCGTGCACAGTATTTGTGTGTGGTAGTTTCGATTAAATCCTTTTTTTAGGGTTTCACACACAAATTTCAATAATGACAGCAGTTCATCACTTCAACGGAATTATTCACTGTGCGTGGGCTAACACGTACTTGGCCAATTGTTTATCTTGTATTGAAACCCCAAAAAATACTGTACGATAAAACAAATGTTTGATGAAATGAATGATTCAACATAGATTTAATTTAATTAATTAACTTTTTAATGACATCAAATAGACCTATTTATTGATTGCAGCAAAACAACATAGATAACGAAAAATGTGTCAGTCAAAATGGCCAGTTGTAATGAATTTTAATGTTTTATAGCAAATATATCATGTTCCTTTAATTAAAAAATTAAATATATTTATGTAGGTAGCTTTAGAAAAACTTCTACGTTACTCTATATACGTCACATCTTATTGCCAACTATTGCGCAATTTATTTTAGACCTTACAGTAGAGAGTTAAGATTAATAATTAATTACGCTGTTTGCAAATTATTTAGAGGACAATGTTAGGTCCTACTTCATTACCTAAGTCTGATCAGGCCGTATCGATGAGCACTTTGAAAGATATCGAATGTCAATCAATAACTACTGGGTACAAAGATTAATACATGTATATAATTAAATTTGGCAGAGAAACATCTCATGTATTTTGTTACGCATCTGAAAACGTTCTCGTTATTTTATATGTTAATTAAAAAAAAGTTTATGAAATTGACCTTGAACAAGTTGAAAAAATAAATTAATCAAATAAATATTATTACCCGGTCTTGTGAAAAATATTGAAATAGCGCGCGTCTTTCCATTGCATTGCCAAACGTAAATGAATGGTCGCATTCTTTCACCTTCTAACGAGGGGAGATCCAGTACTAAAGAACGAGATAGCTGTAAGTCTCTCATTGTGCCGACAAAACGCATGGCGATGCTTGCGTACTACGCAAGCTGACGGTGTGTCGACATTGGACGTTGGATCGGTTGCCGGTCCGAGGCGTCTCGGCGAGAGTCGCCTTCAGTCTCGCAATGGCGTTAGTGAGCATAGGTTGTGTGTTCGTTTAAGTTTCACAACAACCCGAGCGGACACCGGCCCAAAATATTGGCCCGTCTATATAGTGTTCGAATTACTCGGAAACTCTTCCTGTAATTCATCGCACGACAAAGTGACGCAATCGCCACGACGGACAGTCAAATTTTGGTACGATATCCTCTCAGGACGAATCATTTCAAGGTTCGTAGTTTATTCGTAATTTCCCCCTTACTAAATAACGTTACTAAATCGTCGATTGTCTCTTAAATGTTGTAATATAGCCGTGAAGTGTCGCAGCAGCGGCGTTCTAATGAATCGTACGTTTTGTTCCAGATCATGTTCATCTCATCTTAGTTCCTCAATCGTATTTAAGTGTTTGTGTAATTGTGTTGTGAACTCAGTGTTGACGTGACAGTGTTGTGTTAGTGATGGATCCGGGATCGCCGTCGTTGTTGTGGCCGTTGCGCCTGAGCAAACCACCGGTGACAGTGCCGGTGCCGAACAATGGGGAGAACAGCAAAGTGGACGAGCGAGCGCAGTCGCCGGTCCTGCAGGACAGGCTGGCGGCAGCGCCTTCGCCGGCGTCCCCTCCCTCCTCGCCACCGGCGCCCCCCAGCCCAAGCCCTGCACCACCACAACACCATTTCCAAGCAGCTCTTGTCGCCGAGAAATACCTACTCCTCGAACAAGTGGAGGGGTCATCCCTATGTCGGTGTGTGGACGTGCGCACGCAGGAGGAATACGTATGCAAAGTGAGTTCTGCTTATCCCTTTATTAGTATGCCAGTATGTGGGTAGATGTAAACAACGCCATGTCGCGCAGACTTGTATGTAATAAGGCAGTTAAAATCAAGTACGCAAATGTATTGCGATGAGTCGAGGTATATTTCCATTTCTGATAGCAATCTAACAAGCATAGAGTATGAGAAAACGAGTTATATGTACTGAAGTGTTTTTAATTAAAACAAATATCTATGCAAATATACAGAACACAGCTGGTCGTTATTACACGACAATTTTGACTGACAGTAACACTTGACAGTAAATTGTTACGAAACGAAGTAGCGGCTATTTAACTGTACAAAATTAAATAAGTGTCCTAAATCTGCAAGTCAATCAAATCAGTATCTTCTCTCTTATGCCCCTACTCCATCTGAATTAATGTTAGTTACTGTTACTTATGCGCTTTACAGCGTTAAAAATAGCGCGTTAACGATTAGCTACATTAGTGTGGATATATATTATACATACATCATTTATCAATGTTTAACGTCATTAACAAAGTCGCATCTCAATTAAACTCATGGCTTCATCTGTGTGACACAGTCACTAGCAATAACATTATCCCAGATGCAGTGTTACAAGATTTTATAATACATATCTACACAATACGAACAGTAGCATGTCCTGTTGAATTGTTTAGTTCATTGGCCTCGAATTAATTACCCCTACCATTCATTTAAATATTCTTGTTTCGCTGTTAGACAGTACAAAATTATTGACAAATAAAATAAATCATCAATTATCCTTTAATCATTGAGATATAATATAATATGATATATTATATGATCTAAGCCTTAAATAAACCAATTCTGCTTCATTCAATGAATTTTGTATAGTAGGTAATAATACCTGTAACAAATGGACGTAATGAATCGTAATTTACATCATATCATACTTATTCCAGGTATAGAGAATAATTTAGTAAACAATAAAAAAATGCTCTTTTATTTAGATATAAACCTACTTAGTTTAGAAATTAAATTTACAAGAATAAAAATTTAATTACATATAACCGAATACAATGCAAGAAAACTTAACTGTAGAATACTGAGCCTAGATCACCGTCTTCTATGGGTAAGGTGCCCAGAAGTCTGGCTATGTTTCCTATTCAATTAAATTATTTTATCTAACTCTGAAGTTTAAATAAATGTACTGATAACCTTTGTACTTATTGTTAGAACAAAATTGATGTTAATTATTAAATAATATTTAAGAATGTGTATAACAGTTAACAGTAGTATTACTGCTTAGTACCTACATAGTAGCCTTATTAATAGAAAAAAATGATTTAAATATATATACAAAAAAAGAATCTTTATAATATTAATGATATTTTCCTTGGTTAATTGATTATAATATAAAATATTCATTATGCTCACTACAATTTACAGTATCCCATTAGTTATTTAAATACTTTAACTGTCTGTACTTTTAGATAGTAATTAAATAAAGCCTATTTTAAAGTAAAAACTGTAAACTATAACCATTAATGTGATCTATTTTAAACTCATAATATTAATACATCAGGTTAAAATATGTCATGATTAAAAATTAGTTTTTAAACCTAGAAAAGTTAAAAGTTACAAAAAATACAATTAATTTGACATCTAACTACGTACTTCTGATAAAAGGGATGAAAATAGTACCTATGCATATTTTAAACTGAAATATCCTCGAAGATACGGAATAAAGCTTACTCAAGCGAAGCCGCGCGTGAAGCATTGTAATTATAGGTATAAATATAATGAAGTCAGGTAGATACCAAACTTAATCCTATTTCTTTGACAATAATCATGGTTATGATGTCAGCTCGAAAGACAACGAACGAGTTGTATAACTATAGATCAATAACGGTCTTATTCATAGAGAGTTAGAGTAAGCTCAAGCCCTTTTTTAAAACCACAAAGAAGCATTTAAACTTAATCTAACTGTCTATGAATAAGACCGTAAATCTTGATGCTCGTTTCAAAAAGCTGGATCCCTTTGTGCAACCTTCGAACGAAAATATGACGCACTGCAAATTACCTGAATTGTTGAAAGGAGATTGGCAAATAACCATCTATTCACGTCCAACAATTTCATTGACAAATAGTTTTAAAATTTAAAACCAAAGATTCACAAAAAAGACAAAAGACCATTGACAAAGAGCTATCTATCATGGCGTGGCCGCAACGTAGCTCAGCAAGGATACGTAACGCGTGCCGTGTCGAAATTAAGCCGGGGTTTCATAAGAACTTGCGCAGCTTTGTTTGATTGATACAACAATAATCTCGCATGTTCGACCTCTTTGTGTGTCCTAATTACTAGATCAGTTGGGTTTAGAACAATTCAAAGGTCCTTATCGCTGTTCTGACGTGTTCAAAACAAAAGACTTATTTGTTTACTTAAATTCTTATTAACAGCTGCTAAAGTGTTTTTGTGTGTTTCCACACCTTTATCCAAAGAGGAACCATATCTCCTTATATTGACGTGTTTGCTAGTTTAGACTCAACATAAACATTTGCAACATCACCGTCTGATTCGTCCAAGATACATGTGATACCAAGTGACGATGATCGGAACAGCCTAATGATACAAGTGTGAAGGCAGCATAATCTTATGCTGCTGAAACGTATCTACGTTTCGTAGTTTATGCAACGCAACTGATTTCACATCGTTACAATTATCCAATTTTGGGTCCAGGCTAACGCCGTGTCCCAACATTTGATTATGTATATCACTAATATATGGACGAATCAAATCATATATATCGTTACAAATAGTCGGATGAATGATTTTTATGACATTTGTCATTGAAGTAACGTCTTTATTGTTCTGTTTTTTAGTACCGATAGGAAGTAGGCAAGGTAACGATGCTTTAATTCTGGCAGAACACTTATATTAATGTTCCCCAAGTGATACATTGAAAAGAGCATACAACTTATTTGTTATCACGTTATTGTCACATATAATTAATTAGCGTCTCAAAGTTCCATTATGGCTTTAGCAATTATATAATGCAGCTTTATGAAAAAACCTTATATTCCTTAAAAGAAATTAATTAAGTTGCAAATTGTTTAAATATCCACGATAGTAAACAAAAATTGATAAACAAGTTTTATTTGAATCAACTTAATATTGATCAGCATGATATTCACAGTCAGACGAATCGAAAAAAATATCAGTTATATTCGATTAAAAGAGTAAATACGTATTGATCGTAAAAGTGAGTAGCACAAAATTTGGAATGTGTCATTCATATACGGCCAATTGGATAAGATAAAATTTCAACGCCCTATCGATTTCGTTTTTTTTGAGTAGATATTCATTATTCTAGAAAGTACAGAGCAGAGTAGATACTTTCCCTGACTATATCGCAATAATTGGCTAATTCGACTTAATTATGTTTACGACTCGAATACGGAAACATTGTAAAGGGTTCGAAGTATCCCACGGGATCAGACCCCATGTAGAGATAAACTCACTCGTCAATATGCCCACATGCGGTGTCCTTTTCAATTGCTCGAAATTAATTTCATCGTTTTCCTCTTTAGTCATCAAATTCTTATAACGTTCAAATATGTTTGCAACTCTATGAATAATATCTTAAGTCACTCAAAATAAATCACAGTTCAAACCGCACCTTGTCCCATACTTGGAATGCTTCATTCGAAGAAAAATGAAGTTACACCGTCTTGGAACTGTTGCATAAAACAATTGAAGTATATTTACTCTGTAATTATAGTTTATTAGAATTGCAACCAAAGGGTTGGAGTTTTTGGCGGGAACTGAAAGATGTTGTGCTATGCAGTATTATTTTCTAAAAATGTGTAAAATTACTCTAAAGTGAACAACAGTTGTAGGATATTGATAGATTTTGAATAGTAATGAAGTGTTTTTGTGAGAAATGTGAACTGTATAGTCAAATGTGGCCTTTCGTGTTGTCACAAGAACTTCTTTGAATGGCGATAATTGATGACCTCCAGTTCAGCTGAGCTACATGGCTTAAGAAAATGAACAAATTCTATTGTAATCTAAGATCTAGCTTAAAGGCCTAACTGCCTAGCCATAAACCTAAATAAAATAAAAAAGAGCATTTTGGAGCTTTATCCATTGGAACTATATACTTTTCTAATCCATCCTAAAGTTGGCTGGAAAAAACTTCTGCAACTAAGTATCTTAATGTTATGCAATAAAGGATACTTCCTTATTATATTCTAAAATATATTTTAGAAACTAAATTTCATGATAGTTTGGTCGTTCAGCTTCGCTCCTCTATCTAAACACGCCCGTCTATGTACGTGTACGAACAGTATACAAATCATTCTGTGAAAAAGCCACAAATTCCCTTCTTTCCGTTTATTTATTATACACCGGTTGCTTATCGAATATGTTTTTTTTTTTAATATCACGTGAATGTATCGGCTTACGTTGCGAATTAACTGAGCTGTTGTTGAACAAAGGTTTCCTCAAATAAATCTCACGTGCATTGTTCATAGCGTCTTGTTCAAAATCGATGTCATACTTTATATGTCATGGTCTCACCGCGCTGCTCGATCGCACTTGTAGGCCGCTGCCATCGCGTTTTTACAATGTCATGTATAGACTTTCGCAACAGATAACAATATCAGCTATTTAACTTTAACAATAAGCTAATTGTTGCCAATGATAAGTGGTATCACGTGCACCACGCCATGAGGATATAGGTAGTACGTCTTTGAATATTACTCATCGTTATAATCTGAATGAAGCATAAGGCGCTACGACTTGACTATGTAAACTAGTTCGAAAATTAATTACTTTAAATTTAAACTACCTGTCTGATTGGATGTAAAGCAACACGGGATACATACTTTAAGTACTAACAAAGGCCTATACTGGTATTGTCAAGGCGCAGAATAGGCACTTCCCTCGTGAGAACTTGGCAAGGTTAATGTGAGGCAACGTTATCGTTGCTAAACGTCGAGTGTATTTACAACACTGAGTATTGCCGACACGACCACCACATTCGTACCTCGTGTAACAACACGTTATTATCCTGACCCGAATAACTTATACGGCAATATCATTTTGTTTACTCTAAATAATGTAATCCTCTGATCCGTAACTTTTTTACGAGGCGTCACACGTGGCCGCGCCGAAAATAGGCTTGACCTTCTCATTGACATTGTGAAATAGACGAGTTGATAACGCGCCGATCGCCGAATGTCATAGCGAGGCTAGGGGCCCCCCACCTTTCGGTAAACCCCCACTAGGTAGCCGCGCGCACGCCGCAACCAGCGTGGCAGACGTTCAATGCTGCATAAATACAACAGACACTACAATACGAGAGTACAGAGACAGCAATGTGATTTTAATGTCGAGATAGTACATGCACTCTGAGTACATTTGATATCCGCTGCAATCAATCTACAAACAATCGAATCACACACGGTACCCATAGGTATATACAGTAATCAGGTAAATTACTTTAAGATTACTTAGGCTACAATAAATCCAAACTAAAATAATTGGGATAAGTTTTATGGATCAATATATTGGGCCAAACATGTGTATATAGGTAAAATGTTTAACGCTACACAAATATTTGCAAAATAGACCTTCGCAATTAAGCAAATATTGATAACGTAAAAGTAGGTTAGCTCCCGTAAACCGCGATCGGTGTCAAATATTATCAAGTGTAGTGTCAACATCGCAAATTCTTATCGGTATCATGTATTTTCGCAAACACAACGTCAAATGGGTCACGTTATATTTGAGTATAACTCCCAGAATTTATAGAAATCGAAATACAGCGACGGAATGTCTGGGTTGACGACGTGCTAAAATAGCCAACAGACTCGGTATTTATATACGACGTGATTCAAAAAAGAAATGGTTAGAAACACGCAATGTGATTCATCATTCGTGAGTCGGAATATCAGATTTGGAATTTGCGTTTGCGATGTCGTTGACATTTCGAGCCTGTCCGAGAATACATGGCCCTCGTCGACCGTAAGTAAAATAACTCTTTTTCGACCTCATATCACTTCAATACTGATAGCGGCTTTCTAGAAAGCTCTAACATGTCGTATTCGCATTAAAATTGTTAGCGGCAATTCTTTGTATGATGCCTCGTTTGATTTCAAGTTTGGCGATTTTGTTTGAAGCCAAACGGGCAGATTCGCAAGGGAGGGTCAGCTTGATTCTATTCACTAAATGTTTCAACCTCGTTATTCACATTAGAATAAGCCCTTTTAAATCACTGCCGCTTTGAAGTAGGAGCCCTTTGAATGTATTTAACGTCGTCGTGATCTTAAGCGATGTGTGTTAGTAACTATCTCTCTACCTACTTTGTGATTTATGTGTCTTCATTTTACTCAAAATCGTTAAATAGTCGTTGCTAATCTAAAAACAAAATAAAAGGAAGGAAAACAAACATTATTAATAGGAAATACGTGTCACGCAACCAAGAAAACTGGGTCATCTTTTATGGGAATATTTTTCTAAAGGACGACGTCACAGTCTTTAATAATAAATGATTAACTTGAAAGCGCGGAAACATGTTTATTTCCAGCAAAATATCTTCAAACACAGAATAAACATGGTGTATATATAAGTCGTGGTAGCGTAATGGCTAACGCACGCGTCCGAAACTCAAAAGGGCGTGAGTTCGAATCCTGGCCAGAACGCATGCACCACTTAAGCAGTTTTCTGACCTAATGTACATATTATTACAATTACCACGTGCTAGTTAACAACGGCAAAGGAAAACATACTGATGCAACCTTGCACATCGAGATAACCGATGTGTTAAACCTGCCAATACGCTTGGGATAAGCGGGGCGGGTTTCCCCAATAGTGGGAGGTCCAAACCCAGCAGTGGGACGTCTATGGGCTATTATTATATATGTATATAAGAAATTAAGAATTAAATTAGTAATTTCCAATAGTTATGATTTTTACAACGTTTTGATATACATATGTATTTCTTTTTTAAAGGTAGTCTCACGAGACTGCAGCAGTTTGCTTCAAGCGCACTACCGTCTCGATGGACACCCGCACGTCAATCCAATTCACGAAGTTCTAGTCGGCGACAAGAGAGTATATCTTATATTCCCTCGATCTCATTCAGACCTCCACTCATACGTGAGAGCGAGGAAAAGGTTAAGGGAACATGAAGCCCGAAGACTCTTCAGACAAATGGCAGAAACAGTAGCCGCGTGTCACGAGCAGGGAATCGTTTTACGGGACCTAAAGCTGAGGAAATTCGTATTCGCTGATCCACAGAGGTGAGTTACATTATAATTGTCTTTTATTTTAATTATAAAATGTTCGTATAAAATAATTTGTGAAATTATCCTATTGTGATATTTACTTCGCTTAACTGATCTGATCGAAGTTGCGTTATGATTGCAATCGTACTTTCTGTTAGTCAAATGTTATATTGACGCAATTATTTCTGATCATGTACCTGAGCTTGCTAAAAAATGTTGAAACTGATTGGTGGATCAATTACTTTATTGCTTTCTCAGACCTATTTATAAACTGCTCGTAGTAAAGATGTCAGTCCTGAAAAAGTTATAAAAAGGTCAGATGAAATCATGGAAGCGGAAATGTCCTTTATGTTTTATTAAGTAGTCAGTCGTTTCCTTTGCTGAGTCAGGCGCCACAGACTTCTCGATAAACGGTTATCGAGTCACTCATTATGATAATTCACATGCAGTGTGTGTCAGCCCAGAAATGAAATTGTATTTACCGTTTACAGCTACAAACGCTTTAACATTTATTTCAACATAGGTTTTGAACCGTAAAATTACTAGAATACAAAGAATAAATTAATAAAAAATATATTTATTTTAAAAATGGTTATGAAAGGACGATAATGCACAAAATAGAATTACTCAATGCATCTATTAATTACGATTGTCGGCCGGTAGGAACCAGCGGATTTTCGAACTTTTGAAATGTTATCTGGCCTCCATTGTTGCGAATATCTCCGGCAATGCTAGCAGCTCAAGGCGAGCGGTGTCATTGCTGCGTACAATACTGTGCGCGCCGCAATCGGGTCAAGGGTCCGCGGCAATGCGCTTGCGCACCGGCGCGTTGCCGCACTCGCCGCGCTTATACACAAACGCGAGTTTTATCTCTAGTCTTGTACTCTCGTTATTACATAACCATGACCCTTGTGGTATTCATGCGGGTACCTGCGCCACCCTTATTCTTACTATCAGGTGATTTCGTCTTGAGAGAGAAAAAATGTTTTATGCACCCTGTTTTTCTCAGAGTAAAAATACCTCTGGTGTAACAATACTCAAACTTTTTATACTCTGTTCACCTGCGCCCTCATCTTTTTTACCAGGGTTGGTTTCAAAGGGTCTCTATTTATTATCCACAACGATAAAATCAATCCCTTTAAAATTAATTAATAAGTAATTGAACTGACGTGAAATATAATATCATTAAATATTAACTTTTCACGTTTTGCTTATCGATCAGAATTTATCTTATAACCTTTACTTATACTGGATTATCCTTGAAGCTACGACGAGACCATTTCGTTACGCCTCCACAAACACAGGAGCAATGCCACAATGGATTCGTTGACCTCTATCACTACTCGTCCTTTGCGACTTTCATACTCTAAATTACAATTTTGACTTTAACGCCAACGCGGATTTGCAGACTCGTCAATACATAGATATTAACGAAATATGTCAGTCGGCTGACTGAACGACAAACGTTGAGAAAATAACTTTCATCGGTATATTTACACAGCGGTATTAATTTAGCTCGCCTTTGAGTGGACAGACTGGGGGAAAAGGTAAAATTTAATACTCTTTTCAACGTGGTATCATCAAAGCGAGTGTTGTCAAAAGCGTCTGTTCGCAATGCGGAACGGGAAACACCGCGACGGTGCCTCAAATGTAAAAACTTTTGCTTTACCCTTTACGTAATAGCAGAGTACACCGTGACTTGAGAAGCCTTTGCCGAAGTTTGTGCTCAAAGCTGGAATGTTTTACATTTAGTTATTACACAGGAACTTTAAATTGTATACTATTTACTGTATTCATCTTCGGAAATGAGATTCATTTGATAAATATTTTTAGTCAAAGCTTAAATTCCACTTTACAATACAGGATAAGAAGCTATTAGCTTGTTTGGCAAAGTGCATTCCTTTCTTTCAACCTATAATAATGTGATTAATTTAGGATATTGCAGATATATATCCAGTTCTACCATGTGTCGGTTGTAGAACGGAAATATCGTTTTTTTTGTCTGACACTTTAATGATAACTTTACCTTTGGGTCAGGCAGGTAGCCAGCTGTTGTCGTCCGGGATTGGACAACCCATATGTTCCCAGAGGACATTTGACATCTGCTAATTATTCAGATGGTCAGCTATCATTTGCATAAACGAGCAGCTGAGCTTTTTTAAGCTTAATAAATTCTAATCTAAAAATGGGTATACCGTGGACAGAATTCTATACAAGTGTAAATTATGAGAATAACTGTAAGGTGCAACTTGAGCAAGTGTACCACCCTTTTGATGCCCGTTCTCACGTTTCGATTGCGATGTATTAAGAATGCTCCCCTGATTATAAATTCGACTCATCCGACGGGACGTCGCGATCAGCATCCCGCGATCGCGCCCTCCATCCCCGTCTCAAAGGTAAACAAGAACATTAATATTGATTCCGCACTCTCTTTGACGCTTTGAAGTGGATTTTCTTAACACCCGTTCTTAGTTTCATCTTGTCCTTTGATATGAAGATTATTTTTACCTAGTTCTCCCTTTCGTAATATTATAATCTTTGACATTGAAATAGATGGACAAAGTTGCTCGTTCGTAAAAAGTATTTAGTGATAGATGTCATTCGTCATCAGCATCGGCATTTTCCCCGCGGGCAGTAAGCATACATTTTTTTTATTGTAGTTTCGTGAAGTACGAACTTAACGATACGAAATACGGCCTATATTAACTTTTTTCTCAGTTCCGGGCACAAAAGTTGGGGGTGGAATAAAGGTTGAGTTTGTGTGGTAGTGATAACGCCAGGTAGCTATTTCAGAAATCCCACTACTTATCGTATAGTGATAAATGTAGATAAAACTTCTAATACACTTATGGATAGAATACGATACAAATAAGTTTTCTTTTATTGTATTCGATTATATGTAATTTTATAATTGTAAATTATGTCAATTTAAAAAGAGTTCGACAAACACACATTGTATACACATATTACTTATCAATGTTAAATGCTTACAAAGTAAGAAAGGAGAAATTTATTTTCCTGAAACATGACGTCGTAATTGCTACTAGGGTTCTCTTCCAAACAAGGTATTAGACGAAATTAGATCAAAATCAATCTAAGGATATACATCTGGCAACGCTATGTATATATAGTTCATTTAACAGTACACACACACAATATGTTAACACATACACAATTTTATTTGATTTCATTTTTGATTATATTAAAAATGTTTTATACGATAATTATATGTAATGTATACCTACTTAAAATATACAAAATATGAGTCTTTGCCTTGTCCTACCGTCGGTTGAGTTTTGACATTACTTGTATGGAGTTTATGTCAAATTTTAACCGATTATAGGATAAATGAACGGTCGGTAAGATATAGGAACCGGCCATAAATAAATACGTGATTATGATATCGACAATAGCAAACAGACGGTAATAATTTGCGTAGCTCTGTGACATCAACAATCCGTGAACCGAAAGCCGGATGTTTGACTACAAACTATTTTATGCGAATAAATGCTGAATTTTAATACGGGAATGGTACCAGGACAGTCGTTTCGTAGCGGAAGTGTATTTAAATAAAAAACTCGGGTCTTTGTTCCCATCTTGTAAAATTTTAATTCGATGCGCAAGCTTTCACAATAGATGAAAGTTGTAACTAATCTTACAGACAGAACGGAGCCGCTCTCTGTCGTAGAATATTCGTGACGGATTCTATGTAAAGATCAGGTACAAAATTTGTCTTTGACGCATTTTATGGGCCCATCTTATATCTCACCTGATCAATGACAAAATCATTATCTAACTCCAGGTAGATTCGAAATCACTTTTGTGCATTGCGCAACTATGTGCCTTTTTTATAAGTGATAGTTAGTAGCTATGCGTACCTTGATAGTATTCTTCGTAGCTAGATTTATACCTTTGACGTTCGGGATATTAGATCGGCGGGTCTTGTTCCTCGGCCAATGATCCTACAGTGGTCCTCGTCTAAAGCTGCTCATTTTCAAAAACCGGTTCCATAAACTACTGCGCAAACTTGAAACTCGTCTCGGCTCTCGTTTTGATGCGCATTCGCTGCGATGGTATATTCGCAATAGCTGCCGCGTTAACGGGACGGGATATTTACGGTGCTGGCTGCGCTGGCGTCCGTCGGCGGATGTGCCAAATCGGGCCGCGATAGACACACGCCGCGCCACCCGGCAGACGGCGAAACGTCGCATACCGGCCCGGACACTGGGCTGGACTTACATTTCCTACCAAATCTGAATCACTTTTGCCACGTGTGTATAATAAGATCGAAATACACGCAAACGATCTGAAACTTCAGGGACGACACGCAATTCGATATCGCGAGCTCAAATAACGCCCCGAGGTGGTTGCCGCTATCTCGGCAGCGGTCGATCGGCGCCTTTACCTGTGCGCCTACGTTGTTTTGAAAACGTTTTGAAACCCAATTGCTAAAGCATCGTGGTGCAAGACACTGCCACATTACAGCCGATGTATTTGCATAATACTGGGCGAACAGTAATACCCCTTGCGCCAATTTTGCCCGGTTAATGTTCGAACCTATCTTGAGCTGATGTCAAATGTTCCTATGTTTATTAACTGCTGAAAATATTGCGTAGTTGGCACGTTTCTGGTATTTATCGCGCGGGTGTGGTCGCGCGAGTTGTATAAATGAGCGCGCATCGGGTGCTAATTTGTTCGGCGTGATTCAGGCATGCCGGAATTCAAGCGCACTTGGTTTTTGTTTTGGGGCGTTTATTCGCGGCCTCGTTCGCGACTAGCGTGGCGCGTGGTGAGGTCGCGCGCAAGTGTGCCAATGTCGCGTGGCCGACGCTGCCCACCGCCGCCGACACCGTTGCCGACGCCACACGCACCGCCTCCTCGCTCATGCGGAACTGACACACCAACTCCTCTCCTTACCTCATTATCTAGAACACTATCGTCTCCTATATGAATAATAATAAGCTTGAAGCAGAGTATGTATCCGATACGCTTCATAACACCTACGCTTCCACCTCATTGTGAACATAATGATTCAATGAGGGCGTTGAGGTTATTCGTCACTGTCCATCTGTAAATATCATACGATCGCGCCTTTTTTGGTTATACAATACAATGACTACGACTACCGGAAGCTGGCCGCCACTCGTTCTCGGGATGCCAATACCTTTAACTGAAATAAGCACAATTGCCGCTCACGAACTACCGGCCGGATATTGATGTCATCAACACAAAAGTAAATCAGAGTAACTAATTTATACAATAGGTAATAATCGCTCAGCTTCTGTACGCCTTACACGTGAAGGGTTGAACAAAACTTTGTTTAATAATATAAGTAAAATATCAAGCATGAAGACGCGTTTAACTTTTCATTTTTACTGGATACCTGTAGGTTACAGTACTAAGTTAGGTTAGTTACATTTTCGTCTAATTACTCAACTTCGTTTAGTTTAGTATCGAATTTAGAGCTGAGAAAACGCACGACTAGCTATTAAATCGATCCGGTTGCGTAAAACAAAGGTCTGCGAAACCTTGTGCAAGCGGCGCGCCCGCGCTGCGCCGACATATCTGCGGATTTGCGTAACGGCGCACTTATCCGCCGATACGACGGCCCCTGCGTTGTGACATGCTCCGTTTGCCCACATCTGCACATACTGGTCACACTTCAATTTGAACAATAGGTAAAAATATAATTCGTCATCCATCATATAGCCTGACTATTAGAATAACATTAATATCCTACATTCAATATATCGCCTTCATATAAACGCCTATTTCCGCAATTTAATTATCAAGTCTATACTTATTACGTATAAACAAGGCCTTTCCTTCAAGACATAATTAAATTAAGTCTTGTGTCATGGAAAACAACGATAGACGTGGTGTTATATATCATGATATCACTGAGTGACTCATGTAGTGTTGGCGACTGAAGCACGACATCGAGCGAAGCAAGATGAACCGATTTAACCCCGAGTCTGGAGCATAAGTGTGCGCTACAAAAAGATTGCAAAAACGTTTATGGCCGCAGAGCACACGCGACCTTATCCCTAAGACATGGGTACATTCACATCGGTGTGCAGGACAAAATGCACGTGCCAACAATTAAATAGGGCCGAGACGCTTCGTAATTGCGCCCTCTGGAGTGGCGTCGCGCATGACTGCTCACGAAGAACGAAGTTATAATGTCGGAGGTGGAATCACTGACCGTTGACACGCGCACCTCTCACGGGATTCTTTTAAACACCGTTCCACGCCGTTCCATTCGGTTTGTGTTGGCTTTTTACTCCTTGGCAACAAGGAGCTGCGTGAATTACTTGAGCTACTGTTGAACATGGATTTTATTTTTATCGTGTTGCATTTATAAAGCTCGCTCGCAACACGGTTGTCTTGTTCTCGGGTTGAGACTGCGCTCACGGCCACATCCGCATTGCGAAGGTCGCTGACCGTCGAAAACCACCCAGCGTAAACATAACAGAGCACTAAACAACACAGCTAAAGCTTAGCTGACTATGGAAGTAAATCACGTAATATATACCGGAAACATTCTGCGTTATTTAAATATTGTGTTCCTCTAATTAAAACCATCCATAATCTTAATTTCTCTTTGGGGTAAAGTTCGACGATTTTATATTCGGCACGAAATTTCAGTTGTCTCATAAAATCGTCTTCTTCGTTTGAGAGCTATGTTTAAAATACACATTCTAATTGGTATCTGAGTATTTTGCAAGCAACCCTTATCAGCGTTATCGAATTATAACAGTAACTCGTGCGTTGAACTCAACAAGCGCATAATTTAAAGCGATTACTCAAATTAATGTATTATTATCAAGTATTGATAGTTCTTGAAAAATACAAAGGAATTCAAAAACATTTACTGTGTCGACGCCGCTGGTCGTAAAAATAAAACTTTCAGAGGAACAATGTAGCCGTGAATCAGACATATGACAGGGCCGGGCGGTGATGAATGCCATTATGAGAGCCTCGGTGCACCGGTGACGTCACTTCGCAGGGAAGTCGGGAAAGTGGGCAACATCGAAGGGTGCAGGGATGAATCATAGGAAATTCTATTGGGGTCATTATCCCCGCACCCTAGCCGGATAAATATACCGCACCCTAAAATCAAAACTATTTATAGGTAAATTGATAACTAAAATAGTCACTGCTTCTGAGGAGCTTGTTTATATTTCCCAGGTGCTTTTAGAAGTTAAGAATAAAATACATATAGTTCGTTCTGTAACAGCTGTACGCGACGTGACTGCAATTGCAGGTCATAAAACACATGAAAAACAAATTGATGCTAAAAATAAACAATATGCGGCGCGGTTAATAATTTATGCATTCGAAAAACAAGTTACCGAAAAAATATCACAATATTTCATCGAAGAGAAAGCGAACACTACAGTTTCTCGGAAACAAAATGCGAATGTAATGACTGCAAGAATTTCTTTTAGACTGTATGAACTTACAGAAGTGTACTTAGTTACAGATTTGAAGTTTTAAATCGAAATGTTTCTAGATTGTTCATTCAACTTTTTCCTGTTTCATTTCGAGTTCAACAACTTATATTATTCTGTAGACGACGGCCAATTTTGTGGAATGCATCCGGGGTACAGCGAAGACAGATGTCGCTTGCGATTAATTCTACATTATTATTTTATGATCTTTAGTTCATTTTATTTTGAAGACAAGGCTGATCTTCTGATCTTATACTTATTCTAGTCATAATGCGTCGCCGATTAATTTCGATATATACCCTTGGAAAAAAAACCGGGAATGGTAATCGTCCAGTAAAAAATCTAACTTTCTAACATTCCTAAATAATGCCAAAGATTCTTTTATTGTTTAATGGATGATTCAAATGGATGGTCGAATCGATCATTGTGATTTGTTTTTCCACTTGTCCGTTGAAGTGTCATTTCTACTATGTGTCCCAGCAAACATTTCGATTTTTCGTAGTTTTACTGCAAATTATGATTTGGTTAGGTTAGGTACATTGTAATGGATGCATTTTTATTTAAACATATTTTATTTTATCATACAAAAAAACTGATTTCGATCCTTAACCAAAATAAAAATATCCATGGTCTAAAATTGCTACCGCCTCTCACCACGCGATATACCTTCTACCCCTCCACGCGGCCGTAACGCTTTCTCGTGACAGAAAAATCCTAATACCCTAATCCCCCGTCTATATAGAAGTTTCACTTTAAAAATAATAAAATGTCAATAAGAGAGTGAATAACAGTCATCCATTAACCATTCAATCATGTAATTGATATTCGCTTTTTTATAAGTTTCATTTTTTCTTGAGGAATTGTCTTTCCGGATTTCTTCCATGGATATATTATAATTAAGTTAAAGGCAAATATTTCGTCTTGATTTGAAGAATTTAACTAAATGAACAATGATGCCTAAATCTTAATACAAAAATAAATCATGATCTGCCTTTATTAAATCGCCAAAGGGAACGGGGGCGTTGATATTTTGCGTTCCTTCTTTTTGAACTCGCGTGTATATTTACAAACTACGTCATTCACATGGAGCGTAAAATTTAAATATTCCACTGAAGAGGCGATTCTCCAATATATTTAATTACAAGAGGGTATATGACATAGCGACAGTAAAAATATTTGACCTTCGTTAATAATATAGCCACCTACGGGTCTATTCTGAGATATTCCGAGAAAATTCAAAGAGGTGTTTCTATCCCGAGGATAAAATAGTTATCAAATAAAGGTAGTCAAAGGTTTAACTCGTGAATTTTGTGACATATATTGTTGATATTAAGTCAAGTAAATAGGGCGTGTTGCTATAGAATTCCATTAATAGATTCTTTTCGGCACAGTTTGAACGAATTTGAAAATGTTTTTTGAGTATTTTACTAAATGGCGAGTAAAATAAATTGACTCGTAAGTAAATTAAATTATTATATTTCTAAGGTTTTCTCAGCTGTTAAATATAATTAAAACTGGCTTTTAACGATTTTTTAAATTATTGCTAAATTAAGAACCGTATAATATATAGCTTTTAGTTGCAATAAATATAAAGCTTGATTTCCGTAAAGTTAAATATAAAATATTTTCATTTCTAATATATTCATGATTGCAGGCGTCTTTGTATTTGAATTATTGATTTATTGATTCACTCAGTCCTCTATGAATCGAGCGCTTGGCGCTTTGCGGTTATTATCGGAAAAGGAGAACTGGAAACCGGTTTGGCATGGCCAGAATTGCGACGAAGGCATCAAAATGCAGTTCTGATACATTCTCAACTAAAAAAAGATGAAATATTGAACATGGCTGTGTCCAGGTTTTTTTGCGTGTTATCCGGTCACTTTAATTGATTAGCACAGACGTCTTATAGCTACTTGAAGATATGGATTATTAAAATAAAATCCATGCTTATGTTTAGAAAACCTATACCAATATTTAAACGTAGAATGAAATTGTTACTTCACGTCTTTAAGAATGAACAGAATATCATGAAACTTGTTATATATACACTTTCGATAATAAGAATAAACATAGGATGCTTTTCATCCCGAGAAATGTAATAGTTTCCGTGGGATATGACTCTGAAGTACGCGAGGTAAATCTCGACAAAGTTTTATTAGTTTTTGTAAAATATGTTTTGAGAACTTATATTAAGTACATGAACATGCTGATAGGTTTTGTATGTTTATATTTAATGAATCTGAAATTAATTTAATCTGATCTAGTTTCATATAAATCTCACATGCTCTAATAAATTTTTTAGTCGAATTAAATGCAAGAACTTGATTCTGTGTTGAAATTGTTGACAGTAGAGGACATAGAACCCTAAAAATTAATACTTAATATTCCTAATGAAAAGTTGGTCGCGGGCTATTGTTCTATCGATTTCCTGTTTTGTTGCATTAGCACGAATTCATATAGGAAATATTATTTACTAAGATATAATGACCCTAACGATACATAACTACCGATATTACTACTAACAAAGCTATTATGTTTAAATCGTACTAATAATATTAACCCTTTAAACACTGTATGCTGCATTATATGCTTACATGTTAACAGGCTAGATCTAACAATAGATATATTATAACGTATACTTCATATGTAGCGATTAGTTGTTTTTAGTGCTATCTAAATAAATTTCTATTCCTTCCCAGTGAGCATTTGTCTATTTTCACTTAAAACATAATAGAATTTTATATATTGCGCACATGTTACAAAATTAATAATAGACTTAATTATTAATGATTTCCAAACAATTTTCCTTATTTTTTTAATATTAGTTAAATTGCGGAAAACCTATTTAAAATTCGCCTCGGAATTTACCGAAGATAACATGTTGCACGCCTAATGAGGCAATTAAGAGCAGTGATATCACCTAGAAAAGACCAAGTATTGTCATTTGGTTATCTTGCACTCGAAACTTCGTTGCATTCTTTGACAGTAATTTATGTGTTCCAAAATATAAACTACTTTAGAACGTTCTCGTTTAGAAAACTGTTTTTTGGAATACAAAACCTATATAAATACATATTTTCCGTTATCAAAACATTCGTTTTTAATGATATACTTAATATTTTTAATAATAATATGTTGTTATATACAATATTAGATACATAGCTCATTATTGTGCGTTAAAATAAACAGGTACATAAATATTTTAATTACAATATTTGAGGCGAAACAATAGTCAGCCTCATCGCTTTGATTCGATACACTATTATGATTCTTTTTATAAGGCCTAGAGCGAACTACGCATTTTTCGATGCGATTTTTTTCCTGCAAAATGTGTAATATGTATAATGTAATTAATTCCACACCGAATTTAAATTTGGACTGCGATTTTTTCGACAAAATGTCTTATAACCTACAGAACTCCATAGAAAGAAGTGCGTTCACCACGGGATTAATTCCGCCTCGTATATAAATTCTGTAGATTGCTACAGAATACATACGTGGTACAGCTAAGACGGTTTTTTCTAATTGTTTGGATCTATGTTTTTTTCATAACAAATAAACAAAGTCGCATGTACGGACTTGTTCAAATTTTTATAGCAGTTTCATAGTAGCATCCTTTTCGTTGCTGACGTAACTCGGTTCACGGTCAACAAGAGGAAATGACGCAACGCCGAGCGTACAGCGTTGCACACGAGCACCAGCGGGCCATTACAACACCTCCTGTCGATCACAAACTTGCCAAAACACTTCACGTGACCAATGTACACGAATGCCACATTATTAACTAAATTAACTTCAAGAGCAGTTTCGTACTGACATTCATCGATCCGGTGGCGTAACCGACCGCCATTGAGTTGTGATTATACTTCTTTTGAACACGTCACTGCGCCAATTGAGCGTAAATGCTGCTTGTTAGTGAAATGCTAATGAGAACTGCTTTTACGCTGCTTCTGGCATTGGTTCGGCTTGCTACACAACATATGCCAATTTTAATGGTTATATGTATCCAAATTAACAACGTATTGTGTTTGCAATTGAATAAAAAAATTTCACTGTTGGACACTTAAATTGCATCAAAGTACAAAAAAAATATTTATTTAAATTTATTCTTTCAATCCAAAAAAAGTAGCGATTTATCTATAATAACGTATTTATAACATAGTCCATGTTATTAATTGTATATATTTAATTGCATTTTTTAATATTTTTTTAAAGTTACTTTATTACTATAACAATAAAATAAATCGATTATAAGAAAAATAATATTAATTTAATAGTTATTCATAACACAGTTTATTTTTTATATTAAATTGTATTTTCATTATATTTTACCATTTTACATAATACGGTGTATGGATGTTTAATACTTCTCCTTTTAAGTCATTCCCACTCCTTTACTGCTGAGGAACTTGACTTTGATGGCAGTGATTGATTACTTTCCTCCGAGATTGGTGTTGAGCACGTGTGTACATGTTTATATGTTATATGACTTTGCTTATATATTATTCACAATTAGTGTAAAATTTAGGACAAAAATAGTGGAGTTTATTGGACCAAATATTTTGGCTTTTATTTTTTGTGGGTTGTTTATTGTGATTATAATTCTGTTTTATAGCCAGTGACGTCACGTATTATTCCCAATAGCAACGAAGTGTTCTCATTAATTTTTATCGTATCATTTTCCCGGTAAATTGCCGAGTGTAGCGTAGGTCGCAGTCGCTCACGGCTATCGGGATCGCTCGCAATGACATTGAAATATATTCGGGTTGCGAAACGGTACTCTTTTAGTGTATATACGGCCTCGAGTCGTATTGAAGAATACGTATATAATAAATATGAGAACGTATCCGACCTCAGTTCGCGGTCACAACTTGTGTAACCGAACGCGACAAACAATGCCTGTGATTTCGTACTGACGTAATTTGCACTCTGCATTTGATTGTTTTTAGACAAGCGGTTGTTAATTTTGATGGGAATTGTAAAATTAATGAGCCGTTTATTAAGCTTTGTTCAATTATTCATTATTTGAAGGTGTTCTGTGGTTGAGCGGGCTAAGCCTCTGCCAGGCGAGCTCACTGAAACATAGAGGGCTCGCGGGCTCGATTCCTGGTATGGCATATTTCGTAAACGAACTATCCATTAGTTATTACGGTCTGCGTGTCTGCGATCAACCCCAGAGTGATCCTTTGTATATTATTACCCATAACACAAGTGTAACGTGCTTAGTTTGGGGATATACAATGTGTGTGTTTGTCTGCCGATTATTAAAATAAAATTATATCAATATAAAAGTATCCCTAAAATTTCTAAATTTTAGGGAACGTATGGTATAAATATAACACTTGCACTAAGCAATGTATTCCCTCTTTCGTGATTCGAATACTTGTAGTTTCAATGACGTGCAGCGGCCTTAGCCATTATAATTTATAATAATTTTAATTAAAAAATCCAGATAAAATATTTTTTCAAAGGCTATAAATGCGTGATAAAGCTAATAAAAAGTAATATTTTTTTAAATGATAATTGAAAATATTATCTTCGTAGGTTAACACTCGTTATAAAATATCAAGTTGATATTCATAAGGGGATCTCGTTTGAGACATGATCAGTCGTGTCATTGCTTTCGTGGTAATGAAGTCACCGACGCTTATAAAGTGAGCGACAATAAGTAAGCGTCATTAGCAAACCTATTGTAAATTAAATTTGCATTTTTTATTTATTTAGATTTATGGCTTGGTAGCTAGGCCTTTAAGCCAGATCTTAGTTTATAATGTAGTTTCTTCATTTTCTTAAGCCTATGTGTAGCACAGCTGAACTGTAGGTTATCAGCTGGTGCCATTCAACTGAGTTCTTGTGACAACACAAAAGGCCACATTTGACTATATAGTTTACATTTCTCACAAAACACATAATTACTACTCAAAAACTATCAATATCCTACAACTATTGTTCATTTTAGAATAATTTTACACATTTTTAGAAAATGAAACTGTACCGCACAACATGTCCTTTCAGTTCCCGCCGAAAACTCTTAATTTGTATTTTTCTAAACATTTAGAAAAATGAAAATATTTAAATTTTCGGTGCATACCGAAGATATTTTTATCTGCAGATACGACACGTTTCACAGTCTTCAGCCTTTTGGAGACAGTAAAGTAAAGGTAATTGTCTGACATCCATTTGTTCATGCACAACATATATCCTGGTAGCACGTCGATTAAAAAAGCAGATCTCCTTCAAGTTTATGGATAGTGTCTCTCTGCGCTTATATAAATACAAACTAGAGTTACAATGTAATATAAAATATATAGGTATTTTTCTTATTCTAAAAATATGTGCGGGTTAGGATTTTTTGTACTTCCCCTTTTTTCGCATTCTATGTAAATGTGTATATTTCAATAGATATCTGTGGTTTAATGTTACTGTGTTATAGTGCAATCATGTTGGCGTATACCGCATCTATGCATGTATAAAATGTCATATACATATACGAACACTTATAGATTTCGATGTTTATAGATTTTGCTAAATTATGCGCAGTTCGCTATCGCTGCAATACGTTCGTAACACGCTGATGTAATCATCCGCACATATTTGTACGTAATAGAGTAATTGATTGAATACACGTTTTAATACACCCGCTAGTTCTGTCTGTGACACCGCGAAGGCTCTGCCCCCAATCATAATACGTTATGAAACTTGTTTCTGTTACATTATTGCCTATACTTGTCTATTTCAACATAATACCATTTTACAAATGACTAATTTCATTATTGAAAATGCCAATCAATTAATTTGAATTGCATTCAATGTTAAATTTCGAGTACCTTACGTAAAGTCTTTTGAAGGTTAACAAACAATTTGCACACAAAGCGAATACGTACAAAGTTCGCTCCAATTTCAAATAGAAATTCGTAAAACGTGAACGCCTACGCCTTCATTTATTTGGTTGTTTACGCGTCTGACGTAGGCAGGGCCGCCCACACATGCTACGAAGGCTTCAGACCTCGGCACTTGACCCGTAGCAACAGCCACTGTTGTTACGACGCGTAGTAGCTCTGACGTCACGTTGGGAAAATTACCCGCGTGCTGGTAACAAAATGGAGGAGTCGTAGTGACGCACTGATTTTTTCAGTTTTATCGATTAGATTCTTGAACATGTAATACCGGTGTGGCGTGCATTTGCGGTGACGTGAACGGTACGCGGAAGCGGTTACGCACGGTCGCGCAGTGTCCGATCGCCCGGACCTTTGTATCGATAGAGTGGAGCTGCCGATGCCGTGGCCAAGGACAGGCGGACCCCAGACACGGCCACCGAGCGCGGTTGCGACACCGCACCGCGATGCGGCAGCGCTGGCCGTCAACAAAGAATGCCACTAGCACCGATCGCACGAGCATGCTCATCACTTCAAACTGTTATATAAAAACGTTCTCTTATGCATGTTTACTATTGTCCAGTGCTTGTAATAAAATAGTTACAAACAAATTCGTAAATGTTTAATAATCTTATATCAGCATATTATAGCGCGTTTGACATTATCACCTTCACGATGGTGAATGACATCGGGGAGGTGACATTGTTAGATGAATATTGAAATTAGCACGTACACTTGCAAATTATCTTACGCATGACGTACGATCTATTGCCTCATTCCTTGAAAATACATAAGTAATATACAACTTTGTTTACGGATGACGACGTATCTCTATGGCGGATTTTTCATAAGTCGTAGGTGCTTATCGCTTCGACGTCTTCGAAGTTTAGTCGATAAAGCGGGCCGGTGACGTCACGCGGTACTCATTGCAGTTAGTTAACTGTAGCGGAAAACAGAAATCAAAACAAACTGGAATGTTTTGCTCACAATGACATTCTCTCGTGTAGACTTCCGTGAATAAGTCAGGGATGTTGTTACAAATAACGTATTGTGGCCGAGAAATTTCATTTATGTATCGGTCTTATTTCTTGTATATTCAATGATTCGCGGCTTTCCTCTTATGTGTTAACATTTTAAAATAACTACACACATCCATCACGCCTGTTTTGAATAAGGGGAAAGCTGGGACTGACATACAGGTTTAACCTCGTCTACTCATGTTAACTTATTCATACCTTTATTTACTTTTGACGGCTTCTATGGTTGAGTGGGCTGTCTTAGCCGACCGAACTCACTGGAACGCAGAGGCTCCGTAGGAAACGAACTTTCTGTTACTTAATATGGCCTGGGTGTAAGGGATCGGCCCCAGATTGGTCCATTGTATATCACCTGTAACACAAGTGTAACTTGTTTAACTTGGGGATATACAATGCGTGTTTGTCTGCCGATTAAAATTACTAATATTAAGTTAGGATTAAAATTGTACCAAGAGCCAAATAGCAAGGATTTTTTTTTTTTTTTTTTGCATGTCTTCTATGAACATTTGTAACACTACCAATGTGCCCCCACTCTCTAAAGGGAGACTGGAACATGGCCACTTATGCCGGAACACAACTCAAGGTTATTATGGCGGCATACTTTAGACCAGGGCTGATAGCCATCCAGTCGGGCACATACCTTTAAGCAGTGGGTTGTTTTTTGTTGCCTCTTACGACAGGCCCCCCGACCGCAGGAAATTATATTCTTTCTCTGTTCCTGCACGGATAAATAGGATGTCCCAGCGAATATTATATTTAAAAAAATTACTTCTTCATACAAAAAGGACGTTCTATTAGTACATCGCTTTATGGGTTAGTGACGGTACGAGGAAAATCTGACATTGTATAATGTTAATCAAAATACTATTAAATCGTCGTTAAAATACATTAAGAATCCGGCGCTTGGCGGCCTTCAAGCGAAGACCGCTTCAGTTCAATGTCAGTTGCGCAAGCGATGCTCTTCCGCCTTCGAATCGAGCGTGCTGACCAACCAGGAACAAGCGGCGACGCTTCCAAATTCAAATTTAACGCTTCATATCACGTAGTCGTGCATTTATTAATGTTATCCTCCTTTATACGGGTCGTTCCTTATTCACGTGAGGATCGAAATGCTGGTGGTCGGAAAAATCACGACAATCGCAAGGTTGTCGTGGTATATCACGTATATTTATTTTAAGCAATGATGGCTTTTAAATTATAATATTCCGAAAATTTTAAGATACTTTGTACCAAACAATACAAGTGATTTTAAATAGTAGGTAGTCTAAAACCTCACCACGTATCACCAAGGGGGGGTTAAAAAGTTTCTAAAACATTACGTGATTAATAGACGACCCTATAACATTAGTAAATAGATAATAGAATTTAGGTAGCTTAGTTGTTAACGCATCCTCGTTTCATTCCAATGACGTGAGCTCTAATTCTAGCCGAGAATGCACAGCTTGCACAATTTTCTGACTTCATGTAAATGCTGTTTTAATTACCACATGCTGACGATGAAGGAAAACATTATAATGAAATCTGCACATTTCGATAACAGATGTGTAGATGTATGTGGGTTGTTATTATTGTATCCTTGTGTACACGGTATTTAATATGCATATAGATTGGTTTATTCCATGATATAAGATACGATTTACACATTAAGTTTGATACGTGTACAATACGTGCGTGCCATCTGTCATTACATACCGACGTGATGTTTATCTCATATTTGTTTTTATCAATCAATTTCTATTTATGCTAACTTTCATTTCGCGAAATTATCACGTTTCAACGTAAATTAGTTTTAGGTGAGTGCATTTATTTGTTCATTTCGTGATCTTAATGAATAATATTATTTATACAATAATTTTTAACACATCGTTATCAGTACCTAACCATTTAGTTGTGGTTATTTGCGAATAACTTTTAATTGATACATATATTATATTCAACTTGTATTGCAACACTCAGAATTCTATAAGGACCGTTAATTAAATTTATAATAAGAGATAGTCATTTTTGTAACTCATTAATTGTAGGTATTGTTTACAACATATAGGTACTTTGTATTGCTATTAACTGAGGGCCTAAAGAGGCCGCGTTTGGCGAGTCTCTTGTAAAATTGACACGTATCTAGAATAATGGTATTAACACACAGTATAGAGTTCCACTTTATTTTGATACTTATCAGCGTCATACGAGTTTGCAAAAGCGGACGCTCTGGGCCCTCTGACATGATAAAGTTTTTTACCTTATATTTGCAGACTTTTAGATTGTAGGTGCTACGAAAAATAGACACTGCTAAAATAAATTCAAGGAGTAAAACAAGTCATTTAATTATCGCTATTTAATGCGTGCAATTAATTGTTTACATGTATTTACTATAAACTTGTTGATAGACGATGACTTTTTTCATACAACGCTAATGTACATATAAAATTGCATTAGCTTGCTAAAATATATTAATTGCCAATGTAATCTTGATTCAGTTTATCTTCAATTAGCATGTATTAATGCAACCATATTATATAATCACATGTTTGACTTCAAAGTATACCGCCAGAGTATTTAAACGTAAGAAGCTTAAAACTAAAGAATTACTAAGAACTCATTGAGATTCTAACTAGACACAGGCCAATTTAACGTCCCAAGTCTTGCCTGCAGGGATAATTACCTTTAATACCTGCCTGTACCGGTTGCCCAGTACTTTATAAATATTTTTTATTTCTTTTCCTCTCGTTCGCTGCAACAATGTCGACCATCTGCCTTAATATGAATTCTGAAGTATTATTTTAAGTCTATTTCCGGTCCCGTTACATCCGGCCGTTGAAGAGTGCTTGAGAATCGAACGGCCCGACCCTGCTCTTTAAATGTGGGAATATTAAATCACGAGAATACGGTTTAATTAGTTCGCAAATATTAAAACATTGATGAGCCTCAAGTCGATACGGTCATTGGACTTGCTCGTTATCTACGTACGAGACACCTAGTCAACGTTCTAAGGTCACAACAATCTCTCTTATCAAGCCCAGATAAAACTATAAGGTCGTTTAGTATGCCGCAATATGCTTCGTGTTTGGCGTAGGTTACTACATTCCGGCTGAATAACTAAATTTAAAGAAATTTCGTGTAAAATAGGATCAAGGTGTTTCGACATCGGCCATACGTAGCGGGTTAATCCACCGACATTTTACCTGAGCGTCGCGACAATGGATATCATTGATGCTGATTCAAAAATCACCTTCGTCCCAAGCAGATGTTCTGTAAACAAATACGAACGCTTTTGTCATCTCCTACGCATGATTTATTGTTCGGTTTTCTCGATGATGTGCCTGAACTAAGCTACCATTGCTATTGTACAAGTCTCTATTCATCTTAAAGAAAACACCTTTTTTCGACCTGACAATACATGTTGCACATGCGAGGTTCTTACCTGCGAAACGCACGTGTTCGACTTCGTATTGCGAAGACTACATAATGGTCATCCTTTTATTACGACCTGCCATCTCAAATATTATTTCACAATTGGAATAATAACGAGGTCCTTTTTTTCGTTTCAAGTGTACGATTTCTGAAAATCTGAACTTATATTTATTTCAATTCAAACGAGGGATGTGTATGGGAGATTATATTCTGCTCGGTAACTCGTCCAGACTATTGACCTCCTTGGGATATTTATAGAACATGAGAGCTTTTAATGTACGCTAGAAGCGACTACGGTCATCTATGAATACCTGAGTTTATATATGAAAATTGTCCCTCAGATAGCCAGTCAGGACGACAGTGCATGTACAAATAGGGAAGCAGTTTGTTTGGACACCTGATGACTATATCTGGATGCATATACAACGTACGCTCACACAGCCAGATATTCGATACAATATAAGGTCAACAAAGTTGAGTCGCTATCGAGAGGCAATGTTTATTCAAATGCATTTACAGCCAGCTTAAAGTTTGAGTTTCGACATCTGCCACGAGGTCAATATTTGCTGTTTTTTCGAACGTTCCTTTCTTTATAACATTGAGTCCCCTCGGTTGGTCTTTTTATAGGCAGCCTTTGTTTCAAGTTGCTAAGACCTCGTCTTTAGTCGCTAGCAGCAGATG
Source organism: Dendrolimus houi (assembly GCA_039645545.1). Classification (NCBI taxonomy): domain Eukaryota; kingdom Metazoa; phylum Arthropoda; class Insecta; order Lepidoptera; family Lasiocampidae; genus Dendrolimus; species Dendrolimus houi. Next base: position 21,601,868 of record CM077126.1, on the reverse strand, counting down.
CTAGCTAGCGCAAATAGCTGCCAACGTTCGCATATACAACAATTTCAATGAAAACTGTGGAGTTAAATAAATGCACGGCACAGGATATTACGCGTTCAGAGTAAATTGGTTTTGCCGTTATTAATTTTGATAACTGGGATTCGATTCGTTTCTCTCTTTTGTAACAAAGGGAAACCATTGTAAATTAATTTAAGGTAGTTATGAATCGAAACAAAGCATATTCAGTAGGCTTCAAAATTTAATTTTCAGACAGCTTTGTAGCGTACGTGATGTAGGCAGTTGAAAACAGACCGCTTCGAATTCTAATGTTCGTATTCAATATGTACAATTGATATTTTTTTGTTCCACCATGTGCCGAGCCATCTGCTCGGACAGATTAAAAACTGTTTTTAGATTTTTACGTAAAACATGTATCATCATGTGAAAAAGTGACATGGCACATGGCGTGGTAGCGTCCTGTAGTCTTCTACCTGCTTTTGTTGTCGGGACAATGCGAGCGCGCACATCTGCCGCCGCCTGCGCACCGTGCAAACAATCCGCAACTAAACCATTGTGAACTACAACTCTTGCGCCTATATCAAGAATCATATATCAAAATCCATCATTAGCTTGATTTTTATGTGCTGTCTTTACTTAAATTTCCAATTTTAAGCAAATGTGTTACAGAACATAATAATGTAATGAAAACTGGTAATGTAATTTTATTTGGACACGTGCGTCATGTAATCGTACAAATGTAAAAGCATACATTATTATAAATGTATTGACTAAACGTCTATAAGTCTATTTATTTACTTAAAGGTTTTGTATTTTTGAACACCAAATGTTATTAGATTGTCAAACAAATACGTCGATTTTTATAGCTATTATGTACACATTCATTCAGTACTATTTTCCTAAAGAGGAGCCGGACTTCTTACAACAGTGTGTAATGATATTGCATCTCTATTACCCAGAACGTGTTTCAAATGGCAGTACTTAATAATTTATTAAGCACTTGTGAATGTCTATATCTACAAATTACACAAGGTGTTTAAAGGTTTGCTCAATAATTAACACCTAGTTAAAGCGATAATATAATTAATCCAAGTTCTAAAAACTGCGAGGCCAAATACTTACTTACATAATCTAAACATTGATCATATTATTGCGAAAATAAAAAATGTTGTAGACCTATTGAAATACAATTGTTTATTTTAATAAAATCGTTTAGGAGTGCTTGAATATTGTTTATAGTATTCGTAGCACCCTCAACCCTCTAACCTCCAGCGTGAACAATGGCTCGTGTTTCTAAAACAAAGAAACGAATAGAGAGCATTGTAGGATAGAAACAATTAATAGAGTGGTCCGGACGCTGCGATGCGAGTTGCGAAAGAATCGACCACGTACCCTTACTGGCTAAACTGTTGTGCGCTACCGCTTTGAACGTTTTGTAATACATCTGGATCGTTTTGAAACTTATTAACCTGTTTAGTTTGCGCCTATTGTGACTGTTTAAAGTTTCAAAAGCCACTCAAACGACATTCTCATTATTCCAACGGTTACACTGTAAATGTTGGGACAAAGGAACTTCCCGAACGATCAAGTTACTTTTGTTTTCTGGAATCTAATTAAACAAAAGATGTCCACGCTCTCATTGTCGATGTCGTAACTGTCTTTGGCAGGTGAATGAAATGGGATAAGTTTTTAGTCGCGTAACGCAGTAGTATCAACCAAAAACAGAACTCAGGTACTGACTGATTCGCAATTTGACAGACTATTGTAATTGATGGGACCGTTCAACATTGACAGACTTTGCGTCGCCATTAATTGGTAGTGAAATGTTGTAATACATAAAGGTTCGCGAATTACAAAAGATTGTAATGGACAAATGCAGCGGAACCAGGCGTGCAGTTAGCTCATAGTAACCAACGCTCGGCGTTTTGGAGCGGAGACTTGCCGCAATAAATCCTTGATGGAACCTTAACCCACTTGGATGATTACGAGTGCGCTTGCCGACCGCCGGACGCTGCCTCGAGCGCTGCAACCGCTTTTTGGTTAATTTTGTCACTTACAAGCCTAACAAAGTCTCCGACGCGCAACGTCGCGTTTTCTCTTTGTTTCTATACGTTTGTCATATGTGACGTAATTATATAATGACATAAATAAGCAGGTGTAGTGAATACTGACTTTTATCGTACCCTACAATAAACTTGACGTAAATTAGATTAAGTACTAAAGTTTTGATGTATGTTGTGGGAGCTGCAACGGTCTCTGCAGTGACCGGCGAACACGCAGGTGCGCTGGCGACCTTGCGCAATGGCACATATACCCGAGTACATATTCTAGCCGCTAACAAAAATGTATATCGGAAACTACTTGCGAGATACTTTGTATGCATTTCGACATCCACTTTATGTTTACATTCGTATTTCTGCATCTTTAGACGTGTCGAGTTCAAATTCTAAGTAAAGAATACTAATGATTCAGTCGATGAACTATTTCTACGCTCGTTTTAATATAATGACATCACTGTGTACAGGCTAGAATTACCGCTGCCTTTGCTGGACATTAGATTCGAATATTATTTGATTGATGCAAAGAAACCTGCCGACCGGTGCCAAGTAGGTTAGTGCGCCAATGTCGGAGCTATCATAAAACCATCGGTGTTTGTGTGCGGGTTAATTATAGTTGAAATGTGGGAAATTGGTGTAGTTGGTGTTGGGCGGTGTGTCTCACGCATGTCATCAATCGGACCACCGCTGCACCGGCTGGGCGTGACGACCAGAATACTGGGTCAAGTACAACGGTGCTTTGCCATTCATTGTCAAAGCCTCCCTCCCCCGCCCCTCCCGCGGGGCAGACCTGCGCGCGCGCATCGGCCTCGCACCCACTGAACTTGACGTATCACTTTTTAACATATTTTTTTGCCAGTTATCAATGAAATTATGTCAGTGTTAACCTAACCTAGGTATTGCATATTTTTATGAAAGGTTTTGTAAGTCATATTCGTAAGTTAACGCAACAATAGTTTCTGGTCTAATTATGTTAGATGTTGTTCTATGGACTAGTTTGTCTAGTTTCTTCAATTCAGGGCTTACATAAATATTTTGCACTTATAAAAACCTATTCTGAGTTAACGCTTCCTCCAGTTGCACGCATTACATCAACGGTGTAATTGCAACAAACAAGTGTGACAACACTTGTTACCTAACTCATTGCAGTCTCCAATACAGCAACAACTTGATGTAACTCGACTTCGGTAATGTTGCCTCCCCACCCTGCGATGGTGTGATTTCTCATCGTAATTTTCCATCCAGAGACTACAGAGTTATATCAGGCATATTGCCGAATGCGAAATTCATCGCCTCCTCTGACATCATCCGAGGTCGTCGCCCGGTGAACCTCTCTACTACAGCCTGCGGACGCGAATGATACAATGCTAATGGCCGGAGTACATTCACCGCGTTAGAAAACCTACATCAGTTCCGCACTTTCTTTATTGCATCACGCCGGCCCGCGATGTGCCGTTTCGCCTGCACTCTCTTCCGCTGCGGGTTGTGCAAGATGCGGTCGACGCCAACGCCTACCATAGACAAATCCATTTTAATTTAAAATGCGTTTCGGATTCGTATTGTTAAATTTTTAATTGCACCACCGTCCGTCCGTCCGTCTGTAGTGAGCCCGATTTACCAAGTAGTGATTTTTTTTATTTCCGTACTTTCTTCGGTTACATCACTGGCCTTTGTTTCGCTCCCCCGGCGACTGAAACAGGTGAGTTTTGCGAGTTCACTGAACTCCCTCGCCCCCGATTGCTTCCGCGGACGAGATTTCCGAAATAGTGACATAATAAGCCGCTATATAATTTAGAAATTACCATTTCCGCACTTTCCAAGTTATATCATTGCGTTTAGAGAAAAAAAAATATTCGCGAGGTGAATGGCCGAGTGGACCGGCCGTCTTAAATATGTAGTAGTAGCAACAGTATTGTTGTTGTTGTAAAAGTGCGTTGATCCTTTAATGATCTCATCGAAACATGAACATGGAAAACATTAATATTTGTAGTTTTTATAGCTCACCTTTACGCGCCTCATGTTGATTATTCATACTTTATCAAATGCCTTTTACGCCCACTTTAGATAAATAGGTAGTGTACATAACATTCATCTCGTCCTCCCAACTTATTGTTAACGAGTGTACATTAATATCGGTACTTTCATCGGCCTGGTACCATTTCCACGGACCGAAAGTTGCATGAGAGGTCCGGTGTGAAAGTACCGCTGTTTGGCGTTCCACATTTGTACGACAGCTGTAAATGTTGCCGCCCTCTATTAATCTATGCTTCCATAGACAGGCTTAACCACTGCACCAGCCACATCAAACAAACGGGGCCCACAAACATCCAAAGAATCGGTTATAAGAAAAAAATCCTAAAATTTTATTTAGAACCTCAAATTCTTATTGTTAACAGAAGCCCGTAATGAATGTCCTTTTGGAGTCTTGATACTATACATGTGTTTAGCTTTAATTATGTATAGAAAAAATAATAATAAAGCGACTTATTTAACTAACTTGCAACGCCGGGTGATGCTTTTAAGTTTTATAATACATGCTTTAAGGTATCTCGTAATAGTTTCTTAAGACGGACTTTGAGGTACGCAACCGAGACGTGAGTTGAGACAGCTACACATCAATTTCGTATGCAGGTCTGTGGTCTGTCGCGGCCGGGTGTCCACCAGTTCGTGATTTTATATGATTACTAGGATATGCCCGCGACTCCGTCCAAGCTTGTCTTGAAATTTCCCTGGGATTCCCGGGACAAAAAGTACCACAGCATTTAAAAAAGAATGTAAGCTATCGTTTTAGTGAAAACTGTGTTGGAATAAGTTAATTTTTAGGCACCTGAACAACTACAAACCGCTCCCGGGAAAATTCCCGCGGGATTCCCGGGATAAAAAATATCACACATTCTATTACATTATATTTGCTATCGATCAGTAAAAGAATCACATTCGAATTCGTTATTTTTAATCTGGCCATTTTAAATCATTCCTGATAAATTCCCGTTATTCCCGGGATGCAAAGTAGCTCAGAGTTTAAGTCTAAGAATTAGCTGTCGATCAGCGAAATCGGCCCTTCAGTAGTCACTACTTTTGAGGCAGGCAAATCAGTAGTTGTTACGTGAATCCCGAACAAACAGACAAGAAATCTAAATGTATGAGGGTGCAATTCACACGCAGTAGAATTGAAACTTCAGGGAATATACAGGCGAATATAATTATATCTACAACGCTTAGTAGACAAGAGTGAGGAGGCTACAAAAACTACTAAACTACCAGAACGACCAAAAGGACGAAAATGGCAAAAAAAACCTAGGAATTTAGTGTCGCTTTTTCGTTTCATCCAGTTTCAAATCACAACGATACTAAATTTTAAATTAAAAAATGCATCGTGTTCTCCATCGTTTATAGTATGTATGTTATAGTCTATAACAGTTTTTTTTAATACCTTCAATGTACAGACACGGCATGTTTAGAATTTTATAATATTATAAATATAGGTTTTTTGTACAAAACACATTACAAACACACTCTTCTTTACACCCCGCAGTCGGGTCGTGAAATAAAATTGATACGGGCCCATCTATGACTGACTACTTCATAGTCCATAGGGTTAAGTAAAGAACTCAAAAAGGTCAATGTCCGCGAATCCTATACGCTGTTTATTTATCAAATGTATTCAAGCCACGTTCTCGATTGGAACGATCATACGGTGCTTGAAATTCTTCGATGTTACCTATAACTTTTACAGTGTTCAATCGTCGACAATTATATGCCAATTAATTGTATATGGTGTTTTTTGTACAGAAATTGATTTAAGGCTAAACTTCACTGTATATCTTCGCATTAAATTGCTTCAACTTACATATAAAATGCAATAAATATTTCTTAAGAAAATGTTCCTTAAGAAATTTAAATGTTAAATTATAGAATTATCTACACAACGAAAACGTAGGATAATTCTGGATCGCAACTGGAAACCCAGCATAAGAAGAGTCATATAAGTGGGGATTTTCAAAGAAACCACAATAATTTCAACTCCATGCACTTATATATCACATTACAATAGGAGCTCTTCTTTTGCTGGTTAGCAGTGATCCAGAACATGCAATTCTACCTTACTAAAGGAAATACAAATTAATACTCTCTACATGTATAAAGTTTATGAAAAAAATTATGTAGGCCAAAAGAACATAATAGTTATATATTGAGAACTATAGTGTATTTATTCATAAATTAAGATAAATGAACATTTTGTTCTGATATTTAAGTTAATATTGTTTATTATAAAAATGTACTGTGACGTTTCGCCTTAATTCGAGACGTGTGAAAACGTACTTTTTCCGTGTAATTGAAACCAGTTTTGTACGGTCATGTATTTACGCCTTATTTTCAGTACAATCCAACGGTATAAACTTGTTCCCCACTCGCGATTTATATAAGTACCTATACCGAAGATGTTTATTTACAAACAGTAATATTATCAATAAGTTTTTATATAGGATATATATTGTTTTTATTGCAATTATTATTGTTCGTAATTTGGATATAATAAGTTCCTAAAAAGAAAAGAAAATTTCCTAAAATATTTACTGAAATTAGGGTTGCCACAAACGGGTTTCTGAAATGTCTGGTAAGTGGTAATATAGGTTGTACAGTACTGTAGGTCATGTACGGTGAGTCGAGCCATCCGTAATGTACAAACATTTCGGACGGCTCGACTCACATTTATGTTTAAACCAACAAAAAAATAAACAAATTTATTATTTTTTTAAATTAATAGAACCAACCACACGCTTATAAATTATGGTACATAATATTAAATATTTGTGTACCGTATTATATAGTATATACTATACTTACATGTATGATTTATGTCAGTAAAGGCTATGAAATCGACTGCTAATAAAATTAATAAATATATTTCTTTCACAAAAATGTTTGAAATTATCTCCGAAATTTTATTTTATTCCTCTGGCAACCCTAACTGGCAATGAAACACATACAGCATCCATTCAAATATTTTGACAAGAAATAAATATAATCCTAGCGGTGATACGTAATTGTTTCCATAAGGAATTAACATATCTGATAATTTAAACAACAGATACATGACATGCACAGAACACTTCTGGACACATGCATCGAAGCTGCAGTAAGAGGTTTTGCGTGTCTTATCGCATTTGCCGATATCACGGGCCTACCTGCAACGTTATTGGGGTCGTACGGTTGTTACCGGGCTATTGTTCCTGTTTCGATGGGGCTCAGATAATGATCACGGTGTGCGATTGCATGGATCGAGGGCTCTAAAAATGCTCAGTGATTTCGTTTGCAAGAGCTTTGAAGTTTGAGGATTGAAACCCTTTAACTTTGCAGACTACATATTATGATATTAAATACTGTTGTTTTATACGTATATTGATTTATTTTTATATTTATAATATTCAGCCATTAAAATATTACTTTAATAAAAGCATGGGAAAATAAAAATGACAATCGTCCAGTAAAAAAGGTACCTGCTAAAAAGCCTAAAATTTATAAAGAGGGAACCAAAAGACACTCGTCTCTTGCGTTTGAATATATATAAATGAACACCACGCGAACAACATTTTATTTAAACATACTTTTTATATTCAAACAAATATTTAAATTCTTTAATAAATTTCTTATCAATTTCGTTTAATTTTGACTAGTAATGTTTACAATATTTTAGTCGGTCTATTGCCTAAAGTATCGGCATGGCGGCAGTTAATGCTTCAAATACTCTCCCACCCCTGGATAGCGATTATTATTATTATTCCACAAGTATTTAGTATTATTCATTATTTTTATGCTTTTGTAATACATGTAAAATATAAAAAGATGACGTCAGCTGGCAGCGGGGCCCAAGATCTAGTCTAGGCTACCGGTGGTTAGGGCCCCCGAGACAGGAACCTGCTCACAATGCGTGCCGTGCTCAGGAAAACCGCCTTCTGTGTCTGGCTCTTCACCCATTTACCGAGTGAGAGCCTCTCTAGATGTCGGTTGTTATTATTATTATCTATCTATAAAATTGTAAAAGTCTAGACTTCTGTTTTTTACATTGTTTGTGTTTGTCTGTTTGTTCCGGATTCACGTAAAACCAACTGGGCCGAGTTCTGTCTGCATCATTATAGATCTGCGGTGCATTATATCCCGGGAATCCCATGGGAATTTTCTTAGGACCGGTTTAAACTGGCCCGGTTGATAAAAAAATTAGATTCCAATGTAATATATTCACTGATCAATAGCAAATTTTCTGTCATAAAGTCTCTGACACTTTCTCCCGGAAATCTTGTGGGATTTTTTCCGGGAACTGTTTCAAGTTGTTAGGACACGTAAAAATTAGCTTATTTCGTCCAACGTGGACGAAGTCGTGGGCTAATTCTAGTATTAAAATAAAATCAAAAAAGCTTCTTATCGCACGAATCCCACGCTAGTTCGATGCCTGTGACCATAATTGCGGTATAAATTGTATATGCGCGCGCGCACTTCGACTGCAAATGTGTCCTCGCTTCTCATTACCATTACAATATAATGCGCACAATAACGCGTATGTGAATACGATATTATATTGAAATTGTAACACATTTTCGCAACAAACAAACCAATAATATAAGTTACTAGTAAAGTTGATTGTGTAACTTTTCAAATAGTACAAGTTTGTTACATGTCATTTTTGTTACAAAATATTTGCTTATCGTATCACGTTGGCAACTAAATAAATAAACAAATGGTGAAATTTTTTTAAAGATTTTTCAATGATAAGATACTAGTGAAATGTAGATAAAAATTGCGATAAACATATTAACCATATATTGCTGAGACGGTTATACCTAAGAAGAATACTTGAAACGCCAGCCCTATACTTTAAAATGCTGCATCGATTGAAAGTTTCACTTTATCCGCTAGGTGTCACTAATATCGACTCTTCTTAAGTTTACATACGTAACATTGTAAAAATTTTCGTGATTTAGTTTTAATATTTTGTATAAATAATAATTTGAAAAAATAAAATATTTAATTTTTGACTGATTTGGTCTAATAAATGTATTCTAAATAATATGTTGGTTGATAATTTAGTGGTATGGTGTGGTGGTAATTTTCTATATTGAAACGCAGTAAATTATGACTTTTGTGGTCATTTAGTATATATGATATAGTATATGGTGCACATGATTTATATGACATACAGGATAGAATTTATATAATTTTCAGAGTAACGATTTTTAATGACGATTCTTAGTAATATGTTTTTCATGTTTATACTAATTGTCTGTTTGTCATTTCGTATCGCTTTCCGAGAATCAAACAATTTCCTATCGCTTTCTGAGAAATGGATGGAGACCCATTTCGGTACAAAAATGGATTTTATCGCGTAATAGTTACGAATCGGCAAAGATTAATCCTATTTTGTTGTCCCACGCGTTTCTGCAATCTCGAAGTAAATGTATTTCACAAGGCGAAATCGCAACATCGCTTATTTCGCGTTTTCGAAACCATCCTGCGTCATTCATTCCTGCCTTTTGTACTTAAACATACTATTACATTGTGGTTATTGTCTTTATAAAACGTTAACAAACGATCGGTGTCAAAATGTCACCGGTTGGTAAGTTGGTCACATTTCCAAATTAAAATTTCAATCGCAAATCAATTATTCCGTTGCATACTTCGTGTTTCTTCGAAGTCGCGGTAGCGTAATGGCTAGCGAACGCGTCCCATACTCAAAGGGCGCGGGTTCAATCCTGACCTGAACGCACACACCACTTAGGCAGTTTTCTGACCTAATGTGCATATGGTTACAATTACCACGTGCTAACAGCAGTGAAGGAAAACATCGTGATGAAACCTGCACATCCAGAAAACCTATGTGTCAAACCTGCCAAGCTGCCTTGGACAAGAGGGTATACTGTCCGTTCCCCTATAGGGGGAGGCCCGAGCCCAGCAGTGGGACGTTTATGGGCTGTTGTTATGTTGTTATACTTCGTGTTTAGCATTTTCTCGATGAAGGAAACGTTAGACTTTTGAGACAAAGAAATGCAGTGAGTTGAGATATGGCTAAAAAAGGTTATATTTTACTATTACAAAATAAAAAAACATCAGCCTTAAATTCTATCTGGAAGACATGAAATCTTAAAAATAAAGTCACAAATAATATAAGTTATTGATTATCATAATCGGTTTGTGTGAATGAATATTTTTATTTATTTGTGGAAAACCTACAGTTAAGTACTTTTGATTAGATAACTGTAATTAACAAAAGAAAGCCAATGACAGGTTTTCACGAATGAGCTATTGGTTAAAAGTAACATGCAGACGTAAAAAGGGCACCGGGGTGCTTAGTCACTATTGAAAAATTTAAGGCTTAGACACCGCTTGTCTCCTGAAATACTAATTACAAACGGGTCGATGTTATTGTATTGTTACATTATTTAAATAATTACTTTCTCGCACTAGAAATGAGTTTTGAATGGCAACAATTAATAATATAAAAATATCAACATAATAAAAATAAATCTTAAAATCACTTTCGTCTTTTTGCAATCTGGGCCCAACAATGTATGAAAGCGTATCCGTCTCCTTTTTGGAGTGTTTGACGAAATAATATGACAATTTTCACAATTATGTTTAAGGTATAAAATTAAATTGCCTCACGCATCTAATAACTGTAGCAAGAGACAAACGCCCGCCTGTTTTGAATATTGTGCAAGCAACATTATGAAATGGAGCATAAGGACCAACTGTTTAATACATTGCGGTAACTACGCGAAACGTTTTGTAAATCTGCCGAACACGACGGTGTTGCTACACTCATAGGATTACCACGCCAAATTGGCGGATGTATTTGAATTTAAATTAGTATTAAAGTCAAACTAAAAGCATTGTTTCACATTTCATTTTTCTTTACATTTACGTCACTAGTTCGCAAGATCCAATACTGTTAACCAACTGTTTCTGTAATGCGGCTCGGCATTGCCTCGCCAGTTTGCAATAGTCCACTCGCTACATATCGCAAGCTCTTGCGTTGTTCTAACCGGCCAGCAATAGCCGGGCTTTCTTTACTAACCGTCGTGCAGATGTAACCCTTACAGTCTCAATTACTTTTTTTATTTTTTGTTATAACGTTTTCTACAGCATACACGCAATACAGCGACAACGTCTTGTTTTCATACTTCCTACTCACAATAATGAGAAAGGAAACGATTGCAGGGCGAAACAATCGGCAATTCCGGTTATGTGCACACGGCGAACAGCAGCGGCGGAAACTGCGCGGGCGCACACGGATGTGGATTTACTCTTTTATTTATCGGACGATCTAGATTACATCTGTCGGGTGGGACGACAAATATCGTACACATCTGCCCTCTGCATTTGTCTTTGCAGTCTGCAAACTAGTAAGACTGGAGCGCGATCACACCTGTCGCCAAGTGTCAAGCTTATGTAGCCTTTCCTCTCCTGAGCTCTAATATTATTTTTACGCAATGCACTATATTAGGATGAAAGTTATCATCGTAACTAATCGCGAACTGTCGCACGATTATGGCATATTTTTCTTAACGTAACAGTATGCCGTAATAACGATGATTACTCGACTGCTGTGGGAGCTTACCTTTTTACTTACTAATTTCTCAATACTTTGAAAAGTTGTTCTAAATTGTTATTATGAAGTCATTGCGCATACATGCTGTTGAGCCGGTTACCTAGCCGTTCTACCAGTATAGTTCTGGATCACAAAATTCTTCGTTTCAAGTTATACATCATGTTGTTTACAAAACAACATTGCAACACATGGGCCTTTCAGACCTTTCGGCTCCCTTTGTTCAATCCAGCAGTGCGTAAACGAGAGGGCAAAGAAATCACCCGTAAAGATTGAAGATTTCACGTTGTTCAAGATGTAATTTTTCTTGTTCCTAGGCGCGTAAGTCCTCGCACGTGTTAAATACTATCTCAGACGGCGAAAGTATTTCGAAACTGAATACTCAGTTATATCGGGAAGGAGTCAATGAACGGAAGTGTTTCACGAGTGTGACATGCGGCCGGGCTTTATCGTTGCTTGCGCAACGGTGGGCACGCTTGCCCAATAGCGGCATACGCAGAACATTACTGTTATGCTAAACGCTTCATGCCGCTGCGGCTGCGGTCGCATGGCTCCTCAGGAATCTAGTTAGTGCATCTTTTGCAAGTTCTGTGCGGTTTCACTGATTGCCAGCAGCGTGTTGATCGGCGGGTCGATGTACGCTTTCCAAGCGGCCGATCTTTCTCCGCGAGCGGTGCAGTGTTGTCGGCGTACGATTGCAAAACTGTTGAGGTCGCGCTTTCTTCGTTCGCGATGCCCGGAGAAATTGTTGCGACACGGCGTCGCGTACACCGACCCCACGCGTTAGAAAGTCGACCATTCACCGGATTTAACACGACGACGCGTAACGGTGTAATTGCAGCGATTCGAGGCGGAATTCGATGTGTTTTCGGATACTACTTTTTGCGCACGCATTCCAGACGCTTTCTTTTGTTACGCAATTATCACATAATAGATTCATCGAAGTTATCGAACGGTACTGCACGTTTCGTAAACTAGCTCGATGTGCTTCAAGATGGTGCGCAATTGGCCAATTGCGTGCGGAGCAGCGATGTTTGCGCAACGGGCCCTGGAGTGGCGCCCGTTCCGCAGTCCGCGCGTTGCAACACAGGATTATTTCGGCGGCGCGGGCGGCGCTTGGACCGCCGCCCGGACTTGCAACATGCCATATCGCAACGCTGCTCATAATCCACACCATTGTGACACACGGCCTGTGTCTGCGGACGCCGCGAGCCTGCCAACTACGATATCACCACGTATGCAAAGCGGTCGATCTCGTTTATTTCACAGCTGACGATGAATACGTCATCGCCGACGACGTCGCTCCCCGTTATCAGTGGGTCGTCTGCAAGCGGACACCTCCGGCCACACCGCTCACTGTTGTCGCTACATTCGATTTAAAAACTAAAACAATTTTGCAACCGATGTTCACATTAGTGTTTTCGCAAGCGGCCCAGCGCTCGGTTTCAAAACTAAGTTCGACTTACGTTATCGCTATACCGATAAACCGAACTGTGCCACAGCTTATGCGGTTTTGAGACCTAAATTGTTCTGGACTGAATATATTCCGGCTCATGGCTTAAATAAACAAATCCATCTTATTTGCTATGGTTACTTGAAGCTCGAGTGCATGTTTCGTTGACTTCTTTCGACTTGGTTTGAAATAGATATTGCTCGTTTAAGCTACACATTCATACCGATTGGAAAACTTTTATCAATCCGATTCCACGAAACATCCGCTGTAGGAGCGCGTTTGCGCAATGACAGCCGACATATAATTGGGTATGGCCGGGATGGTTTCCCAACCAATCCCGGCGGCATCTCTGCGGTGTGGCAACAAGCATCGCGCTTGCGACACCACATGTCCCTACAATGCGGGTTACGAAAACCTATGACTAACCACTGTGCTGTACGGCACCATAGGCCTCGGATACTACAGATATCGAGTGCAAACAACGAATTGTATGAAACAGTGAATAGTGACAAATTTCGACCTTTCGTAATCTGCTGCTGACACATGGTAGGTATTAGTTTTGCATTCGGATTGCACCGTCGCCGCTTCGGCGCTTCCTAAAGATTGCGTAAACGTATTCGTCATGCAGAGAACGATACAAACTCGAGCAGGAAGTGCATGCATATGTGGTGCATCTGTGCCGCGTTGACTTCCATTGTTACGAAACTATCAGGGTTGAGTTGAGCAATGACGTTAATTGCGAAACGTGCGCCGGCGCATCCCGGTGCTTGTGGTGGGCGATCTCCCACACAAATGCGTTGCGGCCGATAGATATGCGCTGTAACAATTTGTCAACTCCCAAGAATTATTTGTAACTATTCATTTCACTATTTCTGCTTTTGATCATACTTTTGTTACGGACTTATCTCGAAACAAACTATCTTGACCAACTAATTTTAGGTATCTATCTACTTGATCATTTTTAACGAAATATTTCGTTAACATAAAACAGTTGCGAGGCTGCAAACGTGAGTCAATTTAAGTAATACAGTTAACTTTCGGGTGTGTATGTCACGATTGTATTTGATATTGGAGTGTACCGTGGTGGGGTGTTGCAGCGCGGAGGCTGTGACCGCGTCACTTGTTGTTGATCTGCAATATGAAATGAAGCAGTACGTCGGTGAGCCTGTCTTGGTTCACCGCGTGCAGCGGCCACCTATGCGTAATGTTCCATTGCGTAAGTTGGTTTGGTTGTCCTTTCGCCCGCCCCGCGTGTCGTGTGTCAGTCCCGCGGCCCGCGTCCGAGACGCAAGCGAGAATCCTTGGAGGCCACCGCTCGGAACACGCTCGGAAATCCGGCCAACCTTCCGACCGCGTTACGACACTGTATAACTTATTTACACGTTGCGAAATGCGAATCGATTGCAACTGCAAACATCGCACTTTAGCCTTGCCGTTGTAGGGATTTAATTAGGATCAGTTGCGCAATCCTAAGACCTAAACGGATACGAGGACACTCTCCAGACTTGGCCCCCCGCTCACTGATGGATTACAAAAAAGATCTCTGGAGTCTGAGTGCAGTTGCACGGTGACGTCACACGTTTCGTCAACTGGTTCCCACAGTGGATCTCTGCGTTGCCCAACAGCGATTAACGGGCGAGCACCGCACGTGCTCACGTGCCTATGCTTGTTTAAACAATGTTACTGCACAGGTACAACATTGCTAAATTTGAGTAGGCAATAATGTAACAAATTTATCAAAGTCTGATTCGCAAAATATTTCTGCGCGCCCGTGCATTATATTTCACTTGATAACCGACGCGTTGTTGCGACAGTCTTAACAAGAGTAACCTTTAGCGGGAGCCAACCGCTCCATATTGTCACGTCACGACTCCGATCAGCTTATAACTTGCGTACAATTTGACGACTATGCATTTATTATATTTATCTTTCTATTACACACATTAAATTACGTACCCATATGATGGACACTAGTTACAGATTCTCAACTTTATATGACGTCCCGCATATTTATATTGTTGTTGATTGAAATTGTTCTATCGAATTTGGAACTGAAATACTAATCGCATTATCCACAGTTAACGTTGCATTAATTTGATGTTTAAAGGCAGTCATTCTTAATATTAAACGAGAGTTCAACGAACATGATCAAATGTACGACCGATTAGTCAATTGGTTACAATTGTTTTAGTAGAGATATGAATTAAAGAACGCAACAGAAATGGTTTTGTCAAAGTAATGTCTATGTGACATCTTTTGAAATTAGAACCTTTTTAAAATTTCCTTATATATCATAAAAAAACGTTATAAGTATAGTGCGTCCATATAATGTTCCTTTAAATGTGTCGAAGTAAACCGCTGACCGTGCACCTGTCTCACCACGCCTAACTCCTTCATCGATTGAAATTTATGGACAGTCGAACACATTTTACTATCATAAAAATAATAAAGCTTTAATAAATAATTCCGATATGTGAACCTTTAATTTAACACTGTAAAATTACGAAAGTTAATTAACTCATACTTTTAATTTCGTACGATATTTCAAAACGACTTATTGACTCTTCGGGAGATCAGAGGGCTGGTTCCTACATCGAGCAACGGATCAGTATGGCGATCCAGCGAGGTAACGTAGCCAGCCTTCTGGGAAGCTTACCAATTGGCTTCGATGACCTAGGCTTAGTATTCTACTTATAGTCTTAAAGAATTACAGGTAGAATACAATATAAGCTACCTTCATTGTACTCACATATAATACCTCAAACTTATATATAATACTAGATTCTGCCCGCGACTTCGTCCGCGTGGAATAGTTTAAAAAAAGTAAGTTAATAAAACCCTCCCGATTTTAAAACATTCTTCATTGGTGCTCCGCTGCTATTGGTCTTAGCCTATAAATTGTTTTATTGTATGATGATGATGTCGGCAATATCAATACTTAATTAGGTGCATAAGTTGTATAATAAGCTGTTTAAGTAATTAAAGTTTTTTTAACTATCCCACGGGAACTCTTTAATTTTTCGAGATCAAAAGTATCCTATATGCTGACCAGAGATATAAGCTACCACCATACAAAATTTCATTTAAATCGGTCCTGTCGTTTCGGAGATTAGCCTGTACAAACAGACAGACAAACAGAAAAACAAAAAATTAGAAAAAAATCTAAATTAGTTCTATTTCACTTCTTACATCCCCCTGACTCGGTTTTTAGCATTTTTTTTCATTGTACAGAAATTTGACCTGTACAATTTTATTATATGTATAGATTACAACGGTTTTTGATTGCATTTAAAATGTTTGTAAGTATATTACGGTTAATATATTTCAGAATTAAATGATGTCCATCGATCCTTTGTAGTTGCCCATTTATAATGAAAGATGTTACGCACGCTCTGTGTTTGTGTAGGGTGGTTAGTTTACATTCAATCATATATGTAACCACCGGTGTACAGTTTCCAACTGTGCATTTAATGCATTTCGAAACGATGCGGCCGCTCTGTGAAATACGAGGTCGCGCACGGTGCGCCCAAAGCCCGCAATGTGATGAAACAAAACCCATTGCGTCATCGAACAACTTTATGGTTCGCTGTGTAATTATTTACAGGGCCGTCTTTACCCAGAGTGCAAGGGATGCGGGGTACCCGGGCGCAGATATCTAGCACGTCCAATCACCATATATCTCTACCTACACATCATAGATAATCGACTAGTTTTCAAAATTACCTAACATCACCACAACTCGATCACTCAAAACAATTATTCGCCTATTAAAATTTACTGGCTATAACGTTTTACTGATTTTATTTTTTGTTAGGGGGCAGTATGGTTAAGACGGCCCTGATTATTTACATAACGTTATTTCACACACACACGATGTTCTATGCGTCGCCAAATCCCATAGTAACCCCACAACACATGCCAACATCCCAATTCCCAAATGCATATTATATACCAAGAATACTTTAATGCTAATTAGCCGTGAGTGCCCATCGTTGCCGGACTACCGACAAAGCTTTGTGCACACAAAGCGCGACTCATTGCGGCGAAAACATCACGTGCCTGTCTCCTATTATAATAATATATAGTTGAACGTTTCCGATTTATATGGGTCACCGGGCAGCGCACGTCAAATGCAGACGACCAGACAATATGTCGAGTTAAACAGGCCCTCGATTGCGAGATGAATTTTGCATGAGCATCCGCTAAAAGCCGGATATTTCGCGTTAATTTCCCTTCGATCCGAATTTTAAACTACGTATCTCTTGTTTCAGAACGACGTTAAAACTTGAGTCCTTAGAAGATGCAGTAGTTCTCGACGACCCTGAAGAAGATTTACTTCAAGATAAAAGAGGATGCCCAGCTTACGTGTCGCCGGAGATCCTGAGGGCTCATCGGACGTATTCGGGCAGGGCGGCCGATATGTGGTCGCTCGGGGTTATACTCTACACCATGCTCGTTGGAAGGTGAGTTCAAACAATACGAATGTCTCACCCCTGCGACGCTCTCCATCCGTACATTATTCATCTTGCCTCCAGCTATATGTACGTATAATAAAAATCTGAAATACCCGCCTGCCCTATGCACTAGACGGAATTCTTTAGGAAGAGCGGGCTGAATTGTCTATAAAGCCACGTTGACAATATGTAACAATTTGAGGACAGCCGTTGGAGTTAGACATATTTGTTATTGGCGGTAATTAAGCGTGGGTAATTAAAAGTGTTTGAGGGCCGCGTGGGCGTCTTCACCTGCATAGCCTGCATAGCGTGGGACTTACCGTTTTCCTCGATCACAAAGTGTAAGGGTCGCGACGACCGTTGGTGACGTGGGGATGATCACCTGTCGTCCGTTACGCGCCAACGGCCGTCGATTATATCACCCACATAAATGATACAGTGGGCCTCGAGAAATCTTCACCGCACCTGCCGCGGTCATGTGGCGAAGACGTTGCCACCCCGCCTTCCTTATACATGCCCACCTCCGCCGCACCTGCCGTTCGCAAGCCTTTGTTTTCTTTTTTTTTCAACTCCCGCACCCTTAATTTATATTCGAAACTCGGGATTTGGCCGCAATCGCCGCCATCACCTGTCGCTAGAAGGGTTCTCGCTCTCGCATACCTGAGTTTTTGTTTTTTGGCCCGCATCTGCCCCGTACAAATGACATTCGGGATCGTTATTACCGAGCGCGGGTGCTCAACAAAAAAAAATGAATATTTAAGGAGACTCAATTCGATACCGACTTTAGAGGCTTATTTATGACACTTATAAATACAATTTATTTTATTTTTACTTAGATTCCCAGACGCCAGGTGTATTCTTATGACCGACGACGTCGATTACCATACAAGGATTCAAATTAAGCTATAATTTATTTTGTTTTAGGTATCCGTTTAACGATTCTGAGCACGCGTCACTGTTCGCGAAGATATCGCGGGGTTACTTCGTAGTGCCGGAGTGCCTGTCATCGCGGGGCAAGTGCCTGATAAGGTCACTGCTGCGGCGCGAAGCGTGCGAGAGGCTCAGTGCCCGCGACGTGCTGCGCCACCCCTGGCTGGCGCGGGACCCTCGCAACGAGCTGCCTCCGCGCGCCAACGCCTCCCACGATCGGCTGGTGCCGGACATCGATATGGACGACGACTGTGTCTAACCACTATCCACTCCAACCCCCAACCGAGCAGCTCCGGCCGGCGCGGGCGTCGGCACCCAAACATATTTATGATTTTATCTTAAGTTATTCCGGCCTAGTTCCTTGTGTGTAGCCCTTGAAATGGCCAGTTCCATGCATTGGCTCGCGAGGACGGAAAGGCGATCGCGGTGGCGCCGGGCGGCTGGTCCGCTCGACGCATATTTATCTCTAAGCACGGATGGGCCTATAAGAGTCGCATAATTCAGCCGATACTAAAGCAACGCTGTTTAGTGGCTATGGGTGGCAGAGATAAGGAGTGCCAATTCGTTTAAAAAAAAAAACATTTTGTTCCATATATGAAATTTTAAAATAATCATGTATAATGACGTATATTATCTATGATATTGACACTGTATTAATTGACATCCAATATAAAAGAACATTCCTTATCTATTAGTCCATAGTCGCGATGCAATTATAGTTTTATGCGGGTTTTCTTTACGCCTATAATTCGTGCTCGTACGAGCTGTGGTATAGTCGTAACGTTCATAATGACAGAATAAGTGAGACTGATGTCGCGTTCTTGTGATCTATGAGTAATTTTCAAAACAAATTTTCATTAGTAACAAAGACAACAACAAACAATAACTTGTTTCATGATTCGTAACTAGGATTGAAACCAAGTTATTCTCGCAAATTTTTGATTCACATAAAGATTTATTCTAAGTCTTAGAAAGCGGGTGCGGTATAGTTATACGGCACATTTATTTATTATTTGAGATATAAAATTTACTTTGTGTGGTTGTAAAAAAACTAACCACGAAGGCTTCTAACCTATATTAAAAAAGTTTGGATCTGTTCGTAATAAATAAATGTGCCGTATAACTATACCCCACCCTAAGAAGCAACCAATAACATATATTATAGTTATAGTAACTCTACTGTAAAAAATCTAATTATTTAAAACTTTGTAAGACATTTACCGGACATCTGAATTTCAATTGAATTGTTTTTTGTTACTTCGGTGCATTTGTTTTGACGTTTAAATTAATATACATAGATACTGTATACAAAGAGAGCGGCGGCGGCGCCCTCTGGTGACAAGTTCTATTTATATGAAACAATTCTGTTAACTATTACGTTAAATTCCTGTTAAGCCTAATATAATCGTATCAACTTCACATCAATATATATTGGATATATTGCATTGAAGTTGTTGCTGTAGTAGTAGGTAAATTACCTATGTATATTTTGTATTTATGATAATATAGTTATGTCGTGTAATTGTGATCTCCACCGATGTTATTTAGCGATTACTTAATTGCCATTATGTTGTTACGCAGAAGTGTTAGCGTCTTTTGTTAAGACAACGAACATAATAGTAGCTTCCAGTATAGTTTTATTATTTTTTGATTTATGTTATTTGATTATATTAAATCGTGATTATTCGGCGTAATCAACGTTCGGAAATATTATTTTGTTATCTATTGAAGTATTGTGGAAATCAAGCAAAATTTATCTAGTATATACAAGAATTCACATCACCATGTACCGAATATGGTCGTAGAATTTGGTTTGTGCCATTATTTATTATAAATCGTAATTTATTTGTTGTTCGTATCGGACTGTGCGTATGTCGGCGGCACTATTTCCTAATAATAAATTATTTTTATCCATTTGGTACTTGGTGTTGAGTTATTTTTGATTTTGGGATCGATATTCTTTTAGCTATTTTTTTTTAATATTTCATTTCGTAGTGTTACAATGTCTAAATTCATTGACAGATTAACCCTAACCATAGAGGTATCATGGACTAATTTCTATTCAGTTTACTTCGAAAGCTGTCGTTGATTTTTATTTTATTTTATAAAATATGAAATAGGCAATGGATTTAAGAACACGCGGCTTAAATTATCATCTATAATCACACCCAAGCAGGTTACATAAAAAAACTGAATGGAATTTAAGTTTATAATACGTTGCCAGGTGTTCATTTTTAAATAATCGTTTTACTTGTTCTTTGTTTTTTGGTTTGGAATCTTTTTTATCTGATAATCGATGTAGTCAAGTCTTTCGTTCTGCTGAAAGCATTGTACAATAGTAGCATACTGTGTAAAAATAACTATTACTACTTTAATTTATAAAAAAAACCCTGTAAATAGCGCTAAAATATGATTAAGGATTATCAAAAAGAAGAAAGAATGATAGAGGAAATAAAAATTAATAGAAAAATTATATAACACTTTTATTTAATCACTTTCCACGAATAGTTTTTAAGATAAAGAACTTTATTTCATCTGTATATGAGACAATACACATACATTTTTTTACACGTCAAAGATTAAATTTTAGAAGGGTAAAATTTCAATTTTTTAGTTAAAAGGGTGTAAGTTGTACATCAAAATAAATCACTGCATTTAAACAAATACGCAAGTGCGTGTCAGTTCACGCACAACGAAGGTATCTCTAGAAGTTACAATGTCCACTGTTTTCGTCATTTAATTACGGAACCATAAAATAATGACGTAACCGAAGTAATCTCAAACAATATTTTTTTTTACTAATTTTCCAACCACCTCGAACTTTACATATATACTTTAATAGTTCCGAATGTCAGTATGAGTGCGAAGGGGACACAATTTTTACGATTGGAAACAAAAATTATCTCTCCACTTATTGATTTACACAAAAATCATCATCGTACAAGTTCTGTTTAGTAGTTTTTGAGATATTGGGTATTTTGGATTAAATGGTTTTTAAGGTTACAGTTACAAATAATAAAAGCAATAGAATTATCACACCTACGAAACCTTTTACATTTACTAATGCTTGCCCGATATTTGAGTTTTAAAAAAGCCATACTTGTAACTCTCCGTCTTCACTTATAGTCTGAATTATCAAGGCCCGATTTTCAGTGAAATGAAATAAACACAAGTTCTGCAATACGACTTTTACACATACATAATGTAATAAGGTTTTCTCGCACACTTTAGGGAGTTTGGAATGAGTTTCCAGGAGAGGTTTCCTATGGATAAGGTGTCATAATATTTGTTCAAGGCAGTTAGAACCTGTGGTGTTACAAATGTCTTTAGGCGAGAGTAACCACTTCCCACTTGGTACCCTCAGACGAATAAAAGTATAGACGAAACCTACGTGAAACGTGAGTTTTCAAAAATGCTTCACTTCGTTTAATGAAAAGCATTAAACGAAGTGAAGCATTTTTAAAAACTAAAAATTGTGCGTAAACTTACAGCGCGTTCCATTAGTAGCTCACAACGCCCAAAATGCTCCGTTAGCCGTTTCACAAGGTGACTGCCGTCGTTGCGAAAACGTCACTAATGACGTCATCATTTTCGATTACACAACGACCCATGTCAAGGGGTGGGTCGAATAACCGTCCCACTCGGGTTTACGATTGTAACGCTGGCAAGCAAGTGGAACGGGATAAATCGCGGCCGTGAACGTGGTCGTTGTAAGGCTCTGATGGAACGTAGCCAAAGTATTTTTTTTTATTGCACGAGTTCAGCAGACTGGCAGACGGCCCACTTGATGGAAAGCAGTTACCATCGCCTATGGACATTTGCAACACTAAAGGTGCTACAAATGCGCTGCTGCTCTCTTAAGGGAGACTGGAACCTGTTCGCTAATGCCGGAATACAAATCAAGGTTGTTATGGCGGCATACTCTAGACCAGGTGTGGTAGCCATCCAGTCGGGCAAATACCCTACCACCTGGCTGTAGATTGTTTTGTCGCCTCTTACGACAGGCCGCCCGGCCGCAGGAAATTGTATTCTTCCTCCGTTCCTGCACGTATAGAAAGTATGTACGAGGTTTTCAGACACTATTCCAGCTTTATCCGTACTAAAGTCTATTTCAAATAGAACGGTATGGCTAACATATTCATAAAACGTACGCTTTCTACGTAATCAATATTAATTATATAAAAATATATTTAATCCTGTTTCTATTTAATAATAATCTTATGCTCAAAGTATCACGATGTTTATTTCTGTATTTACGTAATTTATCTCATACCGTCCGTTTGAAAAAGACTTTAATTTGATTATTTTAATACTAAGGTCTCGCGACGCACTGCTGCACGATTGACTTCCTTTTGCCGGCTTCAGTCTGAGCTCGAGGCTCGATTTACCTATTTTGTTCGTCTGACCTTGGTGTCCACCACGTGGTAAGTAAGGACGGCTCACAGCCCCATCAGCCTATTTGTCATACTCCAGCTATTAAAGTGTGACAGAAGAAATCTGTTAATAAATAACCAACCATTTTGTTCTCAGGTGTTTATTTCTAGTTACAATATTTTACAAAAAATTAACTAAATTAATAGTGATCACCCGTAATAAGATCGAATATATTCCATAGTTCACTACATTTAATGCAAGTCGTTATCTTATAATGGTAAGACGGGATATAATTTCACAAGTCGAGTCATCATAGAGTTAACGTCTACCATACAATATCCATACTATGGTGTTCCAATTATCCATTGTAATAAGAAATCAAAATAACTGCTATAATATTCAAAATTTACAAAAGAAAACAATATTGGACTTCGAATTATCCTTTCGTTGGTAGTCAAACTAGTTTTATGGGATTTCAACGTCATATTCCAACCCAAAGGAACGGGGCAGTAAAGCAATTGAAAAGGGTAATATAATTAAGGTATAGCAACAAAAAGCCTAATTATACATAGATACCAAATGCACCTTTCCTTTAAATGCTGTCACATAAGTATTTCCAAAAATATCTGCTGTCATCTTGCTTTTAAATATGACTGCATGATTTCACATATATGACTGTGCTTTAGGAAAACAATGAAAATCATGCAGCACTCGGACAAGGATGTCTGATCCGAGTAGACTCGGACAGTGCTGAACTTTACGAGTTTACTAGAATCAATAAAAAGAAACAAAAGACAACTGAAAATCCATGTGGTTAAATTTGTACTACAGCACATGTACTACTCCAAATGCAAAATGATTTCCAAACAAAATCTAACTACCGAACGAATAAACTTCTAGATTTATTTCAACGAAAAAATAAAGACTAGTTCTTTATCATAATGTAGGATCAATGTCTTATAAGAAGATTAAATTTAATCAGTCAATTAACTTTTTTGTAAAAAAAATTTGACATTTAAATAATTATACCCATTTCGTAAATATATTCTTCACTTGAATGTCATTTACTTTAACAGAGTCTGCGTCCGTCAGAGTACTTGGAAATAAACAGATTGATACTAGTAAGGTTAGACGAGTGTAAATCGCTAATCAGGTCACTCGTAAGAAGATATTCTAACTCTGTCCGAGCGTACTCTGATCGTGACAACACGGCTGCTGTGTCAAGTTTTAAGATACTTGTAAATGCGCATGCTATGGAAGACTATAACCCTAGAAACGTGCCACTAAAAAACTATCCTGACTGGATGATGAAACTGAATATACATTTGCGACTGTATTTTCTGAACAATTCATAGCAGAGTATATCGCAGAAATTACTTCTGTGATTAGTTCTGCTGTGGACGGTACTGGAAACTGCCCTAGAATAGGGGAGCAGTCAGGCAAAACAACTGAGATACTTAAACTTACAGAACGTTGGAGTCTCATAGATTTTGTACGAGCGTACCTAATTAGGACGTCATAGTTAGGTGCCGATAAAAGGAATCAAACAGCGCATTAATTATTGTTTAAAAAGTTAGATAATAAGATTTTATTTTAAGGCCTGTTCTTTTATATGTAAAAAATTGGCAGTTATAAAGACTGCCAATAGAAGTGAAAACTTTTAGTTTTAAAATTTGAAATTTCATGTTTGAATTAAAACACTGTTTCAACAATGCACAGTATATACACATTGAACTTTCATTAAATTTCACTTATAAGATATACACAGCACTAATGTTGCACAATACGTGAGCTGTATAGCTACAGATATGCTGCTTATAAGCATGTCGGTGACGAGAACGCGCGAGATTTTACCCACCCAAAAAGCGTCTATAACGCTCACAGCTCAAGGCCGCTGCGCATGCGCCAATCATGAGCATGTTTGTGACGCCAACCCATAAGATTAACCCCTACCAAAAAATGGCTAATATATACTTCAATAATACATATTTCAATTTATTGCGACATGTGTCCGGATCTCTATTGTACGTTGTATGTATATATCACAAGCATAAATTGCTTAGCTTGACCTTAGGATATATCGATCAATTATTTCTTTATTACCAGTATCAATGTCATTAAGGTAGCTTAAACTGCGTAATCAATGTTCTTTGTTAATTATTATTATATAAAACTACTTATTGTGCAAACTAATATGTCTAAAACTATATATAGGTTACAACATAACGAGTTGTAATTATCAATCAATAATTTAAAATGTGTTAATTAAATAAACACAATATTTTTAAGTCTAACGTTCAAAAACAATTCGTGAGAATCTTTTAATCCCGTAATTTTTTTTTATGAAAATGGGTTTCGTAACATTTCATGGTATTATAAATTTAGGTAAATATCCATTTATTATTATCAGTATGAAGCTGTCTAGAGTAAAAACAATATAATCAGTAAAAAAACATACTTATTAGGGTTCAGAACCCGGAAATCCAGGTCTCGAACTTACCGGGAATTCCCGGGATTGTTGAGGTCATATTAGCATCGGTAATTCAAAATTGATTCCCGATTCTTTCGGGAATTGACATAGAAACCATAAAATTACGTTTTAATCGCTCCTTAAGGTTTATTTCATAATTTTTGTTGTTAGTTTAAACACGAACGGCCGATGGATAACTAAGTGTAATCAAGGCATGTGACGGTGTGACTGTTTTAGTATTTTAATTACGTGTGTGGGCCTTCAAAAAGGTTTGTGACATTTCAGTCGGCAATTTATAACTATAAAAATAAGTAACGAATATAAGTAAATAATGAGTCTTAATTGTGCCATAAAAATGTAAAACAAATGTTTTTCTTTTTTTATTAGTACCAATTCTTTAGTAACATCGTTCAGTACTAGTTAGTTCATTGATGAAAATCCGATTTCTGTCGATGAAAAATATCTGAAATCCCAATTCTCAAATTCTTTCGGGATCTCAGATACCCTAATTAATACTTATCAATCTGCCCAAAAAGTTCAGTTAAACAAAAGCACAAGAATAATAAAAATGACATTCGTCCATTAAAAACCGCAACTTGATTACTTTTGCAACACATGTGGGGTCACTAGTCTTATTAGCGTGGTCCATTCGTTTTTATAGAAAATCTCAACTAAAATTACCAATTACAGTCTTTTTATTTAAAAAATATTTTTTCAATATGACTGTCAAAGTCCTGAGTTTTTTAACAATTTCAGAATTAAATCTGAATTTATGAATCTATAAAAACAAGATCGGACACCGGAGACTGATGGCGCCTGTGTCACAAGAATGTGTCACGTTCTTTCTGGGAGATTTCCGTCCTTCCAAAGTCATATAGAGCTTTTTTCAATATAACTTCGCACGGTTTGTCGATTTAGCCCGTGTCAATTACTTATGAATAATCTTTAAAATAATCCAATCAAATTAACATGACGTAAAAACCCAACCCTTATAACACCCGAAACGAGTAGTTTCTTGACTGATGCGAAATAATAAAGATCTTGTCGCAGCTTAAACTCACATTACACTAAACTGTTGATAATTTCCACACAAACCAATTATTCTTGCGTGAAAATAATGATCATTTTAGCCAAATTTATATATTTTAATTAAATAAAACTACATAACAAATCAACATTAAATACCTACTCAAATATCGCAAGTTTAATTATTTTAATTAAAAAATAAAATAAATACGAACCAAAAATTAATTTCAAAAATAGAATGTACAACAGTTATTTAATTTCCTATAATAATAGATATACAAATGTTCTTTATTTGAAAATCATTTCTCTATGGTTCTAATAAAGTCTTTCCGCCTTGGATGGTCCGTTGCACGCGGCATATTCGGCCATACGCCTCTCGAGTTCCGGCCTAAAATGACGTATGAGGCCTTGGACAGGCCACGCCGCGCCGTCGCCTAACGCGCAAATTGTGTGACCTGGAAGTTAAAACATTACGAAGTCACAGTCAATTTCAAATATGATGGTATGGCTGACACATCCCATAAAACGTAATGTGTAGCAATATCTTATACTTGACCTACGAATTACATAATATATTAGTATTTATTACTGTTTAAAAGTGACATTATAATTAAAATCACGATGTTTTTCTATTTATCTAAGTAATTTTCATGTAAGGTTTTATTATTTACTTGACGTTTTAAAGTTACGCACTAAGGGCATTGAGAGCAGTGAAAAGTATGTATGCATATTTAGATAATCTGTAAGAATCAAATCAATCGATTCAAATAGATACTGGCGTACCAAGTTATCTGTGAAATGGCAGAAAATGGAACTACAAACAGCCACAATCTTGGATTAATTCAGTTCGAGTTTTATTTGTTTAATTTTTAAAATTATACAGTTCATACATGCATAAGCGTTTTTTATGCAATCGATTATTATTAATACCCAGAAATAATCGTCAATCGAATATCAAACCATGATATGCAGTACATCACAATGACATCTCTAGACTAACCAAATCAATGTTAACTGTCACCGAGTTTTTGGTGGGAGCTGATAGGGGGGGCGGACGTGCTGTGCAGTTTAATTTTCTAAAAATGTGTAAAATTACTCTAAAATGATCAATAGTTGTAGGATATTGATAGATTTTGAGTAGTAATTATGTGTTTTTGTTAGAAATGTGAACTGTATAGCCCAATGTGGCCTTTCGAGTTTTCACAAGAACTCCGTTGGATGGCGTCGATTGTAGCCTACAATACAACTGCGCCTGGCTTAAAGGCCTAGCTGCCAAGCCATAAACCTAAATAAATAATAAATCACCTGTCACCCATTCCGTCTATTTTGAAACAGACATGTATTCTATACTAATATAATTGAAATTGTGATAATCCAAGTGACTACTTTCCTTAGCCAAACATTATAAAGCATAACCAAACCATTATCAAGTTCTAGAAGAACAATAATCGCTTAGTTTCATTGACGATCATACACTCACCTTTCACCTCATTTTTACTATAACTTGTCAAAATTATCAATTTGTCTAAAATGACAGTGCATACATACACCTTATAACCATCAAAATGAATGGACTAACCTTCAATTTGTTTTGAAATCTCCCACAACATGTCAATTTCTTTAGGCGACGCGTTGCCTTCGACGAATCTGAAATACATAATTTTAGAATTTAAATGATAATATAATAATTTTTTCTGTAATTTTTACGACTTTGCATATGATTTAATTAAATTCTATGTATAATAATATGTATGTTCTACACACATGTCACCTTTTCAACTCACCAGTTTTTATTTACTACACAAGTGAAATAAACTTAATCATTACAAATGTAAATCAGGCTTTTCACTATTATTTATTCTTTGTAGGTCTAGTTATCTGTGATCAGAAACCATTTCATAAGCAAATCAGTGTAAAATGGCTACTCATACAGAATGCAATATTCAATTATTTACTTCCTCTCATTAATTGGAGATATATTTTGCATCAAGATCAGAATCTAGTAGACGCGTTCTTTTTAAGTATCTGTGGGGAAACGTTGAGAACTTGTGTCATTCGGCATTGGCTGTAAAACTTTAAAATATTCTTCTGAATGGAGTTCTGAGACAGTTGGAGGATTTTTAAGTAGGAGTGGCTAGCACTTTCCCAAAGTTGAATGTCTTAAGTCCCTTGTATATTCTTACCTAGTATAGCTTATTCTTAACCGATGAATTGATGTGTAGATTTTTGTATCTGCTAGACATGTATGTATCGTACGGTAGTATGATTGTGGTTGTGTTGTAAACAATTTCTATACTATTTTTATATTTATAGGCAATTTAAGTATTAAAAATGGCTGAGCTCTCTAAAACCAGTAGTTGTTACCATAACGTAGAACAAA
The DNA here is from genome assembly GCA_039645545.1 of Dendrolimus houi. NCBI lineage: Eukaryota > Metazoa > Arthropoda > Insecta > Lepidoptera > Lasiocampidae > Dendrolimus > Dendrolimus houi. The sequence continues at coordinate 21,573,126 of CM077126.1, read as the reverse complement.
TGGATGGTAGGTAGTCTGGAAAACCAGAAAAACAGAGGTAGTGTTTGCTTCTTTGTATTCCTGGTTTGCAGCTCACATTTAGGTGCCCGAATCTGGTTACTATTGGGACTATTTTTCGAAGCACGCATAGATGGAGTAGATTTAAAGACAGTAACTTAGAAAAGTTGCCAATTGTCATGCCGCCGTTTTCCAACATAGCGCAAATGATTTTCATGTTGAAGTGGCTAGCACTCCCCCAAACTTGAACGTCGTAAGTCCATATTGGTTTCACGGTTCCCCTGTACATCATTATATTAATATGTGAAGCAAAAACTTTGTACTCCTTTTTATAAAAATTGCGCGGACGGAGGAGTATGAAATTTCTCACACTTATAGTTTATATAGAGAAGAAGCGCAGAATGCAAAAATATTTTTTAAAAATTATGCATAATAAATACATTAAATCAATTAAAAAACATTACACACTACCTTGTATTTGACACACACACGCATATATTCTCTTTTGTTTATTTTTAAAGTCAAATTAACAGTGTAGCCTTGGCGAAATCTGTGATTATAGAAGTATAGTCTTTGACAACAGAGCCTTAATAATGTTCAAACTTTTAATTTAAATTAATTATGGTCGAATTTCGACCACTGGGCGACCACTAGTAAGTATAAATGAATGAAAACAGTTTATTGTCTACAAAAAATTAAAACTAGATTCTTAAAAACTAGGTATAATAAATAACTAGACTGTTCTTAACGGATAAGTTGGTGGATAGATTTCTGTACCTGTATATGATCTTGTTCATCCAGGAGACGCCCTCGCGGCAGGGCGTGCACTGGCCGCAGGACTCGTGCTTGTAGAACATGATGAGGCGCGCGATCGCCTTCACGATGTCCGTGGAGCGGTCCATCACGATCACCGCCGCGGTGCCCAGCGAGGTCTGCGCCGCCACCAGACCGTCGAAGTCCATTATCGCGGTCGAACACACGCTACGATACCACATTACAGTATTCGTAAATATGTAATAGGAGTCAAATTGAAAGATAAATTAAACTGACATACAATCCATAACTCTACTAAGTTCAAAAATGTATTGAACTCTGCACACACACACACACACACACACACACAATTTGACAGCCACATCAACTAAGACACTATGGCTACGTTCCATTAGTAGCTCGCAACGACCACGTTCACGACCGCGATTTTTCCCGTTCAACTTGCTTGCCGGCGTCACAATCCTAAGCTCAAGTGGAACGATTATTCGACCCACCTCTTGACATGGGTCGTTGTGAGCGCTGCGTGAGCGAAAATCATGACGTCATTAGTGACGTTTTCGCCACGAACACAACGACCGCGGTCGCCTAGTGGAACGGCAGACAGAGCATTTTGGGCGTTTTGAGTTACTGCAGGAACGCACCCTCAGGGCGTTCCATTAGTAGCTCTCAACGCCCAAAACGCTCCGTTAGCCATTCCACAAGGCGACCGCGGTCATTATGGTCGTGGCGAAAACGTCACTAATGACGTCATTATTTTTTATATGCCGCTCCTCCACGCGGCCCTAACGCTTTTTCGTGACAGAAAAATCCCCAGACCCCCGTCTATATAGAAGTTTCACTTCAAAAACACTCACTCCTTAGGTATCAAGGGTGTGGAGGACCCTCCCGGGATAACGGCGAGCAGGTTGTCCCAGCCGCCGATAACGCCGCCGGCGTGCCTCTCGATGAGCTCCTTGAGCGGGATGCTCATCTCCTCCTCGACGGTGCACGGCGTGTTCACGTGCCCCGATATGTTGAACAGCTTCGTGCCGGAGTTACGAGTGCGGCCGAAAGACGCGAACCATTTGCCACCGCGGCGGCAGATCGTCTGTTACCCGGAATAAATATATATAATTCAAATCCACGTATATAGTGACTCATCACGATATCTCAGGAACCTATAGACTTGAAATTTGGCATGGACCTTCCTTTCGACAAGTAGAGGTCAGCTAAGAACGGATTTTACAAAATTCCTTTACGGCATGCGAAACGGGCGGGTATCAGCTAGTAATATTACAAAATTCTAAGCATGAACATTGAAGCTATTTAAAAAAAAAACAACTGGAATAGACTATATAAACAATGGAGAAAATTGCATTTTTTTTTAGATTTCTTGTCTGGTTCTTCAGGATTCATGTAAAAGCTACTGGGCCAATTTCCATGCGGTTTTCGCTGATCGACAGCAAATTCTTAGACTTAAAATCTGCGCTACTTCTTATTCCGAGAATCCCGTGAGAATTTTTCCGGGAACGGTTTGAAGTTGTTTGGGTGCATAAAAATTAGCTTATTCAAACACAGTTTTTAAATGATGCGGTACGTTATGTCCCGGGAATCCCTGGGGAATTTACAAATCAAACAAATCCATATATAAACATAAATATTATTTAAGAATAAACAAATTACTTAATGTATTAACAGCTCCTTTGTTGACCAGTATCAAGAGGGAATTTATGTTGACAGGGCATGAAAAAATCTAATGGTAAAATGTCATGTAGAGATATGAAAGTAATTTATTTGCTTTTACAGGCTAGATTATAGTAGTAAATATAATAAAAAAATATTATATAACATATAAAAAAATATTACTATTTTTTAGCACAGCAGTTATGTAAAAATATTTTTATAGCCAATACTCACAGGGGATACAGCTATGGTTTCCACATTATTTACAGTAGTGGGGCATCCGAAGACACCAATATCAGCAGGGAATGGGGGCTTAAGTCTGGGCTTGCCCTGCTTGCCCTCAATGGACTCAATTAGAGCAGTTTCCTCTCCGCAAATATATGCACCTGCACCGCGGTGCACAAACACATCAAAGTCATAGCCAGAACCGCAGGCGTTTTTGCCGATTAAACCTGCTTGGTATGCCTATAATAAAAAAGTAAGTATATCTATAATATTATAAAATTCTAAACATGCCATTGCTGTACATTGCTGCAGGCTGCGTTCTGCCTGCCTGCAGCCCGCATTCTGCCTGCCTGCAGCCCAATCTTACTTACCGGGATCTACTAGGGTCCTACTTTTAATGAAAGACAAACACTATAACATTTGTTATAGTGTTTGTCTATAGCAACTTAAGGCTATTACAAATAATTCAAATCTAAACATAAGTAAAATAAATTTAAAATAATAATACATAAATGTATATATATATGAAGGATGATGGTTGCGTAGCAACTAGTTGTTGATAGATGGATTGTAATATTTCTTTCAATGTCAGACGAGCATTGTAATATTTCTTTACTTCATTGGGTTTAATTAATATACGAGTTTGAAGATTTATAAATCATTTATTTAGTATCCTACATTTTTGGGGGCTCGTCTGGGATATTACAAAAATCGTTCGGGATGGGGGAAATGGCTTGAAGACTGTGTACAATATTGTGTTGAGAATTGTGAAGACGAATTTATACGATATCATTTTTTTTAAAGATGAATGTTGAAGAGGAACCTGATTATTTTATGATGTTTTAGAATTAATGTTAAGAAGATAAAGACCAAGATGTATTTTGATTTAAAGAGTGTAGAAGACTCTGTCACCAAATTTTCAGGCGATGATCCAGAATATACCGTGATAAGATGGGCACAGCAGATTGACACAGCTATGGAGAAATACGGTTTGTCACCAAATTTTGTATTACTTATTGCTAAAAGATCTTTGATTTCTACTGCAGCCTTGTGGTTACATACTGAAAATCGTTTTAGCAGTTGCGAGGAATTAAAAATCGCTTTGTTTAATGAATTCCCTGAAGAAAATTGGATATGAGGCGAATCTTAGATGAAATTATGAAAAGAAACAGAGGCGAATGTATTTACGATTATGTTTTGAGAGTAAAAGAGCTAGGCAAAAGAGGAAATATAGTAGAAAATTTTACGAGGCATTTGATCAAACAAGGTTTACAGGATAGTACAATCAGTGAAGAGCAAATAAATTATTGGTTTTTTAAAACGCATCGGCATGTACAGAACGAAATAATAGAGCAACAAGAGGTGATTACACCAGTCACGTTAGTATATTGTCAAATAATAATATACCGATGGCAACGGCAACGTGTGAAAATGTGGATGACTTGAGTAGCCAAAACTATAAAAAAGATAATGTCAAAATTATAGTATCTCAGTAGCTTTGGAAGCTGTTAGCAGTGAGAGCTCATTAATTTGTGAAAAAGAGGAAAGTAAATCTATGTTGTATTTGTTACCAAGACGTGATACTTTGGCAAGTACTTTAAAGATTAGAAATAAGAGCGACAATCATAGCAAATTAAAGAAAAAAGAGGAAAACGTATCTCAAGAATGGATTAAGTCATTGATTAAAAGCAGATATATTTTGTTTTGTATCAGAACATATGTTAATGATACATTTTACAAAACCTGTGTTATGTTAAAGAAAAGGACTAGTTACAGAAAGATGTTACCTAAGAAGAGTAATTTCAAACCTTGAAACGAAAAGTATGGAATAAGAGTTTGAGGAAAATAAGATTTAATATTGGAGAGAGACAGCTTCGAGATAATATAATTTTGTGTTATAAAATGAAAAAAAAATGTTTCCGACATCTAAATGGTTATTTGGATGAAGTAGAAAAGTGGCCAGATGATGATGAATGACTGGATAATGTGAAAGTTTCGTTTTAAATTTATATAAGAATAATTTTCATTGTAAAGTTGTTATTTGAGTTTGTTTGTTTGTTTATATGTTAGTCTAGATTGTGTTTCATTTGTAATGATATTCATTATGTTATTGGAAGCTTATAGAATATCTGAGGACAGATATTTTATAGGATAGCCGAGTGCAGGATGATGATTGCGTAGCAACTAGTTGTTGATAGATGGATTGTCAGATGAGCATTGTAATATTTCTTTACTTTATTGGGTTTAATTAATATACGAGTTTGAAGATTTATAAATCATTTATTTAGTATCCTACATATATATATAACAAAAGTAAAATATAACACCAAAAAATTATTCTTAACCATATAGAAAAATTATATAATTTATAATGTATTATTTTTTTAACAAACGTAAAGAAAGTTATTATTTTAAAATTGTTTCAAAGAGGTGTGTGTTTGAGTTAAATATCAAAAGAATATCATTTCAATAGAACACAAGGTTATGAAAAAAAATCAGTATTTTTTTACATTTCTAATTATTGAAAAAATTCATGAGTAGAAAAGATTGTAAAACACATATTCTGAAAAAAATTGGTGATAGTTTTCAAAAACTCGAGATAAAAAATATTTTTGTTTGATTTTATTTTAAAAAAAATCGGCTTTTTATCCAGGAATTACAAAAAAATATTGTTGTATGCCTTTTGCTCCCAAGTATTGGTTAAAAATTCGCTATGAGTTAGTTTGCAATTTTACTATAGAAAAAAATATTAAATATGGAAAAACAGGTTTTTTAAAAAAAAACTCAAAAAATACTTAAGATAAAAAGCTGAAAATTTGGGTGAATTATTTTTATTTGATAACAAAACAATCCCCATAGTAAAAGTAGAGAATACCGCAAGGGCATTTTTACTTAGAAACCCTTTCTGTGAAACAAATGTGGTATTATTGTCAAGGATCACAGAATACAGGTTTATTGTAAGTAAATTCAGTCAATATAAAAGTAAAATTCATAAATGTGCTAATAAGAGAGCAGTCCCTTAATGGATAGATAAAACATGGTTACCTAGAAGATACCTATTCACTTGTTATTTGAAAACCTATAGATTGTATGAATCAGGCAATACAGATTCTGGAAAGTGTTTCTCAAAGAAGAAAACAGTACTTCATACACAACAGGGCCTCAATTCTAGTATAACAATATAGTCAGAATGGTCAACCGTAATGGTAGTTTTATCATACAGAAGTAAAAATTAGGACACCAGTGCTCAACAATTCTGACGATGTTGTAATAGCAGACTTAATTAAGGTCCTGCGCTGATGCTTGATATAAATAAACTAAAACAGGGAAGCTAACACTTACCTCAGCAATAGCGACCTGCAGATTACTGGCTTCATTATAGAACTCTCCTCTGATATAAATATATGCAGCTTGTGCCCCCATAGCGCTACCAGCGATCAGGCATCCTTCAATCAGCTTGTGAGGATCATGACGCATGATCTCCCTGTCCTTACAGGTGCCAGGCTCACCTTCATCAGCATTCACCACTAGGTATTTGGGACGACCATCGGAAGGCTTCTGCATGAAGGACCACTTCATGCCTGTCGGGAAACCTGCTCCACCACGGCCACGGAGACCAGAGGTTTTGAGCTCATCTAAAAAAGATAATTAAGTCTATTAGGATGGAAATTATTAGAACATATATCTTTTTTTTTATTATATCATATAATACTACTGAAAATGAAATAGTATAATTTTATTTTATAATTATAATATATATAATTATATCCTTAATTTAAAAGGGTAAACACTAGATATTGTATACACAAGATTTCTATATAAGTGAAGCAAATTTGACATCTGGCTTCTAAGCTAGTCTCCTATGTGACCTGTAGATAGATATTACATTGAATATTGATCAGGTTTTCAAAATAATATACTATGATATACACCTTTCTAAGATTTATAATTGAGTCCTTAGAGTATTCAGTAATATATTTAATATCAAATGTTATAGTTTCAAGATATTCTGATATAAAAAATTCGTTCAGGTTTCTCAGGTGTGGTATAGTTATAGGGCCGCATTTATTTATTACTTGAGATAAAGCGAATTATAGGTGATTATAAAAAAAAATAACCAGGAAGACTAAGGTGGAAGCTAAGCAAAGCGGAGATCCTACCTTAGCCTTCTAACCTCTATAAAAAAGTTCGGATCAGACCCTGATTCGTCAAATACTGTTATAAACTGATAGACAAGGTGATGAGATAATAAAAAATGTATAGTAATTTTGTCTAATTTTAAGAAATTAGATAAGTTAATTTGAACCAAATTTAATCATTTAAGGGCTAACATATAAGTGATATTAATATGAAAATGTATAGTTTTAGCCTAAAATTATCATATGCCAAGCCAACTTTAAAGATCTCAATGTTTTAACTCTGCTAAACTATTAAATCTAAATTATTTATGGGCGAGAGGTTTGTAATAAAAATGAAATTATATATTGACAATGTTGTATACTTACTGACAATCCAATCGGATCCTTTCAGTATGATCTCCTTTGTCATATACCAGTCTCCGCGGCTGAGAGCGCCCTTCAACCTCCACTCGTGGCGGCCGTAAAGGTTTGTGAAAACCCTATCACAGTCAGCCAGTGGGCCATATTTGGATTTGGTAGGCGCCTGGGTCTGCTGGAATCGCACCGGAACATTGCTGATATTCACCAGTGGGCCAACAAGGCCTGAAATAAGCCGTCAAAATTATGTAAGCAAAGTAGCTCGACGCAATAACAACAAAGGGTATTTATGCCATTTCTAACAATTACTTTACAGTTAGACGTGGATATCTCTATTATACGATTAAAGGCGGAGAAATAAATGAAAATAGCTCACCCAAATGTGATTTAGTCCCTTGAATTACCCTGGCCAAAGCACCTGCCATTTTTCACAAAACCAAAATTACAAATTGGAATGGACTGCTGACAGCCTGACACAAATATATGGCGTAACGTCAGTATGAGTAACGTCACTACGGACTACAGCTAATAAATAAAAAAAACTTAAAATGTTGTTACATATTATAATAAATAGACGCGCCGCTGCGCTGGATAATCGGCGGTTTGTGGTAAAAATCGTCAAATTATGTAAAAAAATTAACATGGATCTGGGATCGGCCACAGAGTAGTTCGTTGTATATTACCATAACACAAGCGTAACTTGCTTAATTTGGGGATATTTAATATGTGTGTTTGTCTGCCGATTATTATTATATGGATAGATTCCCTTTGTACGTTGACTACGATTATGATAGAATATTCTCAGAAGGTAAAAAAAATAGTTCAGGTTGACGTTAAGGCTAGGTTATAATCACATAGTATAACGTTCCACTTTATTCTGATACTTTAATGTTTTGCTTTAAAACGGGGTTATTAATAACTTTTATCTACGGTACCTATAGCGTATTTAATCGTAAGTATTAAAGACACCCAATTATCTAGCCTAGTAGTATCTTTTAAAAAAAAAAATCTTAAGTTTTCGCGACTAGTTATACATAATAAAACGACATTCTAACGGCTTTAAGCGCGGTAATTTGGTTTTTATTATTCCGACGTTTCGGCCACTTTTCAGTAGCCGTCATTACGGAAGACAAAGATGTCAAGATTGACACTTGACAACAACAGGCCTAAAAAAAAGAAATTATTTTTCTTTTACCTCCCACCCATTTAAATATTATATAAAACTAGAGTTTAACCCGCGGCGTAGCCACGGGTCAACCTCTAGAGCATGCTTCTTGTCTAAAGGGCAGGCATTAATACAGGTTACATGGTACTAAATTTTTCTGTTAGTGCTATTCGCACCCGGAAAATTAATTTCATTTAATATCGCAAACTATCCCATCTCCCGGCATGAAAAATATGTATGTCCATTTTCGGTATTAAAACTACATTTAAACAAAATTACAGCAAAACCGATCCAGTACTCCTAGCAGTTCTTCCATGAAAGCTTAACAGAAAGTCATATCGATTTACTATCGCATTTTTATAGACGATAATTTTTTATATCTATAAACTTGAGAAATGATTGATCTCATCCAAACTTCCATCCTCTATTACAATCCGTCCTAGTTTTATATTTTAACACCCCCGGTCTATGAAAACTACATAAATAACAAAAAGGAAAATGGACTAAAGGGACTAAAGGGACAAAAAGGACAAATCGGACTAATCGTCCAAAAAGGACAAAAAGAACATAAAGGATAAAACGGTCAAATCGGACAAAAATGACAAAAAGGATATATCGGACAAATCGGATAAAGAGGACAAATCGGACAAAAAGAACAAATATCACCAAAATTATAGAAATGACGAAAATGGCAAATCACAAAAAACCTATCCTACTTATTGGGATAACCTTTACATAAACCTATCTCAGAATCATACCATTATCCGGGATAAAAAGTATCCCTTGTCCACTCTCGGTATTAAAATTACATGTATACCGATTTTTAGCCAAATCGGTCTAGTAGTTTTTCCGTAAAAGCATAACATACAGAAAGACAAATATATTTTTATCCCAGAAACTATCCCATTTTTCGGGATAAAAAGTATCCTATGTTCATTCTCGGCATTAAAAAAATATATATACTGAGTTTCAGCCAAATCGGTACAGTAGTTTTTCCGTGAAAACGGAACAGACAGACAGACATAGTTACTTTCGCATTATAATATTAATAGGGATTATTAGAGCTAAGCATGTTTGCTGAAGAGTTTCTTGCGCTGCTTCTTCTCTTTAAGCCACATGTTGCGAACTCGCGAAGCGGTGGTAAATTAGGTTAGGCTCCCATAAAGTAAATAATAACCATAAACAAAATTAAAACTGAATAATTAAAAAAAATAAGTTAGCGGTAAGCTAAATAAAACTTTAATAATACTCATTGACACCGGACATCTTTGGCTACTGAAAAGTGGCCGAAATGTCGGAATAATAAAAATCAAATAAATTACTGCGCTTAAAATCGTTAAAACGTTCTTTTATATCTTTTAGAAGACCCTATTTTACAGTCTTGTCCACAATGACCTTGTTTTTGTTATAATTAATATATATATATATTTAGTAATAATCAGCTAATTTTGCTTATAAGTAAATATATACTTTCCGAATAACAGAATTTGCTGAGAAAAGTTCCGTGACGGTGCGCGGCTTCATCTGCGGTAATGTTACAGATATAGGTTGTTTCAAGATTGGCGATGGGTTTAATGCGATATTGTTAATGACGTTAAATATTTACAGATAAGACGATGGTCTCTCTCAGTCCAGGCCCTAACGTATGTATATTTTTTTATTTAATTTATTCATGACCATAGAATCTATGTCTTTCAGTCGGAAACATATTTAAAATGAACTTATGCTATGTGTAGCACAGCTGAACTGTAGGTTACCAGCTGGTGCCATTCAACGGAGTTCTTGTGACAACTCAAAAGGCCACATTTGACTATACAGTTCACATTTCTCACAAAACACATAATTACTACTCAAAAACTATCAATATCCTACAACTATTGTTCATTTTAAAGTAATTTTACACATTTTTAGAAAATAAAACTGCACAGCACAACATCTTTCAGTTCCCGCCAAAAACTCCCCCTAACGTATGTATGAAACGAATGTTGCTATTCGTTAACGGCGTTTTTTTTAATGCTTTAACTAAAAAGCATTTAGCTTGTTCAAATCTTAAAAATTATCGCAGATGATGCCGCACTATGAGAAAACATTTTAAAAGCAAATTTTTGAGAAAAAAAATTAAAATGGTGAAGGAGGTGCCCCGAATATGGTGGAAGAGCGAGATGAAATGCTCCTCCGTCTCAAAGGAAGATCTTCCAGCGAGGCTAGTGTTGTTCTTGGTCATCTATTACGATTGGAAATTTGTATATGTTCTTTGTACGTTTCGGGAAACGTTTTGCGACCTCAATTATTGTACAGCGCCGTCTATTGGCTTGTAAGTCTTCCACTACAATGGATTTAAATAGATAATTCCTTATCACAAAACCTTCCTAAATAAAAAAAATGCAATATTAATTAATTTATTTGTACATGACTTTAGAATATAAGTTTTAATTGTTGATTTAAATGTCAATTTTACAGTAAATAGAAATAAAAATACTTGGCCTATACTAGAAGTACAAAAGTACGTATATATTTAATTGTTTAAATTTTAATTAGGGGTCAGAGGCCTCACTCTGAAATGCCTTTTGTCGTTCGTTTTCGTCCAAACAGCGCTAAAAGGTCAATGAAATTTTAAATAGAAGAAAGAAAGATTTTTTTTAAACTACAATAATATAGTCTATATAACACAAAAATAAATGGAACATACTATGGAAATTATACTTAAGTACAATAAAATCACGCAAAAGTTATAAAACAAAAACGAACGACGAAAATCGTTTGAGAGTAAGCCTTCAGAACTGGGAAATATCTGTCTCGAAGGCACCGGGAATTCCCGGGTTTTTTGAAGTCATATTAGTACCGGTGATTCAAAATTGATTCCCGTTCTTTCAGTGCTTTCGAGAATTGACAACAACATAAAAATATGTTTTAATTGTGCATTTATTTGATGCTTTATGGTGGTAGTTTAAAAACAAACGACCAGTGGAAATACTAAAATAAGTCCTGATTGTGTATGTTTTAAAATCTTAATTTTTTTAATTTCATCCTACAAACATAATATTTAACTGTATTTAATTTGTTCAAAAGATATGTATTGCAATATAAGTTTTAATTTTGATTACTAATTAATAACATCGTTCAATAAGTAAATTGGTTTAGTGCTATTGACTCTAATAAGTAAGAAAACATAAAACCAGCTGGTCCCGCAAGTACCAGACAAAAACGAAAAATCCCAGTTCTGTCAATGAAAAATACTGAAATCCCGATTCTTAAAATCTATACCGATTTAGATTACCCTAGCAAATATAATATATTGTTTATTCAAGCAGTTTGGTGCGTTTTAATTTGACCACCCCATCCAACAGAGTGAAGTAAATTTTTGTCTTCAACATCCCATGCAAGGCCTCTCACAAACTCAGTATGCAAATGACGATCGTGGTATCCAAATCTGCAGTTAATTCCTTCAGTTATCTCACAGACTGACACTATTTTGTTGTCACAACAAACTGCAACCTTTGAACAACTGAAAAACAGAAAAGTGTAAAGGTAATATATTGTACAGGTTGAAATTTCAAGTAGGCCTTCAGGGCCTAATCCTAAACTATACATTAGATTTTTGTAAAATGGATTACCCTGGCCGGGAATCAAATCGCCTGATTTTAAAAAAAAGAACACACTGTATTATTATAATTCTACCAAATCATAGCTTGAGAAGATTAATTTCTCTGAAGGAATATGAAATGCAAACAAGCTTGCGGACAAGGCTTGATATTAATCGGCAGACAAACACACACACTGTATAAGATATTGATTCGAAGGTGAGAATATTGCAACATACCTCTGTTCTTATCAAATTTTTTCTCCATCCAAAGGTTGTCTGGAAGAAATCGCTAATAGCGATAAGACCGCCTATTGTATTGTAAACTTCTATTTCTGTTAACTGTATCTTTTAAAGTACAATAAAGCATATTCATTCATTCATTCATTCATTCATTCATTCATTCATTCATTCATTCATTCATTCACACACACTGTATATCCCCAAATTAAGCAAGTTACGCTTGTGTTATGGGTAATATACAATGGACCATTCTGAGGCCGATCCCATACACCCAGACCATAGTAAATAATGGAGAAAATATGTTTCCGAAATTTACTATACTAGGAATCAAACCCGGAGCCTCTGCGTTGCAGTGAGGTAAGCCGGCAAAGGCTTAGCCCGCTCAACCACAGAGGCCGTCAAATATTTCTTAGTATTTTTTAATAAATTAGTTCATATTTTCAAATATTCATTCAATTGATTTAAAAAACAATTAATAATACGCCTTTAGTTTTCGTCAAAATCGGCCCGAAGACTCCTTTGAGTAGTTTTCCCTATTTCGTATAGTTTAGGATTTGACTCTGATGGCCCACTTGAAAATTCACCTGTATATCCCCAAGAAAAACAAGCGACGATTGTGCTATGGGTAATATACAAATTACAACTCTGGGGCCGAATCCAAACCCCTAGACTATAGTTACAAGCGGAAACTTTGTTTATGTCATTTACCATGCCAAAAACCGAACCCAGAGCCTCTACGCTGCAGTGAGTAAAGGGTGGACTTACTCAGGATGAACAGCTAATCTATGAACTGCAGCAGGAAACTCTGTTAATTTTGTTATTATATCTGGATTACGGATATCCACGAACTTGAGTGTACCAGCTTCATTTCCAAATATTAACTGATTTTCATTTAACCACGCCAAACATCTAATTGAGCAATCACTAACATGCAATTCTGAAACAAACATGGATAATCTAATTATTATTATATACTAGTATAATATTTACCCGCGACTTCCTCCACGTTGGACACATTATAGATTGTATTTACAGCAGACCAATGGGTTTCTTGAATAAAAATAGATGAATCCCGGAAGTTCTCGTAAAACCAGGTATAAGTTACGATACTAAAAGCATATACAACTATAACTGATCTACAAAAGATTTTTAATAAATACAGAAACTTTCGCAACAAGCAAGACCTTAAAACCACATTGCGAAGTTACGAAATATCAGGACATAAAATGAGCCAGAATAGTTGGGTAAAAAATCCTGTATCGTTTTCAATGGTGATACCAAACTATGCCGTAATATAATAATAATGAGAACAACTGATTCCCTACAATAGTCCTACACATATCGGGGCTTGTCCTTGGGTGCATTTTTATATGGTGTAGACAGGGAAAATCTCCGGTGAATGTCACACTACATTTAGATTAATATTTGTCAAGGGATCTCTATTGGCCTTACGTCTTACGTCTGCAGAGACAACCATGAATAGTAAATGAGCACAATATGTAGCAAATAAGCTCGATATTGTTACAGATTGATTTGCTATCAATCAGTGAAAACTTATTTTATAATGATTCCCTTTTATGATAATTATAACTACAACAATAATAGAAAATCTATTATAGATGGCATATGAAATCCACCAATCCGCCTTATTCCTCCTAAAATTGGGAAGCCAGAGACCTAGTGAGTTGTTTATTGGCTCATATTATGATGTGTAGTAATTTTACGAAATCTAAAACCAAACTAAACAATGACTTACCTAAAGTTGACTTTTCAGTATTCTCAGACCAAAGGTTCAGATATTGATCCATAGAGCCTGATGCAAAATCTGTGTTTGACTGAGGACGAACTGCCAGTCCATAAATTGGGTAACCAGGTGCACATACATAATTCTGCATACAGACCAACACACTAACATCCCACACCTGTGAATAATATGATATTCAATTTTGAACTTTTTCTAAAATTAATAATAAATAGTAGATAAAATAAAGGGGACAATGCTTGATTTGCACAAAATATCGTAATACCAATTTGCCTATATAATTTTGAATCATATATGCATAGTGCTGTGAGGAAATACTTTTAAGTCCAGTAAGACTGATTCACAAAATGTAACATTTTTAATAACAATCTTATTTATTAATTTTATAAGAGCCAGGCTAAATATGCCATGGTAATAAGTATAAAATTCGAATAGTTCAAAATAAAAATTCTTTCTGTTAAATTCCAATATCTTGTAAAATTATCATAAATAGCCAATAGGTAACATAGACATGTAAATAAAATAAATACCCAATAAAAATGTCATAAATTTAGTTTGAAATTAGCAAAGACAGAAATGCTTTTACTTTTTACTATGCACTTTTTATTATACAGACAGTTTCTTTTACTTTGCACCCTAATTAAGTCCTACAAGTTTTTTATATTATTAATCAACTAAGTATGATAAATGTTTTGAGTTGTTATAACATAATTTTAGGGAATATTTAAATTTTGATCCTACTGAACAAGGAGCAATATTATAACAGATGCTTATTTTAAGATTTTACACTATATTACCTTAATATTGCCGTCTGCTCCAGCTGTGACATATTCCTTGCCTGGGGAAAGACAATCAACAACCAATGCTGCATCATCATGTTCAGCCACAGAAATATCTTCTACCCATTCATGCCATATATGTTTGCTTTCACTCTTGGCCCACACACTAACAGCTCCACTGTCTTCACATAGAAAGACCTGTAAGATAAATTGGGTCAAATAAGCTAAAATTTACTAAATTAATCCTATCCAATAGGTACCTGATTCATACCCATCTTGAAGAATGTCTGATAAATAATAATTGCAATATTCACTCAAAAATATATTTCTGTATTTGTAGTGTCTTATATAATGACGGCCTCTGTGGTTGAGGCTGCAATACAGAGGCTCCGGGTTTGATTCCTAGTATAGTAAATTTCGGAAACATATTTTCTCCATTATTTACTATGGTCTGGGTGTATGGGATCGGTCTCAGAATGGTCCGTTGTATATTACCCATAACACAAGCGGAACTTGCTTAATTTGGGGATATACAGTTAGTTTGTCTGCTGATTTATTATTATTATTAATGGTTAAATGGCAACTGTTATACAGTGTATTAGAATGAAAAGTAACATTTCATAAAGATAATATGGGTGTAGTGTAGCCAGTATTCAAGTAGATTTTCTAACTTGTTCAATAAATCCTAACAAAACTTTAGTGATAAGATAAAGTATTGTATTTACCACTAAAAATTCTTTATGTAATTAATGTTCACTGTTCAAGCAAATAGAATAATATAAAACTGGGACAGTCTAATTGTGCAAGCAAGCATGTGCACCATCATTACGCCCATAATACCTGTCCTAACAGAATGGAGTAGGTAACAGTCAAAATGGTGATTAGTAAATATTTTAGGGGGATTGAAAACTTCATGAATTAATATCGGACTACATATGCTGCTAATCTTCATCAGAGTGTAACAACATCTAAGTGGGTGATGATGACATAGAATAACATATCAGATATGGTTAGTTCCAGATGCTCCCATCCGGCTTAAATGTGTGGTAGTTAATTTGCCATCATATAGAGAAGTCATGATAATGTAATGACTAGCACACACATCCCAAACTCAAAGGGCATGGGTTCGATCCTGGCTGGAATGCATGCACCACTTAGGTCTATGTTTAATATAAGTCTTGGTATTCCCATATGTACTTTATTGTCTTGTAACAACTTAACCTGACAAAACCCAAGTGTCAGAGAATAGTCCCGATCTACCCGCTTTGCATATACTTAAATATATGAGAGGCCGTTTTCTTACCTAATGTGCCTATTGCTACAATTAACACATGCTAACAATGGTGAAGGAACATTGTGATGCAACCTATGTGATAACCGATGTGTCAAACCTGTCAAGCTGCCTAGGATGAATGTGGCTGGTATACTGTCCGTTCCCCTATTATGGGGGGGCCAAGCAGTGGGACATTTATGGGCTGGTATTATTCTGAAAGTCAGCCCTGTAGAAGATACAGAAAGCCAACATTTGCCAAGATAGCAGAGTTGGCTGAAACATTACCTGGCCAGGCTTGGTGATAAGAGAAACACCAGGTAATTTTAGTAGACACATTGACAAACACTGAAACTCCCACACTTCCTCAATTTCTCATATTTTTTTCTAATTTTTAAATCATCTATTATAAGTAACTAGGATCACAAAGCAAAAAAGTTTAAACCAAAGAAAACCATGATTGCCATACCTTGTCAGAATTTTTAATAAAACAGCCATCATTGGTTCCACTAGTTAGAAATATACTTTTAGGATTGAAATTTTGTTGTTGACAAGCATCTGCTGCAGTTTTATATATACACGCTTGACCAATCAAATTCCGGGCAGTATGATCCGAGCTACCTATCAGGACTGCTCCATCTGTAATATTTGGTTCATAAACTGGTATTAGTTACTGGTATTAATTATACTGTAAATGTTCCTATATATTATGGACTGTTCATTTGCCTAATGGGTTAAATTTGACATAATCTTCATACAAGTAACATCAAAATTTAACCAATGGTAAGGCTAGTGAATGAATAGGAATAGGAAGGCCTTAAGTAAATTATTGGAGAAATAACAAGACATCTTAAATTGGCATTCTGATTGTAAAATTAAATAATGAAAATGTACTATTTGAGTCATTAAAAATCGCATTGGTAAAGTATATAAGAAAGAGTACTTAGGTAATTCTTTCTTTAAAATTTTATTTTAAATTAAATCTACAGTTGGGGTATAGTTATATAGCACTTTTATTTATTATCTTATACTAATATGTAAAGTTGAAGAGTTTGTTTCTTTATTTGATTGAATGCGCTAATCTCAAGAACTACTGGTCTGATTTGAAAAATTCTTTCAGTCAGATAGCCCATTTATCGAGAAAGGTTATAGGCTATATATCATCACGCTAAGACTGCTAAGAGCAGAGCACCAATGAAGAATGTTTCAAAATCGGGGGTTTTGAAAACAAATTCCACGCGGACGATGTCGCGGGCACAGCTAGTTTGAGATATAAGTGAATTTGGGGTGGTTATGAAAAAAATAAACCACGACGGCGGCTAAGGTGTGAGCAAAGCGAAGCGCAGCTCCCGCCTTAGTCTTCTAACCTATATTTTAAAAAAACGGATCTATTCATTATAAATAAAAGTGCCCTATAACCATTGAGTTATGACGTTTATATGATCTAAACAAATAACTATACCCACCCCACCCGTCAATAAAATTAATTGATATAGTATTATGCACACTTACCTGAGTTTATACGTATGTAATCTAAACCAGATATGAAACTTCTCTTAGGAACAAAAGTTCTATAAAATTCTGCATTTAGATGTGGTGGTATAATTTTTTTACCATTTATCATTTTTGTTTCAAAATGCATTTTATTGCTTTTTTACAATTTCAATCTTAGTTGCACAAACTTGGACCTTATGCACTATAAGCACTGATAAATCAATAATTTATATTTTACTCTGTGATCAACAAAAATAACAAAGTTGAAATCCACTTGAAAATGAAAAATGTTTGAAACCTTAGTAGTTAGTTCAAAACTAGACTCTTCTTCTTTTTTGGAGGATTATGGCTCCAACGCAATTAGCATTGATTTTGCCAGTGGTCTAGACTCGACGGCAAAAATGTAAATGTAAACAAAGAAGTGTCACTCTAAGTCAAAGTTAATGTGTAAGTTCAGATGTAATAAACATTTTTATCCATTTATTTTCATTTTTGTATTATTTTATTCATTTATATTATTTTCATATATATATATTAATTTAATTTATATTAATCATAATCATCGCCATAATTAGGAACCCAAATTTACCATGAAAGGAACTCTATACAGTAATTTTTCGTGTCATTGATTTTCAATTTAAATAAGAGATTGTTTACTATATTTAAAACATGAGATTGGATGACAAAGCCGCACCACCGTCCCAACAATTTAGCAAGTCAAATATCGCCTATCCGATCGCGTGCGCATGACCGACCCGCTCCGCAGCCATATGTGCTACTTTTTAATAATTTTAACCACCATTTGTGTGTGACAAAAAGACTCATTAATACCGCTGTGTACAACCAATCGAACCTCGACGAAACATAAAAATATAACTCAATTTCAAAAGTTTTTATTCAAAATAAGTTCCACTGGAGAGTACTTTTTATGGTCATACATGTAAGACAAAATTAAAATCGACTTCCTATTCTATGTAAACCGCTTAGCAACGTGTTATCGCAGTTTAGCAAATACTTGAAGGGCTATAGAAAAAAAAGCGCCTGTAGAAATTGTACTACTGGTACGCGTATACAAGATTGCTATCTCACTCTTCGGTGTAGATGCTCGTCATCAAGAGTTGCTCAAGATTTCTCTGGGGTCCACTCATCAGATCATGACTTGGTGACAATCGGACCACCTCAGAAATATACTCTTTCGAACAAAAAAAAATGAAAATCGATCCACAATTGACGGATATATCATGTAACAAACAATTTTCGGGGGTTTATCTGGATTTTTTTGGAACCCACTCATCAGATCCTGACGCAGTGACCATGAGCCCACCGCGGCAGTATACACTTAGAAATAGAAAAAACAAATTGAAATCACTCAACAGTTGACAGAGATATCATGTAATAAAGAAGTCGGTTAACAATTTTTGAGGGTACCTCGAATTCCCTGGGAAACACTCATCAGATCCTGACATGGTGATTATGGGACCAATTTCGAAGTAGACTCCTTCGATTAAAAAAAAACTGAATATCCGTCTACAATTGAAGGAGAAATCGTGTAACAAACATACAGACGAATTGAGAACCTTCTCCTTTTGGAAGTTGATTAAAAATGTTTATTACACCTGACACAACACTGACTTTGACATAAAGTTTAGTTACAATCCTAATAGGATTATCCTATATACATTTTTCCGTAAATTAAAGGAACCTGGATGGAGTTTTAAATAGTGATGGAATTTGAAGTTTTATAGAAAGACCTATAAGATTAAGATAACCAGTGAGTTCACAAGTGGGTTAAAACAATGTAAAGTGTACTACCTATCCTATATACAACAGGCGCAAGTATCAACCTTGTTTCAGCTATTACTATCTTATCTTTATAATTACTCACTCATTCTAATTTTATTGTTTTCATTGAATCAGTATTGACTGTTGAGGATGGCTGCAATGATACCAGCAGTTACGAAGTTATCAAGCAGGATCATAAGGGTACTAGGTTGTAATCCTGGGCCAATGACTCTGCAAGGGACAAACACTTATTTAATTGGTACTGGTAAAAAGTAAGTGTTATTTTTAATCACTAAATATTTTTTTATTATAGTGCAAAGTTCAGTGGAAGATAACATATAGTGAAAGTGACTTTGGTTGGGTATAGATATAAACCTGGATGATTTTAATGGTGAATGTGTTTAGGAACATATTTAAGACTTATTTATAACATCTAAAACAGGTTTTGAATGGAGAAAAAACATTTTCAATTAATTATGGAAATTTAAAATTCATGACAATGATCTGATAATTTTGACAATAATGAAGTGTCATTAACTTTAGAAATATACTCATGTATTGTATAACACTAATAAAACTGTTTTAAACCACTAAATAATCACTAACACTGATTTTAAGTCAAAAATAAAGTTTAAGGATGTGAAGAATAAATACCTAAATAAAGTCACTACTTTATTTAGGTCTTTATTCTTCTCAGCTTTAATACTGGGGCAATTATAATGCATAGGAAGGCAGGTATTTTGATTTAAAAAAATATAACATACTTTTTCTTCAAGCTTCTGCTTTGTTTGTGATGATATTATAGTTATTGTTTGTGACCAAATGCATCTTATTTATAGCATTAAAAATAATGCTGTTGTCAAATAGTTACATTAGTGTATATACATACATTATCTATCAATATTCAAAGTCATTTGTTATTACCAAAAGCAGCACATCACAAATAATGCAATAAACACATTGCTACATCTGTGTGAAACAGTCAACAAGAAGAACATTACTCCAGATGAAGTAGTAGTATCAGAAAAATAAGATAATCTCCATTGTATAGGGATTCAAATCTTATGCCAGTGAAGCTGAATACAGTGATGATCATAAAATCTTGTGACTCAATAAATGGAATGATTTGTAGTCATAGCAAACAAAAATATGAATCAGGTTAAAAAACATTCAACTATTTATAAAAAGGCCATAAATTGGATACTACATGGAATGGAACTTTTTATGATATTTTTTTACCAGTCATTATATCTGCTACAAGCTAATTTGGTTGTCCACATTCAATATATTCAATATATTATTGTAATGTAAATAAATGGTTAGTAAGATACCAGGAGCTGCTACTGGCTATAAGTGTAGCATCTTCTTGTTTACTCACCAACAGATATTTTTTTATTTACAGTCGAATCCTCCTAGATGCTGGTGACAAAGATGTACCAGAATACCAAAAGAACCTATCAGAACTTGTACAAACAGAAAAAGTGAACATAGAACATATTGTGGTAACACACTGGCATCATGATCATATAGGAGGGGTTGAAAACTTGTATGGTAGCATAGCAAGTAAGTATTATGTTTTCATTATAAATATAGCTATAGGTTTTGTAATTTATGAAGGCAAGGGGGTTTACTTTTGTTAAACATGAATATCCAAAAGCAGGTGTGATTGGACAGAATGCTTACAACTGATAGTTCCATTAAACACTTGTATTATTGCAATGTGCATATACAGGGGTGGATTTAGACATTTGCTGCCTGTAGAGTATTAAAATTTTGCCACCCCTGCCAACCTTTATACAAATCGAAACCCTAGCTCTCAATCATATTAATTATATTGTTTTGCCAATGAAATTGTAACTATGCCTTGTGTATGCAATGTTAAATAATTAATACTTACTAAGACTTAATAACATAATTCTTATTAAGTCCACACAAACAATTTAACATTTAATTAACTTAGAATTTAAACAAGACATAATTTCTGAAGACAAAAATACTGTCTCCAAATTTGCCGCCTGTCCAAAATCGGCTGCCCTAGGCTCCAGCATATACTCAGCCTAATGGTAAATCCGCCACTGTGCATGTTCATCATCATTCATCATTCAACTAAAAATAAACGCCACTTGCCTTCATAGATTACAAAAACTATATATACATGAAGATATAATGGTATCTGTACTGTGGTATCATGCAAAAAGAAAGGAATAACAATTTCAGTACTTTTTGTGCTGCCTTAATGGTCAAGTATATGTTTTTTTTATTATAACCCATAAGTAATGTCACAAAATTGAGCAATCTTTTTTTGATAATAAAACTACGTTTTAACGATTTTAAGCGTGGTAATTTATTTGATTTTTTTTTGTTATTCCAACTGAAAAGCGTTAAAACTACTGAAAGTGGCCGAAACATCGGAATAACAAAAAAAAAACAAATAAATTACAGTGCTGAAAATGTATACAAGTCGCGAAAACTTAAGAAAATATTTTTTTGGTATAGAAAAATATCACAATTCTTATTTATTTTCAAATTTTAATTTTTCTGATATAATCCGTAAAAGAATCATATTTAGACAGAGTATCAGAACTAGATTAATAAGTCAGGTTTTTTTCACATAAAAAGTATGTAAAATTACTGTCATTCTATACTAGTGATATCTAGAGAATAAAGTGGAGATAATCATCAAAGAAACACATTAAAAAGAATATTCTTAGGATAATGTGTATTATTATATATATATTAGGTTGGAGAAAAGTTTCTTCACATTTTGTATAAAAATTCAAAAGGATTTTTTATAAAGTTTATTTACATTTGACTAAAGTATGTAGGTGCCATTTTGTTGGATAACTTTTTGCCATCTTGTAGGGATCATGTCCCTACCTACAGTAGGGACATGATCCCCTTGCTATAAAAATGTTGGGGCTTCTGATCAAAAACTGCGACAAGTGGTTTTGGCAGTCCTATCGTGATGTTAACCTGACACTGCCTAAGGAATTCTGCAGAGACCGAAACAAGTGAAAATCTGAAGGTGCAAGGTCAGGACTATACGGCGGATGCATTAACACCTCCCAGCCAAACTCGTAATTTTTGCTGAGTGGCTAAAGACGTGTGAGGTCTAGCGTTAGCATGGTGAAAAACCACACCCCTTCTGTTGATTAATTCCGGCCGCTTTCTCTCAACATTTTGCTTTAATCTCATCAGTTGTTCGCAGTACAGTTCAGAATCGATGGTCCTGCCTGGCGGTAATAGCTCATAATGAATAATGCCCTTCCAATCCCACCATACACACAGAATCACCTTGTTGCGAGTTAACCCGGGTTTCGCCACAGTCTGTGTAGCCTGAGCGGCCTTTGACCACGATCTTTTTCGCACGTTCTTGTCGTACGTACTTATCAGCTTCTTCAAAAATGGTTCGGTTTCATTACGTCGTAATAAAGAATCACAAATGAGTACACGGTTCATTAGGTTTCTTTCAGTGAGCTCATGAGGCACCCAAATATCGAGCTTTTTGTGTACCCAGCTTTTTTCAAATGCGCCAAAACCGTTTTGTGGTCAATTCCCAGTTCTTCAGCTACATCGTAACTACTAATATGGCCGAACTTGCTCCACTTTTTCAAAAATGGCATCTATTTTGTCCATAACAGGGCGACCAGAGTGACGTGCATCTTTGATCTCAAAATTTGCGGATTGAAAACGCTTAAACCAAATTTGCACTACTCTCACAGATACTGTATTAGGTCCATAAACATCACAAATTTTTTTCGTGGCTTCTGTTGCATTTTTACCTTTTTTGTAGTAAAATTTTAAAATGTATCGAATTTCTTCATTAAATTCACCCATTTTAACAACAAGAAAAACGAATGAAAATCACACATTTTCCTAAATTGAATTTGGAATTGTCTTCTTTAAAATTAAAACTTTTTAATGATACCAAAACCAGCCAGATACAATTGGTATAGCCAAAGAGATCTTATTACAAGTTCATACATACTATATGCGAAAAGACTTTTCCCCAACCTATTATATACGTATAGTATACTTAATTATACCCTTCTGTAAACTTAATTGTATAATTTCTTTATTCAACAGAACAGCCTAAAGTGTGGAAGTATAGAAGAAGCCAGGAAGATTCAGAAGACAATGAGCTGCCAAAGACAATACCAACTCATTGGTTGACTGATGGCCAAGAGATTAAAGTAGAAGGGGCCACTGTTAAGGTACTATATTTATACTATTGCAAGGGATAACATTATTTTGATTCAAATTAAAGTCTAATTAAAATTATGTAGATCAATCTTAATTGAAACCTAAACAAATTGCTACAATTTAAAAAATATTTAGATACATATGTCATTGTAATTTATTAGGGAATACACATGTAATTTTAATATTATTTTTAAAATATTCATTATTTCTCTGAGTTTTAGTCTTGGAATTTTATAATAAAACTAAGTTTTAACGGTTTTAAGCGCGGTATATACATTATGTATACTAGTCGCGAAAACTTAAGAAAATATTATATGGAATTTTATTTTAAAGTGTAAATAAAGGCCGGTACAGCGGCGGAAACAGCCGAATCACTCAAGCGACGCAAGTATGCAACCCTCAGTGAGAGTTATATGTTTGTGCCGTTTGCTGTCGAGACGCTTGGACCGTGGGGTCCTGAGGCCATGAGCCTCTACCAAAATTTATTGAAACGACTCATTGACTCTTCAGGTGATCAGAGGGCTGGTGCTTACCTCGGCCAACGGATCAGTATGGCGATCCAGCGAGGAAACATAGCCAGCATTCTGAGCACCTTACCCATCGAAGACGGTGATCTAGGCTCAGTATTCTACTTATAGTATTGAGGGACTATGTTTTATGAATATAATACGAATAAGTTTTCTTGCATTGTATTCGGTTATATGTACTTTATTGTAATAGATATTATTTCATTTATTTTTTAGTCAATTGTGTTCTATGTTATTTTATTTAATTAACATAAATATTCTTATTATTTTTAAAGTGTTAATAATTCACAAAAAAAATAATATTGAGTTTTTTTAATGTGGCACATATTCAGATTGTCATCAAAGGTACAATTAACTGTTCTTATACCCTGTGTTGTTATGTGACGTCATTATTTCCTTCTCGCGCTGAAATCACCCAAATCTAATTGACGGTTTTGAAATAACATTTGGTTAAAATTACTTTTTTTGTGTATATTTACTAACATGATTTTGGCCGCGGCTTTGCTCTCTGTAATGTTGTCTGGTACTGTACCTTTTTCCAGGATAAACAGTAAGCCTATGCATGAACTTTCTCCATAATCTATCTACTGTTCCAGACTATAATCTATCTGCCAAATTTCATCCAAATTCATTCTATCATTTTCAATATTAATAGGTATAGATGACAATAATACATACATATTCCCTATTAGTTAATAACTTTAAGCTTTCATTAAGAAATGAGATGATGTTCGAAAAATCTTTTCAGTCTATTTTCTTTGTGAAATAACATGTTAACCGGCTGATATTTCTAATATTCTTATATAAGGTACATCACACACCGGGCCATACGACCGACCATGTAATTTTGACACTGTTAGAAGAAAATATTCTATTCAGCGGAGATTGCATACTGGGCGAGGGAACAGCAGTATTCGAAGATCTGTACACATACATGAAGAGTTTGCAGAAAATACTCGACCTGAAACCAAGTGTTATATACCCAGGACATGGAAATATTGTTGAGGTTTTTTTTTAATTATTATTGTATAACATAAAATACAAACAATTCACTTTCTGTGTTATATATCATAGATTATTCAGTTGCATGCAATAATAGTATCTATATAAATAGGAATCCATACTAAAATATAACTCACTGAATCATCATAAATAATTACGGAAAAAACATGAGTAAGTCCATATTGGTTATGTGTGTTAATTTAAATCTGCGAATTTCATAGCAATAAATTTTAAAATTCTATATTGAAAGTCAATTTATTCTGAACTGTTGCTTAATATGTATGTAATACTCTTTATTACAAAATCCATGAGGTAATATCATACACATATCAATCTTACTTGCGTGAGTTATAATTATTATATGTATTAATCTTTTTATTTCAGGATCCAATACAAAAAATAGAATACTACATAGCCCACAGGAATCAAAGAGAAAGTCAAATTTTAGATACTTTAAAAAATAACTCTGAGAAACAATTGAACGAAATGGATTTAGTGAAATTAATCTACACGGAAACACCAGAGCATTTGTGGCAAGCTGCAGCTTACAATGTCAACCATCATTTGACGAAATTGACGAAAGAGAGAAAAGTGAAACGCATAAATATTGATGGTGAAAATAGATGGCAATATGCTGCTAATTGTAATTTATAAGTTGACTAAAGCTTGTCTAATCTTTATTTTATTACCAAATGTTTACATCGCGTGTGTGTGTGTAATGAAAGGTCCTGTTCAAACCATTATGTGATAACAATAAGGGTTTTCTGGCAAACTAAGCGTATAATACAATCTCAAAAAGGGGTGGCAAAGCCAGTGTTGCATACAAGCTTTCAATCAGCGAGTCTGGTGTTTTGATTCTTGAACAATGTCTTCAGGTATGAAATGGTATATCCGGCTCGAAGGACCATCTATAAAATTTGTAACTATATGACTATATCCTACGGATTCACCTACTTTGTTGGCTCATAAATCCCTTAACTCCCCTCTACAGTCCTTCATCTTCAATATACAACGCAGGAAACTTAAGTTTATAACTAGTAGCCTATACATCGTAGCAACGTTATGGTAGGCTGTGGTTGGACCATCAGCGCCAGCCATATTCCATCTTTTAATGAGGATCAGCTATCCTCACTTAAAGGAACGCGAATTTGTTAAATAGTCAATTGATAATTTTTCGTCTAGGTGACATTTTTGTTCTAGAACGAGGGTTTTTTTGCTCCTTCTTTGGCCCGGGCGAACAAAATATGCCCGAGTCGACTACTGTGTTGTATTCTATATATTTTGTGTGGATTGAATTGGTAAGGAAAGGGAAAGTTTTGAGTAAAAGGTATGTTGGGCGAGTTATTATATGCTTACATAAACTACATACAAATGTTATAATACTAATGTGTTTTATACTTATATATACATACGCGCCCGCGTTGCCTTCCCGGGCCGCCTTCCCGGGCCGCCTTCCCGGGCCAAAACCGCCAGAACGAGTTTAGGATGTATTACCAGTATTAGAGATAACATTTTATATTAGAGAATCATTGTTAGAAAGAGAACAACTAACGGCTGACCAGGTACTTGATCTAGGCGTATTTATGTCGTTGGTTAGTTAAATGGTTACTACCAGAGGACCAGGATGTAAATAAGCAATGTTATTATATTCGTTAATACTTTGATTGTTATGTATAGTATCATAAATTTCTAAAAATGCCGTGTCTGTGCATTGTAGCTATTAAAAAAAAATCTGTAATACACTATTTATATGACTGACAACACGATACAATTTTTTTACATTTCTTGTGTTTGTTTGGGATTCACGTAAAAACGACCGATTTTGATGCGGTTATCGCTGATCGACAGCAAATTCTTAAACTTAATTTAGAAGACTTTGTATCCTAGGAATCCCGTAGAAATTTTTCTGCGAATTGTTTAAAATGGCAAGATTAAAAAATCGTATTCCAAGGTGATTTTTCAATATTCGATAGCAAATTTTATGCAATAAAATGTATTTTTTATCCCAGGAATCCCGCGAGAATTTTCCCGGGGGCGATTTGTAGTTGTTTGGGTGCGTAAAAATTAACTTATTCCGACATAGCTTTCACTTAAACAATACCTAACATTCTTTATTTAAATGCTGCGGTACTTTGTATCCCGGGAATCCCGCGGGTATTTCAAGTCGAGGGTGGACGAAGTCGCGGGCTTATCCTAGTTATACAATAAATTAATTTTGTTACATAAAGGCTTTATTTACTTGTTTAACTATATTTTATATAAATACATATAATACAATGGTAAAAAATAAAACTAGAATCTTTAAAATATCACGTATATTTCCTTATTGTTAGAATATACCAAATAATTGTGATTGAGATTTTAATACCGATTTCACAACACTAGTTCTTAAGCGTCAAAATTAAAAACAACCTATGGATATGGAACATAACTGCCAATTATATTGTAAATAAAATTGTATTCATCGATGACCTAGAATTTGTCTGAGTTTGACACGAGTCTTACTTTCGCCTGGTCCTTATTTGCTGAAATTACTTCAAAACCTCAATATTTCACACTAGTTAGATGCCCAAACTGAGTAAAGCCATATTTAAACAAGTAACAATCAAGTAAATAAGACAAAGGCAAAAGCCATACTCATATGTAACTATGGCTTAGCAAAATTAAAAAAAAACAACCCGAAGTAAAATTTCACTAACAATAATTGAGATTTTTTACACAAAAACGCAATTTTTGATTAATAAACAACATCGTAGAACTATATTAATTTGTAATTAAATTTATATACATCAATATTGATCATGTACGTCCTTATGTCTGTGTACATTGCAGTCCACACAAAACTTAAATGCGTCCCGAGTTAAGGGCTCCGTGTTTACGAAGTTCCAGTCTAATGTTAACATTTCTTACATCAAACAGGTGTACTTCTAAAGAAATGCCATGCGATTCCTGATAGCGCCCGAACAAGAGCGCAACACTCTTCGCTCAGCTTACGTAACACTTCGTGAATTTTATTATTGTGTTCTACACAATGACGGGTACGAACTTCAAGCGTGAATTTTAGTTTTGTTTGTATTGTACTGCCTTTTAACAACTTACAATATATATATTTGGTAGAAAAGTTATCTTTTATATATAAATATTAGGGATGGCCACCATACATGTAACTGAAGGGTGAAAACAATGTGTGTATAATAAGAGCAAAACTTATATGCGTCTTTGAAGTCCGTACACGATATTACGCTGAATACAATTATACGTGCAGAGCTGAGCGGGGACTGTTAGTCTCGCTCACTCACTACCCGAATTCGCATGCCATCTCTTTCACACGACACACTGTCAGGTGTAATAAATGTTAACACTACGCAAACTCAACTTCACTCCAAGCACATTAGGTTTTGGGCGTACGTTTTACATGTAAGGCATTTAATATGCTCGGGCTTGACTTTCGATAATGTTATAGCTATTGAATGTGGCCAAATGCGTCTCATTTATAGCGTGAAAGATAAATTAACTAATTTCAGACTGATTTCACTCCTTAATATTTTTCTTGTAAAAGCACAGGAATTAAATTTTTAACCATACGACCATAAATAGCAAAAATCTCATTAATCAATTCACTTAATACCTAGCAAACTTATTTATTTTACAGTATACAATTTCAATACAGTTTTCCGTAAAATGTAAACAATCTTAAGTTTCAATAGGATTATTTTATGTTGTATACGAAATTATAACGCTAATAAATAAGAATTAAATGCCGCACTTGGAATCCGATGACGGTCTATTATCCATAAGTATTAAAGATTGACTTTTTTGATTTATTCTTAAAGTCTGTAATTTACGGAAACAAGTATGAGCTTAGCAACAAATTGTAGAGTAATAGATTCTTCATACAAAATAGACTATTGAAAGTATTCAACAAAATCTAAGTAGGCCGTCCGTCTGTATGCAGGCAATAAAAAAAAATATATAATTTAAAAAACCTTTGACAATTTAAAAAAATATATCGTTTCTAAATTGGTCTTTAAAGAGAAAAAAAAGAAATCTTCAAATTTTTTCGAAGGCGACAGTTACCTGATTCTGATCTAACCAAAGTATCTAAAAAATAAGATTCATTTATGTTTTAGAAAAATTGCGTTGAAAGTATATACGTAATTATTTTCAAAACAAATATACAAAACTAAGTAAATATAAACTTTTCATTTAATAATATATTAAATGTGTGATGGATTTCTTACGTTTGTAATAATCGAAATGACATTTCTTTAACTCTACCAGAAACAGCTAGTTTTAATACATACGGTTGCATTCATAAATATGAAGAATCAACGTATTACTAATAGTAATCCCCGGCACGCAACTGGCCAAAGTCGTAACATGCGGAAAAGTTGTTTTTTAGGTCTCTTTAGTTGTCAAGCGGGACGCGGGAATGAGTCTACTCAACTGTCTCCTTCATACTCATGTTCGACCGCGCGCGAGAGAGACGGACAGACTTTTCATAATGCGAATGCAGTGCGACGTCAAACCACGCGGTTATTCACAGACATTACACAAGCACGTGTGCATGTGTTGAACGTGCCATGCGCGAACTTACCCCTACTACGCCAAAACGTGGCCAAGTTGCGTGCTGCGTACTATATCTATGTAAGTGATACAGGTAGGGTGTTATATAGTCTGGCCATAAAAACTGTTACAATTAAAAAGAAACAAAATATTACATTTGGAATCTGTCATTTTTATATGATTGTTCATTGTGTTTTCTCATTTTGGCGCCAATATATTGTACAACATTTTGCGATATTAAAATGGAGTGGGGTGATAAAGAGAACCGAATCACTGTGATTGCATTACAAAAAGTAGGTATAGAGCCAAATGCAATTTTTAAAACTCTCCATACGCTTGGTATTAGTCAAATGTTTGTGTACCGGGCTATTAATAGTTACAATGAGACCTCCTCTGTTTGTAACAGAAAACGACCTGGCCGTCCACGTAGTGTTCGTACGTAAAAGGTGGTCGAAGCAGTAATGGAAAGAATTCGAAGAAATCCTGTCCGAAAGCAAAAGATTTTATCTCGGGAGATGAAGATATCACCTAGAACCATGTCGCATGTGTAGAACCATTATTTTAAAAGATGACTTAGGACTTGCAGCCTATAAGAGACGCAATGGTCATTTCTTAACTCATAATTTAAAAAAGAATAGGGTGGTAAAATCGAAACTACTGAAGCGGTACGCAAAGGGAGGTCACAGAAAAATTTTGTTTACGGATGAGATTTTTTTTACAATTGAGCAATATTTTAACAAACAAAATGACCGTATTTATGCGCAAAGCTCAAAGGAAGCTTCTCAATTAGTCGACAGAGTGCAACGTGTGCATTATCCGTCTTCAGTGATGGTTTGGTGGGGTGTTAGCTATGAAGGAGTGACTGAGCCATATTTTTGTGAAAAAGGTATCAAAACATCGGCACAAGTGTATCAAGATACCATTCTTGTGAAGGTAGTTAAGCCCCTTAACAACACCATGTTCAATAACCAAGAATGGTCCTTCCAGCAAGACTCGGCGCCGGGTCATAAACCTCATCCACGCAGTCTTGGTTGGAAACGAACGTTTCGGACTTCATCAGAGCTGAAGACTGGCCGTCGTCTAGTCCCGATCTTAATCCGCTGGATTATGATTTATGGTCAGTTTTAGAGAGTACGGCTTCCTCTAAACGCCATGGTAATTTGGGAGTCCCTAAAACAATCCATACGATTGGCAGTGAAGAATTTTCCCATGGAAAGAGTGCGTGCTTCCATTGATAACTGGCCTCAACGTTTAAAGGACTGTATTGCAGCCAATGGAGATCACTTCGAATAAGCTTTTATATTTTAAATTGTTTTATATTTATGTATTAAATTAACACACTGTAAAACTTATAAATGTTATTTGCAATAGAAAAAAAAAAAATTCTGTGTTACAATATTTATGGCAAGACTAGGTAGACTAACAAAACAAAATGAATAGATTTCAGACGTACACAAAACAAAATTATAATACGAAATGGTACTAACTGTCAAGGAAACAACGTACCGGGATATGGTTCCAATTTGAACCCATAGTCTAAGAGACGCTGAGGATCGACCTTCACCCATCTGATAACCAGATGAGAATTTTTATCAAATTATATTGATTTGTAAACACGCCTATGAGAGCTTGCCAATCTTTAACCTATAGCTGCTTTAACGTGTTTACTGCTAGGCCAATATCACAATACCCTCGAGTAGTGTGTTATACGGTCTTATAGACCCAAGAGCAAACTCGTCGTTGCACTAAATACTAGTTATTATTTGATACTAGTGCGGTAAGTTGGTTTTTACGAACAAGTTGACAAATGTACTATAGTCACAAGTTTGTAAAAATCGATTTAGGCACGTTTTTCAACACATTTGCCAGAAAAAAGTACAATGCGTAATGAAAAAAACATAAATATCAGTCTGAAAGTCGCAACAATCTTTGACGTTTCTAAGATGAAAATGGCGCGCATTTGCAAATGGCGCCGTGTGCGTGATAAAATTAAAACTAAATTTTTCGTCTCATTTCCTCTATAGAATTAAAGTGAGACAAATGTATTGATCAAAAGCGCTTCCTATTATTCAGTGTATTTGAATGTCGTAATGTCAAACTTCTTGGTGGAATTTTTATAAAAAAATCACCTATAAATCACAAAATAAGAAGTCCTATTTGACACAGTACTTATGACAAAATATTTAGGGGTTGAAACTTCCAAATCGTTAACCAAGACAACCGATTTTCACGAGAAATCGATGAAAACTTATACGCCTGTGATCGATTGATTTATTTTAAGTTAATTACTTTTCGTGTCACATAAATACCTCACAAAATCGATATGGAGCGCGAACGTTTTGTCTTACAACGGGTCTTGCGTACCGCATGCATTTATCACGCATCACAATTAAACTATTGAAATTTTATTATTTTACCCGTATTTATATTTATTCAATCGTTTTTTGTTCAATATATAAATGTAAATGTATATAGTTTTTCCTGAATCGAATAGAGTTAAAAAATGGTACCTTTTGGTAAAGAAAAAAAAATAAGACGCCTTAGAACGTAACTGTTTTTGGGATTTCGCCATAGATTAATAAGATATTACAGAATTAATAACAAAATCGTGCTATTTCGTTATTTGAGGGAAAATAATAATTGAAATATGTTTTATAGCATTTTATAATGCACCAGTAAAAAAAAAACTATATTATCAACTAAATAAATAAATTATTATTGGGTGTGAATTTTGTTGATTTCTTGTAAAGTTACGTTCTATTGACTTTCTTAAGTGTCAAATTGGGCTTCTTTTGTGGTTATTATAATAAGTATATATTTTCCGCAAAGTTTCCTTATACGGTAATTTTTAATTTTCGAACAATGTATATAGGCTTCATAAATGAATTTTTGAGCAATGCGTTGAAAAATATTTATCTCTATGGGTTAATATGATCCCACAACTCAGTGAATGTGTTAAAGGTGTGAAATGCAAGGACATTATATTCGTTATTATGTACATTTGCTTTGTATATTAGTTAAATATAAATCATTCTGTATGTATACGTTTGGCTATCGTCGCACAGTCTTCATCGGCGGAGGCATGCTCTCAGAGTCGTCCTGGAACCTCGCATTGTCAATGAATTCCAATAATATCTCTTTTGTCACTGGTGTCTTTATACTTTCACATACAGCTACAAATTAAATTCGCATTATAGTATGGGAGAATATGGAGAAGTAATAAACTACATGTTACATGGTGGAAACACCACCATTCAGAACCAAGCGTTTCGCTTCATCTTTTCTGGTGCGCACTGCCGAAGAGTGGAATAATTTGTCGGAGTCTGTTTTTCCTGACAAATACAATCTTGAAGTAAGCGTGCTCCATCCTAGACTGCGTCATCACTCAACGTCAGGTGAGACAGTGGCCAAATGCAAACCTATACTTCCATAAAAAAAACTAAAAGTTCCTAAATCTGGGGCAATACAGTATTCTCGATTCGTTTTTTTTTTACTATTTGAAACATAGCCACGGCTAAGTTGCTCATTAAATCGCCAGCTGGCTAATGGTTGTTGAATAAAACCGACTGCCAGGAAATTTACGATTTAGCTGTAGCTGATTTAACTCTCTGTCTGTTACGCTTTTACGGAAAAACTACTGGACCGATTTGGCTGAAACTCAGTATGTATATATTTTCCGGGGATGAACATAGGATACTTTTTATTTTTCGGGATAAAAATATATTTCTCTTATTTTGTTATGCTTTTGGACCGATTTGGCTGAAATTCGGTTTATGTGTAATTTTAACACCGTTGTCCGTAAAGTATGCCTTGTCTGTCCACCACAAGGGATACTTTTCATCCCGGATAATAGTATAGATTTATGTAAAGGTTATCCCAGAAAGTAGGACTTTTTTGTGATTTGTCCTTTTCATTATTTTGGTCACTTTTGTTCTCTTGATCATTTTTGTCATTTATGTAGTTTAGATAGACAGGGGATGGATAGATACATAAAACTAGAACGGTTTGAAATAGAGGATGATAGTTTGTATGAGACCGATCATTTCTCAAGTTTATAGATATAAAAATTCATTGTCTATAAAAATATGCTATAGTAACTCAATCTACCTCTCTGTTAAGCTTCACGGAAAAACTAATAGGAATACTGGATTGGTTTTGCTGTAGCTTTGTTCAAATGTAGTTTTAATACCGAAAATGGACATAAATACTTTTACTTTAAATGCCGGGAGATGAGAAAGTTTGCGATATAAAATTAATCGAATCTTCCGGGGCAAATAACACCAACATAAAATTTTAACGCAATGTAATCTGTATTAACGCCTGCTCTTTCAACAAGAGGCATACACTAGAGGTTGACCCGCGGCCCGGCCGCGGGGTAAACGGTAATATGTATACGTAATATCATGCTCGTTTCCCATAGGCGTGATGGATTTCCACTTACTATGATCTTGACATACATCTTTTGCTTCAACTACTTTCATTAATCTCTTCATACATACACATTTTTATAAGGGCTTTTTACTGGTATTTTATCTATTTAATTAATAATGAAATATAATACCCATAGCGGTGGTATAGCTGTTGGGATAGGATTTATCCGTCCGCTCCCTCATAAACATCCATTGGTTGTTTTCGTATTTGCACTCAATGATTTTGTTATTTAATTCCTTCAATTCTTTTGTGAGTTTTATCCCAGAGAATGGCTGCTCTGATTGGCCCACATATAAATGGCCTATTTTCCTTGGCAGTATCCTAGAAAAGAAATATATAAATGCTATTAATATTATTGTGACAACCTCTGGTTGAGCGGGCCAAGTCTTACGGGCCGAACTAGCTGGAACGCAGAGGCTCCGGGGTTCGAGTCCTGCAGTACTTTTGGCTACTTTAATATTACTGTAAATAACTTTCAAACATTTTGTGATCGAGTTGCTAATAGTCGTAACATACGATTTCAATCATCCAGGCGGCAGAGTGGGCGGGCTGCCTTCTAAACCCTAGTGCCGGCTTCGCCGTTATCCAAGGGGTGATGCTGATTATGCCAAAATGGCTGCAGAGGCTTCACGTCACCCTAACGTTCTACCTAACGCAGGTCCTTCCGAGGCACAAATACTTCGGGAGGTACCTATGCCAAACAGGGCGTGGGAAGACGTCAGGGTGCCACCACTGCGTCGGCGGCGACGAAGACACGGCGCTGCACACCCAGGCTTCCAGGGGCCCAATTCTGCTATTTCAATATCTTGACGTTGCGAAGATATTCAAAGTATGATTCCTTTGCGATAGTGTCAAAAATTCGTATTCTACTAAATCTACAATACCTTCTCGAGATCGTCGCGGCGAAATAATAGTAGAAAAAATAGTCAATATCATCTTTAACAAAAATGCCGTTAGCCGAAATGCATATTGAAAACGTACTAAAATTTTAAACTTTTATTTTGCGAGATTTCGTTTATAAATATTTGTAGAGTGGCCTGCCACTGGCACGTTATTGTAGTTGGCATAATACCAAAATAAGCCAAATCTACAATTGAGACGATAGTGTCCACCAATTTTGACGAAATACTAATAGCAGAATTGGGCCCCTAGTGTGTCCAGCCTGGGACGAGTAGTGTAAGGACATCGGGGCGGATTTGTCTCTGAGCGTGGTGAAGGCCATGGTCGGGAGCGCCGACGCATGGGACGCAGCCGCCTCCTTCTGTGAGACTGCGTTTTATCCGTGAAGGAGGTGGCAAGGCGGGAAAGGGAGCAGACCGCCACGCTCCCCTTCCGCCAGAACCGGCGGCGGCGACGGAGGGTCATTCATCACGACCTCCAGCCGCCGTAGGCTACGGCCGTGCGGGCGACCGATGATGAAACCGGACCCGCGCCGGAGAGGAGGGACGCGTGGACTTTCACTTCCAGGTGAGCCCCGAAGTAGCCGAAGAGAACCAGCTCTCTGACCTGCGACCTGAAGGCAGACGTCGTTGACGATTCTGTCCATATTGCAGTTATTCAGTAAAAATGCTAATGGAGTCGCGGGCAGTCATTAGCAACAAATAAAAATAAATTTATTTTTTTACAATTACCACATGCACATACTAGCGACGAAGTAAAACGTCGCGATGACACTTGCGCATAGGATAACCGATGTGTCAAGCTAGCCGCCAATTCGCCTTACACAAGCGTGGCGGGTATATATATATATATATATATAATTAATCACTTTCACAGTTAATTGGTATGGATTATAAATTAGCCAAGTACAACTCACCCCTGTCCACCCTCGGTGACAATTTTCAATTTGAAATCAACACTGTTCATATTACTCGGTTTCCATTTCAGTACATCGTCACAACGACCTGCCACGTAACGCTAAAACAACCAAAAACCTAGAATTTGACTAAATTCAATGTTTGTTTGGGTCCAGCTTTTTATTTTTTTCACTAATAAATCTTAATCGACTGTTATTTTTATTGTGTGCAGTTGACATTAGGGGAATTCTCATTGATATTCAATACAGCTTTACAATGTAGGTGTTTAAATATTATACGCATAAATAGGGCCTGCTCGCAGATTGGCGGCCAATTTGACTGTCAACCGCGAGGCGAATCACAAGTGAATTGAAACGATAATCTATTACGACTAGTGCGCATATAATGGTATCGATTGACTGCTGACTATTGGGTATAATTTGCAATAAATCCTAAAACAATGTACTAAAAAGAACTACAAGTTTTAATACCTTACTATCTTGTTATTTTTAATTACTGTTTAAACCAGTGGTTCGCAAACTTATTTTGTATACTGCCACTTAGAGAATGAATTATTTTTTAGCGCCCCCATTTCTTCACCTACTTAAAAACCACTATAATGTCAAATTAAATTAATTGATTATTGTGAGCTATATTAGCGGAGATTAAACATTCATTCTAAACGAGACTTTTACTATAGCCCGCAAGAGTTAACTTGAGACCTAAGCGCAGTAGGTAGTACACAACGGCGCTGAGGTCTCAAGTTAACTCTTACGGGCTACACCTGCCAATGAGAATGATTATTGAAACGCAACTTTATAGTATTCAGACAGTTTGAGCAATCTCTTAATTAATATTAGTTGATGTTCACAAGTTGTAGTCGAGAGTCGAGAGTTCAGTCGGTGTCTAAGAGTCCTCCTAGCTAGATGAAATTACAAATCGCTCCCCAAGCCTCTACACAACGCCCCCATTTTTTTCTGGGTCTCTTACCACCCCCCTTTAGGGCTGCAGCGCCCACAAGGGGGCGTTATCGCCCACTTTGGGAAAGGATCGTTTAAACAATAACACCGGCCCACAAAAAACGAGGTCTCTACTTTTCACCAGACCCATCTATCTATTCTTATGTATTTCGATGCGCTGAATCCGAATGTGGGGTCAGTTTGGTCCTTACACCCTCAAAATTTTGAGAGTGTAAGGAATGAAGAATGGAAATGGGTCTGACGATGACGGTCTGATTCGGATTCAGCGCATCGAAATACATGAGAATAGATAGATGGGTCTGATGAAAAGTACAGACCACTTTTTTTGTGGGCCAGTAATCAATAAACTATTTGATTCGTTAGCATTATGACGTCATAACGCAGTACTTCTACACAAAATCAAGGAGACTGTGAAGTTTTCTATGATGATAAAAAGCACCTGTGTTGATTTGACTGTCAAGTATCCATTAGGATTTATTATAGAGACCGCGCCACGAAAAGAAGTCCCGCAAATGCGGCGTTGCAATCGCCGTACTTACTCCTGCCACAGTAATTATTTGCTAATCCGTAAATCGATGTAGGTGATTGTTGAATAATAAATACAAAACATTCCATAACTAAATCAGTAAACTTATTTTCATTTCTCATAATCTGAAAGTACACTTGAAGTTGCCTAATCACAGGGATGAAAACAGCACTTTACGTCCCTGGGAAGCGATTCTCCCCGCTGTCAATAACTTTCGATTTATTTAGGTTTATGGCTTAGCAGCTAGGCCTTTAAGCCAGATCTTAGATTATAATGTAGTTTCTTCATTTTCTTAAGCCCATGTGTAGCACAGCTGAACTGTAGGTTATCACCTGGTGCCATTCAACGAAGTTCTTGTGGCAACTCATAAGGCCATATTTGACTATACAATTCACATTTCTCACAAAACATATAATTACTACTCAAAAACTATCAATATCCTACAACTATTGTTCATTTTAGAGTAATTTTACACATTTTTAGAAAATAAAACTGCACAGCACAACATCTCCTTTCAGTTCCCGCCAAAAACTCCAAAAAATTTCGAAAACTATGCGAACCATAGATAATACATGCGACTCATGTCCCAACTTTTTTTATAGCCAGTGTTGAATCGCGGCATAAATTGCAATAAAAAAATATCAACCATTTTGTAACATCATTTTATACTTATAAATTACTTTTCACTAAATTATTATTTAATTTACATAAATTCGGTCTAAACATTTACTATCGCCGGTGATAAAAAAAATACTGGCTGGTAGAATGCTACAGAAAAAAATTAATTGACGTTTCATATGTGACGTACGTGATGATTCATCATATTTATATATGGATTTAACGCCTGATTTTATTAGAGAAGTAGTTATTTGTTTAACTAATCAGTTTTTATTTACTTTCCTTATATTCGAAATGAAAAGCAGAGTGTTAACCTAGGGTGTAAGGCCTATTTCGGCACTCGAACTATTAGCTCCCTCGCTACGCACGTGCGGCAAACCATCTCGTGCCTAAATGTGTCACTTTCACCTCTCGTGTCACAGTCTACTATTCCTGGCCACTTTACGAACAAAATTCTATCAAATAGCAGTGAAGCCACTTTTATTTTCTTTATTTTCCGTGGGACTACTTTTGTATAGCGGACACCATCTCTGGCTGTTTTTGTAAGTGCTATGAATAAAGTTAGTCACCTTTAAATCGGTATTCGAGTGAACTCCTTGAATATGTACACATTAGAAAATCATTTTCGTACATTACAAACACGATTTTTGCAATGAATTACACTATTCAATTATGTTTTATTTAAGCCACATCTAAATTTCGATATTATAATAGAAAATGTTTTATTTTTTAACTAAAATTTATCCAAAATTTTATCTTGTCAGAAAAAAACAAGGCATAGACATCAGTGGCACGGGGTGGAAATTCGGCTAGGGTAAGCCGATTGAAAACATATCGTATGATGCAAGCGCCGACTACACCGCTGTTGTAGAAATTAAGGCCCCACTGTCACAGCATACAAAAAAGCACAGGATTTTATGACAGTTCTTACCTCTTTGCTTGGCTGGAAGATGAGTCCGTCTGGTTCGTGGGACAAATTGCTGGCGAATTTCTCCCCCAAAAGCTGCCGCGCCATCGGCAACTCCCAGAAGTGCTTGAGCCTAACGCTGAACGGCTCTCGTTCCTTCTTTATCACACCCTTTTGCATTGCTTCATGTCTACGAAAATAGCAATAGTTGTGGGTAGTTTTGAATATCATATCGTGAGTACGGATTAAAGTCAGTTATTGTCTAGAACTCGGTGTTTCAATTATGAAAATTACTAGACGGTGACAGCGGTGAAAAAACAGTATGAATCATAGATCATATATATGTATATCAGTATAGTGCTTCTGTACAACATACATTATCAGGAACGCCTCCAAAAAGGCAAAAATAATAGCGGGAAAGAAGTTAAAGTTAATAAAGGAAAAATAAATAGAGATATATAATCAAAACATAAAAAGAAGGGGGTATAGATGATAAATAATACGCAACTGTTACATTTAGAACATATAACTTACTAAAACACATTATACATAAAATCACATAGTATATTATAAGAAACATATAACTTACTAAAGATATATAAAAATATAAAGTTGTTAGCATATTGTAAGATACAGAAATGTATACATGGATGTGTATAAATACTTATATAGGTATGTTGTTATACAAAATATGGGGGAGATGTTGTGGGTAGTTTTGAATATCATATCGTGGGTACGTATTAAAGTTAGTTGTTGTCTAGATCTCGGTGTTTCATTTATGAAAATTAGTACAGTAAACACTATTTTTAAGTGACATATTATTATGCCATATTATGCCTTGCTACACTCCATACAACTACATAACATACGGTACTAACGGACAGCCAGGGGCCCAATTCGGCAATTTCAATATCTTGGAATTAACAGAATACCGAAATCAGGCAAACTACGATTGGGACGATAGTGTTCGGCGAATTTGACAAGACAAGAATAGCAGAATTGGACCCCAGAG
Source organism: Dendrolimus houi (assembly GCA_039645545.1). NCBI lineage: Eukaryota > Metazoa > Arthropoda > Insecta > Lepidoptera > Lasiocampidae > Dendrolimus > Dendrolimus houi. The sequence continues at coordinate 21,533,329 of CM077126.1, read as the reverse complement.
CTGGTTGTAATCAACCAATGTTTGCTGAGTTTTGAATTAAGTAAACCTTTTGTATTTTATTAAACTTTTTATGTTATAATTCTCAATTAAGTAACTCTAAATAAATATGAATATAAACATAATATCATTATATTCATTACGATAATTTTCATTGTGTATTTTTAATTTAACTGAAAAACATAACACTTGTCCATTTATGGACGTTCCTATAGCTTACTGGTCGGTTGTTTGCCTTATTTATTACTTGCTAATATTTGACATAAGCTCCATACAAGTAATGTCAATTTTCTACCGACGGCAAGGCAAGTGATTGAATAGTAAGACATAGGAACCAGCCATATATATATATGGTAAAATAATTACCTAGGATTCACGATTTCATTCTGTATACAATTAATTCTGACGGGATAGAACTCCATCTTGCCCACATCCTGACCCTCGAACTTGACTATGTCATAGCACAGGTACCTCGGAATATCCTGCCCCTTCACTTTGTCAATTACCATTTCCTGGAGAGACAAAATCTTTATTTTTATTGAACCCAGTACAGCCCATAATCGCCCCACTGCTGCGCGCTGGCCTCCTTATTTTTCATCCAAGGTGGCTTGGCAGGTTTTGACACATCAGTTATCTCAATATTCAGGTTTTACCACCATTCACGGTGTTTACCTTCACCATCATAAGTCTGGCCAAGAATTGGACCCGCGTCATTTGATATGCAAGTATAGGATGAAAGTACGCTAAGCACTAAGCTACCACGGCTTTCGTAACACGTAAAATAGACAATATGGTAGGGAATTTACCCATCTGGATGGTTACCACCCCTATGCCGCCATTACAACCTGGAGTTGTGTTCCGTCATCAGTGGCCACATTCCAATCTCTCTTTAGAGAGCAGCAGCGCATTTGTAGCAACTTTGATGTTGCAAATGTCCATAGGCGATGGTAACCGCTTTCCATCAGGTGGGCCATTTGCCTGTCCGTCGAACCCAAATTTACCCTACCAGGAATTAAACCAACTGAGTGGTTCATTCTTAAGCTACACTACACCATTGAACCTCTAATGACGAATTCAGCTCGTATGCAGAGCTAAGCTATGAATGCATGATGTAAATAATAAATCTCAACTATAACAGTTGAAGACGCACTTGTCGCTTTTTTCGAAACTAATCTGTGAATGCGTTTTTGTAGGGAATTTCCGGTGCTATACGATAATAAATCGAACGAAATAAAACACGATTTAATCTTAGAGTTCTTGACGTTTAAAAAATCGCATGCAGGAAAAAAAATAGCATAGCATACCTGAAAAGTCCAGGGAAAAAACAGGTTTGTCTGTGATATATGATGATAATATGTCACTTATCCCTGTTAAATCTGACTCAGATAGTTTTTAATTTTTTTATGCTTCAAACCTTTTTGATTTTTACGTGATTCTAATTATATTTTTGTTTTATTGTGAAACTTATGAATTTCCGAAGCACAAGGTAACATATTTAAGGGAAAATATGCGATATCTCAAAATCAATGTTGCTTGACAAGTTCATCTTTTCCCTGGGGTCCTCAAAATGCATTGAGGTGGTAATTATGTAGTCAATTAGATGATTATAATAGTGGACAAGGTGATTATAATAGTAGACAAGGTGATTATAATAGTAAACAAGGTGATTATAATAGTGGATAAGGTAATTTTATTAGTGTATGCGATGATTGTGAGTTTATAAGATGATTATAATAATGTATAACATTATTATACTAGTGGTAAAGATGACCATATTATTGGATAAGGCGATTATAATAATGGTTACGATGATTATAACAATTGAAAAGCTTTATATTACTAGACAAGGTGATTGTAATAGTATATAAGATGCTAATAATAGTGTATAATGCGTTTATCCGCTATTATTACTTACACCATCCAGTAATGTGTTTTTCAAATGTCTCCTGAGATCTTTCCTATGCAGGAACCTTAGTCCGTATACTTTAAAAACGCAGTTGTCTCTGTCTATCATGTAAACCTCTCCCTCGCCATCAATTAACATCATGTATCTGTGGAAGAGCGGAAGGACCGTGTAAACAAAAATACACAGCTCCAAAAAACAAGTGAATAAAAAATGTTGTTTGGGAGAGCTCTGCACTTTGATTTCAAAAAATCATAATATTGTTTAAAAATTAACAGTAGTTATAGAACTGATTACTCCAAGTTAGTAACTGAAGAAGTTTTTAAGGAACTATTGTTTATTATTTTAATGGGAATGTATACTGTGAAATGTGTGCGATAAACCACAAACGTCTCCACTCAGCTGAGATGAGAATGTTGAGATGGATGTGTGGTGTCACAAGAATGGATAAGGTGAGAAATGAGTACATAAGGGGATCTTTGAAAGTTGCACCCGTGAATGAAAAATTGAGAGGAAGAAGATTAAGTTGGTATGGGCATATAATGAGGAGGGATGAAAGTCACGTGACAAAAAGAATGTTAAACTTCAAGATAGATGGGTACAAATGTAAAGGTAGACCAAAAAAAAGATGGATGGATTGTGTGAAGGACGATATGATGATATGTGGTGTGACAGAAGATGTATGTCAGAGTAGAGGAGTGTGGAAGGAAAAGACATATTGTGCCGACCCCAAATAATTGGGATATGGTGAAAGAAAAGAGAAGAGACTGTGAAATGTGTATCTTGAAGTTGACATAAAAGCTATTTATCTATACTAATATTATAAAGAGGAAAGATTTATATTTTTTCTGGATCTTTTCTGGATTGATATTTGTATTAGAATGGTACAGTATCCCAGATTAATATAGGCTATATTTATTACTAGACAAATATTAGGGATCTTTTCTAAACTTCAATAATGTAACCTAATGTGTAAAAAAATGTGTTTGAGTGGGTCCAGTGATGGTTAGATTCAGAATTAGACCTGGTAGGTGCCGCTGGAATCAGGTTCTAGGTTTTTATTTTTTCAGGGTAGGACAACGTCTGCCGGAAGCGCTAGTACATCATATAACAATAAATGACCGGTTTTACACACAGCTCAGACTTCACTAAAAATTACGATTATAACAGGAATTTTATGCTTGATTTTTGTATATTATTTTTTTTACATTTCGATATCTTGCTGGGTTCAGAAAACATGCATTTAAATATTACTCCCGTGCGAACAAAATCGTGGGCTAATCTAGCGATTAATATTACCTTAAACCATCAGCTTTCCATGAAACCCTATACGGCTTTCTCATGAAGTTTATTCAGGTTATTTATATCCATAGAAACGGGCTGCGAACCCGGGAATCCAGTACTTTCCCATTCGCAAAAGTCCTGCGCTTTCTTCTGGACTTGGCTGAGTCTCGGCTGAGTATTGAACGGTTCAACGCCTCGTACACCTGGCATGAAGATTGACTTCTTGTGCGTTGTTTCCCGTCTACCCTTCTTTTTTTTCGCTGTTCCATTGCTATAATATTATTAGTTTTAGAGCCAGTATTTTTCAATCATTAGTGGAATAACTTTATCCGTGCAGGAACAGAGAAAGAATACAATTTCGTGCGGACGGGCGGCCTGTCGTAAGAGGTGAGAAAACAACCCACAGCCAGGTGGTAGGGTATTTGCCCGTCTGGATGGCTACCACATCTGGTTTAGAATATGCCGCCATAACAACCTTGAGTTGTATTCCGGCATTAGTGGCCAGGTTCCAGACTCCCTTAAGAGAGCAGTAGCGCATTTGTAGTACAGCACCTTTGGTGTTGCAAATGTCCATAGGCGACGGTAACCGCTTTCCATCAGGTGGGCCGTCCTCCTGTCTGCTGAACTCATGCAAAAAAAATAACCTGAGCGAATTCAAAAGTGAAACCATTTAACTCTATTATTCGTGTAACTGTCATTTTTAATGTTGTATTATATTTTATGTATAACTTTCATCTGATGGTTGAAAAATCGCCCCTTAGCCATGGAAGAAGAATGCATTTATTCTCCAAAAGTACACAAAACATAATATTGGGTAAATAATAGTCATTTACATATAAAACAACAGTAATAATTAATTAATTCTCAAATATCATGACTCCGTCCGGGCTGGAGGTGAATGCTCAAGCGAATATATTAAAAAAAGCATGATAATAATAATTTTAATGACTGTTTAAACAATTTTATTTATACAAATTTAATACGCTATTTGGCTGGTTTTACTTGTAGACTATTAAATAACTTATGTGACAAATCTTTCTACGCTCGTACAATTTGTTTTTAACAAAAACAAAATCAACTTCAAAACTATTATAAAATATAAAATTATATATATTTTTTTTACTTTTTAGTTGTGCAATTACGTAAATAGCTTTAGAGATAATACACATATTAGGCGCCTGTAGAAATTGTACTAATGGCACGCGTATACAAGTTAGCTATCTCACTGTTCGGTGTGGACGCTCAACAAGTGTTACTGTCGATTTCCTTGGTATCCACTCAACAGATCCTGACTTGGTGACCATGGGACCACCACGGGAGTCGGGAGAAACACTTTCGAATATAGAAAAAATATATAAATCGGTGCACAATTGACGGAGTAATCCGAAGCCAGCCGAATTGAAAACCTCCTCCTTTTAGAAGTCGGTTAGAAATATAGTAGGCTGCGAGACGTTTTGCAAGTTGATAAAAATATATCTAAGTTGATTTGACTCTCCACTACCCTATTGATAAAAAAATATTTTTACGAATTGTATACCGCAATTTGACAAATGAGATTGGCGCTCAAAATTTTCCTATGGCGAGAATGTTGGAATGACAAATTCAATACTTTAGTATGTTGCCTTGTTGTTTTTTTCCACTTTGTGCGATAGACGTCCATGTTGAATTTAAGGTTTTTTTAAATTCATTTTTATAATGGGTAAATGTCGTTCATAGTATTCATCTATGGCTTATGGATGATTTAAAAAAAAATCTAAGCCAAATATATTTGCTTATTTTTTTTTAAATGCAGGAGTTCAGCAGACAGGCAGACGGCCCACTTAATGGAAAGCTGTTATCATCGCCTATGGACATTGGAGACTGGAACCTGGTCACTAATACCGGAATACAACTCAAGGTTGTTATGACGACATACTTTAGACCAGGGGTGGTACCCATCCAGTCGGGTAAATGCCCTAACACCTTGCTTTGCAAAGGAACACAAATTGTTTGCAAAAAAAGTAAGATTTAGAGGTGGCCTACATATGTGATTGAGTGAAGAAAATAAAAATCAGTGCAGATAGGCTCGTGAGCTATATATAGTTACACAAATAAAAAAAGTCATAACAATGTTTCCCTATGATCTTACTTCCTTTACCTTAATTGTTATACAAGATTTATAGGCTCGTTAAAAAAGTTATGGAAAAATTAATAATGCGATTATAAATAACTCATTTTTACGAGTCTGCAAACCTTTTATCACTATTGTAATTAATTAGGGGGTAATTTAAAAGGTAGTTCAGTATGCACTAATAAAATCATAAATTATATTACCTGGTTGAATTTTGTGAATTACTTGGAGTTTCATCATCCTGATCCTCTTCTTCTTCTTCTATAAAAATAAAATGATTTATAATTCACTTTTTCTAGACGATATGATGTGAAACATAAACTTATCAGAATATAAATTTAAATTGGGATATCAGCAAACATTATCACCGAGAATGTTATATAGGCTTAATATTCTACATACATTTAAACATGGAAAAACGCGCGACTGCAGCCCTTAGCCCGCGCTGCTGTCTACCGGTCAACTAGTGATGGTACGAAGTACTTTTTGTTAGTCTAAGGCTGTGCGCAAACGGGCCACCGACCACAGCCACCGGTGGCGGTCACACGTGGACACACGACGAGTCCCTATATATCTATGAAAAAGCGTGTGAAGTGCTTGTCGCAAGCCACCGCATGAATAGTATTTTTGAATGTTGGGTTTGTTTTTAATATATGTTTGCGTGGACTGTATAGATCAAAGACTAAGTTGGTTTAAAGGCGATAGAGAAATCTAGTAGAGGTTGATTTACCGTTATAACCCGAGGTGAATGAAACAAAGATTAGAGTACAGTTCCCGCGAAAGTAAACTGGTCATTCTTACTACTATCCTACTGTTACCTTCCCCCTTCCATGTGGTGGGATGTGACGTTCAGAGATATTCCGGCTTGATTTTTCACTACTAGTTCGAAAAATAGTAGTCACGAGAGGTACAGCAATTGCTCGACGAATGAATGAATACATGAATATGGCACGAAACGAAAGTTAATTCGCTACTGTTGTCTGATTTGAATTTTAAACGAAATCTATTGCTTGACCATAGACACCATGGCACATATAGTTTAATATGACCATGGTGTCACAGACGACAATTATATGGTCACTATTCCTTAACAATATGATTCTAAAAGTGGAAGAAATATTTTCTTTACAATCTTAAGTAACTTTGAAACTTTTTTACAGTATATATAGCCTTTTACTATATATAATTCCGTAAATGGATTTATACAAAATAACAGTAAAGCTTTTTTTATCTTTGTCCAAAAGCCTTTCTCATTTTAATAGTAACACCAAAAGTTGTGATTATTCATAAAATTTTTGAAATTGAATGTACAACACTATCACTTTCAAAGCTAACGACAGCATCACATCTGCATCTAAGTTACATTTTGCAGCAAAGAAGGCGCCTTATCATAGTTATACTTTTTACTTGGCTATTGTTGGTTTTAGTTCTCATTTTCCATAACTTTAAGTATCAAAAACACTATGAAGACATACCATTACACCAGTCAGGCCTCGCAGGAGCAGCTGGTGTGTATTCTACATCATCATAACGTCTATACAACTCTTCAATATAGTCTTGCTTGTATATCCCCGGAGGCCTAGAAATAAAATAAAGTTGAATGAATACAAAACTCACTCACATTAAACACAAAGTTATTTTATTAATAATCATCTTTTTGGCCACCACTTTGCTCATGTTAATGTAGACTGTCAATCAACTCAAATATTATATATCCCTCTGGAAATGTATTTATTCGAGATGAAAGGTAACCACATTTTTTTAAATGTTTATAGCTTGGCAACTAGGCCTTTAAGCCAGGCGCAATTGTATTGTAGGCTACAATCGACGCCATTCAACGGAGTTCTTGTGAAAACTGGAAAGGCCACATTTGGCTATACAGTTCACATTTCTCACAACAACACATAATTACTATTCAAAAACTATCAATATCTTAACAACTATTGTTCATTTTAGACTAATTTTACACATTTTTAGAAAATAATAATACACAGCACAGCATCCCCTTTCAGTTTCCGCCAACAACTCTCCACAAAATATAAATATGTTGTTATAGCCATAGATAATACTATATATATAAATTATTATTTATTTAGATTTATGACTTGACAATTAGGCCTTTAAGCCAGATCTTAGATTATAATGTAGTTTCTTCATTTTTTTGCATTTTTATTGCAGGAGTTCAGCAGACAGGCAGACGGCCCACTTGAACACTTGAAAGTGGTTACCATCACTTATGGACATTTGCAACACCAGAGGTGCTACAAATGCGCTGTTGTTCTCTTAAGGGAGACTAGAACCTGGTCACTAATGCCGGAACACAACTTAAGGTTGTTATGGCGGCATACTCTAGAACAGGGGTGGTAGCCATCCAGTCGGGCAAATGCCCTACCACCTGGCTGCGGGTTGTTTTGTTGCCTCTTACGACAGACCGCCTGGCCGCAGAAAATTGTATTCTTTCTCCGTTCCTGCATGGATGTATAGACCTATGTGTAGCACATCTGAACTGTAGGTTATCAGCTGGTGCTATTCAACGGAGTTCTTGTGAGAACTCAAAACTTATGGCAACCTTATAAACATACCATCAGAATGATTGGCCGTGTTCCACATGAGGCTCAAAACGACCATGCTCACAACCACCCTTTTTTTCCTTTCCACTTACTTGTGAGCTTTGTAATGATAAATCAAGTGGAACAGATTATGGAGCATTGATGTAATTACTGACGAAATACTCAAATGTCATAAGTTGATGTATGGTTGATTTGAAAATCGCGCCTTTGTCAATGTATCAATAGAGAGAATTAATGCTCTGTGAATGTGATTGTGAATGCAGCATGATCGAAAATTATGACGTCATTGGTGAAGTCTTCGCCATGACCATGACGCCACTATGTGGAACACCAGAATGAGCATTTTGGGCATTGTGAGCAAGAGGAAGGTAGCCATTATAGATTATGCCATTTTAGCCACATTTGTTGTCAAGCTTCTTTATTTACTTCTCTATCAAGCTTCAGAAATTTTGTTTTCACCGCACTCTCTAAATTTTTATAGTATTATATCATATGCAGGTGAGCTGTGAAGTGGGTCTTTATGGGCAAATTGGAACTATATGAAATACTAGGTTAGCCTGCTACTTCATTCACGCTTGACTTGAAATTTCCATGGGATTCTCGGTATAAAAAATATCACAAATTTTATTATGTAAAACTTGCTAGCTATTGATCAGTGAAAAAATCGTATTGGAATTCGATTTTTTTATCTGGCTGGAATTTTACTCATTCTCAGAAAAATTCCCGTGGGATACCCAGGATAAAAGTAGTGTAAACAGCAAAAACCACTTCGAAATCGTCACAACAGTTTTTACGTGTATCCTGAACAAACAGACAAGAAATCTAAAAATAATGCTTTGTGTTCTCGTCACTTATACAGTGTATTCCAGTTGGTTTTTTTTTAAATAGCTTCAAGGTACAGACACTGCATGTTTAGAATTTTATAATATTATAAATTAAATTGCTGTACACACTCAGATAAACTAACCTGTAAGCTTTATTTAAGTTTAACAGTGAAACCGCCTAAAGAAAGCCGATTTTGGAATGGGAATCCAATCATGCCAAAGTGCTTTACAACAACTAGTATTAAATAACCGATTTATTATGATTAAAGATGGAATAGGGGGCTATCCACAAATTTCACAATATGTCCCCCTTCTTTGTCACACTTCATCAACGCCTCCCCCTCCTAATGTCTGCCATAATTTATATATGTCATCTAGTTTTCAGTGAATACCCACTGAAACTATTACCCACCACACCATCACCACCACACAATAACTATTTCCCACACAGACGCAAATCATGTCTATACTACATAAGTTTGTAACAAATGCTTCATTTGACATTTTTCTTCACATAGGCTGTATCTATACTATTCTATACTTTCATTCAGCTGAGGCAAACTATGAAATTAATTTCACTAACCTTATTCTTGCAAATGTATTGATAGCTGCTTCAACACTACAGTCCAGTTGGTCCACCAAATAAGAAACTAGTAAGAAGCCTGTACGGTTAAAACCGTGGGTGCAATGTACACCTATCACTTCCAATGGTTTCTGGCTTATGAATCTGCTTACTATTTGTATGAAATCTCTGAAAGGATTTTTTGAATTTCATGTTTTATCTGCGGTGTTTTTCTATATTGTAGTAAACTGATAACTTGACAACAAATAACTTATATTACAAAATAAATGAATGTAAAAATCTTAATTTACAAACTATTTTAAAAGCAGATATTTAGCATTTATTTATAAAATATTACATTTATTGATAAATGTCATGGTAGCTTAGGTGCGCTTTGGTCTAAAGTCTAACCTAACCGAACTCACCGTTGTAGTCACTTGTCGTGACTTATGACTAAAGCCCACTAGCAGAACGAGCGACGCAAGCGTGCCAGCACAACAGTAAGCGAGTGTCACAACCAATTTGTAAGCATCATTTAAATAGTTAATAATAAATACATGGTTCTGTTCTGGCACTCACCGGCTGCTACCGCTGCACGCTTACTTCACTCAGTCGGCTCGTGCGCTTTGGTCTATAGTCTAACCTAACCTAACCAAACTCACCATTCTAGTCACTTGTCGCGACTTTCGGCTAAAGCCCACAAGCTGAGCAAGCGTGCATTTATACATTTTCTTGACATAGGGATTTCAGAGGGGTAAGTATTCCTCGCTACCCTACCCCTCCACCCCTCCAAATACTTGAAATCAAGATGCCATATTCTATACCACACCCGAAAACTGTCCTATTCTAATATGTAAGTGAGTTTGATTGGATGCTTGAACTTATTTATTAATAATAAAATAAATTGAAATATTTGAAAATGAACAAGACAATCTTAGGTATAATAATAATAATAATATGCTTATTGCTGATGAGTTTATTCTTACTCAAATTACTATAAATATGGAACATACTTTGTTTGTTCCTTAGAAGGAGTCTCCCCGTGACCTCTGCACTGCAATTTTACATATTTGCAGCCCATGTCCTCAATTTCATTTTTGTCATAGAATCTACTTGTATTTGTTAGATCTATCCATAAGCCCAATTTTACCTGAAATAAGAACTAATTAGACAAGGAATAGCATTTTAAAATGTTGTGTTGTATAGGCACTGACCTTTTTATAGTGTAAAAAACATATGTCTAAACTCCAGGTATTTATTATCAAACTTTAACCTTTATTTCTTTTATCTTTTATCTGTCTATAATGATGAATCAAGTTTCATAAGAGCCCATTACAGACCACATAATGTGCTCTTAGCTCAGGCACCATGTCTCTGGGTGTTTTGTAAAAGTTAATAAGCCAGTTTCTACCAGTGATAGAATATATTTTTTACTTTCTACCCAGTTTAATTCCACTGGTATATAGATTTTTTCATAAACATCCTAAATAATACTTGTATACCTTGTCATCAGAAACCAATGGAGCATAATTATGATAATTCTATATAAGAACTTACTTTCAAGCTTTTCATGTAGACAAATAACATTGAAGGTGTGAAGCGGTTCCCTTCTGGCACTTTATCATTGAACTGATGCCCGAGAGGAGTTTTGAACGCCAAAAACTTGTCCGCGATCAGTCCAGTAGCTTTTCGTGGACATTTTAACCACCTATTGGGAATCGGTCCAGAATCCCTATGCGCCATAATTAATTCTTTGTAGAGTTAACACTGAACTGTAAAATGATACTTTATTTCACAGAAATAATAAACTCAATGAACAAATTACCAACATTTACAAAAATATACTAGAAAAGTATTATTATGTTTATGGCATTACTTGGCATTTGCCTTTGGCATAAATTTTTTATCTTGACTAGTGATGTCAAGAAGGATACATCGCTGTTTTGAAAGAATTTGTTTTGATGGTCAAAATTTAAGCTTACAATCACATAACATTGTGTATCGATGTCATTTTATATTCATTGTTTTATTTTATATTCATATTCAATGTTTTATATCGATGTTTAGTTTGTATGAATTTTGAAATTTAAAACTGGTTTCTTTTGCAATACTAGTAACGTTATCTAATATTTATAATTTCATGCCTGATTATCCCGGGATCTTTTGTAATTTCTAGGCTTTTTTTAACATCAAAACCACTAGACCAATTTTGATGCAGTTTTCACAAGTCACTTCGTGATTTTGTGACTTGCTATCTGCGATGCTTTCTGCGATGTTGCTGACAATGTGGCCTACTTTAGGCTATTTTAATATTACTCTAAATAATTCTAACAAATTTATTGTGATCGAGTTGCTATCAAGTTGCTATTACATTGCTACGAGTTACTATCAACTAAACTGAACCCAGGAATCAGTATCCAAGCTCAACTGGTACGAGAATAAATCTCTGTAAGCAACAAGGTGTATTTCTTCACCCTACTACAAGAAAGCAACAGCACCCCACTAACTACTGTCAGCATCCACCACTACAAGCAAGAGCAAGTATATAAACTGTACAATACTAATGTAGTACAAAGTAATAAATATTCATATTGTTTCGGATGGGTTACACTAGTAATTGTACAAAATTGACATATTTATTATCTATAAAACTTATTCTGATCATGTTAAAGATAAACCACCCTATAAAATATTTTTTCCTTCCTATAAGATTTAATTAACAATTTCTTTGCTGTAAAAAAAATATTGAATAGCATAACATTATCGTTCAATTTCCCACCAAAACTTCCTTTAGATGAATTAAGTAGTTTCACGTGACGCTCTAATGGACAGACATACAACCTAAAATTCTAAAATATGTTTTTTTGAAATCTGCTGCTCCGAATCATCTCTTGATTATTTTCTTTCTAAATTCAATTTAAATACTTGACCTCTTACAGATTTATTATATTATAGATAGGCACTGTCATAATATACAAGTATAAGAAGCACAGATTGCGAGTTTGAGCTCCTATATACTCATAATACACATTCAAAAAACGTTCGAACACTAATGTATCGATAAATCAATGTGTTTCTTAATTATATTGCATACCTATTCTTGAGTATTCTTGACGCAGCATGCTTTTTTTTTAGAATGATTTAACGGTTCTGGCTATAAAGTGTTTAGAACCCCAACATAGATATTTATGCCGAATGTTGACATATCGATTACTATAACTTTGTATTTATTTCATATTCTACTAAAGGTATTATTACCCATTCACCATCCTGCATGGCAGTTCATCTAGCTGTCAGCCGTGTAATTCAGGATTGTAAATGTTGTGCAGCCTGCATTGCGTCTGGCAACATCGAGCAGAATGCTCTTGAGTCTTGCACAAGGCCTGCAAGCTCCGCCCATCATTTGCAGTCCATCGCACAGGAGGATCAGTGGCTTGGTTGTCATACGTGCCGGACTGCTTTGTTGCAAGCAGGAGCATGAATTTCAATACCGGACTCCGCCATTTTATTAAACTTATTTTGTAAGCTCTCTTCATTGATTCTCATATAGTATTCATGGTTATCAGGATCAATATCCTTTTAAACGGCTTTAAAAAAAACTCAAGATTTGTCGTGTATATATTTTTTATAATTACATTCAGTCGTATTTTTTTTTGTTTCTGAACCGATTGTGATCATTGTTTTTGCGTTGTATTCAGAACAGCTTTATGACAGTTTCGTATTATTTAATTAATTTCATTGTTATTGGATACACATAAGTAACTTATAAGTGAAAAATACTAAATTTCTAGCAAAAAATAAAACTACTTCAAGAGCAATTATAGGCAATATATAAAAACAACAACATAGTAATTTTTATGTTTTACTTCGCATCGACTTCAAGATGTTGTAGCAAATATTTATTTTTACTTGGTCTTGAAGTCGGTTTTTTTTTGCTAGAATCAATTATTTAATCCGGGTTTTATAAGCGCGACTACATTTCCTATGGTCTGGCGTATTTTTAGTAGTTTCTTCTCTCAAACAGGTTTTTTTAAACATTTTTATCTTATAATAAAAAACATAGCAGAAAAGCAATTTTCTTTTCTTTGGAAAATGTAAGATATAATTTCAAGTACAGTTACCGGAGTGAGAAACGAAACAGTACTGACTATGGACTGTTATGCAGGACAGTGTGTGAGCTACACAAATTACTATCGGTGAGCTACGTCTTGCTTCGCAGTCCTGTACAATGGATTGCACTGTAGGACAGTGAATGGGTCGCATAGATCCCTTCAAGTTCCCGCCGAATACTTTATTTTCCATCTTTAGTGATAGATATGAAATTTTTTATAATATTTGCTTGTTTTTAATTATTAAATTATATTAATTTATTTAGAATAAAGATATCTTTAAGTTACTTCATAAAAGTATTATTAATGTATGCAAGTTTCATTTCGATTCATTGCTAATTATATAATAAAAAACAATTTTATAAAATTAATTTAGCAGTTGTAGAATTCGCCACAAAAGCAGGCAAGGGAATCTTAATCCTATAGCCAATTCTGATTTAAGTCTTTTTTATGTAGCGCAGTTGAATTGTAGGCTACAACTGACGCCATTCAACGGAGTTCTTGTGAAAACTCGAAAAGCCACATTAAATTATACAGTTCACATTTATTTGAAAAACACATAATTACACTACTCAAAAAATATTAATATCCTACAACTATTGTTCATTTTACAGTAATTTTACACATTGTAGAAAATAACACTGTACAGCAGCACATCGTCTTCTTTTAGTTCCCGCCAAAATCTCCTAATTAGCATTGAATTTTAATATTTTTGATATTGAGTTTCTGAACGAATTGGAAACTATTTTCGTCTGTTACCAGTTACAACAACCTACAGAAAATAAAAAGTTAAACAGGTCTATTCTACTCTCACATATGTGAAACGCTCTAAGGTTAAAAAAGATAGAACATTCGTTGAAAAGTACGTTTTACATGTTGGATGCATTTGAAGTTGGTATTTGCCAAGAGCCTGCCATTTTGTAAGATAGAAGGGAGATAAAAAATAGTTTTATGGTGTTAAAATTAAATAAAAACTTCGTTGCCATTTGTATAAGGGCTAAGAACAAATGTTTAAATGGACGCATCGTCCATTATTACTCAGGTGTCACGGGATGACGAGCAATTAAACAATTATGGATCCGACAGAGGTAAATCCCAACCGAATTACACCTGTTACCTACTAGCATCGAATTAGAGCGTATTGTGTTACCTCCTCGGGACTGGTAAATATTTGCTGATTGTAATCGTCTTCGAATCAGTGCTTTGGCTGGATGTTAAAAAAGTTCATATTTAGTGTCGCGCGTGTACGGTTAGAGGTAAACAATTGAAACGTGTGGACGCACGATAACATTCTCGGTGCAACCTTGAGAGCTTAGTCTATCCTTACACCAGGCCCGCTTACGAATTAGGCTTTCGGTCGGTCGGTTAGTGTGCTGTGTGAGTGCGTTAACTAGTGATGGTTTTTTTAGGGTCATCCCCTGGCGGGCAGCACAATGAGGGGGACGGTACACCAGTGTCGGGGTCTACCCCTCTGGGGCAGAAGAAGTCGAGCGGGAGTGGCGGGTTCCTGCGCTCATTGTTGTGCTGCTGGCGCGGCGGGCGAGGCAAGGGCCCACCCGGGGGCGCCGGCACCAACAGCGTGGATGGACGCGCCTCGCCCCCTTTATTGGTCATGACCGACCATACCCCACGACCCTTGCTGCCTCCAGTCAGACACCAGGATATGCATAAAAAATGTATGGTCATTGACCTGGACGAAACATTAGTGCATAGCTCATTCAAGGTATGTTTCATTCATGTTTTATATATTAACATAACTTTTTATTTGTTCAGGTTTTAAATTCAGTCAACACTTGACATTTCTGGTTATTGTCGAGAAAGCTATCATCTATATTTTATCTTATATTTTAAATTTTTTCTAACAACTGTTTATCAAAATAAGAAAAAAAAATGTCAATGACCTCAACTAAACAACTGTTGATTCACTTAGTATTATCCGTAATGAATATGACCTATAAGGGGAGTTAGTAGTAATTTGTTATAAAATTTGTTTAAATTCCGTGGACATATTATTCCTTCTATAGATAAATTATATTACATTATAGATATGTTTATTAACAAGAAAGCTAAGTGACTAGAAACAAAAGTCCAAAACTTATTTATACTCTTTATTATGCACTTTGATTGTGTAGTAAACATAATTTAATGATTTTTATTATTATTTTAAACATCACAGACATTTGTGTAGTGATAAAAATAAAATAGAATTTCTATCAGCTATATTACAAAATTATCAGAAATTATTGGAAGTTAAGTAAGTGTATTTCAATTAATTTGTCATATCTAAGTGGCTTATGCATTTTTATATATTTTTTTAATAATTCAAAGTAAGCAATCTATACTACTAAATATATAATTTAATCAATTTCTGAATAAATTATTAAATAAAACTATCCTAAAAATTAACTATAAATTACAAATATACAAACATAATTAAAATTGTAGCCTTAAAATAAACTATACATATAAATAAAAAAAAACCCCTAACAAATTTATATACACTAAAATAAAACAAACTACAATCGGTCCAGCCGTACCAGACTGCTGTCGCTGGGCTGTGTGTCTAGAAGGCTGGCAGAATTACCTCAATGACTGAATACATATGATAATTCTTTGGGTGAGGTAAGCTCCAGCCTTCCGGTCTCCTGTGGATTTGATCAGTCATTTTATGATATTTTTAAAAATTTTGTGGGCACTTGGCCCTCATGGGCCCAATGTCTCCACCCCAAAGGGCTCAAACATATATTTTCTATATTCATTATGATATTATTTTAGGAATTGGATTACTTAATTCTTATCATTTCGTTAACACATGGCAGTCTATGTTACTATTTATTTATTATTGGTAAAGGTGCTTAAGGGAAAATGTATATTCTGCTTTCTATATAACAGGGAATGTTCTGAAGAACTGTCTTTTTTGTTACCGACACCTCACTTCCATAATTAATTAATTAATTACACCACATCTACTTTCTAGAGTTGCCATGTTAATTATGTGAGTGTGCTCTATAATATTTGTTATGAGCCTGATCAACCTGCATTAGTGTTAGTAACTTTTACCAAATATGTCCTATTTATATTGTTAAATTTTTTTAAAAATGTAATAAAAATTGCAGGGGATATTTCAGACCAGGGGATTCCTAAAATGCAATTTTTAGAATTTTTGTCTGCCTGTCTTTCTGTCTGTTAGAGTATCACATGAAATCTACTGAACGGATTTAAAAGAAATTCGAAACAGAGCTAACGTAAATCTCGAGGCGTAACTTAGGATACTTTTTATTTTGATAAAAGACATCATGTCGGTGTGACAGATGAAAATAGCTAAAAAATATATTTCAGAAACTACTGAATGTAAATGAATGAAACTTGACATAAGGCTGGCTTATAACCTGAAACAAATCTTAGGATACATTTTATCCTAGTGAAAGACATCATTTAATTGGAAAGACGGATTAGCAAAATAGATGGTGTGCAATTGTGACGAGACAACCATCACACAACAGACAACCGACAACCATCACACAACAGACAACCGACAACCATCACTGTAATTCAATAACAAATATGTTGTCAGGTTGCCCACTTGTCATTCATTACATATCAAATCAGGTTGGCTGTGACTTTTCTTTATGTTTTGCTGTGCACCCTACACACTAT
This sequence comes from Dendrolimus houi, assembly GCA_039645545.1. Lineage (NCBI taxonomy): Eukaryota > Metazoa > Arthropoda > Insecta > Lepidoptera > Lasiocampidae > Dendrolimus > Dendrolimus houi. The sequence continues at coordinate 21,516,313 of CM077126.1, read as the reverse complement.
ATTGACTTAATTAGTAATCTGTGATTTCTTTGTAATTGTAGTAAATTCAACAAGAAACTTAAGTATTGAAGGTTTACATATATAAAACACTAATCAGTTTTTTATGTGTGTAACATAGATCTATCGAGGGTTTTTCATGTGGAGTAGGCATGGGAAAACTAGTGTTCTATATTGTTTGACTGTGGTTTATGTTTATTATAAAAAGGTAGTCCTGCTAATCCTACCAACAACAAGCCCATCACAGTTACATCCATTCTCTGCAAAAGCATGGAGCTTATACTGAACGTCAGGCTATCGATGTACCTAGAAGCAAACAATATTCTGAGCTATCAACAATACGGATTTCTCAGAAACCGATCAACAGGAGGTCTTCTAGCGTACATCTCACACATCTGTAGTGAGGTAATTGAGAAGTATGGGGAAGCTTTTGCAGTATCTCTAGATATCTCGAAAGCCTTTGACAGAGTTTGGCATGACAGCCTAATATGCAAGCTCCCAGCATATGGATGGATGGTTTTTGCGCCTGGATATCAGAATTCCTGAGGAACCAATCGATATAAGTGGTCGTAGATGGCCACTCTTCTGAATCTATGGCAATCAATGCCGGTGGTCCTCAGGGTTCAGTTCTCTCTGTGGCACTCTTTGTATTACATATCAATGACCTGCTCAAGCCTGATATTTTTGGTTATGCAGGCGAGAACACCGTTGTAGAGAGACACACATCCAGCGTGAGAGCTGTTAGATCTGAGACCCACACTCTCAAAGAGATAATGGTGGAGCCGTTGAACAAGACTAAGGGCAGTCTCTGACTGGGGCAACGCCAATTTAGTCTCTTTTAATGCTTCTAAAACTCAGGTGTGTCTTTTCACCGCAAAAAAGAGTTCCTTTGAACTGACTCCTACTTTCCGGGGAGTATCTCTACCGGTGACCAATGGGCTTCAGCTTCTTGGTATCTCTCTAACATGTAGTCTCAATTTCGGCTCATACATCGAGTCTATAGCCCAAACTGTGGCTAAAAAAGTGGCCATACTATCAAAGGTGAGGCAGTACTTCACTACAGAACAGCTGCTGATGCTGTATAAAGCACAAATACGAGCATGTATGGAGTACTGTTTTATCTTTGGGATTGCTCAGCTAAATACCAACTCGCGGCAGCGGCACTAGAATCGATTGAGCAGAGAGCCAGGAAATTGATAGGCAACAACCAGCTATTTAATGACAAAATACAAAGTCTTGAACATTGATGCAGGTTTGCCAGCTTGTCGGTTTTCTATAGGATTCATTTTTGAGAGTGTGCATTGGAGCTTTTCAATCTTATCCCGCTGTCTCCCTTCCATCATCGGACAACCAGACGCACTGTCATGCGGTACCGCTATATGGTAGACATACCACCTATACGAACAAAGCGCTTTGAGTCCTCCTTCATTATGCGCACCGCAAGGGAGTGGAACTCACTGCCGGAGTCCGTTTTTCCCGAAACCTACAACCTGGGTGTCTTCAAGTCTCGTGTGAATAGGTACCTTCTAGGTAAGTGTGCTTGAGCTTAGACCATATCTCCGCTCAAAATCGAGCGAGGTAATGGTCAAACGCGAACCTATACAGTAAAAAAAAAAAAATTTTAAACTAACTTTAACAAAGTCTATTGTAATGTTATGTAACTTACATGTGGGACTTGGATAGTAAAATAGATAAAAATTTTCGTTAAAATCACTTCACCTGTTTCAGAGCATATTCCAGACAAACTTATAAACAGAGTCACATTCTAAAAATGGTCATTAAGATTAGATATAATATCAATAATAATTTTCACTCAATATTCGGTATTTATTTTGAAATTTAGACAGAAATTTCAATTTAATTTATGGGTATAAGTATAGCTTATAAGAATGAATACATATACCTCTCAAATTCTAGTTCCTTAAGACATCAACTAAGCATGAGAATATTTAGAATAGACTTCAGAATGAGCACAAAACATTCTATGTAACCTTTGACTGCAGTGTCTTAGTGCCACTCTCACTGCTCCATAAGTACTTTGAGTGGGTTAATGGGTTTCACTGGTAATTACTCCAATTTTGGTTCACAGTACAACAGTACTGTGAAACGAAAATGAAACATCATTGCTTAGCAGTTTAATTCAGCGACTTTACTTTAAAAATTTGACTTCATATTTTGAGACAAGTTTTCTACAAGATTTGTTAGTTATGTAATATCCTATTTCTATATATGAAAATGATTTAAAATTACATTTTTTTTTCGTCTTTAATATGAATCAATTTTTAGTTTTGATATATTAATGCAGAAAATTTACAACTTACTGCAGGATGTAGATCAAAAATTTGTGCATGAAAATATTTTACTTCTATACTACTTTATGTCTCCAAGTCTGTTGGCATTAAGGCTATGTTGCTATAATAAAAAATGGCAGATGAATATGATAAATATTGTTTGTTCGAGTTTCAGTGTCTTTCTTGGTCAGGTGACATATACACCAAGTATAAAGATCAGTTTATTGTATAGTACTTTTTGTGTGATATCATGACTCATAGAAGCAACAAGAATCTGCAGACAATGCTGTAATTATTATGGTCAGAATCCTTTTAATGAAATCTTAATTGGTCATTATAAAAAGTTGTTGCATCAGTGTTATAGTCAGAGTTGTATTGATTAAAAATAATATCGAAATTGTTTTTGAATTACTTGCTATAAAAGTAATTAATGGTGATGCAAAGCGAGATTTTAGTCTAACCAGGTACGTACCATTCCAAGTGTATGTTATACAGGACTAAATTTTCAAGTATGTTCAAGAAAAGAGTTTATGTATTATATAAATAAATTAAATTTTCATTATGTAATTGCTGGAAGTTGGTAATCAAATGGGTCATTTTTATTGTTTCTGAAATTTCTCTCTCTCTCTTTTCTTTCACCATATCCCAATTATTTGGGGTCGGCACAATATGTCTTTTCCTTCCACACTCCTCTACTCTGACATACATCTTCTGTCACCACCACATATCATATTATCCTTCGCACAATCCATCCATCTTTTTTTGGTCTACCTTTACATTTGTACACATCTATCTTGAAGTTTAACATTCTTGTTGTCATGTGACTTTCATCCTGTTTGTTAAATTTGTAGAGGTAAATAATTTGAATAATGATGGATCCGATGTTTACAGCATCCCTGCTGTAAAGTTAAGTAAGTGTAGTGAAATGATTATTAATTTATTATTACGAAATTTTTATATATGTGTAATTGTGTATTTTCAATAGTATAGATGATCATACTATAGTTTTTATTTCCATAAGATTATATTATGTGATCCCACAGACATTATATAATTTTCATGAGATATAGATCAGAATCTATAGTTATCACTAGATATCGATTAGCGATCAAAATGATGTCCTTTATATTGATAATTTATAAATTTCTACCAGTAGCTTACTACTGGTAGAATAGGTAGAAAGGCTTGTAAGAAATGGCAGTAAATTTTATTACTTTAATACACTTTGTATCACAATGACATGCATGACCTTTTGATCTCATCCCATTGGATCTTAGGATGAACACCTATTTTCAAACTCGTAACTAAATTAAAATTAAAAAATCTAGTTACTAATCAAATATTTATAAAACACTAAAATTGTAACTCAGAAAATATTTAACTCATACCTCATCCATAAAAGGCCTGCCTTTGATTGACATACTTAAGTTATGTAAAATAATTTACAATTAATGTACTCTAAGATTCCAATCTTGGTATTTAATGTTATTTTGGAATTTGTTTGCGTAATCTAGGTTTAGTTTTCGATTACGTGTTCTTTAATTATGATTAATTTTGTAGAGAAAATTATTAACAAAAATACTAAAACTTTTTTACTTACAATAAAATACTAGCTTAAATACGTAACCTTATCTAATTAAACAGACGGCTGGACACTAACTAGACTAGTACACTGTTGAAGTTCAACTTCTATAATAGATCATTAGATTTGATAGAGTATGTAATTGTTTCATAGTATGTAGGTTAGCAAACTGGCGAATTAAACTTGACTACAATAATTATTATATTATCCATAGACATTTGTGACATCAGAAATCTGCTACCTGATGTAGTACGTAAGTTAACAAGGATGGGCTAGGATAACAATTATTTAAAAAGAATTATAATCCTGGCCCTAATTCTTATGCTATTTCTCTCCCCATCCTAAAGCTGCCTTGAAGAGATTGCTATCAGCGACAATACCGCCATTTGTCATCTGTATCTAATTCTAAGCAGTATTATGTATTATGTACTGAATTATGAAATTAACTTACAATAATACTTTTAAATGACGAAGAATTTTTTGACTGTAAATTTAGTCATTTTTCTTTTACACTTCGAGCTGCCTTTATTTTTTTTATAATCGGCAGACCAACACGTTATATATCCCCAAATTAAGCAAGTTACGCTTGTGTTATGGGTGATATACAACGAAGAATATACAACACCCAGACCATATAGTAAATAACGAAGAAAATTAGTTTCCGAAATATACCACACCAGAAATCGAACCCGGAACCTCTGCGTTGCAGTGAGCTAAGCCGGCAAAGGCTTAGACAAAGCCCGCTCAGAGGGCGTCACTAATAACATTACTGGTGTATTTAGTGGAGAGTGACAATTTTACATCAGGTGGGCTGTGAGTCGTCTGTTTGTAATCTATACAAATACATATAATAAAACTAGAGGTTGAATTTCTGCACAATGAAAAAAAATGCTAAAAACCGAGTTAGGGGGATGTAAGAAGTGAAATAGAACTCCTTTAGATTTTTTCTTTTTTTTGTTTCTGTTTGTCTGTCTGTTTGTACCGGCTAATCTCCGAAACGACTGGACCGATTTAAGTGAAATTTTGTATGGTGGTAGCTTATATCCCTTGGTCAACATATAGGATACTTTTAATCCCGAAAAATTAAAGAGTTCCCGTGGGATAGTTTAAAAACCGCACCACGCGGACGAAGTCGCGAGCATCAGCTAGTTGGCAATAAAAAATTACGAAAAATTAGTATTCAATCATTTAGTAAACATTTTTTTTTTCTTTCATGAATACATGTTTTATTTAACAAAATGAAATGTTATAAATAAGTCTTACTTATACGATACACAAATTTCATAAAATAGAGCAGAGGACCGGAGTACAAACTGAGAAAACCCCGTCCTATGGATACTCCTGGCCTCCGCCTCTCGTTAGTAAACATTATTATATGAAAACTTATTTCCCCAAGCTCCTATGAGAACATGTTAACATTCCGAATGAGCCTAAATTAAGAAGATAGCATCTGTAATCAATTTTCATTTAAATCAAACAACGCCAGTGAAAGTTTTATGCCGTTTGTGTGATTTTGCTACATATGGCGACAAACGCGCCGACCAAATTATATTATGAGGACTGGTTTTTTTGGCCTCCTTTTTAACGCATACCTAATCTCATACTAATGATGTAGTAATGCTTCATTAGTCGCGGCTATAGTAATTCTCTTCGATCATTGTTTTTGTATAATCTATCAGTTAAAACGTTCGCTATTTTTTTGGTTATTGACTAATTTCTTCGTATTAGATAAATTGTAGTAAATTTTGAATCTGAAAGAAACTAGTGTCTAGGGTCCTAAGCCTGCTGTTACCTTTGACAGAGAATAAAGAGTTTTTAAAAGTAAAACATTAACATAGTTATTTGAAAGGTTTGAATTATTGATATTATTAAATAATGGCCATTTATGCTTAGGCTTAATATCAATAGCAGTTTTCACTTAAACATTTGCATTTATTTTTAAACGGCAGATAGACATTCGATTTTATTATTAAGTATACTTATGTAATCTTAGTAGATTGTGTTTTTAGGTTAACAGTACAAGCATTACTATTATCTATTTTACCGAGATGTCTTTAGGTTTCCTATTTTGTTCAGCTAATTTTACCATAAGTAAACGAAATATTAATCTTCAATCTACTTCATTACAATAAAACAAATATTTGTTTTTTTATTGGAGTAAAGCAGGCAGACTGGTGGCCCACCTGATGGAAACTGGTAACTAACCCTTGTTTATGGATCGTAACACCAAAGACTAAATAGACATAAATGTAAAAACAAATAAACTACGTAAAATACGTGTAATAGAAATAAGATTAGATGTTATATTAGAATGTAAAATATATTTAAAAAATAAAATGAACACCCCTTATTATCCCATTGATCTAAAATAAAAATATAAAGATCAGAATATCTGCCCCGTCCAGAGACACAGGATGGCGAAAAAAGACACTAAAGGCTAATTAGCAAACCAATGTGCTAACAAATAAGGATGTTATCTAAAGTTTATCTGTTTACTTATTTTAGTAGTTTTCTTAAATTTGACATGTTTTTTTATGATAGTTTTGTATTATGTCCCCAGTTTCCGCTGTAATCGTAGTCATGAAGTACGTTACTGAAATCAATAGTAAAATCTATTAGTTTAGTATATTTCTCATATAAATATGTATTTTTATATATAACTATTATCACAATAATGCCTTTTATTTGCACAAAAAATTGTTTGTCGATCCCCTTTTGCTGTTGATTTATAAATTATCGTAATATTATCATTCCCAACATTGTAGATAGCGTATCAGTTATCGTACGTAGTTCATCGGTATCATGATAACCTTGAGAATGCACGGGATTACTGTCGTATGGATATATTGTTTTGATTTCTCAATCATCTTGCATTCACTTATCATAAGGCCGGCCTAACACGGTACACCTGTAAGTTTTGTTCGCGTAAACCTCCTAAAGCTAAGCGCGTACGAGCTATTATTTTATCAATACCAGGCTCGTCTTCTCAAAACTGAGTTTAGTATTGAAAAAATCTTGTTGCGCGTTAAGTCTCTTGATTTACATTTGCATTAGTTAAGTAGTTAACGTGCAAAACAGGTGATTTACGTCTTTTTAACGTTTGTACAGACATTTTCCACTTAAGTAATAAGATGTCGATTAAGTAGATCAATGTGCTTGAATACCGTCATGTGCGGTTCAGTTCTGTGCCTTTCAGCCAAATGGGTTTAATTTGGTGTATCCGTCTCATATCAACATTACGAGCACCTTACGCGACCAATATTTAGAGGTGTAAATGAACATTAAGGCTAGCCACGCCCTGCTGTTTTACTTGCTATAGTTCTCACTGACCACATTGAAAATTCCCGCGTCAGTGGTAGCCTTGAAGCGTAAATAAGAATATGTTTTAAATAATAAAGCTTCAATAAGCTAGAAAAGAATAATACATGTCACTGTCTAAAGTTGTTTATAATTTTTATTCCTTGGTAGGAGATGGTTTTCATTTTAATCAGACGATTAGTAACCTTCCCAAGCTAATTAAAATCAAATGATCTTGATAAAATTCTTTGAACAGTGACGAAGACGGCCAATAATGCTAATATCCATAGTAATTACCGAAATTAAATGTCTTGTCTGTGATTTCACAGTTAATGCTAAAAGTTTAGTGAGCACTGCTATTTATACGAAACCCTAATAATAAGTGACGGATTTCAATGAATATTTGAATAATTGCAACGGGGATTTTATCTTAACAAGTTAGGTGTATTTTCATTTGAATTACTTGCAGTGTCCGGAACACAGTGATGAGTCTAATGCCTATTTGGACGAAGTAGTGGATACAGTTCCTCTACTTCACCTCCGCCTTTATGCTTTAATTAACGCACTAATGCAGACATTACGCACATGTAGCCAAGGTTTTAATGACATTAACCGATAACTCATATATACACTAATTTAGCTAATCATTAAAGTGTTATTTTGTAACGCTATAAATAAGAAGCATTTGTCACAGTCATTATTAACATTAAAGTAGGTGAAGTAGAGGTACTTATATGAAAAATACTTTACCGCAAATTCAAATAGTCTATGAGTTTAGAAATTTACAAGATTGTTACTATTAAACGTAGGGGCACTGTGAATTCCAGCAATATTTTTATGTGTAACGTAAAATTATCGTAAGGACGCTGTTATCGTTCATAACTTTCGGGGTCCATAAAACAACCCATTTGAGGAGCGAAAGTCCAAACAGGCCAATCGTATACCGTAGTAGACAATCTCGTAACACCATAAGACATAAAACGTTCCCTTCAAACGATATTATAAAGGCAATTGTGTTGCAGTTAAAGGTAATATTATCGTGACATAGATTTGATAATTCGTGATACATTTTGTAAACATTTTAATGCGATAATGTCGATGCAACTTTTATTTAGTACAAACCTATAATATTACCCGTTCTTGGAATATGATTATATTTAAATATATTTATTTATAAACATTTATTATTTTTGTAGATATGTATTTGTATGTTATTTATATTAAGTATATATCTATTTAATATATAGAACATCTGTATATACTGAATTAATATATTAATTACTAGAATGCAAGTAATTGTAGGTACTATGTATTATGTATACCATAGTCATTATAATCTCAAATTCATTCCTGGGGTTGTCTGGAAGAGATCGCTTTTTAGCGATAAGACCGCTATTTGTGCATAATTAGACATCGTTTTAGTCTTTAATTTAATTTTTTGTATTGATGTACAATAAAGAGTTATTGATTGATTGACCTAAACAATGACGGCTTAATCTTTATTTATGGTTGGTTGGTTGTAGGCAAACTGGCATACGGTATAGTTGATGGTCAGTGGTTACTGTTGCCCATGGACATTTGCAACAAAGGGAGCGGCGTTGCTGACCTAGTCCAGACTTGGGTATGTGTTAACGCTCTATTTTGAAGTGCACCATGTTGCAGAGCTCTCTGGGATATTTTTTACATAAATTGCAGTTGGCACCACGCTCTATGTCTCCAAATTAGCTACAGAAAGATGCTTTATATCGGTTTTTATATAAAAATAATGTAGAACACTCATCTATTGCTTACTAAGAGTGGATAACCCCATGTTGTGCTCTGGAAGAATAAAAGTGAATAAATCCAGGTTGTATGTACTCTGGCATAATTTGGATTTTATATAAAACTAGAGGTCCCAGCAGACGTTGTCCTGCCCTGAAAAAATAAAAATCTAGGACCCGATTCCAGCGCCACCTACCGGTTCCAATTGTACATTTAAACCATCTGTGGTCCCACTCAAACATATACAAAAATTTAATCATAATCGGTAAAGTCGGTCTCAAATTATGCGCGTACATACATTTCTACGATTCATTTTTATTTGTATAGATACAGTCGGCGTAACACTGTATGTCTCTAGATTAGCTATAAAATAATGTGTTATATAAGTTTTTATATAAAAGAGTACTGCGCAGTCATCTATTGCTTACTTAGAATGCACATAAATTCTGACTTTATTGTATTATAAGGTTTTTTAGTCTTTCTTGAGCCTTAAATCTTAACTAATTTACTGCTAATCTTAATGACACGTCTTTAAGTACCTTATAACAGAGAACATCATGAGATAATTTCAATCAATCAGTTATGAAACGTGGTGCATAAAAGATACCTACATGTGAAACCTGCCAACCACTTTGTTAAAGATGCTATAGCTAAAAGTAGGCAAACAGGCCTTACGGACTACGTGATGGAAGATGGTCACTATCGCCTGCGAACGTTTGCGAATCCAGCGGCATTGCCGATGAGTTGTCGGCTTCAAAGAAATTTTATGACGCGCTTAACTGAAGTAGAACAAAAGGAAAACCTCGGTGGAAATCAGTTTGTGTATGAGGAATTGACCTAGTGTACTAACGTATACTCGACGTCGATTCCTCGGAGACTTTCGGAGATAGATCACTATCTCCGGAAGTGAAAGGCTTGTTTCCAGCAATGGGACACTTCTGGGCTAACATTATAAAAGCTATATCGTTCATTACTGTCTTTCAATTTGGATGAAGCAAACGAAGTGATTTATGTAAACTTGTAAACATAAACTTGAATAATTTGATTTCATTGTAGCTGTCAAGTTCTTTCAAGCAAATTAATTTAATTTGGTTATATATATATATATATTTGTGGTTTTTGGTGTCGAAACTCTGGCGCCATGGGGTTCAGAACTCACCGCCTTTATCGAGACATATCTACATGGTTGATAGAAGTCTCACGCGACCCAAAGGCGGGCCTGTGTTTTGCGCAACGCATAAGCGATAATGCGGCCAGTGTTTTGGGCACGTTCCCAATTGATGGTGATTTGGGACCTATTTTATTTGTATTTTTTTTAAAGCGGTAGTATTTCATATTATATTTTTAGTATTTAATAGTATATTAATTGTATATTTTAAGTTTTTTATTGTAATGTGAACCCTTTTAGATTATATCTTTTAATGAATTGAAATGCATTTGGTTTATCTGTTAAATATCAGTATGAGATCCTTAAGCTATAATAAAAATGACTGACATACAAAGACAGGCGGACGGCAGGACATGACTATACATTATAGTACTGTTTTTGCTAAAAATGGCTACGGAACCTTAAAAAGCTAGAAAGTAGGGAACATTAGATCATTTTTTATGGGAATATCTAGTTGTTTATGGACATATTGACGTCATGTTCCTGTTTCAAGGGCGTATAGAATATATTGCAAAATAACACCTACGAAACAAAGTCAATTTGCATAATGAGCGGCCTTAGCAGAAATTATCACACGGCATGGTCAGTTTGAGCCAATCATAATCGTATTAGGTAATTTGTTATCATCATGATTATTATATTGTCATCCTCGTGTTATAATCGTTTCCTAATGTTATTCATTTATTTCCTTGCCTTTATGCTGAATTGTATATAAAGCTTCCTTAAGTACATTTTCCTTTAGTTTTGTTTATAGTATTTATTATTCTGTGTGTGTTTTGACATACTTATGCCTCCTCTAACATGTTATAGCCACTTCTTGTCCTTACTATTCTACTTATATAATCTTATTCATACTCTTAATGTGAAAATGAATATTTTTATTTTTTATTGAGTGAGGTTGCGAAATATAGATTAGTATAAATTTTGTTATATAATGTATTTTAATACTGGGGCTCTTGGAACGTTGCACCCGTAACTAAAAAACTGAGAGTAAAAAGATTACACGATATGAGCATATAATATAATATATGCTAATATAAAGAGGGGTAAAGTTCTTGTGACAAAATGTATGATAAACTCGAAGATTGATGGACAAGTGCAAAAGTAGACCAAAAAATAGACGACTGCATTCTGTGAAGGTGCATGATGGTTTATGCTGTGACGGCCGAAGCGTACCAAAATAGTGGATGGAGAAAGGAAGGAAAAGACATTGTGCCGACCCAAAATGATCGGGATAAGGTGAAACGAAAGAGAGATTGATTTATAAACACAAACACTTATATCTCACCAATCTTATATATAAAAATCAATTGCTGTTCGTTAGTCTCGCTAAAACTCGAGAACGGCTGGACTGTTTGGCTAATTTTGGTTTTGTATTATTTGTGGAAATCCAGAGAAGGCTTAAAAGGTGAGTAAATATGAAAAAAAATGATTCTGAGGCGGTACGAAGTTTGCCGGGTCAGCTAGTTTACAAATAAAATACAATATAATCTAGACAAAATCCGTGATGAAAGCTCTAGTTATTTCCATATATATTCTGAAATCTTTTTTCCCGGTACTCGGATACACGTTCATTTTAACATTTCAGTTTAGGAATTGGAGCGTGTTATGTACGCTCGCTGCCAAAGGGTTTCTTGGCTTATGACGAAACGAGAATGACCAGATTAATGTAGGTAAACAAAAAAAGCTATGAGATGGCGTGAAAGTTTCGCACTTTCTTGATTGGAACTCGATGAGTTTCCGATTGGTTGCATCGCAACTATTTTTCGTACAGTAAAAGGGCTTTGATGAAAGTAAAGTATCTTATTGGCTTATTCTTAACTAGTGTTCGTCGTTTGTGAAGTTGACTTTCAAAACCTGGAATGTCGGCGACACAACCGTGTCTTGAACTTTTTAGCTATCCTCATTTTGCGTGCCCACTGGTTGCGTATCTTGTGAAATATAATGAAGAATTCAACTGGAAACTTCTTTAGAATCGTTGTGATTTGAAACTCGATGAAAAGAAAAAGCGACAGAAAAAGAGATTAACACATAAATCTATACTAATAAGCCTGCGAGGGAATGAGATATGAGTTTTACATTGTGCAGCACAGATTAGAGAGTCAATAAGACCGATGATCAAACATAGGTCCATATTGGACCGAAATAAAGCTGATAATATTTTTTAGACTATAGCAGTAGTGAAAAATTTAAAGTGATACTTAAGAAGTTTATTTTGAATTAATTATATGTTGACAGATGTAGGCTAAAGGAATTATTTTTATATTAATAAAAGTTAGAGAAGTTAGTTACTTAGTAGAGAAAATTATCTGAGAGTATATTCTCCGTAGTTTCACTTCTACTGCGTGTGAATTGTACAAACACACTTTTTTTAAATAAATAACTAACGGCCCGCCCCGGCTTCGCACGGTTATCTAAAAATAACTTTTTTTATAGCATATGTCAACCGGGGATAGTTTAGTTTGCCAACAGTTTGCCTTTCCCGGGGCATTCTCAAGCACTGATGCGCTAGGATCAGCGTGGGCGTAACTACGTTCTAAGTCTCACGCTCTTCCTGCCATAAGCGCGGGGCACATGGGAGTCTCCACACAAGCCGGCGATTGACTCTGGTGTCCGTTCGTGGTCTCATCTCTCGTCGCTTTGATCTAATCCTAGTAAAAGACCCGGTAGTGTGCGAAACGCATTTCCCCCGTCTCAAAAAAAAAAGCTTGCCAACAGTAAAACAATTTTCAAGTCGGTTCAGTACTTTCGGAGCCTATTTAATGCAAACAAACAATCAAATCTTTCCTCTTTATAATATTAGTATAGATAAATTTTATTGTTTATCTCATTTTACGAAAAAGAAGTCCGACAGTCCAGGGGTTTAATAATCAAACTACATGTTTCGGTCCCAAAAACATAACACAGATGTATGCTTATTTGAAGTAATCTTAAACAGTGAAACGCGATACGCTGTAAATAGTTTGATCTATAACAATATGAGATAAAGACTTACTTACGGTCATATTCATAGAGAGTTAGAGTAAGTTTTAATGCTTCTTTGTGGTCCTTAAAGAAGCGTTCAATTTTACTCTAACTCACTATGAATAAGACCATTAGTTTCGAAACCGTTTCCCGTTTTATATTCTAACTAGAGTGTGCCACGCGGAATCGCTCGCGTGAATTTCGAATTCTTATGGCACTAAACATTCAAAATTTCGGAATAAAGTATCCCAAATTTATCCCCGGTACCTACTATAGAAAGTACATGTACTTAATTAATTATCGGGTAACCGGTCCTGATGAACTGGTAAAATCGAAATTAAAATGAAATTTCTTTCTTTTTGACACGATATATTGTTGTTTATGATGTATGATTGATTTGTGTCTACAAATCAATCATACTTGTAAAAGGGGTTTATTTCCTACTTGTTATTCTCCATTTCGCGCGGTTTTCGGGATCTTTTATTATGATACGCATGTCATCCTTCACGATGTCAAGCTCTCAGTAACGTGGCCGTAGCAGCGTAAGCGACAACTCTTCAAGTTTGTCTGTCATGTAATGGACTTCACGAAGACTGCGGCGGGTGCAAGAATACCTGACACGGTCTTTCCGCGTCACTCCATACATACCAACCGCAGCGTAATAATATCTGTGATACTTTTTTTATCACGATGCTGGCGAGCTACAGGCAGACGTCTCACCAAATGGAAAGTAGTTACGGTCACCTATAGACATTTGCAACAACCGAGCTGGATCCAGCGCGTTGCCAGCCATTGGGATGGGATAAAGTGATTAGACAGTAGGAATGGAATAGAGGGCATGAAATAGGAGGAATATTAATTCCAGGAGTAATAGTTCTATTATAGTGACAAAATACAGGTAACCGGTGTGACATGCGACAACCTAATGCCACTGAAACTAAAAGGTCAGATATATAAATCTGTCATACGAGCAGTCATGTTTTACGGGCCCGAATGTTGGGCCACCAAAGTGATAGACCATAAACGTCTCCACTCAACTGAGGTGAGAATGTTGAGATGGATATGTGGTGTTACAAGAATGGATAAAGTGAAAATTAGTACATAAGGGATCTTTCAAAATTGCACCCGTGACTGAAAAATTGAGAGGAAGAAGATTAAGTTGGTATGTTTGGTTGGTATGGGTATGTCATGAGGAGGGATGAAAACTACGTGATAAAAGTAATGTTAAACTACAACATTGATGAGTACAAATGTAAAGGTAGACCAATAAAGAGATGGATGGATTGTGTGAAGGATGATATGATGATTTGCGGTGGGACAGAGGACGTATGTCATAATAGAGGAGTGTGGAAGGTAAAGGCGTATTGTGCCCAACCCCAAATAATGGGGGAAGGTGAAAGAAAGAGTGACAAAATTAGTTGCCTTTGCTTTTTACATTTTAAACGCTACGAATAAACGTATCCATTACACATTCCCCCAAGTTATTGAAGCCTTTCAAAGGCCGCGTGTGGTGCGCGGTCTCGCCACTAAAAATACTTTACAGCTCCGGTACAGAGAACTAGTTTTGTAATTTATTATTTTCTATAATACTTGCAAAAAGCCAGTACTTTATTATAAAGTGACTGACTATTCGCAAGCGTCTATCAAAGAATCACTCCAGAGTTTATTTTTTGCTACGTTGAACACGGAAGCCAATGACGGGCCATATTTATTCGGCTTATAACATTTTGATACGGTAGCAATCTTACGTGCGTATATTGCTTAAAATAATTTAAAACTATTGTATCGATAGCGACGGTAGATTTTTTAAATTTCCTAAGGAACAACAAAGCGGTATTTTTCGGGAGGTCTATAAATCAATATTTGTTCTGTATATTTTTGTTCATTTCTTATCCTATTAAGATAATAATTTTAAGGCACAATTATAGATTAAATCTCAATAGTTTAGAACACGATGTTCCTTACTTAGTAATTTTGGAATAAATTCCTGTTGTGACGCGAAAAAATTAGTTTTTTCAAAAAATAGGCTTAAGGGTGACTTGACCACTTGTCTACAGAAAATCATTTTGGCGTAATTGTGGTATAGTAACTTGGCGATTTGAAAATTGGAATGAGCTCTGAAGCTGAGTTTTCTCACAACACTACGCTTGCCACCTAAATTTCCCCGTTTGGCGTCACTCAAAGACAGCCCAGGATCGTGAATTTTTTCGAGGGGGGGCAAAAACTGATGTGCATTTCGCACACCACCGGGTCGTTTGCTAGGGATTAGACCAAAGCGATGAGATTTGAAGCCACGAATAGCCACCAGAGTCAATCGCCGGCATGTGTGGAGACTCGAATACTCAATACTCCACTAAAACCATCCTCCACCCATGTGCCCCGCGCTTATGGCAGGAAAAGCGTGAGACTTAGAACGTAGTTACGCCCACGCTGATCCTAGCGCACCAGTGCTTGAGAATGCCCCTGGAAAGGCAAGCTCACTTCATCAACAGGGGGATAACTCCTCCGCTCCCTGGATGCTGGAACCCCCGCTCACCTATACCTTAATCATTATCAACATTTCCGCCATTAGACGCCCACTGATGGACACGCGTGTGACTGTAGTTTTTAACCTATGCCTACGTGCTCCGCGAAAAGTAATTTATATGCTTAAAGTACTGGACGTCGCAGTTGTCAAAGTTGCGTTTATAATGAGTTGTGTATTTGTCTGCGAAGTTTGAATTTGCCGCCCTCTGAATTGGTCGCCTAGGGCATGGGCCCCGCCTAGTATATTATAATAACATCCGAAGCACATTTTAGCAAATATTTTCCAACGTTTCTATATCTACGTTACATCAGAAACCAGCCACACAGAAAATAGGTTTTCAAACTTTGCTGTATTATTCTTTTTTGTATTGACTAATATAATTTAATCGAGTATTATTTATGTAGATTGCTATTTTGACATAGTATAGTTAAGACGTTCGCAAAATTTGAGTAAAGGTACCTACTGAAATTCCTTAGCGATTGCATCGAACCTGATAAGCATTGTTTGAATACACATATCTGATAATTTCTTTAATTAATTGTTCTATTTTTAATACTTATAAAATGCTGTAAATTGTTCCGTCGTCGTCAGCCATTCGCAGTTCACTGCTGGTCGTAGGCCTCCCCAAGTCGGCGCCTCTCATCCCTGTCCTGTGACTTCCTCATTCAACACCTACCGGCGACCTTGTACAGGTCGTCGGTCCATCAGGGTGAAGGGCGTCCGATACTACGTTTTTTTTATTTTTTATTGCAGGAGTTCAGCAGACAGGCAGACGGCCCACTTGATGGAAAGTGGTTACCGTCGCCTATGGACATTTGCAACACAAAAGGTGCTACAAATGCGCTGCTGCTCTCTTAAAGGAGACTGGAACCTGGTCACTGAGGCCGGAACACAACACAAGGTTGTTATGGCGGCATACTCTAGACCAGGGGTGGTCGCCATCCAGTGGAGCAAATACCCTACCACCTGGCTGTGGGTTGTTTAGTAGCCTCTTACGGCAGACCGCCCGGCCGCAGGAAATTGTATTCTTTCTCCGTTCCTGCCCGGACGTTTACCGAGACGCGGTCTCCACTCTAGGACTCGTCTGCTCCATGGGCCATCGGTCCTGCGGCAGACGTGACCGGCCCACTGCCTTGGTTCTCCTGTAAATTGTTTGAATTTTAAATATTTTTTAATTGTTATAGAAAACATTTATTTCTTGTCGAAGTTCCATAATCGTTGTAGCTAAAACGGAATCCGACTGAATGTCATAGGTATACATGCCCCAAAATTTGCAGGAATTAGTAATACAATGCTGTAAAGAAATTGCGAAAATATAAAGTTTAAGAGTCGCCATCATACATGTAACTAAAATTGGAAAATTAATCGTTTCGTGATTGTCTGTTCATTATTTAGATCCTGAAGTAGGAAAAACATACCTAAACACCAAACTTGTTTCACATTCATGTTTTTAGGTATCTAACGTTTTTCAAGACTCCTCAATGAGTTAAGTCACATATTTCATAATACTATTTAAAACGATTTTCATATATAAAGACATGCACTAAAATATCTTGTTATCGCTACTTTTGATATATCGTGATATAAATAGTTTTAATTAATATTCAAACAAAAATTAATACGCCATTTGACTTGTTTAAGATATGACGTTATAACTTGCTACGCTTATACAAACTAGACGGCTTTATCGTTTTGTAAGACCATAAAAAGAAATTCAGTTCATTTGACTGTTAACTACCTTATTGTACTTATCGTTTAGTTTCTTTTTCTTTAAATTTATTGGTGCACAATGATCACAAAATCCATACAATTAAAATATACACTAAAACCCGTATTGCAATCTACAAATATGTAAGTGCACACAGAAAAGTTGTACAAAGATATAAGACCGCCTCTGTGGTTGAGCGGGCTAAGTTTTAGCCGGCCGAACTCGCTGGCACGCAGAGGCTCCGGGCTCGGTTACTGGCATGATACATTTCGAAAACGAACTTTCTGTTATTTGCTATGGTCTGGGATCGGCCCCAGAGTGGTCCATTGTATATCACCCATAACACAAACGTAACTGGCTTAGCTTAGGGATATACAATGTTTGTGTTTGTCTGTTGATAATTTAAAAAAAAATATTGAATAGGACACTAAATTATTTATATCTAAATATCATAGTTGTTTTAAGTTTAAAGAAAGAGAAAGGAATGTTAAGGTAGTTTGGGCAAATAGAGAGAATGGATGAAAAGAGGCTGACAATACAAGTGTGGCTGATAAAGTAGCGGCTGGTAGACCGCGACGTACTTACCATGATCAAATCGCAAGTGTCTTAAAGAATGGTCAGGCAAAAAGCACCTATAATAAACGTGTATGTATGAAGAGATTAATTAATGAAGTTGAAGCAAAAGATGTATGTTAAAATCGTAGCATGTGGAAATCCATTGTCTCTGCGTACCCCTATGGGAAACGGGCGTGATAATCTTTAAATATAGAGGATATTTTTATAGTTATGTAATATTTAATTAATTTTTTTTCAAATATACAATATTTTTGTTTCCACCCATATCGTCTATAGATTTATTCAGGCAAAAGTTACAAAATGTCTGGTTCATTTCATAAACACACTAGCTGAACGTTATTATAATGCGGCATTCAAAGTTATATTTAATCGAGAGTAGGGTGTGCAGCGACCTTTGCCACTTAATAAAACGATTTAACATTTAAACTGAGGTGAGTTTTGCTTCGTTGCGATCGTCGGGTACGCTAAAATATAATTAAAACACGTAGGAGGAGTTAATAGAAATGTAACAAGTGTACTTTTTATTCGTGTTTAATTTTTGGGGTTCCTTACGACGGTACATTTATAAATTTCGAACGTCTGTTTGTCTCTCTGTCTGTATACATAGTAGACTTCTTCTGTCTTCTAGATCTCTTAGAAGGATGAGAAAGTTTCTCCTACTGCCACCAAAATTATGCTTGTAGAGCCCTGCTGATTTCCATATTTGATTATGCTGACGCGTGCTATCGAGACGTAACCTTAGAACAGCTAAATAAAATTGAGCGACTTTAGAATTTTTGTATTAGGTTCATATTTCGTTTGCGAAAATGTGACCATGTTTCTGAATTTCGTATGAAGCTCAAGTGGCGCCTTTACCTTTTCGCCGGAATACTCACATTGTAAATCTGTTTTATAACATACTATTTAATCCTAATAGCCCTCTTTACCTTGCGGAACGTTTTGAATTCATTCGCCTCTCCGCTTCACACAGTTTGCGCTCAGATACATATCATTGACTCTTGACACCTTGCACACACTTCATCCTTTTATGATAACTCTTCTACAGTGCAGGCTGTCAAATTCCGGAATATGTTGCCTTTCTGGCAGTAAAAACTGTCAGAGGCCAAAACATTATTTACTTTTCGGAACTCACTTAGAAATTACTACCTGTCTTTAAATAAATATGTCTAATATAATAAACATTTACTTATATTTTATCTATTGTAATATAATTATGTTAATATAAAATACTTGTCATATATGTATAATGTTAATAAAAATATTTATTTAGATAATTTCGTATATACGTATATATTGATATTCTATAAACGTGTCTGGATTTATGTATGTATTAAATTTAAAAAAAATATATATAAATTAGTGTAAGTGTATTTAAATTTTATAGTCCTATCTTTCTGCTGCACCTACATCGCCAGATTAGTTACGAATTTCTTTTAAGCTAGGTTGCCCGGAAGAGTTCGCTTTTAGCGATAAGGCCGCCTGTTGTTTTGCCAAGAAGTATTGTAATTATGCATTTTGTTTTTGTAATTGTTTATTTTGGTGAGCAATAAAGTGTATTTAATCTCATAATATACATTTATGTCCCAACCATTCTCTTACTGCCTTCTATACAAATATAAACAACATTTGGAAGTAATATATATTCTATATGACGCTATACAACGGTGTAGTAAAATCGCGATAAAAGTAAAAATTAGGAGTAGCCCCCACACATGTAAGTGAGGCACGTAGAATATCATAGTTAGTAAACAGGTTTTGAAGAATTATAATAATGCTTTCTAATATACTTTTTCAGATATGACGTATTTTTAGTTACACACGTTTTAGCATTCCGTAAGCAGACAAATTGCTTAAAAGATAAACCACCTCCGTTATTACATAATTCTTTACTGTGCGTGACACAGACATACCGGATTGATTTTTTGAAAAATCTGCACAACAGAGCACTGTTGAAGCTTCTTTAAATTACATAATGTTGGATACTTTTTACATAAATCGATTTTTAGTTAATCTCTCATCAATATGTTTAGTGTTAGCATTATGTGTGGAACAAATGTCTAGCCATGCTTCCTCCGCCAGGTCCCGGCCGAAGGGGTAGGTCCAATAAATGCTGCCTTGTCGTCGTAGGGGATGACATGCGTACCAATGGTCTCACGGTTAGGGATCGATATCCCTAACTGTGAGACCATTGGTACGGTCTTCGGTAAAACGCGCAGTGGAAAAGAAAAAGTAAGAAAGATAACCCCGGTCGTCGAGGTATATGCTCCAAACACGATCGGAAATTAATCCTACGTTGATGACATTTTTAGGGTTCAGCGAAAGAAACATAACGTTACCCTGACTTTACAACGCATTGAAATTCCCCCAGATGTTTATAAAGTCTAATTCCCCTATCGTTTCATTGTGTAACGCACTAACGCTATGTTCACACGGAGACATCAATTTTTAAGCCGGATCTGAGTTTTGAAGGATACGTTTTAATCACAATATAATTTATATGTATGGGTTTACACGTGTAGTCGGTTTTAAGATCCGGCAAATAATCGAAACGGCCAAAACTTCCGATTTTGCGACTGCAATCTGACGCTACGTTCACACGGAGACATCTATTCCTAATCCGGATCTGATTTTTGCAGGATACTGTTTAAGTCGCAATATAATTTATATGCACGAGCTTAACACGTGCATTTAACGCCCTGCAAACAACCGAAACCGGCAAAACTTACATCCGATTTTACGACTGCAATCTGATTCGGTCACGCGACAAAATAATAAAACGCGAATACGGTTCAGTGGCATTTTAATACATGCATTCACACTACGCCGATTCGGTGTTTTACCGAATGCCGTAAAATTCAAGTACGGTAAGTCAGGTAGTGGGCGCGCACGCGGTGTGGTGGTTGGATACTTTCAAACGTTAGTGAGAGTTGTTTTCCTGCAACAAACCGAATGGCATATTCACACGATGACACACCATTCGGTTTTTTGCGGAAAGACAAAACCGAATGCCGTGTGAACAGATCATTCGGTTCTGCCGTATACGGTAAAAATTCGTTCCGGCAAAACTTGACTCCGTGTGAACGTAGCCCTACGGGCAATCAGTTTCAATGTCATATTGCAACGGTAGAACATTTATTTGTTTGGTACTTCAATTCTCCGATACGGTATGTATTTACGTTTACAATCAACTTTGGGTTGTGGTAAGTAGCTAGCTAGTCGTGGTAACTTACTATTGATAACATTGGGTCTAATCCCAATGTCGTGAGTTCGTATCAGAGCTGGGAAGCATGCACTTATTAAACAGATTTTCGTACCATAATGTGTATATTGTTATATTTATCACGTCAAATAAAATTTAATATAGTATGGGAAATACAGAGTACATACAATGTTTAGCAATACAAGGTAGTGTTATATGTGTTAATGATGAAGAAAATTTCCTGAGGAAATCTTTGTATCGAGGTATTTGGTGTGTAAAATCCTTTCAACCTGCCTTATGGTTGGATACTATATTTTACTATTCAATTATTGGTTGAATTTTGACATTACTTGTATGGAGTTTATGTCAAATGTTAATCGATAGTAAGGCAAAAGTACTGACGGTAAGTAAGATATAGGAACGGGGCCTAGGTAATCTCGGGCTTCCTCATTTTAGGAGAACGGGCGATATTCCCGCGGCCTTTGTTCTAGGGATGTTGGTGGCTTTCTTACATAGGTAATCTCGATGTGCAATTTTCGTAAGATATTTTTGTTTATCTTCAAGCACGTAATTATAAAAAAGATATAATAATATATAATAATCCATGCAAATTAAAAAGTACATTGGAAACTAAGAAGCGTTACAGGGCCCCCCGTCATTTTAATTTAACCGATCCTCTATATTTGAATCTGATTACCGTTGTAGATTTAACATTAAAATTGATACTGGTAATTTGAGTACGAAAAGTTCATTCACCGTGTTCAAATCATCAATTTCAAACACGCTGAACTTATAACATTTACCTGTTATATTGCAATATTACAAAATTGACGCTATCGAAGTCAAAATTACATAGAGAGATAAAGTGCAGAATGTGCGGTGCGGTATATAAAATCTATTGCACCATTACCCTTCACTTCCCTAATTATAGCTTAGGTCTCGTATACCTGTTCTAGAATGTAGAAAAAATACCAGAGACAATTTGGGAATGGAACTTTGTGCTTTTAACTCCTAACTTCGCTGCAAAGAATGCATGATTGAATGATGTATCCATTCAAAATTGCCAATGTTTAATTGATATAAGTTATTGAATGCATTTGGTATGTATTTTCCCTCTTAGGTATTTTTAAGTGTGCCAATTTACAGCAACAACAGCGTTTTAAGCTTCATTATTTACATACAATCATACTAATATGTAAATGTGGGATTAACTTTGTTTGTTCCGTCTTCACGGCCTTGAGAATAAACCGAGATTGTTATAAAATTTAGTACCCATGTCACTTTCGATAACGGGATTGATGATAGGATACTTTTCATCCCGGATAACGGACTAGTTTCTGTGGAATAGGAGACCGAACTTTACACAACTTTTTTAAAAGATCTAGTCATTGATCTATTTGGTAATATTGTTTATCATTGAACTGGGAGTCGATTAGTGAACTTCTTTATAACTTATAACTTGTTTTTTCTTACGAGATAAACTGTTGATTACACCTTTAGCTAAATAGTATGTTTAGATGGTTAATTTCAAACATATTCTACTTTAATATTTAATTTTAGATCAGGGATTCCCAAAGTGGTCGATATCGGTTTCTCAAGAGTCGATAAACGAAAACTGATTTTGGGTGTCGACGTGGTCTAAAAATCGAACCCTATTAATTAACACAAATTCTTATTTTATACTTTCAAGATACTGTTGTAGATAAGATAAGTTGGGTTACGTGTACAAATATGTGTTTTTTTTTCAATAAATAATTACCTACTTGAGTATTTTACGTAATTTGTATTAATAATTAATTACACTTGACTTACTGAATTTTATATCTATTTATTATGTTAAATTTTGATAAAAAAATTAATCACTTAACCAACCGCAAACATTTTTAAACTAATTTGGCTAAGGGGGTGGGTCTGAGCTATCAGTTCATTTTGGAAAAGGGGTCTCTTGCTCAAAATAGTAAAATCTGCTGCCTGCTTTAAATGGTCCTTAAGTTGACTAAGACCTTTAAACATCATTAAATATTGTAACTGATTTTTCTAAGGAAAAACAGTGTATATATTTTGCAATATAATATTACAATACGAGCCATATATGGCAGTTTAGCTACAATTACCGTTTAAAGTTTACGTTCCATTGTAAACATGAGATCCAGTGGTTGCATGATTCATCGGCGAATTGACCGATAAAACGACTCATTTAGGACATTTGATCATGGCTTATACCTGTGTTGTAGTGCAAATAGCATTGATAAGATTGTGTGCACCGGACAAAAGCGGAATATATAAACAAATGTAAAACGGACATTTTATATGTGGTATGGAAAACGTTTTCAACATTACACGATTAGGAAGAGTATCAGGTGCCTCAAATATGTATTTTTTACTTTGGGAGCGCCTGGCAAAGGTTTACACCCGGCTAATTAGTCTCACTTTTGTACAACTCCTCCAATATTAAATTTAAACATAGTCAAAATTTCACAGTGCCTCAAGTAACTGTTCTGCTAATCAATTTCACTACTTTAAAAAGTTATAGCACGGTTGAATTCAATAACTTTTCAGCGTGATGTTCGTTTTTGTATTCAGATATAATTCAAGAAGTATTGTACAAAATTTCCTACCGCCTCTAATACTTACTCCCAGATGCTCCAACTCTACGGCTATGTTGTTGCTGCCGTAATCAAACTCTGCTTCGGAGACGTAAATATGGTGTTATCGTGTTAATTTTATGATCAGCCTGCCGAATGGACCTGTTCCTATTTTGTTTAATTATTATACCTATTTAATTTTGATCTGTTGTAGAATTTGTCCTTTTACTGTCGTGGTAGTTTACTCTTTACTGTTTTATTGACCTTACCCTTTCATGAATTGTTTAAATACTTTCACGTTTATGCTGTTTATGCAGTATTAAATTTAACCCTCACACTTTATATTATCAAGAGCAACATGCATATGGGTTACTAAAAGTGCATTGTTGACATATTTGATGAACACGAACCTATAACTGCACGAGGAGGGTGGTGTGTCTGAGTCAGCCATTGCGTCATAGGTCAAAGATTGTCATCATATAAGTAGTGGATCATTTAGATTAAGCCTAGGATATTGTAAAATCTAATAGTCCTTGATCTGGTTTCTTGATTCGTACAGTTGTAAGGTTTACAGACTAACCGTTTACTTAATTTTAAATACAATGTAAGTTATTTATTTATTTGACATTGGTTGATCGGTTATTCTTCGAGCTTTTCTGTTTAGTGCCAATATTGCTAATGACCCGGGTAGTAACTCCAATAGTTTGGCAGATTTTAGGTAAATGGATAAATAAGTAGATAGATATAGGGGGTTGCTGACTTTTAATGGAGACTGTACTTTGTTTTTAATTGCAGAGACCAAACTGACATTTCATATGTCAACCATAAAAATAATGTGTTCATTTTGAAACAGACACTTGCAAATGTCAGTTTAGTCTCTGCAGTTAAAAAGAACATTTAATCATTTGATGCTAATGTTCTATGAGAGTATAGCCGGACTGTATCCATGCGATATGGTCAAAAGCGCTGTAGTCAGCAAATGATCCTGTAATCGCGTAATATGTTAACCATCTTTTGTGGATAAAATTCACATAAACACTTTGTATATCATCATATTAAATGTCAACATAAATTTCCGTACGCTGCAAATTTCAGACCTCCACGGTTGATTTAATTTGGTTTAACATTACGAAACTCTTATTGTTATCCGATAGCTTAGCCGTACTTCATGCCATATGTTCAAATGCTATTGTGAATACGATTTTGGTTAGGTCCCTGCATGTGTCAAGGTTTTAGCCTTGGATATGTTTGGATACACAATCGGGAATCAATTCATGAACATATTGTGTGCCCATCAATTAGTAATCGATGGTATTTATTATGTACATAACTAATACACACACGGCCACTTGTATTAATGTTTCTGAAGATACAAATCTTATGATTTTTTGTGACGCACATTTTACACAACTTGCGCATTGCAAACTTCCATCAAGTTGTTACGGAAGGAAGTAAATTAACCTCACCAACTTTTTATGGAAATAACTATTTAAATAGTAAAAATTAAGGATAGTTTTCTGTTTTTTGACTGACTGTAAAGAGGACTTTCATTTCTTTGTTTTGGTCCGTCAACAGTAGAATAAAATTGTGATATCGATACAAGATTTGTTCTCGTTGCGTTTATTTTTAAAGGATTGCAATAAATACTGTTCTTCAATGATACAGACTTTATAATTTAACAACATAAATAAGTTCTATGAGACTGTGAGAATGGACTCATAAAACAACCGGTACCTTTTCAATCCTTATTGTGAGGCTTATTAGTGGACAATGATGAATGTAAATGTTCACGATCAGATTTTCAAGGCAACATTTACCTGTATCTGTTCATTCCATCTTAATAGTGACAATGCCAAATGGTTTTGCAAATGAAAGAGTATCAATGCGATTTAAAGAAAATTAATGAAATTTACGAGTTGATTGATTTCATTACCCTCACCATCATTAACGCATTAGACATGGCGGTGATACATATGTGACAATTAGTGATTATGCAACAAGTATACGTACGATACCTATAGAAATTCATAAAAAAATTATAGTAAACTATAACGGGTTATTAGTTTCAGGTCTTCGAGACATATGTAACTATGTCTTCGAAGATTCTGACACTTTGAAGAAAGATGAACTCCATAGTATATTCATCATACAATTAATCCAACTTAGCCAAGGTCTTTGCGACGAAATGGGATGTTAAATTTATGGAATGCATTCCAGAAGACAAGTAATTATTAATGAACAGTAGATAACACTTATGCGTTTTAAAACTTAATAAAACTTGCGATAAAGTGTATAAGAACCTCTGGTGCAAATTATTCATTTAAGTAGTTTCGTTGTATTTTTAAAGCTCGTTTCTAATTACTATATATAGGAACACTGTGTAGCTCTCATGAGTTATTTTGAAACACATTATGTAAATAATAGCTTGGTGTTATAAGAATACCATTACAGTGAAATATGGAAACCTTAAGGCTTTCTTCAAACAGTTATAAAAATAGAAAAAGAATTCTTAGTATTGTATGTCACGCAATGGTATGCTAACAATACAACCTTTGCATTTTGCTAAGGTCTTATGTAAATGAATTCTAATTTGTTTTCTGTATATCTAATTTGCTAGATTGTTTACGTTATTAATACATGTACTGCGCGTTGTTGTGGTATGAGTAATTTGGGAAAATCCGTGTTGTTTAATGTCTTTAAGTCGCATTGCCATTTAAACGTCGACCTCATTTAGAATCGATTCTGGTTCAGTTTTATCCTTGTCTCGTTTTGTTTTATTTATATCATACTCATCTAGTTTATTATCCACGCGTTGACAATACAAAACCATTGAACCGATTCAAACTACGAGTAGATGTGTTTTTATAGGTGAAGTATTTGGAGCAATACATAATCTATTTTTGACGTATTAGCATTGGCTATAAGACCTTCTCAGATGATTGTTGCACCAACGAATTGTTCGTTTCGGGTATGTCTAGGAAGTTTACATTCCTATATTCCAAGTTTACTGCCTTCGAAGGCACACAAGATCGAGCGATGTATCACATTTTTAACCACTCCTAGTTCAAATGTAGAGTAGTGGATAATACTGGTGGCATTGTAACACTTAATAATCTTAATGGTACTTGTAGTAAAGTCATTTATTTTGTGTAATAATGTCAGTCCATACACGTACCACTGCGGAGCTGAGGCTTCTCCATATTTAAAGGAATGCATAGGATTATCTCAATGAGCAAATTTCATCACGATGTTTTCCTTCGTTTTGTGTATACAGGTTAGGTATTGAAAAAATACACAATACAATATTCCTGTATCTTTCCACATTTTCAACTTAAAAACAAGATCAAACAAAGATATCAGTATTTGTGTATTTATATGACTCGCTTATAGTTTTCATTAGAACTGTCTCAAGTTGACAATATATATCGTAACTTTCCCTGCGCCATGTGTCTTTAATAGATCTAAACAGATGGTGGAACTAAACATAGTTTTAAGACCCGTTTGTCCTGCAGCGTATTTTGAGATTGACCTTTGCTTGCTTGTGACATGCTTTCCACAAAAATTTTGAAAGTCTCCATTAAGACCAAATTGTATTATTTGTCATATCTAATGAGTGATAAAAACGTCGATATTTCGGTATGGTTCAATTCGTATCCTGAAGTCAATTATTTCTAAACAAAGGATTTAAAACTTTAGCATGATAACTGTCACGATTATATGTCATTGGCATGTTACCTGTCCTTTAGATATGAATTGCTCATTTCAATTCATATTCTTGAAACGCACAACCGTTTCCAAATCGGTCGGCGGACAGTCTTACTGCCTATTGTCTTACTATTGCTCTATTGTTGGTCAGAGAAAGTGTCGCTAACACAACATTTTCATAACTTTTCTATCATTTAAACTCGTGACGGGTTCACTAGCCTTGCTATATTCGGTGATCGTATAAAAGTATACGCCGAATAAAGTCGATCATGATTTTTGCACTGTTGCAAAATTGTTGGGACAAGTTTAGTATCGCCTCTGTGAATGTAGTATCGACCTAGTAGTTGTCATAATACAGCAGTTTGCGATGCCAATGAAACTGGTATAGGCGTGTTTTACGTGTCTCATGACGACGTAGCCTTCGATTTTGATAGGAATATAATTAACAAAGTGTTTTATGTTGTAGTCTCAGTCACAGGAAGAACAATCTGACTTATACCCTTCTATTCACAAATTCCAAACTATTGATATTGATTTACTGCTCATGTGTTCGAAACACGTAACACTGCTATCAAAGAAATTATAATTTTATTCTAATAAAAATCTAAGCATACTTACTCAAGACGACATAGATGATTAGTAACCGCCGTTTACATTGTAAAAATGTATGCTCACTAATGGTCTCATGTTCTCTTGCACAACGAGGGATGTCCACGACTAAAGAGTTGGAGAAATAAATGTAGGAAAGCTCCAAACTCAACTGTGATTTAACTTGCGTTAAATATAATGTTGATTACGGGTTTTTGCATTGTATTCAAATTATTGACCACGACCGATGACTATGTTACTATATATATACTCTTTCCAAGCATTTATTTTACTTATGGCAGCTCGATGACGGATCAATGTAATGTCGTAATGCGTTACCGACTCGATTTGTTATAAAAGTTTTAACCAATTTAACTTATCTACATGTATTTTTGCTAAAAATACTATATCATGTAATAGATATATCCACATTTAAATAAACATATTTTACATATTATCATACTAAGTAAGTCATTTTTGTAAGAAAGTAAAAAATATAGTAAAGTAGAACATTTTTTATTTTCAAATCGATGACATTTGATATATTTACGTATAGTGTATTTTGTATGCGATGGTTTAATACTCTGTGTGTTACAGTTTTTTTATTATTTAACAAGACCACAAAATTATTACAACTTGTTGGATTATACATAGCATAGAAATCCTCTGGGGTTTATATTAAGTGCTATGGATATCTACGTCTGTAGGTAGCATTTAGTAATTTTAACATTACGTTTGGTTTAAAAAGTGCATTTTAAGTTTATTTTTAATATTTATTGATGTAATGCTTTCCCTAAACTCAACATGTAAGTCATGACTTTACAGAACATCACTATTACGTAATCTACAGCAATAAGGTACAACAATTATGTCATTTGTTTCGTGTGGGCTTTACTGTCAAGAAATATGTAATTTGATAGACGTGCAAACGTCAAAAGTAAAATAAACGCTTGGAAACAGTATACATAGTTTAATAATTTTAAATAAGCATTAAATTGTTAAACATATTGCAAGGAACTTATTTAGTCCCTCATCTATATACATAAAAGTTTCATTTATCAGCGCCCAGCCTATAAACATTAAACGTTGAAATTTAATGTTGATTTTATACAGTTGTGTAGGTTATAATTGTTCTGGTCAGATTTACTCGAAATTATGATATGGAATCATACCTACTGAATGTGTCCAATATGCGTGAGTCTTCTCATATGCTCTCTTCAGAATACTAAAACCGTTCTAGATATTAAGTATTGATCTAGTGTTGTTTTTTTTTTTATAATGATAACAATTTGCACATTTTATATAGATCTATCATAAATTTACATAAAGCTGTTTACGCAGGGAACCAAGTATTCTGACATTTAATATATTACTCCCTAGCGGGATATTAAGGTGCGCAAAATTTGTTTTGGTAATGCGTGCGGTTTATTAAAATCAAAAACTTTAATTTTATATACGTGTACAATTACAGGGATATGGTATGGGCATTACTTTAATTATATATCAAGTGATTATGTGTATATAGCAAATGGAAATATAAATAAATAATTATACAAAAAAAAGATGTTGGTTATATATATATAAACATTGTATATACATATTTGTTTAGCACACTATTCTCAATTAAGTGGAAAAATAGGAAAATCTGGGCGAGACATTTTATATTAGTCCGTCTACGCTAATACGAAGACATTGTTTATAAATACAGCTATTAAAGCCGCAACTCATTCTCGAACTATTATTATTAGGCGAAATGAGTAAAGTTGTAAACCTTAATGATGCTTATCGAGCGAGGTGGTTCAGGGTCAAAGTCAATTATTATATTGTTAACTAGGATATGCCCACGACTTCGTGCACGCTAGCTTGAAATTCCAGTGATAAAGTATCGCAGCGTTTAAAAAAATAATGTAAGCTATCGTTTTAGTGGAAACTGTGTCGGAAATAAGCAAATTTTTATGCACCCGAACAATTTCAAACCGCTCCCGGGAAAATTTTCGCTGGATTCCCGGGATAAAAAATATCACACATTTTATTACATTAAATTTGCTATTGGTCAGTTAAAAAGTCACATTGGAATTCGATTTTTTTTAATCTGGCCATTTTAAATAATTCCCAGTAATTTCCCGCGGGATTCCCAGGATAAAAAGTAGCGCAGATTTTAAGTCTAAGAATTAATTGTCGATTAGCGAAAACCGCATCGACATCGGCCTAGTAGATTTTATTTGAATCCCGAACAAAAACAAATAATCTAAAAAAATATGCATCGCTTATATAGTCTATTCCAGTTGTTTAAATACCTTGAATGTACAGACACGGCATGTTTAGAATTTTATAATATTATAGATGAATATCAAATTTTGGTTGTTGTGGACTCGGTTGTTTATCTCGTGTATTGTTTGACGTCATTCAAAAAGTGGGTAAAATAAGCTAGGCCGTCTCTGATTGAATGGACGATAAACTCTAGAGGTTATAGTTAGTGCATGTTACCATACATTGCTGCACTTTATTGTGCAATTAGACACTAAAATTTTCACATTTAATTATAGTTGATGTTAACATTTCTGTATGTTCCGATTTTATATTTTATTGCTATATTGCCTTACGATATTTTTTTTTACCCAACTTATCCGCGATACTAAGTGACCTAACAAGAAGAAAGCGCCAAGCGTCCTGGGTTACTTTACCGGCTGCTGCATAACCACAACTGCTAAAAAGAAACGGAATAATTCGGTCAGTTACAAGGATCTGCGTCCTGTTAGCATATTACCATGTCTTTCCAAAGTCCTGGAAAAGGTGGTCTACTTACAGGTTGTTGAATACTTAGAAATAAATAATATATTACCTGATCTTCAATCTGTATTCAGGAAGGGATGTGGCACAGCAACTGCTTTATGTGATGTGGTAGGAAACATTACTGAAGCTCGTGATCAAGGGCAGGGTACGGTACTTGTTCTGCTAGACTACTCACGGGCTTTTGATGCAATCAACACAAATTTACTTCTATCCAAGCTATCATATTATGGATTTACAAATGAAACTGTTCTTTGGTTCCGTAGCTATCTAACAGAAAGGAAACAAAAAGTTGAAATTAAAAAAGCAGATGGAACTTTTGCTGCATCAGATCCCTTACATCTAACTAGAGGAGTTCCTCAGGGATCTATTTTAGGTCCACTATTATTTATAATTTACACAGCGGATGTTGTCAATTGCATTCAGCATTGTAGGTTTCATATGTATGCTGACGATATTCAACTTTATAAACATTTTATCCCAAGTGAAACATATGAAGCTGTTTGTGATATTAATAGTGACCTAGAAAGACTTGTACAATGGTCTGAAGCCAACACACTGGTATTAAATCCAACAAAATGTAAATTTATGATACTAGGTAGTCGCCAACAAGTTAGTACAATAAAAAATGGTAGTCCCATAATCAAAATTCAAAATGAACAAATTGAAATGGTTGATACTGCTTGTAGCCTAGGTCTCACTATTGACTCAGAACTGCATTTTGAAAAGCATATCAGTAATATTATGAAGAACTGTTTTTATAGATTAAAAATATTATATACAATTAGGGCTTACATTAATGTAGAAGTAAGAAAAAGATTAATAGAGAGTCTGGTGCTGTCTAAATTAAATTATTGTGACACAGTATATGGGCCCGGCCTATTATCACGAACAGAGCGTCTAATACAGCGCATACAAAATGCTTGTGCCCGTCACTGTTATGACATACCAAGAAGAAACCATGTTACCCCATATTTAAATAAAAATAATGTGTTAAAGATGGCAGGTAGGAGGAAGTTACACTTAGCTTGTATGCTGTTTGGTGTAATTTCCTCGCAGTACCCTAAATATCTGTACAATAAGATGGACTGGAGATGGGATAGGTCACACCATTATACTATGCGGTCTGTTACGAAACCTTTAATAACAGCGAAGCACAAGACAGCTGTTTTCAGAGGCTGTTTCAAATTTGCTGCCACTCATTGCTGGAATGATATTCCTCCACCAATTAGAGACCTAAAAACAATAAATTCATTTAAATTCCACTATAAAAGACATCTTCTCAACTTACAAAAAGAAGATCATACATATGCATTGATAAGCCTTTAAATAATTACAATGTAGTTCAGTTACTAACTCACCTTGATGTGAATCCAAATAGAATTACATACATAGACAGGCAAATCGAAGTGCAAATGTAGCGTGGTTTAGTAGTTCTTACCCAAAATCACTACAATAATTATCGTTCTGGAAATGGTTATTATAATTTATTGTTGGTTTTATTCAAATGTATTTATTTATTTTTACTAATTAAATATTATATAAGTAGACTTAGTTTTATAAATTATTATTATTATTAGTTATTTAATTAACAAATTTGGGTCGTTTTGGTTTTACGCTTAAAGAAAGGTTTGCACTGAAAACCAGCGTTGTGTCGGATATAATTCCGGCACAGCAATATGCTGAGTGCAAACCTTGTTCGTTGAAAATGCGGCGTACAAATTCTCAAAATATGCTCTGTGTATAATAATGTATAACGAATGTAATTACGTCGCTATTTCTTCGAATAAAGTTTTTCTTTCTTTTCTTTCTTCTTCTTTCTTTAAAATAAAACTAGTACTCGGGTAGACGAGATGTTTTTTTGGTCACCAACTAGTAGCTAAATGCAAATAGACTATCTAAAATCCAATGGACCTGATGATTGGTATTGATATTGTTTGAACTTTGCCTTGATATGAACGTTAAATATTTTTTAACGCAATAAAACGACGCGAGCTCTGGTATGGTACCGAAATTGCCGACAATGTGAGGAGTATCATAGTTTTGAATAAATACGGGTTAAAATTACCTCATTAATCTTAAAAATCTAATGTTTAGTAAACGTTTTTATCTTAACTATAGTCCAATGAAGAACATTTTCTGAAAGCCAAACGAGCTGAAGATTATGCCTATTACCTTGTGTACACGATGTTCATAAGAATATATGTCTCTTTTCAGCCAATAAACAACGCAGACTTTGTAGTGCCAGTAGAGATTGACGGCGCTGTTCACCAGGTTTACGTTCTGAAGCGACCGCACGTCGACGAGTTTCTGCGGCGGTGCGGTGAACTGTACGAGTGTGTGCTATTCACCGCGTCGCTGGCCAAGTACGCGGATCCCGTAGCCGATCTATTGGACAGGTTGGTATAAATTGCATTATCAAAGCGTTCATAATTTATACGCACTACGCGGCTAGCCGCAGTCCCGTCACCGGTCCGCCTGTACAGCTAAGAAAATGTACGTAAAATTGACTTCTAAACGCACTACGCTGCGGCTGTCGTCGAACCTAACTGAGGTCAACCGGACCGTTGGCGGGACTGTGGATTACCGCATAGTGCGTTGAGGCTTATAAGTTACATAAAAATTGTTGATAGAAAAGATAGAAAAACGGAAGTCAAATGTGACGTTTGAAAGCATATAGTTGTGTATGTATGTAGCTCAAATGTATAATGAAATATATATACAATAGCCAAGATTTTAAGACTGGCGAATAAAACATGTACATAAACAAATAATAATAAAAAATAATTGTATCCTTTCAGTCGATATAAAAAATGTATTAAGTAAATTATGGTATCTAGAAAATAAGGCAAAAAAAGTCATATGGAAATTACGATATGTATTTTGAAAACAAAATTATCAAAATAAATAAAGAAAATCCCAATTTCCCTAAAAGAGACAAATAAAAGTAAGAAATAAGAGAAGAGTTCTTAAAAAAATGTGTAGGAGTTCATGAGTCCATGAATGAATTCCGTTCCGCGGTTTTCCGCGAGCCCTACAACACGGGGCTCTTGATTTTTATTGCAAAGCTGGCAATCAAGCAGACGATCCACGTAACACAGTCTTTGTAGTTGAGCGGGCTAAGCCTTTGATGGCCTTCTTCACTGCAACGCAGAGGTTCCGGGTTCGTTAGGGAAACAAATTTTCTCCGTTATTTACTATGGTCTAGGTATTTGGGATCGGCCCTAGAGTATGTGTGTGTGTGTGTGTATCTGCTCTCTCCCTCTCCCTCTCTCTCTCTCTCTCTCTGTGTGTCTGTCTGTCTGTCTCTCCCCCCCTCTCTCTCTCCCTCTCTCTCTCTCTCTCCCTCTCTCTCTCTCTCTCCTCTCTCTCTCTCTCTCCCTCTCTCTCTCTCTCTCCCTCTCTCTCTCTCTCTCTCCTCTCTCTCTCTCCCTCCCTCTCTCTCTCTCCCTCCCTCTCTCTCTCTCTCTGCGTGCGCGTGTGGGTGTGTGCGCACGTGTGGGTGTGTCTGCGTGCGTGCGTGCGTGCTTGCGTGCGTGCGTGCGTGCGTGCATACGTGGGTGTGTGTGTGTGTGTATGAGTGTGTGTACTGGTAAGTGGTTACCGTCGCCTATTGACTTTTGCAAGGTGCGTAGCCAACTTGTTGCCTGCCTCTAGGGAGAGATAGAGGGGATGGGGTTGGCGGATCAAACAGGAAGAATGGCATATGGAATAGATAGAGATAGGATAGGAGAGGGGGAACTGTACTCGCACGCAACACAATTACCTCAAAGCTAACCGTTTGACGTTTATATTCTGTGAGAGTGTGGTATCTTACCGATCAAGCCGGCCCTAAGCGTAGAAAACATGATAATGATTCCAGAACGGCTTTACAACGTCGAGATGGCTCTTCAAACAGGCGTAAACAAATATTTAGGGTCTGAGACTTTACTCTCAAACTTGCCTTTCGTCGTTCGTTTTCGTCCAAACAGCCCAAAAGATTCAATGTTTTAGATAGACGAAAGAACAAAGATTTCTATAGTCTATATAACACAAAATAAATGGAACATACAATGGAAAATGTATTTAAATATAAAATAAAACGAAACGAATTACGAACGACTAGGGCTGCCATGACTAGGTGGAAGAGTGGGATGGAATGCTCCTCCGTCTCAAAGGAAGATCTTCCAGCGAGGCTATTGTTGTTATATTCTTTGTACGTTTCGGGAATCGTTTGCGACCTCAATTATTGCACAGCGCCATCTATTATCTTGTAAGTGTCCCACTACAAGACGTTTGAGAGTAAGCCCCTGGACCAGGTACGTAATGTAGCGGCGCACAGAGCGTTGCAGTTGTCTATGGGCGACGTTGGCCACTTGCAATCATGTGGACCGTCTACCTGTTTCTTTAGAAGTAAACATGAAAAATCTGTCTCGAATCATATAGCCTTACGATTATTTTAAGTACTAAAAATATTCATTCTACGAGACAGTCATTAGTAATTTGGTTTTTACGTTACTGCTTTAAGGATAGCCATTACAAGTCTGCTATTAAAGTTCGAACCTTAAATTACCTTTGAGCTTTGATTACAAAATCAATACTGAATAGTGACAATGTCTTGTATTGATTCGTTTATACTGAATGGATAATACCTACCAACGAAGGGAATCAAGGACGTTATTTGAAGGCCTAGAAATTAACAATTGCAATTGACAATGTATTAGGTTAGGGAAAAAGTTTCTTCGCATTTTATATGAAAATTCAAAAGGTTTTTTTATAAAGTTTATTTACATTTGGCTAAAGTATGTAGGTGCCATTTTGTTGGATAACTTTTTGCCATCTTGTAGGTAGGGACGTGATCCCATTGCTAAAAATTTTGGGGCTTCTGGTCAAAAAACTGCGACAAGTGGTTTTGGCAGTCCTCTCGTGATGTTAACCTGACACTGCCTAAGGAATTCTGCAGAGACCGAAACAGGTGATAATCTGAAGGTGCAAGGTCAGGACTATACAGCGGATGCATTAACACCTCCCAGCCAAACTCTCGTAATTTTTGCTGAGTGGCTAAAGATGTGTGAGGTCTAGCGTTATCATGGTGAAAAACCACACCCCTTCTATTGATTAATTACGGCCGCTTTCTCTCAACTATTTGCTTTAATCTCATCAGTTGTTCGCAGTACAGTTCAGAATCGATGGTCCTGCCTGGCGGTAACAGCTCATAATGAATAATGCCCTTCCAATCCCACCATACACACAGCATCACCTTGTTGCGAGTTAACCTGGGCTTCGCCACAGTCTGTGAAGCCTGATCGGCCCTTGACCATGATCTTTTTCACACGTTCTTGTCGTACGTGATCCACTTTTCATCACCAGTTATCAGCTTCTTCAAAAATGGTTCGGTTTCATTACGTCGTAATAAAGAATCACAAACGAGTACACGGTTCATTAGGTTTCTTTCAGTGAGCTTATGAGGCACCCAAATATCGAGCTTTTTTCAAATGCGCCAAAACCGTTTTGTGGTCAATTCCCAGTTCTCCAGCTACATCGTAACTACTAATATCTTGCTCCGCTTTTTCAAAAATGGCATCAATTTTGTCCGTAACAGGGCGACCGGAGCGACGTGCATCTTTGATATCAAAATTTCCGGATTGAAAACGCTTAAACCAAATTTGCGCTACTCTCACAGATACTGCATTAGGTCCATAAACATCAGAATTTTTTTGCGGCTTGTGTTGCATTTTTACCTTTTTTGTAGTAAAATTTTAAAATGTATCGAATTTCTTCATTAGATTCACTCATTTTAACAATAAGAAAAACAAATAAAAATCACTCATTTTCCTAATTTGAATTTGGAATTGTCTTCTTTAAAATTAGAACTTTTAATGATACCAAAACCAGCCAGATACAAATGGTATAGCCAAAGAGATCTTATTACAAGTTCATACATACTATATGTGAAAAGACTTTTTCCCCAACCTATTTATTATTTATTGTTTATAGTGATATTTATAACTAAAGTTACGATCGATGGCTGGTTTCTTGTATTATCTTGTCATTCATTCACTTGCCTTGCCATTGGTAGAAAGATATTAGTTAAATAGAACTCATGTCCCACCTTTTTTACAGCCACTGTTAAATCGCGGCATAAATCGTAAAAAGAAAAATACTGGCTGATAGAATGCCATCGAAAAAAATATTGTAATATTTTTTTCGGTGGCATTCTATCAGCCAGTATTTTTCTTTTTACGATTTATACGTGACGTTTCATATGTGACGTACGTGATGACGTTTCATCACAATTAGATATGAACTTAACACCTGATTTTATTGAGATATAGTTGTTTGTTCAACAAATCAGTTTTTATTTACTTCCCTCATATTCGAAACGAAAAGCAGAGTGTTAACCTCGGTTGAAAGGGGTATTTAGGCACTCGAATTATTAGCACCCTCTCTACGCGCTTGTGCGCCAAACAATCTCGTGCCTAAATAGGTTATTTTCACTTCTCGTGCAACAATCTACTATAAACCTCGCTTGAAATTTGATTGATGTATTAATATGAAGTGTTATCCTCTGTAGTTGAGTACGCTAAGCCTTTGCTGGCCTAGCTAATTGGAATATAGAGATCCCAGGTTCGATTCCTAACATGTTAAATATCTTAAAATAACATTCTGATATTTAATATGGTTTAGGATCGAGCCGAGGTTGATCCATTGTATATTACACACAATTCTAACTTTACTAGCTTTTGGGGATATACCAGGCCACTCATAAAGTATTGCGAAAAAGGTTTTTATGTATGAGAGACTGGCCAGTTATAATCTATTTTGAAGATATGATTGTCTATAATACGTTCTTTTTTATTCTATACGATTATAATAATAACATACGTTCCAATTTCAAAATTTCCCTCCACATTCTTTGCGAGCTAATTTAAATTATCGTGCCTCACTCATTGAAAAATGTATCTGCGCCCGGAACATATTCGCGCTATGATTTTTTACGATTTCAACTGTCACCTGAAACTGGACGAATCGTACGATAGACTTCAAATAGCATTCATGGATGAAGGCCCCTCTAAGGCAACCGTGTATTGTTGGTACAACGAATTCAAGCGCGGTTGACTAACTTTGGGGGATGAAGAAAGAGTGATCGTCCTTTGACGGCTGTTACGGAAGAAAATGTGCTAGTAGTGAAAAATTTAATCCAAGACAATAGGCGAGTTACCTATCAAGAGATTCAGCACGTACTGCAGATTGGATCGGGAAACCTTTACGACATTCTACAAGTGCATCTTCGCGTGAGGAGGATAGTTTCACGCTGGGTGCCGCACAACCTCACCGGTCCTCAGAAGCAGGTGGAATGGTGACATTATATGATAAACAAATTTGAAGCAGGCTCATCTCGGCGTGTTTACAACATCATTATAGGTCATGAGTCCTGGATTTATCAATACGATGTAGAATCGAAGCGCCAGTCTAGGGTTTGGGTGTTTCAAAACGAATCAACGCCTACCAATGGTATAGTACCAAATGCTTAGCAGAAGTTTTCTCTGTTGTGATTAACAAGCGACCAAAAACAGGGTTCCGCGGGCTACTGCTCCATCACGACAACGCGCCCGCCCATACCGCACTCAAAACGAGAAAGTTCCTGGACAGCACGCCGGTCAAACTCCTGGGTCACCCTCCTTACAGCCCTGACGTAGTATCCCGAAAATAAAGAATCAGCTCAAAGGAATACAATTTTCGTCGCCGGAAGATGAGCTGTCAGCGTTCGAGCAAGCTGTAAACGAGGTGTCTGCGGCGGACTGGAAAAAATGTTTCGAAAACTGGTTCAGACGCATGAAACTTTGTATAGAGGCTAGTGGACAGTACTACTTTAGAAAAAAATTATAAAAAAATATTTACCTATAGAACATTTTTTCTTTATTTTCGCAAAATTTTCTGAGTGTCCCACGTACAAGGCGTGTGTTTGTTGATCATGGAATAGAATATACTTTATTGTACAAACAAATTAATTTAAATAATACACAAAAACGGGTTAGAAATAGGTACAAATGGCTGCCTTATCGCTGATAAAGATCTCTTCCAGACACTAGGCATGGAGAGAGAAATATGCTATATATATACACAAGCTAGGGCTGTGTTTTTATTGCACAATATTCTAAAAATATGTAGATAGTATATATTATTATATACTTACATACATTATATTATGATATTAGAGCCGTGGTAGCTAAGTAGTGAGCGCACGCGTCCCAAACTCAAAGGGCGCATGTTCGAATCCTAGCCGGAAAGCATGCACTGCTTACGCATTTTTCTGACCTTATGTGCATATTGTTACAATTAGCATGTGCTAACGGCGAAGGAAAACATCGTGATGACACCTGCACATCGAGGTGACCGATGTGTCAAACCTGCAAAGCCACCTTGGACAAACGTGGTGGGTATACTGTCTGATTTATTGAGTATAACTAATAATGAATAATAATATGCACACGTAATATTATTATATCACAATTATCATAAAAAAATTATATAAGTCGTGCGCAGAAGGTTTGCCGATGATCGCCCCGCCCGCTTCCTACGACTGGGACCGGGGCTTGTCTAAGTAGTACTAAAAACTAGACGACCACGGTTCGCGGTTGTGGGAGGCGGGAGGAGTTGTCATCGGCAAACCTTCTGCGCACGACTTATAAGTACCGTATATACTTTCATATGCATTTAGTAAAATGCTGTTATTTTGACATTACAAACGGACACTTCAATTTTATTTATTTGTATAGTTAAAGAGGTGGGAGGCTCTAGCCCACCAGTGAGATGTTTGTGG
Source organism: Dendrolimus houi (assembly GCA_039645545.1). NCBI lineage: Eukaryota > Metazoa > Arthropoda > Insecta > Lepidoptera > Lasiocampidae > Dendrolimus > Dendrolimus houi. The sequence goes on along the minus strand of CM077126.1, from coordinate 21,476,772 downwards.
CCTGTTATTATTATTATGATCATGGATACATATGTTTGTTTGCGCAGATGGGGCGTGTTTCGCGCGCGTTTATTCCGCGACAGCTGCGTGTTCCACCGCGGCAACTACGTGAAGGACCTGAACAGCCTCGGCAGGGACTTGCGGCGGGTGGTCATCGTCGACAACTCGCCGGCCTCCTACATATTCCATCCGGACAATGCTGTGAGTTCACATTTCACACTTGCTCATCCATAAATTACGACACACTTTAAAGAGGGACTGGGGGGGTCGACGAAGTGTGACATTGTGTGACAGAGGTGGGAGTGGTCTTAAATTTTCACATTTCAAAATAATACATTTAAGCTTTAAAACACGAAATTTTAACTATTAACAAAAAACTTCAAAATACTTCCAACTCTATCTGCTCATAGCGTAGTGTTTAAATGATTAAAAAATAATTTAAATGGAAATAAAACTAATTACGGAACTGCTGTTTTAAATTAATAATTTCCTGATGTAAAATTGCAAAACATGTGATGTCACACTGGGGAGGGAGGAGTCGTACGAATATAACCAACTGTGACAAAGATGGTGTCACAGTAGGTGTAAAAAAATCATGAAATTCATGTGACGTAATTTGCGGAAGGCCCCTTACTCGTGCATCACTTAAAAACGAGAGTACTTAATACGAGTTTTTTTTACTACTCGATCACGTTCAAGTTAACGCAATTTTGTATGGCACGATTTATGTTTCCCTTCACGCTCACGAGATGGCACTAAATTATTCCCATACAAAACTGTGTTAACTTGAATGTGATCGAGTAGTAAAGAAAACTCTCACTAAGAAAGCTAATTATTATTATAATTATTAAAAGTTTATTATTATTAGGATTCCCAACGAATGAATGAATGAATGAAAACACTTTATTGTTCACCAAAATTAAAACTACGTTCTTAAAAACTAGATACAATAAATGTTGAACAAAGGGCGGCCTTATCGCTTAAAGCGATCTTTTCCAGGCAACCCCTTAAAGTAAGGAAAATATTAAAACATGACAGTGGCGGTGTAGACAATAAATAATATTAAAAATATATGAAATAAGTAGATATATAAAAATAAAATAAAATCTTTATTATATACTATATAAATACAGTACATATCATAATACATACAGAATAAGCAGCATTATTATACCTGAGAGGACCAAAAATAATTAAAAACCATGATGTGATGACTTTGTTTCAAATTTTTATCTTGTGGTAATTATTATTCGGATATCTCTGGATGCACGCGTTAAGTCGGTGAGAACGATATCACCGACGTCCTTATGTCGTCGACGTAAAGCTCTTTTTGGCATGTGTTTGCCGAATCCACGCTGCTGTGGGAACTCTGTAAGTTGTAGGGGTAGTACCTTGAGAAGCTATGCACTAGATTTTCTATTGAGCTACTCTGGGCATATTATTACAATAATCACGTACTGATAGGGCATAACCGCTTCCAATAAGATTTGTGTTTGTCTGGGAGTTCCGAGCTGTAATAGTATATGAGCCAAATTTAACATGTTTATGTGAAATAGTTTTTGAGTTATGAGGCGGTCAAAAGTGGGGCTCCAAATGGTTCGTGTAATATTACACACGGTACTGCTCGTCAAGCTTGAGCTTGGCTTGATACGCTACCGTGTGTCTCGATGACTACATGTACTTCGATGTGGTAGAGCTATGCTGGAATCATTAGCGAGCTTAGCTCGCTAGATCGACTCGATTAGTGTGATACCACTCTTTCAGAGAATATCGACATGAAACGGGTCAGTCTGAGCTAATCGTATTTCGTACAAAGAGTAAATAAGAGATCAGATGGTATTATCTTCATCCTATCCCTATCACATTCTCACTCTTCTTTATATATGGTATTTTGTTTTTACCAACTACTCATCATTGCCTCAAGGAACGCTTCGAATTTCTGTACGTATTCTATAATTTGCGCCTCTCGATTAGATGCAGAATAAAAACACCTGTACACACGTATTGTTTTTATAATCACTCATTTACCGTCTAGGCGCTGCGTTTCTGGAATGAGCTACCTATTGCTATAAGACAGGCCAAATGCTTACAACGCTTAACAGTACATATATTTTAAGTACAATAACAAAAACAATATAACTATTGTTTTTGTACTTATGTGCACTGTGTATACTTATCATCATTATTTATAGCCTGCACCCACCATCAGTTTTAAAAATCTATTAATCCCCGTCAAAGGTTGCCTGGAAGAGATCGCTTTTAAACTATAAGGCCGCCCGTTGTACTGTCTCTTTCGTATTTTCTACTTCTGTTTGTCTATGCTTTGGTGTACAATAAAGAGTTTCATACCTACATTCATCTTGTCTGATCACTCTATCCCGTTTCTTCTGTCTGATATTCCTATTCCTTCTCCTCTAACGCATCTTAAAGGTTGGCTGGCACCGCACTGACTTCGCCCCTGGTGCTACAAAAGTGTATAGGCGACGGACCGCACTTTCCATTAGATGGACCATCTGCCTGTTTACCAGTGTCGCAATAAAAATAAAGCTTATATTTCAAAAGCTTTAAAACAGATGCATTAATGACGACCTCTGTGGTTTCTGGAATTGGAGCATTCTGTGTCTGTGGTCACTGGAACGCAGAGGCTCCGGGTTCGATTTCTGGCCAAATTTCGTAAAAGAATTTTTCGTTATTTACTATGGTCTAGGTTCCTTGGATCAGCCCCAGAGTGGTCCGTTGTATATTACCCATAACACGAGCGTTACTTGGTTAATTTGGGGATATAATACATACAATGTGTGTGTTTGTCTACCGTAATTTAATTTAAGATGCTTTCATATGCATTGCCGCTTCTTCTCCTTAACAGCAGTAACACGTTGCGAAGCGGTGTGCATAGACTAGGAAGTAAAATTAAATTTTAACTTATATGTATGTGACCTTCAAAATGTGTTCTCCGGTGGAACTTGTTTTGAATAAAAACTTTTGAATTTGAATTTGATGAATTCATAATTCAATACAATTTCTACCTCATTCACATTGGATGTTTCATTGACGAAACGTCTAAAGCATATTTATCACTCATATTATCGTCGAGACAATATAACCTTGTTAGCCGATGGTACAACCACATTCATTGTTTTATCTTACTCTATACCGCATACAGACACTTATCTTGGTTGTTGACCGACAAGCCTTAATGTGTTTTGTGTAATATGATTTCTAGTGTCCAGTTGACAATTCATATAAAAGTAACACATATTTGTCTTTTCGAAGTATCCAAATAAATTGCTTTAGTAGAATAGAAAATATTTTCTTTAATTAAACAATCGAAATTAATTATAGGTTTAAATGAATTCAACAAAACACTTTCCTTTGATTTCTCTAAATACCGCATAATCACGTTTACCTTTGAAACACACGGGAATTGGGAAATTTTGCTTAACATTGGTGTCATTTGAATATTATATTAATAATGACTTTAGTTAATCAATTATTTACTTTGGCATTTATTATCACCTTCTTAGCATTAAATCCCGGTGTTATCTGGAGCATCCATTTCCTATCCGGGGTACACTTTCCTATCCGGTGTACACGTTCCTATCAGAGGTCCGCTTTCCTATCCGAAACCCGCTTTACTGTAATCTGATTTTTAATTACCTGGACTAAAATGACAGCTATGATCGACTTTTTTTAAGTCATAAGTGAGTTGTGTGAGTTGAATCCTAGAGAATTTCTATAGAATCCAACTCACACTGGTGAGTTGCTCCAAGCTTGCAACATGAAAAAAACTGTCATTTTAGTCCCAAGTATTTAAAAATCAGAGTACATTTGGGATCCGCTTTGCTATTTTTTACGCATTCTTCGCGACATCAGTCGTTATTTTTTGAGCCTCTCCCTTCTAACATGATCTAACTGAAAGAATAGGGCTATTCTTATGAAATATTAGCTTCTGCCCGCGACTTCGTCCGCGTGGAATAGTTTAAAAAAAAACCCCGATTTTGAGACATTCTTCTTTAGTGCTCCGCTCCTATTGTTCTTAGCGCAATGATATATAGTCTATAGCCTTCCTCGATAAATGGGCTATCTAACACTGAAAGAATTTTTCAAATCAGCCTAGTAGATTGTGAGATTAACGCGTTCAAACAAACAATTCAGCTTTATATATTAGTATAAGATTTATTATTCCTCACAACCGGCAGGTTTATGTAGAACATTGCCCTGGCAGCTTAGGCGACACTTTAACAGCTTACAAACAAAGCATAGAGTGTTCAGTGTTTTTATGTTTAATTTTTCCAGGTACCTGTCGCGTCATGGTTCGACGACATGACAGATTCAGAACTTTTGGACTTGATACCGTTTTTTGAGAAACTAAGCAAGGTGGACAGTGTTTATACAGTGTTACGCAACTCCAACCATCCGTATAACCCCACACAGAACAACTCACCGCCAACATAGCCGAGGCGCACGCTCGCCTCGGTCGCTCCTGTTCGCGAGGAGCGTAAGCGCCGCGCTCCCTTCGCTCGCTCGTCCAAAGGAAGCGGTATCAACATGCCCGCTTCCATCCGTCGTCTTGCTAACACCGTCGAGAATGGAGCGGACTTCGTCTTAAGTGCCAATTTTGCCTTCTGGATAGTAAGGACGTTATTTGTACCTATTTTACAATTTAGGTATTTGTTAGTGTGTAAGTGGTCTGTATGAGATGAATTTGTGATTTTTTTTAATTATTTTATTTCGATTTTATTTAATTCCCTTTACTTGAGATTCAGAGGAAACTATATAACTAACGTGAACGTTACAATTGTTTTTTAATTAATAATATATTGATTTTATTATTGCGATTTTCGACATTATTTCAAATGAACTTATAGTGCTCGGGAACAAATAAGTGTAAGTTAGGAAGGTATATTTGAGGATTAGTTTCGGTGCAGGCGAGATGTTTTCTAATGAATACTATATATTTAGCTGCAAATATTCTGTCCCTTTTAAGCAATTTAATTTAAATGTTTAAGGAAATATTACTCTGAAGCAAAGTAATGAATAAAATGTTCAAGAAATTATAGGTATGTAATAGAAAAAAAATTAGGTACATGATATTTATGGTTATTACATATTTCTTTTATGATATAATAGTGACCTTCGTGCCAAGATACGAAGGTCACTATCATATTAATGTCCTAAATGAAAGAAGTCCTCCCTGTCATAAAGCACAATTTAAAGTATTTCTATGACGGCTTCTGTGCTTGAGCGGGGTAAACCTTTGCCGGCCTACCTCGCTGCAATAGAGGCTCCAGGTTCGATTCTTGGCATGATAAATTTTGGAAACGAATTTTCTGTTATTTAATATGGTCTGGGTAGTCCGTTGTTCATTACCAATAACATAAGCGTAATGTGTGTATTTGTCTGCCAATTAAAAGAAAATAAAAATATCGGCTAAAAGGGAAGAGCTAAAAGATTCTTCTGGAAATAAATTACAAATTTGACATTTAACAAACCTTAAATGTTACAGTATAATTACATAGCATTTAAAACGTCAACTTTTGCAGAGTCGTTGTAAATGTAACTTCCTCAGGTGTGCTGATATAGTTGTACACAATTATAATTCCATCCAGCAGATGTCGTTTGCGCAGATAAGGCGTATTGGTTTTCGACGGGTAAATTACCTATATTGAACTTTATTCGCAAGTACAAAGGGCAATGTTGCTTGCTATGCATTCTTAGCTCTGTCCCGCTTCCACGATTCCTACAATGTGGTTGTCTATTTAAATTGCACTACTGCGCAGGTACATCGGGAGGAATTATTAGTTGTGTAGACCTGTATGTAGAAGGTATCTGCATAAAACCTTCCGTCACTTTGACTATTGGCACAGTCGTAATAGAAAGTGAATCTGCTCTCCGAAGACTTGTTTACATCCGTAGGAATACATTTTATTTTAGAAAATGTCTTGCTCTCTACCAAAACTGTATTGGTGTGAATGTGTAGTTTTTACAAAATTGAAACAATGGATCGATTTTTCCTATACGTATATTTCGTATCATTTGCCTTCGCGACTTTGACGAACGAACTTTATGAGAAAAAAAATAATTGAATAGACTTATAACATAATCACGAATTCTAAAATTCGACTGGTATTTAATAGTAGATGTCCGGCAATAGTGAATATATGTAAATATTTTTTATATAAGATGTATGTTGTGCTGAGGCGACCGCTTAATCATGGTCCACTTGTGTGACGATAGTGTTTGTGTACATATTACAATTAAATGTGTATTAATTAAAATATTATTGGAGCAGTTAGTGTGGAAGTGACCTAACAATGTGTTTGGTGAGTATCTTGAACATCACATCTATACCTTGTTCTTTCTTACAAGATAAATTTATGGATAAAATTTTAATTCAATTGTGTCTTTAGATGATTAATATATAACATTTTCTACTGTAATATCTAACTTTATATACGGCTCAAGTTGTCTAAAACATTTAAACATAATTAAATAATGTAATGTCATTAGAAAAATCCTGTTTGTAAAGTACGAAAATGATCTTCCAAGGAAAAACAATGTATACAAAGAATCAGGTGTAATCAAGTTGTTGCCAACAATTCGTATTGATATTGTCTATTATCAATAATAGATATAGTCAATCCCAATCTGACCCCAGATTCGGATTCAGGGCATCGAAATACATAAGCAAAGATGGGTCTGGTGAAAAGGACAGACCATTTTTTTTGTGGGCCGTTGAAATCATTCTGCAATTTATAATGTTGTTTAAAAAGGTTACTTTAATAGAGATCTTGCTATCTCACTCGCGCATTACCACAATTTTGGAGATATAAATTAAAAGAATTTACTTAGGACTGATTTATTTTACAATACTTAACAAAAAATTTAAGAATGTTTCTCATAAATTTGACTTTGATATCATATACATTTCTATATATAAAAATCAATTCTTGTGATTTTTTCTTGTATGAGACTATTTCTAAATCAAAATTGTTTTTCTGTGAAACAAACGTAGTGTTATTGTTAAGATGCGTAGAATATAGATTTCTCATAAGTACTGTCAATTTATACTTTGAAAAATTTGTTCTTGCGTAAGCGAGATAGCGAACTCCCTTATGGTAGTACTTTATTTATTATTTATGTCGTATTTACGATAACCGCTCCTATTTCTGAGGGTTCGTAAAATTTTAAACTCATTTTCAACAAAGTGGTTTTTAATTGTTTATTTTGACGAATTTAATTACGAATATAGACTTTCATCCTTCCATTAATTTTGTCGAACAATTCCTGATATAAAGGTCTGAACTCAATGAAAACAATTGTATGTTATCGTAGAGCACTGTTCATCAGGTCATTTTCAGTGACTGCCTCAATTATAAAACGAAGCCTATATTATAGTGGAATATCGCTCGTGTGCTTTCTGTAAATATCAGGACATAATCTATGGTGCGTCCACGATTTGACGTGCAGGGTTACCAGCTACCAAAAAAATTACATAACTTGTGCATTTATAAAATCTAACTAATATAGATGCTGAATGTGAGTTTGTTTGAGTCGTTTTCACACCTTATCCACGCAACAGATCATCACGAAATTTGCATACACGTTGTCAGGGGTATAGAACCTATTCTATACTTTTTTCTGGTTGAAAAGTACCCTATGTCCTAATAGGGTACTTTTCAACCAGAAAAAAGTACTGTTCCCGAGGGATAGACCAATATAACCCTAAAGTTGACGCTCCAACCGTGTTTTATTGGCGCCACCATTGCAATTCACTAATAAATACATCAACATGGCAAAAAGAATGACGGCCACAATTTTAATGTGTTCCTACCATGATTAGTTATGCCACTTTCGCTAGATGGCGTTACGTTACGTGGTAGAAGAGCGAGGTGGAATGGTCCTCAGTCTCAAAGGAAGATCTTCCGCCGAAGCTATTGTTGCAAATTTGTATATATTGTTTATATGTGTCGGGAATCGTTTGCAACTTCAATTATTGCACAGCGCCATCTATTGGTTTGTTAGTGTTCCACTAGACGGATGTTTATCATTAGGTACTTTTAATGAAAAAGTTCGGTATTTCTAAGAATTTATAACATACCCAATTCATGACATACTGTATCTCCTTTTTTAGCGCGGGCGAAACCTAGTGGTATATAAATAAAGAATAATAAACAAATACTTATTTTTTTTAAATTGGAGTTTTCAAGTAATTGTGGCGATTTTCGGATTCAATATTTCAGGAGTTGGTAACCCTGCGCGTCGATTTATCATGAACGCACAGTAAATGCAGTAATCAGAAACTTCCTTCGAAATGATGAATTACTAGTTTTTGACTGATCTTTATTGGAATGACTTTTATTGAAATCAATGAAACTGACAGTTTTAACGAATTACAGTTTTAATGATAAAGTAATAGCGATTTTTCAATTTATGTGCAATAATCGCCCGGCCGTTGTTTAATTTTTTTCCGAAATACAAATTGCTTAATAAATATTTTTTATAGCTACTTGCGTCGTTGAAACACAGAGCTTTTATAACAGATATGTCATAATATAGTTTGTATAATAGACGGTAATGAGTTATTGAGGCATGGCGATTCTAAATATTAAAGTGTTGCCAGCGACGAAATAGTTTAAAATAATTAAAAGGAGGGTGTGACACATATCACACGTATTGACTGATTCATTACGTTTAATATAAATATCGCAATAAAATACAAGGTTGTTTCTGAATACATAAATTGGATAAATAAAAACGTGTTAGGTTTTTTCGTGTTTGATGTTTTTCTTATAAGTTATGAAGTATTATGTTTTAGTACAATGTTACTTCACGTGTAAGGTCTTGTTTTAACTAAAACTATGTTATGTTGTTAAGGGTAGCTCAGCGATTTTTGTATTTCAATTAAATATCTGTACTGTTACGCTAATGTAATTAAAAGGTTACAGTCTAAACTAAAAAATTAAAAAAAATTGTTATCTAAAGAATTTAATGTTGATAATAATATACAAGTTATTTATACTTATTCCTTACACATTTGTAAGTGCAACTAGTCCTTAGGTTGGTCATACACCTGTAAGTTTTGTTCTCGTAAGCGTCTAAAGCTAAGCATGTATTACGGTTGATCAATACAAGACTCGGTTCTGAAAGGATATGCTTCTTCTTACGAGGTTTACGCGAACAACAATTCCAAGTATAAGGTTGGACATTAGACATTTTTGGACAGGTCCCGCTAAACAAGCTTAACATGCTTAGGAGAAAAATGTTCTGTGTATATATTACACGACATCAATCTTTTATTGATGCACTTTGTTTTTGAAGTGTTGCCAGTTGATAGAAACTATTTTCTATTACTACATATATATATTTATAGATATTTCAGGAATTTAATTACCGATATTATCAGTTTTACAGTTTTTCGGGGAATGAAGTTGTGCCTCCCTTAATGTTGTTTCTTGGTATAAATTTCATTATTCTGTTGCAATCAAAATATGAAAATGGCTGAGTAACTTTTTTTAATCATAAGAGCATTATATCCACACGTACATATGTATGTTTTAATATAATTTGTAAATACCTTTATACTTTTTTTTGGTATGAAAAATACAATTTTTCCCCCTTTAGTAAATGCATTGGTGACAATAAGAAGTCAATCGCGTCAGTGTCATATAGATGTGTTTTTTAATTATTATTTTAATTGTAACTTTTACTTAAATAAATAACTATTGTAATATGATTTTTAAGATGAATACACGGGTGAAAAGTATGGCACGACTTGGATCGTGTTATATTGTATTTATTGGAACGATTCTGCTGGTTCAAAGAGTGTACATTATTATTATTAAAAATCAATTAATTCTACTCATTCATCATTCTATTTCATAAATGTTCTGATTGAAGAGGTCCTTAAATATCAATAGTATTTTGAAGAAATTGATTATTTCAATAATTAATTTATCCAAAATACTACTAGATCATTATAAAAATCGATTTATATAATTACCTCGAAAATTACTTTTGAAACTCGTTGGAGTTAAGAGCTGCTATTTTATATTCTTTGTCAATATTTTTTTGTAACAAATATCAGTTATTTTGATATTTGTATTTTTTAAATTCCTTGATAATAATGTACACTCGGCAAGAAGAAGAGTGCTGTTATATAAGATTCAATACATATTAATTTTTAAGTAATAATGTGTTTGTTGAAGATAATTTTTTTTCGTTGTTAAGTGTATAAAATTAATTGAATCATTTTATTGGACTAATTGAGAAGCGAAACATATTTTTTTGTATATTTTAACAATTGAAATTTTAATCATAAATTAACATGATTTAATGTTATAAATATATTTATTTTGGATAAATTTAAACCTTTTTTCATTTATTACCCGATTGTTTCATTTCTTGTTAATCTATTAACAGCCTTCTTCTTTTTGGCATAGTTTCTTTAACGTCCCTGCTACACCTGGGATAATGTTAGTGTTAGTAACTGACCAAATGCGACATATATAGTGTTAAAAATAACACCGTTAATGATTAGCTACGTTAGTGTATGTACGGTCGTGGTATGAAAATATTCTCCAGTTTTCAAATTGATTCAACGTTCCGCGAGCACATGTTATCTTTTCAAACTAAGTCACAAATCAGACTGTTCCACAGAAAATTATGTTTAACTATTTGACAATAAAGTTTAAAATTACTTAGATCTCTTAGTTGTTTGATTTTCTATCTTGTCTAAGAAGATTGTTTAGGCATGTAAAACCTTTTTATTGGTTTTAATAGATTTTATGTTAAGCATAGTGATTATATCCTCTTTATCATTGTTAACATTGCAATTTTTTTTCACGTTTCTATATTTTATAAACGTAACATTTATTAAAATGTTGCCAGTATTGTTTCTTGTACTCGTGCAAGCAAAAGTCTACTTTAAGGTGACGAACATTTTCATTCCGCGACTGTACATGAGTTATCTGTCCATGTTTAATTTCGTTACCAATGTTGCATCTCAAATAACGCATTAAACCCTTGACTACATCTGCGTGACTCATTCACGAACATTATCACAAGTGTAACATAAGAAATAAGACGTGTTCACTTTGGGCGTTGTTCTTTTTAATATAGTTTACGCAATTGACATATTCGTTTAAGGGGAACAGATGGTACACCCATAACATTTGTTTTCATTGGGTTAGTGGATTTCACACATTAGTTATCTCTAAGTGCATGTTTTCTTTCTTAAACCGTTAGCAGTTTTTAATTGTAATACTTTTTCCCGGCTCGGATTCGAACTAACGCCATTGGCATGAGATAGTTAAGTATCAATTCAAAGTTTTCGGTCATGTCTAATAGTCTTTTCTATTTTGCGGCTTTTGAATTCAAATTATACATCATCCGAGACGTTTCAAGGTATTTTTTCTGTAAGTTTATGGTTTGGTTACAACGCCTTTAAAACTAAAGTATTGGGCTGTAATGATTTCAGGAAGATGTGCTATTTCTTTTTATATATATCCTCTTCATCCATATGGAGAGGATATATGTATCTAATATATCGTTTTTCATTTAAGTGAATACGTGGTTTTAATCCTGTAAAAATGATATCTTGACACCTGTAGTATTTTATAAATTACTGGCTATGTTTCACGGTTTCATCCGATATTATTTTGGATTAATACGTATTACGTAACACTCCTAGTAGGGCAGCAAATTTACTCGGAATCCTTCCAGACCTAGAACTTATTGATGCCATCTTTTGAACGTCGGTAAAATTGACAATTGGGGTGTAGTGGTAATTTAGATGAATAATAATTTTAGTTTTTATTCTGAAGATGATGGGAATAAAGTACCTTTCCCATTGAACATACTTTTTCGTTGATTCTACTAAAATAAATAATTTTGACGTAACAAGTTAATATGGGCTTTGAAATAACCTGTATTATGTATTACCTAGAATCGATACGCTTGATTTATTGAATATTGATATTAAAATTAATGGTGCTTACATTATTATTTTAATGTCATAGAATACCCATAAATGGGAAGACAATTAGATGAATAAATAAAATTCAAAAAAATATTTGGCGCAATAAATATATTTTCTGTTAATTAAAAACACTGCGCACATGACACACGTTGGCCTAGCGTCTTACAAGGAATAGCTGGATATGTTACGTACTTTATTTTACAATATTTAGGTATCTCTCGCACTAGCCTGGCCGCAACAACCGAAATATTGAGCATCTAATCGATTGACTGCCGAAGATTTGGTAGAATTAGACTACATTTAGGGTTTGGGAAATTATGTCTCATATTAGAAAAAAGGAATTATTATCAGAATCTTATAGTTATAGCAAAGAAAACATTGATCGTGCACTCGTGCGCGTTCTAATGGCCAGGGCACGCGGAGTTTGTGTTGCTTCCGTCTTCCCGTAGCCCTGTCATAAGGCGAAGGGAGGAACATCGAGGGGTTTTAGTGGGTATCCCCGATTTTCCTCGGAGGTGCTATTACCGCCCCAACGTGGCGAATTCCACACGCCCCCACCGTACTTCCTCCGCGTCAGTAAGTTCTCAATCGGTTTAATCCTCAATAAAAAAAGCCAGAAATTCTTGACTGCCTAATGCTTGAGCTTCAATGAGCTATGACCGTCTGCCTAAGGCGCGGGACATACATAAGCGGCGCCGAGTGTAGACGAGGTGCCAGCGCGGCTCCGCTCATTTTACGTGTTTCGTACAAAATGTATACAAGCCATAGGAAGTCCATACGAGTTAAATCAAGATTGCGTGGTGGCCAGTTTATGTCGCCTCTCCCGGAGATTAATTTGCCAGGAAAATTCCACGTACTCTTGGCAGAGACCTATTGGACATATGTGAGATGGCCCTATCTTGCTTGAACCATGTTCTTTGGTTATAGCTGGAGAAGTTTTACAGTTCTGTCACCAAGAAATTGTCTAACATTTCCACATAACGCTATGAATTTACTGTAACCTTTTAGTGCGGGGTGCGGATGCCACTCGGGCGCCGCTACCTCGCTCAGACCGAGCCACAGTTGGCATAAATTTAAAATGCCCAATACTACCCTAATCGCTTCGCCTTTTTGTCGTTTCCCCTTTTCTGTGTTGATTGTATCGGCGCTGCGCCGGCGGCATCTCTACACCCGATGCCGCTTATGTAAGTACGTCCACCGCCCAAGTTATCAAATCATTCGCCATCATCGGTACCACTGTAGAGCAGCATTTATTTCTAAGTTTAACATGTAGTTATTAGTTTTAGAATGTTATAGTAATATATACGTTGATTTTTATTAGATTTAAGCTTTATTTTGTTTATGGTGTGTTTTTAAGCAATTAAATAATACGTTAAATGTATTGTAATATTAAATATTTCTCCCTGTGACATAAATTTTGTATGATTGAAGAAGAATACTAGGGCCATTTCCCATTAAATTGAATTCCCAAAAAGCCCTAAACCCTATATTTGTAACTGACCACAGGCCGCCACGAGTTTGTTTTTTGCATTTTGATTCAGAAATAAACCACGAATTTTTCGCGCAGATTGTTATTTATACCTGCAAATTTTGCTCGTGTAGGCGTTTATAAATATCGGCCTTGTCATATCACAGCGTAGTTCGATATATGCCGTTATTGGTGAATCGTAGTGCGAGCGTAACCTTAGAAGTTTACGCGTGAAATACTTACAGGTGCATGGTCGGGCAAAAACATAATGCTTTAGATCGAAATTCGCAGCAGACAAAAATGGAGTCTTAATTAAATAAGTTATTATTTAATTTGATACTTAGGCCGTGAATAAGTCTCCACAGATTATGTTACGTATTTAAAATTATACTTACTACTTATATGTATTTAATAATCCTGTATAGGCCCGCATAAATATCCATATTGGAATCGGTTCACATTGAAAGCTTATCTTTTTCACTCTTCAGGCTTTTGCTAAAATACAGTTTTGGCTCGTGTCTTCTATTATAATTATTCTGAACTCGCATCAAATTCACAATACCATTTATGCAGATATTTTTAATGGATTTGTATTTTTCAAATAAAACTTGCTAATTGTTTTATGTGCTCTTACTTTAATATAATATATATTATTAAACATACAATTTACGTAAAAGGGATGTTCATTATAATGCATTAGCGAATACTGTGTTATTTTATTTTTGACTGGTTTTAAAAAAATATTTAGTTTTTGGTGCATAGGTGATTGGAATCGATCGCAAATAAACAATTTATGACGTATTTTGTAAATGACTGTTTCGATTGAAATGAACGGTCGGTAAGTTAAAGAAACCGGCCAAAGGTTAGCTATAAAATGTTGCGCTGTCAAAACACGATTTTATAGAACATCGTCTATTGCATAACAACCATTTGCTGTGAACTAAGAACGGCTATAAAATTTAGTTTGGGTTATACTAAATTATCTTAGACCATTGATGTAGGTCTAAGTAAATTGTAAATAACTTGTAACCCAAAGTGCTTCCAAAAATATTGTCTATTCTTGCTTGTTTTTTTAAATGTAAAATAAACATGTCAAACATATAAAACGAATATTTCATATCAACATAAAGGTTTTTGTGCTTTTAAGGTCGATGTCTAGCAGTGCAATAATCACTTGTAAAAGAAATAGATGTATGTTTATTAATTAAAACTATGGTATTGTAAAATAAGATTCAACTTTAATCATCATTTTTCAATAGGATTCGGTATATTGTAGATGTTGTACAGCGTTTACGAGATTTCTTCGTAAAGTAAAAACAGACTAATTTTAGTTTTCAAATATTATATATACCCATTTATGTACTCTTAAAATATCACAATACAGAATTGTAATCAATTATTTGGAACCAATAAGTAAATTTTCAATTGTCCACAAAAAATCAAAACGAAGTTGTCAAGTGCAAAGTTATTTTTACTTTACGAAGCAACTTTCTATGAATGGAAATGAAAATTTTATACCTATGCAATGGCAGGTGTTAAAGTGAGAGGACTATAATTATAATATTTATCCAATACCCAAGTGAAATGATAGGCGAAACCGCGAGATTAGCTAGGCAAATTTTACCAGAATTTGTATTACGGTGTACATTTTTGATACGATATTGTACAAACGATACATTTGGTATGTTATTTTATAGGAATGAAATAAATAGTACCTATTCATAAATCATCTATGCTGTTTCATTTAAATAATCAGTTTAACACAATGGCTACGTTCCATTAGGGACTCAGAACGACCACGTTTAAGGCCGCGATTTATCCCGTTCCACTTGCTTGCCGGCGTTACAATCTTAAACCCCAAGTGGAACGGCTATTCGTCTCTTGACATGGGTCGTTGTGAGCGTTGTGTGATCGAAAATGATGACGTCATTAGTGACGTTTTCGCCACGACCACAACGACCGAGGTCGCCTTGTGGAACGGCTAACGGAGCATTTTGGGCGTTGTGAGCTACTAGTGGAACGCCCTGTTTGTATTAATATTAATTATTCCCGAAACAGAATAATTTCTATTTAAAAATGGAAGTTTTTTATTTTATGTCTTGGTTACGAATACCTTTATGTCAAATATAATATTAAATCGAATATAAATTGTATTAGAAAATAAAAACCCATGTTTATTTTCTGTGAACTTTATTATGTTAAATATATTTTTTAAACATTTCAAACACGCACTTTATATATTCAAATACACAATAGACGAGAGATATAAATATAGTAGTTAACATACATAATTATAACATCAAGGATATGGTAGGTACTCATTAATTGCAATCGATTAAAACACACAGACAGCCTCCATAAAGTTTACATGTGACATTGTATAGTTGCACTCAATTTTATGAAAACTAAAGTTTTGATTAAGGGGAGCATGGGTCGATTTCGTTCAATTAGATAGTGTTGCAATGGTAAATTAATATACAATGTTTTTTAAATTTAAAATGCATATGCATACGTTATAGATTTGTCGTTAGTAAATTCTGACAATAGTAGTAGTCCCTTAATATTCCTTCACAGTTTAGCCTAAGTAAGTATATTGATAAATAGATTTGCGAAACAGGTAGAAATAAAAGCTGTGTACATAATTTAAAACATTATAAACTGTAATATTTAGTTTTTAAAAATCCCAAATTGTTTCACTTTTACCGTAAATTAATAAAATCTGTTTTTTTTTTCAAAATTGTTTCAACGTGCATTCAAATTCAAATTCTAATTGCTATTTTATATATAGTAACAAAACAGCTCAACAATAAACTATATTGCTGATCTTAGACGCCTCAAGCAAATTGAATCAATATGTTTGAAAGGCACAGAACTAAAAAAATAACACGACGGTATCCAAGGACACTGAACGATTTTGGTTTATGTTTATACGGATCACTTTGGTAGATTGATCGAAATTGAAACACCGTGCAATATTGGCTTAAAACAAAATAACAATTTAATAGAGACTAAAAATTTCCTTTTTGTACTTACATAAACTTTGGAATGGGTACACTATATGCTAATTTAAAGAATAACTTTTTTAAACTTAATCTTAAATATTAAAATCCTATATTCTAGAACGGTAATGAGACTTGATTAATAATTTAAATAAAGAATTGGTAAAATTAACCCCTCACCCCTCATTTACATTATGCTCATTTCTGCACTGCAGCGTACAAACACATGCAACGGCATAACGGCGTACGTTAGAGTATCAAATGTTGAAATAAGTACATAGTCGTGCTGCCTACTTCTCTCGACATTTTCCTGCATGCTGCTATGGAAGTAGGCACATAAGATGTAATGCCTAATGTACTCTGTGTGTAGTGCGATGACGCCACATCATTGGCCTGTATAATTACTACAAGACATGTTGTCAATTTATTTTTATGTATGGAGGGTAGAGGCAAGGTGTACAATCTTATATGGAGGGGAGTTAAAAAAGTGTCCAGCAGTACGCTACAGATAGAAGTTTAAATACCTACCACAATAGCGCTGGCGTAGGAAAAACTGCGATATGAATTAAAAATTGTTGAAATGAATAAAATACCAAATAGCAAATCTGAACTATTTTAATAGGTCTAAATTAATTTAGTAAATATTGTGCTGTGAGAAAACGTGAAGAGTGATTTAATTACTGTAAATTTTTAATAATAAAAAGCAAAGCGGAAATCTTTCGGTCCTTGTTTATTTTTCTATCTCACTCTAATTACTTTTGGCGTTTCCTTTAAAATGTATCCTATGCTACCTATGCCACTCTTATTATTCACGTTTTGACGGATACTTTTTAATACAGAGATGGTACTCTTTCCTGCTGGATTTTGGTTTGCCTCTATCCTCCATATTTTTATCCTAGTTTGATAGACGCCATTTTGGCGCTGATATTTAAGACGACGAGTGCGAGACCGAGTGAACTAAAACGTTACTTATATATAGTTTCAGAATAGTACTAGTACTATACGATACAGTGGCTGGCAAGGGAATTTCAAAGTCCGTACAGCCTCGTCTGATGTAAGAAGTCTTCAGTATAGCTCGGCCAAATTGTAGGTTCATTGACCGACGCAAATCAATGGGATTCTTGAGATAACTCGAAATACCACTTTTGACTACAAAAACACATAATGACTACTTAAAAAACCTTTAAATATCCTACAACTTTTGTTCATTTTAGAGTAAAATTTAAGGATTTTTTTGAAAACAAACCTCTAGAGAACAACATCATCCTTCAGTTCCCGCTAAAAACTGTTAGTTCCAGAGTTTGTCGCAAGTGACGCTCCAAATTGACACAAAAAATATACTTGACACTTGCGTATTAAAAACTCAAGTTATCGGTTGAAGTATGAATATGGTTCTAGAATACAGGTCTTTATAAAATTATAATCATAACATTAAATCAAAATTTCAATATTAAACTAGATTAATAGCAGAATTTGGCACCAAAACTACTTTTTAAAAGCAAGGTTGAAATTCGTATACACATTAAAATAAAATTTAAAACAATTAATGTACATATTAAAAAATATTTTATTATTCGTAAACTAGACAAAACAATTTCAAAATAATAATTAATAGTCTTATTTTATTAATACTTAATATTAATTTCAACAAAGTAAAATAAGATAAAATAGTTAACAACAAATTAAATTAGATACTTGGTGGAGTATTTCTTGTAGCAGAAATATAAATCAGTCTAAAAATCATAATTAAATATTAACCAAAAATAGTTTTTAACTCGGATTGTGTTTCCAAAATATATAATATGGCAAATGAGAAACTATTAATACAATTTAAATAAGAGCTGTTTATATATATATCGTTATTAATATATATAAAAATAATAATAATAACAGTCCATAATTGTTCCACTGCTGGGCTCGGGTCTCCCACTGTAGGGGAACGGACAGTATACAGTATACCCGCCACGCCTGTCTAAGGCGGCTTGGCAGATTTGACACATCGGTTGTCTCGATGTGCATGTTGCATCAAGATGTTTTCCTTCAACGTTGTTAGCACGTGGTAATTGTAACAATATGCACATTAGGTCAGAAAACTGCCTCTGCCTAATTGGTGCATGCGTTCCGGCCAGGATCGAACCCGCGTTTAAGTTGGGGACGCGCGCACTAGTCATTACGCTACCACGACTTATATATATATATATATATATATATATATATATAATAACGATATAAATATTTCCAAAATATGGCATGGTTATGGTGGGCAACACTTGAAATGGTGTTAACTATCGTATTTTACTTTGGGGCAACGCTGTTGACTTAGAGACCATATTTGTTTTACAAAAAAGAGCCGTAAGATCAATTTACAACCTCGGCCCTCGGGAGTCTCTTAGAGAATGCTTTAAGGAAATCAATATTATGACGGTCGCCTGCCAATATATCTTTAATAATATAATTTATATTCGTAATAATTTGAGTGCCTCCAAGCAGTATAAGGATATTCACAATTTCAACACCAGGCATTGTAATAGACTGATATTGCCATCTTTTAGATTACAAAAAGTACTGTCCTCTTTCTTGGGGGTTGGTATACGCTTCTTCAATAAGATTCCGAGTGAAATGTTAGATCTGCCTTTCACTAAATTCAAAACCAAATTAAAAAGTATCTTGCTAAACAAAGGGATACTATACTATTGAAGAATACTTAAATGACAAAAATTCATTTACATAGCAGCTCGCTCTAACATCTTATACTATATTTTGTATAATGTTATCTTGCCAAGCTTGTAAGGGATTTATGGAGATATATTGCAGCATAACATTTTAGTACGTCATATCATTATTATAACTTTTATAATATTTTTCTTTCCTCTTATTGTGTCTTGGTCTTATTGAGTATGCACTGTTTGCTACAACTCCATTAATTCTTCAAAAAGTAATTCTGTAACATACTTCTGTATAAAACTTATTAAAAAAAAAACAACTTGAGATATAAATAGAATAAGAAACTTAAAGAAAAACATTATTTAGCTAGACGTGTTGCTGGGGAGTTTCTTGCCGCTTCTTCTCCTTAACAGCAATAACACGTTGTGAAGCGGTATACATAGAATAGGAAGAAAAATTAAATTTTAACTTATATATTTATATGACCTTCAAAAAGTGTTCTCCAGTGGAACTTATTTTGAATAAAAAACTTTGAATTTGAATTTGAAATGGATAGATTAATCCAATTCCTGATATCAGGGATTCGGTCATACGAAGGCCACAAAACAGATATATAGTCCTTTTGGTATTTCTTAAAACATTTAACGCGTTTCATCATTTTGAGGATGTATGCCAGAATAGAGGAGTATGGAAGAAAAATACATCATGCCGACCCCAAATGGTTGGGAGAAGGTGAAAAAAAAGAGAAAAGATGAATGACACACACTTTGTTTGCGTGTTTAAACATTGCGGAATAGTTTGCGTGAAGAAACGACGGAACGTATGCCGTCCAATCCAATCGAGCCTTTTTATTGACTTCTCTCTGCAAGTCTCAAATCTTACTTGGCATTAATTTGTTCATGAGATACCACAAAATATGAGGCAATAAAAACTTTACTGATATGAAAGATTACATCTTTAGTTTGACCAAAAACAATACAATTTCTTTAAAACCAACTAGAGCTACATTATAACAGTTTAATAGCTGTGTTAATTGTGATAACGTCCACTAAAGTGTTTAAAACTTCGGGCTAAAATATAACAAAATAAAAATTATAAAATCTTACTTTTAAGTTTGTGTAACAGTCGTGAAGACGTAAGAATATAATTATTGATAACTTACAATTTCTTACAGAAATTTGTTAATGTGGGCATTGCCCGGTGTTACGGCCTGTAATGTAACATTTGCAACGAGCATGTTACGTTACGCCGTATCCTAAAATCCGTATAAGATGTTCGTTGGAACAATTTTGCTCGTCCGTGCTCCAGATTCGCAAGACACTCAAGATGTCTGACGACGTTGTGTCAGGATTTTTGTTTTAAAAATTATTGTTAATCCAAAATAAGAAAAAAAAACGTTATTTGATATCAAACTTATTTAAAAACAGACACGTATGTGGTGATAAGTAGGTAATAACAATATTAAAAAACCAAATGATTACTGGAAAATATAAAAACTTTGGGATCATGCTCCGATTGATTTTGAAGTACTCGTGAATTTAATTGGACTCGAAAGTACAATCGACCAAAGTGGCGTTGAACCACCCATAAGGCTAAGATCGCCTGGCAAATTTTTTTGCTAACAGCGCAATGACACGCGCACAAGTAAAACATCAGATTGAAGGGGCATGGTGTTATTGTTACCTGTTTTGGGTTTTACAAGGAAGCAATAAAATCGAAGTCCGTAAACAAAGAGAGCAGAATACAAAAGAAAAAGGGCGCCGTCAATCGGCAAAGTGCATATTGCAACTAAACACGATAATAGTTTCCTTTACTTTAAACATTTCTTAAACGTCCTGATTGATGTATATGAAATTTGAGAGTATGTGCGTGGATGTCGAAACTTTATGAGCCGTACAAAGCAAAATATTAGAGAACTGATCAAGGAGGAATTTGGCCAACCGAACATAAACGGCGTACTGAACTGCGTAACATTTAAAGGCATTCGCTAAAAAACCAACAGCACTCGAAACGAGCAACGACGCTCGTTGCTCGCGTGTTCGTGCCCGTTACCAAATACTGGACTGCACGAATGCTCGCTTTGTAATATGTTACATTACACCCCGTAACACCGGTCAGTATCCACCTTTACAGAATTATTAAAACCTTAATAGACTGTTACAACATAATATAGCGATGTATCGTAGACTATAAAACTTGACAACTGTTACCATAAATTGCAGTAAATACTTCGTAAAATTTTTACAAAATATTGACACCTGTTACAAATTTTTACAGAAAATTTTATTCGATCGTTACAAAACAATGTTACATAACAAAATATACTGTTTTATCGACATGTCACAAAACTGGACCGTTAAGAGATTTTTCTAAATTTATAACACCTAGCGTATATTATTATATAATATGGCAAAATATAATTATAAGCCACATTACGAAACGAATACTTAGACGCACCATTTATATATTCCGAGATCATACTTTTCATTATATCTTAACACATTTGATTTAATTACGAGTTAATGGACATTTTCTCTTGTAGAATTTGGAAGTAGCATGCCTGGAAAAAGAAACAAATTACTTTTTATTTAAAAATATTAATGGACACAAGATGGCGCTATTTATAGCAAACAATAACGCTAAATTAATAAGAAAGGCTGGAAAAGGATCTAGTCTAGTGATTCATTTATTTGATAACTAGAGTTTAGTGCGCATCTCTTGTTTAAAGAGCAGGCGGTACAGGTTACATTACTATTAATTTTTTATGTATTTGCCCCCGGAAGATTCACTTCATTTTATATCGCAAACTCTATCATTCCCCGTCTATCTGCAAAATACATAAATGACAAAACTTGCCAAAATACGCAATATGGACTAAGTGACCAAGTGGACCCCGAGTGGCCACCGAGTGGACCCTGATTGGACCCTTAGTGGACCCCGAGTGGACCCCGAGTGGACCCCGAGTGAACCGAGTGGGCGAAATGGACAAAATCACAAAACCTATCCTAGTTTCCAGGATAATCTTTACATAAATCTATCCCAAAATCTATGTTCATCCTCGGCATCGAAAAAAAAAAATATATATACTGTTTTTCAGCCAAATCGGTCCAGTAGTTTTTCCGGAACAGACAGACAGACAGACAGACAGTTACTTTCGAATTTATAATATTAATAGGGATTATAAAATCATGAAGTAATAAGTCAATGAAAAAGTAGATCATCGTTTGCGTTTCATCATCGTCATACGACTCTTGCTGAAAAACAATATTATGAAACTAAGACTATTTTAAAACAACTTTTAAAGTGGAACTAATAAAATATCAGAGGGCTTGCTCTCAAACGTCTCTTGTCGTTCGTTTTTGTTTTAGTACGTTTTTTTACTTGTTTTTTTTATATTTAAGTATATTTTCCACTGTATGTTTCATTTATTTTTGTCTTATATAGACTATATTATTGTAGTTTTAAAGAAATCTTTGTTCTTTCTTTTTTCTGTCTAAAGTTTAATTTAGTCTTTCGGGCTGATCGGGTGAAAATGAACGACGAAAGGAGTTTGAGAGTAAGGCCTCAGAATAACTTTGCCACTGTTGGGTAACACTAATATTGTAAATGAAATATGATATTACATTAAAATAAAAAGCCTTCGTTAGTTGCGTGGGGAAATAACAACTAAAACATGACGCTGGCTAGATTTACAAACCATGCAAAGTTGTTTTCAAAACAAAGAACAAATTCAACTTACCTTGAGTGTCGTGAACATGAGCCCGAGCTCTCCATGCTGCATTCCTGGCTCGAGGAAGTCCTCAACGAAGTGAATCTCTGAACCAAGTTGCAGGATCCTCGCTCGAACTACCACAAAGTGGAACACTGGAAATAGCTCATCCATACTCCATAGATAGTTTTGGCCTGTGTATAAAAAAAAAAAATATTTTTTGCTTATATAATATCATGGTAAGTTTTTGCCTGTCCAGAGGAGTTCTTTTTATTGCCTGAAGGACATACAGCATACAAAAAGTGGTTTTGAGAGATTGGTTTGAACTTACTAGGGTGTTTAGCTAGCTGAGCACCGAAATGAGCTCAGTTGAAAAATGCCACTCCCGCTCGCCTATATTTATATAATTATGAATATGATATGATTTCAGCCATCAGACGCCTGATGATGAACACGCGTGCATCTGTGGTTTTTAACCTATGCCTACGTGCCCCGCGAAAAGTAATTTATGTGCTTAAAGTACTGGATGTCTCAGTGGTCAAAGTTGCGTTAATGATGAGTTGTATATTTGTCTGCGAAGTTACAATTTGCCGCCCTCTGAAATGGCCTCCCGGGGCATGGGCTCCAGCTTGCCTCCCCTATATCTAGCCTTGAATGAGCTAGCAGCACAGCGGTTACATACCAGCTGCGAGATACGACTGAAAATACGTGTCATCTTGAAACTAGACAACTGCTGAAACCAGTCGACACGAACCTTATGAGAAGTTGTTTCCACTGGAAGACACGCTCACATCGATATTCTTTACACTCAACACATTTGCTGATGGTTGTAGAGAATCATTGCAGATAAAAGAGTACAAAAAAGAATGCCTGAAGTAGGCAAATAAGTAATTCATTTTTCGACTTAGATACGGGATATTGCCTGAAAGGGAAGGCTATGGGCCTATAAAGCTACAGTCTTCTCTTAATTTATGGGTGGTAGAGCCATGCTGGAATCATTGTCTTGATTGCAGCTATTAGGGCCGGCTAGATCGGTGTGATACCACACGAACATAGAATATCGGCGTGAAAGGAATAGAAATGAAATGAATTATTTATTCTTGCATAAATGTAGTTGTATACAGGTGTTATTCCTAGAAATACATCGTTCAGTACATTTTACCAGTTTCAATGGTGTGCAAGTAAGCAGGATCTTAATCGTCATTATTTAAATAATTAGTTCCTATTTATTTTATAAAGTACCTTTTATGTAACGTGGAAAATATTTATTACCTTTATTTATTAATTATAGAGATATCTGGTTTTTTTTAAATTATTATTGCAATCTATGTATGTCAATTGTGTAATGTCTTTAATTAAAATATCATTATTAATTATGTATTGATATTATATTTCAAATTTGTCATTAAGGAATTCGTTTGTGGAATAATATGACTTGTCTATTAATAAGTTCTTTAGTCTTGTTTTAAATATATTTTATGGTATTATGTTTAACAGTTTTGGTAGTTTATTAAATATTGCAGGAGCTGTTTCGTAAACACTCTTATCCAGCAGTGCCGTATTATATCTATTAACACAGAATACATTTGATTCTCTTTTTCTAAAATTTTCATGGTCATGGCGGTTTTATTTTAAATAGCCTTGAGCTAAAAGTGTGATGAGTGGACTTCCGGTGACCCACTTCCTACTCTCTTTATCCCATACCTCCTGTCTCATCCCTGTATCTCATCCTTCTATCTCATTCTAAAGGTTGACACGTGTTGGTTTCTCCCCAGGTGTTGCAAACGTCCATTCCATTAGCGCCCAGTTCTTAAACTTACCGACCGTTCATTTGCCCTACTATTGGTTAAAATTTGACATAAGCTCCATACAAGTAATGTTAAAATTCAACTGATGGTAGGACAAGTGAATGAATAGTAAGATTTAGGAACCGGCCCTAAATGGGCCGTCTCCCTGATAGCTTCGCAATAAAAATAAATTATTATCCAAGAGTATTTATATATTGTCTAGATATATATATATATATATATATATATATATATAAAGAGTTTTCATTCATTCAGATTTTCACTTACCCAACTCGTGCTGCACAGCTGTTGTCATTTTCTGAAATGTACTTCTAATGACTAGTAACTTTTCGATCGGTGAGAACGTGGTCTTCAATTGTTGCAATGTCTCCACAGCTTCTTGAAACAGTTGCTCCTTCATAGGCGAAAATGTTGGCGATAAATGGTTGTTTGAGCCCGTGTAGCCCACCCAGAATTTTCTGTAATTAAGATAAAATAATTATAATATCAAATTAATAACAATAATTTTTAATTAATTGTAGGAACTTAAGTACCGAACTTTAATATAATAATGAAAATTTTTATATAATAAAGAATTGCAAACAATACATGTATACGTATGAATAGTAGTACATAATGATTTCTTCATCCCTTAGTTGCATGTATGGTGGCCACCCCTAATATTTATATTTAGGAAATATCTTCCCATGAAATTTTTAAATGGCCGTTTTTATATACGTATAAAACTAAAATGCGTCTCTGAAGTTCGTACACGTGCAGAGCTGACAAGCGAAAGTGTTATTATCTCGCTCGGAAGTTAGCACAACTCGTATAGCATCTCTTTTGCACTACACAATGTCATGTGTACACAACAAATAATTCCTAAATAGACCTGCGATTTACAAAGCTAACTTCTTTCGAGACACAACATTTTTCGTGTACTGTGCCGGAAAATAATTTCACTCACTGATCAATCCCAAGAAAAGCCATTAGTGTGATATCAGGTTGTTTATTCCACTTCAATAACCTGCGCCAGTAGAGATCGTCTTCGCGTTTGTTGTGCAACGCGTACAAGACAAATAAGGCTGGGTGCACACGTGGCAATAATGTCGGCTGGAGGAGAGACGCTGCCGAAACTACTTCCCTATGGAAACAGATCAAATATAACAGTATTTTTATTTGATGTTACCATTTGAAATAAAAATGAATCTTTACATTATTTTAATAAAAAAATAAAATTAACCTTTACACTCTATATCGTCCAATATGAAACAAACTATAATATATATATATATATATATATATATATATATATAATATATATATAAATATTCATTCAAATTCATTCCTATTCATAAATAGATTTTGACATCACATATTTGTCGTTTATTGATTAAGACTAGCTATTACCTTATTGTGGTATTGTTTCATAGTTACGTGATATTAATTAACTCATTACTTCCTTAGCTCCGTTGTAATGTAAGTATTTTTTACTTAGGCATATTGTTTTTTCCTAATTAAGTATAACTGAGAAAACTGTGATAGCATACAGATGCGAGCCAATAATCGCAGAAAAAGGAATCTCGAAGACATTTAGAAGTGAATGAATGAAAATGTACAAACAAATTATCTCACCCATCAATAGGATTACTATCACTCCCGTCATCTTCCTTTTCTCCGACATTTTCGTCTTTTTTCTTATATGGCAACACAACATCAGTTCCCTCTGGCGGCAAAGCGGGAAATAGCAGTCTTACAACTTGATAAAGCCTCGTTGTTATACTCTTTAATTCTTTAACTGCGTGGCTTAGTAAAAGAGGATGAACGCGAACACCACCGTAGGTCGTATTGAACGCATTTGTGAGACCTAAAACTAGTTGCCCTAATGGGTGGTGAGTTGATTCACAAGCCTATAAAAAAATAAATGTGCTATGGTAACTAGTAGAACGAACACGAATATGAATTAATAAATACTAAATATGGAACACAAACAATATTAACCCCTTGCCATCCTTTAAGCTGGAAGGTCGAATATTCAACAGCAGGGTATGTGGTGAATGAAAATAAAGATAATATGCATTATTCAGTCAGTATCATGATGTAACACATTGATCAATCGCAGGCATGAGGATATGGATGAAAGATTTAGTATTGTATAGAATACAATAGTACGCGAATGTTACCATAAATCCTTAAATTATTTACATATAATAAAATACCCTTTTATCATATTACTTTGCAGATATTATGGTAGAAACTATTTTAATTATTAAATAATTATTAATACGTTAATTGGCTCCTGTTACTTGTACAAAATTATTATTATTTTTATTTTATTTATTATTAAAAAGAATCCAACATTCCAACAAATTTAAGGCCTAAGAATACATAACAATAAATCTAAACTAAAACTGGATACTTATAATCTAGAAAAAGAAACAGAAACAAATAGTAAGTTACACTATACTAAAATTAGTTATTCAATCTATCTAATACTGTGAAACTTCTGACGGGAAAACTAAACACAACTAAATGATTAAGTCTAAATACATTTTTTACAATCATTTGTAATATTTTCTATCCCCGTACAAAATCTACGAGGTTTTGTAAGATGATAAATTGTCTCAATTAATTTAGCTATCATCTACCTTATTATAATCATTAGCTTTATTCTTTAATAAGTTGATGATCGAGGAGACTGTACCCCAGGAGTGGCATCAATCATATCTGGTGCCCATATTCAAGCTAAAAGGTGACATCCAAAATTGTAACTGATGTAATGATGTAAATGAATAAAGCTGCTGTCACATACTATGAAAGCATGGGAGAAAGTGATTGAGGACCGACTGACTACGGAAGGAAACGGAGGTGACGCTATCCCATTTCGGGTTTATGGCTGGTTGTAGCATAACAGATGCCATATTTTCAATACGCCAACTAATGGAAATATACAGATAGGTAGATAAAAATTTCCACATGGTCTTCATAGATCTTGAAAAAGCATACGACCGCGTCCCCCGGGAAGTTCTGTGGTGGGTCCACAGAGCGAAAGGTGTGCCAGAGAAGTACGTAAGACTGATAGAAAGCATGTATGAGAATATTAGTACACAAGTCCGCTCTGCAGTAGGAACCACGAACAAATTCTCTGTAAAGGAAGGTTTGCACCAGGGTTCCGCCGAAAGTCCTTACCTGTTTCTGCTGATCATAGATGCCCTGACCGCAGAGGTACAGGATGAGGCCCCCCGGTGTATGCTCTTAGCAGATGATATTGTCCTGGTGGATGAAGACGGGGTGGCACTTCAAAATAAACTAGATAGGTGGCGGCAAGCGCTAGAGGGCGTTGGATTGATAATCAGCAGAACCAAAACCGAATACCTGTTTTGCGATTTCGGCGGGACCTCTGGTGCTGTGCCTCTTACACTACAATCAGCCACACTACCATATAACCCCGAATTCAAATACCTAACCAGTGTGACGTGTGACAAACTAATGCCACTGAAACTAAAAGGTCAAATATATAAATCTGTCATACGACCCGTCATGCTATACGGGTCCGAATGTTGGGCCGCTAAAGTGATAAAACACAAATGTCTCCACTCAGCTGAGATGAGAATGTTGAGATGGATGTGTGGTATTATAAGAATGGATAAGGTGAGAAATGTGTACATAAGGGGATCCTTGAAAGTTGCACCTGTGACAGGAAAATTGAGAGGAAGAAGATTAAGGTGGTATATGGGTATAATAAGTCGTGGTAGCGTAATGGCTAACGCACGCGTCCTAAACTCAAAGGGCGCGGGTTCGATCCTGGCCGGAACGCATGCGCCACTTAGGCAGTTTTTTGACCTAATGTGCATATTATTATAATTATCACGTGCTAATAACGGTGAAGGAAAACATCGTGATGCAACCTGCACATCGAGATAACCGATGTGTCAAACCTGCCAAGCCGTCTTGGACAAGCGTGGCGGGTATACTGTCCGTTCCCGTATAGCGGGAGGCCCGAGCCCAGCAGTGGGACATTTATGGGCTGATATTATTTATTATTATATGGGTATATAATGAGGAGGGATGAATGTCACGTGACAAAAAGAATGTTGAACTACAAGATGGGTGGGCGAATACAAATGTAAAGGTAGACCAAAAAAGAGATGGATGGATTGTGTGAAGGATGATATGATGATTTGTGGCGTGACAGAGGACGTATGTCAGAATAGAGGAGTGTGGAAGGAAAAGAGATATTGTGCCAACCCCAAATAATTGGGATATGGTGAAAGAAAAGAAAAAAAGATTACAATCAAATTATTCACAATATAATAATAACCGAAATATGATACAATTTTGTGGTTGAATTGAAAATTAGAATCCGTTGTATACTGGTCTATTATCTGATTGGATAGTAAAGCTACATCAATTAATGATCCTCGCAGCATCGATACCGGCGGCGGAAATGATCCAAAAGACTTAAAGCTAATAAAATTCGTAAAGAAGTGGTTCCTTAGAAGGCCTAAAGTTATTCTTCGAAAAATATTCAAGCCAAAAAAGAATTAAGAAACAGTTTTATTCCATTCATTATTTTCATGGCTAAACGATACTCATGTTACGAAGAATTTCACTTACATTATGCAAATATTGCTTCACTTCGAAGTAATTATTTAAATTTAATGTTTTCTGCCCAAATTGTGGGATAACCTCTAGACAATCAACCGACTTCTCCATGTCTGTTGTACTTCTGGCTCTTTTCACATTAATTTTATTTATTTCTTTATGCGAACACGATATCGCTACGGCGACGTTTTGCCATATTTTCATATTATCTGTAGAAGGGCCCAAAGGTCCATTTGAAAAATGACTGCCAGTCGGTGTTAATATTGATTCAGTAACGCCTAAACATTGGAAGCATTGGCGGAAAAGAGCGTTCCACTTTTGGTTGGGTGCAACACTTAATTTTCCAAAGGAGCTGTAAATTTTAAATAATTTTAAAGTTTGAAATAAATAGTCAGATAAAAAAATGAGAATAGAAGTTTAAGGTACGGACATATAAGGTATTAATAAATTCACGACATCATAGGCGTAATTATTGCATTAGTTGCTTTTTGTGAACATGTCTGTAGGATATTATTCCACTGGAAGACAATTATTTCTGTAGCTTGAAGTAATTCTTTCGATCTAGGTATATTTCAAGTTAGAATTGCAAATATGCTTATCATTTGTATGTTTGTGTATAAAGTATTTATTCTTAGTTTGAGATTTTTAACTCTTTATGCTCAACTTTTAAATTGGTTGTTTTAAGAGCATTTTCTTAGAATATTGTGTTTTTTACGAAAGCTGCTAATGTGTATCAGAGACGTTAACAAAGATTTACATGTAATGACCATACTTGAAAAAGAATCTCACTTTGGTTTGGAATTATTTGGCAACACTGGATTGGAAACATTGAGTTGCATAGTTGCGTTTGTTATTTTAACACCTTCTGTCCAAGCGCCGCTTAAAGATCCTTCTATTTTATCTCCACTTGAGAATGTAAGAACTCCCTTTCCTGAGAATACTCCAGCAGATCTGAATTCTCCTTCATAATGAGTGCCATCTTCGAAAACCATAACACCATGACCCTAAAAGTAAAAATAATATGTAATTTGTTCCAGTTTATTGGTAATTTATCAATTTTTTGTTTTTATTAATTTAACATTTTTCCTAAGGAGTTTCTTGCCGCTTCTTTTCTTTAAAACACCGATAACACATGCAGCATAGGAAATAATATATTTATATTAACTTTATAATGTAATATAGTAAAGTTAAATTCACATTTAAGTTAAAAGTTAATATTTAAATAACATTGTTTGATGTTTTCTGTCTGGGATCACCAATTATTATCAGAAAGAGTACAAGACCATTATAAATAAAGATCAATTGACTAAATTATGAACATTAAAAAGTTTGACCTTTGTATTTAACAAATTTCATTCAATTTCAGATTACATGTTTATTTTTGGGGAGATTATTGAAAATCAAAGATCCTTTATTGCAGTACACAACATAAAATTTATTATACTTTTTAATCTTTAAAACTGTAGGTTTATGTGTAAAAGGGCAAGCTTCAATGTCAGACCTTATCTGGGACAATGCTGAACTAAGGTTTTCTCTTTTTCAGTTTAACAGACAATAAAACTGCAATAATTAATTTTGAAGTGCTAGTTTCTTTCACCATCAGTACATAATTGTACTATCAGGCCAAAAAATATTGAAAAGAGGTGCATGCTTTTAATGAGGATTCAAACTCACATTATTGGAATGTGAGATGGGTGCCTTAACTATAAAACCATTATGTGAGACATGAACATGTTTATAGATTAATTGATAATTTACCTACTAATGAAACTTACTGTCAAAATATCTTGCATGAAGAGTCCCTCATAATAAATTCCATCCAATGTTACAATGAGGCCACAGCCATGTTTCTTGTTGTCACTCCAATTTCCCAGATATTTTTCGCCTTTACCAATATCGTCCATAACGCCATATCCTAGAATTGCAAGAAAAATAAACTCGAAGAATAGATGATCTTAGATTTGAGTGACAAATAATAGGTTAGGGAAAAAGTCTTTTCGCATATAGTATGTATGAACTTGTAATAAGATCTCTTTGGCTATACCATTTGTATCTGGCTGATTTTGGTATCTAAAAGTTTTAATTTTAAAGAAGACAATTCCAAATTCATATTAGGAAAATGTGTGATTTTCATTTGTTTTTCTTATTGTTAAAATGAGTGAATCTAATGAAGAAATTCGATACATTTTAAAATTTTACTACAAAAAAGGTAAAAATGCAACACAAGCCGCAAAAAAATTCTGATGTTTATGGACCTAATGCAGTATCTGTGAGAGTAGCGCAAATTTGGTTTAAGCGTTTACAATCCGGAAATTTTGATATCAAAGATGCACGTCGCTCTGGTCGCCCTGTTATGGACAAAATTGATGCCATTTTTGAAAAAGTGGAGCAAGATCGGCTACTAATCGGATATTAGTAGTTAAAATGTAGCTGGAGAACTGGGAATTGAGCACGAAACGGTTTTGGCGCATTTGAAAAAAGCTGGGTACACAAAAAAGCTCGATATTTGGGTGCCTCATGAGCTCACTGAAAGAACCCTAATGAACCGTGTACTCATTTGTGATTCTTTATTACGACGTAATGAAACCGAACCATTTTTGAAGAAGCTGATAACTGGTGATGAAAAGTGGATGACGTACGACAAGAACGTGTGAAAAACATCGTGGTCAAAGGCCGGTCAGGCTTCACAGACTGTGGCGAAACCCGGGTTTACTCGCAACAAGGTGATGCTGTGTGTATGGTGGGATTGGAAGGGCATTATTCATTATGAGCTGTTACCGCCAGGCAGGACCATCAATACTGAACTGTACTGCGAACAACTGATGAGATTAAAGCAAAAAGTTGAGAGAAAGCGGCCGGAATTAATCAACAGAAGGGGTGTGGTTTTTCGCTATGATAATGCTAGACCTCACACATCTTTAGCCACTCAGCAAAAATTACGAGAGTTTGGTTGGGAGGTGTTAATGCATCCGCCGTATAGTCCTGACCTTCAGATTTTTACCTGTTTCGGTCTCTGCAGAATTCCTTAGGCTGTGTCAGGTTATTATCACGAGAGGACTGCCAAAACCACTTGTCGCAGATTTTTGATCAGAAGCCCCAAAATTTTTATAGCAATGGGATCACGTCCCTAACTACAGGATGGCAAAAAGTTATCCAACAAAATGGCACCTACATAGTTTAGTCAAATGTAAATAAACTTTATAAAAAAACCTTTTGAATTTTTATATAAAATGCGAAGAAACTTTTTCCCCAACTAATATAATTAAATTATTTAATTACAATAGTTAATTATTACCACTAACAATACATTATAACAAAAAATAATGTTAGCAGATCTCTCTTTTCTTTCTTCACCATATCCCAATTATTTGGGGTTGGTACAATATGTCTTTTCCTTCCACACTCCTCTATTGTGACATACATCTTCTGTCACACCACATATCATTATATCATCCTTCACACAATCCATCCATCTTTTTTTGGTCTACCTTTACATTTGTACCCATCCAATTTTTAGTTTAACATTCTTTTTGTGACATGACTTTCATCCCTCCTCATTATATGCCCATATCAACTTAATCTTCTTCCTCTCAATTTTTCAGTCACGGGTGCAACTTTCAAAGATCCTCTTATGTACTCATTTCTCACCTTACCATTCTTGTAACACTACACATCCATCTCAACATTCTCATCTCAGCTGAGTGGAGACGTTTGTGGTTTATCACTTTAATGACCCAACACTCCGACCCATATAGCATGACTGACAGATATATTTCACCTTTTAGTTTCAGTGGCATTAGTTTGTCGCACGTCACACCGGTTACTTGTCTACACTTTAGCCATTTATTTTTCTCCTTACATCCCTCTCATCACAATTACTCTTCAGTAGTGAACCGAGACATCTGAATTCAGGGTTACATATGAAGTTGAGATATCAAATGAACATATATTAAATATATACACATCACTAGAGACATACAGTGTGACACAGACCCGAACAACACTAACAACATAGTTAGAAATTGCAATATCTTTAGGATCCTGTATTAATCAACTACGCCATGATTAGTTGACTAGTCAATTTAGAACCAATCTGAAAGGAATATTTATGGACCAATATTCAAACCTTGTTTAACTCCAGTTATCCATTCTCCTGTATATATAGTGGCTGAAGAAGAAGTAAAATCCCCTTGTTTTCTGATACCATGACCGTGAGGTTGACCATCTTTGAAATAGCCTTCATAAATATTGCCTGAGGAATATTTCATTACACCATACCCATTTTGTTGGTTATCTTTCCATTGACCTTCATATGTGCCTGAGTTAAATCAATAAACTGTATTACAAGGGAGTGAAATAAATAAAAACTAGTTACTGCTGTTTATGGTCTTTTGGGAGGAGTTAAGTATATAAATATATACTTAATTAGCACTTAAGAAACTCATCATTGTTTTATAAATAAATGAGATGAAATAATTGTCTACCAAAAACTGGGCTAGTTTATTCTTGTATGTAACAATTTAAATGCAGAAATTACACACTTACCAATGCCTGGCATTTCCATTTTGCCATGTCCAGATAAAACATTGAATTGAAACTGCCCAACATATACTTTGCCATCAGGCCATTCTATTTTTCCATTACCATGAATTTTTCCATCCAACCACCTCCCACAATATTTTGCTTCTTTGTAAAATGCATTTTTGCTGGAAAACGTATAGCTTGCTGATCGAATAGCTGGTGGTTTAAATATAGATTCCTTATTTAAAGCTATCCTTATAGTTGCATTCAAAGAATGAACCCATTCAGTTTTCTCTTGCTCTGTTGTTGTTGATACAGATAGAATTTCTTCAGGAGTTGTTAGCTGTATTGCATTTATTACAGAATCTGTATTGGGTATGGGTTCAATCCACAGAGTTTCTAAAGGATGTATATTTGGTGTACTACCACACACATGAACGAACAAATCATTGAACAAGATAAACCAATGAGATGAAAAGCGTCCTGGATTTACAAGGTTCAATTGTCGAGATTTTGATTCCCTTACCAGCCGACGCTCTGGAGTTCTGTATTGCTCTAAGCTCTTCCCTATTGTTTCCCAAAACAATTTTGTAATTTCAGCTTCTTTGCGTTTTTTTTCTTGTTCATCTATCAATGTGTCTAAGGAAGTTATGACTTTATTTATTCTGTCATCAATATTAGATTTGGCATCAGCCTTTTTTCTTTTAGTTTTATATCGTAGAATAGATTGAGCGATACATTTGTATGAACTTAATCTTGTTAATGGTTGAACAAAAGCCAAACTTACAACAGCTTCCAAAGTCTTTTTATTATTCTTCTGTTTATTTGATGGTAATTGATCACTAAATAAGTTATAAATACTACTTGAGACATCAATAACACCATTAATTTGTGCGAAACCACCAATAACAATTAAATTGCTTACAGCTAAATAATACTTCTTGTACAAATAAATAAATTCCTCTAAGTTTTTTATTAAAGAAATATCACATTCATTTATATGCTTTTCTGCATATTGCCACATAGAAAGCACATTCAGAGCTGTCACATTTAATATGTCACCATAAATATCACAAACAATTTCATAAATATTGGAATGTGAAACTATTGCTTTACTCTTCTTCAGAAAAGGTTTAACAAGATTATGATATATCAACAACATTTCTTCTAGATATCTTTGAGCAATAGATAAATCTTGGAACTCTGGGGTTTTAACAGATTCCTCAATTGAACAATAACTTATATTACCTGAAGACAATATTCTCCAATGATAGCACATGTTTTGTGGTTTATTTGC
Source organism: Dendrolimus houi (assembly GCA_039645545.1). Lineage (NCBI taxonomy): Eukaryota > Metazoa > Arthropoda > Insecta > Lepidoptera > Lasiocampidae > Dendrolimus > Dendrolimus houi. Next base: position 21,441,742 of record CM077126.1, on the reverse strand, counting down.
AAAAACTTGGGTCTCATTTATTTTAACTGTTACTTCTTGTTCTTCTTCATCTTTAACCTTATTTTCTTCAGAAATTTCATTTAGGTTCACAATTGATTCTGTAAAACCATCTGTGTGTTTACCCATGTAAAATATATTTTCATTATGGGTGTAAGCCAAAGTATGATGGTCAGTGGCAATCATATCTCTTACTCTGTCACAATCTGAATTTTCTTGGAATTGCTTAGGACCACTTTTGTCTTCTCTACAGTCAAAACCAACTTGATGGTACTGATTATATCCCCACATGAACAAACGTCCATCCAACGTTAAAGCTAAACAGTGCCATTTTCCACAAGATACTTTCTGTAGCCCGAAGCCTGATAAACTCATGACAATCATTGGTTTAATTCTTTTAACTGTATCTCCAATTCCTAGCTGGCCATATGATATGTCACCCCAAGTCCATAATTCAGTTGCTAGAATATTTCTGCCTAACTTAGACATGTTTTTCACATTCTCATTTTTCCTTGCAGCTTCAAAATCTTTTTCACTACTTATTGTACTTGTAGAAAACTCTTCTAAATGACAATTTGATGTACAACTATACAAAAGAGAATTAATTTCCTCATTGTGATGCCTCGCTAGAAGTTCTACAGCTTCATTGTTGTCACTACTTCCACTGACATGCCTTGAGAGTGTGGCAACTTTATCTCCTACTGTTTTAACACCTTCATAAACAAAATTTGTGAGATTAGATACATTTTCCTTTATAATTCTGGTTGGTTTTTCAGTGTATTCTACTAAATAATCTTCCCCAGCTGATACCCAGGATAGCTGTCTACTCAAAAACTGTCTGGCTGCATCAGTATTAATAAAAATATTGTTTAATTTATCTGTGCAGCCATCCGCTCCATCCTCGCTATCATTCTCAGCAGAGTTTTCTTGATCTCTAGTTATGAGATTTTGATAAATTTCATCTTTTTCTAAATTAACTTTCTGAGCATTATTTCTAGCTATTTTAGATTCTTCTGATGATGGACTAGAATCTTCTGTAAAGCTATGAGCATCAATATGTACATCAGTTTGCGGAGCTGTTGTACTACTTGAATCCTCACTGGATTTGCTTATCTGGACACCCAACGGGCAAGTTTCAGACAAGGATGGTACAGATGCAGGGGATGCTAGACCTATTATTGTCTGACACTGTGAGCAATTAGATGCAAACACTTCTTCGTCATCATTATCACTCTCTGTATCACAGTTCTCTGACTGACGGACATTCTTCCTTGCTATCACAGCTGCAAAGTTCTGACCAATAGATGCACTGTACACAGTCCTGCCTTCAAAAAATGGAATTTTCTTAATACTACTAGTATCTAATGATATTTGTGACATTACACCAGAACCCCACAATTGGCCATCACTACTTATGAATAGCTGTCCAAAGTCACTCATCACCACATTACGAAACTTAACTTTAAAACTGGAGCTCTTGAATCCATGTGGACAACACTTAGCATCTTCTTTAACAACTACTTCCTCTTTGACTTTAAAACTTGCATTTGTTTTGTAAAGTCTTCCATGTACATCAATTATATAAAGGACATCATTGTGATATGATATGTCTATTGCAGAAATACCACTTATTCTTCTAAAATTTAAGAAATCCTTAACAATATCGCAATGATAAAGGCCATGGTCACTTCCCAGAACAATGAAGTCACTGTTTATAGAGCACAATTTTACAATTTTATCAGGTACTTGTTGCGATTGGGTTACTTTCAACGGTGTTAGTCCTCTCCAGAACTTATGTTGACTCATCATTTATTGAAAACTTCCTTTTCGGGTCACGATGTAGGAATAACATTGATATTTTAATTAAATCAAGGCTTACAAACCAAGTATTGACTGGCGGGGTCACACACTTCACAATTTCATTTATAGTTCTTAATATCACATATCACGCATTTCGTTACTTTACTATTATTAATAAAATTATCACGAGAAACTAATTTTTATTTATACTAGCTGATAAGATTTTAATTTTTTGGAATATGTATGTATGTATTGATGTTGTTTTTCAAATTTGCCACAAAGGCAGGCAAAGGGATCTTAGTCCATACAGCCAATTCTGATGTAATAATATGTCTTCGTATAGTAGCGCAGTTGTATTGCAGGCTACAACCGACGCCATTCAATGGAGTTCTTGTGAAAACTCGAAAGACCACATCTGACTATACAGTTCACATTTCTCACAAAAATACATAATTATTACTCAAAAACTATCAATATCCTACAACTATTGTTCATTTTAGAGTACTTTTACACATTTTTAGAAAATAAAACTGCACAGCACGACGTCCCCTTTCAGTTCCCGCCAAAAAAACTCTGTATGTATTGATAAATGACAATATAATCTGACAATTGTAGTTGACAGCTGATTTCCTGATTCAGATGGGTTACGTTCCACATGAGGCTCACAACGATCACGCTTACAACCGCCATTTATCCCGTTCCACTTGTTTGTGGAAGTTACAAACATAAACTTAGCTGGAATGGATTATGGAGCGTTGATATCATTAACGACAAAATACACAAATGTCACCTTTTTCAATGTGAAAAGTGTGTGTCAAAGAGAATTAATGTTCTGTGGTCAATGCTCACTTCAAGACGTCCCTCTTGATATGGGTCGTTTTGAGCACTGTATGATCAAAAATAATGAGGTCATTAGTGACGTTTTCGCCACGACTATAACGACCGCGGTCGCCATGTGGAACGTTGGACGGAGCATTTTGGGCGTTATGAACTACTTGAGAATGCTGTATGGAATGAATAAAAAATTGAAATTATGACAAGAAGGGCTGCCATCTGTGTACGAGTATTTTTACATTGTATAAAGTCGCTTTTCAAGTTTGTCTGTCTGTATATCCGCTAACTCCTTTTAAACTACGCAACGGATTTTTAGCCCTTTTTAACATCAGTTAAATATTTTTTTAAGGAAGGTGTATATAAATGTATATTAGTTTCCGCCTGCGACTTCGTTCACGATATATAAAAACATAATCAAGTTTTTATGTAAGTAAAATAGAGCGAATTGCGCTGCAGGGAAAATTCTAGTTGACCGATATAATTACCGTGATTTGCCTATATATGATCTAGAAAAAGTGTTAAGATTTCGCCGGACAATGAAATTTAAAAAATTGGGCAAGTATATGTTTTGTCACGCATATTGAAGGGTTACGTAGCGTAGGGACTTCTTGTCATTTGGCTTGGGCATGAAATCCTAAAAACATAGTTGTAACGTAGATTTTCTAAAGTCTAGCGCCATCTAGGACTACGAGGGCGAAAGCAACCTAGATGTTCATTTACTCTATGGTTTTTGTCTATAGAATATTTCTAGTAGCAAAATTAGGAATCACTAGATTCAAAAAAATAAATAAGTGACAATTCTTTATAAATTATATAACGAAGAATTTGATTAATTGAAGAAATTAGATGTGTAAACAAGCAGCGCCTCTATTGTCCAACCGTCAGTAACTACCTTATTTATTTAGGTTTATGGCTTGGCACCTAGACCTTTAAGCCAGATCTTAGATTAAAATGTAGTTTCTTCATTTTCTTATGCCTATTTGTAGCACAGCTAAACTGTAGGTTATCAGGTGGTGCCATTCAACGGAGTTCTTGTGACAACTCAAAAGGCCACATTTGACGATACAGTTCAAATTTCTCACAAAACACATAATTACTACTCAAAAACTATCAATATCCTACAACTATTGTTTATCACAGCACAACATCTCCTTTCAGTTCCCGCCAAAAACTCTAACAAAGTGACAATCATTTTTGTTCTGCCACTGTACGGATATGGCATGTTTGAGCATTTTATAATATTATAGAAATAGCAACATTGATTTTATAATTGCTCTGTGCCCAAAACCATTCACATCATTTTGTAATGACTAATCAATAGTGATCATTCAATTTGCTCGTTCTTTTTTGAAAATGGCGAGTCGTGCTGGATCGGCTCGACGCGTCCCGGAAAATGAAGCCACAATTACCTACGTACAATGTGATGGATTGGTGAGTAGTTAATAAACATTACCCATTTTCAGAATTCTTTATATTAAAACTGCTCACACTTTCTCATAATATTGAAAAGTACTTTCATATGGACACGTCATGTATATTGTAGTTTTTTATAATTTTTAGTAAAATTCTAAGGTAATATACTTGAGAAAGTGTGTCTTCAATCATTGTGATGAATATTGTGTGTAATATTTAGAAATCTGGCTTTAAAATAAGTTATTGAACAATTCCGATATAGGTTATGCTTGTCTTTATGTTTATTACTGCTATCAATATTACTAATCTCCCAAATTTATGCCATGCAGTCATCTTTATTTACTGTGATTAACAAATATTTTCCCTATCTTGTTTCTTTAGAAAAATGTCAGATATAATATTTGTTTTTATGCCTTTATTGTATTTTGTCGTCTGGTGTTTACGTTTGACACGAACAAAGTAGATGTTGAAACAAATATGAGTCATTTACTGTTTTGGGATGTTTAACAAACTCGGTGACCCGTGGCTGGAGGTCTTTGGAGTGGTGATCTCACTGTTAACTGTCTATTAATAAATATTACTTTCTAACGCGCAAATCCCCTTAAAGAACCGTTAGTGTTGTATATAGGCAATTTTATGACAAAGAAGTTAAAAATACGCATGACTTACTTTTGTGCATTCAGTTGATGAGGTCAACTTATTTGTTTACTAACAAGTGTAGCAGTTCAAGTGGTGTTATTGACCTCTTAAGCAAAGCTTATCAATTTTGCTGTCACCTGGCAATGAAGGAACTATATACCATTTTTATTCATTGTCAATTTTAAAATAGTTTATTACATAATAGGCTTGTTTAGGGTCTCCTAACAGTATTAAAGTATATCACTTTTATTTATTCTGTAGGTAAGTTCAAATATTGCATACTAACAGCAACCATCAAATTTGATGCAGACTAAAGTATCCTAAAATCATTAGTGGCCCCAAAAATATGTAAATTTTGTTTTTCCATTAACATATTATAAGAGAATTTTACAATAAGTTTTAGAGATTAAAAGAGCAATTTTCTTCTTTAGAATTTTATATATTAGGTTGGGGAAAAAGTTTCTTCGCATTTTATATAAAAATTCAAAAGGTTTTTTTATTAAGTTTATTTACATTTGACTAAAGTATGTAGGTGCCATTTTGTTGGATAACATTTTGCCATCTTATAGGTAGGGACGTGATCCCATTGTTATAAAAATTTTAGGGCTTCTGATCAAAAAACTGTGACAAGTGGTTTTGGCAGTCCTCTCGTGATGTTAACCTGACACTGCCTCAGGAATTCTGCAGAGACCTAAATAGGTGAAAATCTTAAGGTACAAGGTCAGGACTATACAGCGGATACATTAACACCTCCCAGCCAAACTCATAATTTTTGCTGAGTGGCTAAAGATGTGTGAGGTCTAGCATTATCATGGTGAAAAACCACACCCCTTCTGTTGATTAATTCTGGCTGCTTTCTCTCAACTTTTTGCTTTAATCTCATCAGTTGTTCGCAAGTATAATTCAGAATCGATGGCAGTAACAGCTCATAATGAATAATGCCCTTCCAATCCCACCATACACACAGCATCACCTTGTTGCGAATTAACCCAGGTTTCACCACAGTTTGTGAAGCCTGACCGGCCTTTGACCATGATCTTTTTTGCACGTTCTTGTCATACGTGATCCACTTTTCATCACCAGTTATCAGCTTCCTCAAAAATGGTTCGGTTTCATTACCTCGTAATAAAGAATCACAAATGAGTACACGGTTCATTAGATTTCTTTCAGTGAGCTCATGAGGCACCCAAATATCGAGCTTTTTTGTGTACCCAGCTTTTTTCAAATGCACCAAAACCGTTTTGTGGTCAATTTCCAGTTCTCCAGCTACATCGTAACTACTAATATGCTGATCTTGTTCCACTTTTTCTAAAATGGCATCAATTTTGTCCGGCGACTGGAACGACGTGCATCTTTGATATCAAAATTTCCGGATTGAAAACGATTAAACCCAATTTGCGCTTCTCTCAAAGATACTGCATTAGGTCCATAAACATCACAATTTTTTTCGCGGCTTGTGTTGCATTTTTACCTTTTTTGTAGTAAAATTTTAAAATGTATCGAATTTCTTCATTAGATTCACTCATTTTAACAATAAGAAAAACATATGAAAATCACACATTTTCCTAATTTAAATTTGGAATTGTCCTCTTAAAAATTAAAACTTTTTAATGATACCAAAACCAGCCAGATACAAATGGTATAGCCAAAGAGATCTTATTACAAGTTCATACATACTATATGCGAAAAGACTTTTTCCCCAACCTATTATTCCAGTATTTCATTTTAATATCTAGCAGGGTTTGGAAGATTGTTAAGACCAATTCCTGAATGATCAAAATAGCAGAGATTTAGTCTTATGCCCCTGCTACACCTGAAATAATGCAGCCAAGGTTTTAATACAGTATTTGAGATGCTATGTAGTTAACATTAAACATTAACAGATAACTGATGCCTGTATACGTGAGATTAATTAATTCAAGCTACCACATCTCATACCGATATTTAATCTTTACTGACCCTTTCTATCAGCGTGATAAAATACACTCAGTTTTTTTTTTTACATTTGATCGGTTCAACGCCAAGATAAGGCAAGCAACTTTTTGAAAATCTTTGGATGCAGTTTTACTTACTCTAAAAATCAAAAATAGCAAAATAATCTACAATATTGAAAGTAATTCTCCATGTGGCATAGCTTTGAGACACGTGGTGTACACTAATGTACTAATCATTATTTGGTCACAGTCACTAAAGCACATTGTGGGGATTTCAAAATCTTATCCATAAGTGCCATTAATAAGATTTTGACATTACTCATAATGATTTGCAGCACAGTTGGTTTAAAACTATTTCCACTTTATATCAACATGTAGTGACTTATCTACTCAAACCGAATACATCTATGACCTGCTATTATTATCACAATGGGAGGAAAAGTACTGTTTTCATCCCTGTGATTAGGCAACTCAATGTGTACTTTCAGAACATGTGAAATGAAAAGTATGGTTATGTGCGAGCGGTGGTAAGCACTTAGGATTGGAAGGAAACGCCAGTTCTTATCTAAACACTTTTATTAACTCACACAGCCATATGTGATTCTTCTCCGCAGTTGCCCCTACACGCACAACTAACGACATACTGTTCCGATGATAAGATGTCTCACACACAATCCCGTCGCCGATATTGCGTAGACCATCTCCTGCTACTGCAGTGCTCACCTCCGAATTTACCGCGTGTATCTTGGTTCTGGAACTACACTACATTCGTTTGCTGAACTGCCCACTAAACTTTTTACTAAATTCACCACTAAACTCGTCACTGTCTTCTATTAAACTTCTCTTCCAACTCTTTCATATCACACTTCTCGCTTCGCTGTCTAGAACTGAACTCAACTGAACTACTCGGTAGGCGTGCCTTACGCTGCTTATATACCCGGAAGAATCTTTTAGAACTCATAATTTTAATCTTCTTTTCATTATTCTTTTATTCACTATCTATCCCTTTCTAACATCTATCTATCTCTGTCTTTTCGTCCCTGAACCATCTATTCTAGAATCGTTTATTCATTTCTAAAATGTATCTATTCTTGTCTTTTTCTTCCAGAATTTTGTACCTTTTTCTAAAAGTCTTGAGACCGGCTTACACTGCCAGAAAGATCTACCCTCGGTCGCCATACTATATTTAACTAAAGCATGCCCTTAACAAAAATTAAAATATGTTTAATTTCAGGCGGTAATGAAAATTGTGAAACACTGTCATGAGGAATCATGTAGCAATATGGATGTGGCGCAGGGCGCCTTGCTCGGACTCGTTGTGGAGAACCGTCTCGAGATTACCAATTGCTTCCCATTTCCCAAGCATGATGATACAATGGATGAAGAAGAGTATCAGCTTGACATGATGAGGAGATTGCGCAGGGTCAATGTTGATCATTTTCATGTTGGATGGTAGGTTATCTTTATTATTTGTTTTGTGTATTACCTTATTGACTACTAGTGGCCGCCTGTGACTTCATCTCTGTTTGTCCTAGAAATTATAAGTAAGGACCATCATCCATCCTCATAGACTTTCTTGTTTATTATATTAATATGGTTATTCAAAATTAACACAACTTTCTTTATTTTTGAAGGTTTTTAGTTAATTTGAACAGAAAGAGATTGTATATTCTTTGGTGGATTTAAAAAGGATATTTTGACTTTAAGAAAATATGTGAGTTCTCCCTTGATACTGAACTGAAGTAAATGCCTGCAAGTCTAGTAATAGCTAAAGTATTGACTATAAGGGACCTTCCATAAATTACGTCTCACGTTAGGGGGTGGGGGAGTCCAACGAAGTGGGACTGTGGGAGGTGTCCTAAAATTCGTGACGTCACATTTCTGAAAATATAATTTATTTAAGCTTTAAAACATGAAATTTGAACTATTAATAACTATTAATAAAAAAAATATTTCGAACTCTATTTGTATGAGTATTATAAATTGTTAAATAATATTTGAAATGGAAATAAAACTAATCACGAACTGCTGTTTTAATTTAATATTTTCTTGATGTAAAATTATATTGTAAATTTGCCCCTAAACTAATATACCTATTTCAATATATTTCAGGTATCAAAGTGCTGATGTAGGCAATTTCTTAAGCCAGTCATTATTGGAGTCACAGTATCACTATCAGACTTCGATCGAGGAGAGTGTAGTAGTTATATACGACACAAAGAAATCTGCTAGAGGATTTTTGACATTGAAGGCTTACAGGCTAACCCCCCAGGTACTAACTTAAATACATTTTTCGATGTATAATTATATGGTAACCAAACAGTAAACAGTTTTGGCATTAAGAAAATTGTCAAATGAGTTGTTTCTATTATTTTTCATTACCACATAACACTTGATAACTTTAAACTCAAAACTGAAATAATGTTGTTTTAAGGTCTAATATGTTTTCTATGCACATTACATATTCATTTGATATACAAATAAACATTCATTACTTTCTATACAGTAGGATACAAAACATCTGGCATTATAGATTTTGTATGAGTGTACAAAGTAAATGTCCACCAATATGTTGCAAAAAGTTGTATGACATACATATGGAAATTGATTTTTACAAACTCATGACTATGGTAAGTCCTTGACTTTCTCTTGGGTTTGCATTCATATACTTGTTTATAAAAACCAACTTAATACACTAGTATCATAAATAACTATTATTGAGTGTGTACACAACACCACCGATGCAGTGCATACTGTGTAGAAGAAGTAGGTCTGTGTAAACGCGGTATTGGCGCAATGGCGGTAAAAACCAACTTAATACACTAGTATCATAAATAACTATTATTGAGTGTGTACACAACACCACCGATGCAGTGCATACTGTGTAGAATAAGTAGGTCTCTGTGAACGCGGTATTGGCGCAATGGCGGTAAAAACCAACTTAATACACTAGTATCATAAATAACTATTATTGAGTGTGTACACAACACCGCCAATGCAGTGCATACTGTGTAGAATAAGTAGGTCTGTGTAAACGCGGTATTGGCGCAATGGCGGTAAAAACCAACTTAATACACTAGTATCATAAATAACTATTATTGAGTGTGTACACAACACCACCGATGCAGTGCATACTGTGTAGAAGAAGTAGGTCTGTGTAAACGCGGTATTGGCGCAATGGCGGTAAAAACCAACTTAATACACTAGTATCATAAATAACTATTATTGAGTGTGTACACAACACCGCCGATGCAGTGCATACTGTGTAGAATAAGTAGGTCTCTGTGAACGCGGTATTGGCGCAACGGCGGTGCCGTGGTGACATGGTGGTGGCGTATCTACTAGCACTAAAATGATATGACTGAATTTTATAGCCTGTTCTTTTAGAATATGATTAAATATACTTTATTATACATTAAAATTAATGAAACGATACACAAAACAGATTAGAATTAGGTATAAAGGGCAGCTCTATTTCTGACAGCGATTTCTTCCAGATAGCCTTGGGATGGAGATAGAATATTTCTTTTATATTTTTAGAACATATTGTAATTGTAAAAAATAAAATGTAGAAACTGATTTCAGCATAACCTACCGGGTCCAATTGTGAATCTAAAGCATCCCAGGACCCACTTGAACACACACAAAACATTTCATCAAAATCGGTCCAACCTTTTAAATGGAGTTCAGTGACATACAGAAGAATCCGTATTCCCAATTAATATTATAAATGTGAAAGTAACTCTGTCTGTCTGTCTGTTACACTTCCATGGAAAACTTCTGGAACAATTAGGCTGAAACTCTGTATAAATATATTTTTGATTATGACAATAAACATAGGATGTTTTTTATCCTGAAAAGTGGGATAGTTTCCGGGATAAAAATATATTTGTCTCTCAGTTTGTTGTGCTTATAAATTATTAACTATTGGTCTGATTTGGCTGAAATTCAGTATATATGTAATTTTAATACTGAGGGAGCACAAGGGAAACTTGTCATCCCAGATAATGGGATAGATTTATATAAAAGTTATCAGAAAGTAAGATGGGTTTTGTTTTTTTTTGTGATTTGCCATTTTCGTCATTTTGGCCATTCTGGTGTGGTCATCTTCATCGTTTTTAAACTAGAACAGTTTGAAATAGGAGATGAAAGTTTGTATGGGAGACCAATAATTTCTTAAGTTTATAGATATAAAAATTAATCATCTATAAAAAAATGCGATAATGACTTGGTCTGTTTATCTGTTAGCTTTCACGGAAAAATACTAGAATACTGGATCAGTTTTGCTGTAATTTTGTACATATGTAGTTTTAATATGGAAAATGGAAAAGATACTTTTCATTCCCGGAGATGGGTTAGTTTGTGATATACAATAAAGTGAATCTTCCAGGGGCAGCACTAACATAAGAATTTAATAGAATGTAACCTATATAAATGCTTGCTCCTTAATCTAGAGGTACGCACTAGAGTTTGACCTGCGGCGCCGCGCCGCGGGGTAAACTCTAGTTTTATATATAAAGATGAGTCCACTACTTACTGTAAATTGTCAGATTTGATTTTTTGACTAATAGTTTATATACTATCTTTTCAGGCAATAGCTATGTATAAAGAGGGTGACTATACACCTGAAGCTCTACGTAATCTAAAGATTGGTTATGAGAGCCTGTTCATAGAAGTGCCGATTGTAATCCGCAACTCGCCCCTCACAAATATCATGATGTCTGAACTGACCGAGATGATTCCGGAGGAGGAAGGCTCCAAATTCTTGGATTTGGGAACTGCGTCTGTGCTTGAAGGTAAACATACATTGCTTAAGTCTCACATATTGGCAATGTCTACACCACAGAAAGTTTCTTTATTCAGGTGAAATTGCTTGAGTATCTTGTATTTTTAACAGAGATCAAAGAAGGGAGGCTCTTAATTTGTCTTGTTAAATATATATGTTTGAAATATGTTCAGCCAACAATTTTTGTTACTGAACCGATTTAAGAGTTACTTTTTAGTAACTTACTACTCACCTTGCAAACCATTCTTATTGTCGAGAGCATAGAAAAGAATTTAAAATAAATGTTCTTGGGATAATGCTGTGGTATAACAGTAATTGCTCTGATCTGGGAGCTACTGGGACTCATAATGTTCATTGTTACCCTTGAACTGAGTGGTTTGCATAGCTTTTTTATTAAATTAACAAATATTAGTGTTTGTTTACCACTTATTAGTATGCATTAAAAGTTGAGTAAATTGTTATCATTATAGTTTTTTTTAACAAAACCAATTTCGAACTAAAAAGAAAAAAATTATAATTCTACAATATCTTGAAGTTGGCGCATTTAGCAAATTTTGTTGTTGTTTTTATGTTTTACTTGGCACCGCTTTCAAGGTGTTGTAGAAAATATTTATTATTTTCTTTTTAGTTTGAAGTCGGTTTCTTTTAAATATCTAATTTTTAGTTGCTTTAATAGATTTAGAAATAATATTTTAAGTGCCTGTAAAAATTGTACTACTGGCATGCATATACAAGTTTCCCTTTTGAAGAGTGTAGGCGCTCGGCGCCGTTCAATGAGGCTTGCTCTCGATTTTAATGGGATCAACTCATCAGATCCTGACTTGGTGACAATGGGATCATCTCAGGAGTATATTTTTTCGTATAAAGGAAAAATGTGAAAATCGTTCTACAATTGTCGGAGAAATCGCGCAACAAACATACAAAAAAACACAGTTGAATTGAGAATCTCCTCATGTTTGTAGTCAGTAAAAAATTACGATTTTTCACTTTCAGGTCAACTACGCAGCCTAATGGAACGAGTGGACGAATTGAACCAGGAAGCGATCAAATTCAACCGCTACCAGCAATTGGTGGTGCGGCAGCAACAGGACAAGCACCGCTGGCTGATCAAGCGTGCGCAAGAGAACGCCGCTCGCGCCGCCAAGGACGAGCCCCCGCTACCCGAGGAGGACGTGAACAAGCTCTTCAAACCTCACCCCGTGCCCCCGAGGCTCAATCCCATGATCGTGGCTGGTCAAATAAATACCTACAGCCAGCACATTAGCCAATTCTGTTCGCAGAGCCTCGCCAAGTTGTATTTGACGCAAGCGCTGCAGAACGCCAAGGAAGCGAAGCAGAACAATTAGTTTTGTATTTATTGTATTGCTTGAATTAAAGTGTAACGCCTGAATGTTTGTTTCTTTCTTTTATGTTACTGCTCCATTTGGGTTATTTTTAGTCTTAGTCATCGTGGCCAAATGCATCTTGTTCATAGCATTAAAAACAATACCGTTAGTGATTAGCTACTTTATTGTATACTGGGCGAATTTTTCAACTTTGCCTTCAGGGGCAAATCCTAAACTAAAAACACGAGTCTCAAAATAAGATTTTGACGAAAACTAAATAAACACTTGTATTAATTATTATACGAAATCATGGTGTTGCTTGTGAGGATCAATTTCTGTGAAAGAATGTCAAACGGCAAATCGAGGGAAAGTTTCTTTAAACAAAATGTCCTATTTTCCATACATTCATAGAGATCGGGTTCTTTTTTACCTTTTGGTATAGGAACTTTAATACTTGTTTGCACGACCGCCGGCACCGCCAAACTATGTAAACTAGGCGAGACCACGTCGCTGCCGTGCTTTCTCAATCGAGCGGACGGCGGTATGCGAGGGCGGACAACGTTCGTTTATACATAGAAATTTAAAAAATAGCAGCGCGGCGCTTTTGCAGTGCTATCTACAAACTTAATTTTATCAAATGATTAGCTTTCAGTATTTTGAAGGGATGCAATAAAATGGTACAGATATTAATTGTGCCTATTGTAATTTTAAGAGCAAAGTTACTCGCCGAAAGGAAATGCAATCTTTAGTGGTTGGCAGGTTGCTAAGCTTACCGACCGTTCATTTGCCGACAATTTGACATACATAAATGTTTTGCGAGCGCGTTATGCTCACCGAGGAGGAGGGGGACTGACAGCGTGAGCATACCCACTTGCTCCCGCGAAAAGAGAATGCGTTGTCGCCGGAGGGCGTCATTTGACCTTCTACCTCCGTGGACTTCGGGTTTCCTACCTCCACTAGTGCTTTCGAAGTGGGGGCGCATCGTTCCGCATGCTCACATCTTCTCCCGTAGGGCGCGTTATAGACCGCCCGTTATTGACTTCGTATTCACGACGTCACAATGCAAAGAGAGTAAGAAGGTGCTAGGGGCTTGGTTCCCTCTGGCAATAGAAGAGGCCGATATGCCACCGCCTGCCAGGCCTCGCGGGGTGGCTAGGCCGTATACCCGTGGTTCTGGCAAAATGCGAAGGAACGTACACCGAGGGGTTTTAGTCGATATCCCCGACTCGGGTGGTCATAACATTTCCTCGCAGGTGCTATTACCACCTAAATGTGGCGAATCACACACGGCCCCACTGCATTTCCCTTCTGGTGGTAAGTCCTTAATCGGATTTACCCTCGTTAAAAAAAGGGGGTTTTAAACGTCTGGATCATACTTCGAGACACTATTTATTTGAAGATTTTAACATTGAATATCTTTGAGTACTCGACACTGTTTGGAATAATAATATGTATAAAGCCGTTATTTAAAAAGGAGACATTTTTAATCTATGCACATAAAATGTATACTTACCTAAAGCGATTTGTCTTAAAATAAATTTATTCAATTACTCGGAATTATTATTTAGCCCAACAAATGAGTAATTTGGACCAACAGAGTCACAAACAATTTATCCTAATGACTTAATTTGATTTGTTGGTCAGCGATACATACGACGGTCCTTCAGCCACATAATAATACTCGCAGCGACAGTTTCTTATTGTCATTGATTGCTTCAAATTACATCATTAAAATGTTTTAAAGCCGCCCCTGGCCAAAAGCAGACAATCCATAGACGGTCTCTGTGTTTGAGTAGCTTGCCCGCTTCATTGGAACACAGGTCCTAGGTTCAGTTTCTAACATCATAAATTTGGTAAAAGAACTTTCAATTATTTTCTTTGATCTGCGTGTGTAACTGCTGGAGGTTGTATGATGTGTTCTGTTTACGCTGGCCACGCTACTTACATCCGTCCTGAGAACTCCAGGTGGAGGTACTCGCAAAAGTGTGCCTCTCCTGGCAGCATGCGCGAGCTAGAAGACTGGTGTATTGCCAGTCCGAAATAGACGTGAACAGAGCACGGGAAACTGAAGCAATGATCGAGAAGTGAATGGGACTACTGGAGTTCCCGGGAGCTGGGGTGGAGACGGTGGAGTTCATTTGTTCCCACCTATCCAGATGAGACCCTAACATACAGGTGACGCAGGGTGCTTCGGCAAGTACCTGCATCGTATTGTAGAGCGTTACTCCACATCAGAGTGACAGGAGTACGGTGCACTCAGCGACACAGCGTTTCACACGCTTGTCGACTGCACCAAGTGAAGACCCCAGAGGTCTCGATTCTAGGCCGAGTTAGGGCTGGTAGAATCGATGAGGAATTTGGTGGAAGCCATGACCCTCAGTGATTCTAACTGGTAGGCGGCTTTATCCTTTGCTGAGTCAGTAATGACTCAAAATTAGGCCCCCGACAGAGGGAGGGAGAGGACTGAGCCTGTAGCTTCCGACCGTCGTCGTCAGACGGGGTTCGGAGGAGGCGTTACGCACAGGAATTCCTCCCGCAATCCCGTGGTAGAAAGCCATCGTTTACGGGGGTATCAGTGGAATCACCACTACTGTACGAAGTGGTACTGCTCTGCTTCCCGGGGCTTACCAAGTTGGAGCACCAGAACGAGACAGTCGACTGCCAATAGGCGTAAACCCTGTGTTGTTCTGATTAAGTACAGTCTCTCACCAGGGACGCAGATAGGTTTAGTGGGTAGTTTGTTCGACCTCCTTTTTCACCGGAGGGACTCGTTTGGCCAGTTGGCATAGAGTCCCATACGAACACGAAGCAGGTGGCACTAGGCGCTGCTTTTGGTCTTTCCCCGTATCCAGACCCGTGTGTGTGTCGCAAAAAAAGACATTCCCCTGCGTTAACAAAAAAATGTTTGTTGGTCTGCCGCTTTCACGCGAAAGGGCTTTCATTGTGAAATCACGATTATAGAGCAGGTATAGACAATATTATATCAGATGCATGATGGTTTCTTGTGTTCTACGTAAATATAATAGGGTAATGTAAGAAGAATGCTACAAAAGCCAATCACCAAATAAAACTATATAACAGAAGACCTCTTACATTCATACCTAGATGGCGCCATCTATAATTTTATTCATAATTCTGATATTTTATTAGGCACGAAAAACATTTTTAGAAGAACAAATCGAGTGTGACGGCCAGTGGTTTGGAGCTGACTGGGCTCTATCCTTCAAATGAGAGACTGGTTTAGGATATATCTTTATATTCTCTTTCAAGACATTTTTACAGAAGACGTATTCTGCTCGCGGGCCGATACAATAATGAATTCTATTGTTTTGGAAGGCGTTCCTCTAATTAAATTCAAATAAATAATATTTCTTAATATATTATAACGACTAAGGAAGTTAATCGGTACGGTTAGAGTTTAGCTCATTAAAGGATTTCATTGACATCCTGTAATATATGAAGAATTCTTCTGGGTGTGCTCGTAATTTTACTCTTTTGAGATAGAATTGACTCTGTTAATCTCTGAGTATTCAAATGGTGAACCCAATAACGACGATTCCTCTTCTTGTTTAGCGCCAGTAAAAATGCGATTGCAATCAATGTCGTCGTCCATGATAACTTACATTCACGACGGCGTTTGGATACGTACTGGCCGTATAAAATTCCGAATACAAATAACCGGACGTTTGCGCTAGTCTCACGGAAATCCGCATCTAAGTTCCTGATCAGGAAACCAAACGTATGTGGCCAGCGTTAGGCGCCCTAATCTCGCATAAAAATCTATAACTTCACGGTTTGTTATTATGTATTGCAAAAGTTTTCTAGTTCACATAAAATATTAATAAAGAAGTGTTTATTATCTTAATAAAACAAAAAAGATTTATGAAAGTGTTTACAATAAACAATTTCGAAAGCGTTAAAACATTTTGTACTCAAAATTTATTGCCGTATTTATGCAAATTTAGTTTAAATTATAATATTCATTATCACATCAAAAATACACAAAGGAAGGTTATTTAGAAAAAAAATACACAACTTGATCTTATCGCTCTTAACGAAATAACGCGTAGAAATAGTTGTTGGTTTTTTAATAGATTATATACAAGTGAACTTGACTACTATAGTGGGCGCCGTACTTAACGCACCGTAACTAAATTAATCTATTAGCACAGAATGGTTTGCTTATAAATCACTAGTTGTGCTTGAGACTTCATTCTTGCGGGATTGTTTCTTATCATATTGTTACGAGTTACGGGACTCGAATTAAAATGCCGTTGGAATTATTATAGAATTTATTAGAACTATACAAACACGTATAACATAGGTACAAATATAACCGAACACAACAAGTCCAAACGTAATGCAGAAGGTCATAATTCAATAAAACGCGCAAAGTCCGTCACTATTAGACTCCCGATTGTAGTATACACGTCTCGCTTTGATCGTGGTTCTCGCTCGACTGCCCCCTCCCTAAATCAGGCCATTGTTTTATACTGCACAAATGAAACACCTGGCTAATGAGTCGGCCGCAAGCGGTCATAAATGAGTACAATGAAACAACGGGTTGTTCTCTAGAAACGTATGCCAATAAATAAGTAAACAAAAGAAGACGATCATAAAAGAATTACAATTCGTTCAAATGCCGACGGGTAATCAATGTGCTTCTACAAATCTGTACGTGGAATTTGTCTTTGTCGGCGCCTAGTTTGTAACACTATTTTAGTCAATTTATACAGTTATTCTGAAGTATAAGCTATATTACTTTAACATATCATCAAAATTTGTTCTGTAATTTTTACGTGAGAGATTAATAAACATCCATCTCTCACAAAGTTTTTCGTTTATAATATTATTAGGATAAATTGATTTTACCATTCTTATACTCGGGCTTCATCTGGGATTATGTTATAGTTATTCACAGTGATCAATAATAGGTATTGTTTAATTTTATAACGAATAGCTAACAATTAATAATAACATCGCATCATAAATAACGCATTAAACCCATCGCTGTATTTGCGTGAAACGGTCATTCACTATAATATTACCCAAGGTGGAGAAGTAAAAAAAATATGAAAATGACGAACAGTGAGGGAAAATGACATGTGCCACTGCTAGAATCCGCGCCACTAAAAAAGTTCCATAGACGCTGCGCTGCAATCGCGGTACTTAATCCTGCCAGAGTAATTATATGTTAATCAGTAAATCGATGTAGATAATTACTGAATAATTAAATACAAAATATTCCATAAATAAAGCTATAAAGCCGCCACTTTTAGTTCCTTTACTTTCCGTAGAACTCCTTTTATGGCGCGGACTCTGATTACGTAGGAATTTGACAGAATTACATTTACGCTTGTCTTTTTGCAACGGATGACAGAAAGTGAAGTGCGAAAGTTTTTGCATGATTTCCAAATCTATACCTACTTCTCTACTAATATTATAAAGAGGTAAAGTTTGTTAGTTTGGATGTTCGGGGTAATCTCCGGTACTACTGATGCGATTTTGAAAATCCTTTCACCAGTTGATAATTACATTATTCCCGAGTGACATAGGCTATATTACATTATGATTAATAAATCAAAAAAGTAAAACTGTTTTACGCCTAGCGAAGTGGGCACGCGAACGTCTGTCAAATATGTTACAGCAGAAGTACTGCGAGTGCTTTCTGTGTTTATGAATTAATTAAAGGTATGCGTGTGTGCGTGGGTGCATGTGTATTTTTTAATGACGTCCAGCAAAGTAGGCACGGGTCAGCTGCTTCTAAATAAAGTAACAGAAGGAAGACGCTGAATTCAAAGAAAAACCAAAATGTTTATAAATACAATAAATATCTGTGATAATTTGGAGTTGCTATTTAGATGTTTCTTGTATGTGTGTATACTTCTAGCACATGCTTGCTTATTCTGCATAAAGTGAGAAAGAAAATTCAGGACAACGATTTCTAGGCTACGCAGCGTACTCTCCGAAAGCAACTGGGATATAATGCTATGAGGATATATCTCTTAGTATTTGTTCATGCTATATCCAACCCGTTATTTACGTGTCTCATATAACTATGTTAGGGCAATTCTCTTTGTTTGCGAGCGATTGTCCAACGTGCATCGTTGACGGCGACCAGGTTTTTTTAAAACTAGTGCTAGATCATTTATATTTGATTACAATTAACTCATTAGCGCTCATTATTGTTAATAACAAAGCACTTGAAAAGAAATGATTCTTAAAATGCTTTAATATTTATAAAAAAAAATGGTTGCAGCCAATGAAGTGCGCGGTTGGGCACGGAAGAATCAACCATCAGTTCTTAAAAAAATCTAATTAAATAATTATATACCATTAAACTGACATCTATGAAATAGTGTATAAGGGCACATAAATTCTGCAACAAAGTTTCTAAATACCTGTAAAAAAGGTGTCAATGATTGTGTAATTAATATTGTTAATGAGCCTGGTATTGTGAGAGAATATTAATTCCCTTATAGCGTGTGTTGTTTACTAACTGACATTAATAGATCTGTTACAAAGTTTAATGAACTTCTTTTCTGAATCGGAAAAGGTGGATGAATTGGCTAACCATTATAAAGTGGGAGAAAATTTAATAATTTATACATTTCAACTGGCAGGCCCAGCAGACGTTGTCCTGCCCTAAAAAAATAAAAATTACATCCTGATTGCAGCGCCACCTACCGGGTCCACTTGTGAATCTAATCCACTCTGGAACCCACTTGAACAACACACAAAAAATTTCATTAAAATCGGTCCAACCGTTTAGGAGGAGTTCAGTGACATACAGACGGACAGAAGAGTTTTATATATAAAGATTAGAAAAGATATCAGTCACGCTTCTAATCACTTATATTTATTATATTGAAATATTAAATATAGAATAAATAATACAATAAAGAAAACTTAACTTAGTTATATTGTATTAAACCTATAATCCCCCAAGACTATAGGTAGATACTGAGTCTAAGTTCTATGAGTAAGGTGCCCGAAAATATGTATATAACATTATTATTTATACTGTGTAGTTACAGGTTCGCGTTTGACCGACATTGCCCCTGGTAGACATGTAGTCTAAGATGGAACCCGCTTCCCTAGTAGATACCTGTTCACGCGAGACTTGAAGATACCTAAATTGTATGTATCAGGAAAAACCGAAATTTATAATAAAAGCATACTCTTTCATATTATAAAACTTTTTACCTCGTGCTAGATCATTTTGGTTTTAATATCAGCGATTAATGGTCATTGTTGTTATTAACAAGGCACTCTTAAGAAGACACAGGACTTATAAAAACGTGGTAGCGGCCAATGATGCTGCAAAATGACTATTACCCTAGAAATATTCTTTATTTTGAACACTGGCCCACTAAAAGTGAAGGGTCTGGTCAAAAGTGGTATCTACTCTTGACCAGACCCATCTATTCGTATGTATTTCGAGGCGCTGAATCCAAATCTGGGTTCAATTTGGACCAAACTGACAAACAAAATAGTTAATAGATATAATTAGTTAAATAAATAATTTTAACCGTAGTAATTTATTTCTTTTTATTAGTTCTGAATATATTATTTTTCAGTAGTAGTAGTAATCGTAGTTCAGTAGTAGTAAATTACCGCGCTTAAAACCGTAGTTTTATTATTTTTGTACTAGTCGCGAAAACTTAAGAAAAATATGATTACTTAATTTAGTCGTACGCTGAGAGAGAGTTCCAATGGCATACTCCCCAACCTCCTCTCCTTATCTCATACCCTTACCCCTCACCTCCCCTTCCTTCTCCTCCCCCCTCCCTTCTCTCATCTCTATCCCATTTCTTCTGTCTGTCAGATATCTTCTATCTCATCCATCAAAGCCAAAAGAGCTAGGCGAAGTATCTGGAGTATCTGACAAATCTAAAGTGTATTCCATATAAGGTGTCTCTTTCCTGTATACAGCAATATCAATTGAGGGAATCGATGTATCACATGATATTGTAACAGTATAAGGTGGATGACAGCGCAAGTCAACCGACATTTTACAAGCGATGCCATTTATAACCTAGTCTTATGGGGCTAGCAATACCTAGCGCCGTGTCTTCAGGTTGACAGTTTGCAAGAGCTATCCATGTTGGATGTCTTTGTGAGATGATTAGGATTTTAATGGGTGTATAAGTTAATCACTAAGCCTTGGTAGCTTAGTGGTTAACACACGTGTGTTAAACCCAAGGGCATGGGTTCACTTTATCCCAACCTTCGTATTCCATAACCTTTTTTTTTTATTACACAGGAGGAATGTCTTTTCTTGGGGACACTGTCCTCGGGCCTGGGAGAAAGGCTCGCCGAGGGATGTGTGGGACTCTCGATCGGCCGTACCCCTATCTCATCGTTTTTATCCCATTCTAAAGGTTAGGAACGTGTTGCTTTCGCACCTGGTATTGCAAAGGCCTATACTCAATGGTAACCAGTTTCCATTAGTGTCCGGTTCCTGTATGTTAACCGCACCGCTCACCATCGACGGGATGGTCACTCCCATTTCCTGGAGCTCCCAAGCTCAACTACGCAACGGTTCTCTAGAACGTTTATTCTGCGTACAACAATTATCTGAAGGGAACTTACCCCCGAGGTTTTCCCTTTACGCTACGAGATGGGGTCTTTTATGAAGGGCGTTATAAAATTTCTTAGAGGCCGGCAACGCGTTAGCAACGCCCATGGTGTTGCAAACGTCCATAGGCGACGGTAACCACCTTCCATCAAGTGGGCCATCCGCCAGTTTGCCTGCTTCAGGCAACTAAAAAAAAACTATATTCACTTCCCTTACAATCGGATGAATTTTGACATTAGTTGTATGGAGCTTATGTCAAATTTTAATCGATTATAAGACAAATGAGAGGTTGGTAAGATATAATATATTATTTGTAATATTTGTAATAATAATATTACAAAACCATCCGTGCAGGAACGAAGAAACAATACAATTTCCTGCGGCTGGGTGGCCTGTCGTAAGAGGCGACAAAAACTACCCACAGCCAGGTGGTGGGGTACTTGTCCGACTGGATGGCTACACCTCTAGTCTAAAGTATGCTACCATAACAAGCTTGAGTTGTGTTCTGGCATCAGTGGACAGGTTCCAGTTTCCCTTTAGTGAGCGGCAGCCCACCTTTGTCACAGGCGACAGTAACCGCTTCCCATCAGGTGGGCTGTCTGCCTGTTTGCTGAAGTCATGCAATAAAAAATAACTCTTTTAGTGAACTGCTAGTATATACATAAGTAGGTATATAAGTTAGGCAAAACCGCATACTAGTCTAAAGCGTGATTAATTAAATTACATACCCAGTAAAAAAAGACTACCTTTTTTTGTTGAATAATATAGTAATTTTCAGACATGAGATGTCTCTGTTTAAGGTGACCTTCTTTAATTTTTGTTGCCATTACAGCGATAGAAACCGCAGGGATCAAAGAACCGACCGCAACATCTGGCTAAATACAGTATAATTTTAAATAATTTCTTACCTACTGAATATGATATAATCTGTTCACGAAGTTCAGGTTACTGTAAGCACGAGTATCTTACAATTGCAAGAGTTTTGTGTTTTTATGCAGTTCAATTCTTTGAATTGATTAATAAAACACTATAGTCTCATTTGAACATCCAGGGATACAATTATTTAGTACTATTTATTACGTAGTTTTATGAATATTTTTTTAGATTCTAAATATCTTACTACTGGTTACACAATTTACAATAATACATAGAAAGTAAAAAATGGCTTAGTTTTTGTTCCCATTTTCTACACACAGTACTACACTGACCGAAGTTTGCTCTTGGGTAGAATCTATAGTGCAAATTGGGAGGGTCACTGGTCAGTGTCATGTTTTATTTGGTTTAAGTTGTTGGAAAGGCCTCTACGTGTTGACCGTCCCACGGCTTATTGCGAGCGTTCCTAGAGTCTGGCCCATGGTTATCGACATACAAATAAATCCATTAAAATTATAACCTGCTAACCCCATTAGGTACTTTTATTTCTGTTTTGTGCAATAGAAGTCAGCAATTGTTTTTAAAATAAGTGTTTTCTAAACTATTTAAAGTTAGATTTATTATACCTACCAACCTCTTGGAATCATTTTCTCTTTCTTTCTTTCTTTCATTAGTCATCCGGGAATATCAGCGAGTGCATTTTCAAGTACATGCTTAAGTACAAGTCGAATAAGCGTCTGTTGGTGTCACGCTACACTTATGTGTAGCGTGACACCAACAGACGCTTATATGACGCTAGAAATTCATTTTGGTTGATCCGTTTAATATCAGCATAAGTATGTATTTTTACAACAGTGCATTTTAATGTTATTTCTGTATTTATATAAATATTTATTTATCCTTCTATCTATATACAGTCGACTGTCGATAATTTGAAACTCAAGGGACCAGAGATAAATTTCAAATTGTCAAGACTTCAAAATAACAAGCGATTACTTATGGAACTTATGGAAAGACATTTATTTCTTGAATTCATTTTAATAGCACAAATCAAACATTAACATGACTCATTAACGTTTGAAAGAAGACTGGAATGCGAATTTACTCATATCTCATTTATGGAAACAATTGACAGGTCTGTAGATGTATGTAAACAAACGACGATTTCAAATTATCGAGAGTAGACTGTATATATATATTTACTATAATGTAACATAATTTCAGAGGGAAGTACTGTCTTATTTTCAACTGGTTACTATCATTTGAAAAAGATTAAAATAATGATTGAAAATAGTAATTAATTACAAGAAACAAATAGTTAATTAAATTTTAATACCTACGTTTCGCAATATACTTATGGCCTTGTTTCAGACGTCGCACACATCAGTAAACAGGTAATTAAATTATTAATGAGACAAGATACCAGGTTCAAAATTACCACATATCAAAGGAATTATCATTTTACATACTTTTTTGGAATAAAGTTACTTCAAGGTTGTACATTAACATTAGAATCTAATCTAAACAGATTAATAATTTAATTAACATTAACATAATTATATGTTTGTCCGTTTGCTGTTGAAAAGCTTAGACCGTGGGGTCCTGAGGCCATGAGCCTCTACAAGGATATTTCAAAATGACTTATTGACTCTTCGGGAGAGCAGAGGGCTGGTTCCTTCCTCGGACAACGGATCAGTATGGCGATCCAGCGAGGTAGCGTAGCCAGTCTTCTAGGAACCTTACCCATTGACTTCGACGACCTACACTCAGTGTTTTATTTAGTCTTAAGGGATTATAGGTTGGGTACAATATAAGTTTCGTCCGTTGTACTAGTTTATAATTAAGTTTCAAATTACAACGTAATAAACTGATGTTAGGATAATTTTCATACAAAACAAAATGTAGACCCAAAATAGTTAACACAGAAAAGGAGGTGATGTCCCAATTTTTACCAATTAAACAAATGGTTTCAAACTAAACAATTTTTACCAAATAAACAATTCGATAACAGTTAAGCATTAATTTAATGAAGGTTTTAATAAAAAGCCACGAATCATTACAGCTATTACATGAAAAAACTTGATTACGCGTAATAAATGTGTATGTATAATACAAATAATAATGGAATGACGTCTGTTCTTCATGGTTTTACATAAGATGTTTCTACAGACCTTATGCTAGTTAAATCAACAAAAAACCATTTTTACATAACTAGCATAAATCATTTCAATATTTGCATTTTATCTTAATAAATAAATAGTACATATATTATAAATTTTCTTGTCTCAAATTTATATGCTTAATGGATGAAATACTGCATTCAAAGTCTTCTTGCATCTCTCAAACACATTAAAATGATGGATGGCATACAGCCTCGGTGGTCTATTGAGCCTGCATCACTGTATTGTAGAGGCTCCGGGTCTTAATTCCGGCTAGCCAAATTTAGTGAACAAACTTAGAACCAAATAACGTTCTATTCTGGTCGTGGTACCTGGAATACGCTCGTTGCATATTACCCAATTATAATTTACTAACGTTAAAAATATATTATGTATAGACCCTTATTCAGAATATACGCAGTTTATAGGTGTTATTCATAATCTCATTATTAATGCGATTACGAATACTTCGATAAAAAATTATCACGTCTATAAACCTCGTATAATTATTACGATAAAGGGGGCTAGACTCAACCGGTTGGATCGGAATTCTTCCTGCCTTTGACACACTGTTGGTTCAGAAATTACATAAATCAAAGGACAAGGGTACTTACTATGTTAACAATTTTGAGACTACTTGGAGGAATGCAGGCAAGCCAAGTTGGCAATGCCTCGATATGGAAATTTTAAGAGACATCTTTTCAATATATGTAGGTGTCAATGACACCCTCCTATGCAGACTCTGGAGGCAAAAGAAACAACCGCTCATAATTGATATCGAGATAGAAAGTGGAGGGGTAGCTCAATGCAGGGCGAAGTATCTGGACGCTCCAGGTAGCCTCCGAGAAGTCTTCGGCAACGTTAAGAAACTAGTGGACTTCTTGGAGCAGGTAGACTAGATGAAGTAACTCCTTATCCACGCAAAATAGGCCGTAGCCTTGGCCGTTTGAAGAAGAAGAGTGTTAGTGGTGTAGTGAATAAATCCTCTTACGCTCACTGGCCGGTCGGCCAAGGCCACGCTACAGTGTTTATGTAAATCACAAATTTTAAGATATAAAATAAATAAAATATAATGCTTTCAAAAACGCAAGCAAAGTCAAGCTTAGGATTAGTAAGCTATAAAGGGGCAAAAATAATTATTTAATGGGCATTAGGCTGCCACGGAGGCGCGTGCAATTTGGTAGATTGCGCGAACGATGCCTAAGACGAGTTTCCTTGAATTTTTTAAATAAATTACGAGCCCAGATGCTGTTATGTTGATGTGAGCATTTACCAGAGCCCTTGATTGACTAAAAGAGTAGCTTTTTTTACATTATTCTTCTAGTTCAATTAAATCGATTTATTTTGATTTCAATCAGACAGATCATATCAAATATACGACCTGCGAATCATAATTACGCAGCTCACGACTAGAATTCGTATAATATCAATTTTAAGCTTTTTTTCTTAGCATTCTTACGTAATATAACGCCCGAAAGGTTTAGTTATTTTAATTCTGGTTCGTTTATCAAACACGAAATTTTTGTACATGACCCTTTAGAAAATTCAGTCTGAAATCCGTAATTTAGACTATAGAAGAGATTTATTAGTATAAGAATGTACTTAACAAATGGAAATGTCAATAGTATAATTTAATTTAGAGTCTTTAATTCAAATTTGAGGTTTTCAAAATCTATATCTATAATCCAAACCCCCAAAAGCGATCTATGGCGCATAAATCGTTTCGAATCCGATATTGATGCAATTAACTTACCATACTGTAACATCTTAACAATAACACATGAATACCGAATAAAGAGACAAAACATGTAACAAAAGTGTGATGTTTCGGTGAAATACGATATGCTAACATGAAATTATATTCTCTCACAATTACACGGTTAATAACGTAATTAGTGCCCAGCAGTTAGCCAGATTGACCACTGTGAGATGTGAGACGAATCGGAAAGTGCACTCCATTCGACGAGGAATCAATTCATTTTATATCTAGATGTATATGGAATAAATATAAATAAACAAATAATCGGCAGAAAAACTCACACATTGTATATCCCCATATTAAGCAAGTATGCTTGTGTTATACGTAATATAGCTTAGCCCGCTCAACCACAGGGGCTGTCGAATAAGAATATTAGGAGTCCACCAAGTAGCCTGATTAG
Organism: Dendrolimus houi; assembly: GCA_039645545.1. Lineage (NCBI taxonomy): Eukaryota > Metazoa > Arthropoda > Insecta > Lepidoptera > Lasiocampidae > Dendrolimus > Dendrolimus houi. The sequence goes on along the minus strand of CM077126.1, from coordinate 21,415,242 downwards.
GTAGAGCCATTCCGGCTCGATCATGTGATTCCACGTTTTCATTGAATATCGGCGTGAAACGAAAAGGCCTAAGCTAATTGTGTTTCATACAATAAGTGAGGGTTCTGAGGGCCCATTTCCGCCTTCCACTATTCTATCACCTTATTCCAGTTTCCTACCCATCATTTCTATCCCACTCCTCCAGTCTAATTCCTCTATCCCAAATCCTTTGTCCCATTGCTCTTATTCTTTCCCCTGGTGTTGCAAATATCCAAAGGTCACAAATAAATCAATTTAATATACATTGAAACTATTTAAAAAAACTGGAATCCCTATCCCTATTAATATTATAAATGCGCAAAGTAACTCTGTCTGTCTGTCTGTCTGTCTGTCTATCTGTCCATCTGTCTGTTCCGTTTTCACGGTAAAACTACTGGACCGATTTGGGTGAAACTCAGTATATACATATACATATATATATATATATATATACACACACACACACATATATATATATATATATATATATATATATATATATACATATACATATACATATATAAATTCGATGCCGACGATGAACATAGGATACTTTTTATCTCGAAAAATGGGATAGTTTCCGGGATAAAAATATATTTGTGTCTATGTTTGTTATGCTTTTGCGGAAAAACTATTGGACCGATTTGGCTGACATTCGGTATATATGTAATTTTAATACCGAGGGTGGACAAGGGATACTAGGATCCCGGATAATGGGACAGATTTTGGGATAGATTTATGTAAAGGTTATCCCAGAAAGTGGGATAGGTTTTGTTTTTTTTTGTTGATTAGCCATTTTCGTCATTGGTAATTTCTGTTATACTTTTTGTCTTTTTGTTTTTGTTGTCACTTTTACTGTTTTTGTCCTTTTTGCTCTTTTTGTCCTTATTGATATTTTTGTCCTTTTAGCTCTTTTGCTCTTTTTGTACATTTTGTCCTTTTTGCTCTTTTGGTCTTTTTGTCCTCCTTGCTCTTTTTCCTTTTTGCTCTTTTGGTCATTTTTGTCCTTTTTGCTCTTTCGGTCATTTGTGTCCTTTTTGCTGTTTTTGTACTTTTTGATCTTTTTTCCTTTTTGCTCTTTTTGCAATTTTTGCTCTTTTTTTCCTTTTTGCTCTTTTTGTACTTTTGGCTCTTTTTGCTCTTTTGCTCATTTTCGTCCTTTTTGCTCTTTTTGTCCTTTAGCTCTTTTTGTACTTTTTGCTCTTTTTTGTACTTTTTCTTCTTTTTGCTCTTTTTGTCCTTTTTGCTCTTTTTGTCCTTATTGATTTTTGTCCTTTTTGTGTTTTTGTCCTTTTTTGCTCTTTTTAGCATTTTTGTAGTTTTCATAGACGGGGGATAGATAAACAATGCTAGGACGGATTGAAATAGAGGATGAAAGTTTGGATGAGACCAATCATTTCTCAAGTTTATAGATATAAAAATTCATCGTTTATAAAAAATGCGAACTATCGAGTTACTAAACTCGATATATCTTTCTATTAAATTTTCACGGAAAACTACTGGGAAATACTGGATCGGTTTTATTGTAATTTTGTTTAAATGTTGTTTTAATGCCAAAATTGGACATATATACTCATGCCAGGAGATCGGATAGTTTGCGATATAAAATTAAATGAATTTTCCGGGTGCAAATAGCACTAACATAAATTTTTTGTACAATGTAACCTGTATTAACGCTTGCTCTTTAAACAAGAAGCACGGATTAGAGGTTGACCCGTGGCACAGCCGAGGGTTAAAGTCTAGTGACTATTTAAACAAATACCTAGAGAACACGATGCAACTTTCTTTGGATTTCTTGTCTGTTTGTTCGGGATCCACGTAAAAATCGCTGGGCTGATTTTGATGTGGTTGTCGCTAATCGACAATTAATTTTTAGACTTAAACTCTGCGCTACTTTTTAACCTGGGTATCCCGCGGGAAATTTTCTGCGAATGGTTTAAAATGGGAAGATTAAAAAAAACAAATTGCACTGTGATTTTTTTACTGATCGATAGTAAATTTAATATCATAAAATGTGTGATTTTTATCCCGGGAATCCTGCGGGATTTTTCCCGGGAGTGGTTTGAAGTTGTTCGGCTCTTAAAAATTAGTTTATTCCGACACAGTTTCCATTAAAACGATAGCTTACATCCTTTTTTAAATGCTGTGTTCCGGGAATCCCGCGGGAGTTTCAAGTCAAGTGTGGGCGAAGTGACGGGCATATCCTAGTAATTTATATACAATAAAAGCCCATAAATGTCCCACTCCTGGGCTCGGGCGTTCCACTATTGGGGAACGGACAGTGTACCCGCCACGCTTGTCCAAGGCGGCTTGGCAGGTTTGGCACATCGATTATCTCGACGTGCAGTTTGCATCATGATGTTTTCTTTCACCGTTGTTAGCACGTGGTAATTGGAACCATATGCACATAAGTGGTGTATAGCCGGCCAGGATTCGAACCTGCGTCCTTTGAGCTTGGGACGCGTGCGTTAGCCATTACGCTACAACGACTTTATTATCGCTTTAATATAACCGTTTAATTGCTTATTGTATTGTTAACTGTCATTTCTGTTAACCATATCTTTTAATATATAGAAGTGCATGTTCATTCAGAAATGAATAAAGTAATATTGATATGGTATTTATAGTGGATAATATCCACTTTAAGTACGGAGAGCGAAAGCCTATTTGTTTTAAATGACATTTTAGAAATATTTCAGGAGAATAGTTTAAAGCTAAAAATGATCCAAAATAACGAGTCATTAATTTACCATATCACAAAAAAAGATTATTTATAAATATCAATTTAAAAGTAGGTACGATCGGATAGCCAATGTCCGGTTGATCGGCCCAAATACCAGCAGAAGGACAGAGAGAAGGCTGACCTGTGTAAGCTTCAAATCCATAACTGGCAAGAAACCTTACAAGCCTTGTAGACAAGTGTCATTAGAAAACGTATGGGAATGATATAATCTATAATATTATAAAATTCTAAACATACCGTGTCTGTAACTTGAAGCTATTAAAAAAAACCCAACTGGTATAGACTATACAAACGATGAAGAAAAAACACGATGCAATTGTGTATAAGATTTCTTGTTTGTTTGTTAAGGATTCACGTAAAAACTACTGGGCCGATTTCGATTCGGTTTTCTCTGATCGACAGCAAATGCTTAGACTTAAAATCTGTGATATTTTTTATCCCAGAAAACCCACGGAAATTTTCCCGGGAGCGGTTTTTAGCTGAACAGGTGCATAAAAATTTGCTTATTCCGACACAGTTTTCACTAAAACGGTAGCTTACATTAGTTTTTAAATGTTGTGGTACTCTTTGTGTCCCAAGAATCCCGCGGGTATTTTAAGACAACGCGTGTCTTGACGACGAAGTCACGGGCATATCCTAGTATAAATGTAAGAAGCGTAATTATATATCATTTCCATATATTTTCTATTCTATTTGTTTACCGCTAAAGCCATTTGCCTAAGGGCCTGGATAGAGAAAAATGGTGTTTTCTCGTTTTGGAGGCCAAGACACATTTTGGGTCAACGGGCCAATATGTTGGGTCAACATTGGAGTCAATGGAGTTTTTTATTTATCAATTGAAAATCAGTTTCTTTGTATATCTTTAGGTTAAGGCGTTATGATGAAGAAATTCTTATTATATTAATTATATCAAAAAACGTCACTTGAAACAATTAGTCTTTCAGCCCTCAATATATGTATTCATTACTTTGACCACTTTTACCAGTCGTTTAATATGTGTATAAAACACGTTAGCTAAATTATAATAACACAAAATTATAATGCTAATCCAGGGAAACTAATGGGAAGTATACTTAGATTCGCCAATGCATATTTTTTGCCAATAGTAACCATATTTTTCAAAGGCATCGGGATATATTTAATAAAGAAATAAATGTGCTTATTGTGTTTTTATTTTAAACTAGCTTCTGCCCCCGTCTTCGTCCGCGTGGAATAGTTAAAAAAAAGTAAGTTAAGAAAAACCCCGTGATTTTGAAACATTCTTCATTGATGCTCCACTCCTATTGGTCTTAGCGTGATGATATATAGCCTATAGCCTTCCTCGATAAATGAGCTATCTAACACTAAAATAATTTTTCAAATCAGACCAGTTCTTGAGATTAGCGCGTTCAAGCAAACAAACTCTTCAGCTTTATATATTAGTAGATAGGATAAGATAATTATATCGTTTTATACATCTTAAATTTACATTATAATTACAGTTTTTGTTTTTACAAAGCAAAATCAACACTCGACTAATACAGATACACCTTAAATTTGACTGGAGAGTTTTGGCGGGTACTGAAAAGAGACGTTTTGCTGTGCAATTGTAATTTCTAAAAATGTTTAAAATTCCTTTAAAATGAACAATATTTGTAGTATATTGATAGTTTTAGAGTAGTAATTATGTGTTTTTGTGAGAAATGTGAACTGACTATACAGTCAGTTCACATTTCTGCGCTGTTATACGCAGACTTAAACATCAGAATTGGCTGTATGGAATAAGATTCCTTTGCCTGCCTTTGTCGCAAATTTTACTACTACTACTGCTCAGCACTTGACTGTTTCTAAATAACTGTTGATAAAGTTGACATTTGGATGAACAATGGAAAATTAAACAAGGCGTACTTGAATTACAATCTCGCTTAATTGTCTCCGTTCTCTATGGTTAAGAGTTCTTGGCGGGAACTGAAAGGAAATATTGTGTTGTGAAGTTTTACTTTGTCAAAATAAGTATTGTTACTTTAAAATGAACAATAGCTGTAGGGTATTTATAGTTTTAGAGTAATGAACACCTAAGTGCTTATGTGAGCAATTTGAACTGTGTATTTAGTCAAATATGGACTTTGGGTTGTAGAACTCCGTTGATTGACTTCGCTCAAAGACCGTATAATTTGGCTGACCTATTCTACTACCTACTATCTATTATATATTATTAGGACTTAACACATTAGACAAGGCTGACTACGTTTCTGGGCCTGCCATTGTGGCGAATAATACAACAACAGCGGTAAAACTATGTTCTAAAAGTTCTAATCATGTGAATAATAACTATAAAGATTACGACCGTTTTTTTAATAAGGGTTACTCTTGATTTCTCTGGGATCCACTGATCAGATCCTGACTTAGTGACCATGGAATTGTCTTGGGAGTATATACTTACGAATAAAGAAAAAAAATTCAAAATCGATCCACAATTTACGGAAAAATTGTATAACAGGGCTATAAAAAATTAAGCGCCTGTAGAAAATGTAATAGCTACACGCGTATACAAGCTTTTTTCCAAGAATTTAGGCGCACGACGTTTTTTAATAAGTAATTGTTACTTTAGATTTCCCTGGAATCCGCTCACCAGATCCTGATTTGGTGACCATGGGACTAATTCAGGAGTATACCTTTGGGTTAAAAGAGAATTTTGAAAATTGGTTCACAATTGACGGAGAAATCGAAGTCAATTAAAAATCGTATACAGAAATTTATTTTCGCTATTATATATTAGTGTTGAATGTAAAGCTAATATATTTTTTAATAAGAAACTGTATTTAAGTCTCAAATGTATGGTCACACTACTACAACAAATGCTTATGGCATGCTCCATTATCCTTCATAAGCCAGGGTCCTTATAAAGAGTAAAAGTTACCAGCTCCTGTGAACGATGCTTTATGAATTACGACCACTTACCATAAGCTGAGGTTAGCATCAACTGCGTGTAATTGGTAACCGAGCACTCGCTTACCGCTAAATTGCGATCGTCTTAATGGAATTAAGTGAATTTGCTCGTTTTGTGGGAAGATGGAGCTTACAACATGTTTAGGGTAAATATAAAATGCACACGATTTTAATGTTTTTTTTTTAATTGCATGAATTCAGCAGACTGGCAGAAGGCCCACCTGATGGAAACCGGCTACTATATTACTATACCCCTATGGACACTTGCAACACCAAAGGTGTTACAAATGCGCTGCTGCTCTCTTAAGGGAGATTGGAACTTGGCCACTGATGCCGGAACACAACTCAACTCAACTGGCTGTGGGTGGTTTTGTCGCCTCTTATAACAGGCCACCCGGTCGCAGGAAATTGTTTTTATTCTTTCTCCGTTACTGCACGGATGAATACGACTAATTATAAACGTTAGTCGATTATCATGTAATATTTGATTTTTTACAGGGATTGGATATCTTCACAAGTTGGATGATAACTATAACTATTACTCTTGTCCAAAAGAGTTTGCAGGCCTTAAACATCTGCCTCTTCTGTGGTGTAGTGGTCTAAGCATTGCCACCTACTTAGTTCGTTATAACATAGATGTCTCAGATCCGAGCAGACAATAAATTTCGAAAATAAACTTTAGATATCCATTTTTGTCCAGAACTGGAATTCGTTATCGTGGGTGTTTGTTATATATTATTATAGTTATAATTAAGTATTGCCACCTACTTAGTTCTTTACAATATAGATGTCTCGGATGCGATTCCGATCAGATTATAAATTTCGAAAATAAACTTTTCGTTACAATTTTTGTCTAAAACTGGAATTGGTTACCTTGGTTGTTTGTTATATATTACCACAGTTATATCTTACTTAGCTAGGGAATATAGGTATAAGATGTATGGCGATTTAAGAATAAAAAATCTCTTACCATGTTTTCTTCATTATCAGAACAATATGCACATAAGGTAAGAAAAATTACTTATAACCGGTTCTTATATTTTACCGACCGTTCATTTGCCTTACTATTGGTTAAAATTTGAGATAAGTTCCATACAAGTAATGTCAAAATTCAACCGATAGTAAGCAAGTGAATGAATAGTAAGATATAGGAACTGACCACTAAGCGATGCATGCTCCTAGACTAAAATTCAAATCCGAATCGTTATTTTTTTATTTTGGAAATGGGATAGTTCCCGTAGAATCTAGATTAGAAGTTTACGCGTATGAAGCCGCGTGTAAAGCTAAAATAGAAACAGCTGAAATTATATTATTCGTTGATAGTAAATAAGAACCATTGTGAATTCGATAACAACACGATACTTCACGGTACTTTTTATAAATCAGCAGAACATGTCACGATTTGGCGCCGATGACACCGGTACAGTGCAGTTCATTCACTTGTCACTTTTGAGTGCTTTTTCCTTATATTTATTTATGTAAATTATCTTTTTGTAATGGATATACAGAAGTATTAACAAAACATGAATAAATAACAGCTTTAAGCTACGTACGTATTGTATATTCCTTTGAAATCTTTTTTCATAGCCGCTTATTTAATATCCATAGTAGGGTTTCTAAGGTAACTCTAGATAGAAGGGAGGGACACTGAAATTAGTTAGAGTTATAGCAATCCAAGAAGGCGAGCGAGTTACTCGTGGTTGAACATGTACAATAGTGTACATGCACACTAGAACGCGTGGGTCCTAGTATGTATGTTGTACACTAGGGTCGAAGAGAGTACGAGAACGCTGGGTGCTTGATTTCCCCGGTAGTGGAAGAGGCCGTTGGTCCGCCGCCTCCAGGTCCTGGCATAAAGGCGAAGGACGGAACACCGAAGGGTTTTAGTGAGTATCCCCGCATTCCCTGCACTATTCCAATAACTCTTCTGGCTGACGAAAGAGTTAAGACACAATGTAAGCCTCCCAAGGAAAAAAAGGTGATAAGAAAGCAAACCATAGAGCGGTGGCAAAAGATGTGGGAGGAAGAAGTAGAAGAAAGCTGGACAAAGCAACTTATTCCCGACATAAGAAAATGGTACTGGACGGAGTTCAGCGAAACAAACTACTGCATAACGCAGGTGCTAACTGGCTGTGGGTGCTTCCAGGACTACTTGCGCAGGATTAGGAAATAGATACAGAAACATACCCATACTGCGTAAAAATGTGGACACCTCGGCGCATACTATTTTAGAATGCGAAAGATGGGAAGAGGCGCGAAGAACAGCTCAGACAAATTTAGGTTCCAAAATAACAGCAAGTACAATTTTGGATATAATGCTACAAAATGAAGAAAATTGGCACAATGTCAACAAGATGATAACCGCGATTATGCCCAGAGAGGCTCGCGACGAAATTGAAAGGAAAAAAAATATCCCTCTCTTCCCCGCTGCAGTGAAGTAATGCCTAACGGCATACCACTGCAGTGCGAGGTTTAAAAAAAAGGGAGTACCTCCGACTCTGGTGGCAATAGTACTTGTTCAGAGGTGATACTGCCACCCCCAACGTGGTGAATCCCACACGTTCCCATCGCGTTTCCTCCACGGTGGTTAGTCCTCAAACCAATTTCCACCGTTAATTTTTCTTAATAACAATGAAACCGACTTCAAACTAAAAAGCAAAAAATAAATATTAGGTTGGGGTAAAACTTTCTTCGCATTTTATATAAAAATTCAAAAGGTTTTTTTATAAAGTTTATTTACATTTGACTAAAGTATGTAGGTATTTTGTTGGATAACTTTTTGCCATCTTGTAGGCAGGGACGTGATCCCATTGTTATAAAAATTTTGGGGCTTCTGATCAAAAAACTGCGACAAGTGGTTTTGACAGTCCTCTCGTGATGTTAACCTGACACTGCCTAATGAATTCTGCAGAGACCGAAATAGGTGAAAATCGGAAGGTGCAAGGTCAGGACTATACGGCGGATGCATTAACACCTCCCAGCCAAACTCGTAATTTTTGCTGAGTGGCTAAAGATGTGTGAAGTCTAGCGTTATCATGGTGAAAAACCACACCCCTTCTGTTGATTAATTCCGGCCGCTTTCTCTCAACTTTTTGCTTTAATCTCATCAGTTGTTCGCAGTACAGTTCAGAATCGATGGTCCTGCCTGGCGATAACAGCTCATAATGATTAATGCCCTTCCAATCCCACCATACATACACACAGCATCACCTTGTTGCGAGTTAACCCGGGTTTCGCCACAGCTGTGAAGTCTGACCGGCCTTTGACCACGATCTTTTTCGCACGTTCTTGTCGTAGGTGATCCACTTTTCATCACCAGTTATCAGCTTCTTCAAAAATGGTTCGGTTTCAGTACGTCGTAATAAAGAATCACAAATGAATACACGGTTCATTAGGTTTCTTTCAGTGAGCTCATGAGGCACCCAAATATCGAGCTTTTTTGTGTACACATCTTTTTGCAAATGCGCCAAAACCGTTTTGTGGTCAATTCCCAGTTCTCCAGCTACATCGTAACTACTAATATGCCGATCTTGTTCCACTTTTCCAAAAATGGCATCAATTTTGTCCGTAACAGGGCGACCAGAGCGACGTGCATCTTTAATATCAAAATTTCCGGATTGAAATCGCTTAAACCAAATTTGCGCTACTCTCACAGACACTGCATTAGGTCCATAAACATCACAATTTTTTTTCGCGGCTTGTGTTGCATTTGTACCTTTTTTATAGTAAAATTTTAAAATATATCGAATTTCTTCATTAGATTCACTCATTTTAAAAATAAGAAAAACAAATGAATATCACACATTTTTCTAATTTGAATTTGGAATTGTCTTCTTTAAAATTAAAACTTTTTAATGATACCAAAACCAGCCAGATACAAATGGTATAGCCAAATAGCCAAGTATATAGCCAAAGGAATCTTATTACAAGTTCATACATACTATATGCGAAAAGACTTTTCCCCAACCTATTATTTGACCGCCTTCTTTCTACAACACTTTGAAGTCGGTGCCAAGTAAAACATAAAAAACAACAACAAATGTGCAAAATATAGTAATTATTATGTTTTACTTCCCACCGACTTCAAGATGCTGTAGAAAGAAAGCAGTTAATTATTTCATTTTTGCTTTTAGTTTGGAGTCGGTTTTTGTTTTTGTTAAAAAATATTTATTACTTTTTAGTTGCGCAAGCACTTGAATAGTTTTAGAAATAATATATTATACGCCTTTAGTAATTGTACTACTGTAGTATACAAGGTTACTATCTCACTCTTCGGTGTTGACGCTCCTCAACAAGAGTTGTTCTCGATTTCCCTGCGATACATTCATCAGATCCTGACTTGATAGTCATGAGATCATGAGAAAACTTCGGGTTTATACTCTTACGAATAAAGAAAAATAATTGAAAATTGGTCCACAATAGACGGAGAAATCGCATTATATACATATATATAGAAAATGTAACACCTACACGCGTATACAAGATTTTTTCCAAGAATTTAGGCGTACAGCTTTTTTTAATAAGTAATAGTTACTCTCTATTTCCCTGCAATCCACTCAACAGATTCTGACTTGGTGACTATGGCACCACCTCGGGAGTATAAATTATAGTTTACTACAAATAAAGCGTGCTCGCCTTTGTGAATTGCAAGAACTATATGAGCAGACTTGAAAGAACTTCCAGGCGTAATTTTTTCTAATTTTAAAATAATATTAAGTAATACTTGATTGACTTTAATCAATTTAGGGCTACAACGGCTTTGGCATTGATTTTGCCGATGTCACCGTAGATACGTAAAATGACAGGTGAATTAGTATGGCAAATTAAGTTTAAATAAAACCATTGGTATATTGTACAGCATAGATAATACTTCCAGTAAGTGTAACGACACACATGCGGAACGTACCGCGCGAAAAGTTTGACTAAATACACTCGCAGTGTTTTTTAAGTAACCTATGACATGTCAGCGGAAATTACGCCGCACTCGGATTCGCATCGATCCTTAAGTCGCTGAACTTTCAGCGGTGTACGTTCTGCAGGTGTGTCATTAGGCTAAGGTTTTCTGTATACTTGTAAACAAAATAAAACACATACATGTTAGAATAACTACACTAAATGTTAATAGTTAAATAGGACTTATCCACTGTTAACCTATTAAAATGACATTTTTACACTTGACACCTATCAACTGTCAAGAGCCAGGTGTCTAATAGCTCAGTTATCACAAGTTAGCAGTATGTAATCAAAGTGCTCAGTAATTATAAGTTCGCACGTTGTATGTCAAGTTTGTTAAGCGACAACACCCGAGGCAAGAGACCGCTTAATCGCGACGGTTATCAAGCGCTTATACGTATGCAGTAGCTGGCAGTTGTTATTGCTATCAATTTTTAATGAAAGACATGTAATATTGCTATCAATCTATATTAATTTAATGTTAAGCTGTTAGAACATCTGCAATTGGGTAATTATTTGAAAATAAAATCAACTGAGGCACTTTTTATCATAGAACAAAAAGTCACAGCCTCCTTGATTTTGTACAGGTGTACTGTGTTGTGACGTCATAATGGTGTAGTTGACACTAGAGATGGCACGAATATTCCTCTGCTATTCGGTATTCGGCCTATTCGGCCACTTTTTTAACTATTCGGTATTCGGCCGAATACCGAATACCATGATAGAAATTTTTAATTACTGTTTAAACTATAATTAATACGCTATTTGACTCGTTATAGAAATGACGTCATAATTTGCAACGCTCGTACAAAATCTAGGTGGCTTCGGCGTTTTGTAAGATAATAAAAAGCATCTCAATTGATTTAATTGTCAACTACCCTATTGTTTAACTGCACACAGAATATTAATTTCTGCTAAATGGTACCCTTTTAAACGCAATGATTTTAGAGATAAATCGTTGTTATATGATATAGATATACATGTGCCAAACGAAACCTTTCCGCCCACTGACTTGTAGGTTAGATTTTATAAGATTTTTAATTAAGATTGACAATTGTCACACAAATAAGAAAAAATACAGAAAGATATCATAGTTGTCATGAAAATATAAACCTTTACTTAATTATCTGATTGTACAGCGGCGGAATGAAAAAATTCGCCAGTTTTCAAATTGATTCATTTAACGTTCCGTGAGCACATGTTACCTTTTCAAACTAAGTAACAGAACAAACTGTTCCACAGAAAATTACTCATGTTTAACTGTTTGACAATAAAGTTTGATATTACTTTGATCAAAGTTGTTTGATTTTCTACCTTGTCTAAGAAGATTGTTTAGACATGTAAAACCTTTTTATTGGTTTTAATATTTATGTTAAACGTAGTGATTATAGCATAGATATAGAATGAAGCATCACTTCATTTTATTCAATATAGAAATGATGAAAATTATTCTATTTTTAAGATGGATTTACAAATGTATATTCGCGACGCACGTTATTTTACCGCAATCTATCGAATCATTCAATGGCTAAAAATTGATTGCGTTCAAATGAGATGCGGTCAAATCAAATCAAATCATCGTTTATTGCATAAAACATAGTACATAAAAAAGATGGTGGGATTATTCCATAGGTTAACGTGTTTTTGCCTCTAGGGCGTGCAATTTGATAATGAAACGACTGGCAATTTGATATTTCATTATTAATTCCATGTATGGAAATACATCCATTCCATGTATGCAAATGGATCCATTTCATGTACAGAAAATATTAGAATAGAATAGTATATAATTGTATAAACTGCCACAAAGATAAAGTTACAGAGGTGTTGATTTCTTTGTTGGAACGACAGTTTGTCCTTTCGGACGTACAATACAGTCAATTGTTATGGTGCCTGACCATTATAATGGAAAATAGAACATTTTGTTCACAAACAACCCTTTCCCTTGGTTTGCCGTTTCCCATTTCTTCACGGAAAATGACCCTGACAAGCTACTCTATGGTTTGGTATAATAATACCTTGTGTTTATATTTTCAAAATCAGCCGATTCGATTCCTGACAAGGGTAATTGATTTTTCAAAAATCTAAAGATAACACTTTAGTTTACGTCAAAATCGGCCTCAAGACTTCTTTGAGTCTTTTTCGCTATTTAGCATAATTTAGGATTTGGCCCTGAAGGCCCACTTAAAAAATTCAGCCTGTATATAATCCGTACCAGTTTTGGAACTACTTCTGAGTAAAAAGTAAACATTTGTTTATTGAATACTTATTAGGAGCTTTAACAAGTAGTTCTACAGGATTGCACCGCGATGCTATCGCGGCTGCCGCTTCACTTTGCTATGCAAATTGTTATAGACAAAATAATGGTTATGCATAACGGTATTTAAACTATTCAAGTATTATATATACAGGAAACTTGTCACATATTAACGAATACAGGTGGCGCCACGTCCTTGTTTTTATAGACGATCTCAATTAAAACTCAGTGAACGTATTATTATTAAAAACCTATTTCTTAAACTTAAATTAGTCATTAGTCATAAAATGAAAGTGGCAATTAGCTCTTTTTTAAATTAATTTCATGAATTTCATAACTATAACCAGAAGCTACTTAAGACTTTAAAATTCTAACTTGCTAGAGATCACCTCGCGGCTACGCCGCGTGTCAAGCCCTGGGCAGTAGCTTTATTTTATTTATACAAAGACTTAATTCGGTTTTTAATTATAATATTAATAAAGAAACTTAGTCCATGTAGTGTACACAACTGTCCAGCAAAACACAGAGGCGAGTCGAAGACAGCCAGATTTGAAGTAATACAACGAATGACATGTGGTTTATGACAACGTAGGTATTTAATATTTTCTTAAGTTTTCGCGACTGGTATACACAATAAAACTACGTTTTAACGGTTTTAAGTGCGGTAATTTATTTGATTTTTATTATTCCGACGTTTCAGCCTCTTTTCAGTAGCCGTGATCACGGAAGACAAAGACGTCAAGTGTAATTGAGTATTGTTTATAAATCATTAGGTGATGGTCATTGCTTGGTATGCTTTCTCCGCGATGGGAACTATATATAAGCGTACGATATATTTTTATATTTTACTCTTAATCCAATATTGACACTACCAAACTTTTGCCAAATCGCCTTTTTAATGCCATCTATCGTAAAAAATAGAAACGCGTTAATAGCGCTAATGCTGGTTTAAAAGTAACAGATATAATCCACTAGGGAGGCATTGTAAAAATACTGATGTTTATGCTTTAAAAAACGTGTTTCTTTGCTTTCCTGTAAAGATAGCTGTTTTGGATAGTGTCAGTATTGGTTCAAGCGTGCGATATAGGGTAAAGGCGCCTATCATGAGATAGGTTCCTAAATAGAGATAGTTCATTATCTCAAAGTATGGTTCTTTTTCTTGAATGCTGGAGGTACCTTTTAGTTTATTGTTCGTTTATGTTTAAATATATGCCGATTAGTATCGACAACTTTGTAAAAAAATATCATTTTTTTGTCGGGGACAAAAAATAACTTTTCGTCTTTAGTTCCAATGTATGTTAAAGCAATTAAATGATGTAGTATTAAATTAAAAGTAGATTGATTATATCTTTCATAGAGTGAATTTTGATATTTCTATAATTTTTATTGTTTTTGAAAGAGTTACTAATATGAGACACGAATGGGCTCCTAAAATTAGATATCTGATATTGGGTATTGTATAGGTTTACGTTTGACCGACATTGCACCTAATCTCAGGTGGAAATGCAGACAAAGATGGAATACGCTTACTTAGAAGCAATGAGGTTTAATGTACTACGTACTAGAGAAGGCGTTCGTAACTAGCATATTTGAACACTCATTATGGTCCATGGACAATTTTTCACCGGTAAGTTTGTTGTATTCTCGATAAAACATCTTATTTTAATTGCATTTTATCCATTTAACGTCGTCTTGACGCGTCATCGTTAAACCATGTTCAGGCGGATTTAAACTATACTTTCTAAGCAATCTCTGCATGTTTTAATAGTTTGGTTAGACGGCATATCTAGTGTTTAATGCTGCAGCAAATACATGAGTCAGTCTATGGTACGCTTGCTTCGCGCCGGCACCCGCTTTTATAAAGTTCGTTTTTGGTTTTAATTAGTTTCTATAGTATGTAGTACATATAACTCAATGCCTAGAAGATACTTGTTCATGCGTGACTGCAAGACATCTAAATTGTATGTTTCAGGAAAAACTGGCGACGGTAAAGAGTTTCATTCCTTAGCGGTACGTATTGGTAAAAAAGTAACCTTCTAAACTAGGTAAAGTCTATATCGAAGTCTGTATGCTATAAAGGTGTACAACTCTTTCCAACTTGGAGTTAGCTTGGACCTTTCCGAGGAACGCTCCAGTGTCCCGGTGCGCAAAGCGGTAATGCCTTAAGGCAGTAATTACCCGTCGCAAACTGCCGCACTGCCATTAAACAATTTAGGATAATTAACTACCGGATTTTGTTGTGCTGCCCACTCGGTAATTACGTTTCATAACACGCCGACACAACCGTTCTTAGGACGGAGCTCATTTCGTTACTAATACCACTAAACTTTTGGACGACGCACACGTAATTGGCACTGAATTTGTTTAGTTTTAAATCGCTTTTTTGCGGACAAATTGGTTTTTAAATTCAATTAATTTAATGAGATATTACTGTAAGTGAGGCGGGTTCAAGAAACTTTTTGAGTGTCGGTTTGATTTGTTTACGTGTCGAGATTGAGTTGAGCTGTAATTTAGATATTCCGGAGACATGAATGACCAATGGCCGATTCCTAAATCTTAACGACCGTTTATTTGCCTTACTATCGGTTAAAACTTGACATAAGTTCTATATAAGTAACGTTAATATTCAACCGTTGGTAAGGCAAGTGAATAAGTAAGATATAGAACCGGCCAAAAGCGGGAACGAAATATAATTTTGTGTTGTTGTCAAGCCCATCTTTTCTCGTAGTTAATAATAGTACAGGGTTAATTTTTTTGGGTTTTGACATATAATCAAAAAATAGATGAATGAATTTTGTGAATGACGTTTGTGGTGTGACAGAGGATGTAGGCCAAAATAGAGGAGTATAGAAATAAAGACACAATATGCACAAGGCACAATATAATAATATAATAAGGCCGAACCCAAATAATTTGGAAAAGGTGAAAAAGTAGAGAGATACCATAGTGTATTGAGATCATGGATAATAATTAGGGGTTACTACTCACATAGTCAATAATGTGTAAACAGGCGTATGAGATATTATTAGCCAGGTCTTGAAATTTCATTACGATGTTTTTTGGGAGCTTTTCTATTTAAGTTAATAGGTGGCGAGATAAAAAACCGTAGTTTAGTCTCATACATACATACACACCACTTGTGGTGTTACAAGAATGGTAAGAAATGAGTACACAAGGGGATCTTTGAAAGTTGCACCCGTTACTGTAAATTTGAGAGGAAGACTGAGGTGCCATGGGCATGTAATGAGGAGGGATGAAAGTCACGTGACAAAAGGAATGTTAAACTGCAAGATTGATGAATATAAATGTAAAGGTAGTCGAAAAAAGAGATGGATGGAATGTGTGAAGGTTGACATAATGATTTGTGGAGTGATAGAGGACATATGTCGGAATAGAGAAGTATGTAAGAAAAAGACATATTGCGTGGATCCCCAATTATTGGGAGACAGTGAAAGAAAAGAGGGAGGTAGTTTAGTCTCATAACAATGAAATAAGTTCAAATCCTGAGACACAGTACCCCCATTATCAAATTAGAAAATCTGGCTATGCAGTTTTGGCGGGTATAACATCCGTTCCTCTAAAATGAGTTGGCCCGAGCACAGCAGTCCACTGTTATTATGTAAAATATATTTTATCCCCAAAAGTTAGATAAAGTCTCGAACTTTGCATACATGGCAGAGCTATTAATTCGTGCAGGAAGAGAGAAAGAATACAATTTCCTGCGGCCGGGGGGTCCGTCGTAAGAGGCGACAAAACAACTCACAGCCAGTTGGTAGGGTATTTGCCCGTCTGAATGGTCACTACCCCTGGTCTAGAGAGCAGCAGCGCAAATGTCCATAGACGATGGTAACCACATGAAATGAAAAAAAGAGTCATGCTGGAATCATTGGTGTGATTACTACGCTCTCACAGTATATAGGCGTGAAACAGTTAGCCTTGAGCTAATTTTGTTTTTTACAATGAGTGAGTGTTCCGATGGCCCACTTTCCCTATCTATTCCATTCGTCCTGTCTGATCTTCACATCCCATCCCGACATCCTATCCCCACACAGACTGTTTGCTACCCCTGTTTCCAAGACTACCTACGGACAAAATGAATATCTGCGTCGTTGTACAAATACCTACAACAATTTTAGTGACATAGACATTTTTAATTCTTCTAAACAAATATTTAAGTCATCAGTTGTTAATGAGTTATTTAATAAGCTTTAAAAGGAATATATTTAGATGTAATCATTTAGTTGTGTTTAGTTTTCCCTTTAGAAGTGTTATAGTATTATGATAGATTGTATAATTAATTTTGGTGTAGTGTGTGTAACTTGCTATTAATACTTCTGTTTTATTTCTAGATCATGAGTAGCCATTTTAGATGTATTATTATGTATTGTTAGGCCTTAAATTTATGGAAATACTGTAGGATACTTTTTAATAATAAATAAATAAATAAATAAAATAAATTCCATCCCCTCTATCTCTTCCCTAAAGGCTGGCAACGCGTTAGCTTCGCTCTTGGTGTTGCTGTATAACTTTCTAGTTCTTGGGCCATCTGCCTATTGGCCAGTTTCGCAATGAAAAAACCATATATACATATTGTTATGTGTATGGTACCGGGATTGGAAGAAAACACCGATCTAAGAGAATACCTATGTCTTTATTTAAGCCAATGTAATTATAACTCACACTGAACAGTCAGTCCGATACGTTGTCCAAGTCCGGGGTAAGACTACACTCGACGACATTCACCAATCTAAAGATAACGCAAACCAGCTCATAAACTTCCTTATCCTTATGCGGTATACGTCGCTTAACTCTCACGCATGACTCCTACAATGCTTCCACGACGATAAGTCTTCTTCCTTGGCATGCGCGACTCCACTTTCGCGCATGACGTCTCCAGCGCTCCCTCGCCGATGCGACACTCGAGTATGCTTAATGCTCTCCAATGAGTTACCCTGCCGCACCGCCTTCTGCGCCGCTCCCGATGACCCCAAGCGTAGCCTCGGTGCATGCATGGTGCTCTGCTCCAAGACTCGTTCCAGGGTCCAGCCGTCCTTCCTTCCGCGTGACTCTACCCACAAGCGTGACAATATTATTACGCCTCTTTCCTATAGCGGTAGGCAGAGACGATGGATCTCCACTTACTACGATCTTTTGCTTATCTACTTTCATTAATCTCTTCATACATACACGTTTATTGTAAGTGTGAAACAGCGATTTGATTGTAGTTTGTCTCCGTTTAGCGGCACCTACTTTAAAAAACTGTAAAGAGTACTTATGAATTTCTTACTATGGGTAAGACTACACCATATGAAGCACGTGACGGCTTCACAATTTGTATACTCCCGTGGGCTAATTGGGGTGATATTAAGTAAACCGCCATTACACACAACGCCAGTGCGGCCCCGTTCACCGGGGAATTATTTAAATGTCAGCTAAATTGCTTTAACAGTCAGAGAGCGGTAATAAGGTGTCTGTACAGCCTATAATTTGCTCTTGCATTCAATCAGTCAGGTACACACGGCCACGTCACGACAAAGATTACTTGACAGTCTTGACACAGAGGGGGGACTACCTTTATATATTTATACATTTTTAACTAGAATATGGTGCTTATGGGTGGATTTCAGGAGTTGACAATAAATCAAATGTTGACGAAAATTTAAAATGGTGTTCTCGTATTTTCAAAGTGCCCGAAGCGTTGAATTTGAAACATATATTTCTTATCACATTCGGTTCTAAGGTTATTTATTTAAAACAGAATGTAGTTTGATTAATTAAAAATAGAACACTGAGTTTGTTGATTTTATAACGTTGAAATGTACAAGCACTTTTTTAAGTTATAACTATTAAGCTAAGCGTGCGAGTCTTATTTCATGGTATTCCGTAAAGTTATTAAACGTCAGAGCAAATACGCAGCCATAAAAATATAAAATGTTTAATGAAAAATAAACATATCTAAAAAAAATATTCTCAAGTATTCGCTAAGGAGGTTACCTATACCTTCAGCGTGTGATGGTAACAACATGAAAAACTACCAAAACGGTGTATATTCTCTACCCGAATTCAAACCTATGTTATTTCAATGACAAACTTCTCATTTCATCACACGCTTAAGGTATATATAGCCACCCAGAAGAAATCGGTACCCAAAGATTAAAAATATGGCAAATCTTTAACCCACATTAGAAACACATAGCTGATATACTTACCGTCCGTTTTTGAAATATGCTAAGCACTGGGCCGCTGCTGGATTTTTATTATCATATATATTTTTTTCTAGTTTTTTACATTTTTGTTATAAATTTCTTATAAAATATATACATTAATTTATAAAAAACTGATTTCCGCCGGCAGTAGGGCCTAGGGTCCAGGCTACCGGTGGTTAAGGCTCCAGACATAGGAATCTCCTCACAATACGGGCCCAACCCATAAAACCCACCCTTAACGCTTTTGTATAAGACTTGAGCTACCTTTAAGCTACATATTATATTTTATATTACTTGCCACGTATAATGGGTCATGATTATTTTAAAGAAAAACTAATTCATTCTATAGAAAATAGTAAAGAATCGAACCGTTCGCATCTGTACCATTGCATATTCTTTGTCGCTGCAACAAGCAACTTTCATCTCAGTGAACCTGTCTGGGTGTTGTGATAACTTTTAATAGTGGCCGCAATCATAAGCCTATTAATAAAACTTGCAGCGGGGGCGTCTTCTCGCTTTAATCAACGTTTTCAATGAGATTATTTAGGAACGCCTGCGCATCTATAACTCCATAACGGAAATCTATATTTGTGGGTTATTGTCTTTTTTTAGATCTCCTTATTATTTTGGACATCATTGAGAGTTCAAAATATTTCATTCAAATTAAGTTCTGTTGATTAAAAATTTAGGTCCAAAAATAACAACCCATAAACATTCCACTGCTGCTGTTGCGCTTGTTCAAGGCAACAAGGGTTTAATTTAACAAATCGATTATCTCGATGTGTAGGACTCATCACGACATTTTCGCACTGTGTATAAGAAATATTGTTATTAACATTTTCAAGATGTGACAAAAGATACCCAAAACAACTCTCTTTTTTCCTTCACCATATCCCAATTATTAGGGATCGGCACCGGCTACATCCACTTGCCAGAATTTCGTTTACCATAATTTCATCTGCTATCGGTCAACAGACATAATATTGTTTCTTATAATTTTATATGTCATACTCATTGTTTACTATATTAGTCACGTGCTAGAAACTTTGTTTCCCATAAAGTCAATTTCAATAACATCATTTGTTATCATCACTGTAAGGCGTAATTATTATATGCCATAACATCATTTGCCATCGAAATTGTTTCTAGACAAAAATCATAAAATCGGTTTAAACTAAACGATCAATAGGTTTAGGTTTGGTTAGGTTAGGTTAGGTTAGAACATGAAAAATAACGCTCGAGCCGAGCGAGCGAAGCGAGCGTGTCGCGGCAGCGGCCGGCGAAGTGCTATAAAGACAGAATTTCACATGTCACATAACTTTTATGGTAAACAAACAATTCGGGCATATGAGTATTATTGCTTATATTTTTGGGGCAAACAATAGACAACCGGTCGGCACAATATGTCTTTTCCTTCCACACTCCACTATTCTGACATACATCTTCTCTCACACCACAAATCATTATATCACCCTTCACACAATCTCTTTTCATACCCAACACAACTATATATATCAAAAGGAAATCCAACACTCAATTACACGAATGGCATTTCTAAGCTTTATCTTTTTCCTGGATTTACATAGTGTACTATGTAAAAGTATATATTATTATGTAGATTGCATATGGCTATCTTTTAGCTATTCAGACTCAATAGTTTCGGAGAAAAAGGACTATGGTATACAAAGATAAACTTTAGTGTGCACAACCTTGCCTCTTGTTTTCCCCCTCTCGCTAGATGCATAGTTTTGCTGAAATAAAACTCTTTTTATGGCTAACCTCGCCTTTGTACTTGTACAATCCCCAATCTCGGGATAGCGGTTAAGCGGACTGTATTTGTGCGAATTTCATGCGAATCCATGCGAAAAATGGTGAGTTAGCCAATGAGAGAAAATCTTACAACGAATAGTAAACTCACCTTGCGAAGAGCGGGTTTCAAGACCAATCCAATCCAAGTTTTAGTTCAAAACCGAGCACAGTTTTCACAGGACTCGCAATGAAGATGCGACACTGACATTGGACGGCGAAGGTTGCGAATATTTCCACAAAATACGAAATGCTACTCTTTTTATGCGAATTCAATGAACGAACTTACGAGTGTCCGTACACGACGAGCACAGCGAGTGACTGTCGCTGCAATTTCTACCCTCACTGGCTCGCTGGACAAAAAAATACTAATCTAACTCAAAACGAAAACTATCGCTAATTTAACGAATACGAATGAATTTTCAAGTTCTATCTAGTAATCTGCACCACTTACACCGCCAGCTTAGGTTAAATAGGCTGCCTAGAAGAGATTGCTGTCGCTTAATGTTTCTACCATGACAATATTGTAAGCGTGCATTTTTGTAATTGTACATTTGATGAGCGATAAAGTGTTATCTATTCTATTCTATTAAACTATTGAATTTAGAAAACCAAATGCTAATTAATATTAAACTAAGATCAAAAGTAGGATGGTTTGTACAGTAAGTACAGTAAATCACTACTATTTTGTAACAGTTACTTTATTAACCAGAAATCAGTATGTACGCGGCTCGCGAGTTCAAGGCGAGCAGCACGCGGTGTACGCACACCGTACCGACAAATGGACGATCAATGTCAGCGTACACATTAAAGCACGTACGTACGATGAGTACGCGGCTTTATATGTAACTGTTTTGTGTACAACGAAGAATAAAGACATGTAAGAGGCTTTTTTAAAATGCTCTGTGCTCCATCATTTCCAAAATGGTTACAGAACGCTAAAAACTGTCGGTGATTTCATAAATAACAGATCTGTTTGCATTGACTTCCTCAAAAAACTTGAGCAAAAATAGTAAATCTAACAGTTTAATGTTTTTGATTGAACCTGACTAACCTGAGTAATTGATATCTTGATGATAAATGACTATCAATTTAACCAAATAACTGTTTATATGAAGTGCGAATATAATTACATCTTACACAAGCTTTCTTCTTTAAGTTTTTTTAATATTCATTTCAATGTCCCCAAACAACAAGTTTGTAAATGTAAAATATAATTTTTAATTGAAAAATTTTCAAAATGTGATTTAAGTTCTTGGCGCGAACTTAAAGAGTGATGTTGCGTTATTCAATTTTATTTTCAAAATTGTGTAATATTTACTGGTTGTAAACTATTATTATCGACAAAAAACTAGTTATTCCCAGACTACGTAAGTTATGCATATTATTTGTATGGTATGTATATTAAATATATATCTATATAATATATAAAATATCTACATATATATATATATATATATATATATATATATATATATATATTTTTATGTAATTATTATTAAAATGTAAGTAGTTCGTACTATATGTTACGTATACCACCATCGCCATTATCATCTCAATTCATTTCTGGGGTTGTCTGGAAGAGATCGCTTTTAGCGATAAGACCGCCCTTTGTAGACTAGATATAATTTTAGTCTTTAAGTTCATTTTTGTATTGGTGTATAATAAAGTGTTATCTATCTATCTATCTATGCTTATGTTATGGGTAATATACAACGGACCACTTTGAGGCCGAACCCAGAGATGCAAACAATAGTAAATAACGTAAAGTCGTGCTACAAAATTTACTATACCAAGAATCGAACTTTTGCGTCCCATTGAGCTAGTCCAACAAAGGCTTAGCCTACTCAACCACAGAGGTCGTTTATAAAAGAGCAACAGTTGTAGAGGATATTGATAGATTTCAAATACCTACGATCTTAGTCATCGAGTTAAAGAGTTCTTTAAGAACCGTAAAGAATACTTCAAACTTACTCTAACTCGATATGAATAAGACCGTTAAAATATAAGTGTTTGTATAAAAATCTCAATTGTTCTGTGAAATTGTGTCTTTATGTGCTAAATATATTATTTATTAGACTCTAGTGTCTTAGTTGAAGGTCTTTGGTTTGAGTGGTTTAAGGCTAATAAAATTACGTTTTAACGGTTTTAAGCGCGATAATTTATTTGATTTTTATTATTCCGACGTTTCGGCCACTTTTCAGTAGCCGTGATCACGGAAGACAAACATGTTAAGTGTATTGTTAAAGTTTTGTTTAGCCTACCGCCAACTTGTTCCTTTTAATTACTTAGTTTTAATTTTGTTTATAGTTACTATTTACACTATGGGAGCCTAATTAAATTTACCACCGCTTCGCAACTTGTTGTGGCTTGAAGAGAAGAAGCGGCACAAGAAAGTCTTCAGCAAACATGCCTAGCTCTAATAAGCTTACAGTTTTTTGAAGTCTGGTAGTTGATTATTGCTGGGTTTGGGTCTTATTAATTTTGATGATTGGATTCCAAACAGGTAGTACAGGTGCAAACCATCTTCTCTATTATGTGTTATTTGTCCTTGTAAGTAAATTTTTTGGTTTGATAATTTTTTCGTGAAGATTGTTACTGTATATTATATCATAATTTTGAGGAAAAAAATTATGTATATACAGAATACAGTTACAAGTTCTTGCACTAACGCCGACGATATTTTAGTTTTCAGAAGTCCATAATAGCACATTGCCCACTTATTGCTCTGGGTCGTAGATCTGTATTTTTTCGTACTTCTTATTGGTGTCGTGCGTGTAGGCAAGCTGTGTCATGCGCAAGCAATCTACTCCCGCTGGGATGCGCGCGCGCCGACGTCGACGTCTCACTCAATACCGTCATAGATTAATCTATTAGCTAGTTTATGAGGTATTAATGTAGTACCTATTTAAAACAGATTTTACCTAATTTATTATTAAAATTTTATACATTAAAAGTGTGTAGGAAATGCTATATCGTTAATAGAAGTAACGGTTCTTTTGGCGGAAATTTATAATATATTTAGTTTTATAATGTGTAATTAAATCTTAAAAATTGTAGAACATTGATTGTTTTTTTATGTAAGAAACAAACGCCCTTTTCTTATAGGAGATTTCATTTACACCTGACATCAGGTGCAAAGTCTGTCAAATGCGAACCTGTATAATATAAAAACACGTTACTACACATACGAACCAAGTATAAGAAGCAGTTGAATTCTTGCAATTTTTTAAAGCTAAATATTGTAAGAAAATCTTTAATGTTACCCGTGACCAGAGCGCAAATATTTAGCGCAGCGAATTATTACCATGCAGCCAGCCTTGTGGGTGGCTTCATTTTAGCAGTGATCCTGTATATATTCTGTAATTACAGACATATTTATTACTACTTTTATGTTAGTTTCGGAAGAATGAATGTTTATTAGTATTGACAACTACAGTGTTTTAAGACGTAGTAAAACTGTAAAACTCTTAACGTGGTCACTTAGGGGTTACCGCATTCGTGTCCTAAATTCAAGGAGCGCGGGTTTCTGATCTAATGTACATATTGTTTTTTTATTTTATTTTTTATTGCAGGAGTTCAGCAGACAGGCAGACGGCCCACTTGATGGAAAGTGGTTACCGTCGCCTATGGACATTTGCAAACCGAAGGTGCTACAAATGCGCTGCTGCTCTCTTAAAGGAGACTGGAACCTGGTCACTGCTGCCGGAACACAACACAAGGTTGTTATGGCGGCATACTCTAGACCAGGTGTGGCAACCATCCAGTCGAGCAAATACCCTACCACCTGGCTGTAGGTTGTTTAGTCGCCTCTTACGACAGGCCGCCCGGCCGCAGGAAATTGTATTCTTTCTCTGTTCCTGCACGGATGAAAATGTGCCTGTGTGTTACAATTACTAAGTGCTAATGGTGAAGGAAAACATCGTGACGGCACCTGCACATCGAGGTAATCGATGTGTTAAACCCGCCAAACTGATTTTGACAAGCGTAACGGGTATACTGTCCGTTCCTCTATAAATAGGAGGCCCAAGTCCAACAGTGGGACGTATATGGATTGTTGTTATATAAAACTGTTCAAAACGTGCTTAAGCAAAAGTAATGAATTATTTATATGAATATGAACATTCAATGTGGACTGTCTTAACTGCGAACACTTCTTCAATGACAGCCACCGGCAACTTACCCCTTGCTTTTACAACGCATAATTGAAATACGGCATAAAAACAAGCAAAATGCACGGAGATGAATCTGAGACGACTATATTAATCGGAGTAACGCTAGATTAGTCGCCCCGTGGTACTATTGTCATAGAAAATCAAATAAAAAAGCATTGGCAAGTTTGAAAAGCCATATGTTTTACCTGTTCCGTATTCTTTAGCAGGTATAGGTAATTTTATTATAACAGGTTTTATTAGCTTACTTTTATATTACCTATATTGCATATGCCTTTTAAGAGTCCAGTTCCAATTAACGGTGAATAATAATGAATGGATGAAAACTCTTTATTGTTCACTATAACTTAAACCTAGACAATTTATTAAGAATACATTTATTACATTTATCGCTTATAGCGATCTTTTCCAGGCAACCCGGTATCCAAGGAGACATTAAAAGAAAAATTAAATAATATTTGATGGTTTAACTAAATTAAACTAATTCAATCGTAATTAAATATGATTAAAGAAAATACAACAAAAAAACTATTATAGATGTACATAATTAAATAAATTATAATAATATAAATTACATATACCTACATGGGAACAATAATATAATTCTATTTACTGCAACAAATTTTATTTAAGGGACAAATAATGGTCAGTGGTTAAGTGTTTGAATGTAGAAATGGATGTAGCCTGTCTGATTTTCAAGGGGAGGGAAGTTCCACAGGCGAATAGTCTGTACGGCAAAAGAATTTTCTAGTAATGTATTTATATTTATTTGTAAATCTGAAAGTAAATGTGTCAGTATATTTCTTACGAAAATACTCGAAGGTAACATAAAGCATTATAAAGAAAGTTGGTATAATGACCCTCATTACCTCAGAATATCAATACTACTTTAACTCCCAATTTTTTTGGGTTAATTATGATAACTATATCTGACCAGAATCTTAAAGGTAAATATGCTATTAGTTTTAAAAAAGACATGTAAAATTTGCTGCCGTAGGGGCTGTATACGAAAGTGAAACATTATTAAATTTTTTTAAATTTCTTTATGGTTTTGACGATGTTAGATCAATACTTGAGTTACCAAAATATGAATGAGTAACAAGAGATCGAATACAATTTCTGCTTGGTCAGTTTTAAAGGTAATTGAATGAATAAAAACACAGAGGAGCATACAAGCAAATCAACTCAGATACTTTTTACAATCTTACAAAATTTCACAGCCTCACAGATTTCGAACAAGCAAACAAACTTATGATGTTATAAGTTGGTACAAGTAAAAGGAGTCTAACAGTAAAATCATTTCACCGGCCCACAAAAAAAGTGGTCTGTATTTTTGACCAGACCCATTATGTACTTCGATGCGCTAAATCCGAATCTGGGGTCGGTTTGGTCCATACACCTTCAAACTTTTGAGGGTGTATGGCCCAAACCGATCCCAGATTTGGATTCAACGCATCGAAATACGTAAGAACAGTTGGGTCTTGTCAAAAGTACAGACCACTTTTTTTGTGGGCCAGAATTATTGTTTAAGCAGTAATTAAATATAATAATAATTTTGTATACCATCTTTGATAAATTAAATCTGTTTTATTCCTGCCACGGGTTGTCTGGAAGAGATCGCTTCTTAGCGATAAGACCCCATTGTGCACATTTAGAATATTTTTGGCTAAAAGTTTTTCTGTGTTTTCTGTAGTGTACACAATTACCGAAGTAGTACATAAAGTTTTATCTCTCTCTCTCTCTCTAAAGTTATGTCTATCATGATATTTTAAAAGTAAGATGATGAGAATTTATTTTAACATCTGCTTTTTTATATGTAAATAATGTTACAGTTATTGTAATATGTGTCCGTATCCCTATTAGAAGAACAAATAATCTTTTAACGAATGTGATTTCGATTCCTTACATATTGTAGAATAGACAGAACCCTAAAATGTATGGTCAGACGAAGTCAAGATATAATTTAATGGAGATATCTATAAGTAATTAAGTCGGTAGCATAAAAGTGGTTTTGGAATGTTATTAAAATTTGTGTGTCAATGTAGCGGGCCCAATTTTTGTACTTATTGCGTTCGTATCTGTTAATATAGGAGAGAATAAGCTACGTTTCTTACTCTGTTCGGGTTCAAAGCATTTTTTTATAAAAATTGACAGCCAAGTTGTGGGTAGGTAAAAAAACTATATTCAAATATTATATATTGTTGTATATATAGGTGAAATTTTGAAGCATGCCTCAATTGCCCAATCCAAAACTGTAAAAATAGCGAAATGTATTAGAAGGAGTCTGGGGGTTTATATTGATGATAGCGGTAACGAAAGCGTTGATTTTGAATATAAAACACACATTCTGTATTATTACACCAGCGCATAGTGTTGCTATAATGCTCAGGCTCCATCTGGGATCAAGTTATAGTTATTGATTATATATTATATTGTTATACTCGTATACATACGTTCTACTGATTCCACATCCGTGCGCATAGGCGAAGATGCCGTCGAGCGCACGGATCAGTTTAAGTAGTTGGGATCTGTACTTAGTGCGTCCGGGGATATCGACCATGGCGTAAAGGCCCGTATCATAGCAGCTTGGGCCAAGTGGCGTGAGGTGATAAGTGTCATTTGTGACCCCAAAATGCCGGTTAAATTAAAAGGATAGGTCTATAAGTCCATCATTAGACCGGTCCTTTTGTATGGCAGTGAAGCGTGGCCTATACTTGACCTATACCAATGGTCTCAAAACGGGGGATGCTGAAGACCGCGCGAAGTGGAGTAGAAAAGTAGGAAAGCGGACCCTGGGCGTCGGAGTGAACGCTCCGAACGCAACCGGGATTTAACGCTCGGATGATGATGATGAATCGTATACATGCGTTATCTGTCAATATTATCAATTAATAAGAATATCACATCATAAATAACGCATTAAATCGAACACTACACCTATGTGACACGGTCACTAACTATTATAATATTATCCCAAATGTAGCAGTAATATAAGAATTAATTTCTATATAGAAACATCGAACGGTAAACTAAACTTTTTTACACTATTGAAGAATACTTAAATGACAAAAATTCATTTACATAGCAGCTCGCTCTAACATCTTATACTATATTTTGTATAATGTTATCTTGCCAAGCTTGTAAGGGATTTATGGAGATATATTGCAGCATAACATTTTAGTACGTCATATCATTATTATAACTTTTATAATATTTTTCTTTCCTCTTATTGTGTCTTGGTCTTATTGAGTATGCACTGTTTGCTACAACTCCATTAATTCTTCAAAAAGTAATTCTGTAACATACTTCTGTATAAAACTTATTTAAAAAAAACAACTTGAGATATAAATAGAATAAGAAACTTAAAGAAAAACATTATCTAGCTAGACGTGTTGCTGGAGAGTTTCTTGCCGCTTCTTCTCCTTAACAGCAATAACACGTTGTGAAGCGGTATACATAGAATAGGAAGAAAAATTAAATTTTAACTTATATATTTATATGACCTTCAAAAAGTGTTCTCCAGTTAGAACTTATTTTGAATAAAAAACTTTGAATTTGAATTTGAATTTGAATTTAAAGGAAAAGGCAGGTTTTATTTATAGCAATGTTGAATTTTTAAGATGTAATAATAAAACATTGAATAATAAATTCTTCAAAATTATGACTATTGTTTTGAATATTTAAATCGCCAATTGCCGTTTTACTCATTCGCATTATTAAAATTGATTGAATATTCAATTAAGGAGACCGGCAGATCTCCCAACTAAGCCTTAGTTAACTACTCGACCCGTTAGATTTGACCCTTTAAGAATTTGCATTTAACCTTTTTGTTTTAGGGTTACATTCACATTTTATTACGCAGTAGTTTTTTATTTTAAAATTTATATATATATATATATATATATATATATATATATATATATATATATATATATAATAATAAATAATAATAATCGGTAGATAATCACACATATTATATATCCCTAAATTAAGCAAGTTACGTTTGTGTTATGGGTAATATACAACGTACTACTCTGGGGCCGATCCCAGACACCCAGACCATAGTAACTAACGGAGAAAATACGTTTCCGAAATTTATCATACCAGGAATCGAACGAATATGAAAACCAATATCGATTAACGAATAACAGATGGCAACGTGAAAAAAGGGCTCACCTGTTAATATTTTGCCAAAATTTAAACACTTATTACCACCATCCCGATTTAGAGAAGTGGTCCGAAAAATAGTGTATTTTTTTAAATTAATAATCGGCAGGCAAACACACGTATCGTATATTCTCAAATTAAGCAAGTTACGCTTGTGTTATCGGTAATGTAAAACTGACTACTCTGGGGCAAATCCCAGAAACCCAGACCAAACTAATTATAGGGAAAATTCGTTTCCTAAATTTACCATACCAGGAATCGAACCCGGAATCTCTGCATTGCAGTAAAGTAAGCCGGCAAAGGCTTAGCCCCTCTAAGTATTACAGGGCCCGTCATTTAGAGCTAACGATACGATTTCAAGCCAAAACTGAACACTAGAATAATTATTTATATACTTTTCCATTTATATTTGCAATTTTTCTATGGTATCGAAGATTATGAGGTTTTAATTTTATATAGACGTAGTAACTTTCCGGCCGAATACTTACAACTATAAAAAATAATTTAACAATATTTTTGGAATAAACAAAAAAGAGTGTTTCCCATTGAAGCTTTGATGCTCGTACCTCTTTCAATTATATTCATTGCTCAACTATAACATTTCTAAATTCTCCCAATATATATAAGAGCCCAATATCGAAAATCCAAAAAATATTTTTGGAAACACACTGCATTTGGGTAAATAGACGATATCTCTTCATGTTTGCTAAATGTTATATCTTTAGCCTTATTAGTTCCTGAGTTATGCAGATTAATTCAAATGATGATGACAATTTTGAGATAATCGGAATAACTCTGATGATGATAATGTAAAGATAAGCTGATCCAGTTGCGACAGATGCAGACAGATACCCTAACAATGAATCACTTATCACAAATATTGTTTTTAAGAAGTCTGCTAATGTAGTTAATAACGACTATGGCCTGAGGCCGGTCATTATTCAACTATTAATATCGCTCAGTACTAATTGTCTGGCATTTTCTAATTCCTAGTAACCTCATTATAGTTAGAAACGCTTTAGGCGTCGAGAAATCCCGTACTTTTGTATTACGTCAGTACTGGAATGTTAAATAGACGTTTCTTCTGGTATGGATGGCGACATGATCTTCTCGTAACTATTGCTAATATTTTGTTACATGTAGTGTATATACTTCAAGAATATGTAGATTGTAATGTATACATTACAATCTACATATTAGGTTGGGGAAAAAGTTTCTTCGCATTTTATATAAAAATTCAGAAGGTTTTTTTATAAAGTTTATTGACATTTGACTAAACTATGTAGGTGCCATTTTGTTGGATAACGTTTTGCCATCTTGTAGGTAGGGACGTGATCCCATTGCTATAAAAATTTTGGGGCTTCTGATCAAAAAACTGCGACAAGTGGTTTTGGCAGTCCTCTCGTGATGTTAACCTGACACTGCCTAAGGAATTCTGCAGAGACCGAAACAGGTGAAAATCTGAAGGTGCAAGGTCAGGACTATACGGCGGATGCATTGACACCTCCCAGCCAAACTCTCGTAATTTTTGCTGAGTGGCTAAAGATGTGCGAGGTCTAGCGTTATCATGGTGAAAAACCACACTCCTTCTGTTGATTAATTCCGGCCGCTTTCTCTCAACTTTTTGCTTTAATCTCATCAGTTGTTCGCAGTACAGGTTAGAATCGATGGTCCTGCCTGGCGGTAACAGCTCATAATGAATAATGCCCTTCCAATCCCACCATACACACAGCATCACCTTGTTGCGAGTTAACCCGGGTTTCGCCAGTCTGTGAAGCCTGGCCGGCCTTTGACTACGATCTTTTTCGCACGTTCTTGTCGTACGTGATCCACTTTTTATCACCGGTTATCAGCTTCTTCAAAAATGGTTCGGTTTCATTACGTCGTAATAAAGAATCACAAATGAGTACTCGGTTCATTAGATTTCTTTCAGTGAGCTCATGAGGCACCCAAATATCGAGCTTTTTTGTGTACCCAGCTTTTTTCAAATGCGCCAAAACCGTTTTGTGGTCAATTTCCAGTTCTCGAGCTACATCGTAACTACTAATATGCCGATCTTGTTCCACTTTTTCAAAAATGGCATCAATTTTGTCCGTAAAGGGCGACCAGAGCGACGTGCATCTTTGATATGAAAATTTCCGGATTGAAAACGCTTAAACCAAATTTACGTTACTCTCACAGATACTGCATTAGGTCCATAAACATCAAAAAAAAATCGCGGCTTGTGTTGCATTTTTATCTTTTTTTAGTAAAATTTTAAAATGTATCGAATTTCTTCATTAGATTCACTCATTTTAACAATAAGAAAAACAAATGAAAATCACACATTTTCCTAATTTGAATTTGGAATTGTCTTCTTTAAAATTAAAACTTTTTAATGATACCAAAACCAGCCAGATATAAATGGTATAGCCAAAGAAATCTTATTACAAGTTCATACATACTATATGCGAAAAGACTTTTTCCCCAACCTATTATATAAAAAAAATATTAATAAGTAATTTATATAGAAAATCCTATTTCGCAGGAACATATTTAGGTATATACTTTCTTGTTTTAAAAGATCGACTTAAACTGTATTTTTTTAGTTTAAGATTTTAGACTTAATTGTGACTTGACTGATTTTTTTTAATAAAGAAGAGAGTACGATAAATAAGTTTAGTAGTAATAAATCATATACAAACACATTTTATTATTATCTAGCAAAAAAAGGGCAAGCGTGTGTTATTGTTAATAAAAAACATATACAAAAAAAAAAAAAAAAATTGGGTCCACCTGAGACACTCGGACTAAAGACGTAACTAAAGAAGTTTTTTTTAATAAATTTTACCTTGTTAGGAATCAAAACAACATACGTGTTCCAGTGAAATAGGCAAATTACCGTTTAGACTATTAGACCGCAAAGCTCATCGTAATTAAAAAGGAGATAACATATTCAAGCTCACAAACCCAAATCGATACTAATCGGAAAGTATACATCACTATTATTAAATCAAATCCCAGACAGTTTATTTACATTTACAGATTCAATGCGAACAAAAAAAAGATAATTTGTAGCAATATATCATAGGTAGGCCATATTTCATCGCAGTGAGTTTGGTGGCGTCTCATTATAAAGTTAAATGATATGGATATACATACGTATATGCTGCCGCAGACGATTCTTGGTGGAACTGAACACACACATTCGCAGCGGGAATTGTCTTATATAACAACCTAAACACTTGACCTTTTCGCCTCAGAGCAGAATATCGAGGACAAAAGCAACTGGAGAAGAAATGAAACTGGATAAAATGGAATTTTAACGGAAGAAACTTATTTAAGACATTTTAACAAATACATTTTAAAAGAAACTAATTTAAAAGACACAAAATGTAAAACTATAAGCTAATTAAAGAGTATGCACCGCATCGCTGCCAGATGGAAGCGTGTTCAGAAGGCTGGCAGCATTACCACGCTAGATGGCAATGCTAATTCTACCCCTGCGCATAACTCAACTTTTTCACAAAAAATATTTTACCGTTAAGGCTATACAGCCAGATAACGCGCTGCTTGTTGCTATCAGACAAGCGATATAGCTACCGATATTTAAAACTATAACCAAAAAATGTTACCTATCGTTGGAATATGATATTTAAATGTATATATTCATCATCATTCATCTATAAACATTTATATATTTTGCAGATATGTATTTGTATGGTATTTATATTAAGTATATATCTATTTAATGTATAAAATTTCTGTATATATTATATATATGCATATTATTTATGCTTAATAAAAAACTAAATTACAAACTAAACCATCTTCAAAATAAAACTACACTACAAAAAAACTTATAAATTAAATACTATTTTAAACATATTTTACAAGTAAAAAATATAGTCCAGATCACTGTCGGTGGAGAGCGTTCCCAAAATGCTGGCCGCATTCCCACGTTGTATGGCGACGCTAATTCGTTGCCCTAAATATAGGCAGGCCATTTGGTCACGCGAGACTTCTTTCACTCGCCTTGAAAGGTCTCAATAATGTTGATAAGCCTCACATCCCCATGGCCCCAAAGTCTCAACCTCGAAAGCCACAAATATGTATCCATCACCGATGGATGCATATTTGCGGCTTTTCATGAAGTGTGGTTATTTGTGGTAAGTATTTATTATTAACAAGTAAGTAGTTCGTACTATCGCATATCGAAGAGAACACTTTTTAGCGATAAGACCGCTCTTTGTTCATAAGTAGATATAGTTATCTGTAAGTTCATTTTTGTATTGGCATATAATAAAGTGTTATCTATCTATCTAATTCGTTGTGCAAAGTATAAACCGCCTTCTGGTCATACATAGGTTTCAAAAAAAAAATTCCTACAAATTTCTTTGTAAAAATTCTTTGCGGGTGGACACCATGAACCGAGTGTCTCAACTTTAATCGAATACATCGCGAACATGTTGGATGAAGTTCATCGTGATTTTCGCTTCTTGCTTATGTATGAAGTCTTGTTCTTGTTACTCTATGCAAACGGGTGGTTCATGCTGTGATTTCAGCTTATAATGAATGCAGACGCTGTGATGGGAATGATAAGTTGATACAATGCAACATTATTCGCTGTGAACAATGATGATGGTTCAAGTTACGTCACTGGAGGGTAGTTACTTTTTTAGTTTACGTTTAGGCCAAGAGCACATCTTTACTGAATCCAGTAAGGTGTCGATGACCTTATTAGCATAATTGGAGTAACTTATGCTTCATAGAGGAGACGCAAAAATTTTATAGCACGGATTTTATCAAGATGTACATCGTGATGAAATCAGTGGTACAAGATTTACATCGTGCGCAGCAAAGCGTGTACAACATAGAACCTTACGACATTACATGTCATAGGCACGTGATGATGTAATTTAATAATATTAAAATATTTTCCTTGTACTGTTACAATCGGGAGTTTTTTACGGCGTGGAATGTTAATGCTTAGATCCCTTTACCATGGAATTAATAGACATTCGCGACGGTCACGAGTTACCTGCTAAGTCTATTAAGAATGCACTCCAGACTTTGTTCAAATCCTTTTTAACTTTGTCACAACAATTAAGCTCAATACTACTTATACTTTGTTATTATCACTCTAAGATCATATATAGTTTGCAGATAACACTGGCCCATAAAAAACTTGGTCTGTATTTTTGACCAGGCCCATTTTTTCTTGTGTATTTCGATGCACTGAATCCGAATCTGGGATAAGTTGTGTCCAAACACCCTCAAAATTTTGAGGCTGTATGAACCAAACTGACTCTAAATTCGGTTTGTGGACCGGTGTATAATTAATTATACTAGCGGTCGCCCGTGCTCGAATTTCGACCATAATAATTAATTTCAAAGACTATACTCCTATAATCACAGGTTTCGCCAAGGCTACACTGTTAATTTGACTTGAACAATAATAACAAAAGAGTATATATGCGTGTGTGTGTGTCAAATACATGTTAGTGTGTGTGATTTTTTTTTATTGATGTATTTTTTATGCATAATTTTAAAAAAGCATTCGTCGCTTCTTTATATAAACTATAAGTGTGCGAAATTTCATACTCCTCTGTCCGCGCAATTTTCGTAAAAAGGGGTACAAAGTTTATGCTTCACGTATTAATATATAGATTATGCATAATGTGTTTGCATAAAGGCAATATAGTATAATAAGCTGTGCAACGGTTTAGTCAATGTATGCTAAAACTATGTTTTTATCTATATTCTATTAAAAAAAGACACCTCGATGTTTCTCCTATTACGGGTACGCGTACGATGTTGATGTACCTTAGTTAGACGTGTCGCTGAGGAGTTTCTTCCTGCTTCGTCTCCTTGAATTAGCAATACGTTGAGATGCGCTGTACATACAACACAAAGTAGATTTATTTTTTTACCTGGTTAACCTTCAAATAACGTCTCCAGTGCAAATTTGTTTACTTGAAAAAAGTTTAAGTTTAAATTTGCCTTAATTTGTTATAGTTTCTAGGTCTGTCCACGGGCCGGAGATAAAGGATTTCTATACGACTTTGCTCGCTTTAAGTCTTGAATTGTATCCAGTCTAAATTTTTACATCGTTTACGATAGACAATATAACAAACCGAATTTAATTTATTCGTCTCGGACTCGGTGATAGAAATGGATTTAATTATAGACTCTTAATTTAATGGCTGTATTATATTTTAAGCAGACATCAGCACAAATTATAACGGCACATCTAAGTTTGTCGGTGTATATAATCGATCGAACACATATAATACAAAATATCAACGTATAACGGTAGGGGTGCGCGTGCGCAGCGTGACGTCTCTCGCTCCACATCTAAAGAGTAGCGCCATAGGAAATCTATTACGTTTCGCAGGTGCAAATAAAATCGTATCATCGTCTTTTTTTATTCAAACACGCAGCTGGTTTTTCGGTGTTCTTCCGTCTTGATGATGTTATTAACCATTAGTAGATGGCATGATTGTGTCGCTTTGTAATTATGAAGAATTTCCGACATAATATTCCTTTCGGTTGCGGTTTTTGCAGGAAATTAAGATGTTTGTTAAGTTTTAATACTGTATTATCAATATTTGAATTATGACATAAATAATGGATATTGGATAGTTTTCAATTAAGGATGTTTTTGTAAAGAATACATATTAAATAGCTTAAGCATGATAATTCGTTTGAATAAAAATTATTTACGAAGTTTCAACTTTCTTATTATAAAAATGTTTTAAGTTTGGAATTGGGCTTTATTTAAATATTTAGAATGGATGCTCCACATTCTCGCAAGATTTTTAGAAGGTTCTCATGAGAATGTAAAGTGCCTAAAATAAGAGTGTAACTATAAACCACTTTAACACCATAGCAAATATTAATTTTCATTTTTATCCTAAAATCCCATTTTACCATCGGGCAACAAGACCTATCGGTTTACGCCACCGTTACATGGTGGAAATACCGTCAGTCAGAACGAAGCGGGTCGCTTCATCTTTTCTGGTGCGCACTGCCGAAGAATAGAATAATTATCCGGAGTCTGTTTTCCCTGACAAACACAATCTAAGAGTCTTCAAGTTACGAGTGAATAGGTATCTTCTAGGTAAACGAGCTCTATTCTAGACCTCATCATCACTCAACACTAGGTTTCACAGCGATCAAACGCGAATTTATATGAACATAAAAAAAGAACGAACTTATAAATAATCACGTTTGGCTGCCACGATGTAAAGGCTGCTCAGACCATTATTCTTATGTTTTTCGATGCGTTGAATCACAGATTTGGATTTAGCGCATGGAAGTACACAAGAAGAGACGGGTCTGGTCAAAAGTACAGACCACTTTTTATTTTTTGTGGGACAGTGTTATTAATAGGTTGTCAGGATTTAAACTATGTTCACGTGATTTAAATAGGCGAACACAAGGCAGACTACGTCATTGAAATAAAAATAAGGTGCTAAC
Source organism: Dendrolimus houi (assembly GCA_039645545.1). Taxonomy (NCBI): domain Eukaryota; kingdom Metazoa; phylum Arthropoda; class Insecta; order Lepidoptera; family Lasiocampidae; genus Dendrolimus; species Dendrolimus houi. The sequence goes on along the minus strand of CM077126.1, from coordinate 21,378,531 downwards.
TATAATTCACTGCGACACTATAGAGATTTATACTTTTTAATTTCGATTACCATAAGAAGGTACTTACAAACAATCACTTCAATTGTTAATAGGCTGTCGCGATCTAAAATACTTTCAAATAATTTAAATAAGAAAAGGCAGGGCAGATCACGTCATTGAAATGAAAAGAATGTGCTAACTATAATTTGCTGCAACACTACAGTAGTGATTTACACTTTTTAAATTCGATTATCATAAGAAGGCACTTACAAACAATCACTTCAATTGTTAATAGGCTGTCGCGATCTAAAATACTTCCAAATAATTTAAATAAGAAAAGGCAGGGCAGATCACGTCATTGAAATGAAAAGAATGTGCTAACTATAATTTGCTGCAACACTACAGTAGTGATTTACACTTTTTAAATTCGATTATCATAAGAAGGCACTTACAAACAATCACTTCAATTGTTAATAGGCTGTCGCGATCTAAAATACTTCCAAATAATTTAAATAAGCAAACACAGGGCAGACCACGTCATTGAAATAAAAAGAATGTGCTAACTATAATTTACTGCAACACTACAGTAGTGATTTACACTTTTTAATTTCGATTATCATAAGAAGGCACTTACAAACAATCACTTCAATTGTTAATAGGCTGTCACGATTTAAAGTACGTTCAAACGATTAAAAGAAGAAAAGGCCTGTCAGAACAAGCCCCCGGGTTGAGGTCAGGCCCCTATTTGAATGATGGATATAACTAATTCAATCAGTGGTGTACCAAATAGGTTTTGTTGGTAGCCGAGAGCACCCATAGAGTGATGTATTACCTTTATTAACTTTACCAGGCCGTTATTAAAATTTAAATTTATTCTAACATGTAATTTGTGTATGATTGGTGGTTTTTGTGCGGTGGTCTTAGGGTTAGGGCATTGTGTGTAGTCGGTATAAGGGATTATCGGCCTAACATACCGCATATCAGTGGGGATTGTGTATTTTTACAAATATATAAATGTTTCTATTCAAGATTTTATATACTATTTTAGGCGTTCTGTAGCTAAATTGGAAAATCATTATGTTTGTCTATCTATATATATGTAACAATTATTACTTAAACGCTACTAGTTGTATACGAATAAAATGTGACAGGGATGTGTAAAACCGCGATTGAATTAAAAATTTAATGTGGTCGTCATACAAATAATTACGGAAAAAGCAATCCCGCGTATCCCGTATTCTTAAACAAGTTCTAGAAATCGTTCCTTGTCTCCTAATGACATTTTTGTTTAAGTCATTAAATAGTTGGGGACATAATACATGCCTATGTGTTTCTAAGATTGTAAAAAGTTTTCCCAAAATGGTTTTCTTAGAATAGGCCAAACCGTCTGAAAAAATTCAAGTTGGGTTATAATATAGCTTTCAACTGTAATTAATTTGAACACAATCTGCTTAGTAGTTTTTGAAATATTTAATATAATATGTATTTAAATTACTTTTACGATAGATATTAGTAAGTTGTATTAGTTTTTAATTTATTAAAAATTATTATAATGATTAAATAATAACTTAATAATAATAAACTTCAGCGTTGCCGTACAACGTGAAATGCGGGCAACATTTTGGGAATGCTCCTCATCGACAGCGATCGGGACTATATTTTTTACCTGTAAATATGTTTATAGGGTAGGTATCAAAAAAGTAACATGGTTTTTAACAAGCTATTGAAAATTTAATTTAAACCTAAATAAAACTACCTAACAAATATAAATTACCTAAATATATCTACACATAAAATAAATAATTTCAAGATGTAGAATATATTTATTTTTTGCTTTTGAAACAACTCTATATTTACATAATTTACAATTATAAAATTACATATAATCGAATACAATAAAAGAAAACTTATTTGTATCGTATTCTGCCCGTAGTCCCTCAAGACTATATAATAAACAATTAAATCTCAAGTCGGTCATATACAGATACTGTCGTGTAATGATTAATTTTATTTTACTTTTCATTGCACATCATCAATATTGTTAGAGAAGTACAAGTATCAAACAACGACGAATGACGATAACTGCAATTATCCTATCGGTGGAAGTAGATTATATTTTTTATTCCTGAAAGTGAGATTGCTTCTACGTGACACTCACACGAAGTTTAAGCTGGTAAACTTACGTAGTTATATCTAGTATTATCTAGATTTTTTATGATAAAACATAATGATAATTATCTACATTTTATAACAACATTAAATGCTGAATAAGAATCATAAATTTTATCAAGACATTTAATATGTGCACAGACAAACTGGGTCTGCAAATGTGGAGGATTATTATAAAAAACAACAATAGTTTAGCCACGTATAGTTTTATTAATTTTGGGACAGAAAGGCAATAAATTATTATGTTAATTGTATCATTAATGCCCACAGTATCGTGTAGATAGTGTGATAGGTTTTGGGTATAATCTTTGGTTTAAACGTTTTCTTCCAATGATGTAGTTTCGAATCCTTGCTAAGGAGCAATCGCTGCTTAGGTAATTTTTTGGCCCTAATGGCCTTTTGTTAAATTAACATTTGGTAATGGTGAAGGAAATATTGTGATAAAACCTGCATATCGTACATTTTTTGACATTATTTCTTTCGTCATAATTGTTACATATTATATACATTGTATATATCACAATTTTGAAAATGTATTTATACTGACGCCGACAATATCGAGATAACCGCTAAATGAAACCCAGAAACTTTCTTTGACTGAATAGTTATTTCCTTAAATAGTTTATTATAATAATATGTATGTGTTATAGGAAATCACATTTTGTATTTATGAGAAGAATTTGGTTATAGAACTCCGTTCTGCTTTATTTAAACAGATGAAGATGCGCTATGTCGCTGGCGGTGACAATATAAAGTGAATTTTACTAATGGGCCTCTATAGCCAAATCCGACACTAAAACACATAGTGAAAAACATTCAAATTCTTTTCAGCATTTGACATTCTTCTACAGAAATTGATTCTTACAAGCTACACTATGAATTAGAGTAATAATGAGGTATGCGTTTTTTTTTAAATCAGTTGTACCTGACCAGAGAAATTGGTTTTTCAAAAATCTAATGATAAGTACAACTTTAGTTTTCATCAAAATCGGCCCCGAGACTCCTTTGATAATTTTTCACCATATCACTTCAAAAGTACAGCCTGTATAGCTGTACAAGATTGCGCAATACCTGACTTATTGTACTATAAAAGCGGTCATAAAGTTTGGTGCGGACTATACTTTTCTAATCCGCTTATACTGTAATGGTACCGTGAACGTCGGCAAAACAAAGGAAGGATAGTGCGGGACGCGTGTTGATTTTCAGTTTATTTCATTAGATCAGCGCCATGGGGTGCGCAGGAGTCGGTGCCGAAACGAAGCCAGAATAGGGTAACCATACTAAAAGTTTTAATAATAAATTCGGCAGACAAAATACTTTCCTTAGGGTAGTTCTTTCTTTTAAATATAGTTTTGTATGTTTTTTGAATTTAGTCAAATTTCAAGTATTTATAAGCATTCAACATGAATTATTTTTAAATATAATTCACCAGGCAAATGTCTAAAAAAAAGATTACGTTACAGTGTTTGTCTTAGCGTGGAAAATATACCACTTTCCTGGATAATTAGAATGCTATGTACATTCTCGTAATTGTACATTGTCTACAATCCTTCTGTATCAAAATCTATCAAATTTTATCAAAATTGGTTTAGTTTTTCCCCGTGAAAACATAAAAAACAGACAGATAGACAGAGTTAGATACCTCTTTCTTTAACTGCAATTAAAATGGTTTTAGTAGTATTGGTAGAATCATGACTTTGAATAAGTAAGCTTTACCTAAAATTCAATTTTGCAATAAATAATGTTGTTTTCGTTAAATTGCTACTTATACATGTTTTTGAGTACCACATACACAGCTTACGTGAGTTAATTTTGATGTCAAAATATTAAAATCCTAATTCTATAAAAAGTACATATATTTAGCTATTATATCCATTTTGCATTAAAGATTAGACTAACTTAATTAAGGAAGTACAAACAATTAATCATAAAAATAAATGGCAGAAAATTTTATTTAATTATCTAACTTGACCTAAAGTAAAAAAGTTAATGGATGTAAAGCCGTATGTTTATTGACTTAACTTAAAATTAAAGTAGTAAGCAAATACAGATTTATATTTGATATTAACTTTATTACTTTTATAGCTTAAACGAGACCTTGTAACTGATATTAAAGAGCGAATAAATAACTGTTTACACATCTCATTTGCATATTGTAATAATATGTTATAACTTTACAAAATAAAACAATAGAAACAGGGACTTAATATTTTCATAAAATGAAATCTTACGGTAGATTACAATTGAATATAAAATTACTTTATGTTAATATTACATTATATTAATAACAATTAAAATGTAAATACATTCAGCTAGATTACATTACATTTTTATATTTATAGAAGCAGTTAAAAAAGTTTAGTTTTATTTGAAAAGTGATTTATAATTGAATGAAGTTATGCAAACCGAAACAAAGCCACTACATTTAAGGCAAAATTTAGTTAAATACACAATAGGGTTTGAAATTGAGTGTTTTATATGTCTTAAAACAGCAAAAATAATTATTTTTAATAACTATTATCCAATACATTTTTAGAAAACCAGTTTCGTTGGTATTTCCACGCTGTTTTCTATGATAATCTTATTTATCTTAAAACTGCCTTTTGTTGAATCTTGGGTATATACATTTTGGGATCGCTTACTTTGCAAGTTTTAATAAGAATGTACTTTTAGGCTTAAATCTTATTTTTCGAGATAATGTTCATTTAAATTAATGTAACTTAGGATGTGTTCCCATATTAAAACCACACATTTCACACATCGTAATCAGACTGACAGACAGAAGCTCGGCTTAGGATAACGATGTTCAAATGGATCATTGCGCGGCTTACGCTTGCTGTAATTTACTATCCATTCGTATATAATTGACATTACTTAAATTGATTTCATATCTTTTAATTAGTAGTAAGGCAAATTAATAGATATTAGGATATAAAAACTTGAAATGTACTGGGAATGCTTGGCAGGCAGAAGGAATGCTGATCCTTTCGTAATGTGCTGTCACTTATATAATAAAATTGATAATGACATCAATATATTTTCGGTTTTGGAATAAAGTATAAAATAAAATTAAGGCTATTAAATTTGAATTTAATAGAAACAGACTACTTCTTAGAAGTAGGAGAGTAAACACAAAATCACATTCATACACATCAACACCATCGGTGAGTTCTAACTCACTCATTCATGTTTAAACTAAGCACTATTCATCAATTATTTTACTTAATGTAACAAAAGATACTAGCCCTATAGATAATAGAATACATATACAACATACAGCAATAATTATTAAATAAAATACATAAATAATAAGGGTTAGACATGACTATATTCCAATAAACGGTAAAGAAATAGTATGATTTCTATTTTTAACATAAAGACCTATTCAAAGCAATTACCAAATTACATGGTTCATTTAAAGAACAACATTTCATTCAACATTACAGCTTAGATCATCAACGGCGTATAAAAATTAAACTAATAAATTCATAATTTATGGTAACCCCACCATAGGACGTCAGGTTCACCTGCCTTTTTTAAAAATTGTAAAATATAGCATTTTTAATGAAGTAACCTTTTCAATTTTCGGCTTTAGAACCTTTATCGGCGTGACATCGGGTCTAATCAACCTTGTTTTCGTTTTCTTTGTTGATTTTTTTTTATAATTTAATACACAGACTTGATTACCTTTCTTTTTTAATTTTAGAATACGAACTGCCAGAGAAAATATTTGTTAATAGAATTTTTGTGATGGTTTCATGCGTTCTTCTTAATTCTTTCTTTTTTAAATCTTCTTAATGTATATTTTATGACTTTTGTAATAGTGATTGTAATGAAATGTTTGTTTGAGTGGGATACGTTGAGTTTAATGGTTTGTCTCTTGTGTGCCGAGGATTTTTGTTGTTTGGTGTTTTACTTGCACTCTGATGAATCATTCATTATTTCACCAAATTCCCTTTTGTCATTTCTAAATATGGCTTTGTACGGTTATCTTAGCTAGTGATAAATATTTATAAATATTCAGGCTTTAAAATAATTTTTATGCAAAGTTGGCATATTGGTCTTTCTTTGATTGACGCAAAAACAAAAAGGAATTCTTCTGTCAGCTCGAAAAAGCACATTAATTCACTAAACGGTTTTGATAATCAACATGTGTCATTCGTTAAAAACAGTGTAGCTTCTACAACTATTGTCCGCTTTTGTCCAGTAGGTATTATAAAACTTTTTTAAATATAAAGCTGTACAGGGACTATTTCACACAAAGCGGGCACTGAAATAAATGCCATACTATTTATATTGTTCAATTTTTGATTTGATTTTTCTTCATTTCAAATCGGATTTTATTTAACTCCGGTATTTTATCTTAAACTCTAGTTTATAGTTCGTAAAAAATACGTACAAAGTTTGAGAGGTAGAAATGTACCCTTTTTTTCATGTGAAGAGGTGGAAATGTTAATATGGAAAAGTTAAAATAATGGAAGGGATTAGACTGTTTGTAAACAAACGTGTCATAACTTGTCTAAGCCTGATAAATCGTCTCACGGTTGTTACACATACTACTGAGCTATAAAATCTTAATTATAGAGATAAACATCGAAAGAATCTAAGAAATCAAGTCACAGTTAAAAAGGTTTGAATATTCCCAGTAAGTAGCAGATATATTTCAATGCAAAAGTGTCGGGACCTCATTGTAATAATCAATAACAGAGGTTTCTCACTATAAATTCTAAATCCCTCGCAAACTAGTTTTTTTATTGTATGAGAACAGCAGCCAGGTTGACGGCCCCTCTGATGGCAAGTGGTTATTGTCGCCTATGGACCTTTGCAAGACTAAAGGTGCCGCTTATGTCCTACCGGCATTCGATCGAACCTGGTCATTAATGCCGGACACGTTCCGAGGTTGTTTGGCGTCTTACTTCTATACCAGGGGCGGTAGCCATTCACGGGCAAACGCCCTACCACCTGGCTGTGGGTTTTTTCGTCTCTGAATACAGCCCGCCTGGCCGTAAGAATTAATATTTTTTCTTCGTTCATGTACGGATACTGATAAATTGTGACAATTAATCGTGTGCACTTAGTAATATGCTATATATTATACTTAAATCTAGTATAGGGAAAAAATAATCTATTTTAGAAGTCAAATTACATATAAAGTCAAACCATATTAACGCAAAATATTCATAAAATGAGTTTATGATGTGCGTGGGAGATTCTATTGCAGTTTCTACAATGCAAGTTCTATGGGCGCAATGTACGTATTAAATATGATGAATTCATGTAGATGCAGATCGTATCGATGTATTTATGTAATATCACAGTAATGACATTTACTTAATAGGTTTTTTGTTATTTCCTCTCATCTGTAATAACTCTCGCGGCAGTAATGCAATGGTTTTTTATACACAATCAATGTGGTAATGTGTTGTATGTTTTATCAGACTCTTTCCCGCAGTCTGGGCTGCGTCGGGTTGTATCAAATGCATATATAAATACTGCTCGCAGTTAAGAAAATAAAATAAAGCTCAGTAGCTTGGGATACCATTGCTTGTCGTGCATTGGAAGTGTCGCCAGGATACCGCACCATACTGCACTGAATGACATCATCTGCCATGCTCTATCACCGTCGGGGCACCGGTCATTATAGAATCGAATGGACTGTGCTGTGATGATGGCAAGTGACCGGATGGAATGTCTTTGGTGCTCTGAAAGATGGAACGACCCTAAGTGTGGGATGCCACGTGTGTCAACAATTTAGCTGCGTCCCGTCTTCCAGACACGGCCGTGTTAACTAGCGTAGCTGTCGCACGACAGGAGGACCTGAAATATGCATCTGTTGGCGATGGATATATATTTGTGGCGTTTTGTATCGAGGCTCTAGGGCCATGGGGTCCCCCATAATATACAGGCCAGCCTGTACAGGTATAGGCCAGACACAAATTAAAATTAAATAATTAAAACGAACAAGTTGGCGGTAGGCTAAATAAAAACTTTAATAGTACTCATTGACACTTGACATCTTTGTCTTCCGTGAACACGGCTGCTGAAAGTTAGCCGACACGGAATAAAAATCAAATATAATACCACGATTAAAACCGTTAAAACTTAGTTTAATTAAGTTTTTAAAAGTTGAAAAAAAAACCAGTTGCACTATGTACATATTACTTTACGCAACTTATGTTTGTGTTATGGATAATATAAACAGCGCTAGGGCAGACCCGAAACACCGAACTAGAATAAATCATGGCAGTTCGTTTTAAGAATTTTACTTGGCCATTGTTAAATCCGGGACCTCTACTTTCTAGCAAACAAGGCGGGTCAATGTTTAAAACACTTAACCACAGAGGCCGGTTAAATGTTGCAAATACGATGACTTACATAATACCTGATATATCTTCATAACTCTGTCTAATTATAATAATAACTTAATATTTTAAGTAACACAAACGTTACATGCAAAATATAAAAGGACTTATGTTTCCCGCGACGTCACCCCCATTTATTTTTAACTATCTCAGTGTAGTGAAAATGCAATTATAATTTTTCTTATAAAAATAAATTTCTTATACAAATATTAGTTATCAATATTTATAATTATCTTTATACTGGAATGGTATAAACGGATTACCTTACAACATTTTAACCTCATATTTTATCCTCTTCAAGATTATTTTGAGATAGAAGCTAGCCTATATCTTTTTATAGGATACAATTTGTCCCGTTGCCAATTTCGTCCAAATCCGTTTAGCCCGTTAAGGCTTCTGCAGCCGCAAAAGGTCGAAAGTGGAGTGCTAAACCAAACAACTTTTCTTTGGTTTTTACTGATCAATAATTTACCCAAAAAAACATAAATCTTAACGTGGTTTTTTTTCGTAATTTTTGTAGTTATTCTAAGTCAAGAAAAATAATCACCAAATCACTTCCAAATTATTGACATGAAACCATTTTACTCCTCCAATTTTTATCAAAACGGGATAAGAAAATATCTCTTTGTTTATAAAAGTGATGTCAATAATTTGGTTTTATAATTTTTTTTTAAACTCTAATTCTAGTACTCTACTTTATTTCTCTCTCTCTCTCTCTCTCTCTCTCTATATATATAAATGAATCCCTATTCACGCCATCACGCGTGAACGGCTGGACCGATTTCGCTAATTCTTTTTTGTTATTGTCAGGAGAAGGTTCTTATGAAAGAAAATTGCTCGGCAAATTAGAAAATTTAAGAATACTTAACCACCATATAAAATTATTTCTAATCTAACCTTAGCGCTTTGGACAGTATAAACTTTATTGTAACCTTATGACGTTTGACCTAGAATTGACAGAAAGCGTGCTGCAAATATCGTCAAAGAGGATGTGAAAAAACTGAATATCGTTTAAAACAGATGCTTCGGTTGCAGTTATTTTATTGATAAAATACATGTAAAATAATTAATTTATTATTTGGATTCAAATTTGAATCAAGTAGCGCTATAGCGCTGCAATCGGGTTACAGGATTTAGGTGAATTATTTCTGTGTGTGTTCAAGTGGGTACCGGGAAGGTTTGGATTCAAATTTGAACCAGGTAGATGACGCTGCAATCCGGGTTACAGGATTTAGGTGAATTATTTTTGTGTGTGTTCAAGTGGGTCCCGCTACGGTTTAAATTCAAATTTGAACCAGGTAGATGGCGCTGTAAGCGAGTTCCAAGATTTAGGTCAATTATTTTTGTGTGTGTTCAAGTGGGTTCGGGGATGGTTTAGATTCACGATTGGACCCGGTAGGTGGCGCCGCTAAACTTCTCGTAAACGGTGGGACCGATTTTAATGAAATTTTATTTTTGTTTCAATGGAATCGAGAAAAGTTTAGATTAACATTTGGTCCCGGTAGATGGCTCTGCAATCGGTTTCTAAATTTTTATTTTTTAAGGCAGGACAACGTCTACCGGGTACAGCTAGTTCACAATAAAATAATAACGTATCTGAAAACGACCGCGTCTATGGAATCCCGAAAAGTCCTCAAGGACGTTGGCGTTGCTACAAGCCTTAATCGTTAAAAAGTAACAAACAAACAGAATTGCTTTCGCATTAACATTTACTATTTTGTATAAATTAGCCGTTTTATGACGTGAATGGCATGCACATGTTAATTGACTTTAACGGCATTCTAAGCTATAAATGATGTTGTAAAATTGATTATAAATTTTACACTGATATAAACCGATTGGCTATATTTTTTTTTCTTCTTTATCTTTTAACATTTTTATTTTTTTTATTGCAGGAGTTCAGCAGACAGGCAGACGGCCCACTTGATGGAAAGTGGTTACCAGCGCCTATGGACATTTGCAACACCGAAGGTGCTATAAATGCGCTGCTGCTCTCTTAAAGGAGACTGGAACCTGGTCACTGATGCCGGAACACAACACAAGGTTGTTATGGCGGCATACTCTAGACCAGGGGTGGTCGCCATCCAGTCGAGCAAACACCCTACCACCTACCACCCTAATAACTATGGTATGTTCACACGATCAATAGTCAAAATACTATCTAACCATGTATATAACTAACACTAGAACTAAAAAAACCTGCCTACCTTTTTGCCTGCTTAATCCCCGGAACTCTATTAAGCGTTCGCGTTATCCAAGATTCCTTATTTATAGATGGTCAGATACGTACAGTCCTTGCAGAGACTTCAAATCTGTCTACGTTTTCTTCCATCTGTCCATGAGGAATGTTCCAAGGAACTGTACATAATAGAGCTATTATCTTCTTTCTAATCGCACTAGTAGCCATCGATTGGAAGTTCGTTCTCACTTCCGTGAACTTAACACGTGCACGAGCACGCAATGGTTCTCAAGAATATATGTCTTATGCATCTTAGGGATTTGGATAGAGCTTTTAGTTAAGGATTTCCCTAAGCAACTACTATACGGTTTTTTAAATGGTGGTTTTAAGTTGTTTTGAGGCCTGCAGGAAGTTAGTATTCAGAAATATTTTCTAACTTTCTACCAGTGGGATGGCTGTCGTACTAGTACAGGGGTCTTAGCAACCACCCACTACACAGCTTGCACTCTGATTATGTTTTGAAGTAAAAATTTTATTTTATTTTTACTATTTAACACTTCTCTTGTTGCATATGTCCATTGGTGACTGTAACTACTTTATATCACGTAGGGCGTTAGCGTGACTGCTGGACTACAGCATTAAAAAAAGAAGCACAAAGTTCATCCCTAACAGGCTATTTGTATTGTTTTGTTTAGACTGGCATAGTACGGGCGTGGCCGCTGAGCCATGTAAAACGGTTTGGCTCCCGCTGGGTCCAACCAGTGTGATGTGGTAGGGCTGACGTTAATTTATTTTTCAATTTATTATAAATTTGATCCTTAGCATGGAAAAATAATAGTTGTACTAGGTATGACAATAGATGAATAGACCAATGAAAAACCTAACTCTAAAATATTCCGAAATCCTCCTGAAGTCATTTTCAGTCATCATCACCTTTCGTTCCTTCCTGAAACTTTATTATTTCGTATATTTTTTAGAACCATCAGTCACAAATGTCTAAGATTATTTTCAATATCATGTTTAAATAATGTATCAGAAATAAATAAGATTCCACTGATGTAACTAGTGACATCTAGAGAACAAAATGAAATTAACTTATTACTTTAAGTTTAAACAATACCCTACGACAATTGTTCAATATTAATTGTCTCTGTAGAACAGGGGTCATAAAAATGGCCCGGACTTTTGGAGGGCTCGCGGGACATGGGAAGGCCAGCGCGTAGAGGCCTCTTGACAAATTTAATCTAAATATGGCGTGACACTGCATTATTAATTTATCACTATAATTTCAATTTCAATATTACCACAAAAGGTTTTAGAAAATAAATTTGTACACTTCACCTTTTAGATCCCGCTAAAACTTATGTTTTGGCACTTTATGAATTGTCTAAAGTCAAGTCTTTATAGACTTGACATCTGACAGTTGACGTTTACAAATACAGAAACATAGACCTACAAAAATATGTGTGTTTATACAAATTTATTTTACATTACTCAACTGTGCTCGTCACTGCTTACGCAGGATTAAAGATTTGTATTAATATCTTGTGAAAACTTAAAAATATCGAAATGAAACAAAATAAACAAACAAACAAATAACAAAATGAATCTATCTATAATATTATAAACTTCTAAAAATGTCGTCTGTACATTGAAGCTATTTAAAAAAAATAACTGGACTACTATACTTTAATTATAAACGATAGAGAACACGATGCATTTTTTTTAGATTTCTTGTTTCTTGGTCGTTTTGTCTGTTTGTTCGGGATTCACGTAAAAACTACTAAGCCGATTTCGATGCGGTTTTCGCTGATCGACAGATAATTCTTAGACTTAAACACTGCGCTAATTTTTATCCCGGGAATTTTTCTGCGAATGATTTAAAATGGCCAGATTAAAAACGACGAATTCCAATGTGATTTTTTACTTATCGATAGCAAATTTAATATCATAAAATGTGTGATATTTTTATCCCGGGAATCCCGCGGAGATTTCCCCGGAAGCAGTTTGTAATTGTTCCGGTGCAGAAAAAATTGCTTATCCCGACACAGTTTTTACTAAAATGATAGCTGCGGTACTTTGTGTCCCGGGAATTCCGCGGGAATTTCAATTCAAGCGTGGACGAAGTCGCGGGCATTTTTTTTTATCGCAGTAGTTCAGCAGGCAGGCAAACGGCCCACTTGATGGAAAGCGGTTACCACCGCCTATGGACATTTGCAACACCAAAGGTGCTACAAATGCGCTGCTGCTCTCTGAAGGGAGATTGGAACCTGGTCACTAATGCCGGAACATAACTCAAGGTTGTTATGGAGACATACTTTGGACCAGGGGTGGTAGCCATCCAGTCGGGCAAATGCCCTACCACCTGGCTGTGGGTTGTTTAGTCGCCTCTTACGACAGGCCGCCCGGCCGCAGGAAATTGTATTCTTTTTCCGTTCCTGCACGGATAAATATCCTAGTTTACAATAAAATTCCTGTTTTTTTATTTTTACGAACTTTCTGTTATTTACGTCTACGTATTTGGGATCGGGCCGAGAGTGTCTCGTTGTATATTGCCCATAACACATGTGTAACTTGCGTAGTTTGGGGGACATACACTGTGTGTGTTTGTCTGCCGATTATTATAATATTGTTACGAGCGCGAGACTCGAATTAAAATGCCGTTGGAATTACTATAGAATTTATTAGAACTATACAAACACGTACAACGCAGGTACAAATATAACTGGATACAACCAGTACAAACTGCACAATTCAATAACACGCTTAAAGTCCGTCACTATATCGCTTATCAAATGTACGTCTTGCTCGTATCGTAATCCTCGTTTGACTGCCCCACTCCTCCGTTTGGGCATTGTTTTATACTGCACTGTGCAATATGTCTAACTCATCGCGTACACCCGATTTCCCGGAATCACACCTGGCCACTGCCTGCCGGAACAGATTACAATAGACAATAGGCTGCTTTACTAATTACAAATATTAAAAACAAAGAAAACAAAAGAAGTGCAAATGCGGGCGGTAATAAAACTTGGGGTTTATGGCCGCGGGTGTTCATTCGCATTTGTTGTTGTGCTTCGTGGAATTTTGGCTAAGTCGTAACAATATTATTACTAATAGTAATTGTTATTAACAACTAACACACTCCTTTGAAATAGGATTTGAAATACGATATTGGAAAAACAAACTGAAATCCATCACATCGCGTATCTGATATTGTTGAGAGCGGGATTCAGTAACATACACTTGTTTTAGTATTAAATAGATTTTATTTAAAGCATCTGTACAATGTTGCCAACCCTAACTCCGCTTAATTTAAATTCATTAATTAGTTCCCGAGAGTTACTTACCCTTACCTAACTCGAAATATCTAAAGCACATAATTGGGTATTATGAACGAAAAATATTGCATTATGAAAACAAGAAAGGCTCATTCAATTTAAGCCCACCTCATTTGTTACTGGTTGTCTATTTCGGCTAGTTTGGTTGTTGGGATTCCGCGTTTCGTAACTGAATATGTAATCTTTATTTAGTAGGTTAAAGGTTCTATTAAGGTCAATTGCTTTTTCCCAAGCACCCTACTGTTTTTCTTATCTTTTACACATTGGGTGTAAATAGCTTAGAGAGAGAGAGAGAGAGAGAGAACACGCTTTATTGCACACCAAAATATACAATTACAAAAACAAAACATATTTATTTACAATATTTTCTAGCCAATACAATATGTGGCCTCATCGCTCAAAGCGATTTCTTCCAGGCGACCTAAGTTAATGAAATTTGTTAGCTAATCTGGCGATGTATGTGGTGCAGGAAAAAGGCAATAGATACATAAATAAACACTTAAATTTATTTAAGAATTAAATATATAAATACATACATATACAGGTAAATTAGCTTCGAGACGTAGTAGTGTTCGGTCAGGGCATAAATAAATAAACTAATACTCTTTATATATTTCTATAGGCAGGTACTTAATATGAAACTAATAATATTAAACGATATTAAAATAATAAGTATTAATATTAAACATAATTTTTAATACTAAATTGTTGGTCCGTCTTCTGAAGAATGATATTTACTTTCCGATAGCACCTTTCTATTGGAAGTCAATGAAATTCCGGTCCATTTAGCTACTAATTGAGTCATACTGCTCGGATTGCTATTGCACTTATTTTCGAAATTTTTGTACAAATTACACAAAACTTCTTTAGTTTGGGAAGTGAAAGGCTTACCTTGACCACGTTTCAACATCGGAACAATTTTTAATTAACAACTTTAATATCAAATAACAACAATTAGCAATAAATAATAACACTGAACAATAAATAACAAAAATGAACCACAAACAAAATCATTTTTTTTACTATTATCAAACTAAAACCAAATAGTCAGACCTCACAACAATTAGCAATGTAAATACATATTATTTATTTGACTTTCACCATTGACTTTTGATTCTAAATACATTTTCTTCTTCAAAATGTAACGAACCTCATTTCGCTGATTGTACAAGGAAATTTAAATTTCTGTAAATATACAAATACTACTACAAACGCAAAAACTTGTCGAAGCTAATTTACCTATATTCATATGTACAATAATATATTTCTTCTAGTTCGTTTTTAAATTAATACAATTTTATTATAAGTCCGTTTCTTGCGCTTTCTTCGTTTCAGTGAAATGGATGTTATACTCATTGCGGTTTATTCAAGGTGAATGCATAACATAACATGAGGATACCAATGTTATGAAGAAGATACGAGTATTTTCTTACATTTTCGCGACTAGCATATATCCATAAATAAAACTAGATTTTAAAGGGATTTAAGCGCAGTATTGTATTTAACAAAATATATAATTACAGCCCATAAACGTCCCACTGCTGGGCTTGAACCTCCCACTATAGGGTAACGGACAGTATACCCGCCACGCTTATTTAAGGCGGCTTGGCAGGTTTGACACATCAGTTATCTCGATGTGCAGGTTTCATCACTATGTTTTCCTTCAGCGTTGTTGGCACGTGGTACTTAATTGTAACAATATTATGCACATTAGGTCGAAAAACAGCCAAGATGTGCATGCGTTCCGGCTAGCATTCGAACCCGCTCCTTTTGAGTTTGGGACGCGTGCGCTAGCCATTACAAATTTAATAAAATACCGCGCTTAAAAACAATAAAAAAGTAGTTTTAATTAGGATGACAAAATATGTTTATTGCATAAACTGTAGGAAATAATATATTTGAAATAAAGTTTACAGTCTCTTACAATACAAGTAGATTCCTTAAATGCGTGAATGTCTGGTTAGTTCTGATAATCCATTAAGCTTGGTTTTAGAGCTAGTTATGAGGACTGTATCCACTTATATGTGAAATTCCACACTGGTTGCGCCAAAGAAAGTTTCGGATTAAGAAATTTATTTGCGACGCTAAAAGTAAGAATATTATGTGGGATGGAACGCGCGATTCAATATTGACAGCTTCCACCGTTACCGGGAGTTCTCCCTCATTTTCAAAATCTCAGTGTTGAACGTAATACAGAACATACATGTAATTAGCTTATCTTAGTTTTTTTATTCCAAATATTACCTAAAAAGTATCTCCTTTACATTAATTGGTCCTTCAAGCCGGATTAGCCTTACTGAAGCAGGATTTATTATCGGAGAATTAAGAAACTCACGGCAAGTTCAAGAGGCGTTTCAGTAGTAGTTTGGACATTACACGTACAGGTAATTAATTTTATCATTATTTTCATTCAAATATTACCTAAGAGTATCTCCATCACATTGAGAATTGCTCCCCACCCTGGCCATTAAAGCATAAATTTTCCCTATATGTCGTGATTGACAGTACTGTATTAAATTTGTATGTGGAAACTACACAAATTACTTTAGACAATTTATAAAACTATCCAAATCGGTCCATCCGTGACCAAGTGTTGTGATGTGTGTTATACCTATTGGGAGTATGACGTCAGCTGATGTAGATTGACGTCAGCTGACGACACGGTCACCGTGGCATACTAGCAAATCTAGGTTAATGCTGGCTCCGCAGCACGAGGCCGAGGAGAACGACGCACGAGCTACGGCTCCAACAGCCACTCTTGATTCTCACACCGTATCGACCACTAGTTGATATTTTTAGATGTAGTATTTTAATCGTATTTTTTAACATTAAATTAATTATAAGTAAATCGTTTTTTTTCTGAGTCGTCCTGGGACGGTAATCGTAATTTGTGTTTATCAATGATTTGCTTTTTTATTGCACGAGTTCAGCAGACGGTCCGCCCACCTGATGCAAGCGGTTACCATCGTCTATGGACATTTTCAACACCAAAGGTTCTACAAATGCGCTCCTGCTCTCTGAAGGGAGACTGGAACCTCGCCACTAACGCCAGAACACAACTCAAGGTCGTTACGGTGGCATACTCTAGGCTAGGGGTTTTATCCGTGCAGGAACGGAGAAAGAATACAATTTCCTGCGGCCAGGCGGCCTGTCGTAAGAGGCGACTAAACAACCCACAGTCAGGTGGTAGGGTATTTGCTCGACTGGATGGCGATCACCCCTGGTCTAGAGTATGCCGCCATAACAACCTTGTGTTGTGTTCCGGCATCAGTGATCAAGTTCCAGTCTCCTTTAAAAGAGCAGCAGCGCATTTGTAGCACCTTCGATGTTGCAAATGCTCATAGACGACGGTAACCACTTAACATCAAGTGGGCCGTCTGCCTGTCTGCTGAACTACTACAATAAAAAAATAAAAAACAATCACCTCGTGCTAACATCCTTCTCGTCGACCATTCCGCAATGCTTGAAGACGAAAGTCTTCGAGCAGGTTGTCCTCCCCGTCCTGACCTACGGGCTGAGACGTGGACACTGGTGGCAGGATTGGTCCACAAGTTCCAAGTCGCTCAAAGAGCTATGGAGCGAGCTATGTTGAATGTTTCTCTTATGAACAGAATTAGAAATGAGGATATCCGTAAGAGAATCAAGTTAACCGACATAGGTCCGCTAAATCAGCAATTGAAGTGGCAGTGGGCCGATCACGTCTGCCGCAGGACCGATGGCCGATGGAACAGACGAGTCCTGGAGTGGAGACCGCGTCTAGCTAAACGTAATGTTGGACGCCCTCCAACCCGATGGACCGACGACCTGTGTAAGGTCGCCGGTAGGCGCTGGATGAGGAAGTCAGAGGACAGGGATGAGTGGCGACGACTTGGGGAGGCCTACGTCCAGCAGTAGACTGCGAATGGCTGATGACGACGACGACGATGACAGCCTGACAGCTAAGGAAAGATTGTGATGAAACTCGCACATCGAGATTACTCATGTGACAAACGTGGTAGCTGCTATCCATTCCTTCCTTAAAATGGGAAGGCTTGAGCCCAGCAGTGCGAAATTTATGTGTTGTTATTGTAAGTCATTGTGTTGCGTTCTAATAAATTAGAACTATTAATATTAAACACAGAACCATTGCATCAACAGAACCGACTCCGTATTTTTTTAACAACTCTCCACACACGATATATGGATAACAATTTATTATTCTAATTTACGAAACGCTATAAATGTTTGATGATTAGTTGCTTTTTTTAAATCAGATGTTGATTTGATACTGTCTTTATTTATCTTTGGTATGCGCCAGATTGTTGACGAATAGGCTTGGTGTGTTACGCATGATCAACGAACCCTTCGAGCATTAAATAAAAAAGTATCCATATATTCTAACATCTTAAGTATGATAATTAATTTGTTTGTTTCTCTCTATTTTTGTATATATTTGCTTGTTACATTTTCGTAACATTGGAAATGATGATAATTAATAATGCCGCACTAATTGCACTTGCAGTAATCGTCATTTTGGGGTTTTTCATTTTTTGCAGAAAGATACCATTGCAAAAAATGAAAAACCCAAAAATGAGCAGTAGCTCCTTTTTTATGAGGAGAAACCCAATTGAGTTCTATCAGCTGCGCAATGAACTGGGATTCGCCAACTCGGGGTGGCACTAGCACCTCTAGTGAGGGATACCCATTAAAACCCCTCGGTATTCCGTCCTTCGCCTGTAATGCCAGGGCCACGGGTCAATAGCCTAGCTTCCCCGCTTGCTCTGGCAGGAGCAACAGTAGCTTCTGAGGTAACTAGCTGTGAAAGACAGAGAACGGGGTGAGACCATGAGCATTCGGTATTGCCTTTAGGTAAAGGAACCTTACAGAACAAACTGAAGAGCTCATAAATTCTATATCAACAGTTGGCGCTCATGGCCACAGGTCATTAGATAAAACATATTTCTTTACACCAAAAAATTGAATTAATTGGAAGTCTTTAAAAATTTCAATCAGTAAATCTTTCCAATTAATGATATAATGATGATTATTTACAACATAATCTTCTGCTCTGACACTAGCTGAAATACAATCAAAAGCAATTAATTAAAACAAGAGATTAAACTGTCACTATTTGAGGTTAACCGTAAGGTTAAGATTTGACTAACTGACTGTGACTGCGGTGTTAAGTTTCTAAGATTTTTAAAGAACAGTCTTATAGGACTTTAATAAAAATCTGGATAACTACTGTTAATAAGTTTAATATCTAAATAGTGCAAAGGTTAATCAATCAAAGTTCAATCCAATGATCATCAAGAAGCGCCACAATGATTTATCAGACGACCTGTTACCCACTATAAGGATCACGAATTTTTGACTTTTAAAAAATTAATAATAATTAGATAGTTTATTTCTAATGATTTATATTTCTCCGCTCTCCTTTATCTATTATTAAATACTTCTAAATCTTCCTTCTTGTTTGTTTAATTTTCTATAATAATCTTATCTAATCATAATTAATATTAGTTAGAAGTGTTGTATTCTATCTATAATATGGTTAAACATAAAATGTTTTCTTGTGACTAATTTTCATTTAAAATATTTATTTTAATTCTATCTACCTTAATTTATCTTAGAATTTACCTCCTCATATTTGTTCATAAGTTACTAGCGGCTAGTCACATTATTGATGTTTTAGTAGGGATCCGTTTTTGATCGGTCCTCGGGCCGGTTCTTTGGAACGTCGGTTATGACTGGATCCTTCGGGTTCCGGTCCTGCCCGGAATAGGGCTAATCTGCTTTGCGGATGACACCCTACTCACGGCACGCGCTGCGTCATTCGCGGAATCCGTCGCCAACGCCGGGTTGGTGATCGTGGTCCGAAGAATAGGTAGGCTGGGCTTGAAGGTCTCCCCCGTGAAAACGGAGGCCATCATGTTCTATAGGCGGTTTCGTAATCCCCCCGCGGACTTGTCCGTTACAGTCCAAGGGGTGGATATTCGTGTAGGCCCCCAGATGAAATATCTGGGGCTAATTCTCGATGGGAAATGGCTGTTTAAAGCGCACTTTGAGCAGCTAGTTCCCAAGCTCGTGAGGTCTGCAGGCGCCCTCTCTCGGCTTCTTCCCAACGTGGGAGGACCGGGGGGGACGACTAGGAAACTCTACATGGGCATCCTTAGGAGTATGGCCCTGTACGGTGCACTCGTATGGTCCACTGCACTTCACCGCCACAATAGGACTTTGTTGTGCCGCGCACAACGGGTCCTGGCGGTGAGGACCATCCGAGGATACCGTACAGTGTCGTGGACGGCGTCGACACTCTTGGCAGGCGATCCGCCCTGGCCTCTCCAGGCGGACGTAATAGCCAAAGTTCGGCGCTCCCGACAGAATGCCCTCGCCCGTGGCCTGGTCTATGGCCAGGCCGAACTCCAGGTGATCAGGACGCGGGAAACCGCGGCCATGATCCAATCTTGGTCAGTAGAGTTGGAAACGCGAGACCCTAACCTTCAGAATGACACAGATACTTACCGGGCACGGTTGCTTCGATAAGTATCTGTGTCAGATTGCGGGCTGCTTGCCTTCACCCCAATGCCGCCAGTGTGGCACGCTAGACACGGCGTTATACACGCTAGTCGAGTGCGCAGCATGGGCACCTCAGAGGTTTGAACTCGAGACACTTGTAGGACCGATCGAATCGCTGGGCGATCTGGTGCAAGCCATGCTGCACAGCGACGATTGGTGGGTGGGTGCGGCCAATTTCTGCGAGACGGTAGTGTCTCATAAGGAGGCCGCGGAACGAGATAGGGAGAGAGATGGTAGTGCGCATGCGTCTCGCGGGCGCCGACGTCAGTCGGAAGCCCGGAGGCGCAGGTATGCGTATGACCTCCCTCCCTGAAATACCGCTACAGGGGCCCTCTAGCATCTCTAGGGAGCAGAGGAGTCTTCACCCCTGTTGACGAAGTGAGTTTGCATCTCCCGGGGCATTCTCAAGCACTTGTGCGCTAGGATCGGTGTGGGCGTAACTACGTTCTGTATCTCACGCCTTTCCTACCATAAGTGCGGGGCACATGGGAGGAGGGTGGTTTTAGTGGGGTATTGATTAGTCGAGTCTCCACACAAGCCGGTTGATTATTGTTTGGATTGCCTCAGTGGAAAGCCTCCATGATCAACAACGGTCTAATCCCTAGCAAAGGACCCGGTATGAGCGAAATGCATTTCCCCCGCCTTAAAAAAAAGCATTCTAATGGTGAAAGAATTTTTGAAATCGGTCTAGTAGTTTTGAGTGTATTCATTACAAACATACAAAAATACAAATCTTTCCTCTTTGTAATATTATTAGTATTATAAGTAGATAGGAGGACACTGAAACTGTGGAGTCGTCAATCTCATCGTCTATAATTTAATTGAAAATTACATAAAAATGTCTTTACGATTTTTTAGTCTTGTTTAATTACTATGCTTGTACATAATGTAAAAAAATCCATCCTTTAGTTACATGAATGGCGGCCACCCATAATTTTCAATGTTTTTTAATTTTAGTACAGCATTGTATAGTGTGGTATTTAGAATACTCCTTCCTGTTTAATTTCAACCATAGTTTTTCAGAATAGCGGTTGCGACATACACAAACAAGTGGGCATATCGATGTCCGATGACGATTCTATGAGGGTTATTACTGCTTTTAAAAGGTTTAAGTATTAGTAATCAGAGGATCGTTTTCTTTAAAATTCTTGATGAAGCTATACTTAGGCTACCATTTAAAAACTTACTTTCAAAATGAAACTCAAATTGCTAAAGAAAACGAGCTGAAAATTAATTAACCGCCTCCAAATAAACAATCAGTTATTATAACTATTTAATCAAAACATTAGAAACATTGATGCAATCTATAATATACATCGTACATAATCAAGCTATTTACACGCTTTTAAACCCTAACCGGTACTATCATATATCGAATAACGGTTAATCGATAATCGTATGTTTATCGATAATCGATTGATTAAGAAGATTGATTAGAGGTGGGCGTGGCGGGGCTAACGAGCCCGGCCGGTTTGTGTTTGTCTAATTATAGGATATACCTTCTATAAATTATGTTTTCCTGGTACATTGGCTTCTGGTATTCAGAGAATAAAAGCGTCTTGTTTTTAAGCGAGTTCTAAAAGGAGGAGGTTCTCAATTCGACTGACTGTATGTTTTTTTTTATTGCTGGAGTACAGCAGACAGGTTGACGGCCCAACTGTGATGGAAAGTGGTTACCATCGCCTAAGAACATTTGCAACACTGAAGGTGCTTCTAATGTACTGCCGCTCTCTAAAGGGAGACTGGAACACAGGGTTGTTATGGCGGCGCACTCTAGACTAAGGGTGGTAGCCATCCATACGCGAAAATACCTTACTATCTGACAAATATATTTTATGTTAGTTACGAGATTTCTCCGTCAATTGTAGACCGATTTGAATTTTTTTTTAAATTCGTAACAGTATACTCTTGAGGTAGTTCCATTGTTACCAAGTCAGGATCTGATGAGTGGATATCCGGGAATTCCAGAGCAACCTTCGAATATTATAGGCACATAGATTTCTTTTTCTAATGCCATTCAAGTGTTTGCATAACTAAAAAGTACAAAATATTTTTTAACCAAAAAACATAACCGATTTCATAAGCAACTAAAAAGAATTTTTTTTTTATTACATCTTGAAGTCGATGCCAAGTTAAACATAAAATAACAACAAAATTTGCAAACTATAGTAATTTTTGTTTTTTGCTTTTCAGTATTTATATGCGAAAATTTTACTATAAATAATTGTTTATCACATAATATGTTGTGTATAATATCGTTAAATTTAAAAAAAAACTTAAACATAAAAAATAAATAAAAAAATTAAAAACTTCAGTTATTTTTAACGTCGGTTTTGTTTTTGTTACTTGTAGGCTACTAAATCGTAGATTGGAAATCGCGGCAGCTTAGTGGTTAGCGCACTCGCGTGCCAAACTCAAAGGGCGCGGATTCGAATTCTACTCGGAAGCGTTCCAATTCCGCAGTTTTCTGATCTAATGTGCATATTGTTACAATTACCACATGATAAAGGTGAAGGAAAACGTCGTTATGAAACCTACACATCCAAATAACCAATATGTCTAACCCGCCAATTGGCCCGGTAAATGGGAGTCGTAAGCCCAGCAGTGGAGACATCGGTGCAAGAACGGAAAAAGAATATAGTTTCCTGCGGCCGGGCGGCCTATCGTAAGAGGCCACAAAACAACCCACAGCCAGGTATTTGCCCGTCGTGATGGCTACCACCCCCGGTCTAGAGTGTGCCGCCATAACAACCTTGAGTTGTGTTCCGGTATAAGTGGCCAGGTTTCAGTCTCCCTTTAGAGTACGGCAGCACATTGGTAGCACCTTTGGTGTTACAAATGTCCATAGGCGACGGTAACTAGTTTCCATCAGGTGGGCCGTCAGCAATAAAAAACACGTTGGACATTTATGAACTGTTATTACACTCTATTAAAATTATCATGTTTCATTCTTATATCTATAAAGCGAAGAATTGTGAACTACTAACGGTGTGAGTACTCTCCGTGCTTGTCATTTCTGTAAGGTTTTCATTTAGAGGAAATCACCATGCACTAGATGGCGTTGTTAATCGGCGTATACACGTAATAGACGGCCACGTCTTACTCAATACTTATTTTGTAAATGATTGTAGAATTAGTGAAGCTTCTGGAGAAAATGTTGGCGTCAATTATTTAAATTATATTTGTAAAACTAGCTGTTACCCGCGACTTCGTCCGCGTGAAATTTAATTTACTTTAATTTGTCTTCCGGTGCGGCGATGGCGGCGGAGTGCGCGTGGGCCTTTCAATTTTTTTCCCCAAGTGAAAGTAGCTTAAGTCACTCCTTATAATATCAGCTATATGCCAGTGAAAGTCCTGTCAAAATCGGTCCAGCCGTTTCTGAGACTAGCCTGAACAAACAGACAGACAGACAAAAATTTTAAACATTGTATTTTTGATATAAGTATCGTATATATTTTCTCATATGTATTTAGTAAAAAGCTGTTATTTTGACATTACCAACAGACAATTCAATTTTATTTATTTGTATTGTATAGATGTAAAAATGTATTGCAATTGCTAAATGTGTTTATTTCGCTTTCAATTCAATTACAAATTTAAATGAGAATATACTGACCGCGCCGTATATAGTTGAAGGTGTTGTGAAGAATATCATCCTTCGCAGCCGTTTGAATCCTAAATAAAATAGGTTTATGCTCTGAATATTCTACTTTTAAAAAACTGGCTAGTTATTCATTCACAAAAACAATTTAAGTCTTAAAACAATTAAAAGATTTTATTCTAATTTCATGTTTTAAAAAGGAAAGTGCAGACATGTATTCCTGTCTTTTTAATCATCAGAAAAACGATATTCTTTTTTTATGTCTGTCAGTAGTCCCAGACGCGCCTGTTTCACACGAGAGCAATTATTCCAGAACTTTATAAAACATACAAAAATATTTGAGGCAGCTTGCATTTTTGTGTTCATTCTTAATTAGATTTGGCGAAGATCCACCCCTTGTGATATAGAGGTTGTGGTCCAAGTTATGAAAACCAATCCATTTACTTTCTGGAACTAAACAACTTTTTTAAACAGTAACAAACAATCTGTTCTCTTTCACAAGTGTGACGAACGAATATAAGAATAAAGAATCGATAATACCGATATCTAGTGAACAAGATTAAGCTAAACATCAAGACAACAAGGTTAAAAGTACTGGGATTGTCATTCGTAAGATTTTTTCAATTTATTTTTGGCTTAAGTTTGAACCTGATGATTGAAGTCCGTTGATGTGGATCAATGAAATATATTTTTGTATTACAAGTACAGTCATGGTAGCGTAATTGCTAGCCCACGCGTCCCAAACTCAAAGGGCGCGGTTCGAATTCTGGCGGAACGCATGCACCATTTAGGCAGTTTTTTGACCTAATGTGCATACTGTTACAATTACCACGTGTTAATAACGGTGAAGGAAAACATCGCGATGAAACCTGCATATCGAGATAACCAATGTGTCAAACCTGCCAAGCCACTTTGGAGAAGCGTGGCGGGTATATTATTCGTTTCCTAATAGTGGGGAAGCCCGAGCCCAGCAGTAGGACGTTTAAGGGCTGTTTATTTTATTTTTTAATATTATAAGTGGTTTAATTAATATTTACATTTAAATACGTGAACACAGTACAAACAGGAAGCCATTTTCTATGAGAGAGAATGGTGCTGTCAAATCATAATAGTAATGTGTATTGTAACACACATAATCGAATCAGCTCAATTTTTATCCGAACCATCATTTTCCGCTATGTCTTATAACTTAGACTATGAACTGGCGAGACTGTCAGGAGGCGTTCCCGGGTAAATGAGTTCTGCTGGATAAAAATTCGATTACAATTAAATTAACCCTGTCCATATTTATTTTTCATTAATAGGCATCTGATTATAAAGTCAATTTATTTTACGCTCTGATAAAAAGTGTTTATAAATAAATAATATTTTCTATGCATTGCATGTTGTAATGGATATCTTTTTTTCTATTGCCGAAGCACAGCAGACAGGCTGACAGGTCCAACTGTGATGGAAAGTGGTTACCGTCGCCTATGGACATTAGCAATACCAGAGGTTCTGCCAATATGCTGCCGGCTTTGAAGGAGAAACTGGAACCTGGCCACTGATGGCCGGAACACAACTCAAAATTGTTATGGCGGCATACTCTAGACCAGGGGTGGTAGCCATCCAGTCGGGCAAATGCCCTACCACCGGCTGTGGGTTGTTTTGTTGCCTCTTACCACAGGCCGCCCGGCGGCAGGAATTTAGTATTCTTTTCCGTTCCTGCATGGAGATATATTTTTACCCTGATTTCACAATAAATTCTAAAATAATGGTCAAACAAATTAGCAGATGATAAAAATAGCTTACTTCAATAATAATACGATAAAAACAAATTTAATTATTGTAAGGCTTATTGACTTGTTAAAATTATGATATCATAAATCACTACGCTGGTAGAAAATCTAGGAGTATTTTGTATGAGAATAAATAGTATATCAATTTATTTCACTAATAATTATACTCTTGAAACTTCGTAGTACGAAGAGTCTTATAGCTAGATGTGTTGTAGGGGAGTTTTTTACCGTTGCGAAGCGATGTCATAGTTTAAGTGAAGTGTACGTAGAGTAGGAAGCAGACTAAAAGTTGAAAAAACCAACTGCATATTACAATAATAGAAACAAACAAAAAAAGTACTTAAATATGTATGTATGTATTAAATGGGTTTAAATGTGTAGGTAGGACTAATAACAGGTTTTTCTATTAAAATAGATTGAAAGAACTAAATTTGTGTAAGCTTACAATAAATATATACATACAGAGGTATCTGAATAAAATACATTAAAAGATGCATGTAAAAACACACATAATATTAAATATCATTTAAATATAAAACTATATTGATATTAATTAATGTACAGTTTGTACACTTGCTCTTGGTTGTAGTGGTGGATGCTGGCAGTTGTTGGTGGAATGCTGGTGCTTTCTTATAGTAGAGTGAAGAAAATACACCTTGTTGATTTAAGGAATTTATTCTCGTACTAGTTGAGATTGGATGCTGATCCCTGGGTTCAACTTAGTGGTAGTTGAATTCGTATGTTACGACTAATAGCAAGTCGTAGGGACTAGATAGCAACTCAATCACAAAGTATTTGTGAGAGTTATTTATAGTAATATATACATAGTATTAACACTGAACAATAAACTTTTGAATACAGGCTTAGAGTAACGAAACAAGTGAATATCACTAAATTTATTGTTGTAAGTTTTAGCAATTCGAGTAAATATGCCGTTGCTGGCATAATTCGTTCCGTGAGAAGGTACGTTTCAATTATATTATTTACTTACTTTATTGGGGTCACGTAATAGCGATATGTATAACCTCTGGTTATATTATGTCTACTTCAATGCAGTGCTGCAGTATAGGCCCTTGAGGCCGAAGCTTAGATTTTCAATATGACAAAATTTAATGGCGTAAAATGTAAGTCTTTAATCAGTCGAATTCAAAAATTGATTTGAATTAGTCTGATGAATGTATAAAAAAAACGGAACCACTAGACATTGCAATTACATAAGGTTTCTATTTCTGCTAAAATATCTACGGAACTCTAAAATAGCGGCATTTCAAACGAAACCTAGGGTGGCAGCCAGTCTAAATCCGCCATTGCTTCAACGTAAGGAAGCAGGGAAGTAGAGCGGGAAGTGAACTGCGCCAGTATATCACATTTCTCGAGTTTATATACTCGCGTTTACCACGCCACTTTTCTATTTGCTGTTATGGAAGTGGGCATAATGTGAACAAGAGGTAACGTCGTGAAGATACAAGCGTGTACACAGCCTTTATGTAGTAGCCACCGCGCCTACATAGCGCACGTCGAAAATTACATTTAAATTAAAGACTGCCGACCGTGAGTCACGGCTTTAATTTTTTTTTCTATCCAATCTATAATCGAACAACGCTAAATCATCAACAAATTCATCTGTAGTTAATTGAATTTTGAATTAATAGCCATTAGGAAACGGTCCAATCGTATTCGGCCCACGCGTATCCCACGATAGCCTGTAATAAGGGCTTGTTTCGATTGACTACTTTTAGCCAGATTTCTACATCTTACTATCCATTTTTACCGACTTCAAAAAGGAGAAGATTCTCAATTCGGCTCTACGTTTGTTACGCGATTTCTACGTCAATTATGGACCGATTTTATTTTTTTTATTCGAAAGAGTATACTCCTGAAGTGGCTTCGAGAGCAACTTTTGAATATTATAGGCACGAAGGTGAATCTTGCCTTATTCGTACCCCCTAAGAAAAGAATGGATGAATGGAGTGGAGTTTAGGGTTATACAAATCTTTATTAAGTGAGTAATCAACAACGGTGCCAATTCAAACTTAAACATGAATAAAATTCTTAGAAAAGTAACTTAAAAAATGTAGACAAAGGTACGTTTTAGGAACAGTTTTCTTAAATCGTACTTTGAATATTATTCTTTTTATCAATTGTTTAAACATAATAAAATAATTTAATCTTCCTTACATTAATTTCTCTAATTCACTGCAATCGTCACAAAAATAATTGACAGTATTTTTGTCGACACCAGCATAAAGCCCATGATGCCAGGATTTGCATTTAGAACACTGGATCATATCTTATTTCCTATTTTCGTTGCAGAACTTACAATATAATTTTCATATTCATTTCCTTTTTTCTAGCTTAATCTTATTTTTTACATTCTTGTTTACAGTGATATCTGTTTTCCTTTTTGTTCCTTAAATACGCCAGAACGTTAATTTAGATATATGGAATATACGACAAGGTTAATTAAATTTTAAACTTCCCTTTTTATGTGCACCAAGAGCTTTTCTCATATCCTTTTGTAACCAAGAATTATACCACTGCCTAACTGCTTAGTCATGACAGTCTTGAACAACAACAGAGCATTACTTTAGATTCCTACTTCGTACTGGTACGAAATAAACAAAAATTCCGGGTGCGAATTAGGAGCACTATAAAACGTTTTCTCAAATTTACCTCCAAAAAAAGGTTTGCCCAGTTATAACAAAGAATAAACTTACAAATAAATGTACAGTTTAATAATGTACTGCATAATTCAATTACTCACAACAATTTTGAAAAAGTGCTTGTAAAATCAGACTAAAAATTACATGAAATCTACAGAATTACTTACTTTTTGAATTTTTCTTGATAGAGTAAAATGAAAACGTTGTTATTAGATTTAAGTAATCTAGAAGACTATTACTTCCTTTCTTGTCACTTCTGTTGCCACTGTTTTTTTTTTCAGAAATAATTTTTTGTTCTAAAATTATTCAAGTATTTGCGTAACTTAAATGTAAAAAAAAACAAAACCGACTTCAAAAGTAACTCAGAAGCAAAAATAAATATTTTCTACTACTTTGTTGGTGCCAAGTAGCACATAAAAAAAAAGCACAAAATTTACAAAATATAGTAGTTTTTATCCTTTACTTTCGCATTGACTTCAAGATGATATAGAAAATATTTATTATTAGCTTTTTAGTTACTCTTGATCTGGTTTGTGTCTTTTTTAATTTTTTTGACCTCATTATTCCTATAATATTGGTAGTTTATGTTAAATTTTAACCAGTAGTAAGGCACATGAATAGTTAGTAAGGATAGGAACCGACTGTCTCATTTATGTTTGCAATAACATAATTTCGTGGCATGTTGCTGAAGAGTGTCCTGCGCCGTTCCTTCTCTTCAAGTCACAACATGTTGCGAAGCGGTGGTAAATTAGATTAGGCTCCCATAGAGTAAATAATAAACAAACAGAAAATAAAATTTATTATTAAAATGAACAAGCTGTGGATAGGCTAAATAATAACCTAAACATTACTCATTGATATTTGACATCTTTGTCTTCCATGATCACGGCTGCTGAAGAATGGCCCAAACGTCGAGATAAATCAAATAAAAAGAACGTGCTTTAAAACTGTTAAAATTTGTTCTAATTATGTGAACCTACACATAATTAAAACTAAGTTTTAACGGTAGTCGCGAAAACTTAAAAAAATACTAATCGTTAACATATTCGCGCTACCCTCGACAATTGCCTGCTGTGCTGCTGTGGAAGTAGCTGTAATGTAACCAAGCCTAATATAGGTGAACAGCAAAAGTATTATGTATCTACTTTAAACCCCGAATGCATTTACGTTTTCCTGGGTCACGACGTAACTTCCGAAATTATATTCAATGGATATAAATAACAACAACTTTTTAAATTATTCAGTACGTTTGTGAACTCCAACCCTAATTGAATATATTATTCAATTACAATTTAATTATAGACGATTACGTAATTAATTTGGCCTGTATTGTTCTTTGGGTTAAGCCATGATAGATGACCCCTTTGACGTTTACCTGCGATCGTCTTCGACATCCAAGGGTAATGACTACATGATTGATGAACTTTTGTTGAAAGGAACTAGCCGCTGAATCAGGAGTACACAATAAGCAATTGAATGGGTGTAGTTTTTATTTATAAGCTAGCAGTGCCACGACGGCAAGCTTCGTCAAGTCTTCTCGACGACCATCTAACAATACTTGAAAATGAAAGTCTTCGAGCAGTGCGTCCTCCCCGTCTTGCTTGACCTACGGGGCTGAGATGTGGACTGACAATAGGATTGGTCTACAAATTCAAGGTCGCTCAACGGCCTATGGAGCAAGCTATGTTGGGTGTTTCTCTCATGGATAGAATTAGAAATGAGGATATCCGTAAGAGAACCAAGGTAACCGATATAGCTCGCAAAATTAGGAAGTTGAAGTGGCAGTGGGCTGGTCACGGCTGTCGCAGCACCGACGGCCGATGAAGCAGACAACCTGGATTGGAGAGCACATCTCGGTGAACGTAGTGTCGAACGCCCGCCCGATGGACTGACGACCTGCGTAAGGTCGCCGGTAGGCGCTGGATGAGCAAGGCGGAGGACCATGATGAGTGGTGCCGATTTGGAAGTCCTACGTCCAGCAGTGGACTGTGATTGGCTGACACCGAGTGACACGATACTGCGTCCGCGTCGCGATGTTTTTGGAAAGAAAGAGAAAAAATCTATTTATTTGGGACAAGATACAAAATAGTAAATATTACGATCATTAACGGTGTCCTTAAAAGGCCCAAGCTCATCATAATGCTGGTTTTGAGATTTGGTAGTGAGTTGCAACGGCGGCCCCGCAAAAACACGAACGCCTCGCCACCTTTTGTCTTCGTCGTTTATCGGGATAAAAAGTATCCTTATTGTTGACCCGGGATATGCTAGCTCTGTGCCGAGTTTCATTTAAATTTGTAGAGCAGTTTTTACGTAATGATCTAACAGCCAGACTAAAATTCTAAAAGTATTATTTTTGGAATCTGATGGTCCGAATTAGACCCCCTGATTTTTTTCACATTTTTAAATTCATTATTCAAACTTGCGCACTCCACAGAATTTTGGGTACATTTAGGTAACTAACAACTAGGTTCTTTAATGAAGCCATTTTATTTCATATTCCTAAGTTGCTATGCTGGGCAACACCAGCGATAATGTTAAAGATGTTGATTGTGGTCGAATGCGTCTTATTAAAAGCGCCAAAAATGACGCCGTTATTGAATAGCCACATTAGTGTATTCACATCACAAATAACGCATTTAACCCATCGCCACACCTGTGTGAAGCGGCCTATTGATAACTGTAACTTGTATTATCCCAGATGAGGCCTACATTTATAAAAAATATGTCGTCCGCCCCTCTAACTTATGAACTATGACGTGAAATATTCTGAAAGATCAAAGTGGCGGATCTTCAAAAATACTTTCAATAAAAATTAATTTACACAAGATCCGTTGAAGTAGTTTTGAGACATGGGATATTTTTGATTAAATGCGTTTTTAATGTTCCGTAATCAAACAACGAAAGCAAGTGTTCAAAGTGGACATTAGAGCCGCCTGGATCCAATTCGTGGATCTCGCGATGTTTACCCGATGAGCACACGGCGTAGCGTGGAAGGTGCAGCTGGTCGAGCGCTTGGTAGCTCTAAGGAGCTATTACCCCTATACTTCGTGGCCAACGCAATTTTATTTTGGACCGTTTAATAAATATTCCTTTTGGCTATCTAAGTTTTCACATAAGCGAGGAGTCTTAATTATATTAAGATATAATACAAGAAAAACGCAAGAACGTTCAATACTTCATTTATTCCATACAAGATAAATCTTAATGAATTTCTTTCATACATTTCTGCCTTGTGGTTAGTTACGTTGCAATTCTGAGCTTTACAATTTCAAAATGAATGATTTATGTTCATTGTTTTTTAAACGGTTAATTGTTTAACCTTTAAAGGCGAAATGAGGAATTGTAAGGAATGCAAGTAAATAATTAAGCGTTTTTTATTGTACTTTCGTATACATTAAGAACAGGCGAGGAGTGGTCGTTGAAGAAACTTGTTGGACAACAAGGATAAATAAATTTCGAGATAATCGGTACATTGGTTTAAAAATAAGAGCACGACATACAAATTGCAGCTGGTACATATTATTAATATATCTCTACATAACAATAATGGTTCTAAGGGCCGAAAGCGGCTGCTTTAGGAAATTCGCTTAGTGAAATTGAGTTGTGTCTACATTACTGGTAGGTATAAGACATACCAGTACCAGTAGAGAATTAGACCATTACAAATTGGATTATATGGATCCATATATGGATGGAAATAAATTGGAGATGAAGGGTCAGGAGTAACATGACAAGAGAATTTTTTCCTTGTCTGGGCTCCCAGTTTTTCCACCTTTAGTTAAGATATTTTTTACTCTTATGTTTTGTGGAGAGGAAATAAATAAACAAATCAAGGGCAAGCAAAAACGATAGACTCAAAAAATAGTGAGTTATCATCGTAAAGGAATTAATTTGTCTGCTAACAGTCTCACGATGAAAGATATCAGAGACTTTATGAAATGAGGGAAAGTTGTAGAAAAGTAAACCGATTCATGGATTTAATGCTAACTATTACGATGCTATAATACATTATAGTATTTAAAATATGTAAAACATAGACGGTCTTATTCATATTGAGTTGGAGTAAGTTTGAAGGGTCTTTTGAGAACCATAAAGAAGCTTTAAAATTTACTCTAAATCAATATGAATAAGACAGAGAGTCTTTACCATCAAGGCACCACAAAGATATAATACAAATCACCTCACCAAAACATTACATATTAAGTATATCATATGTTATTATCTACAATAAATAACGTAAGGCCTATTTGGACGGATTATGTAACTAAACCATTATCATATCCTTCCAACGTCCAAATCACTCAAGACTTTTAGTATGATCTTAGATCTTACTCTTGAACGCAAGGCTTGAAACCGATTTAAAATTAATCGGGTTTTGATCGGTAATCGTTCAGTGTGACAACCTTAAAAAGATTGGTATATAAACCTGTATTAGCCGCTTAATTCCGCGAGAATTATCTTCTCATTCTATCTCTCTGAACATGAGTGCTGGATCACATGCCTGTGCTTTGAAGGTGTGCGGTAAAAACCGTTCGAAATCGGTTCGGAAACAAAACCTACTTAACGAACTTTTGATACCAAAAACCGTTTTTACATTCTAACGTTTTTTACCGGTTTCCAAACCTTGTTCTTGACACGATACTCCGTCTAAAGTATAAACTATTTCGGAATGTACTATGACAGCTCGGAATGATATTTTGATACTAACTATTATTTACTTCACGAGTTATCTTCTGTTTGCGTACTTCGCAGAAAGTTCGAGATTCTTCGTTTTTAATTTTGTGCATTTAGCGAATATATATATATATATATATAACTTTGTATAACATATAAAAGCCAAACTCATGTAACAGAAGTCTCAGCTAAATACTAATTCTTTCACTGAGGGAAAAGTGGCTTATTTTTATTATCTTTTATTTTAGACCTAAAAAGTCAAAAAAGTCAATATCGAGTATTTAGACGTCATAAGGTTATTTTATAAAAATAAAAATAATTAATCGTTCATTGTTACATCTTATTTTACAAGGCAATGTTTATGCCACAATAAACCACAATATACAAACGCACATAATTCGATGTACTTTGAAATAATAGGATGGTAAACAAAATATACAATAAAAAACTTAAATTCTATTTATAGTATTAGGAAATCTTTTAGAATAATCTTGAGCTTGGAATGTTTATTTTAAATATTTGTATTTAAAATAATCAATAATTGTAATTAAGTACAATAGCTTATCAATTTTTAATATTCGTATACTATTACTGCTATGAGGTCATTTTATATAAAATTTAAGTTTTTCATAAGCTCTCACAAATCGCGTATTACATGAGCACTGTAAAATACGTTGAAACTTATAGCTTAAATATGCATTTAACATTTTAGGTACATTGAATCTAATTTTACTTGACTACAGTTCATTCAAAGCAAATTGCAAGTTTGAAAGAAGACTCTTCCATGATAAGAATATTTGGAGTGTCTTTCGTGTTTTTGTAAATTTAGCCATAAATATATGACACAGATTTATTTCTAAAACTACCTATGTGAATTTTGAAATTAGAACCGTTTACAACTTCACACTGTGCACCTGATATGTATGAAGTCATAGTCACGTGCTCACTCGCTCACTGCACCATGCGAATGTGCAATCAAGTGCAAGTGTGAAATTAAAATCATGTGGGTGCATTATTCTTCCTGATTAACGTTCTCCGTATTTTTTGATTTTATAAATAAAATCTGTTTGCATCTGTAGCTAACTAATAGGAGCAATCATAAAAACTTAGCCGATATTATGTATCTCTACAATATTTGACCTAAAATGTTTAACCATATTTACATTTAGTATGTCGTGTGAACGCCAATGGATAAATATTATAAAAAAGTTTAGTAGCTTGTTCACTTCAGATTAAAACTATCCAATCTTCCATTTCATTAATGGCTGGTTTCTATATCTTACTATTCATTCACATGACCTACCACCGGTTGAATTTTGAGATTACTTGTATGGAGCTTATGTCAAATAATAGCCGATCATAAGGAAAATGAACGGTCGGTAAGATAGAGGAACAGGCCATAAAAGAATATAATTATACATTAAATTTTTAAACTAACTTTATACAACTAATTTACCAACAGAGCTCAACTTATCAGATCAGGGTGGTGTCTTTGCCTCAATATTTCTAGTCTCATCTCGTGTTCTCTCGCAGCCATTCTCAATGCTGCGATACTGGAACTCCTTCTTTCGACCTCCTGAGCTGGTGGTTGGGCTGGTGGTGATTCGCTCCCCGGCGATATAGGTGGTGAAACGGAGGGAGGTTCTGGCGATTGTCTAGGGGGAGCCGCTAAGCCAGCTAGCAACGAATGGAAAGGAGGACTTGAGGTGTAAAGGGGGGTGCTGAAGATATGAGGCCTAGGTAGAGGCGCACCGAGGTATTGTGCTCCGAGAACTGGCGTTCCTGCATATCTGTGTTAAAAAATAAGGGCAATATAGATATTTGATTATTTATCTTTCCGGCGATATAAGATGAAAATATTTATAATAAAAGGCTTAAATTTTCAATGTTTATAATATTTTGAACTTTGTTTTAAACTTGCAACACCAAAGGTGGTACAAATGTGTTGCTCTCTAAAGGGAGACTGGAACCTGGCCACTAATGCCGGAACACAACTCAAGGCTGTTATGGCAGCATACTCTAGACCAGGGGTGGTAGCCATCCAGACGGGCAAATGCTCTACCAACTGGCTGTGGGTTGTTTTGTCGCCTCTTACGACAGACCGCCTGGCTGCAGGAAATTATGTTCTTTCTCCGTTCCTGCACGGATACCGGTAAAGGTATTATAATTTTATTAAAGTTTATTATGTTCTAAGCACACTCTAAAATCTACAATTTACATTTATTTATATAATCTATATATTGATATTATAAAGAGGAAAGATTTGTATTTTTGTATGTTTGTAACGAATAAACTCAAAAATTACTAGACCGATATCAAAAATTCTTTCACCATTCGAATGCTACATTATCCCTGACTAATATAGGGTATATCAAAGTTAGGGATCCTACTAAAACTTTAATAATGTAACCCATCAATCTAAACAAAATATTTGGCGCTGGAAGCGAGTTCTACGATTTTATGTGTGTTTGGTTACATTTACAGTTAGACGGGTTCTAGATTTTTATTTTTGCAGGGTAGGACAATCTAGTATATAATAAAGTTTTAATTACATCTATAATAAAGCTAGTCTGCCACAATTTTAAATCTTTTTATTTGTAACACCTGAGTCCTGAGTGTTAGGGCTAAAATAATGCATATTATAAAAATCCTTGGTTAGTAATACTGTTAGTTTTTTTTTAAATTGTAATATTCACTATACCTAAATGAAGCCAGAGTATTGGCGTCGAAGGGCTTCCTAAAGCCAAAACCCAGCTGTGTGAAGGGGTTAGGCATAGAGGCGACGACTGACGGCGGCGGTGCTCCGCCAGCACCTCCTAAGTACGGGTTATAGGGATGTGCTTGGGGTCCCACCTTCTCCTGTTTCCGCCATTTGGCTCTTCTGTTTTGGAACCACACCTGAGAATGAAATATTTGGTCATTGTTGAAAGTCGTATAATGCGGCCAACAGGCAGACGGCCCACCAAAGGTGCTACCATAGTGCCCGCTCTCTAAAGGAAGACTGGAACCTGGCTAGTAATATCGGAACACAATTCAAGGTTGTTATGGCGGCATACTCTTAACCAGGAGTGGTAGCCATCCAGACAGATAAATACCCTACCACCTGGCTGTGGATTGTTTTGTTTCCTCTTACGATTGGCCGCCAGGCCGCAGGAAATTTTATATCTGAAAATCTATCTAAACGTTACATGTTTCTCAGGATTCGAATCCACTTCATTAAAAGAGACTTAGGTGTTTTAGTCGTGAAGCTACCACTTCTTATTCAAATGATATATATATATATATATAGTCAAGGTGGAGAAGACACCAACGAATTCTGTTTTCGAATTGTAGTTGGCCTTAAATTCCGTTTAGAAAAGTTAAAAAACGAGCGGTGTATGAAATTACCCTATTGACGAACTTCGCCACCTTGACTATAATTGTTATAGTGTAGAGTCAAAACTATTGGTATTATAAATGTCAGTTCTTCGCATTGTACTGCTAATTTTGTACAATATAACTTCCCAAATTGCGTATACCAAGTCTAGTTGTGTATAATGCTCAAAAGTCATGTATGGCCATAAAAATTATAGTCACGTAAAGTAATTATTTACTCTTTCCGATTACTAGTTCCACGCACCTCGCTACAATTTAATTGGAAATACTCATAAAATATAATCGACTCGCGTATGAGCTACGTTCATAATTAGACAACATTAGTTAATGTCGTCAGGCGATAGATTCGTTATTGATATTGCTTTAAAAACTAGTATGTAATAGAAATTGTATGTTATTCATGTTAAAATTATTGGAGCGGCAATTCATTATTCATGTAATTAATAATTAAACACTATATTTAGGTACGTAGTATATTATACACTGTTTCGCAATAAAAACGTCTTACAGTTGATAGCGTTTTGTAAAAAATATTTTATAATCTAAAGTGTTTATTTTATGGCAGACTTGTGAGGGAGCAGTAACTAACGTATAACATGTATATTTTATGTGTGTTTTTATATAGTTTTATGGCTATATGTTCATAATAGTAACATAATTAAGTACTTGATTAACGTCACGCCAACTGCCATAAATAGGATCTGGCCCACTATAGCGAGAGACCAATAACGTTTCCACTCAGCCGAGATGAGACTGTTGAGATGGATGTACTTAGGTATATAGATTATGGATACATGTATATAAGTTATAAGAACGGATACAGTGAGTAATCAGTGCATAAACGGTCTTTGAAAGTTGGAAAAATGAGAGGAAGAAGATTAAGGTGGCATGGGCATGTAATGAGGAGGGATGAAACTCTTGTGACATAAATAACGTTAAACTGGAAGATCAATGAAATATAGAAATTAAGAAAAAGTATGCCAGAATAAAGCATGCAAAGGAAAGCATGGAAGTGTGACAAATTGAATGTTACACTGAAAAATTGATGGGCATAAGGGTAACAACAGGCCAAAGAGATGAATTTTGTGAAGGATGACTTGGATATTTGTCTTATGACATGGAAGGAAAGGTATCAAGGACTTTAATTGTTGGTTAATTTGAATTAAAAAATACTGTTTTGAATAACAGAACGTTAAAAGCAAGAATAGAATCACCTGTGGCGCTATTTAGTAATTTAATAAAAAAAATTTAGAGTTATGTTTTTTACTGAGAGACTGTCATTTCTATTATATACGTATACTCCTATGGTAACAGTAATATGACAATGCTAACTTCTCTAAGGCCCACTTGCACGCATAGTCAGGTTAAATAAATAAATGTAGAATTTATAAACTCGAGGTTAGTTAATTAAAAATTTAACTCTCCTTGTGCTTTGCGCCACTAAAATATACCACCGGTTTAACTAACCTGACATTTCTTTTGTTTAGCTGGTGACATTGAAAGGTCTATGCTTTTTTTATTATAACCCAACCAGAGATTTAAAACGAAACAACCAGAGATTTAAAACGAAACTTATATCTCTATCTCTTTTACGCTACAGCACACCGTGTATAGGCTTCCTTATATATCTTGCGTTGTATGACAGTTGAAGATTTTTATTTTAACCGTATTGTCTCATGTCGTTTATTTACTTTTGTAGTGTGAAAGTGATAAAGTAGGTTATTTTTTTAAGAATGATGAATAAAAAGCCGGGTTTACGTGCTCAGAATTTCACAACTAGTGATGATATGCTTCTATGTGATACAGTAGCAAAATACAAAATCGTGATGGTGATTAAAAAGAGCTGATATGAGCCTAACATTCAGCAAAAATATGTTGCTGGCTCGAGGTGACAATAATATACAATTCGAGTACTACTGGTCCATATTCTGCTATTACTATCTCGTCAAGATCGCCGGACACTATCGTCTCAATCATAGGATTGCCTGCCTGTTTTGGAATTGTACTTGGAATATCTCCGCAACACCAAGATATTGAAATAGCAGAATTGGGCTCCTGATAGTACCTGAACACTTGAAAGTTAACATATTATTGAGATTAAACTTCATTAGCCCTGTGTTAGCGACTTAACTTATCCACATCGGTGGGTTAAATATTTAAAAGTTTAACCCTGGGATTACTCCAACTTTTGATGGCGCAAGATAAATTGTTTATTTAACTCTGTGTTAACAGTTAACTCCAAGTTAGTTGAGTTAACCCAGGAACGTGCAAGTGAGCCTAAAGGAATTGGCAAAAAGACAAGACACAGAATTAGTCTTTATTGCTTCCACAAGGTGATATTACAGGGCAGTTCGAATTTATAAACGTTGTACATAATTGGAGGCAAATATGTTGACGGAATGTCGGGTGTACTGTGGTGCAAAAAGGCACCGACTTTAACCCAGGTGCCGGGCTTAATAGCTTCACAGAGTCAAGCATTAACGTAATGACCTAGTCGGTTGACTTCGAACGTACGGTCTTCGGTCATCTAAAATTGCGCTCTCATTTAAAAAATGATATAACTCTTTATTGAAATTGTAAGTATCTAATAAAGGATATTTTTTATTGTAGTAGGTATAGGTTCATGTTTGAACATGATCTCGCCTGATGCTAGGCGAAGATATGGCCTAAGATGGAGCACGTTTATCTACAAGGTATTCCCACGGCACTTGAAGATACAGCTTTATATAAATTGTAAGTCCTAGATCGGCAGTTTTTGTTTGCGCAGATGAGACAAATCGGTTTCCAACATAAGCGCAAAAGGTAGATTGTTGCTTGATATGCATTCTCAGTTCTGCCCCGCTTACACAAATTGTACACCGTCATTTGTACCAAAATTGGTCTACTGCGCAGGTACATTAGGAGGAACTATTAGTTGTGTAGTACTGTCCTAGTTTTTATTTCTGAAATATGAAATATAAGTGAACTAGTTTCGTGATGAATACTTTTGACATTATTACACACAGCATAAAGTTCTAACAGACGTAATTATTTAACGTACAGATAAATTAGTCCCACCATTTTAATTACATAAAATATTGTGTACAAAGTCTGATTCCCATAACATGACTTTAACAAAGTTAGGATAATAAATTTTAATACAGCGAATATTTGCATATAATAAAATTTATAAGTTATAATCGTACTTATTTAATACAAATGTTCAACATTTATATACAATGTAAAGGTAAATGTCAGAATTTTATGAAGTATAATTATTTAATTTTTAAATAGTAGATTATAAAATAATTTAAATAGCTATTGTCACAACAACAACTTTACGAGGTTATATTAAAACAATATACTAATGTATTACAACGGCTTGTTTACTAATTATTTAAAACCAGTTAATGTATAATTTGTTAAATATTAAAATGAATGCAAATTACATAATTAGCAGCATATGCCAGCGCCATCTTGTCGCCGTATTTAATGCGTTTCGCGAAGATATCCAATCGATTGAGACGTTTTATTTTTTCATCCACATCCATATTGCTAACATTATATTCATTAAAATGTTGTCACGTACACTTGATCGGTATTAAGCGGGAACGATCGTCATTTATCAATACAATGTTCCACGCACGTAACTTTAATGGCAATTTTAGCTGCCCAGCAGAGTGATCGGATCAACGGGTTTTAACACAAGAAAATTGCAAATGACCTCATTTAATAAACAAGGCTTGAAAAATATGTTCTTGTTACTGAAATGAATGGAAATCAAGTTAATGTTTGGCCTTTGGTTATGTTGCGTAGTAAGTAAAGCTACTACTTACTGTCTATGCAAGAATATTAGATTTGCTAGTATTTCAGACACGTATTCTCTAAACTGTGAGGTGATATTTGTGGAAGTATTAAATCACAGATATTAAAAACTTTTTCGTTTCTCATATTCTGAAAGTACGCTTGGAGTTGCGTAATAATAGGAAGAAAAAAGGACTTTTCGTCTGTGGAAAACGCTTTTCAGCGTTGTCAAAAAATTACAAACTATGCTAATCATAGATAATACATGCGACTCATATCCCAACTTTTTTTACAGCCATTGTTAAATGGTGGCATAAATTGTAATAAAAAATAACAACAATTTCCTAATATCATTTTATACTTATAATTTACTTTTCACTAAATTATTATTTAATTTACTTAAGTTCGAGTTAAATATTTACTGTCATCAGTGTCAAAAATTACTGGCTGGTAGAAGGCCACAGAAAAAGAAATTTACTTGACGTTTCAAATGATAAATATGATATAAATGAGTTTATCAGATTAGAAAATATGGATTTAACGCTTGATAACATTAGAAAAGTAGTTGTTTGTTTATCAAATCAGTTTTTATTTACTTTCCTCATATTTGAAATGAAAAGCAGAGTGTTAACTTCGGGTGAAAGGCCCTATTTGGGCACTCGAGCTATTAGCGCCCTTTCTACGCTTGGGCGCCAAACTATCATATGCCTAAGCATGGTCACATTCACCTCTCGTGTAACAATCTACTATTTAAAGAAAATTAGTTTGAACGAGATCCTATTAGTTGTTATTAAGGTATGGGGTATTTTGAATTGATTTACAATTTCGTAGTCAATTTACAGTAACAGTAAACATTCGTTACCTTTACAGCCCCCTAGACAAGTGATATTTGCGCTGAATAAATAGACGATCAAATGTATGGAAATGACATATCGTTACGCTAAGTATTATGTCAATCTCAAAAAAAAAACATTCTATTCGCTTAGCGCTAACGTCACTTGTCTACCTTCACTGTACGTGGATTGACATGCAATCGGTTGACATTTGTGACTATTAAAAAAATTGTACAGTATTTTATTTATAATACACATATATTAGAATAATACATTTTCTACTACTAACGTGTAATTTCCTTACACCATTTAGTAAACTGCTAATGTGTCTAATGGACCCATGTCTAATTGTAATAACATTTAGTATCTAGTAACACAATGATTATCGGGCTTATATATCTTACAATTCATTGATTTGGGTTATTCTGTGATTCTGGCATAAAAACCATATAATTAATAACAATTCTCTATCAATCGTAATGTATGAATGGATAGTAAAATATAGAGACTTGGTATAATGCTGATATTAGACCGATTAACGAAATTAATTACATTTGGTTGAAAGACACAGAACTATCCGTGCAGGAACGGAGAAATATTACAATTTCCTGCGGCCGGGCGGCCTGTCGTGGGAGGTGATAAAACAACCCACAGCCAGGTGGTAGGGTATTTGCCCGACTGGATGGCTACCACCCCTGGTCTACAACTTTGATTTCTGTTCCGGCATTAGTGACCAGGTTCCAGTCTCTCTTAAGAGAGCAGCAGCGCATTTGTAGCATCTTTGGTGTTGCAAATGTCCATAGGCGATGGTAACCGCTTTCCATCAAGTGGGCCGTCTGCCTGTCTGCTAACACACATAATAAAAAAAAACTTAAAGGGCATGATGATATTTAATGATATTGATGATTTAAGTTGTAACGTTGCACTTATGTTATAAAAAAATATAGAAAAGCCAATGAACTTCTGTTACAGTTGTTGAGTAACAACTATTGTTCTTGTCGTGTTTCTTTTTAAAGTTAATAATTGATTTTGTTACGTACCCTCTTATTTCTAAACGATACCATCGGCCATTTCCGTAATTGAATAGTAATGTTGGAATTTTATTTATTTTGTGATTAGCGCCTGTTTTGTATAAAGGAGTTGTCTATAATTTACAATCTTTTTTTTAGAATATTTATCATTTGTGTAATGTGATAATTTAATTCAAACCTCTCAATTGTATATAGACGGTATTCACTACATTTTATTTTCATGTCAGCTGACGCGATAGGTTTATACTGTATTCGGCTTATTCTATTGCATATAAAACTTTAAGTATAATATTTTATACAATATCTTATATAAAATATTATCTGAAATATCTAAAAAATAATGTATTAAATTCTTGTCATACATAACCCTTTAATTAAAATAGTTTATCAATGACTTAAATCCGCTATCGGTTGTGCCAATATGCTAAGTTTCATGTACTGTAAAATTGTTGGAGGGATGGCGAAGTGTTCTAAAAATGCTTGTAGAGTATGAAAAGTCAGTGTATGTAATATGTTAAAACCGTAAGGTTCTCTGATTATAAAGTATTATGACCAGTTGCTGTTCTTTTACTACCATAAACCCTTCTGAGTTGTTGCAAGTATTACACTACTAATGTCTGTCTCTCGCATGAAATTCAAATATTTGAACTATCAGCTGATCATAATATAGAAAATAATATTGATAAAAGCAATCAATATTATTTTCTATATTTCATATCTTCCTTTAAGTTTATTAAATTACTACGTGTTCCCGCTGGGGTAAGTTCTTATCTATAAATATAATAATATGTAACTGTTCTACTATTTAAAAATAAATATAACCATTTGAGCTGAATTAGATTTCTAGCGGAGGAACCTATTACCTATTGTGTGGACCCTAATACCTATTCTTCGCCACCTATCATTCCAGGACAAAGGCTACCCACCCTTACATTGCTTTAAGAAAACCTGTCAGCATATTGGAGACGCGAACAACTACCGGCCTAGCTAATACTAAAGCTATTGAATTTCTCGACTTCAAGAACTTCCAAAGTGCATTTTTAGTGCATAAAAGTCTACCGGCTGTTACAGAACAGATGGAATACGTTATATACTCCATATCCTGTATTACCCACTTAAATCTATTCTGTGGCCAAGGAGGAAGTAAGACTGACTTTTCTTCTCACAACGCCGCAAAGTTTATGAGACTATGGATCGTTTTGGTTGATTCATCCAATTTGAAAGACAGAAATTAACCGCCGAGGCTTTCTGTCCCTACGAGCAATATATCACGGATATTGGGGTTGTTTACCTTAAGAAAGCTATGTGTTTTAATTTATGACTTACAACTGTTCATTTAAATAATCTACTTTATACAATTAAGATAAGAAACGTAATCTAAAAAAATAATAAATAAATATGAAAAAGGATTAAAAGCGATCATTTTCATTCTTAGAAAAATTACCCTTTTATTGTACAATGATTTTAGTAATCCACAGTAAAGATAAATCGTGATATGAATTGTAATAATGGATATAAATTTGCGAATTACGTAATACAAATTGTTATATTAGAGAAAGGCCGGGAGAGAGACGTGGTGCTATGCAGGGAGATGATGGACAGCGGTAGCGTTCTTCGTCGAGGTTGTTATATTGCAGAAGAAGGAAGTTGAGAGGAAGACAGGCGGACCATTGACTCAGATGGCGCAGAAAGAGTCGGCAGCGTCATACTCACGTCCTCCCTATGATATGGTGAGTCTGGTGAGATACGGTCTGCCGAGCAACAATGACTTCCCCTTGATGGTTTGTGTGAAGGCATCACGGGAAAATACCTCCATAAAAGATCTTGTGGCGCTTCACCAAGATGAGACGTTGGTAGGTTTAGTGGGGAGTTTGGTATAAAGGCTATATGGCGAGCTAGCCACTGAGAGCCTAGATACCCTTCGTAACTTTCTCAGGGTCCGAAAGGGATGTGTAACGACATTCGTCCAGCGAAACCAAAAAATCCACGTGAGAGAGAGCAAATCTTCTGGCTCTTTTCCCGAACACGAAATAGATGTGAAGCAGGCGTGAGGCCATGTGACGAAATATCAATCTAAAAAAATATAATTTACCTGTATCCTGGCTTCGGTTAGTCCTATTTTCATTGCAAGCTCTTCCCTGCAACAAATAAGAACCACGTTATCGACAAATCACTATAAGAACATTTATGAATTGAAGGATGAGTGGATGAAGGAGATATGTTACAATCTATTTTTAAGAGCTATGCTCTTGTCGGTGGAGTCTCCTCTAGTCTTCTCTATTATGGGCCAGTTGTTTTACTTTTTTGTACGACACTACACCCACTGTTTCCACTTTATCTTAGATTAACGTGCATAAGAAGGTGT
Source organism: Dendrolimus houi (assembly GCA_039645545.1). Lineage (NCBI taxonomy): Eukaryota > Metazoa > Arthropoda > Insecta > Lepidoptera > Lasiocampidae > Dendrolimus > Dendrolimus houi. The sequence continues at coordinate 21,333,840 of CM077126.1, read as the reverse complement.
CGTGTTGTAGCAAATGGCCAAACATTTTCCCCCTTATGGAAAAATGGGTAAAATCCAGAATTTTTAGGATTGTGCTTTTATCCTTTGCCCTATCTAATACTTCTTCATTGGTCTTCTTTTGTTTATTAAATAAACGCCGTACATTATTATATTATTATGGTTTCATTCGGGTAATAGTATAATCGGATAGGGAGATGAGATAGGAACTGAGATAAGGGGATGTGAGTAATCGAAACTCTCATTCATCGTACGAATCACAACTAGCTCAAGATTAATAGTTTCACACTGATACTCTGTGAGAGCGTGGTATCACATAGATCGAGCCGGCCCTAAGAGCTGTAATCAAAATAATGACTCTGGCATGACTATCAAGTACATCAAGATTATGAAAGCTGTGCTTGTAAATAAATATTTACGAATTATTAAAGATGAAAACTAACGAATTGTGTGTTTTTCTGCATCGGATTATAAACAAAATTCTGCGCAATTAATTAAGACATTTTAATCGGACTCGGGAAGTGTGTTATCATTACAATTCTATTAAATTAGCAGGGATTATTGTAATACTTATGTTATCTGATAAAACTGGATTATTATATTTAGGTAAGTGTTCACCACTCATTATATCTTTCATTCAATAATTCTGTGAATGGATAATTTTTATTATGGATTATTTTTTGTAATTTTACGTATTTAATATGTGTGGAGAATTATTGATTCAGTTCTGAAACTGCACTTAAATATGAAATTGAAATGTTTAATGTACCTGAAGTACCTTTTTATCCTTGCAGGAATGGAGAAAGAATACAATTACCTGCGGCCGGCGGTCTGTCGTAAGAGGCGATAAAACAACCCACAGCTAGGTGGTAGGGTATTTGTCCGACTGGATGGCTACTACCTCTAAAGTATGTCGCCATAACAACCTTGAGTTGTGTTCCGGCATTAGTGACCAGGTTCCAGTCTCCCTCAAGAGAGCAGCAGCGCATTTGTAGCAGCTTGGTGTTGCAAGTGTCCATAGGCTATGGTAACCGCTTTCCATCAAGTGGGCCTGCCTGTCTGCTGAACTCCTGCAATAAAAAAAAAACCTGCCTGCACTCGTAAAGCGACTACACCATGTACCCGTAATCCTAGCATAAGGGCGAATTTTAATAGCAATAGCATTACTTGCTTGCGGAGTTAGTGCCAGCACAACGTGGCGAAACTCACATTCCATAGCGGGGGAAAGTGCGGTGGTTTTCCCCTCGCGGGGGATGGTCCTCAAATCGATTTTCCCTCGTTCAAAAAAAGGATTTCTATTACGGGGTTCCGCCCATTGCACTTTAATATATATGTAATAAAGTTATTCATTCATTCATTCTACATCATGCTAATAATTTTATGTCTTGCCTTGAATAAGCGTGGCGGGTATACTATCCGTTTCGTCTGGCTGTGGGAAGTTTGTAGGGTACATCATATAATAAATGGTTGAAAATTTTAGAAGTGAGTATCTATATTAAAAAGCGACTGGAGAATACCTCTTGGTACCCCTTGTTAGCAGTAAAAATGCAGGGTTTAGATAGGGTCTCTAGATTGGGGAGTTTGTTCCCACTCTAGATTAGATACTCCAGAAAAGATTTTGGGGTAGATATAAGGTTTTGTCTCTATCGATCTGATGATGTATAAAAAATCGAGCCAAGCACTAATATGTATGTAATAATAACGACGGTCTAGATGCGATCTTACATCTGGATTAATTAATACATTCATCAAATTGGGGAAATTTCTCAAACTCAACAGAGGCTGGATTTAGGTTTTTTACAGAGTTACGGTTTCACTAGGTGACTATCATAATCATCTTGTATGCTCTTGATATTCAGATGAATACATAGAATACATATACATATGTATTCAATATTATGTATTCAAAACATCGCTTTACGCTTTACTACTACTACATAATACATATGACTACCCAGAAATATATAATAAAGAATTGGCTAAATGGAAAGTAACGCGAGTCTATTATGTAAAAAAAAATAATGTCACATTTATTACAAACTAGCAGTCCCGGTAGACTTAGTCCTGCCCTAAAAAAATAAAACTCTATACCCCGATTCTAGTGGCATCTACCGGTTCCAATTGTGAATCTGAACCATCCAGGGATCTACTCAAACACACAAAAAATCATCAAAATCGGTCCAGGAGATTAGGACGATCCTAGAACCTGAGCCCAGCCCCACCTACCGGTTCCAATTGTGAATCTAAACCATCCAGGGATCCACTCAAACACACCAAAAAATCGTCAAAATCGGTCCAGAAGATTAGGACGATCCTAGAACCCGAGCCCAGCCCCATCTACCGGTTCCAATTGTGAATCTAAACCATCCAGGGATCCACTCAAACACACCAAAAAATCGTCAAAATCGGTCCAGAAGATTAGGACGATCCTAGAACCCGAGCCCAGCCCCATCTACCGGTTCCAATTGTGAATCTGAACTATAAAGGGATCCACTCAAACACACAAAAAAATCATCACAATCGGTCTAGGAGATTAGGAGGATCCTAGAACCCGATCCTAACACCACCTACCGGTTCTATTTGTGAATCGAAATTATCCGGGGGCCCACTTAAACACATACAAATTTCATCAAAATCGGTGACGTCGTTCTCAAGTTATGCGTATACATACATTTCTACTTTTCTACCATTCATTTTTATTTATATCAAATCAAATCAAATCCTTTATTTACATAAAAACATGATTAGTAAAAACATTAGATGACGACGATGATTTATATAAAAGATAGAAGATTCTAATCATTCTAAAGTTATTTTAGAATTACAGAATATTATTAAATTTATATATTGATTAAATTTATATATATATATATATATATATATATATATATATATATATATATATATATATATATATATATATATATATATATAGGCGAAAATAAAGATTGACGTTGTATTTTGATATTTTTTAATTAATTATATTGTGTGATTTACGGATTAACGCAATATTTTATATCTACTGTTATATGGAAAAAAATTAAATTATAGGGAAGACATGTGATTTTTTTTATAAAAGCGATGTTTTTTAAAAGAGATAGATGCATGAGCGATACGTGTGTACTAAAATCATAGCAAGTAAGGATTCAGTCGCTATGTAATGTTTACAACACAGCATAAAGAAATGTCGTGAACTTCATGCCATTTCAAAACTATTTATTGATGGCAGCGGCCATCGGCCGGCCATCTTACCGACCACCGCCATCACCATGGCGGTGATCGGTAAGACACAGAAAGCGTTCTGTGTCTTACCGATCGTTTATTTCCTTTTCTATCGGTAAAAAAATGATATAAGCTCCATAATAGATAGTAATGTCATAATTCAACCGATGGTAAGGCAAGAAAATGAATAGGAACATATAAGAATCTATACAGACAAATACAATTGAATTGTCTGTTTGTAATTTCAAAATAACAGCTTTCTATTAAATGAATATGATGACATACGGTACTTATATCAAAAATCTATTTTTTTTTACCTGTCTGTCTGTCTGGATGTTCTGGCTAATCTCTTAAACGGCTGAACCGATTTTGACGGGACTTTCATTGGCAGATAGCTGAAGTTATAAGGAGTAACTTAGTTACATTTTTTTACTTTTATTAGGGTTGCGCGAAAAAAAAATCCACGCAGACGTAATCGCGGGGACAGCTAGTCTGCCATAAGCGTATTGAGAACAACACCATATTTTGTTATACTCTTATAGATATTTCGAGAAACAAAGTATATCAGCCTAAATGCCTAGCAAGACAATAATGCTCTAACATTCATTCAAAACACAATGGGACGGCCGCTTGTATGGGACGCGACATGCGTTAACACTCTGGCGGCATCACATCTTCCAATGACTAAGTCAGGGGCTGGCAACGCTGCTTCAATAGCTGAAGATTTCAAACGGCGCAAATATGGAACCGTAGGAAGGGGTTATATTTGTGCCGTTTGAAGTTGAAACTTTAGGTCCGTGGGGTCCATCGGCACAGGGTTTCTTCAAAGAAATTTGTAAGAAACTCTTTGATACCACCCGTGATCAGAAGGTTGGTTCTTATTTCGCGCAACGAATCAGTATTGCCATACAGCGTGCCAATGCAGCCAGCCTTCTGGGCACGCTTCCCTCTGGCAGCGATATAAATAAAAATAAATTACAAACTAAACGACAAATATTAACTATTAAAAGCATGTAAACATTGAAATAAAACACAACATGAGTTGCTAGATTTTAAAATTGCATAGCTGGATTGTTTCTGCTTTTCCCAAAGTGAAAAAAGCGTGATAAATGTAAGCATAGGTGTAATGTTAAAGAAATAGGGTAAGTTCCTTACCTTGTAAACACATCAGGATAATGTGTCCTTGAGAAAGCCTTTTCCAGCTCCTCGAGCTGGAAACTAGTGAATGTAGTTCGGTATCTTCTCTGCTTCCTTTTGGGTGTGAAATCATCAGCGTCGTCACTATCTGCCGATCCTAGTGGAGGTCTTTCCGAAGCAGGCGACTGGTCAGCTCTTGACAAGTCAGGGGTGGTGCGGGGTGAGTCGTCCTTTGGAGTTTCGGATACCCCCATACTGTTGTACTTCTGATAGCTTTGATCTTGGTAATACTCTGGAAAGAGAAAAATCAATCAGATCATTACTCCATTAAAAATTGTAAATAAAAACGGGAACCTGAAACCGTCACATTAAAAATTGGACAATATAAAAAAGTAAAACAGGTAGTTGATATAAAAATATAAATACGTACAAATAGATGTAAAATTGAAAATAAGTTCGGAAATAAAATAAGAACACACAATTTCCACAACTTTGGTTGCAAACATCTTGCACCTTTACATTGGTTTAAAAAAGTCTTTAATCTTTATGGTTTTTAAGACCTGACTTACAATAATACCTCACACGACGAAAAATATTAATCCCTGGGTTGCTTGTATAGTATGTATGTATGATGTAATCGATTTATATCAGATAAATCGTCCACGTGGTTTATCAACTTCTCACCATAAGAAAAATGTTACCATTCACATGTTTTTATACATTATTAAACGATCTGTATTTACCCTAAGAATTACTGGCGGCAGTCTTTGAAAATATCTTGGAGAATTCTTAGCATGTTCATTAACATGTTTTTCCTATGAAACACCTAATAACCATTATTACCTTAATCGAGGTAGACAACGCGTTTTACATACAAATTAGTTAACAACAATTAACGGCCGCATTATGGCGTCTAATTGAAGGGATCAATTTGTGGTTATAATTATTAAATACATAAAGAGTAAAGCAATGAAATATATAACATTATAATTTTAGTGTTAAATGTTTGTTGCCTCGGAGTCCATGGTCTTTCGGAACCTAGGGTCTGCTTTCTTACAAGAACCTATTTCTTCTTCTCCACTAAGTGGTTTTGGCATTACTTGTTGAGGAAATCTTTGAAAAACAGTCTTGAATGGGTGGAAATATGGCTTTTAAATTTTGTACGGGTAACCCATAGTACGCGTAACTCGGGTTTCTAATGTTAGGGATAAGAACATTTAGTTTAAGATTTTGGTAATAATTAAGCAATACCCGTTAAAAGGTTCTAGTTTCGTTTTTATTTCATTGAGAAAGTAAAAAAATAAATACGAACGAAGTAGAAAGTAAGAACTAGTTACATTATATTAGGGTATTCAATGCGACTTCATCGCGGTGAAAACCTTAGTAGAATTTTGGGAGAATGAAAGCAGTACATTACATTTATGGTATTTGCCCGTCTGGATGGCTACCACCCCTGGTCTAGAGTATGCCGCCATAACACCCTTGAGTTGTATTTCGATATAAGTGGCCAGGTTCCAGTCTCCCTTTAGAGAGTGGCAGCAGATTGGTAGCACCTTTGGTGTTTCAAATGTCCATATATATGCGATGGAAACCGCTTTCCACCAGGTGGGCCGTCTGCTTGTCTGCTTATCTGAGGCGATAAAAAAAAAGTCTAGGCTCTATTCGCTCCAAGAAAATTGACTTGATCTTATCCTGGAAACTATTACGTTTTCCGATATATAAAATATCCTATGTCGCACGCTGCTGGGCGGACATGTTGCATTTGTGCAGTATAAAGCAAAGGCCTGATTGAGGGAGGAGGCAGTCGAGCGATAACCACGAGCGAATCAAGACGTGTGTACTACAATCAGAAATCTAATGACCTTGCGCGTTTTAAATTTTTACCTGTGTTATACGTGTTTGCATAGTTCTAATAAACTCTATAGTAATTCTAACGGCATTTTAATTCGAGTCTCGCGACTCGTAACAATATGATATAGAAGAGTTGTAATAATATGTTTAATCAAGTTAATAAAATATTACAATTTAGTAATATGAAGTATTATGGCGTAAGAAAATTGTTACAAAGTGGTTATTATTGAAAACATACAAAGAATGTGAAGAATTTTTAGTGTATAAATAAATAAGTAATAACAGCCCATAAATGTCCCACTGCTGGGCTCGGGCCTCCCCACTATAGGGGAACGGTCAGTATACCCGCCATGCTTGTCCAAGGCGGCTTGAAAGGTGTGACACATCGGTTATCTAGACGTGCAGGTTTCATCACAATGTTTTCCTTCACCGTTGTTAGCATGTGGTAATTGTAACAATATGCACATTAGGTCGAAAAACTGCCTAAGAGGTGCATGCGTTCCGGCAAGAATTCGAACCCGCGCCCTTTGCGTTCGGGATGCGTGTGCTAGCCATTACGTTACCACAACTTAGTGTATATTAATTAGCTATTAATCCTATTTTGTAAATATAAACACAAACACTTAGTGGCTTATATCTAATACACACATATATAGGTAATAAAAGTTATCTCTTAATGTATAAGTTATTTGAGAGCGGGTCCTTCTGACACAAGTATATATTAATATTTAATAGGAGGTTAAAACATCAAAAAAAAAATTATGTACTTTTGGAACAGAAATAAACAATTTATTGTTATTATTAAATAAGAATGAATGAATGAAACCTTTTATTATTCACCATAACTTAAACCTAGATAATTTAATATGAATACATTTCCATATCTTTTTCAGGTCACGCGGTGTCCAAGAAGACTTTGAAAGAAAAATTAAATAATATTTGGTGGTTTAATAAAATTAAAAATAATTCAATCGTAATTAAATACAATTAAAGAAGAAACATAAAAATAATAATACTAATTCCACATGACTGTAATCTCGTAAATGCTGAAACTAATAAATTAACGAAATAGCGAAACGAACGCGTACGAGATTACTGACATGTGGCATATGGAGTCAACGATCATCGTACCGATAGTGGTGTCCGTTAACGGTTTTGTAGCGAAGAGTCTCGACCGACATCTAGAGAGGCTCTCGCTCGGTAAATGGGTGAAGGGCCAGATACAGACGGCGGTTCTCCTTCTCCTGAGCACGGTACGCATTGTGAGGAAGTTCTTGTCTCTGGGGCCTTAACCACCGGTAGCTTGGACCTTACGCCCCGCTGCCGACGGACGTCATTTTTTATATTTTTTAATATGTGTTTATTTTTATATATATGTATTAAAAAAACCTAAAAAAGGATAAATAAAAAATATATGTGAAATAATACTAAATATAATAAAAATAATACTACTGTAGATATACATAGATACAAAGATTGTAATAATATAAATAACGTATAACTACATGCGAACGATAATATAATTCATTCTATTTACTGCAAGAAACATTATTTAATAGACAAATAAATCGACTTCTTAATGCCATCTATCGTAAAATATGAAAATACGTGTACCTAATATCGCTAATCCTGCTTTAAAAGTGACAGAAATATCCAGTAGAAAGGCATTGTAATAATACTGATATTCGTACTTCAAAAAAGTTTTTTGGCTCTCCTGTAAATTTTTTAATACGAAGGAAGCCGCGGGCAAAAGTTAGCGAATATATAGGTGAATATTTAATTATAATAATAGTTTTTATTTTAAGTTACAGATCCATAGTGATTTACAATATGTGAAGATGACAGTGTTACGACCGACAAAGACAAATTCACACCTGCATACCTGTTTTGCGCATTATATTACTTTTCGGCATTTGGACTTCTTTTGTTTACTTTGTGTTTAAAATTTGTGATTAGAAAAACAGCCCATTGTGTATTGTAATCTTTTATGGTAGTCATTAGCCAGGTGTGATTCTAAGAAATTCGGTCCGTGCGGTCAGGTAGACATATTGCATTTGTGCAGCAAAAAAAGCAATGCCCCAATGGAGAGATCGTCAGTCGAGCGAGAACCACGAGCGAAGCAAGACGTATGTGTACATTCGGTAATCTATTTAGTGACGGACTTTGCGCGTGTTATTGATTTGTGTATTACGTTTGGACTGGTTGTGTTCAGTTACATTTGTACCTGTGTTATACGTATTTCTATAGTTCTAATAAACTCTATAATAATTCCAACGGCATTTTAATTTGAGTCCTGCAACTCGTAACAATATTAAGATAAAATCAAAATTGCTACAAAATAAATTATAGCGTCATTTCTTATTCTGATTTAGGTGTAGGTACATATAGTCATTTCCTGAACATAGGTTCTTCTAGATTTTGCGATACAACTTTCAAAATATTGTTATTATATTGCCTTATTCTTGTCCAAAAGGAAGCAATTCGGGTACATATTAAATTAATTAAACATAAAACATATTAAATGAATTATTGTTAAAATTATGATAGAAAACCAAGTGATCGTGATTTATAGCAATTTCTCAGATGGTTGCGACCTTAAGAGTGCTTGTAATCAATTGTCACTTAACAAGTTAATGCAATTTATGTAATTGCTCTTATTACGGTGTTATTACTTAATTGGCCTGTTATTATAATAATCTCAGAATACAGATTATAATATGTATTCTAAGAGTTTGAAAAACGTTTGCAGATACTTTGTAGTGGCCTATAGTAGTGGTGTTATTGAGGGACATTAATTATATTTTCAAAAACTAGAGGGGGGGCTGTTAAGTCAGCTGAGATACTTTTATAAACTTGCAGAACGTCATAGCAGATCGCGTCAGAGAATGATATTATTTGTAAGCTCATTGGCGTCATAGATTTTGTACGAAAGTACGTACTTATGACGTCATACGTAGGTACAAGTAAAAATAGTCATATAGCTTATTGATATTGTTTGAAATGCAAATAAAATTATTTATATTGTTACGAGCTACAGGACTCGAATTAAAAATGCCGTTGGAACTACTATAGAATTTATTAGAACTGTACAAACAAGTATAAAACAAATACAAATAAAACTGGATGCAACCAGTTCACACTGCACGATTCAATACAATTCGACACGCGCAAAGTCCGTCGTCAATATCGCTAATCGAGAGTACTACAAAACGTCTTACTCGTTTCGTAGTCGTCGCTCGATTCCCCACCCCTCCATTCGGGCATTGTCTCACACTAACTACACAGTACAAAAAAAAATTGGTCGCGCGCACTGTGTTTCCGAGAAATAGTAATTTGTACACCTGGTTATCTATTCCTGCGAACGGCCAACAAGTCGAAAACAATAACAATAGAGTCGATTAGTTCGACGCTAATGATGGTCATAAAACAAGTAGGAAAACAATAGCATGTTTTTCTTAATTACAAATTCTAAACACAAAAGTATTCCTAAATCCGGGAAGACAATAAACTGCGCTTACGACAGGCAGCTGTGCGTTTATCCTTGGCGGCACGTAACAATATCATGATATTTTAAAGTTAGACGCTAACATGCGTTATTTTAATGCCTGTTCTTTTAGATGTAGAATTTTTATAATTATTGTACGAGCAATGCGTGTCCGCATCCCTATTGGGACGCCGACGCGCTTGTTTTAAACTCCTACAAGAACTTAATTGTGTGGCGTCAGTCAAAGGTTTACAAGGTTTAGTTGATACTGAAACTTAATACAGCTGATAAGGCTGTATGGATTTAGATCCTTTGCCTGCCATTGTGGAAATTTAACAAGAACAACGTAAGTCTGACTGGTATCGAAAAATGGGCACGGCATTTATGGAAATTCGAAAAGATACATTTCAATAAACAGTTTTTCCACATAAACACACCATTTTTGCTTACAAACAATCAATACCCTACCACTGTTATTAATTTGTAGTGTTTTCTTTTCTTTTTAGTGTATATATTTGTTAGGGATTTCTTTATATTAATATATTATAATATGTTGGGGGAAAAGTCTTTTCGCATATAGTATGTATGAACTTGTAATAAGATCTCTTTGGCTATACCATTTGTATCTGGCTGGTTTTGGTATCATTAAAAAGTTTTAATTTTAAAGAAGACAATTCCAAATTCAAATTAGGAAAATGTGTGATTTTCATTTGTTTTTCTTATTGTTAAAATGAGTGAATCTAATGAAGAAATTCGATACATTTTAAAATTTTACTACAAAAAAGGTAAAAATGCAACACAAGCCGCGAAAAGAAATTGTGATGTTTATGGACCTAATGCAGTATCTGTGAGAGTAGCGCAAATTTGGTTTAAGCGTTTTCAATCCGGAAATTTTGATATCAAAGATGCACGTTGCTCTGGTCGCCCTGTTACGGACAAAATTGATGCCATTGTTGAAAAAGTGAAACAAGATCGGCATATTAGTAGTTACGATGTAGCTGGAGAACTGGGAATTGACCACAAAACGGTTTTGGCGCATTTGAAAAAAGATGGGTACACAAAAAAGCTCGATATTTGGGTGCCTCATGAGCTCACTGAAAGAAACCTAATGAACCGTGTACTCATTTGTGATTCCTTATTACGACGTAATGTAACCGAACCATTTTTGAAGAAGCTGATAACTGGTGATGAAAAGTGGATCACGTACGACAAGAACGTACGAAAAAGATCGTGGTCAAAGGCCGATCAGGCTTCAGAGACTGTGGCGAAACCCGGGTTAACTCGCAACAAGGTGATGCTGTGTGTATGGTGGGATTGGAAGGGCATTATTCATTATGAGCTGTTACCGCCAGGCAGGACCATCGATTCTGAGCTGTACTGCGAACAACTGATGAAATTAAATCAAAAAGTTGAGGAAAGCGGCCGGAATTAATGAACAGAAGGGGTGTGGTTTTTCACCATGATAACGCTAGACCTTATACATCTTTAGCCACTCAGCAAAAATTACGAGAGTTTGGATGGAAGGTGTTAATGCATCCGCCGTATAGTCCTGACCTTGCACCTTCAGATTTTCACCTATTTCGGTCTCTGCAGAATTCCTTAGGCAGTGTCAGGTTAACATCAAGAGAGGACTGCCAAAACCACTTGTCGCAGTTTTTTGATCAGAATCCCCAAAATTTTTATAACAATGGGATCACGTCCCTACCTACAAGATGGCAAAAAGTTATCCAACAAAATGGCACCTACATACTGTAGTCAAATGTAAATAAACTTTATAAAAAAACCTTTTGAATTTTTATATAAAATGCGAAGAAACTTTTTCCCCAACCTTATATATGTATAATTGATATATTGTATGGGTATCGTTAGACAGGTCTTAAAATCATATTGAGATTATTATAGGTGGTAAGATACTCATTTTTTAAGTTATGAAAAGTAGTGACCTGTAAAAAAATCAAGGTGTTTTTACGTTTTCGTATTCAAATGATACAAACATGACTATGCATGGAGGTTAAAATTTTGAACTAATAATTCAGAAAATAAAACTGCACACTCTTTCAGATTTTCACCATAAATTCAAGTTTAATTTTATTAAATTTTGAAGCTGCGAACTCTCAGAGTGAAGTTAAAGGAAGCCGAATTTGGAATAGGAAGCCGTTATCGCCATATTCCGTTACGAGAACTAAGTATTAAATAATCGAATTAGTACCGAAAAGGTATAGTTGCCAGTGGATACATTACTAATACATATACATATTATCACTCCTGTTGCCCATGGGGGTAGGGGTAGGAAGAGACGATGGATTTCCACCTGCTACGATCCTGACAAACACTTTTCGCTTCATCAACTTTCATTAATCTTTACATACATACACGCTTATTTAAAGCGCTTTTCACATGACCTTTTTTCAAAATGTCTTCAATTTGATCATGGTGAGTATATCGCGGTCGATCGGCACCGACTCTACCACTCACATTACTGTCATATACTTGTTTTGTGATTCTGCTTTCATTCATTCTCTCTACATGTCCGAACCACCTTAACATTCCTTTTTCAACTCGTGTCACTACTACCTCTTTCAATCCACAACGTTGCCTTATTAAACTGTTACTTATCATATCATTCATCTTTACCTCACATATGTTTCTCAATGCTCTCATTTCGACTACGTTTATCCAACTTAAATGCTTCTATTACCATACCCAACTTTCACTGCCATACATTAGCATTGGCACCAAAACTCCCTGTTGGACAGCTAAGCGTGCCTTTACAGACACTTTTTGGCTGTTCATAAAAGAGTTTAGCGCGCCGTTCACCTTATTACCTGCAATTACTCTTTTTTCGATGTCACTTTCATGCTTTCCGTCCCTAGTAAACATGCACCTTAGACAAACAAATTCTTAAGTTGCTTTATTACTATTAACCACACAGACTTAACGTTTAGACTACAATTATGCCCACAAGTTTTGTTTACGTAGAATCCATGTATATTTTTATTCGTCCGAGATGGGGATATAATATTAGATTTTGTGTATTAAATTTTGATGTTCCATATGTATATTTGTATAAAAATAATTTATGTATTATACTCAAAGATAAAATAAGATAACACTCATATATTAATTAGATTTATACAAAAGTATGTTAATATAAAACTAGACGTTCGCGAAATTGTAAAATATTAGGTCTGTGTTCTTCACCATAAACTTTTTAGTAACACTTTCACACCTCGTTTTTAGGTTTATAAACTACATAATGTAATAATTATGATATCAAAATGTTGAACATATACTGAAGTGAAATTAGTATTTATACGTTTAGAAATCGGCACGAGCGTAACGTTAGGCATGATACACACTCCCGTCTCCTGCATGCGTTAGGCATGATGCGTCATTTTCAAAGAATAAATTAAGCGCAAATGTTATTGTTGAAATATTTAGACAATTCAATTTGTATTGGAGGCCTAAGTAGATTATGTGACGCAGGAAATAATTCTCATCATTGGTTGCGGGCTAGTGAGACGTCCCGCTAGCCCGTTAGAATGCATTAGAAGTATTAAATAAATGACTGATAGACATGGTTGTCCTGTCAAAAATACCTACATAATATATCGCAGTGTATAGCTTTACAGGGAATGGGAGTTGTTTATGTATGCAATTTTGTTTACATAAAACGAATAAGTGTTCTTAAAATGTTTTAGGATGTTGAATATTCTTAAGCAATGATTGTGTGGGAAAACCCAACTGGGCAGATCAACTTTTTGGTTAATCAGAAGAACTTCGTAGTTTGGATCAGTCAAAAATATAACATTTAGCAAAGGCTGCTGTTTAAAAAGCGATGTAATAAATGATTCAAATAAGATTTATCTTAAATCTCTTTGTTTCTGGGTTATTAAATGCTTTTAAAAGGTTTGGAAATTGGTAGATCGTGTATTTCTGTGTATTTAGCACCACTTGATTCATTGTGATTCAATTTTCAGATAACATGTCTCTTCATATTTATTTAATACTAGCTGCGCCCTGCGGTTTCTTCCGCGTGGTGATAGAAAATCGTTATATTTTGGATAACTCACACTATATTTTTATAAATTATAGCCTATGTGTAATTCTGATGTGTAAGCTATATTATTGTCAAGTTTTTTCAAAATCCATTTATTAGTTCTTGCGTAAGAGTCACAAACATACATCCATACTTGCAAACTTCCGCGTTTATAATATTAGTAGGATACGAGTAATCAGTACAATTATACACTTTTTTTTTCTGTAAATATAAAAACTAAAATAATATATATATATATATATATATATATATATATATATATATATATATATATATATATATATATATATAGTATTATATAACATTTTGGCTATATAATAGCTTCCTGCCTACGATGATGTAGATTCAATATTTAATCTTTAAATTTTTTTTGTATGAAAGATTGGTATTATTCGTATATAATTTATGAATTAGTCATTAATAGTTTTATTGACTATATATCTCTTTTTCATTAACATTCGATTATTTTAGATTTTATCTATCCGAGTATTACTTTAAATTCGTTGCCAATAGTGCACACAAATAGAACGCTGGTCAAAATGTCGTAATTGAACATTGAAACACCGTTAAAACGCAAACTGCACAGCCGCAGCTATCTGCACACTTTACAACTAGTGTGCACCGGCACTAGTCAGTACACAGTGTGTTCTACATTTTTATATCTAGAACATGCAACCTACAATTAAAGTGTTTTAAAACTGTATATTCATATTAAATATTAACATAAAACTGCTATTTAATATTATTTATTAAACACCGTTCTTGAATGTTATTATAACGCGCAAAATAATAAATAACAATGACGCAGAGTGAGGACGGGTGAGAAATAATTATGTTATTAAAATTTACATAAATAGATCGATGTAAAATTACTGATAATAGAATTATTAATTTATGGTATACTTGTAATTTCTTGCGACTTTTCTGTGTGATATTGTACTCTAGCGCGGATTAAATTACGATTCAAATAAACTTTATTATTTTTCGTGTTCCTTAGTCCATTTCGCAAAAATGCAACTCGTATATTATTATAACGTCTTTTTGGTCGTCCGTCTCTGTAATGTTTTTACAGATATTTTCTTTGCCAAACTGCCACACAGTTTGTCGGCAACGTTCTCATGGATTATAATTATTACACCTTAAAACTATTGGTTTTATACAATTTAAGCTTATATTACTTGCTTGAATATGCTTTATAATTTATCATAAAAAAGGGGATGTGAAAGACCGCACTAAGTGGAGAAGAAGAAGTAGGAAAGTGGACCCTGAGCGTTGGGAACGCTCCGAACGCAACCGGGATTTAACGCTCGGATGATGATGATGATGTCACGATCATTTTTCTCAAAAATAGTAAAAAATTGGTAGACGTATAAAAAACTTTCAACGCAAATAGCCATAAGACAAAAACAGTGGACTTTCGTCAATACAAAATCCTTCAAAATGTATGGTCTGCTACGCACTTGGCCGATTTTTGAGACATTGGAGTTGAATGCACGTTACGGAACTGAATTTGCCCCGGGAAAGCCATAGGTAAATCCAAAGTGGGTGAGCTATCTATCAATCTAAACTAATAATGTAATACTGTAAAGAGGTAAAATTTGTGACTTTAGATGTTCGGGGTAATCTCCGGTAATACTGCACCGACTTTGAAAATTATTTCATCAGTGGAAAGCTACATTATTCTCGGGTGATATAAGCTATATTTGATTGTGATTAACGATATTTTTTAATTTTTAATGACTCCCGATGAAGTGGGCACGGGAACGTCTGTCAAGTATGTAACAGCAATAAAGTTCCACGCAAAAAATGTGCACATCCTCGTGCGAGGCACTGCGACTGTTTTCTGCGTTTATGAATTAATTAAAGGTTACAAAGCTTAATTAAACCTTGATATGTGTGAATGTGTGTGTGTGCGTGGGTGCATGTGTATTTTTAATGACGAACAGCAAAGTGGGCAGGGGTCAGCTAGTCAGCTTATAATGTAAGCGATGGTTCCTGAATGTTGTATACAAACATGTTTTAATCCAAATATGGTGCTTTTATAACATGACCATATGGACAGTCCTTATAAAGAACTGTTATAATTCCTGAGATGTAATGCCCTTAATACAATGTAATTATTAGACAGTTTTTTCTCAAATTTAATTGGATATTTGACTTATAGATTTGTGTTATTTTATATTTACAGTTTTATTTAAACACTATAAATAAATCTGCAAATGTAAAGTTTAATTTATAATTTAGTTTTATTTTAGAAACTTTTTAATTAAGTTTTTATAAGATGTGCGAAACTAAATGAAAATAAAAATACATAAAAATATTTTATTAATTTGATTAATTATATTGATTAAGTTTTCTTTTATTTTCCTCTTTTGGGCCTTTCTTGCAATATTTTATGAAATTCGATATAACATAAGTATTTATGGACACAAACAAGTGTAACAAAGTTCGTAATAATACCTATAGTCAAGGTGGTGAAGTCAGTCAATGGGGGAACTTCACACACCTCTCATTATTTCCATGTTTGAATATTTACGACGACAACAAATCAGTCAGTGAAACTAAGACTCCATCTAATTCTGTCTCCGAATTGTAACTGGCGTTAAAATGAACTTACCCCATTGACGGACTTCGCCACCTTGACTATATATATTATTCACGGTAGTAGGTAAGATAAATTTGTGACACACACACAAGTAGACAGACAGACAGACACTACAGTGAGATACCATAAGCCCTATTGGTCTCCATGTTTTAGGGTTTTTTTTGGTGTCGGATTTATTTATTCTTCTTTCCGTTTGTCTCTGCATATCACTGTCGTTTTTCTCAAAAACTATTAAAAGTTATATAGATAAAAGTTAGTAGGAATATATAATTTATTTACACAATAATTTAGTACGAGAAACAATAAAATGTCAACGTGGCCGCTATAAGTGTAGTTGATTTGTAACTGAGGGTACTCGCGTGGTTTATCGTCAGACAGGTCTTGAAAAAATGTAACGGAATCTCTGTGTTTTTTTTTTTGTTTAAGTCAATAGTTGACGAGATCTACGCTTCTTAGGTCGTAAAAACTGTGCCGCCAACTTATAATTTTTTTTTGGGGTAGGGAAAAAAATCTAAAGTAATTAAAGCTGGCAGATACTACAAAATACTTTTAAGGAAAATGCGAATGAGCAAGATAAGTTTGGTAGTTTTTTTTTAGAAAAATATGTTTTTTGAATATTTTATTTGCTAGCGTTCCTTAACGAAATATCAGAAACAACAGACATTCTTTTCCTCTACAGAACACTTCACTGTGATTGAACTGACACACACTTAAGTATTTTTTAATATTAAGCAATTTTATCTTAAACTTTTGTGTATGTTTCATTTCTACATTCGCTTAGGTATGAACATAGGTTTCTGTGATCTGAGGTTATGAACCTATCCAAAACTCGGGCAAACGAAATGACGGGTTTAGAGAGTTGTGTATAAAAATAACCTCCAACTAAACAATACATATTAAATTTCGGGAAGTTCATGATGCCAGACATGTCTATAACATGTCTATACTATGACCAGTTGTTGTTTAATATTAAAAATAGATCTATCTATATCGAGATTTTACCGCCATTTTAGTGTAAGCGACATTTGCATCTAACGCTACGTTCTACAAGAGTCTGACAACGAACACGTTCACGACGGCGGTTTTCACCGTTCCACTTGCTTGCGTTACAATCATAAATTCTAGTGGAACGGATTATGGAACGTTGATGTCATTAACGACGAAATACACAAATGTTCTTGGTTGATTTGAAAATCGCGCTTTTTTCAATGTCAATCGATAAAGAGAATTAATGCTCTGTAGTCAACGCCCACTTCGACCCAGTTCTTGACGTGGGTTGTTGTGAGCGCTGTGTGATCGAAAATATTGACGTCATTAGTTACGTTTTCGCCACGACCATAACGACCATAACGACCATGGTCGCCATGTGGAACAGCAGACGGAGCATTTTGGGCGTTGTGAGAAAATAAAGGAACGCGCCCTGAGTATATATTTTGTTGCAAAAGGTATTTTAAAATGTTATATTGTTCTAAAACTGACAGTTTATTCAGTAGGGTCTAATCTAACTAAAACTGAAAATTTTAAAACAAAATTATAGTTTAAAATACTTTTTACAACAAAAAATATAATTAGGTCCTAATGTCGCTTACGATAAAATGGAGGTAAAGGTTCGATATACTCTGCTTACTGGTTATTATATTTATTGTCACGTTAAAACGTAGCTTTATGTATTTTATTTTGTTTTCATTACAACTTACGTCCTGCTGGAACGCAGCGGTTTGGCAACCAGGTAATCCTCCCGTAATAGATACAGCAATTTCAAGAAGCTTCTTTCTTAAAGGACCTAGTTTGGCTTCCACACACTCATGCAAAATTGGTCCACCAAGCGGAAATCTTCCACAAGCAAAGAAAGCAAGTATACTACGACTTATTCATAATCACTTTCACAGATACGTTATATACGTATTATACAAACACTTCTAGAAAACCCAACAGTCCGATAGTGAATGAATAAGTTTTAGTTTTACTCAAGTGATAAGAGGCGCTGAGATAATGCAGTTTTCATTGGTAGCTGATTTGTTTGATTGATTTTGTACTGATTAGGGTATTTAAAAAGTATAAAGGATTTGAGATAACATTGGTTAGTTTTGGTGAGTTAGTAGTTAATCTTTTAATATGTATTGAGACTTGCTAGCGCACTCAGATTTTTCTCCGTGCAGGAACGGAAAAATAATACTACTAATTCCTGCGGCCGGGCGACCTGTCGTAAGAAGCAGCAAACCACCCACAGCCAGGTGGTAGGGCATTTGCCCGACTGGATGGCTACCACCCCTGGTCTAGAGTATGCCGCCATAACAACTTTGAGTTGCAAGAAAGAAAGAAAATAATGTTTATTTAGAGTTATTTAAAATTATAAAAGTCTACATAAGCAGTTTAATAAAAGCCGAAAGTTAACTAACTCTAAAAAGGCCCTAACTCAGCAAATGCTGGTTGATAACAACCAGCGCTGGTCTTCCGTTAGTGCCAAGCAGTAACGTCACCTTCTCAGAAGACAAAAGAAAAAATAGCTAATGAACATTTAATATTATTTATAATTAGAATAACATGAAACAAAGAAAGGACATATTTTTAAAAATTTAATACAAGTACATAATATGTTATGAAATAATTATTGAAATGTGAAAATAATGATGTTGAAAAATAATATTAGGTACGTTACGAATAAAATGAAATGAAATTAAAAAGAATTATAACTATGAAAAAGACTCAACCAGGCTTACTAAAAGGAGCTCGTATCAAGTGCGAGATCTGCTTGCTGCCTTTGGTGTTCGTACAGGAACGCTTCAGTTTAATTTTAAAATATGTGCACTTCGAATGGTTCTTATTGGTGGCGGAATATTGTTCCAGCACCTGGAAGCCGAATACCGGAAGCTGCCTTTAAAAGCGGCTGAATGATGTCGCAAAGTAAGCTGTACTGCACATTGTCGTAGATTAGTAGATCTCTGTGAGCCTGCTAGTACAAGTTTTTCAAATAAATACTTAGGTTGCGTTCCTATTGCATAGTGCATTGTCAAAATTACCACGTTCTAACAACGGTGAAAGAAAACGTGATGAAAGCTGCACATCACGATAACCGATGTGTTAAGCCTGCCAAGCCACCTTGGACGAGCGTGGCTGGTATATATGGTCCGTTCCCTAATAGAGGGAGGCCCGAGCCCAGCAATGGGACATATATGGGCTGGTATTATAATATGTAAACTTCGAATGTTTTATCACGAAGAAGAATAAGCGTAGAAGGAACCAACAATTGAATGAAACTCATTTTCTTACTTGAATATGTATTACGTATGTTAGATTGGATAAAGTCTATGCTAAAGTGTTGACGTATGTAATAATGTATATATTCCTAGCTGACCCGGCCACGCGTTGTTGTGTAGGTGCCCAGTAGAAAAAATATTTTTAATTATAAATTAAAATGAAACTTATCCTTTGTCCTAAGCTGGAACAAATTCAGCAAAATGGAAAAAGTCATCAAAATCGGTTGAGTAGTTTCGGAGTTCATCGCGGTCAAACAATGTGACATATAATTTTTATACATAAGTACATATAGATGAATTGTATACGTCTTTATTGTAGAATAAACTTTAATACAGTCAAGAAGATCTTATCAAAACTATATATTATAAATTAAGTTGTCTAGATGAGATTACTATGAGTGATAAAAGCGTTTATTGGATTACTAAAACATTGTGTAACCAAAATTTTTGAATTATAAAATTCAAGTTAACAAATTATACCCATCTGTTAACATCTATTTAAATTATTAATGTTGATTTATATTTTCTTGCATTTGCACACCCAACTGGTCGGGGAAAACAGTGACTGGAGGATAGCCATAAAAGTTACTTGGTAGTCTACCAGTTACGCGAGCTAGGGACGCGATACATTACATACTTATTTTCGAGGTATAATTCGTCAAGGACAAGCTACCGCTTAGGAATAGCACTAGGGTAATGTTGCACTCCCGATGGTCGAACCTACCAGCTAAACCACCTTGGTGTTCCATTACATTGCCGTAGCCCCAGGGTCTCGCCGCGAAACTACTCATTTTTCGAGGGAAAATTCCTTATGGACGCCCTACCGCTTATGGACAGCAGTAGGGTAATATAGGACTCCCGATAGTAGCTCAAACTTACCAACTAAACCACCTCGGTGTTTCATCACATCGCCGGCCCAGTGCCAAGGTCTCGGGAACTATAGATACTTTTGATAACCTTGACAACGTCGTTTCATCCAGCCACTTCTTTAGAGGAGCTCGCGTCCGAGTGAGAAGGCCGCAAGCGTAACCGCTGCATGTTCTGGCTGTCTCTATGCGGGTGACGACTCAATTATCCTCCAGAGCCGTTATCTGAGGACATCCACTATCTGCGGCGACCGGAGGTCCTTAAAGGCTTTTCGGCACCAATTAGTCCTATATGCGTGAGATGGAAGCCGATTCGCTCCCTCTTCTGCTTCACAGCCTACTTAGCGGATATTACAGCTTCATTAAAATAGGTGAAGGCGACCTACAGATTTAATTCTACTCGTGTATACTTCGTATCTGTATCCTGTGGAAATCATCCCATTCGGTTATCTTTGTGGTATAGTAATCTAAGAGTCGTTCCGCCTTGTTCACTAATAGACACTACCAGGCTGAATGTTATAATACCATATACATCATGTAAATCACTTTTCTATTTCTCTATTCTGAGCCTAAGGCTTAGAGATTCTAGAGTTTGTAAGTTCTAAATTTTCGAGAGTTATATAGAAGTAGCTGGTTCATGCCACTGATGTTTATATATTAGGACAAACTTCTGAAATGATTTTCAGTTTTGCTGGTTCTAAACTTTTCTCATCTATTACGCGCTGAGGCCCATCGCCAGTTACTACTCTTCTGAGATATTTCAGTTCATTGTTAGTATATTTAGTTTTTGTTATGTAAAAATTTCATGAATGCATATATCCTATATGATAGCACTTATCTTAAGTGGCTTACTTACATGTAATCGGTAAATATTAATGCAATTTACTCAACTATTACTCACAGATAAAAACCCTGAAAATGATAACTTATTTCGTACTAACGCCAAATTTTTAAATTCAAGTTAAGAATGAATAAGTCATAAAATTCTAGAATAACTTACTGCCTTACGTAGATAAAGTATATCGTACCTTTACATTATTTCAAATCGGAATTGTCATCTAATCGATATCATCTTTAGCATCGGTACTTTTATTTTTAGATCTGATTACTGATTTGTTAATTTAATTAGATCGAATGTGAAATTACGTAGATATATAATTTAATTATCATTTGATTTCCATCACGATATCATTCAGATTTTATACAAGATATTTAATTTTTGATTGTTGTCGCTGCACCAATTCTATTTTCAATCTGTGTCGCGACATAATTATTGCGAATTTGAAAAATAACTTATTGAGGGCATTGAGTACTTTTTATTAATTTATAAGGCAAACAAGATATGTGATTACGTTGCACAGAAATTACAAAACTTCCGCATCACAGCAAAAACGAAAGTCCTCAGAGCGAACTATTATTGCATAAACTTTAATCTAACAAACACAAACACTAAAGTCTAATTAACTGGTTGGTTATATTATTTTTATCCAGATATTGAACTTCTAATGTTGCAGATACTTATACGTTTTAGTTATTATTAGATTAATCATAAGCAGTTATAACTTCTTATGCATATACCATCTTACTCAAAACACTTTAAAAACTGTTACATTATCTCCATCGAGAAATTGATCTTTCAATGTTGCACATTCTAATCGGTATTGTTATTAGCTGAAGTATAGATACATTATTGTTTCTTAGAAAAACATACCTATTATACCATAACACAATTTCCTTCAACGATTATATCACCATACTTACTCATACATAATTCGATTAATCGAATCGTGCCATTTTCCAGTTATTAGTGTATAAGGAAATGGTACTAATAAGTAGATTTCTCATCGCGCAATATTGAATTCTTAGAAGGTATTATGTTAGTAATATTTATTTAATTATACAATTTATTTCTTGGAAGATGGGACGGTTCTTGAGTGTGACGCGACTTGCGTTCACACTCCGTCTCTTCACGTCTTGCACTGATTATAAGGTCTGGTACAATTGTCTCATCAGCTGATACCCTCAGAGGGCGCAAATATTGAATCTTAGAAATAGAAACATTTGTACCAGTTGGGGTCCACACATTTATTTGTAGGGTTTATGGACAAAGAGTCTCATCAAAGATATTATCCAGAATTTTTTTGATACGACCTTCTGAATATTTCATATGTCGCACAGCGAGCCCTCGAGGTGTGTTTCTCTATGGAAGTGATCTGGTTAATTAATAGTTAGATAATTTCTTAAATAATGTATACAGGACACTTTCAGCGGGGCAGTAAGGGAAAGTACCTTAATCGTTGCAGCTACACGAAAATGGCCTTAGGCGACTACCCATAATTTTTCGTGAAATTTTGATCCCTATTCACAGATTTTCTAAAAAATGTACAGTTAGCAAGAAAATGGCCAGTTGCAAAAAAAAAGATTTCCAGTCCACCCTGTTTCATTATTATCAAATATTTTTGTAGTAGAGAATTTTTGTTTTCAACAAAATAAAATTAAGAAATTTACACAGAGCTTTTCTAACGCAAAAAAGTATCATGACTGGGTTTTGTTAGGAAATAAAATAATAAAGAGTTAGAAATTTCTTTTTTTTTTCAATTTTATCTTTTTATTCAGCCAAAAAAAAAAGATTTCATAAATAAAAAAGGTAAGTTTTACTTCTTAAAAGATGTATGTGAAAAGATTTTGGACATTTCTGACTCTTTTAGTACTCCAACGACGGTTGGTACCATAGAAGTTTTTGATCAGTATTAGAAACAAGATCGATTGGCATCAAAAAATGTTTTGTGTAAACTGGCCATTTTCTTGCTAACTGTACTACATTTTTTTTAAATCTGTGAATAGGGATCAAAATTTCACGAGGAATAGTGGATAGTCTCCTAAGACCATTTTCGTTATAGCTACTAACGGTTAAGGTACTTTCCCATTACTACCCCGCTGAAAGTTTCCACCTGTATAGAAAGAAAATTAATAATAAACTACCAGGTGTAATGCATAAGTCTTTTCCGGTTTTACTAAGTGATGGCACCATCAAACAATACGCCACGTATAAATTCGACACCACGTCAATTTATTTGTATGACAATAACCTACAAAAAAAAACACATATTAGTTGAGTCTGCTAATTGATAGCATCTCTGTTGTATAGTTAAGTGATCATGTCGACGTTTGTGCCTGAAAAAGAACATTTGCGGCACGCTTTGCTTTTTCTATTTCATCAAAAGAAAAAAGCAGTGGAAAGTCATCATAACCGTTAACGCACAACGTTATCGCCAACAAATGATTAATTTAAATCACGCACTGATCGAAAAACGGACGGAATGGGCCAGGAGACATGGCAAAGTGATTTTGTTACACGACAATGCGCCGTCTCACACAGCAAAACTAGTGAAAGACACTTTGAAATCGCTTGGATGGGAGATCCTTTCGCATCCGCCGTCCTGGCGCCATCAGACTATCACCTCTTCGCATCAGTGGGGCATACGCTCGCAGAGCAGCACTTCAGCGATTTCCAGGAAGTTTGAAAGTGGCTTGACGAATGGTTTGCCGCGAAAGACAAACAATTTTTCTGGCAAGGTATTCATAATTTAGCTGAAAGATGGGTTAAGTGTGTAGAAGCCGAAAGCCAATATTTCGAATAAACTCATAATTTATTTCCTTTGAAATTTGTGTGTTTATTTTACCACAAAAATCGGAAAAAACTTATGCATACACCTGGTAGGACCAGACTGCTTTCGGTTTCGGACTTTGAATTTTCTTTTTTTAACAATTACATTTTAAATTCAGTTTGTTTTATTGTTAGACAATTTTCTATTAACCTTCAATGAACTTGAATTTCATGTTTTATTTAGTCTATTATTGAACAAATCTGTGTTTGAGTTAATAGTCGTTAACAGTATAAGATAAGCTGAGAAGATGTTTTCTTAGATTAATTTAATTTGCAAAAATATAAAATTTAGTAAAATTCTTATTTATTAGATATAAAAATTAATTGCCCTTTGTTTGAATGTGTATTTATATAACAAACTGCAATGAGGAAGACTAAACATCACGTTTTATCTCGCTGTATTAAACCCTATGACTCAGTATACTAAAATGAATAAATTAATCTACCCTTAAAAGGGTATGTTTCTATTAACTGACATCAGAAATTATACTAAAGTTTTGATCAAGTGGTATACTTGATTTTATTAAATAAATAAAGATTCTGTTTCCAATGCCACAAAGACCATATTTATTTGAATTGATACTAAAGTAGGTTACTAATGATACTCGTACACAATTCTCATATCATCTTCATTAGTCGTGAGAAAACCATATGATGATTATGATTATAGAAATTTTAAACGATTTGATGATTAATATCACGTGAATGGTTCTTAATAATTGTCAATCGTAATTATTGTGATTGATATATTATGGACTTGCATACTATGCGTACGTAATTTTGTTAAAAAATATTTTTAAAAACAATATTTCGTATACTAAAGTATGAGATTTGGATACAAAATTAACTGCACTCGCCACTTCGCGTGGGCCTTGGACTATAATATACACACCTTCTAAATTCTAGAAGATATCGAAATTTTAATATGTTTATGATAACATTTCTGTTATGTTACTGCTCCATCTGGGATAACATTTGTGTGTGAAATGGTGAAATGTAAAATGGAATTCACGCAGATTTAGCGATGCGTTTAATGGTTGTGATGCGACAGATACAGACAGATAGATAACGTATGTATGTATATACACTGATGTAGTTACTCATTAAATGCGTTATTTTTAACGCCATAAACAAAACGTATTTGGCCATAATCAATAATAACAATATTAATCCAGATGGCGTTCGAGCTAAAAAAAACATGGACAGTTTTTTTGAGTTTAGTTTTTAACTTTTACAAGTTTTTTTTTAGAAAACTGCTATTTTTTTTGTGCTGCCATTATAAATTGCGTGTACGTGGCGAGTAACGGTGAATTTTATTCCATCTTAATAATGAAGGACGACAATTCTTATCAGTCATTAAGACATGCAATCATCGAAGTAGGCTAAACGAAATCACTGACTGATAACAATGACCATTCTGATAAAAATAATAAAAAATCCAATGGTAATAAGTTCTTTAAAAAACCGACCGTGAGATTGTCTCACGGTTCTTTTCATCAAATTAAACAGTTAATTTCATCAGTTTATATGCGAAATCAATTTCTTGGCCTATAGTTATCTATTATTAACTAAAAATATCTTATACCAAAATACTAATAAAATTAACTTCATAATTATGTTTAAATACAATCTAAAACCAGAACTAAAACCTGCCCAGCTCCACCGGAACACTGTCACTGCAGGTTACCCAGAAGGCAAGCAGCATTACCTCTACTGTACCTCCTAGAAGGCAGGCAGCATTTTACCTCTATTGTATCTAGAAGGCAGGCATCATTACCTAGTTAGATACAAAGGCTAATTCTTTGGGCGAGGTAATTTCTAACCTGCCGACCTCCTGTTTCCTCGACCAGTAGTTTTTAAAAATATTTTAGAATAGTTTGTAGGCACTTGGTGCCCACGGACCCAAATATGTTCAAACGGTTCAAAAATGTACCCTGTTGCAAGGGTCACATATTCGCGCCGTTTGAGGTATACTGCGAAGGGGCAGTGCGGCCAGCTCTAACCTCGGACTCCTGGAGATAAGAAGGCACCAGTGTGTTAATATAGATACTGTAGTGGAACAATTACAAGCCAATAAATAAATGGCGCTGTGCAATAATTGAGGTCGCAACCTATTCCCGACATGTACAAAGAATATAAACAAATTTTAGAAAATTATAGATGTGCCTGGGCTGGATGATCTTCCATTAAGATTACGGAGCATCCCACCTCGCTCCTCCACCTAGTCGGGTCATCCCTAAAGTACCTTCCCAAACTTTAAAAGAATCATTGCTATAGTCGCGGAACAGTCGGTTCGGTTCAAGAACGACTGGAACACCAGCGCTGACATCAGCACAAGATTAAGCGGCACGTCGTCGCCGTATTATATGACCCAATGTTAAATTAATAAATCGCAAATAATTTTCATAGTAAATTATACCTTAATAACACAGCCAGTTATCTCGACCTAAGACTTATACATTGCAAGCTTAATAATGCAACTTTAAACCGGCCTATGCACTTTTGTGTCAAGGCGATAGGGTTCAATATTCTTTATGTGCTTGTAATTAAATCGCAGTGATAACTTTGTATCTGTTAGTAATAAAACAAAGGGAATGATACGTGCAAGTTAATTACGGTCAGAAATGTAATTAGGTCTAATCAAGTAACGTGATCTTTTTGTACGTTTTTATCGTAAAAAGTTTTTCTGTAGACAAATAAACTGTGGTTCGAATATTTTATAACTTATTTGAATACATACTTACGTATTATCACCCATGTCTCTCATAGAGGTAGGTAGAGACGATAGATCTGCACTCGCGACGATCCTGACAAACGCCTTTCGCTTCATCAATTTTCATTAATCTCTTCATAGATACACGTTTATTATAAGTGCTTTTTATTTTAGTTGACTATTCTTCGAAAACCTGCGATTTGATAGTGACAGGAACATCGCGGTCTACCCGCGACTATTATATAGTAATTATATTCACAATTAATTAGTGACTATATTTAATTTAAATTTAATCTCTGACTAGTCCAGATGTAGACATCGCCATGACTGAAAATTGTAGCAACAACGTAAAAACCTGTACAACTTGTTAGATCATTATGTATACACGTATGTATGTATACACGATTTGAGAATACATAAGGGCTTTTATTAAATGGAAGTAGCAATGGGCCGGTCACGTATGTCGCAGGACCGACGGCTGATGGAGCAAACGTATCCTAGAGTGGAGACCGCGTCTTGGTAAACGTAGCGCACCCTACAGCCCGGTGGACCAATGACCTATGCAAGGTTGCCGGCAGGGGCTGGATAAGGAATGCCGGAAACAGAGATATATGGGTAGAGTTGGCTAGGCTAACGTCCAGCAGTGGACATTGATTGGCTGAAGTAGAACGGGTTTTATGCTTTTTTGTAACCACAAGACATATAGGTTGGGGAAAAAGTTTCTTCGCATTTTATATAAAAATTCAAAAGGTTTTTTATAAAGTTTATTTACATTTGACTACAGTATGTAGGTGCCATTTTGGTGGATCACTTTTTGCCATCTTGTAGGTAGGGACGTGATCCCATTGTTATAAAAATTTTGGGGCTTCTGATCAAAAAACTGCGACAAATGGTTTTGGCAGTCCTCTCGTGATGTTAATCTGACACTGCCTAAGGAATTCTGCACAGACCGAAACAGGTGAAAATCTGAAGGTTCAAGGTCAGGACTATACGGCGGATGCATTAACACCTCCCAGCCAATCTCTCGTAATTTTTGCTAAGTGGCTAAAGATTTGTGAGGTCTAGCGTTATCATGGTGAAAAACCACACCCCTTCTGTTGATTAATTCCGGTCGCTTTCTCTCAACTTTTTGCTTTAATCTCATCAGGTTTTCGCAGTACAGTTCAGAGTCGATGGTCCTGCCTGGCGGTAACAGCTCATAATGAATAATGCCCTTCCAATCCCACCATACACACAGCATCACCTTGTTGCGAGTTAACCTGGGCTTCGCCACAGTCTGTGAAGCCTGACCGGCCTTTGACCACGATCTTTTTCGCACGTTCTTGTCGTACGTGATCCACTATACATCACCAGTTATCAGCTTCTTCAAAAATGGTTCGGTTTCATTACGTCGTAATAAAGAACCACAAATGAGTACACGGTTCATTAGGTTTCTTTCAGTGAGCTCACGAGGCACCCAAATATCGAGCTTTTTTGTGTACCAGCTTTTTTCAAATGCGCCAAAACCGTTTTGTGGTCAATTCCCAGTTCTCCAGCTACATCGTAACTACTAATATGCCGATCCTGCTCCACTTTTTCAAAAATGGCATCAATTTTGTCCGCGACCAGAGCGACGTGCATCTTTAATATCAAAATTTCCGGATTGAAAACGCTTAAACCAAATTTGCGCTACTCTCACAGATACTGCATTAAGTCCATAAACATCATAAATTTTTTTCGCGGCTTGTGTTGCATTTTACCTTTTTTGTAGTAAAATTTTAAAATGTATCGAATTTCTTCATTAGATTCACTCATTTTAACAATAAGAAAATTAAATGAAAATCACACATTTTCCTAATTTGAATTGTCTTCTTTAAAATTAAAATTTTTAATGATACCAAAACCAGCCAGATACTAATGGTATAGCCAAAGAGATCTTATTATAAGTTCATACATACTATATGCGAAAAGACTTTTTCCCCAATCTATTACATTTTTCGTTTTTGTCGCTCGTCGCGTCACGTTTAGCTGTCGCTAACAGCGACGAGGTTATGGCTAGACCGGTAAATCCCGTACTAAGGTATCTAGGAGATATGTCATTGTTATTAATATTACACATATATCAGCTAAGTTAGTATAGTGTATCTACATATAGGTATAATACTACCTTATCATTATTGTTATTCTGATATTAGACGGATCTACCAAATTGAATCAATTTGGTTGGCCTAGAATTAAAAGGAAATTAGCACATTGAAACAAATAGAGTGGCTAAATTTTATGTAATATATATATTGACCAATTAGACTGCTTCATCAAAAATGAAAGACAAAAATAAACAGTCTAATATGGGCTTTATCGTTAATGTCGGAAGTTTTTAAGGTATGCAAAAACAATAAACTTTTTTGACTTTCTTGACGTAAATGTAAATTAAGAGATGGTGATAAGCACGTATGGTACGCATGAAAATTTTTGTGCTTCGTTGAAGCGTTTACTAGTATATAGTATAAGTTACAACTGCTTGTGCATACTACTTTGATCGCGCGAGACTTGGAGTTTATATTGTTACGAGTTGCAGGACTCGAATTAAAATGCCGTTGGAATTATTATAGAGTTTATAGAACCATACAAAAACGTATAACACAGGTACAAATATAACCGAACGCAATAAGTCCAAACGTAATGCAGGAGATCGTAATTCAAATTCACGCGCAAAATCCGTCACTAAATAGATTACCGAATGTACACAAGTCTTGCTTCGCTTGTGGTTATCGCTCGACTGCCCTTTCTCAATCGGGCCATTGTTTTATATCGCACAAATGCAACATGTCCGCCCGGCAGCGTGGATCCAATTTCTTAGAATCGTAATCCGTACACCTGGGTAATTATACCTGCAAACGGCTATAAACGAGTAAAATATGCTGTTCTTCACAATAACCAATAAATAAGTAAACAAAAGAAGACAATTATAAAAGAATTACAATTAGTTCAGACGCCGACAGGTAATAAAATATGTAAAACAGGTATGCAAGTGTGAATTTGTCTTTGTCGGTCGTAACAATATTTATGTAGGGGGGTGGGAGCTATTTGTTTTAAACGACATTCGGTGACAGAGTTAACATGTTGGATTATTTTTATCTTAATGTGTCAAACTTAAGAAATTATAGAACCTCAAGAGTTATTTACAAACGTCGGAAACCCTAGTGGTTTCCAATTGAGATCTATGAATGTTTTACTTTTTCAAGTATAGTACAAAGTAATAAAAACACCGGCACACAAAATAGCGGTTTGTACATTTGACCAAACACACCTACCTACATGTATTTCGACGCCTTGAATCCAAATCCGTATGGTTCGTACACTCTTAAAATTTCAAGAGAATTGCTAAAAATCGTTAAAAATGGCTAATTTTTTTTCGGATATTAGCAATTTATTCAGAACTCATCGTATCAGAGAGTTTTTGGCGGGAACTGAAAGGAGATGCTGTGCTGTGCAGTTTTATTTTCTAAAAATTTGTAAAATTACTCTAAAATGAACAATAGTTGTAGGATATTGATAGTTTTTGAGTAGTAATTATGTGTTTTGTGAGAAATGTGAACTGTATAGTCAAATGTGGCCTTTTGAGTTGTCACAAGAACTCCGTTGAATGGCACCAGCTGATAATCTACAGTTCAGCTGTGCTACACATAGCATAAGTTCTTTTTAAACATGTTTCCGACTGAAAGACATAGATTCTATGGTCATGAATAAATTAAATAAAAAAATCATCGTATCAAACGCGATTAGCACAAGGACTGTAGAAATACAATTAGCTCAATGCTAACCGTTTTTTGCCGATATTCTGATAGAACGTAGTATCACACCGATCAAGCCGATACGATAATGATTCCATCTTGGATCTACCATGTAGAAACAATATGAAGTAATTTCTGCAATACATTTTAGCACCAATTATTGTCAGTCCGGCTTCCTATTGTTGCGAATCGGTCCTTTGCAGGTGTTTTATTATCCCTTCAAATTTGTGTGATTTATTGTCCGCGCTAATCTCTTTGTATTGCACCGCAGTAAAACATCATAATTTTTTTTCTATTGTTTGTAATTCACGCAAATTCATAGAAGCTATTTAACTGACAAGTTAAGAATTTCAAGAATCAGTTGCTAGGCTATTTTATAAATGTACAATGTCGGTCACTAGGAGACTGAGTTAGTTGGGTTTTAACTGCAATAGAGACGATACCTAGTATACTTTCGGAGCGAGTATCTTATAACGACGAACTTTGCACGACACAGATCGAGCAAAATCCGTCGTTATAAGATACTATTATTACGATTTTCTGCTTTACGGTTTTATTTGGTTGTATTTGTAAGAACTGTTAATTACGTGTGTGTACTTCTAATAAACTTTGTGATAATTCCAACGGCATTTTCATTCACATCCCACAAATTCGTAACAGTATTAAAATGTTTCCCCCTTCGCCATTGGAAGTAAGGTTAACCTTTTTTACGTATTTATTGTTAATTGACGTTATATGATGAGACGATTAATGTTCTTTAAATTTAATTGGCAAAATAGACTTCCTGTCTTCTTTGTGTGATCGGCCAAGATCGATTTGATATACAGTTGTAAATTTTAATTATGTATGATGAATTTATGATTCGCTAAACGAGTTTCAAATTGACTCGAGCTGAATATAAATGTACACAGTTATAACAAGTCTTCACTGGGTTCCGTAGTTATATGGGAAATACGAAGTTCTTACAGTTTCTTCATGTCCGTCGGTCTATATGTCTATATGTTATATCATGTATATTTGTTTCACTCTATATATATTTATCATATATGTATAAGTGTATATATTTATAAGATAACTGATTCGGTAACGCGAGAATAATGCAACATACCTTTGTCTAATCAAACTTCTTGTCCACCCAAAGGTTGTCTGAAAGAAATTGCTAATAGCGATAAGACCGCCTACTGTATAGTAAAATTTTATTTCTGTTAACTGTATCTTTTAAAACACAATAAAGCATATTAATTCAATCATTCATTCAACTATTTATTAGATAGATATATATCTCTTTATTGTACACCAAAGCATAGAAAAACAGAAGTAGAAAAAGATAGAAAGGTAGTACAACGGGCGGCCTTATTGCTAAAAAGCGATCTTTTCCAGGCAATCCTTGGTAGGGATTGATATATTTTTAGTAGGTACTGTAATGCATTTTACAAATAATGATGAATGATAAATATACACGCTATATACTAGGTTGGGGAAAAAGTTTCTTCGCATTTTATATAATATATAATTCAAAAGGTTTTTTTATAAAGTTTATTTACATTTGACTAAAGTATGTAGGTGCCATTTTGTTGGATAACTTTTTGCCATCTTGTAGGTAGGGACGTGATCCCATTGCTATAAAAATCTTGGGGCTTCTGATCTAAAAACTGCGACAAGTGGTTTTGGCAGTCCTCTCGTGGTGTTAACCTGATACTGCCTAAGGAATTCTGCAGAGACCGAAACAAGTGAAAATCTGAAGGTGCAAGGTCAGGATTATACGGCGGATGCATTAACACCTCCCAGCCAAACTCTCGTAATTTTTGCTGAGTGGCTAAAAATGTGTGAGGTCTAGCGTTATCATGGTGAAAAACCACACCCCTTCTGTTGATTAATTCCGGTCGCTTTCTCTCAACTTTTTGCTTTAATCTCATCAGTTGTTCGCAGTACAGTTCAGAATCGATGGTCCTGCCTGGCGGTAACAGCTCATAATGAATAATGCCCTTCCAATCCCACCATACACACAGCATCACCTTGTTGCGAGTTAACCCGGGTTTCGCCACAGTCTGTGAAGCCTGACCGGCCTTTGACCACGATCTTTTTCGCACGTTCTTGTCGTACGTGATCCACTATACATCACCAGTTATCAGCTTTTTCAAAAATGCTTCTGTTTCAGTACGTCGTAATAAAGAATCATAAATGAGTAAGTACATGGTTCATTAGGTTTCTTTCAGTGAGCTCATGAGGCACCCAAATATAGAGCTTTATTGTGTACCCAGCTTTTTTCAAATGCGCTAAAACC
Source organism: Dendrolimus houi (assembly GCA_039645545.1). Lineage (NCBI taxonomy): Eukaryota > Metazoa > Arthropoda > Insecta > Lepidoptera > Lasiocampidae > Dendrolimus > Dendrolimus houi. The sequence goes on along the minus strand of CM077126.1, from coordinate 21,300,924 downwards.
GTTTTGTGGTCAATTCCCAGTTCTTCAGCTACATCGTAACTACTAATATGCCGATCTTGCTCCACTTTTTCAAAAATGGCATCAATTTTGTCCATAACAGGGGCGACCAGAGCGACGTGCATCTTTGATATCAAAATTTCCGGATTGAAAACGCTTAAACCAAATCTGCGCTACTCTCACAGATACTGGCTTAGGTCCATAAACAAACCACAATTTTTTTCGCGGCTTGTGTTGCATTTTTAACTTTTTTGTAACAAAATTTTAAAATGTATCGAATATCTTCATTAGATTCACTCATTTTAACAATAAGAAAAACAAATGAAAATCAAACGTTTTTATAATTTGAATTTGGAATTGTCTTCTTTAAAATTAAAACGTTTTAATGATACCAAAGCCAGCCAGATACAAATGGTATAGCCAAAGAGATCTTATTAGAAGTTCATATATACTATATGCGAAAAGACCTTTTCCCCAACCTATTATAAGTACAAAAACAATATAAATATATATGCAGATATGTGCATACGCATACATAGCCACACACATATATACATATGACAATACTTCTGAATCTGATTTTTAAAGGACGGTAAGGATTTGGCTAATAGCAAAAGATATCTTCTATCTTATTATGAGACACACAGCCTGAGTGGTATTAAAGTTATTATAAAAAGAGTTAATAGAAGACTATTCGAGAGTTAGGAGAGAATCTATAAGAATGGTCTGGAATATGCCGCCATAACAACCTTGAGTTGTGTTCCCGGCATTAGTGGCCAGGTTCCACTCTTCCTTTAGAGAGCGGCAGCACATTGGTAGCACCTTTGGTGTTACAAATGTCCATAGGCGATGGTAACCCCTTGCCATCAATAAAAAATGATATTTGAAAGAAAGTTGTCACCTATACAAATCATGCAGTGAAAAATAATATCTCATTTCGGGATGGCACTCTAGAAACTAAAAAGAAACTAGTGCAAAAGAGAGTGTTAGGTATCGTTAGGTCTTTTAAAAATTGTTACGGCTTTAATACGCTTGTATTCTTAATGGCTTTTATAATATAATATTATTATAAAGACGTTAAAAGTATGCACCCCCTCCATATTTTCCTATAGCATGGAATATTCTAGAACAAATCATAGGCAGTGTTCAGAAATAACTTAAAGAAATTTGGTTTTTAAGTTGCTCGTTTTTACATGGTTCCGTAGTTTAATAGCAATCAAGGTAGTAGATGTTTTTGTCACAACGGAACCCGTAATTTTCCGTGGTTCAATACGTACTTGGCTGCTTTTTTGTAAAGTTTGCCAAGAAATGTTTTTGTTGTGTTAACTATAAATTACTACTTTTTGCCCGTGACTTCGCACGCGTGTAAATTCCTTCCATTTTTCTGGATGGAATTTAATCTTTTGTTCCCTGTCTTATAACAAGTTAATTTTTTTAATTGCTTCGTTTGTTATTATGAGTGTTTTATAACGATTATTATTTTACGTGTTAAAAGTATAATAAAATATGTATAAATATTGTTTCCTTATTTGCGACGAAACGTAAATATAAAAATTAATTTGGTCTAGTTACGACCGCCACTTTGATATCGTTTGAAAACTTTTGTTTTATTTTTTCTCCTGACGCACATGTAATATATGTCATGTATTTCTTTCTTTTTTTTGGGCATATTCACTTTTTCCTTTTTATTACTTTTTTACGTTATTAATATATAACGTAAGGAAAAATAAAAATTAAATTGCTGTATTAAAAGTTAAAATTGTGAAATTTTTTGACCTATTTCGGAGTGTATTTAAGACAAATTTTCATATAGACTCACAGGCATAAATTCTAAAAGTTTCCAATAATATGATTATGCATGGTATAGAAATAAATCAAGAAAATAATTTTATTTAGTATAAATTACATTAAACTGATTGTTACTAAAAATTAAATTGAAAATAAAAAAACTTTCCTCAAAGGGCATCAGTCAGCATTGAGACTGATGCCTCTTTTAGGATCAAAACTAGAGTCCCAATCAGTAAATAAAAATATATCGTATCACATAGTAAGTAAAGATATATCTTATATATAAAAATCAATTGCTGTTCGTTAGTCTCCTAAAACTCGAGAACGGCTGGAAGGCCAGGGAAGGTTTAAAAGCTGAGTAAATATGAAAAAAACTGATTCTGAGGCGGTACGAAGTTTGCCGGGTCAGCTAGTATAAAATAAATATAAATAGGAAAACTAAAATTATAAATAAAATCCATAATAAGTGTTATAATAAATACAAACATTTAAAAGTTTATATAACTTTATATAGTATTTTACTTAAAATTTAGCACTTATTTGTAAATGACAGACATACACTCCAACTTTATTTATCGGTAGACTATAATTTTATTTCGTTTACACATAATTACGGAAGCGAGGGCAGGATTACTGTCACACTGGGATCTTAACTAATTTGGGCTCATGTATATCCCATTTTTTGTTAAGTTCTTATCTTGTCATGCACTGATTGCTACAACTCCATTAATTCTTCGAAATGTACATGTATAACATATTTATGTACTTACAAAAAAGAATCTGATATAGACAAATATGAAGTCATCATTATCCGAGCGTTACATCCCGGTTGCGTTCGAAGCGTTTGCTCTGACGCCCAGGGTCCGCTTGTAGACAAATATGAAGTATAAGAATTTTTAGCTAGACCTGTTGCTGAGGAATTTCTTGTCATTTTTTCTACTCAAAACAGCGATAACATGTTGCGAAGTAGTATACATAGAATAGGAAGTAGTAGTTATCCGTGCAGTAAAGGAGAAACAATACAATTTCTTGCTGCCGGGCGGCCTATCGTAAGAGGCGACTAAATAACCCACAGCCAGATGGTGGCTACCACCCCTAGTCTAGAGTATGCCGCCATAAAAACCTTGAGTCGTGTTCCGGCATTAGTGGCTAGGCTTCAGTCACCCTTTAGAGAGCGGCAATTTGTAGCAACCTTTGGTGTTGCAAATATCTATAGGCGATGGTAATCGCTTTCCATCAGGTTTTCTATCGGGTGGGCCGTCTGTCTGTCTGTTAAAATTGGGTTGGATGTGTATCGGAACGTAAGTGTAGAGTGAATTATGAATGGAGATTTGATTTGGGAATGAACTGAAGAACAGTCGTCGGTTAGATTAGAGCGTACAGGATGGTTAGGTGCGTCTGTGTTTATTTTTAAGGTGTTTCTAAGGTGTACAAAGTTCAAAGATGATCAGTGTTTATTCGAAGAAAATTTGTTTTAATTGGAGCGAGCCAATTTCTAAGCACGACCACCACTCTTACACATACACACACACAAACACTCTCTCTCTCTCTCTCTCTCTCACACACACACACACACACACACACACACACACACATATTAAGAAAAGATTTTTGAAAATTCCACCCTTAAGTGGCTGGAAAAGTGATTGAAATTTTGTATGAAAATACATCATTTTTAAAGTAAGAAGCACAAAGTTGATATACCCGTTTCTGGTTAGAAATAGAGGAACACGCGTATTGGCGTTTTTGGAAATTTAACTCTTAAGATGGTGTAAAATGAGTCATTTTCAAAGTAAAAGCACGAAATTTTATATACGATATCTACCTGCTTCTGGTCAGAAATAAATATACATATGTATCGACTCTTTTGGATATTCTATTCTTAAGGGGGTAAAAAGGGGTTACCTTTTAATTTTTTTGACAACTGAAACTATGACTATTTTTAATATACGCGAGCGAAGCCGACAACAGCTAGTATTATATGAAGTTTTAAAATAACCTTTAAGGAAATACGCACCAGACAAAACCAGTACTTATGTAACAAAAGGCCAAGCAAAATGCCTGTAAAGTATTTGCTTGACCAAATGGTGGGAGTACTTGTGGTAATTCGAAAAAACAAATTTCACAGACAATGAGAACTTCAACACAAATAACAAAAAATTTTGTGTGTGTGCAGTTTACACGCAGTAGAAGTGAAACTTCAGAGAATACACTCACAGATATTATATTATTATCAGTTTTATTTAGGTCCAAATTGAACCTATGATTAATCGTCGGTCTTATTGTCTTTCTAATCTGTGCTGCACAATGTAAAACTCGTATATCATTCTCTCACAGGCTTATTCCTATAGATTTGTGTCAATCTCTTTTTGAGTCGGTTTTTCGTTTCATCGAGTTTCAAATCACAACGATTCTAAAGAAGTTCCACTTCAAAAATTACTTGTTTTGCATTGTTTTATTAATGCAATTAGAGTTTTATGTTCATAAATATTTTTATCTGTCAAAATTTCCTTATGCAACTACACAGTTGAATATCGTACTGGAAAATCTAAACAAACCTCAATCATGATATATTTAAAAGATTTGATCATATCTTACATTAATTAGTGAGTACAAACGGGCTACCGAAACCGATTGATAGCTAGAACGCATTATTGTTTGCCGGCATTAGGTATATATGCAATGTTTGATCTTAATAAAAGATAAGGACGATTTAATTATTATTTTATGTTTTCATTTCGGTTCTTTTTATGTTATTAGGCGCCGCTTTTAGCGCCGTTTTTGTCATAAAACTTTTAAATATTCTAAAAACATTTTAAAATTGTTTAATATTTTAATTAGATTATTTTCGAATAGTATTTTATACCATATCTATAATATTTAAAAATTCTAAAAATGTACAGACGTGTACATTGCAGCTAGTTAAAAATTACAACTGGAATACACTATTACGTATATAAAAGACGCCACTTTTTAAAAAACTTCTTGTCTGTTTGTTCGAGATTCATGTAAAAACTATTGACTTCTTATTCTTATTCTTAGACTTAAAATCTGCGTTAATATGTACCCTGTGAATCGTGCAGAAAATTTTCTGGGAATTATTTAAAATGGCCAGATTAAAAAAAATCGAATTCCAATGTGGGTTTTAAACTAATCGATAGCAAATTTTAAGTAATAAAATGTGTGACATATCCAAAAAATCCCCCGGGCATTTTCCCGGGAGCGGTTTGTAGTTGTTCGGGTGCATAAAAATTAGTTTATTCCGACACAGTTCACTAAAACGATAACTTACATTATTTTCTAATGATGCAGTACTTTGAGTCCCGGGAAGCCCGCGAGAATTTCAAGTCAAGCGTGGACAAAGTCGCAGGCATATCCTACTATATGCATATAATGTATATAATTTTATATATGCTGTATAGATATTAGACCGTCAGAAGTGTAAGTGAAGGTAACTCCGTTGCTGGAAACATACATAACTTTCAATATCCTAATAATAAATAAATAATTGCCCACAAACGGCGCGGCACATATTTATCACGGAATAACCTAATTTTGTTAAATCATTCAGGTTACTATTCATATTGGATTACGCAGAGAAAACCTTATGACGTGTGTATACGGATTACGTCATTTAACGCGATACCTACTCAGAGTTGGGAAAATGACCTTTTCAGGTTCAGTTCATTAATTGCAGGACTCAGCATCCCCATTTTAGAGGAAGAGACGGTATATCCGTAACGTTTGCTTCAGAGGGATTGGAGGAATTCACACATCAATAAACTAAATGTATAAGTTTCCTTGTTTTGTCTTCCTTCACTTTCAGAATACTGTAAATGTAACAATATGCTCATGAGGTCAGAAAAACCTAAACGGCGCATGCTTCCCGAGGCCTAATTCTGCTGTTTCAATATTTTGGTGTTGCGAAGATATCGTAAGTAAGTTCCCATTGCGATAGCATCAAAAATTCGTATCCTATTGAATCCACAATATCTTATCGATTGCGTCGCGGCAGAATAATAGTAGATAAATTGGTATTACCATTACCAGAAATGGCGTTAGCCGAAGTGCATATTGAAAAGCTACTCACTATTATAATAATTTATTTATTTTGAGACTTCTCGCGAATTAATATTTATAAAGATAGAGTGGCGTGCCGGCATCAGGCAAACCTACGCTTGAATAGTAATTCACAATAGTGAATGGCGATTTTACGGCATATTAATAGGAGAATTGGGGTCCTGATCAGGATTGGAACCCCATGCCAATGGAATAAGACGCGTCATTAACCGCATCTACCGTGACATTATCTAATTCTTCGAAACATAATTGCAACAACTAGAACGTCTACCAATTAATCCAATTGCAAACATGGATTACAATTTACAAACACCTTTAAAGTAACTTAAGTACGGAATTAATCAACAAAAACAAGTCCTACAAGGATCAGATGAACATGAAGTCATTAGTTTAAAAGAAATATAATGACAATAACGTATAAGTAAGTTTGTATATTGGATGGAAATTAAATTCCAACATGCGTGTTTTGTCGCACTAAATTAAAAAATAAATTCAATGAGTTATAATTGCGGTAGGTGGGTGCAGGGTTGATTGTAATCTAGGTAAGTGTTGCCATATTTGCAATATAAAATTTTGTATTATACAATTTAATAATAATACTATTTCTGTTTTTGTTAGCTGTAGCATAATACGGCAAGATTTTGTAATGAATATTGTGCGTCATCAACGACTAGAAACCTGTTTTGCAAGAAAACACAAGAAAACGAAATAGGCAATTCATCGGCTCCCTAGGTGATGCAAATGTTCATGGGTGAGTTTAGCCACTTGCCAGTTTGCCTACAAGCAAACATAAAAAAACAGAGAAAAATTATATATATTTTTAAGAGAAAGTGACATACTTACAACACAGACATAATAGAAAAAGGTGGATTTCTCAAACTTGTACGTTGCGTTTTTAATAAACGAAAATAGCAGTCGGCATATTGCAATGTCGGAATCAATTCCTATACAGCGGATTTTTTTTTATTATCAACCAACCGTCAATACAATGCCAAAATAGTAACCCAAACACTACGCAAAATTACAAAATTGTGACCTCATATAACTATATTATAACTTCATGTGGTAGCACTATTATGTTTGTAAATCCATTAATCAATGACTGAACAACCGTTTTTCAAACAGACAATGTGTTTTTAGTATTGGTAAATTATGATAATATTTATCTTTGAACATATAAGACATATAAGTTTCATGATAACCCGCTTTTGTTGTGAGCGCCAATATTTATTATTGCGATATAATTATACAGATAATATCGTTAGCGGTAGATATTAAAAAGTGAGTCAGTTCATTATACATTGCTACTTTTATAGCTTCCGCGGTCAGAGTCGGGTAATGGTCCGTTAAAGTTAATTACAAATGAGTGCGTGTCAATCCACGTACAGTGACGGTTTACGAAGGGTTGAAAAAGTTCATTTTTTTTATTTAGTTACAGAACTCAAAAAAGCATTTAGTCAAATATATATATATATCTCTCTCTCAGAAACTTCTTAAAGAATTTAATTGGAATGTATTTTTTTAACCTCTACCACCGAAATGTATTTTAGAATTTTTCGGCGTGTAGTTTGTCCCCGACGTTTTATTTAGTTAGGTTATTTTTACTTTTATTCTTTTATATTTTTATTGCTTTTTCCATTTTCTTTATTTGGTTAGATTTCTTACTCTACTACAAATTGTTCTACTTATATTACTTTTAACATTGTGCTAGGCCATCCGCTTAAGTCCTTCTCCCCTATATGCTACTTATTTATATTTTATTCTAAAGCAATAATACTACTTCCGAAATATCTTATTTATGCTTTATACTCTATTTATCAATCCTTACCCTATTAGGGGCCATCCACAATTTACGTCATACGAATTTCATGATTTTTGACCCCTCCCTCCCTTGTGTGACACCACATATATTGCAATTTAGGACCCCTCCCACCCCTTGTCACACTTCGTGGAACCCCCCCCCCTCCCGTACTGTGTGACGTAATTTATGGATGGCCCCTAACATCAGTATAGTTCGATGTTAAAGAGAGGCGTACTTCATATGGCTTTATCATCGATTATTATTGATTTTTCCTATTTATTGAATTAAATAAAAACATCATTGAGGTACTACATCTCTATGATTATTCAAGAACTGACTATTTTACGGGTTCACTACAATATTGTGTGTACAATAATGGGTAGTAATGATGCGAAATTATCGTTGATAAAATCAGTGGTGAGATAGTGTTTAATATGACACTTTTTGTGCCACTGTGTTATTAAAAGTTTTTCTTATCTTTGTCAGTGTACAAATTTGCCGACATAATATCAAAAAAATCGTTAAATATACTAGGTAGTAAGGCGGAGCGGGAAATATTGTAATCGTCAAAGTGATGGTGCTCGCGAGACATTTAGGGCCTAAACACACAACCGCGTTGTGGCAACGCACCGCCAAAATCGGCGACGTTGTGACTTTACAGTAGGGTGACGACAACCTCGCTCCCGCTCCTCGCGTTATGCTTGCGAAAGAGGAGGCGGAGCGGGAGCGTGAGCGGACGTCCTTGCTCCGTTCCCGCCAAAGGAGGACGCGCCGATGCCGGAGGGCGGATTTCGACCTTCGGCCACCGTAAGCGGGCGGCGCGGGTGGGGCTCCTTGGGGTATAGGGGTTCTCACTCACCCGCATATGTCGTCGAGATGAGAGCGCGAGTGTTCCGCGCGCGCTCATCTCTCCTCCCGTGGGGCGCGTTACAGACCGCCCCACGCCAGAGAGCATGACGATGCCGGGGGACTCATCCATCATCACCCATCATCAATGGAAGATGCCTCGTGAGGAGGGCCCACGCCTGCCAGGGCTGCGGAGAGGCTAGGTCATATACCCGTAGCCCTGGCATAAGGCGAAGGACGGAACACCCAGGGGTTTTATTGGGCATGCCGGTGTCACCCCCGATCTGGCGAATCCCACACACAGGTCGTGAATTATCCCCCCCCCAAGGTTCTGCTCTTGTCGCGGCTTATGGTCCCCAAGCGGATTTTCCCTGGCTAAAAAAAAAGGGTGACAATAACACCTCAAGGTCCGTTTGTCTGTAAGATTCTTTGCAAGAACACGCATTAAAACGGTAGTAGTATAAAAATTCAAACGTCAGGGGTTGATGTAGATTTGTCTTTGATTGAGGAATGCCCAGCTTTGTGGGACACTAGTGACGAGGCTTACAAAAAAAATGTGTGTCAGCTTTGGTGCACGACTGGAGTTTACTCCTTAAGTACGATTGTCTTTGAATATACAATGCTGCGACCGAATAAGGGCGCGAAAACCATCTGTGAAATAATTTATGATAATAACAGCGAAAAAGACGCCGATTAATAACAAAAGATCAATACGCATATTGCGATCCATGGCAGGGATCAGTCCCGCGTCCAGCATTTACGAATCACAGAAAATGGTCATTTATTTCTACGAGACCGCGCCGCAAAGCGTCCTTTTGTTGCAGCGTTTTTTTGTATATACCTATATCGTTTAATTTATCGCCATGTGTCTCGCTAGGTGAAGACCAAATAAACATATTTTCTTCTTTCGATAGCCCACTTCCCCTTCCTCCTATCCCTCTTAACCCATCCCCTCTATCCCACCCTAAAGGCAACGCGCTGGCTTCCCTCCTGGTGTTGCAAAAGTCTATACGATACGATACGGAGACGATAACCGCTGTACATCAGACTAGCGATCTCGGGAGACGTTGTCCCGCCCTGAAAAAATAAATTTAGAACCCGATTCCAGTACCACCTATCGGGTCTAATTGTGAATCTAAAACACCGCGGGACTCACATAAAATTTCATCAAAATCGTAGAAGTGCCAATATTTTGTTTAGATTGATGGGTTACAAGTCACATTATTGAAGTTTTAGTAGGGATCCCTAATTTTATATAGCTTACTAGCTGTGCCCTCAACGTCGTCCGCGTGGAATGTATTTTCAAACCCCCCAGATTTTGAAACATTCTTCATTGGTGCTCCGCTCCTATTGGTCTTAGCGTGATGATATATAGTCTATGACCTTCCTCGATAAATGGGCTATCTAACACTGAAATAATTTTTCAAATCGGACCAGTAGTTCCTGAAATTAGCGCGTTCAATCAAACAAACAAACAAGCTCTTCAGCTTTATATATTAGTATAAGATAATAATCAGGGATAATGTAGCATTCGAATAGTGTGCAGAGGGGTCTTCTAGCATCTAGAGAGCAGAGGAGTCTTCATCCCTGTTGACGAAGTGAGTTTGCCTTTCCCGGGGCATTCTCTCAAGCACTGATGCGCTAGGATCAGCGTGGGCGTAATTACGTTCTAAGACTCACACTGTTCCTGCCATAAGCGCGGGGCACATGGGAGGAGGGGGAGGTTTTAGTGGAGTATTGAGTAGTCGAGTCTCCACACAAGCCGTCGGTTTGACTCTGGTGCCCATTCGTGTCACCTTTCGTCGCTTTGGTCTAATCCCTAGTAAAGGACCCGGTAGTGTGCGAAATACATTCCCCCGCCGCAAAAAATAAGCATTCGAATAGTGAAAGAACTTTTGAGTTTATTCGTTACAAACATAAAAAAATACAAATCTTTCCTCTTTATAATATTAGTATAAATGGGCTGTCTGCTTGTTTCACAATAAAATTTACAAAATACTGTCCTATTTTACTCAACATGCAGTCCAAACGAAACGCAAAACTTTCTCTAGCATTAAGTTCTTGGATATTATAATAGTACGTATAATACGTTGTATTTATGTATACCTATTTTCTAATTTACGAGTATGTTTGCGAACACAAAAACCATGCAGTGTAATATTTTGCATTTTGTTTTATGGAAATATTGACCTATACATACAAAGGAATGTAAAAAGTGTTACTTGCTATTCCTAACATGCATTTGAACTTACAAATCGATGCAATTTTTTTGCAATGATTATTTATTGTTTAAGCCTTTGCTATAATAAGCAACTATAAAATTAGTAATAATCGATATTTTTTTGTAAATATTAATTATGTTATTGATGGATTATTTTTATTTCGCTTTTTTGTTATGGTTAAGCATGGTTATATTTATATCCAGTGTTGTAAACTAAATTATGATCAAGTTTTATACAATTTTCTATTTTTATTTGTTTGTCATACATGATTAGAAGCATTTAGTACTTGACCCTCTTCTTATCCTGTATAAATCCTATGAATTGTTATTTAGTTACTAGGCGAGGTGTACTGTATACTTTACTATCCTTAGAACGGCATCTGTGTAGTGTACTGCAGCACGACCTGGCGGTTGTATAACAACCGCCTGTGCCGACCTCACAGGCACGTTAAATAGTATGAGCGGAGAGAAAGTAATCACACTGTACCCAACCGCACATACACAACATCAGGCAAAGGGTGAGAGGAGCGTCTCTCCAGGGATTTCGTCCTCTGTATCCAATTGAAGCATCGAGGAGGATGGGGTCTCGAGGTTTTACTTCCTTGCCCTGGTAGCAACTCGGTGGGCAACTACCCGCCGGTTGCTGCTACCTACTGGAGCCTTCCCCGTATAGCGATGGCTTCTCAGTAGCTCAATTAAGGAGCGACGTGGATCACGTGAAATACTCCTCTACCGTAAAGAGAAGATCTTGCGGCCTGTTCAATTGTTAAGCCTAATAGTGCTTCTATTTATATCCAGTGTTGTGAACTAAACTATGATATGATCAAGTGCTACAAAATCTTCTAGGAAGTTTTTTGTGACATACATAATTATAAGTTCTTACTTCGCACTTCTTATCCTATATAATTTCTATGAATGGTAATTTATTTACTTGGTGAGCCAAAGAGGGGAAAAGCGGCGTGAATCATGCGTAATACCCTTCTACTGTAAAGAGAAAATCTTCCGGCGTGATGAGTTATGCCAGTTAGGAGTAGGCGCAGCGATTGTTGTTGGGAATTTGAATATACCTACACTTAATATTACGCTAAATTTGTCAAGCGTCTGGTAGGTTTATTTAGATTTTTTTTATAGTAATTAGTAGGTATAGGTATAGGCATTCGACCATGAACTCGCATGATGTTAAGCAGAAAATCCACTTCTTGTATTATATACATTCTACAATATTATAAAATTCTAAAAATGCCGTCTTGAAATTGAAGCTATTAAAAAAACCAACTGGAATAGACTATATAAACGATGGAGAGAACACGATGAATGTTTGTTTTAGATTTTTTGTCTGTTTGTTCGGGATTCCCGTAAAAACTACCGGGCCGATTTCTATGCGATTTTCGCTGATCGACAGCAAACTCTTAGACTTAAAATCTGCGCTACTTTTTATCCCGTGAATCCCGCAGGAATTTTAAAAACTAATTTCGAGTTACAATGTGATTTTTTTCATTGATCGATAGCAAATTTTATGTAATAAAAATGTGTGATATTTTTAACCTTGGGAATCGCGGGAGTTTCAAGTCAGGCGTGGACGATCGCGGGCATACCTTAGTTTATAATATTTTTTATTGTGAAACTGCTAAAGGCCTAACTCATTGATAGCGGTTACCGTCGCCTGTAGACGTTAGCAACACTAGGGGCGAAGCTAATGCGTTGCAAACCTTTAGGATGGGATAAGTGGGATGTGATGCAGGGATCAGACAGAAAGAATGTGATAGATAAAGGGGTAAGTGGGCCATCGGAATTTCACCCATCACAAGAAGTAGTTTTAGCTCAAGGCTTAACCGTTTCACACTGATATTCTGAGAAAGGATCGGGCCGACGCTCAGAGCTGTAATCAAGATAATAGTTCTAGCATTCTACCACGTTAATATTGAAGCAAACCGGCCCTTGCAGGTGTCTCATTACCCCTTTGAATTTGAGTGATCTATTTGTTCGCGCTAATCTCTTTGGTCACGCCGCCGTAAGACGTTATAAATCCTTCTTTCCTCTGTTGGTATTGGTAAGCCGACCATTTAACGATTTCAAGAACCAGCGGGCGGCATGTCTAATTCACAAATGGATGAGGGTCGGTCAGCGGGAAAATGCGCCAGTCGTGTTCTGACTACGAACGAGCCGTTACCTAGTGCACTTTTGGAGCGAGTATCTTATAACGACGAATTTTGTGCGATTTATGTGATAACGATTTTCTGCCCTACGGTTTAGTTTTGTTGTATTCGGCTATACTTGTAAGAACTGTGAATTACGTGTGTGTACTTCTAATAAACTTTGTGATAATTCCAACGGCATTTACGAATTTAAATCCTACAAATTCATAACAATATTATTTATATAGTTAATATTGTACGTGATTAATGTATATTGTCATAGCAGAACCCTGACGACTCCAGCTGTCAAAAATTTGTAACAATAACGCGAAATATCAGTTATAATGTTTTAACGACTCTCGTCGTTCGTGCCAATATATGGTAATTTGTTGATAATAATTTGTTTCATTTGTCGATTCGTCGGCTGCACAAAAGCGAGAAATTTGCAATTTCAAACAGCTATTACATTCCAAGAGTTAATGCTATAACAAGCTATTGTTAATATTATTTTTCCGTCCAATAAAAGCTACTTCACGTCGTTTTACTGATGAGCTTTTGGCCGGAATTTGAAGCGCGATGGTTTTATGTGCAGTTTTGTACAAAAAAATAATTGGAATAGTGTATGGTAATCCGCGAACTACGATGGACGAAAGTCACCATAGAGGTGAAAAATTTGCTGCTTTCGTCATGTAGCTTCAGAAATATAAAAAGTACTAGGATATGCCCGCGACTTCGTCCACGCTTGAATTGAAATTCCCGCAAGATTCCCAAGACACAAAGCACAACACCACAGAATTCAAAACAGAATATAAGCTATCGTTTTACTGAAAACTCTGCCGGAATAAAATAATTTTTATACACCCGAACAAATACAAACCGCTCTCGGGTAATTGCCCGCGGGATTCACGGGATAAAAATCAGCGGAGATTTTAATTCTAACAATTTGCTGTCAATCAGCGAAAACCGCATTGAAATCGGCCCAGTAGTTTTACGTGAATCCCGAACAAACCGACAAGATCTCTAAAAAAATGCATGATATTCTTCATCATTTATGTAGTCTATTCCAGTTGTTTGTTTAATAGCTTCAATGTACAGACATGGCATATTTAGAATTTTATAATGTAACAGATTTAATCGGCAATGTTCCTAATAATTTTATTCATGATTTTGCTGCAACATTTTGTAGTGGCATATTTAATAATTAAGATTTACAATTGGACCCAGTTGATGGCACTGCGAACTCATTCCAGGATTGTTTTATACTTTCAGGGCAGGACAACGTCTGCAGCGCCCGCAGGTAAGAATGAATAAATATGCTTTATTGTGTTTTAAAAGATACAGTTTACACAAATAAAATTTTACAATACAAGACTTTGGATGGACAAATTTTTTTATAAGAACAGAGGTATGTTGGATTATTCTCACTATCGAATCAGTATTTTATAAATATATACATACATTATATAATATACATACATTAATAAAATTAAAACTAAAAATTATACTAATATTATATACTAGCTGATGCCCGCGACTTCGTACGAGTGGTGCGGTTTTTTAACTATCCCACGGGAACTTATTAATTTTTCGGGATCAAAAGTATCCTATATGTTGACCAGGGATATAAGCTACCACCATACAAAATTTCATTTAAATCGGTCCAGTCGTTTCGGAGATTAGCCGGTACAAACAGACAAATAGAGGAACAAAAAATTAAAAAAAAATCTAAATTCGTTCTATTTCACTTCTTATATTCCCCTGACTCGGTTTTTAGCATGTTTTTTCATTGTACAGTAATTTGACCTCTACAATTTTATTATACGTGTAGATAGATAGATGTAAATAAAATATAATAAAATACACTTACATAAATAAATATAAAACTAGAAAAAGCTGACAATAACTGTTGCTGCATCCTTCAATTGAGCTATTTGAGTTAGGTAGGTATATTACAACAACAACAATACTCTATATTGTACACCAACATAAAAACAGTAACACATTTTCACTTTGACGGTTTCTGAGGTTGAGCGGGCTAAGCTTTTGCCGGCCCACCTCACTGCAATGCAGAGGCTCCGGCTTCCACTCGTGGCACAGTAAATTTTGTAAAAAAAATATCTCCGTTATTTACTATGGTCTGGGTGTCTGGGATTGGCCCCAGAGTAGTCCATTGTATATTACCCATAACACAAGTGTAACTTGCTTAATTTAGAAATATACAATACTAGCTGTTCCGGCAGACGTTGTCCTGCCCTGAAAAAATAAAATTTAGAACCCGATTGCAGCGTCACCTACCGGGTCCAATTGTGAATCTAAACCACCCGGGGACCCATTCAAACACACAAAACAAATATCATCAAAATCGGTGCAGCCGTTTAGGAGTTCACTGTCAATACACGTACAGAAGAATTATATATATATAGATGTGTGTTTCTCTGCCGATGATTATTATTATTATTAGTTCATGTCTTAAAATTAAAAGGTAGTAGTACAATGGGCGGCCTTATTGCTTAAAGCAATCTCTTCCAAGCAACCTTTGGATAGACAAGGATCTTCTTCATAATATTTTTTTATATTACCCATATAAATATTTCTACTAAACATCCTTTTATTCATAACCCATATGGACGCGGTAATTATTAACAAACGTGGTCAGATGGACACTATGATTTCACAAGGGTTCCTTTCTTAATCGAGGCTATGCCATAGGTGTTTGTTTGTTACTTTACGGCCTTGGGAAAGAATTACAACGGTTGGAGTTGCCTGATCATGGGGATGAAAACAGCACTTTTCGTCCCTGGAAAGCGATTCTCCCTGCTGTCAAAAAATTTAGTAAACTATGCGAACCATATATAATACATGCGAACTGTTAAATCGCGGCATAAATTGTAATACAAAGTACGAATAATTTTGTAACATCATTTTATACTAATAAATTACTTTTCACTAAATTATTATTTAATTTACATAAATTTGTGCAAAATATTTACTATCA
This sequence comes from Dendrolimus houi, assembly GCA_039645545.1. Classification (NCBI taxonomy): domain Eukaryota; kingdom Metazoa; phylum Arthropoda; class Insecta; order Lepidoptera; family Lasiocampidae; genus Dendrolimus; species Dendrolimus houi. The sequence continues at coordinate 21,285,061 of CM077126.1, read as the reverse complement.
TCAGTAACAAAAAACAGTGGCTGGTAGAATGCCATAGAAAAAGAAATTTACTTGACGTTTCATACGTGACATGACGTACGTGATGACGTTAGATATGGATTTACTGCGTGATTTTATTAGAGAAGTAGTTGTTTGTTTATTATAATTGTTTAACTAATCAATTTTTATTTATTTTCTTCATATTAGAAATGAAAAGCAGAGTGTTAACCTCGGGTAAAAGGCCTATTTAGACACTCGAATTATTAGCTCCCTCGCTACGCTCGTGCGCCAAACCACCTCCTGCCTAAATATGTCACTTTCACCACTCGTGTTTTACTATAATTCGCCTAAGCCAAATCCTAGTGAAGTGTGTGAAACCCCGGGAAGCGAGTACAGTGCGACTGTGGACTGGTGGCGAGGTAAGTTCTGCTTGCTTCTACTTCCACATCCCTTTGCTTTCTTCCGGCCATCGCATCGCGCCCGCAGATAGGATACTTTTTATCCCGAAAGATGAGATGTGAATCTGAAGTTTACATGAGTGAAGCCGCGTAGAATTCTTTACTAATAAATCTGTCGTGTACAATTTCTCTACACTATTATGTTAATAATATACTAGTAAAGTGTAGTTTCAAAACATTTGAATGTTATTTATAAGATACTGGATTTATGGTCATGAGAACATCCATACTAATATATAAATGTGATAGTAACTCTATTTGTTGATTTTTGATGACTAAACGGCCGATTATAATTTATTAGAGATTAGCTAACCCGTACCCACTTCGCTGGACTTCACCTAACTATATCAATCCGTTTAGTCAGCGCACGCCGATAAATCAACGCAGTAGCGGCCTGTTTTCTCGAAATTAAAAAATATTATTAATCACAATGAAATATAGCGCACGTTGCTCAAGAATAATGTGCCTTTCTACTGGTGAAAGAATTTTTAAAATCGGTTTAGTAGTTCAAGAGTTTACTTCCTACAAACTCAGAATCTTTGCCTCTTTATAATATTAATATAGATTAGTATAGGTAGATTATTTCCTGTGACAGAACATAGCTACTCCTTTTATCTCCAAAATCTATTTTGCAAGAAGTGAAATAGAACATGATTTGTACCATACAAATCAATCCATATTTCAAACTATAATAATAATAATAATAATAATAATATATTAAGTAGACCACGACTACCACGGTTACCCACACACAAACATAACTTGTTGATCATGGGGGTCTTGGATTCCTTACTAGCTCCATATTTTAGAGCTAGTAAAGATCTTGCCGAAACACATTCGATTCTATACTGTGGCGCTGTTGCTGTATGTCGTGTCTCTGGTACCAAACTTCCAAATTTGGAACAGAGACCACGGCGTAGTGATGGACAGCCTGCCTGGCAGAAGAGAATCGAATGTCGTATTAATAAGACCAGGACCATCATAGCCAAATTACTTTGTTTTAGGGCCGGAAACACCAGGCCAAAAGTCATGCGTTTTGTAAATCAGGCTTTCACTGAGACTGACATTAATCCCAGTGACTATTTAGCTCGAGCTACAGAACGCATTGACTTTTATAAACAAAAACTTAGTGCGTGGGCCAATAGATTACGTCGGTATAAAAAACGTGCAGATCGTTATAACTTGAATTGCTTCTTCCAAAGAGATCAAAAACGAGTGTATAGAGGATGGGAGCGTCCATGTGTCTCTGTGGGTGATGGTCACTGGCCAGATATGGACTCTATGACAGCGTTCTGGAGTAATATCTGGTCGGTGCCTGTTACCCACAGAGAAGGCGACTGGACTAGGATGATCGAGCAGGCTTGTGAAACGATTCCAGAAATGGAACCGTTGGCTCTTGAACCAGTTGACATTGGTCATGTAATTCGTATGGCTCAAAACTGGAAAAGTCCAGGACCAGACGGATTGCACAACTTCTGGATTAAATGGTTCAGGAGTTCGCATGCCTGCTTGGCCGTCCAATTCCAGGAGGCTATAAACATGGGTTCGCTTCCTTCCTTTATGACTACTGAGTCACTCATCTGCTCCATAAGTCGGGTAGTACCACGGAAGCAAAAACTATAGACCCATCACTTGTTTACCAACTATATACAAATTACTTACATCTGTTTTGAGATCTAAATTAATGGAACATTTGACAAATAATAACATTTTGGCCAATACTCAAAACGGATGTAAGAATGGGTCTCGTGGTACTAAGGAGCTCCTCCTCATCGATATGACCATTAGTCATCAGGTACAGCGCGAAACAGAAAGAATCTATCTGTAGCTTGGATTGACTACAAAAAAGCCTATGATTCGGTGCCCCATACATGGCTGGAGAAGGTCCTGGAGCTGTATAAAGTAAATGCAACTCTTCGTGCTTTCCTCAGTTCATGTATGGAGCAGTGGACCACGGTGCTTAGGCATCCAGGGGACAGAGGGAATCTTTCTGTTCTGCGCGACCCAATAAGGATCAAGCGGGGCATTTTCCAGGGTGACAGTTTGAGTCCACTGTGGTTCTGTCTAGCTTTGAATCCACTAAGTACTCTACTTAGTGGAGTCAAAGTTAGGCTTTCAACTTCGGAGAGGGGGTGAGATTATATCACACCTTATGTACATGGATGACGTGAAACTATTTGCATCGAAAAAGCCAGATCTTTTGCAGTTGCTAAAGATTACTGAAAGCTTTAGCAACTCCATTAGTATGGAATTCGGTGTAGATAAGTGTGCCGTCATGCATGTACAACGAGGGAGACTTGTAAATTCAGAAAATTTACAACTCTCTGAGAATATATCTCTCAAGATCCTCTCTGAAGGTGAGACCTACAAATATCTCGGTATGTCAGAGTCGTTGGGTATTCCTGATGCTGATGTGAAGCAGGCGATGAAGGATCGTTTCTTTTCCCGCCTGAGAAAGGTCTTAACGAGCCTTCTCTCAGGTGGAAATAAGGTTCGAGCCTTCAACGCTTGGGTCATGCCTGCATTAGCATACTCCTTTGGCATACTAAGATGGACTCAAACTGAATTAGACGCCCTGGATAGACGGGTTCGTTGTTTACTGACAACGCATCGGATGCACCACCCACGTTCGTCTGTGATGAGACTGTACATCCCACGGAAGTGTGGAGGTAGGGGGTTTTTAAATACCAAAGACTTCCACAACCGTGAGGTGTACAATCTCAGAGAATATTTTCTCAAAGTCAGCGAGACAGCGGGTATGCATCACGATATAGTGTCAGTAGATAAAGGGTTCACCCCGCTATCCTTAGCAAAACAGAACTGGCAGAGACCGTTGGTAATGAGTGCGTCTGATCGTATGGACGTATGGAAGAGCAAGGAGCTGCATGGCAGGTTCTATCAGGCTTTAACGGGGCCTGATGTGGACCTACCAGCGTCGGTGAACTGGCTACGTTTCGGTGACCTATTTGGGGAAACCGAAGGGTTTGTCTGTGCAATTATGGACGAGGTTATCAAGACGAAAAACTATCGGAAGTACATTCTGAAGGACGGCACGCCTGACATATGTCGGGCGTGTCACCGCCCTGGTGAATCTCTCAGACATGTCACTTCCGGTTGTTCTCGTCTTGCTAACAGCGAGTACTTGCACAGGCACAACCTAGTAGCCAGGATCATCCACCAGCAACTTGCTCTTAAATACGGACTTATCTCGTCGGAGGTACCTTATTACCAATACAAGCCCGAACCAGTTCTTGACAATGGTCAATATCTGCTCTACTGGGATCGATCAATTATCACAGACAGGCGCTGGAGCCTTAACCACCGGTAGCCTGGACCCTAGGCCCTGCTTCCGGCGGATATCGATTTTATTACATTTTTTTTTAAATTTATATGTTTTTTTTATATAGTATATATTTAAAGAAAAATGTAAAAAAATCTGAACTTAAATAAATATGTATAATAATAATAATAATTCTTTATTGAAGTTTCTGCCTTAACTTTAGACACATAGGTGGTGGGAATCTTCTTGTAAGTAAGCAATACCTGTATCAGAAGATTCCACTCTTTCACGTTATGACAAGCAACTGTTATCAGAAATTTATATAACTATTACAAGGAAATCTATTACATGGAAATATATATATATGTTTGCGCGTTGTGCGAGTGTGTTTGTGTGTGTGTGTGTTTGTGTGTGTGGTTGTGTGTGTGTGTGTGTGTGTGTGTGTGTGTGTGTGTGTGTGTGTGTGTGTGTGTGTTTCATCTTTAAATATGTGCATCGAGTATTAGAGAGGTATTAATCAACATTTCTATTTCATCATATGTTTTAAGTAACTAAAAGTAAGAATATGAAAACTCATATTTAAGCTTTTGGTAAGTATACTAAGCCCCGGTTCCTATATCTTACCGAGCGTTCATTTGCCCTACTATCGATTAAAATTTAAAGAAATAAAAGTATTAAAGAATATATTCAAAACCATTTACATAAGTGTACAGAAAACAATATGGTATTATAAACAACTGCTTTAGAACTGCGTTGCAGTTGTTAGCGTCCACTTTCAGACTTGTGCAAAATTGTATAAAAAATAATATTATCTTAAAATGTATACATTTGGAAATTTCTTCGTGTTAATATTTGTGATGTGTGTAGAAATATTTAGATGTGTGAATGTATGTATATATATATATATATTTGTGTATATGTATATTTAGTAACTTATTATCTCGATTGTAATTTTTAGGACTAAGAAATATGAACATGTAAATTATAAATATAAAAACAATATATGCGCGGATCTAAAGTTAAAAAAACCGGGTATTCCGTACACACGAAACCGCTCAAGATAATAGTATAATTTTGTTGGCTTCAGACGTTGTGTAAATGTTTGTTGAATTATAATAATAATTAGAATAGACTATTATATAGACTCACCCAAACCCCCGCTGACTAAGAATGTCCACCTTGTCTGAAGTATATGTCTTGCACATATCTTGAAACCAACTCAATCAATCATTCAAACAATTACAATCACTTTTCAGGGCGGCCGCCATTTAGTTTGTTTCAACAAGTCACTGCACTGGGCAAAAACTTATTATTTCTTATATGTTTGTCTATTTAAAAACACAAAAGAATCCGACGAAAAATCCGCGAAGTAAGCCATAATTGGGGCGACAGAGGTAGCTATATATATACATACCAGTAAACAAAAAGAGAAGGAAATATGTGTGTATCAAGAATATGTACTGAAGTTTGAACAAGAGATGGGGATACCATGATTTGAAAGCCATTGTTCAGCATTAAATAATAAACAGTAAGCATGTCGGTCAGTTAATCGAAGGCGGCATGGTACAAGTGTACACATTTGACATAAGCTCCATACAAGTAATGTCAAAATTCAACCGATGGTAGGCAAATGAATGAAGAGTAAGATGTAGGAACGGGCCATAAATAAAGAAATACATGTTCCAGGATTACAGTTACGTTTGTACTTTATTTCCATAAGTTTAAAAAAAATAACGCAGGCGAAGTCGCGGGTAACAGCTAGTAACACCATACATACATAATTTTATAACTAAGCTATTATTAATTTTATAGCTTAACATGTAACATAAGTCTCGATATAATTAAGTAAAATATCATCACAGTTCTTTCTCGAAATAGAAAGTAGACACGCGACCCATTTAACTGTTAACAAGTGCTGCCATAATCCTTTAAAACCTTTAAAAGTCTTTTGAAAATATAAAAATTAATAAGGCTTCGGATGTAATGTCTCTATTCTTTAAAGTAACGGTGTAATAATTGGACGAAATTGTCCAATCGCCAATGATCGTAATTCAGTTGGTTGTTAATTAATTTTGATATTCACAGCTTGAACTTTAAAATTAAATAATATTATGTGAACACGTGAAAGTGTAGGACTAGACTTTCGAAGTAGTTTTGCTCGTGTGCATTCCGCTGGGTCTTTCACATTTTATGGTACAAAATTAAAATATTCAAAGGGTTTTATTTAATCTAAATTCCACTGGATAACATTTTTGCAAGGTCATACATAGGCATGTAGAGATTTGAGGTATAAATATAAAGTAATAATAGCACATAAATGTTCCACTGCTTGGCTAGGGCCTCCCGTTATAGGAGAACGGACAGTACTTGTCCAAGGCGGTTTGGCAGGTTTGACACATCGGTTATCTCGATGTGCATGTTGCTTCAGGATGTTTACCTTCACCGTTGTTAGCATGTGGTAATTGTAACAATATGCACATTTGGTCACAAAAATGCCTAAGTGGCGCATGCGTTCCGGCCAGGATCGCACCCGCGCCCTTTGAGTTTGGAACGCGTGCGCTAGCCATTACGCTATCACGAGGACTCGAGGAATCGAAGTAGTTAATGTGGAAAAACCACGTAGCGGGAATATTTAGTAACTGGAGTAGATCCGACTGGATGTCGGAATTCGAGTAGAGCGCTACAATGTGGCACTCTTAAAATAGGGCGTAAACAGATATTTAAAGTTTCAACGTGGTAGGCAACGCAACGGTAACCACTTGCCATCAAGTGGACCCATTTGCCAGTTTGCCTAAAAGTAAACATATAATATAAAAAAATTGTGTGTACGTGCAGTTCGCACACAGTAGAATTGAAATAAAGTGTGACAAGGGGTGGGAGGGATTCTAAATATCGTGACGTCACATTTCATATATTATATCGTTATAATATATTTAAGCTTTAAAACACGAAATTCGAAGTAGTAACGAAAAACTTCCAAACATTTCCAACTCTATCTGTATGTTTAAATGATTAAATATAATGTATATTATCTTATTCTCTCGAAGGCTTAGTCGTATAGATTTGTGTGTTTATTTCCTTTTAGTGTCGCTTTTTCGTTTCATCGAGTTTCAAATCACAACGATTCTAAAGAAGTTTCACTTCAAAAACCGGAAGAAATCGAGGAGGATGGCGGAATTCTATGAATGAAGTGAAACTAAAATAGCGGCACAACATCGCCGGGTGGCGTCACTTAGCGTGCCAGAAGAGTTTTAAGTACGCTGTGTTACGTTTACTACTCGTTAAAATTTGACATAAGCTTTATACAAGTAATGCCAGTTTTTACGATGCTAAAAGAAGTGAATGGAGTATAGCAACCGGCCACTGGTATGATATAGAAACCGGGCGTAAATCACATACATAAAATGTATGTGACATTCAACAACATATATCATTCGTTGTTAATACCAGATATCTCCACAAATTATATGCAAAAATGCCTTTGTTTATAAAGGCTATATGCATTTTAGTAAAGGTGCTCTTACACGGGCAATTTTTCAAGCAATTATTGCTTGGCAACAGTAATGGCTCTATCTCAATTAATTGTATAACTACGTCTCTATGTTTAAGTTGCCCCGTGTTGCATGGTATTGTGTGGCCGTATTTTAGCAACAGCTTGCTAAATATTGCCATCGCCCTAAATTGCTTGATGTAGTCGCGGTGACTTCATAGTTGACGAGAATTGACCGGTATTGAGCAATTTTAGTTGCTCGTGTAAGAGCACTTTTAGGCTCTATTATTCACAATGCAACGAAAGTGTTAATAAATCAAAAACCATAATCTAATAGAAGCCTACACGCTGCCCGTCAAGTGACTGACCACCCTTAAGCCTTCTCGTCGCGTCGTCGCTAATTTCCGCGCGTTATCAGTCTCTGACAAGATTTATGCCAGTCATAAACTTGACGTATATTGGTTGATAATACCTTACCAGATAATACGGGAAGAAAGTTTTGGGTAGGCTACAATTTGACATTACCTGAGATCTCATTATTATATTCAATGGGTCACGGACAAATAAACAAATCGACAGACAAAATAAAAAATTGTATGTATGTGCAGTTCATACGCAGTAGAAGTGAAACTACAGAGAATATGCTCACAGATAATTCTTCTCTAACTTTTATTAATATAAATATAATTCCTTTAGCCTAAATCCGTCAACATATTATAATCCCAAATGAACTTTTTAAGTATCCCTTTTAATTTTTCACTATTTTAGTCTAAAAAATAATACTATCAGTTATATATTGGACCTATGTTTAATCATCGGTCTTATGGACTCTCTAATCTGTGCTGCACAATGTAAAACTCGTATCTCATTCTCTTGCAGGCTTATACCTATAGATTTATGTGTTTATCTCTTTGTTTTTCGCTTTTTCATTTCATCGGGTTTCAAATCACAATGATTCTAAAGAAGTTTCACTTCAAAAACAATAATAATATATTCCTAATTCATTAACACTCATAAGAGGGGGTCCAATTTTAATAATAATAATAATAATTTATGTATTTCAGACACAAAGATCCATAATTACAACAAATTTTATAGATTGTTATTATTAAATGAAATTAAATTAAACCTTATAAATAAAAATTAACAAATGTCCATCAGTCAGTCAACCGGTCAGTCCTTTCAGTCCTAAAGCATTCCCTTCACATATATTTTAAATTAAATTAATTATTCTATTCAGCAATCTGCAACCAGTCCCAATGCATTTTCGTTTGGTGTAGCCTGCTAACAATGGCCGCAATTATACTGTTTCTACACCTTTCAACTCTGGTCAAGAAATTTGCAATGCGACTTCTCCGAATAGCACAAAACGTGTTCAATCTAGCCTCAAGAAACATACTCGAGGCACTACAGTATCTTTCAAAACCCATTGGGTGTCGAAATATGTTATTATATTGAACACGTATGCCATCCAGAGAACGCCCTGTGCATTCTGTCCAGAGCTGACAGGTGTAAAATGTCTGGCAAAACGTCCTGAACAGATATATTTTAGTGTTATTACTAGCTTTGGAAAATCTTCTGGCCAACATGTTGCCACATACTGAGAGACATCTTCTTTGTCTTTGTATGTCGTAGTTATACCCAAGGTATTTGAATGTATTGAAATTTTTTACAGGCTGTTCACCGATGTACACATCAGGTACATAAGATGGTTCCCTTCCAGACCTAAAAATTAGCATCTCTCTTTTTTTAGCGTTGTATACCAGCTCAGGACGCTGGGCATATCTCTCGCAGATAGATAGTAGTTTTCTCATTTCTTTGATTGAGGGGCTAAGTAGGACCATCGTCTGCGTAACTCAGGTTATTGACAAATCTGTCACCTAACCTGAGCCCCACAACTGTCCCACTCAGCTCCACAATCAATTCGTTTACATAGCAATCAAAGAGGTCTGGAGAAGTTACCCCTCCCCCTGCTTCACACCGGCGGATAGTCTGTAATCTACAGATAATTTATTTCCCCATCTGACATTATTGGTCTGCTTTTCATACCAATATGCAAGCAGACCAACTAGCGCAGGTAAGAGATTGCTTTTATTTAATTTTTCCCAAAGTATGTCGTGATTTATAGTATCAAAAGCGCAGCTTAGATCAATTTTGACGAAAACTAAAGTATCATTGGATTTTTGAAAAATCAATTAACATTGTCAGTAGTCTATTCGGCTAATTAAAAAAAAAAACAAATAGATACTGTATTATTATACAATAGTGCAGCTTGTAAGGACCAATTACTGTGAAGGAATGCCATACGGGAATCAATTATTTAATCCACTATTTTATTTTATTTAAGTCATCATTTCAGTATAATGTTCTCAATTGAAGACCTCTATGGTTGAGCGGGCTAAGCCTTTGCCGGCTTACCTCACTGCAATGCAGAGGCTCCGGGTTCGATTCCTGTTGTAGTAAATTTCGGAAACGTATTTTCTCCGTTATTTACTATGGTCTGGGTGTCTGGGATCGGCCCCAGAGTGGTCCGTTGTATACTCGTATTACCCATAACACAAGCGTAACTTGCTTAATTTGCGGATATACAGTGTGTGTGTTTGTCTGCCGATTTATTTTTATTTTTTTAATTTTCCATAAATATGTGTTCTAAAAAAACCGTGTCATCAAATTGAATATTGCTTCGAATAATTTGATAAGTTGAAAGTGCAGTCTATGAATATTTGAAAATATTATATTAATAGATATATTTTAAATCAACCCCTTCCCTTGGTTTGCCTTTCGACATTCCTTTACAGAAAAAAGATTCAGTAATACAGTGTGTGTGTATGTTTTTTTTTTTCAAAATCAGCCGACTCGATTTCTGACAAGGGTACCTAATTGTTTTTCAAAAATCTAATTATACCACTTTAGTTTTTGTTAAAATCCGCCTCAAGACTCCTTTGAGTGTATTAACATTTTGCATATTTTAGAATTGAACCCTGAAGACCTTCTTGAAAAATTCACTGTGTATGTCGGATAATACTAGGGCCAAATCCAGACCAGAGGACATAATATATATACATATAATAAAACTGTAGAGGTCGAATTTCTGTACAATGAAAAAAAAACGCTAAAAACCGAGTCAGGAGGATGTAAGAAGTGAAACTGAACTAATTTAGATTTTTTCAAATATTTTGTTTCTCTGTTTGTCTGTCAGTTTGTACCGGCTAATCTCCGAAACGACAGGACCGATTTAAATTAAATTTTGTATGGTGGTAGCTTATATCCCTGGTCAACTTATAGGATACTTTGATCCCGAAAAATTAAAGAGTTCCCGTGGGATAGTTAAAAAACTTTCCACGCGGACGAAGTCGCGGGCAGAAGCTGGTGCTACAATAAAGGAGAATGGAAGTGACAGATCGCATCACAAACATCATATTATACTTCACACATCCATATTTTTTGTATCGAGTCAAACAGTCACGTTACAGTTACACACGTAATCTGGTATATTTTTTTATTATACCTTTGATTTTATTTGATAAGAATAATAATATTTTAAATTATTGACCTCTTCTTTCCGAATTCTGCATTTAATTGCAGTACTAAAAATATATGTGACCGATTACTAGGATTTAGTATACTAAATCCTAGTAATCGGTCACATATATTTTTACGATCGATCGATCAAAAATCCTATCCTATCCTATAGGATAGGATAGGATTTTTGATCGATTTATATGCTCATTATTTCAAGAGTTCATGTTCTCGCACCTGCATTTAAGATAATATCAGTAACCAGGATATGGATCTAATTTCTAAAGGTGCATTTACACGCGCACCTCCATAATTATGCAGACTTATGTAGTATGCAAGAGCGAAGGGCGATATTTGTTTGCAATTAGTACCCGCACTGGAAGGCCATGTCCGGGCGAAACGCGTAATTTATGGTTGCGCGAAAACAGCTCGAGGCTGTGTCCAGTGGTCTCTAGTGCGGATGAGATCTCGAGTCGAGTGGAGACTATCCTTATCGATAGACTTAGAACAGAGATAGCATGCACCGTTGTCGAGGCGATTGGAGAAATCCAACATTCTAACGCATGTTATGGGTACGACCGTATACAACAAACTACCGAAAAATGTCGAACATTCCGGCAGTTTAAATGTATTAACCTGATGGCTTAAAAAGTTTTTAATGGGGCACACCTTCTATAGCTTGAAGGAATTCATGGAATGTAAAGATTGATGACAAATATGTAAATCTGAATAATTGTAAATTTCATAATAATATAACCCTGACGTGTAACATATGTTATGAATAAATGAGTTTATGATATTTCTAAATTTAGGTATACTTATTTATTTTATAAGTCGGTTTTTTTGTTTCTTCTCTATCATATTTAATGTTGTGGTAAAGTATGACACAACATTTTTAAGCAACCTACCAAGTGTATTCCGCGCGACTTCGCTGATGTGTTTTAAGTCCATATACTAAGAAATCTATTGCATTATTAGAATAAACTTTATATTATGTTCATGCCTACTATGGATAGTACCGTACGATATGCGATGATGCCAACACATATCCTAAGTCACTTACACTTTGATATTTGGATTATAAACTACATAGCCAGAGGAACTTCTTTGGACGATTCCGCTTATTATTTTATCAAAATTATTGTAGATATGACTCCATAGTTTCTTAGCATTTTGTATTCGTAGGCCATATATTACAATCTAAATATTTAATTAAAAACGTAGTTTTTTATATAAGTATAGATAAAGGCGGGCATATAGTTATACCAAAAAAAAGCCACACTAAAACAATTAAAAAATAAGTATTTTTAGAACCATAGTGGGTGCTGTGGTAACTTTATTGGGTCTCTAGATTAGCCTCAGAAAGCGAAAAATTGCTGATTTTATTTGAAAAAGCATCTATTATGCTGCCGTATTTTCTTGAAAAAGAGCCACCATATCGCCATATCTAGTTAGCACGAACTATAAATAATTTGTAATTATTTGTTTTGGTCTATGGTAGAATAATGCAAGATTTGTCATCTCTATAAAAACAGTTTTAAGCGTCTCGAGTGTAATAGATATGAGGATAATAGTAATCTCGAAATTTTCACTTCACTATGGGGGCGTAAGTTTAAACCCAGGCCTGCCGCAGCTGGTGACGTCTTAACTGACATTTCCGAGTGCAATTTAGGGTTGAATTAAGGCGCACTTTGTTGCTATTTTGTAGTTAAAATTTGAAATATAAGCTATATAAATTAATATCTATGTAGACAGATGATACTTTCTTGCTCACCAAAACATACAAACTATATTTATTTGATAAAAGCACCTCCCTAATGCCAAAAGCGATCACTGCCAAGCAACCTGACGTAAATTTTTAGCTTATCTGTAAATATTGTATAGCAATGGGGAAAGAATTACAATCAAAGTTAGAGTAGATTAATACATATTTTATTATTACGTAAGCTTAACATAATGTTTCCTTTTTTTAAATATGACAAATGATTTAGTTCTTCTGACGTCAACCATACATAATATTTATATTATACATAATTATGTTGTTAACTGATTTAATTTTCGATAGTATTTGTGTATGGTAACAAGGTGTTATTTTTAGTTCATATTTAAGCATAAAGAAAGAAAGAAAGAAAGAAAGAAAACTTTATTCGAAGAAATAGCGACGTAATTACATTCGTTATACATTATTATACACAGAGCATATTTTGAGAATTTGTGCGCCGCATTTTCAACGAACAAGGTTTGCACTCAGCATATTGCTGTGCCGGAAGTATATCCGACACAACGCTGATTTTCAGTGCAAACCTTCCTTTAAGCGTAAAACCAAAACGACCCAAATTTGTTAATTAAATAACTAATAATAATAATAATTTATAAAACTAAGTCTACTTATATAATATTTAATTAGTAAAAATAAATAAATACATTTGAATAAAACCAACAATAAATTATAATAACAATTTCCAGAACGATAATTATTGTAGTGATTTTGGGTAAGAACTACTAAACCACGCTACATTTGCACTTCGATTTGCCTGTCTATGTATGTAATTCTATTTGGATTCATATCAAGGTGAGTTAGTAACTGAACTACATTGTATTTGCATAGATAATATGTATTCAAATTTATCAATATACTATAATAAATCTGTGGTATAAATGCAGGTTCGTAATCAAAGGTTTGTAGTAAAACTAAATTGGGTTGTATTGGCGTTAGATATTTTTATACTATCTTATTTTTCAAATTTTATAAAGTTTATTTATTACACGTGATGTTCATATTTAAATACATTTTAAAATAGTTATCAAATAACTAACTTCAAACTCAAAATATTAATATACTCATATATATAACTAGATAACCAACTACTGTAAAAGAAAACCATACTATAAAAAAACTAACTTAAAAAAATATATATACAATATATACAATAAAAAAAGTTGATTTGAGCCTTATATACTATACTGAAGATACGTTAGCAAATTCATAACTAAAGTTTCATATAGTCCCTTTCAATGACGTTTTTGTGCATTGACTGCAGTACAAAATGGTACCTTGTACAAACATAAAATGTACTTACGTTTACATTCCGTAAATCTTTAGGAAGTGTCGAGTTTGTATAGAAAACTTAAAAACGAGACAGAAAATCAGGGTCCTAATACTGACCTGTATTTTTGGAAATGCAACTATTACAATTTTTTATTTTATATCTTAATCACAACAGACAGGCTGACGGCCCAACTGTGATGGAACGTGGTTACCGTCGCCTATGGACAATAGCAAAACCAGAGGTGCTGCCAATGTGCTGCCGGCCTCAAAGAAGAAACTGGAACCTGGCCACTGATATTGGAACACAACTCAAAATTGTTATGGCGGCATGCATAGTCTAGACCAGGCGTGGTAGCCAGCCAGTCGGCAAATGCCCTACCATTTGCTTGTGGGTTGTTTTGTTACCTCTTACGACAGGCCGCCCGGCGGCAGGAGTTAGTATTCTTTTTCCGTTCCTACATGGTGGGAATCTATCTATAATATCTGTTTGTTAGAATATATCACTTGAAAACTACTGAACGGTTTTGAACTGATGAAACTCGACACAGAGCTAGCTTATATAGCAATACTTAGGATAATTTTTATCTAATATATCGTTTTCGCGGAATAAATGAATATATCCAAAAAGACCACTGACAAAGACACCGCGGTCCCTTTGACAACGCAAACGAAGTTTCGCTGGCCCTAGAAAAGTAAGATTTTATCAGGTTTTCTCTGAGCGAATATAGTTTCTTATATTACTTTCCTTTTGATAATATATTTCTTAAACTTTCGCCACTGGTACACTTGACATCTTTATATTTCGTGATCACGGCTACTGCAAAGTGGCTGAAACGTCGGAATAAAAAACGAATAAAATACCGCGTTTAAAACCGTCCAAACGTAGTTTTATTAAGCATTTTTTTTTAAGAATTCGCAGACACTTTATATCCTCAAGCTAAGCAAGTTACGTTTTGTTATGAGTAATATACAACGAACCACTCTGAGGCTAATCTCATACGCCCAGATCTTAGTAAATTACGGGAAGTTTGTTTATGAAATTTACCATGCTGGGAATCGAACCTGGGACCTATGAGTTTTAGTGAGGTCGACAAAAGCATGCTACCTAGACGAGCTTTTTGATAACCACCAGTTTTTATTTTTTATTCTACTGACATGTTCATTTTCCATTATTTCCCTCTTTTCATATGTTCTTCCTTACATAAAAAATAATAAATAAAATATATTTTTTATCACAAAATTATATTTTATTTTCTTGTATATTTTAAATCTATGATTAGTGGGCGTATTCAGCACCTACAAATATTAACCACAAAGACAGTCTTACAGGTAAGTTAAGTTTATTTAAAATCTTATTATTTTTTTTTACTCATGTCACATGTTTTAACATTTACTTAAAGAATTATAATATTAACACATGTAACAATGTTATTAAGTGATAATGATATTTTAATGATAATTATAAGTTGTATTAAGTTATTTAAATATATATTGTATTCAGGAAGAAACTTAATTTCATAAAATAATGTGTTTTATATGTAATATCCAATTTGAAGTTTAATTAAAATATGCAATACGTTAAGCGTGTATTAAAACTATTTAGATTTTATCACGAATAAATAATGTTTTGTAATATTAATCCATTGTTGTTTTTAATTATTATAATGAAAAATGCTCTACACGTCCGTAAAAGATGACTATTAAATTTTATTATCCCTCTTTTTGATAGTTTATTAAAATTAATGTAGATTAAAAATACAAGGTCCGAATAATGTTGATGACTTGGTTATGCGTCAAATGGCCTTTTTATAAAGAAAGAAAAATAATTTAATACAAAACCAAATTAACATTAAAACATTATTATATAATATATCATACCATTAAAACATTTTAACTGAATTTATGCAACATCTACATCACCAGGTTAGCTTAGAATATCCTATAAGTTAGGTTGCCTGGAAGAGATCGCTCTAAGCGATAAGGCCGCATACTGTTCTGCCTGAAAATATTATGACTAATGTATTTTGTCTGTTATTTTGGAGAGCAATAACGATGAATGAATGAATGAATGAATGAAAACACTTCATTGTTCACCAAAAATTGAAACTACGTTCTTAAAACTAGGTACAGTAAATGTTGAACAAAGAGCGGCCTTATCGCTTAAAGCGATCTCTTCCAGGCAACCCCCTAAACTATCACACGATCTTCTCCGGTGCAAAGTGGTTACCGTCGCCTATGGAATTTCTGTAACATTAATATGCTCCTGGCCACGAGTGGAAGGATTGGAACCTGGCCATTGATGCCACAACACAAATCAAGTCTATATTGGCGACATACTCTAAACCAGAGGTGCTAGCCAATTAGCCACCCAGACGGGCCAACCCCTCTACCAAAATAAATTTAATTTTATTCATTTTGGTATTCAGCACGAGTACGTTAAGATCCATATATTTTGGGTTTGTACGTACTCACGCTGCCTATTTTCTTCCGAACTTTTTTGACTGGTGCCGTGGAAGCAGGCAAATTATGCACGTGGTATAAGGAACCCTTCACTGTGTGTGAATAGACACGCATATGGTCGATTCTGATCATTAAACGAATAACTATAAATAACAGTTATTTGTATTTTCTTTTATCTATGCGTCTTAAATTTATGCCAATAGTCAATTTATTCGTTTAATCATTATATTCATAGAGTTTTGATTAACTGCCGTTAATTATTTGGGTTAATTTGACGATTATCTGAGTATTTATTTATAATTACAGATATTTTATATTCATCAAAAAACTACTTTATTAATTACGATTAATAGTCATAAATATAACTTAGCTTATGAAACGTTGTAAAATTACACTTATAAGTTGTTGGCTCTACGTTAAGCAATTACAAAAATGTAAGATTACAATGTTGTCTTGGTAAAAACAAAATAGGCGGTGTTGTCGCTTAGTGCGATCTCTTCCGGGAAACCTAACATAAGGAATAATTAATAATAATAACCACAGATGGCCACCCAAAGCCCAAGATGGCGACCTAACGCCAACGAATGGCCAACTAAGTCGCGGACAAAGTCAACGCAAAGCTCGAAAAGGCCATCGGACGCTGCAGTCTTGCCGACGAGAGCCGTTGAGAGACCACCGTTAGGAGGGAAGGCTCCAATAGCTCCAAACCCCGCCACCAACGGATAGTTGCCCACCGAAAAGAAGCCGGGGTAAATAGGTTTTCCTCGAGGCTCGAACCTTTTCGCTGTCTCTGATAGCCAAAAGAAGAAGACCACCGAGAGAAAAAAAAAATAATAATGATCGGCAGATAAGCACACAGTCGCATATCCCAAGCTACGCAAGTTACGCTTATATTTCGCATATAGCGATCTCTTCCAGGCAACCCAGTGTCTAAGGAGATTTTAAACCGAAATTTAAATATACGAGTTTTGGTGGTGTACTAAACTAAAATAAAAGTAATGTAATTACAATCATCAACTAACATTAAAAATCAAATATAAATAAAACTACTATATATTTCTATATACATATATAATTAGATATACGATGATAGTATACATTAGATATATCGACATTCTAACAATACATAAATTCATTTAATGCAACAAATTCCAAAAACATTAAAAAGATTGGCAAGATTGTATAAACATTAAAAGTAATACGGCCACACAAAAATGAAGGAGTAAAAATTATGCAATCTTTTGACAGCGCTGCGGCTGTTTTTCTTGAACTGGATCAAAATTTTCGAATGAAATTGTATAAGCAAATCATACTATTTTAAACCTTATTACAGTGTAAACAAAGTGAACTATACAATGAAAAACGTATCTGGGCTCTGGCGATAGGATTTGTCAGTCAATAAATTAATGCAGATTTAATCTGACAGTTCATGTTCTGATGGTTTTTCATAAAATGCATTACGATGAAAAGATTATTGGGACTTAATGCAATAAATCTGCAGTTGAAAAACAACGGCATTTTTAATAACGAAAATAATCCTTTCAACAATATGTTGGTTATCGAACTTATTTTAAGGTTCTCAAAAATATGAGAGACCGTGTTTTGTATAAAAATTTGGTGTATCTACAATTTTTGAATGTAGAGAGAGCTTTGTTTTTTATTGGAATCACAGTTATCAAATTAACAAATTTTCTTTACGTTTGATATGTAAACCTAAAACATCTAAATGCGAATGTATTTTTACCAAGCTTCTAAGAAATTTATGTCATTATTATAACTATAATATTTTTTTTTTCCTTTTATTGTGTCTTGGTCTTATTGAGTATGCACTGTTTGCTACAACTCCATTAATTCTTCAAAAAGTAATTCTGTAACACACCTCTGCATAAAACTTATTTAAAAAAAAGAGAACTTGAGATATAAATAAAATAAGAAATATAAAGAAAAACAATATTTAGTTAGACGTGTTGCTCGGGAGTTTCTTGCCGCTTCTTCTCCTTAACAGCAGTAACACGTTGCGAAGCGGTGTACATAGAATAGGAAGAAAAATTAAATTTTAACTTATATGTATGACCTTCAAAAAGTGTTCTCCGGTGGTACTTATATTGAATAAAAACTTGAATATGAATTTAATTTGCAAAATGCTTGCTTATAATAACAGCCCATAAATGTCCCACTGCTGGGGTCGGGCCTCCCATTATAGGGGGAACGGACAGTAACCTGCCACGCTTTTTTTTTTTTTTTTTTTTTTTTTTTTTAAGGCGGGGGAAATGCATTTCGCACATACCGGGTCCTTTGCTAGGGATTAGACCGTTGTTGATCATGGAGGCTTTCCACTGAGGCAATCCAAACAATAATCAACCGGCTTGTGTGGAGACTCAACTAATCAATACCCCAGTAAAACCACCCTCCTCCCATGTGCCCCGCGCTTATGGCAGGAAAGGCGTGAGATACAGAACGTAGTTACGCCCACACCGATCCTAGCGCACAAGTGCTTGAGAATGCCCCGGGAGAGGCAAACTCACTTCGTCAACAGGGGTGAAGACTCCTCTGCTCCCTAGATGCTAGAGGGCCCCTGCAGCGGTATTTCAGGGAGGGAGGTCATGCGCATACCTGCGCCTCCGGGCTCCCAACTGACGTCGGCGCCCGCGAGACGCATGCGCACTACCATCTCTCTCCTATCTCGTTCCGCGGCCTCCTTATGAGACACTACCGTCTCGCAGAAATTGGCCGCACCCACCCACCAATCGTCGCTGTGCAGCATGGCTTGCACCAGATCGCCCAGCGATTCGATCGGTCCTACAAGTGTCTCGAGTTCAAACCTCTGAGGTGCCCATGCTGCGCACTCGACTAGCGTGTGTAACGCCGTGTCCAGCGCGCCACACTGGCGGCATTGGGGTGAAGGCAAGCAGCCTGCAATCTGACACAGATACTTATCGAAGCAACCGTGCCCGGTAAGTATCTGTGTCATTCTGAAGTCAGGGTCCCGCGTTTCCGCGAGAGCCATCGCAACAGCTGCGGTCGAACCGCCTCCACCGTGTCAATGCCAGCAACAGGGTTTTCCAACTCTACTGACCAAGATTGGATCATGGCCGCGGTTTCCCGCGTCCTGATCACCTGGAGTTCGGCCTGGCCATAGACCAGGCCACGGGCGAGGGCATCCTGTCGGGAGCGCCGAACTTTGGCTATCACGTCTGCCTGGAGAGGCCAGGGCGGATCGCCTGCCAAGAGTGTCGACGCCGTCCACGACACTGTACGGTATCCTCGGATGGTCCTCACCGCCAGGACCCGTTGTGCGCGGAACAACAAAGTCCTATTGTGGCGGTGAAGTGCAGTGGACCATACGGGTGCACCGTACAGGGCCATACTCCTAAGGATGCCCATGTAACCTGCCACGCTTGTTCAAGGCTTGGCAGGTTTGACACGTCGGTTGTCACGATGCGCAGGTTGCATTACGATGTTTTCCTTCACCGTTTTTAGCACGTGGTAATTTTAACAATATGCACATTAGGTTAGACAACTGCCTAAGTGATGTATGCGTTCCGGCCAGGATCGAACCAGCGCCCTTTGAGATTGGGACGCGTGCGCTAGCCATTACGCTGCCACCACTTGCGAATGCTTGCTTATTCTGCTAAAATTCATATTTGGTTCTGAATAGGATTTAACTATACTTGAATTTTAGGAGAATTTTAGGACAATCAGCACTTTAGTAGACATCAAAATTAATGGAAAAGTATCTAAGCCGTCAACACGGACTGGAACAGAATAATGAAACATTGTAATTTTGCCCAAGTAAAATGTAATTTTTTGAAATTTGAAAGTTAGATTCGCTAATTATTATTCTAGTAAAGTGTATTTGTAGGATTCTATAGTCATTTTAGCTAACACGGAACTCTTATAAAAATATCTGTAAAAATATAGACAGACGAAAGTGACTATTTGATGAGGATTCCGTTATTGACGACCTCTATGATTGAGTGTATTAAGACTTTGCCGGCCCAGCTCAGTAGTACGCAGTGTCTCCAGGTTCGATTCCAGGCATAGTAAATTTCGTAAACGAACTTTCTTTTACTTACTACGGTCTATGGGTACCATAACATATGCGTAACTTGCTTAGCTTGGGAATATATACCTATAATATGTGTGTGTTTGTCTGGCGATTTCTTTTATTGCTACGGAGTGCCTTAACCAATAGCTAACGTAAAAAATAGGTAATATGTATAAATAGCCTCTTAATCAATCTTTACAAAGTGGCATTACTAGATAATTAATTTCCAAAGCAAACTGCAAGCTTAGTTCGAATTTTAATGTAATTAATTGTGATTGGGCGATTAGACATGGCGCAATCACGTGGTAACAAGACGAGCGGGCCACTTCATGAAAGAATCCGCCTGCAATTACACCAATAAATTATAATGGAAAAGGAAATTGCTTGTTTCCGCGGCCGCTGCGATTGAACGCAGAGCATTGGGGTCTGGCGCAAGTCAAAGACTTCGGGAAACTGTAGAACGGGTGCAAAGTGTAAAGCAAACGCAGCGGTTAAAGGGAGTGGTAGAGGTATTTTCTTTTTTTATTACTATATAGGTTCGCGTTTGACCATTATCTCGCTCGGTATATTATATATAAACATGGAATGGAATATAATAGAGTTATAAATTGTTAAAAAACATACGAATGAACTAAAATATGTAGATATATAGATAACATTTTATTGATCACCAAATAAACAATTACAAAGATGCAAAATTTTTTTTGGTAAAAACAATATAGGCAGGCTGATTCAGGCAACATAGAATAGAATAGAAAACACTTTATTGTTTACCAAAATAAACAAATACAAAATTTATCCAAATGACTCATTGACTATTCAGATGATCAGAAGGCTGGTACCTACCTCGGGCAACGGATCAGTATGGCGATCCAGCGAGGAAATGTATCCAGCCTGCCCAGAGGGCACCTTACCCATAGAAGACGGTGATCTAGGCTCAGTATTCTACTTATAGTCTTGAGGGAATACCCATAGGGGTAGAATACAATACAAATAAGTTAAGTTTTCTTTTATTGTATTCGATTATTTATAATTTTCTTCAGTGTACTAGCTTATAATAAATCGATGAATAAATAATCGCCAGACAAATACACATATTGTATATCGCCACATTAAACAAGTTACGCTTGTGTTATGGGTAATATACAACGGACTAATAATAACTAATTAATTAATAATAACAAAATAAATAATTACAATAATTTTACGGCAAAACAAAAGAAGGCCTTATCGCTTAAAGTGATCTCTTCCAGACAACCTGACTTAGAGGACACTTTTAACAACTTATGTATAAAAACAGCACCATAAGGACAGTAAATAAAAAAATTAAGAAGAATAGAAAAATATATAATTTATTATAAACTAAGGTAATGGTATTTGAAATATTTTTTTAATTTCTCAAGTGGTTTAACTCTAACATAATATGCAGTTAAGCTTTTGTTTTTATAACACTCGATACACTTAAATATACACTGCTATGTTTATACATCTTGTTTCGTTGGAATCAATACTTTTTTGAAGGTTAAAAAAAACTCTTCTAAAATTTTCAATTTTCAAGATAACCCATTATTAGAGCAAAGAGACAACATGTTGTTTTGCATGTCGCAAGGCATGCAATATTTATGTAATTCATCTAATTCTTTTCCTAAGGTATGATTTTCATTTTTGAGTTCTTAATCTAAAAATAAAGACTCGTTTTTTAAGATCAATTTTTTTCCTATAATTGTTGCGAGGTTTTCGTTGTGTATACTGAAATGAGTAATAATATCCTAGAAAAAATTCCCAAGGCTAATAATTTACAACTATTATTTAATTAGTATACTGTGTATCTATCAACTTTAGTATACTCATGCAGCCGTGACGGTAAAACGTCAAAGAAGTTTCACTTGAAACACAACAGTTGCTCCTACTTTAAGCCATACAACAACCGTCGCAGGTTAGCACGCGACTACTTACCAACGTTTCACGATACGTATTGTGTTCTTAACTGGGCTCGTCTACGTGACCCGTCATTACCTTGATATTCTTCGAAACATCACTCGAGAATTCACTGCATTTCAATTAGTCACGGCAGAACGCTTCTGTCTGATGCCACTGATTAATAAGGACTTCATTTATTACGAAGGTATTCGATAATTGAAGAGACTAAGGCATAGATTTGCCAATGAAGGAATAATATGTAATTATTAATATTATTAAAGTCAAAGTATTAATATTGTTTCCTGACTTGCGATATAGTTATGAATGAATAAGTTTATAAGTTTAATATTGATTACCATCTTCTGTTTTCTAGTGGTCGAAGCATTGGTCAGCTTAGTTCACTGGTACGCAGAGGTCCCTGTTCGATTTTCTGCGGAGTACCTAAATACCAATATTTTTGAAAAAATGTCCCTGTTAGCAAGTCAATTATCAAATCACTGTCTCAAATCATGTACCTTACCGTTAATATATGTTTATTTTACAATTACAGTTTGTCTATCCAAAGGTTGCTTGGAAGAGATTGCTTTAAGCAATAAGGCCGCCTATTCTATTACCTTATAGTATCTATTTATGATTATTGTGTGGTTCTTTCTTTCATATTGGTGTACTACAAAGAGTATTTTACTGTACTATACCGTGAATACATTATATGTGACATGTAATTACTGGTGAAAACTATATTAATATAGTACTCTGGTCTGGGTGTCTTAGAACGGTCGCAAGGTTTTCCATATATTATGAACCATAACCAAATGTAACATGTTTAATTTGTGAATTTATCATATGTGTGTTTGTTTCTATATTTTTTTATTTCGTCATTTATCGAGACGATAATACAATTAATTGCTAAAAATAAAGTGAATTATAAAGAAGCGTGCTCTGAAGGCTAGCTGCAGTACCATGTTGGATGACAATGCTGATTTTCTGTGGGAATTTATTATGGGGTTTATGTCTCAACCTCAATATGTTTCTGTTTAAAATGCATAATAATTTTTGTTGTTGCAACTGAACTTACGAGGCTAAATACATGATTGTAGGCCCTATTAGGAGTCGACTAAGTAGTGAGTGCTGGGAAACGGTTTATTTAATTAAACCTGGGGCAATCAACATGCCAAGACTTGTGATGAGGTACCACGCTTACTCACAACACGGTTACTTTGTATTTTCACGAAATTACGAAGTGTATGAAGTCGACGTGGAAATGGTTGGATGTATCGAGCCTTTGTACCGCAGTAGTTCTGGTAAAACGGAACTCCTGTAGAAACCCTCCATTGTGCTCGAAACCGATCTCGGTAGGGGAAAGCAGTTATTCACTGCTATCGAAGACACGATCCTTAGATATGAAGGAAGGTTTTATAAGAAGATAAAATCTACATCTTTCTCTTTCTATGGGTGTACATATAAAGTCACAGCAATCTATGCTAAAAACGACGAAGTCTATAAAGATGAAATTTGGTCTATATGCTGATAGAAATTGAGAAGTAAATTCGTTGAAAAATGTATAGATAGTTACCATACATTTAACTGAGGATTAAAAAACTCTTTGTAAATATATTATACATAGGCGTGTGTGTTATTTTTTTTTAGAAAAGAGTAGAATATTTTAGTCTTGTATAAAAATGCTACATAAAAAAAGAACGTTAATATACAAGTACAATCGTCGGTTTTATCCTTAGTGGCGTTTTTTTCCAGACAACCTTTGGATGAAGTATAAGAAGGACAACAAAAGTCGGTAGTTGCTAATTTAGCACTCGTACAATAATTTAGTATTTTAGGAGATAAAATGATGCAATATTTACTTCGGAAGTCGTATACAGTATTTCCCACAGTCTTTAACTTTTAAACCAAGGAGTCGAGAACTGAAAAATACTGTTACGAGTTACGGGACTCGAATTAAAATGCCGTTTGGAATTACTATAAAATTTATTTGAACTATATAAACACGTATAACACAGGTACAAATATAACTGGACACAACCAGTACAAACGTAATACACGATTCAATAACACGTGCAAAGTCTGTCACTATATAGCTTATCGAATGTACACACGTCTTGTCTCGTTGGTGACCATCGTTAGACTGATGATCCCTCCATTGGGGCATTGCTTTATCCAGCACCGATACAATATGGCTGCCCGCCCGCGCTGATCGAATTTATTAGAAATCGTAATCTGCATACCTGCCTAATTATGGCTATAAACGGCCATAAACGAGTACAATTCACAATAGGCTGTTTTCTAATTAAAAATTTTAAACAACACAAGTAAACATAAGAAGTTCAAATGCCGAAAAGGTAATAAACTGCAGATGTGCATTGGTCTTTGTCGGCCGTAACAATATTTAAGGTGCTAAAGCTCAAAAAATACTTTCAAAACAATTTAGTACACGCAACATTCATTGACCAGTTTTTGAGTCATGTGGTTATATAAATACTTGTTGGGGTTCCGTAACAAGAATAAGTGCGTGTTAGTCTATGCACAGAGAAGTCTGCCGTAGAAGTACCGAATATCGTGTTGTGTCTTTTAAATCCTTTAAATACCATGACAAAGCATGGTGAGTAAATAAATAAAGCCTGTCTAATTAAAATTGAGAGGCTCGAGCTCAGCGGTGGACGTTATGGTCTGATATTACTATTTTAAGGTGACTAACATTAATCGAATAAACCAGTATTCTCCAATCGTAATAAAAAACTACACGACCATACTAATGAAGCAACTAATATACATGATACTAATATAACCCAATCACAAAAACAGTTGCAATCACCACAGGGAGCGCGATGGGTGACAAAAATGCAATCTAAGTTATTGCACAGTAAAAACTGAATAATATACAAACAAAGCTTTCGAGAGCTAATGGCTTTGAATTTGTTCGCAAAAAGCCTCCGATCGTCCCATGGCATAATTAGTCACATGCTGAGATCGTAAACAAACGTATAAGACTACGCGGTACAAGTTTTTTCAACGTCCATCGAAGCGATTACCTTGTGATGATTCTATCCGATGTTGCCATGACAATAATACGCATTACAATACATTCTTCAACGTTTTAGTCTAAATCCTTCACTGTGCAAGCTGTTTGCCTTTAGAACTCTTAGCCCGTAGATGTCAGAGAAGCTAAATCACTTGCCATATTTAAAAATGCGTGTTCCAGCTCTGATGCCCAACTGGAGTTTACTCTTTAAGTATCATTTTATTTGAATATGCACTGACGGATATTATTTAATTGCATTAAAGTTCGAAATTGTATAATAAAAAAAACGTAATGCTTCTATTATTTCAGTTCTCGTAACATTTCTATCTATACCCGGGGCATTATATGAAAATCCATTGTTGAGGAGTAAACTCCAAAAATCTGTAAAAACCACTACCTTACTTCATAATAAAGTGTACCTATATTATTGTAATATTTTTTATTTTCTTAAGCTTGCTTTCTGCTGTCCATATTATGCTGTTCTTACTTTATTTTTATTTAATTATAATTAAATTACATGTAGACATATAAAGTTGTCTAACGTATTCTCTAAGCCAGGTTGCCCGGAAGAGATCGCTTTAAGCGATAAGGCCTCCTTTTGTTTTGCCGTAAAAGTATTGTAATTATGCATTTTGTAGTTTTTTATTTTAGTGAACCATAAAGTTTTATCTATCTACAAAACTAGGGATTACCATATACGACAGAGAGAATTTATTATTAACAAAGCTTACTTCACTATTCAGGAACAGATAGTAACAATATGGAGCTCAGACGACTGTTGAATATCCCTAAGACCACCCCTTTTTATCAGTTTATCACACTAAGTTAGATTTGATTGTAGGACAGCCTAACCTGCACAACGAATCTGGCAGGCACGGGTTCGCAGGTTGACCGCTTTTATATTGCCGAAAGGATCGGGCGCCCCAGTGGATTCTTTTTCTATCTTATCTTATACTAATATATAAAGCTGAAAAGCTTGTTTGTTTGTTTGTTTGATTGATTGAACGCGATAAACTCAGGGACTACTGGTCCGATTTGAAAAATTCTTTCAGTGTTAGATAGCCCAATCGAGGATTCCTTATCGAGGAAGGCTATAGGCTATGTATCATCACGCTAAGACCAATAGAAGCGGAGCACCAATGAAGAATGTTTCAAAATCGGGGGGTTTAGAAAACAAATTCCACGCGGACGACGTCGCGGGCACAGCTAGGTATACATAAATAGGGAAGGGCGGACATGGAATTTTCCACAGTTTTGACGTTTCATTTCAGTTTGGTGTGAGTGATGACTGATGTGGTGTCCTTCAGATCGTCACCCGCGGCGGCTGGATGGAAGTCGCTAAACACCTGTCGTTGTCATTTAGTCGTGTGTGAAGGAGTAGGGCAATCCGCTTTTAGCAACCACATCACCTAATTAACGGTGTCTGGCAGAAGAAGATGGCGTGACGTCTAGGTTAGCTGCGAATCATGATTTGCACACTAAGCAGGCTGCACTAATAAGTAACTACTTAATCTACTAATAACTTTTTTGGCATAACAGATATGCAATGATCATATTACAACTTTTCCACCTATATGAAAATTTCATTAGTATCGATACAAAGGTTCAGTCTTGACATGAAAAAACATTCTTAGTGATAATAATATAGGCACAGTCAAATAACTATACATTACAGGTTTGAAATGTACTCGGTACAAAATATTTATCTGAATTGCAAGCGTTTCCGATTTGGTTGTACTGTTACCGTTATTTGTACGTTTATGGACACTTGCAAATATTACACTAGTGCAGGTAGTCTTTATAAATAATAATGTATATCAGAGAGGTTTTTTAGAAAAGTAAAATAAAATAAATATTTTTAAAAGTATCTAGAAAGTTATAGGTACGGTGTTTACTAGTTGATATTTTAGAACAATAACTTTTGAACAATTTTGTACGAGTATAACGTTTTTATCTTGCCATACTTGTAAAGAATATATGTAAATATGTTGCAACAAAAAAAAATATTACGTCATGTCTTTATATTTATAACTATAATAATATTTTTCTATCCTTTAATTGTGTGTCTGTCTTATTGAATATGCACTGTTTGCTACAACTCCATTAATTCTTCAAAAGTCATTCTGTAACTTACTTCTGTATAAAACTTAATTTAAAAAAAGAACTTGAGATAAAAATAGAATAAGAAACGTAAAGAAAAACAATTTTTAGACGTGTTGCTGGGGAGTTTCTTGCCACTTCTTCTCCTTAACAGCAATAACACGTTGCGAAGCGGTATACATAGACTAGGAAGTAAACTTAAATTTTAACCTATATGTATACCTTCAAAAGTGTTCTCCAGTGGAACTTATTTTGAATAAAAACTTTTGAATTTGAATTTGAATATATTAGGTTGGGGAGAAAGTTTCTTCGCATTTTATGTAAAAATTCAAAAGGTTTTTTTATAAAGTTAATTTACACTTGACTAAAGTATGCAGGTGCCATTTTGTTGGATAACTCTTTGCCATCTGGTAGGTAGGGACGTTATACCATTGCTATAAAAATTTTGGGGCTTCTGATCCAAAAACTGCGACAAATGGTTTTGGCAGTCCTCTCGTGATGTTAACCTGACACTGCCTAAGGAATTCTGCAGAGACCGAAACAGGTGAAAATCTGAAGGTGCAAGGTCAGGACTATACGGCGGATGCATTAACACCTCCCAGTCAATTTTCAATTTTCAATTTTCAATTTTTGCTGAGTGGCTAAAGATGTGTGAGGTCTAGCGTTATTATGGTGAAAAACCACACCCCTTCGGTTGATTAATTCCGGCCGCTTTCTCTCAACTTTTTGCTTTAATCTCATCAGTTGTTCTCAGTACAGTTCAGAATCGATGGTCCTCCCTGGCGGTAACAGCTCATAATGAATAATGCCCTTCCAATCCCACCATACACACAGCATCACCTTGTTGCGAGTTAACCCGGGTTTTGCCACAGTCTGTGAAGCCGGACCGGCCTTTGACTACGATCTTTTTCGCACGTTCTTGTCGTACGTGATCCACTTTCCATCACCAGTTATCAGCTTCTTCAAAAATGGTTCGGTTTCATTACGTCGTAATAAAGAATCACAAATGAGTACACGGTTCATTAGGTTTCTTTCAGTGAGCTCATGAGAAACCCAAAATCGAGCTTTTTTGTGTCCCCAGCTTTTTTCAAATGCACCAAAACCGTTTTGTGGTCAATTCCCAGTCCTCCAGCTACATCGTAGCTACTAATATGCCGATCTTGCTCCACTTTTTCAAAAATGGCTTCACATTTGTCCGTAACAGGGTGACCAGAGCGATGTGCATCTTTGATATCAAAATTTCTGGATTATAAACGCTTAAACCAAATTTGCACTACTCTCACAGATACTGCATTAGGTCCATAAACATCACAATTTTTTTTCGCGGCTTGTGTTGCATTTTTACCTTTTTTGTAGTAAAATTTTAAAATGTATCAAATTTCTTCATTAGATTCACTCATTTTAACAATAAGAAAAACAAATGAAAATCACACATTTTCCTCATTTGAATTTGGAATTGTCTTCTTTAAAATTAAAACTTTTTAATGATATCAAAACCAGCCAGATACAAATGGTATAGCCAAAGAGATCTTATTCCAAGTTCATACATACTATATGCGAAAAGACTTTTTCCCCGACCTATTATAACAAAATATGGAAATTAATGGCTTTTCTTAAAAAAGACAACGAAATGTCATGATAGAAATAGAAATAAGATAAAGACGTTGGAAAGAGAAACTTAGAAGGACTGTCATTTTGTCAATATGTATAAGTTTTGCTTGTAATTAATAAATCAAAATATTATTAAAAAGTAAATACAAATTAAAACCAGTCTTAATATCGAAATCTTACTAGAGCAATTTTCACAAATCACTAAAATATATAGATACAATGTAATAAAAGAGTGATAAAATAAATAGGCCATTAAACTTAGATTGAATCAAATTGTAGCATAAAATTAGAACTTAGATAACAAATACATGAGTAAAACAGACATAAAATGTAAATTAATATACTATTCAAGATATATAAGTTGATATCAAACTAACTTAATTATAGCAAATATAGATATCAGACATATTTCATTACATAGATGTAAAAATTCATATGATTTCAATATATGCATTTAAAAAACTTATTATTTTATGAGAGAAAAATATAAATAAAAGCACAAAAAATCAAATTTCTTTTATTATTTGTACTTATTTATATTTTCATTGAATCAAACAGGAGCAATTTTGTTAAGTTGTATTATTTTGTTTTAAGTCATTTTCGTCTAAAATGATTTAAATCAAAATTTTTACGTCTTAAAAAGAGCAAAGGTAATAAATATTTAATATGATTTTAATTTTATTTTCTGCACAAAAATGAAAAATTTCACGTGCGTTATTATCGTTATGGACAGTGTAGTTGGCAACCCTATTTTGTGTTCGACTTTTCCATAAAGTTTTATTTTGTTTCTGTAGATCAGTACTATAATAGACGTTTTAAATAATATTTGTGACGAAACAAGATTTTTTGACTTATAAACTTCAATCATTATGAAGAGCAAAATATCTCACTTAGCGGGATAAAAAATATATATTTTCATATTTATTATCGAAAGTATACGTATTATTTTATTATAGTATTTAAAGGTTAGCGTCTGAATAGCATCACATTTGATGTCAAACGATAATGCGGTTTAAATTTATTATATAGTATACCATATACCCAATTAGTCTAATAACTTGTGTAAATTAGCATACGGTAGTTTCTTAAGTCACTGCATACATAAAAGTTAGATGTATTAGATTTGTCTTTTTTAAAATAATACGTTGGCCACCCCAAAATTCTTCGCAGAATCAACAAGTTCCAAGCGACCCTTTTTTTGTGTGGGACCACAAATATTTTTGTATTGATGCTTCTGGTTTGTCCCTATTGCTTTAGAAAGTAATAAGAGGATCATAGATATACATATAGGTACCCAGATAATATATATATACTATAGTAAATCTGTAAATGGTTCGAGTTTGTACAATGCGTTTAAAAATGTGAAGCAATCAGGGGGGATAATTCGGACCAGGAGATTCCTAAAATGCAATTTTGTCTGTCTGTCTGTTAGAGAATCACGTGAAAACTACTGAACGACTTTATATGAAACTCGATACAGAGCCAGCTTATATTCCGGGGCGTAACTTAGGATACTTTTTATCCCGATAAATGATGTAATTTCCGTGGGATAGACGAAAATGTCGAAAAATATGGCGCAGCGATCGCATCTTTTTTGGAAACTACTGAACGTATATGATTGAAACTTAACATAGTGCTGATTTCTAACCCGAATTAACACTTACGATACATTTTATCCCGACAAATTACGTCGTTTCCATGAAATAAACGGATTAGCAAAATAGATGGCGCTACAATCGCATTTTTCAATTCGCTAACAAATACCCAAAGACATTATAATATACTTCGTATAAATACCTACGTTGTCATAAATAATATCTCATTCATTGTATTACCTACTTCAAATCAGGTTGGCTGCGACATCGCCTCTATATTTCGCTGCGCAGTTATGTAGACTATATGGACTTAGTGTCTTTGTTATTATAGTGAACTTAGTAACAAGAAACAGTAAAGTTTTAGATAAAACACCTAACTAAATTTGTATATACGTAACATAAGCTACTACCTAGGTTTTTCACGAGGTGTAGCCGTGGGGAAACAACAATGATTTGAAAAAACCATCTTAAGAAACAAATTGTGTCGAATGTGCCATGTGCCAATCGACACGCTGCGGCGCGGGCACGGGGTGGCTCAGTGTCAAATGAGTCGTACGCACAAGCACCACGCGTTTAAAGTACCTACTTATTCATGCAACGCGCGATTATTTTGCCAAAATATGTAATCACCGGACCCGGTCACCGAATGTGTCATGTTTTTACCGGACCCGATAAGTGTAAAATTGATGCCGAATCCGCCGGATTAGCGGATCCATTTTTCCGGATTGCAATCCCTAGCTACCACAACTATTAATTTTTTTTTATAACGAGGATAAATCCGATTGAGAACTAAACACCGCGGAGGAAAACTCGATAGGGGCGTGTGGGAACGACGTTGGTGTGGCACTAGAACCCCCTATGGAATGCTATTGTCACCCGAGTTGGGGTGGTGGGTGGGGATACCCACTAAAATCCCTCGTTGTGTCATCCTTCGCCTTTACGCTAAGGCCATGGGCTTATTATGGCCTAGCCACTCACCTGGACCCTGGCAGGCGATGGCCCATCGGCTTCATCCTCATTAGTTAGGCCTCATTAGTTATTCAAACCATAATTAACTCGTCACCTTAGCAAAATGAGATTAACCACAGAGAACGGATTCAAGTTGCTTGTTTTGTGTATTAATAAGATACGTGCTTATACTTAAATATTTATTGTCCAATATATTTTGAAAAAACTGGTTTCCCTAGCTGTTTCTACACAGCTTTTTATAAACGTCTTAATTATTTCAAACTATCATACTGTTGGTTAGTTAGTAACATTCAATTTATTTATTAAAATACGTTCCTATGGCTGGACGATATTAAGAATAATTTATTGCTAAGTTTCTTACGTCCTTTTAACATTAAAATGTTCCATCCAACAGGGTGGCAAATTGTTCCTTTTTCAAAGAAGCAACTGTTTGAATTTGGAATTTATATCAATGCGAAATGTTGCCAATAAAAAGCGAATTCCATCTAATTATGGATGATTTTAAAATCCTGTGAACAATGTCAGCCGTCCTTTTTGGTCGGCTTTCTGGTTTTTTGAGATGATGGAGCTAATTTGATAATTTCTTATTGGACTGGATGTTACGTTCTATATTTGTAAATCAAGGAGCACCGTATCTTATTATTTTGATCAAAAATTGAGATGATTTTCATTATTGAATATTTTAAAACATCAGACACGAATAATAAATTCAGACATTTAGTGGTTTTGTTTAATCGATCCATTTAGAAGTTATCATCCTCTAAATTTATATAATACATATTATAATAATAAAACGTTTAATTTAAAATTCACATTCATTTTGTATATCTAATTAAAGATTTTCATTTATATTATTTAATAACCTTAATATTGAACGTTTGAAGTAAAATATATTTTTATATTCTAACAAGGATTCTGCACGTGGTTTTATCCACATATGATTTTGGTTAAAATCCTTGAAATATATTTGAGACTGCAGACCAACTTTAGTGTATAAAATTCGTGTGAAAAAATCCCATCATAAATGCTGTAATTGTTAAGTTCGTTTATTTTTTATATTTTATTTTACCCATTTCTATCAAAATTAAAAGACAGAAGTGAACTGCTTAATTTTGGCTTTATAAAAACAAAACGTTTTCAAGGGAAAATAGATTTTTAAACAAAAAAAAACTACTTTCACCAAAACTTATTGAATGTTTTTTTGTTTCTTTACTACTTTTAAAATAATTCAAGTTCAGGCTATAACCTAAATAATAGATTTCTCAGTTTGCTTCAATCAGTGTAAAACGCTATTGCTTCAACAGTGTGGCCGCTTTCTTACACCCCTATTAGTTTCGTGTTTGATAAAACGAAACGTAGCTTTACTGCTACTAAATCTTGATCATTAACATAGAGTTAGTATTATATAGAGATGCCATAGGAGTTATGAAAATAAGATGGATTTATATGAGTGCTTATTAGTCAGAAAGGAGCGCTTTAGCAATAGTGTAGACAGCATCGTCGTCACGCCACCACCATACTTTCACTGCGCCACCGCCGTACCGCCACAGTGCTACTATTCCGTGATTTTTTGTGTATATGCAAACTTTATCCACCCTCCTTGAGAACCACGCGCCGCTTCACCACTAAAACCCCCCTTATAGCGAAAGTGCGCCAGCGGCGCGGCAGCGGCACATAGGCGGTATCGTGTATAACGGCAGGTTAAGACGCGATTTTCGTATTACACTACAGCTTTGAGATTTCATTAAAAAGTTAGGCTTAATAGTATTTTCTTAACTTTCGTGACTAGTAAATATAACAAAACTACGTTTTAACTCATTGACACTTGAAATCTCTTCCATGATCACGGCTACTGAAAAGTGGCCGAAACATCGGTAGAATAAAAATCAAATAAAGACCGTACTTAAAACCGTTCAAATGTAGTTTTATTACATTAGTTTAGTTAAATGTTTTGATATGCAAATACAATTATTTGTGTTATCTTTTTTCAGGTTTCCGGAAAAAATACTGAATAACTAACTTTTGCTAACTATAATAGCTTCTTTTATTAACTAACTCGTTTACTGTGGCATTGTTAAACGGTCGGTTCCTACATCTTCCTATTCATTCTCTTGGCTTACAATCGGTAGTAACTTGACCTTACTTGTATGGATCTTATGTCAAATTTTAACTGATAGTAAAGCAAATGAACGGTTAGTAAGATATAGGAACCGGTCAAAAAGGCGTTGGAGCGAGTAATCTCGCTCCAACGCCTTTTTGACCGGTATTGAATATTTCTGTCCTATTTATGCCATTAGGCATAAATAGGACAGAAATATTATTAAAGTGTAATAAATCCGGAGGGCTGTAGTATTCTCAGTCTTTATCGGGTATACACGAGTGGCTTCTTATTAATTCTCTCTCTACAATAATAAAGAACAATAATTGGTTGATTGATGTCTGACATCATTGAAAGAATTAACGAGGAAAGTTACTAAACGTCAGTGTTTTGTTACATATAAACTTAATTTAAGCAATTAAGAAAATCGAGGATGCGCGAAAGAAATATTTTACCAATTCTAAATTGGTAAAATTTATTGCAACCATTTGAAATTTAATTTTGATGCTGGGAGTTATCGATCCATAATAATAATATTGTAAATGCAAAAGTGATTATATTTAGATGTTTGTATATTGTATGTTTCTTTATCATTCTTCACGAGGAATTCAATTTGCATAAAATATAATATACATACTCTTAAAACCTAAGCGCCGTAAAGACAAATTCCCCGTACAGATTTGTAGAAGCACATTCATTACCCTTTGGCATTTGAACTAATAACATTGAAACTATTGTAATTCTTTTATGATCGTCTTCTTTTGTTTACTTATTTATTGGCATTCGTTTCTAGAGCCTATTGTTGTATTGTAATCATTAGCCAGGTGTTACGGTTTTTAAAAGTACAAGCTGATTCTAGGAAATTCAGTCCACGCGGACGTGCAGGCACACTGCACTTGTGCAGGATAAAACAATGGCCTGATGGAGGGAGGAGTTCAGTCGAGCAAGAACCACGATACAAGCGACACGTGTGTACTACAGCCGGGAATCTAATAGTGACGGACATTGCGCGTTTTATTGAATTACGACCTTCAGCGTTACGTTTGGACTTGTTGTGTTCTTTTATATTTGTACCTGTGTTATAAGTGTTTGTGTAGTTCTAATCAACTCTATAATAATTTCAACGGCATTTTAATTTCGAGTCCTGCGATTCGTAACAATACTATCAAGATTCTTTTAATATTAAAAACTTCGAAGAAATGAATCAAAAATTTAAAAAAAACGTCTAGATTTTGGCGACTAATTTTCTTTATATCACATTACTTAAATATATTTTAACTAATATGATATAGTAGAATGGCCTAGGGTGATAATTAGTTATTTTTATGCAAAACTAGCTTTTCTAGCGTGCGGCTTCTCATGCCTTAATGTTATCCCACGGGAGCTGTACATTTTCCAGGATAAAAAGTAGCTATTCCAGACTATAATCTATATCTGTGCCAAATTTCATCCAGATCTGTTCAACCGTTCTGGCGTGATTGGGCAACAAACATCCATCCAAACATTCGCATTTATAATAATATATTAATATAGATTATGGATTATTATACAATTATGAGAAATAGAGCTCACTGAGTAGTTAATATCACAGTTTATACAGAGACTATTTGCAAATCAATAACGTAAGAAGTATTTTGATACGTTTGGAATTAATATGTTGTCAGGTCCAAACCGCAAGTCTGGCGACACACGTTGCGTCTGATTATTGGACGATTTATTGTCGTCGTCGGCCACTAAAAGGGTCGGGACAGACGACACGATAAGTTGTTATAGGTAATTAGTGGTGGGACACGCGACCGTCTATATGTGCGGCCGGACACATAATTCATTTCTTGGATTTTTTCCAAATCAAAGACTTATCACCAGATGTAGTAAAATACAACGTCAAAAAAATACTTTACACTACAAAAATTGTAAATGTTCATAAAAATTAAAACTCTGTTTAAATTGGTTTATTTAGTAGATAGTTGATAAGATTTGGTGATGATTTAGTATATTATTTGGTTTTTATATACAATTTTGAAGTGCAGTCAAGACTAAAGCAGCTAGAACCGTTGAAATTGTTGACTTTTTTTGGTACTTGTTTCGTTTTTTTAGTATTTAGTATATTTTTTTTGGTAAGAGAGCCTGGATCTCAAAAGCCTTTTTTGGTGATCAGAATATTTGTTGCCAAAATCAAAGGCTTTCGGAAGAATTTAAATAGTTTTGATAACTCAGATGCTAAGATGTATGCATAGCTCCCAGCTGTGGTTCTAGCCATGGTCGAAAGCCAAACTGGGACGTCGTCGTCTCCTGAGAGAGAGTATTGTTCACTAAGAAGACAGCAACACGGGAGATAGAGTGAATTTCATGATTTCCATCCCACATACGGGACTAGAAGGTACTCCTTCCAGGAGTCTAACTAGTATAAGCAATAAACGTACAACCACAGGTGACAGCCTTTGGGGCCTATTAGCCGTCACATTTGCACCAAAGCTGCCAAGATAAAGCGGGTAGATGTTCCGTGCATCTCACTTTAAGCAAAACAAAGTTCACTGTATGGGACGATCTCTCCGGTAATACGAAAGGCCTATGAGGCGGCAACTGCCAGGGTTGTCGCACTGTAGTAAATGTTGTCTCTGGATACAGGCTTTAGAAGGTACACCGGGGTGGCTTTATTGTGTATCTGGCAATCACCGTGAGGTCCACACTTTCTCATCCATTTTCATTTGAGTACTTCCATCTCAGTAAAAATACATTATGCATGAGGTCAGGTTTGATGTGCATATTACTAAAATTACTGTGAGATAATATTAAAGGACAACATTGTTAGGAAATGAGCATATCGAGTATCGATGTGTAAATCCCACCAATTAGTCTTGGACAACTGTGATAGGTATATTTTGCATAAGTTTCCTTGAAATGGGGAAGCCCGATCACAGCAATTTTTCTGATGACTAAATCTGAAGATTTCGATAGTAATAGTTACTGTTTTATTATAAGTGGACTAATAGGAAGGAGCCCATGATGTGCGAAATAGACTTGCATGCGGCGTAATGTTTTATTATACCTATCGAATTAAATTTTGGAAGCTATTGGGGGGAACTTGAAGTGTGCTGCTTTAATGTGCAGTTTTATTTTTTTTATAATAAGAATATTGGTTGTAGGATACTGCTTAATTTTAAGCAATAATTGTGTTCACTTTGAAAATCTTAATTGACTCTTCGGCCACAAGAACTCGGTCTTTTGCGTCAATCAAAGAACTATTTGGCTATCACCTGATGCTTAAAGATTATCATAAAACGTGGATATTGAACTGGCATTAATTTTTGGGATATTCCAGCAACAGACTAAAAATTATGCATGTGTTTGTTAAAAACATAAATATTTTCATTTTTCATTTTCATTTATACTCGACACTGTCTAATTACACAAATTGTGCATATTTCCAAATAATTCGAAAAGAGTTAAGTTTTAGCAGATTTCAGAGAGTTTATTTCTGTCTTGAAATTTGGATCAATCAACCAAAGTGATTCGTATAAATAAACTTGAATCAGTCAATATAATAAAATATTCTTTATTGCACACAATGTTACAAAATAAATTCGTACATACAATCATAATCGTAATGATTTCTTCCAGACAACCCTTGGATAAGGGTAAACATATATATATATATATATATATATATAGAAAGAAGTCGCGGGTATATCCTAGTGTCTAAATATTATCTATGTTTATATTGTAATTTTTGTCAGTTTATTATGCATAAATTTCTATTATAGTTATTATTTTACTATATATATATATATATATATATATATATATATATATATATATATATATATATATGTATGTGTGTGTTTGTGTGTCTATGTGTATATATATATATATATATATATATATATATATATATATATATATATATATATATACATTATACTAATAATAATAATATAAGTAATAGAAATTTATGCATAAAAGACTTTCAAAAATTACAATATAAACATAGATAATATTTAGATACTAGGATATGCCCGCGACTTTTTCTACGCTTGAATTGAAATTCCCACGGGATTCCCGGGACACGAATAATTGCAATATTTAAAAAGAATCTATGCTATCGTTTTGGTGAAAATTGTGTCGGAATAAGCTTATTTTTTACGTATCCGAACAACTACAAACCGCTCCCGGGAAAATTCTGGCGGAATTCCCGGGATAAAAAATATCACACATTTTATAACAATAAATTTGCTATTATTCAGTAAAAAAATCATATTGGAATTCGATGTTTTTTAATCTGGCCATTTTATATCATTCCCAGAAAAAACCCGCGGGATTCCTGTGATAAAAAGTAGCGCAAGTTTAAGTCTAAGAATTAGCTGTCGATCAGTGAAAATCGCATCGAAATCGGCCCAGTAGTTTTTACGCGAATCCCGAACAAACAGACAAAACGACAAACAAACAAGAAATCGAAAAAAAATGCATCGTGTTCTCCATTGTTTATATATAGTCTATTCCAGTTGGTTTTTTTTTTAAATAGCGTTAATATACAGGCACGGCATGTTTAGAATTTTATAATATTATAGATAGATATAGATATATGTTGCGTGTCGTGGAACAACACTATCCCAAGCATATTAAAACTAAATAACATTATTATTCAGTTATAAATTTGAGATAGAGTTGTTTCACGAGGTTATTAAACCAATGGACAGACTTGGCTTCTTGTATGCTATGAGGTAATGAGTTCCAAAGCCAAGCCACAGCTTACGCCGTAAATGATTTGTCATAGAACTGTGTAGTATGTGTGGGTGTTATTAGTCAGGAATGTAAAGAGGGTCTCAGAATCCTCGAATGACCGTCTTGAAGAAAGTGAAAACGGGTTTTAAGGCTTGTAGCAACGCCAACGTCCTTGAGGATTTTTCGATACAGATTTTTCGGGCGATAGCGGGGATTCCATAGACGCGGCCGTTTTTCAGATGCATTATTATTTTAATGTGAATAAAATAATTTAAAAAAAAATCTATAATATCTATGTCATATATAAACATATAGACCTTTTTTAACCTGTTTTGAATAAAAAAATGACGAGTAAAATAGCTCCATATCAATAACTTAGAGGTGAATTGGTGAATTTTTTTCTTGACTTAAAATAGCTATAGAAAAATTATAAAAAACCCCCTTACGTCTTATATCGTGTAAATGTACGATTAATTTTTTGGTAAATAATTGATCAGTAATTACCAAAGAAAAGTTCTTTCATTTTGGGCCTTTTGCGGCAATAGGAGCCTTAAGATACGGGGCGTTTTAGGTTTGAACAATATATTCTACAGAAGTGATTCAATTTGATCCGTCTGATACGAGCATTAGCAAAAAGTTAAGTTGAAACAAGAATTGTCAAATGGATATAACATTGTGATACTCGTCTCCAAGGAGTGCGAATTAGATTGTCTTCAGTTTTTCCACATCCGCCTCCACCAAACATTCCAAGGACCTAATTTCGTGATTCGTGTTAACCCAAGTAAAAACCACCCGCATCCTTAACCCGTGTCTGCTGCGTTGACATTCCACAGACATGCCAGGGCCATACAGCCGGCTTTATCTTAGGCGCCTACGACAAATTACGTCGAAACCAAAAAGACCGAGAGCTTATCACAGAGTTTTAGAGCCCTGTGTTAGTTGCTTGTATTCCATTGCTTTTAATTTTGCTGCTACAGTTTTTGTTATGTCCTCATTTTAGTGGTTATCTTTTGTTAGCCTGCGTGCCACCGTCGCATTTTTTCGAGTTTGTGATGTGCTGATGACATTTACATCTCTTCGTCAAATGCTTGTTTGTTGAATAGTGATTACATCATTGTTAATCGTATTTAAGATAAAATATCATTTATTCGGAAGCATTTCGTAATTACAAGATCTTACAGTTTACAATTTATAACATACTTGCCATTTATGGCGTGCAAAACTTACAAGACAAAATGTGTATACATCGAGACAACAAACAGATTTTCGTCGTAATACGAGTAGGTAGTAATAATATAAAATTGTATTTTTAAGAAAAGTTACTTTTTCTATTGCATGATTTCAGCAGGCAGATGACCCCCACCCTGTTGAAAAGAGGTTACCATCACTCATGGGCATTTATAAAGACCGAAGGTGCTACCAATGTGCAGCCGCTCTCTAAAATGAGACTGGAACCTGGCCACTAACGCCGGTGTGTGTGCAGCTATAACAACTCAAGGTTGTTATGGCTGCACACTCTAGACCATGGATGGTGGCTATCCAGACAGGTAAATCCCTATAACCTGGCTGTAGTTGTTTTTGTCGCCTCTTTCGAGCGGTCGCCCGACTGCAGGAAATTGTACTCCTTTCCTGGACGGATGAAAATATTTTTATATCACATTTTGCTTTTTAGCCTAATATTATCAACGTTACAATTATTTTTTAGTCTTTCTAGGATGAAATACGCGAAATAAAAGAACTAGAAATGATTAGAATTAAGTTTCGGTGGTAAGTTTCACTCAGGGAGTCCCCACAGAAGTCGACACGAATTCGGCAAATACAACCCAAAAAAATATTTATGCCTACGACATAAGGGCGTTGGTGATACTGTTTTCACCTGTTCGGCACGACATATTGAGCCAGTGAAACGATATCTCTCGCGCCTTTATGTCGTTGGCATAGAGCTCTCTTTGGGTTGT
The DNA here is from genome assembly GCA_039645545.1 of Dendrolimus houi. Lineage (NCBI taxonomy): Eukaryota > Metazoa > Arthropoda > Insecta > Lepidoptera > Lasiocampidae > Dendrolimus > Dendrolimus houi. The sequence continues at coordinate 21,244,771 of CM077126.1, read as the reverse complement.
ACCTGCCGAATCCGTGACAACTGGTCTACACCAGCTGGAGTCCCTACGGATTCTCTCATGGTCGTTTCCTATGTCTGATAATACAATCACTTGCCCGCCCTGTCATCGGTTGAATTTTGACATTACTTCTATTCTACTTGGAGCTTATGTCAAATTTTAAACGATAGTAAGGCAAATGAACTGTCGGTAAGATATAGGAACTGGCCTTTATTGGATAGATATCATTAGTATATCTACTCATACTGATATTACGTACTTATTTAATATCATGGAAGCTTATTGTTCTGATACTTGTTATCAATTTCAAATAAGACTTATTTTAGAGGTCTTCGTTATTAGAACATAAAATCTGTTAAGAGTATTTCAACACTACTTTCTTTTTGCTCTCTGATACTATGCATAATGGTGCTCGCTCTTATGTTAAAGGATAAAGTCTAGTCAAATCACGCTGTTTATACTTTTGCGAGACGGGCGACGAGGATACGGCGCTGCACACCCTACAGGTGTGCTCTGCTTGGATGGAGCAGGCCAAGACTTCGTCGTCACTTCCGGATAAAACCTCTCGCACTTGGCCGTGGTGCGGGCCATGGTCGAGAGCAAAACTTGATGGGACGCCGTTTCCTCCTTCTGCGAGGGTATAATGCTCCCCAAGAAGGAGGCGGGGCGGGAGCATGAGTTCACGTCCTTGTTTGCTTCCGCCAAAGACGAACGCGCCGGCGCTGGAGGGCGGATTTCGACATTCGGCCGCCGTGAGCTTCCCTGGGAAAGGGCTCTCACCCGCCGTTATGCCGTCGAGATGGGGACGCGCCGTGTTCCGCGCGTGCTCACTTTCCCTCCCGTGGGGCGCGTTACAAACCGCCTCACGCTGTAAACGAATTGTAGACGCCGGGAATGAAAAGTAGTTCCCCGGCAGTGGATGTGGCCCTAGGGAACCTTCACCTGCCAGGGCACGCGGAGTTGGTCGCGCGTCCCCTTTTCCGTAGCCCTGGCATAAGGCGCAGGAAGGAACACCGAAATGTTCTCGTGTGGCTGATGGCCCTCAATCAGATTTGCCCTCTTTAAAAAAAATACTGTTTATAATTATTTTTGCCCTAACCCTTCATGCAGACTGCCATGCACGAACTCAATTAATTATTGTATCAGCAATCACTAAAACTGCAGTTATGGTCAATAAAAAGAATTGGCTATTAAAAATTCACAGAGTATCGCTTACAATAATTAACATTAAGTTCCTATATTTTTTCTATTAACTTTTACCAATATAAAAACTATTGGATTGTAAAATTTAAATTGCCTTTCTGTTATGGACAAATATTAGTAAAGACAGTAACAGCCCAGTAAAAAGGTATAATAATTAACAACAACAGCCCATAAATGTCCCACTACGGGCTTGGGGACAAGCAAGGGTACGGACAGTATAACCGCCAAGCTTGTACAAGGCGGATTCATTTGAAACATCGATTATCTCGATTTGAAGATTTTATCGCAATGTTTCATTTCACCGTTAGCATGTAGTATTTGTAATAATTGTAACAATATGGACATTTGGTTAAAATTGCCTTAGATTGCATGCTTTCGGGCTAGGATTTGAACCCGTGTCCTTTGAGTTTGGGCCGCGAGTGGGTTAACCACTAAACTACCACGGCTTTAAGTAAAAAAATATAACACTGAATATCTCAAAAATCCAACACAACTTTAGAAACATAATAGTTTATTACACCAAACCCTTGGAAAGATACTGATTAAGTTTTTCAAATGTATCATTTTTGGCTATGATACACTTCAGTGCAATAACCATAAATAGTGTGAATAAAAATTTATAAATTACTACACCAAACAACACTATAAAATACGTGATGTGAGCGGTGGTAAATGTATTGATTCAATTTAGTTGAAAGTCACCGAACTAAAAGAACGCCATGGTATTCAATGAGATTGATTGATTCAAATTTACATTTATATGCTTTTGTTGATTCACTCAAATTGAAAGTCAGCAATGATCCTCTAATATAGTCTTAAGATTATTAGATTATAATTTTGTTTTATTATGGGCGCATTGCTCTTGTAACTCACAACGCCCAAAATGCTTCTTCAGCCGTTTCACATAGCGACCACGGTCGTTATAGTCGACGCAAAAACGTGAATAATGACGTCATAATTTTCAGTCACGCATCGCTCATAACGACCCATGTGAAAAGGTGGGTCGTATAATCTGATCCACCTGAGTTTACGATTGTAACGCCCGCAAGCAAGTGAAACGAGAATAATCGCGGTCGTGAGCGTGGTCGTTGTAAGTCTCATGTAGAACGTAGCCTTAAACTCACATGAAAAGGTATGTGTTTAACATATGTCACTGTCAAATTAAAACGGCCAAATGCCAAGTTTCAAGTGCACTCGAGCAAACCAAAAAGCAGTATTATTGTAATGCTCAGGCTTCACCTGCGAAACCTGCGATAATGTTATAGTTATTAAACGTGGCCGAATTAGTCTTATTTATAACGTTAAAAATAACGCTGTTGATTAATAGCTACATTAGTGTATTATAATACATACGTTATCTATCAATATTTAACGTCATTAACAATGAATACCAATATCGCAATGCAAATGACGCATTAAACGCATCGCTATATCTCCGTGAAACGCTCAATAACTAGAACATTATCCCAGGTGAAGCAGTAGCATAATTAATACGTTTAATTAATGAAATAATTTTTCTGAGAATGTTTATGTGTTCTTTTAAGACCAAAGACAATACGCCAAAGGAATTCGATCGCAAAAACTCACGATCATGTAATACCATCCTATTGTTTCGTTGAACACAGTTGTTCTGGTGCCTTTTTCTCTTTTGTTTAATCATTAATTAATCAATAGGAATTAAAACGTCAGAGAACAGAATTGTGTGGATACTTTTTCGGGTAGACTAATTAGAAATTTTAATTATGGTCTTATGCATCGGTTAATTAATTTTCAATACTGAATGTGATGGGTATACTCTTCTGGTAATATTTAAATGAAGAAACTGGATAATAGCTATTTACGTGTCACGTGTTAATCGTTCACTGTACTTTTTGTGTGTTCCCAACTTATCTGGGAAATGAAGAACGTCGCTGTGTTCGCCTCGGTGTTGCCAATATGTGAATACTCATCATCAAAGACATTTGAATATATGACATTAAGAAAATCATATGCTAAATTCTATAATATGTTCGGTTTCATGTAAAAAATTTTTGAACTGGTAGCCCTAAATCTGCAATTTTAATATAGCGGCTTTAGTTACAAGTTTTGCATTTTTGGCGGGCTATAACAGTTCAATAAATTAGCGGTATTCTAAGCGTCGCAAATATATCTAGAGACAGAGTATGATGAGTATTTTGACGTTTCACTGCTTATAGTTTTGTAAAAAAAATGATAAATACGTTTTAAGCAACAATTGTTGCATTACATTAGAGTTCCGTAGCCATTTTAGCAAAAACGGATCCTTTGTAATGTCGCTTATGGTCTTGATTGTTCATGGATTGCCACATACTTGCCAGATTTATTGTTGACAGTGACGTGCAGTCCTGTCCTAAACTTATAATTTATCGATACAACAGTTTTAGAAATAATTTCTTTAGGAAAATGTAAACCGTAGGTATATTATAAGTGTCGCACATATACGTTCTATGTATAAGTGATGTGCTGAATGGGAATATTCAAAGTTCATCTCGTTATTGTTGTTACAATTAACATAATTATTTGTATGTCGCCATAACAACCTTGAGTTCTGTTCCGGCATTAGTGACTACGTTCCAGTCTCCCTTCAGAGAGCAGCAGCGCATTTGTAGCACCTTTGGTGTTGCAAATGGCCACAGGCGATGGTAACCGCTTTACATCACGTGGGCCGTCTGCCTGTCTGCTGAACTCCTGCGATAAAAAAAAACAGGGACGGAGAAACAATACAATTTCCTGCGGTCGGCTGGCCCATCGTAAAGGGCGACAAAACAGCTCACAGCACTCAGGGCAAACACTGTAGTAGCGTGTTTGCCCTTTTGGTTGGCTACTAACCCTGGTTTAGAGTATGCCAGCATTGTACCTTGGGTTGTTATCCGGCATTACTGGCCAGGTTCCAGTGTCTTTTTAGGGACCGGCAGCACATTGGTGGCAGGCACCTTTGGTGTTACAAATGTACACAGACGGTGGTGACTGCTTCCATCAGGTGGGCCGTCTGCCTGCCTGCTGAACTCATGCAATAAAAACACATGTTCGTACTCTAACCTAATAATTTTTGATAGTCATATCTATTGTTAACTCAGTTATGAGGCTAAATGTTAGAGCAATTTTAAAATTACATTATTACCATAATTATATCGACATTAGATATCTGAGAGATATAAATAATCGGCAGACAAACATACACATTGTATATGTTCTTAAATTAAACAAGTTATGATTACGTTATAGGTACCTATAGAGACTATAGACCATAGTAGATAACGGAAAATCCGTTTACAAAGCGTGCTAAGCCAGGATACGGACCCAGAGCCTCTGCGTTCTAATGAGCTTGGCTGGCAAAGGCTTAGCTCACTCAACCTCAGAGGCCGTTAGATGTACCTAAATTAATAATAGAGAAAAGAGATTGCTAGCAAAGTTATAAGATTAATAAACGTAACTATAGATATATCTAATCTACTAAACATAAATATTTCTTATAAGACACAATACAAAAAGCTTACTATGAAAAGGCCTATCTTATAAGGGTTATAAACATGAAAGACCCGTTGCGCCGTCGGCACGCGATCGTAACAAATTCGATACATCTACCATTTTAAAACCAAACAGAAAGCATTTAATTTAAAAATTAAGGCTATAATTAATCTATACAAGTTTCCAATTATGTAGCTAGGTCTTGTAGTCAATGCTATAAATAATTGAATGTAACAAATGTCAGTGCGAAAGAAGACAAATAGAGTTACATTAATTTACTTTTTTAAGTTATTGTTGTGTATAGGTGTGACTGAAAAATACTTTCATTGTATGGATAAAAAGAAAGTTATTTTTCGGAAGATTAAGTTCGTTTTGTTTAGAGTCACATTCCTAAATAGATTGCATAATTCTTAGTTTGAAATAGATATCGATAACTTTATAAACAGAATTTGCTCGATAAATCAAATAAATTAAAGAATTATCAAGAGATTTCGCAACACTTCGTTTTTGAGGGAATTTCATAGATATAGACAGTGTTACCACAGATAAAAACCTGATTTTGCTTGAACAAATATAATTGCTCTAATTAAAAAAAATCGTAATAAAAAATTCAAAGTTGCAGGTTCTCCTACACAGCAGACAGGCCTGCTTGATAGAAATGGTTCACACCATCTATATACGTTTGCATTACTAGAAATGTTAGGAACGAGAATGCGTGTTGCCGTTAAAGGAATGTTATAAAACTTTTTTTAAAGCCGTTAGACAGTTTACAATTTATTTTTAAAGACACTGCACTTACCTCGGAGAGCAGAACTTTAGACACAATGTTACCACTATAAGAACCAATAATGAAGTTCAAACACTGAATTTTTAATACTGTCGGCTAATTACAAAACAAGCTATTAAATGAAAACATCAATTAATTAGAAGGGGAGAGGCGAGCGGGCGCAAGGCTGCGGCACTCACAACTGGTTTCAAGCAACGAACGCAGCATGCCTCATCCATAATTCAAATAAAACATGGGGACCAGACCCCGCCCCTGAAGCAGGCCGGCCAATAGCCTCTAAAACGCGCGCAATACCCAACTCCGCCTGCTATAAAACTTATTCCCCACCTATCTTATTCCAAATTAGCCCCATTTTAACATATCAATAAATTAACAAGTGTCAATTTAGTCCCAGCTTTGCTCATCATCACCAGACTTCGCAGACGTTGCTAGTTGGCTCAATAATTGCTAGTGAATGCCGATTCACTGCTGCAATATTCAATCAATAACAATCGTAATTGTGATGATCACGATCCTGATCCGGTATTTTGGTTTTAATAAGAATGATACCTAATATCTTAATTGACAAATTGAATTCCTGTCTTGGAAAGCAATCACTAGATTCGATTCAATTCTTTGAAGTTAGTAATTAATTTATTTTCCCGTGGGGCTACCGGTAAAAAGTAGTCGATTTGGTCCAGTAGCAAAACTGCTTTTTTGTTGTGTTGCTGAGTATAGGAATGAAATTGGTGATCTGTTGTGACGTATTGTATAGGAAATTCTTCACTGGTATCTGTTATGGTATATCAGGGCTCTATATTACAAAGGTATATTGAAATACGGAGATAAAGCTGTCCGTTGTTCGCGAGACTGGGTTCAAGGTGAGACCAGTCACGAGCTCGACCACTTTATATACATTAACCAATTTATTTTTCGGAGTTTCCCTTCGATTGACATACGGCTAAGACATTGTTAATAACTGTAGCATTTTAAAAAGGTTTCCAATAACTCATGGTAGCGATTTGAAAATAAGTATAATTTTCAAATTCACTTACGTATATGTGATTCATATTCATAACTTGTCTTTTGTATGAATAATTTTTATTTATTCACCATATTCTATTATTAAATTACATTGTGAAGAGCTTAACAGATAATTATTGCTTAAAATTACCACTTTAAAACTGTCATTATTGAATAGATTTCAGTAAGCTCCATCATATAAATCCTTTCTTTGTTAAAGCTTAATTATTTCTAAGAGACTGTTTGTTATTTAGCTATTGTATGTTGGTGCAATTTGTAACTCTGTTGTCCCTTTGAAAGCCTTTAATTACGACAAAAAATTTGCTCGTTTTTGGAAGTTCTAATGATAAGGCGCCAGTAGCTTTGTTAGCATTTTTTGCTACGTCCTTGGCGTGAATTACAGGTAAAACTGATTCATGACTATCAATATTTTCTGATATTTAGTCAAGTTGCGTCCTTATATCAATAGAAAAGAATCCTCACTCTAGAAAGAAAAGGTTTTATAATTTGGTTTGTGGTTTCTCAGATACGTGTCGGCAAGTTGTCGATATTTAATGACAAAGCATCACTGACACGTAGTGTGGTCCGGAAGTCAATATTATCATCATAAGACGTTTCGGAACATTTTTATTCTCCGGTTTTCGGTTCCTTTTACTAATGTTAACTACAAAATAATGTGATGTCATTTCGGGTAATCTTACTGGTCACAGTTAAGTTTGAGCAAATTTTCCAGTACTTTTAACACCGAAGCATTGTAATACTTAGATACAGTGATTTAATGATCTCGTAAAATAATTTCCTTGATTATAAACTCGTCATATGCATTAGCTTAGCAAATGATCATATGTTATTACCATACAACAGGATGTGAACGTTATCTCAATCTAAATTAAGGGATTTTATGATTGTAAAGAAGGTAATTTCCAGATTGGTCTCTGTTTAATATAAATATAAATAGCGTACGTGTAAATAGACAATAAACAGTAGGCGATGGTAGTCGCACAGTGGAATTAGTCCAAACCGATTACCCAGATAGGGATCGCGTCCGTCATAATTGTTATTTTTATTGTCGTTAACGCGCGCTCTGTTTTAGTAACAAACACACCACCTCGATTTATTACCAACCCCCTAACGACACTTACGTTCATCGACATGATAATTTCATTTTCCAAATTACAACATAGATGTTTATCAAAGGAAACGAAATCGGTTTTAATGTTTGTAACAGAATTGTCGGGCCGTTAAAGCGGATCGACACTAAAGCTGCTATACCGGGGGATAAGGTATTCAACTCGCTTCAGAATGATGTAGAAAAACTAACTACTATTTATTCAAAGCGTCTCTAAATATATTCCAATAAAGGCTGTGTAGATGCTGTAATGCGAGCCTGGGGCGGGCGTGACGGTGCGCGGGCGCACGCTCTGAGCTTGCCGCCCGCACGCCCCACACCGCACTCCGGCGTGGCCCTCGCTACCGTTCCACTAAACAAACTTCACGCAGCGACGCCAAATCGATTCTCCGCGATCGCATCTCCGTCTGTCTAATAATACTAAATCACTTTTTTATCGTCGCCACGATATTGTTAGGTTATCGACTATGAAATTATATAGTCAATCGGCGGCTTATTGTTACCGCTCCATTCCCAGAGGATTTGGCGAGCCGATACGAAAATTTGTTAACTCATAAATCCATTATTTTCAAATTAGTTCTGCATTGATTCTATTGAACATCTTTGTTTAGCTATTTGCCGTGACAGAATCCCTTTTTGCCTAACGGAATATTATTTTATGGCAATTTATATTAAAATAGATTTTAGGTTAAAACATAAGTAGATGAATGTGCGGCGAAATGGTTTTACTAATGTTTTTGTTTAGTTTTACAAGTTGTGGTGTTCCGTGAAATTAATTGGGCCGTAGTATGATTGAGAACATCATTAACTCATGGTACAATAGTTTATTGAACTTTTGTTTAATCGACGATTAGTAAAAGAACGGAAAGCGAGTTGAAACAAAAAAGAAAGATGGCGGATAATTTGACTCGTCGTCCATTGAGTGAAGTGAAATGGAGCGGTGCACGCGCAGGAGCTCAGTGACACGAGCCACCTAGTAGCAGAGATTAGCAACATTTTTTCCACTAATAAATAATCGAAGTTATAATACCGTAATAGCTACGGTTAGACGAAGATGAAGATGAATAGTTAGATGTTATACGGCATATCGATTTTTATTTAAATATCGCATCATTGAAATTAATTTGAATATTTACGTGACATATTTAATAGTCTCGAAATAAAAAGCCAACTCTTGGAATTGCTTTTTATTGTATTCGATTATGGAATAGATAAACTCTAATACGTGACTCTTTAGAGTAATAGAAAAATAATGTATTATTGATACTAACTATTACCAAAACTTAAAGCCACTAGTACCTATGCAACAAAAAATGATGTTTAATAAATTGGAAATCCAATTTTATTCTTACAGTCGCATATAAATTAATGGTAATTAATTTTTAACTATCAATTTTCAACTATGATTAAGATTTCTTTTTGCTTATGATACTATCTATTTTATATAATATGAGATAATATCATCCGGTTATAAGTTGTGGCCCGCCCATATTTCGTAAAAACCGTTGCGCTAATAAAAATATGAACAAAATTGCTGCTTCCGATCAAAACGATCCAAAAAGAACTTCTGAGTGGTATTTCCGCGTCAAGTAGGCTAAAATAGGTTCAGAATTTCTTTCAAGAACATGTTTATTAAAATATAAGAAGGAAAGGTAAATGTTTCTGACACCTTTCTTGCTAGCCAATAATGACCACTAAGCAAGCAATACAAATAGATTTCGCGTTAGAACGGCAAATAGCAGTATCGGACGCAATAGTGGTTAAAATTACTCTCATTTGAGGTTACAATAGCCACAAAGCTCGTGGATAGTGTTGCCAGATGTTAAAAGATTACACTGAATGTATTCGTTTTCTTGATTATACGAGGTGACCGATACTATTCTCTCTTTCTTACTCCTTCTCCCAACTATTTGGGGTCCGCATAAATAACATCTCTTTTCCTTTCATACTCCTCTACTCACACGTCTATAAGACATACGTCCTCTGTCACACCGCAAATCATCATATCATCCTTCACACAGTCCAACCATCTCTATTTTTGGTCTACCTTTACTTTGGTATCCATCTATCTTGTAGCTTAACATTGTTTTAGTCACGTGATTTTCATCCCTACTCACTTTATCTGCCCATACCACCTTAATGTTCTTCCTCTCACTTTTGTCAGTCACGGGTGTAACTTTCAAAGATCCCCTTATGTACTTGTTTTTCACCTTATCCATTCTTGTAACACCACACATCTATCTCAAAAGTCTCATCTTAGCTGAGTGGAGACGTTTGTGGTCTACTACCGTTTACTCTAAAATGCTTAGTATGTTATATAGTTATAATTTTGTAGTAAAATAAATATCTCTTCTCTCGTATTTTTTTTACCTTTTTTATATTTTTTTGAACCACCGAGGTTTGCCCTGCGCTACGACATGGGGTCATTTAAGAAAGGCATTACTAAATTTCTTCGAGGCCGGCAAAGTGTTGCCGTCGCCCCTGGTGTTGCCAACGTCCAAAAGTAACTGTGACCACTTTCCATCAAGTGGACAGTTTGCCTGTTTGCCAAATTTGGGTAATAAAAATACTAATTAGAGATCGATACATTATGTCTTTTCCTTCTTCTATCTCTTTCACGCCACAAAACTCTGTCATCCTTTACACAGTCCATCCATCTCCTTTTTGGTATATCTTTTTTATTTTCATCAATCGCCAATTTGCCATTCTTTTTTACATGATTTTCAACATAAGCCTATGAAAATAAATAAATAAATAATTGGCAGACAAACACACATACTGTATATCCCCAAATTAAGCATGTTACGTTTGTGTTATGGGTAATATACAACGAACTACTCTGGGGCCGATCCCAGACAGCCAGATCATAAGTAAACAACGGAGAAAATTCGTTACGTTTGTGTTATGGGTAATATACAACGAACTACTCTGGGGCCGATCCCAGACAGCCAGATCATAAGTAAACAACGGAGAAAATTCGTCTCCGATAGTTACTATACTAAGAATCGAGGCCGGAGCCTCTGCGTTGCAGTCAAGTCGGTCGGCAAAGGCTTAGCCCGCTCAACCATAGCCGTCAAAATAATGGAAGAAGGAGGCCATTCTTCCTTCACGACGAGCATATGGTTACAATTGCATAATTTGTATAATTTACCTCAGACGTTGGAAACGTATAGCTAACGATAACCACTTTCTGTAAGGTGGGCCGTCTGTCTGTTTGCTCGCTTCCGCCAACCAAACAAGTTACAACGTGTTGATGTGATGAAAGAAAACATCATGAGGAAATTTGCATATCAAAATTACTGACTTGAAGCTCGCCAATCCGCCTAGGACAAACGTGTCGTTTAAATTTTTGTGTTCACATTTATGCTTCAAAAATAAATATTGGCGGGCGGCCTGTCAATAAGGCTACCTGTAAGGTATTTGCCCATCTGGATGGCTCCCACCTCTGGTCTAGAGTATGCCGCCATAACAACCTTGAATTGTGTTCCGGCATTGAGGGTCAGGCTCCAGTCTCCCTTTAGAGAGCAACAGTACATTTGTAGCACTTTTGGTGTTGCTGATGTCAATAGGTGATGATTAACGTTTTCTATTAGGTTGGCCGTCTGCCTGTCTAACTGGCTGCTCTTACAATAAAAAATATTCTGGCTGCATACTTTAGAACAGGGGTGGTGGCTTCCAGACGCGCAAATGCCCTACCAGTCCTACCTCCATGCTGTGGGTTAATTAGTCTCTTCTTACGATAGGTCACCCGGTTGCAGGAATTTATATTTTTTCTCTGTTCCTGTACGTATATAAACAAGCTTAAGCCTTGCAGCTTATTAGGTAAAAGACTATTATTCCACTCTGAGTACTATGGTAAATATCTGTGTTCACGCGTCGTTATAGCTCTCGTAAGGTAATCCAATATGAGTAATGATGTTAATGACTTATTCCATGGCCGCACCTTACTCTAAATTAGGTTATTCCGTGTGAAAAATAGCGTTCACTGAAGAACAAATGTCGTTTGGCGTTTCGATTACTAAACAGCGGTTTCATGACTAGTAAGAATATTTAGGCTGGTGTTCATAGACGTTTAACCGATGCCTAAACAGAGATTATTTTATTTTAACCGTGTGTTAAATGTCTATGCAGCCCAGCTTAACTTTGCAGAATTATGATCTACCTTAATACCTGAAACTTAATGAAAAAAAAAAACTCTGTTTATGCATCAATTCAACTCTACTCAGTAATTGTTTGTTAAATAGCAATTTCACACAAAATTTAGGAGCAAAATGTTTTTACAAGACGAGGTACATTTTTTTTTCTTGTTATAAATCGTCTGTGAAATTGAAAGACTGAAATGTCTAATGTACTGATATTAATCAGATCAATCAAATTGAATGAATTTGATTGAAAAGCACAGAACTAAAAGGAACCACGGTAATCAATGACGTTGAGTGATACAAGTTTGTGTCTATAATTTAACAAATGCAAGACAATCATCCGAAAACTACTTTTCATAACATTTGAAACAATCTGATAAGTATTGAATGTGCTTACATTCGATCATAATCGTATTGTAAATATTTGATCATCAAAATAAGACTGATTGATCATCATAATATATGTATGATTGGACGATGAAGCAATCTAACTCTACTATCTTTATCACGGCACAATCAAACCACAAATGTTAGAAATTAGAACATATAACGTTGTTAGACAAATAATACATTCACGTTATTGGATTGTGCTGTAGTCACACTTGAGTTTTTATTGTTAGTTTTTTTGACGTTTCTATTTTGTTTTTAAAATGTACTATTCTGTTTCCGTTAGGAAAGACCGTCATAGTACAATCTAGTCGTAAAGACGAACATCTTCAGGAAAAACCAGAATTATTATCTATAAAAAATATATAATAAAATTGCGCACTTAAATAAAAAATAAATTTAAACTATTTGTAACGTTTTTTTTTGGAAATTAAGGTGTATATTATTAGTACAGGTATATTTTAGTTTTAATTTTTTTTATGATTGTAGATGATAATTGTAAATATTAAAATAATGTAAAATAATTAAAGTGTACAAAAAAACGAAAACTATTTATTTTTAAAAAATAGAGGACCCTGTTACTATTTATTACCTATATGAAATAAAGTGTTATAATAAACACTTTTAATTACCTTAATACTGTCATACTGCTATTAAGGCATATCAAACGTTAAAAGCTATGCGATCTAAATAAATCGTTTCTTTAAATCAGGGCGGTGTTATACAAAAAGAGAGTAAGAATCTAAAGCCAGGGCAAGTTCACCGTCTGTAATACTGTATTGTGTAATAATAATAATATATTAAAATAATCGGCAGACAAACATACACAATGTACACTAAGCAAGTTATGCTGTGTTATCGATTATTTACTACGAACACTTTAGGAGCCGATCCCATACACCTAGGGCAATGTAAATAACGGAAAGTTAATTTACAATGCATGACCTTATAAACAATAAAAAAAAATTTAACTTATTTATATTGTATTCTCTACCCATAGTCCCTCAAGACTATCGGTCTTATTCATAGAGAGTTAAAGTAAGTTTGAACGCTTCTTTAAGAACCATAAAGAAACGTTCACACTTACTCTAACTCTCTATGAATAAGACCGTATAACTATAACTAATATAAATTCTATGGCTAGATTTATATTGGTCAGAATATCAAAAGTTTGGTTGTAACGTGGACGCCGCCTTAATTCTTAATGTTCAACCAAAATTGCTCAATAAGTCAAGGCATGGTAATGACTGTATGGAGTTTGGTTGACTGTTCAATTATTGGGTTTTATTATAAGAATGGATGTTTTATGGCGTTGCAATATTAGATCAAATGTAATTTGTTTTTATTTGTAGATATGTATTACTTTTTGTTATTGCTTATTTTAACTCGTTGAGCGACTTGGGGTCATCCATAACTTACGTCACACGTTAAGGGGCGTGGAGGGATTGTACGAAGTGTGACACTGTGTGACAAGGGTGAGAGTGGTCCTAAATTTCGTGACGTCACGTTTCACAATCTAATATATTTAAGGTAATTACGAAACCGCTGTTTCAATTTAAGTCGTCAGTGTCCAGGTCTCGGTCCCCTGGGTAGAAGGGAGAAGACGTATTGCTCGAAGATTTTCGTCTTTAAGCATTGCGGGATGGTCGACGAGAAGATTTGACGAAACTTACCGAATACTGCTCAGCCCAACTGAATCCTCCTATCGGTTTCCCCCTAAAAGTTGTACCTGCCTACCTGTATTTTATATAATTAAAAATAATATCTATTTAATTCGTAAAACAGTTTACGATAACGCTGCCTAAAAACGTACCTTCGTTTTATGTATGTGTCAGCTTCTGTCATCCTCTTTGAAATATACATTAAAAACGTGTAAGTTGTCTTTGGTACACCTGGTTAGAACGAACACAGTACAGTTCCTTTCACTGTATATAAATATTCTATTAAAATGTAGGACATCAGCCATTCTAAGTATATAAACAAACAAAATGTATCAAAATGTAGTAAATATTGTAAAAACTCGAAATCAAAATTGCACATCGGTTATCTGTTGTGAAAATTGCCCGAACTAATATATGGATAATTAGTATACAACCAATATCAAAGTAAAGTAATATCGCGCAGAATCCACAGATAGCGTGAAGAGGCATATACTATACAAGGGTCAGCATTTTTCATTGTGGTTATGTGGTTATACTTTTATACGTCCAGCTCTCATCCGCCGAGCGTCTGAGTAACGTGCGATAAGAAACTTCATTCCAAAAACAATGTCAGTTACTAGATTTTGAAGTTTTATAACTGAGCTCTTGCGTATGATTGAGTAAATTGAGTCCGCTAGAACCCTCATAAGTTCCTCTGCTTTAAACGGAAGTGGCTAGTTATCCCACACAGCAAGCAACAAAAACCGATAATGGGATCACACAGAAGCCTAGCGGTTAATCATCAACAGTTACACTAACCTAATGTGGTTTTAATATGCAGATAGTCGAGACCAGGGTAATTTGGCGTTTTGGAAAAAAATCCATTTGCTCGACGATGCCTTCGATGTGTGTGGCTTAATGGAAAACTAATTATTTGTACGTCATATTCGCTGTTTTGAAGGTGTTGTTAAAAGAATCGTTGTTGGATTGAGATGTCTAACTTACCGTGCTTTTTTCTTAGAAGATATTTCACTGGCGCATAAAAAGAAAAAAAGTGGTCTGTACTTTGTATGCATTTCGATGTGCTGAATCCGAATTTGTGGCCAGTTTGGTACATACACCTTTAAAATTTTGAGGGTGTATGGACCAAACTTACCCTAGATTCGGTCTTTGGCCCATAAGAAAGACTTAAGAATAGATGAGTCTAGTCAAAAGTACAGACAACTTTTTTTGTGGGCCAGTGTACTTAATAAATTTTGAAATAAAATTTTGTCTAAATTGTTTGTTTGCATGATTAATTTAAAGTATTTTCTAATTTTAAATACAACTTTAGATGTTCCTTCAAGTGACGACATTTAAAACTCATTCAATAGTGTAACTGATTGCAAAAATCGTATGGATGTAATGGACCAAAAATATTTTCTAAGAAAAAACAATGTACATTTATATGACTCGCTTTTTAAAGATTTACAATATATTATATCGATTTCTATAACGTTAAGTGCAGATGAATTTTAGAAGTTTTATTAGAATGCAAGGTCACTTTGTTCATTCCAATATAGTAAATATATAATTATTTATGTACAAAAGGGCCGATTTTCAATCATCGATTAAAAGTTATCCATTGATTAAATTATATATAATATAAGACAGCCCATAACTGTCCCACTGCTGGGCTCGGACCTCCCACTGTAGGGGAACGGACAGTAAAGTAAGATTAAATTATAACCTGGCTGAATGTAAAAAGTGAAACAATTCAACTATTTTATTCACGCAATTGTAATTTTCATCAATATTTTATTTAAAAATATAATGCCTTTATAAACTTATATAATAAAAGAAAAATTGATTTAATGATATTATATTCTACCCCTCAAGACTATAAATAGGTCACTGGTCATCTAGGTCATCGCCTTCTATAGGTAAGGTACCCAGAACGCTGTCTACGTTTCCTCGCTGGATTGCCATACTGATCCGTTGTTCGAGATAGACACCAGTCCTCTGATCACATAAAGAGACAATGAGTCCTTTTGGAAAATTTTGGTACAGGCCACCTGTCCCGGTCCTCCACTGTTCTTACTAGCCCCCACTGGCGACCTTGCGCAGATCGTCGATCTATCGAGCAGGAAGACGTCCTGCACTACGATTGTTGAGACGCGGTCTCCATTCCAGAACTCGTCTGATCCATTGACCATAAATCTTGAGACAAATGTGGCCGGCTCACTGCCACGTCAGCTTGTTCATTTTGTGAGCTAATATATGTTGGTAACCTTGGTTTTCTTATCGATATGCTCATTTCTGATTTTATCCATAAGAGACACTCCTAAATTGCTCGCTGAGCGACATTCAATTTGTAAACCAACACCACTGTCAGTGTCGGTATTTAGCTTCGCAATATACAATGTGTATGTTTGTCTCCAGATTTAGATTATACGTATATGTCACAATGTATGGGTAAATTTGGCGGGAAATTCCGAAATCCTTAGTGTGCCAAAATTGTATCTGAAACCTTTCGACCTAAAAAATAAGTAGAGTGGTTTTTATATGTAGCCTAATTTCAGTTGCACGTATTAGCCAAATGATGTCCAGTGATTAATGTTCGGAGTCACCAGGGTACCTTCCCTCTGCACGTTGACCAACAAGCACTTGGCCGATTTTGTTTTTTATATTCACGTATTCAATGTTGTTAGTGCATGTGTGTAATGTATTATAAATTGATAACAACCGATGTCTAACGAGGGTGAGCATCCCAAAAAGGGGTGAAATTCGTAAGTGTCACGCATTTACCTAACTACAAGTAAATTGATTTTTATTATATGCTTGAGTTTTGGTCATAGTAATTAGATAGGGTCGAATGTACATGATGATTTTGGAACCATTGTCAACGTAATACTATGTTAATGTACTGTGACACGTGAATATTTTAACGAGAATCACATGTTGAAGGCATTCGGTGGTTTCAGGAATTTGAATTTTCTATAACATATTAATTAAAAACTAGCAACAAGCACAGCTTTGTTTGGGCTCACGAGATATTTTTACCTCGTTTGTGTTTATCTGTCATTTTCAACAGATGGCGTTAGTATGCTACAGGTCAAGTGCCGTACTTATTAAGCTGCATTTGTCGTGTAATAATTTGTTTTTTGAATTGAAATTCCATAAATCATGATATTTATTCAGCTTATAATATTTTCGAAACAATGAATATAATTCCATAAAATATACGTACAAATGACTTAGCAAAGTACAAAAATATAACTGTAATTAGTAATATGTAAAATTTACGTGTCTATCGGTAATTTCAAATTGTAAGTAAAAAATTCTATTCAACAATGCCTAAACATGAATGCCTTTTTTAGAATATTCGTCTATCTGTCTTGAAGCTCGTCTCGAATGGACTTCAAAACGGCTCGATGAAGTTTAATGAACATTTTAGGAAATTTTATTTTAGGTTTTAAAACAGGAATTTACCTTACATATTCATTTGTACTTGTGGTCGGTACTTAGAGCCATGCTGGCAAGGCTTGAAAACCGATATGAAAGCCGAACCGGTTACACTTTACCGCTCACTTTAAGCTCACTTAACCGGTTTTTGGGAACTTAGTTTCGTTAAATAAGTTTTGTTGAATAAACCGATTTTGATTTGATTTTATGGTTCTAGCCGCCAAAGCGCAACCATGTAGTACAGCAAGTTTTCAGTCGCATACAAACACATGTTCAGAGAGATAGAATGATACTTGCTCTTCTCACAGAATAAATCGGTTAATTTAGGTTTACATAACACTTTAAGGTTTACACTTTTGAACGAAATAGTTGACTAGAACCTGTTATAACGGATTAAAACCGGTTTCAAGCCTTCTATGCTAGAATAATTATGTTGATTTATAGCTCTTACGGACGGCTCAACCGGTGTTTTATTTATTTAGGTTTATGGCTTGGCAGCTAGGCCTTTAAACCGGATCTTAGATTATAATATAGTTTCATTTTCTTAAGCCTATGTACAGCTCAGCTGAACTGTAGATTATGAACTGAAGCCATTCAACGGAGTTCTTGTGACAACTCAAAAAGCCACATTTGACTATACAGTTCACATTTCTCACAAAAACACATAATTACTACTCAAAAACTATCAATATCCTACAACTATTGTTCATTTTTGAGTACTTTTACACGTTTTTAGAAAATAAAACTGCACAGCACAACATCTCCTTTCAGTTCCCGCCAAAAATTCCTCAACCGGTGTGATGCCGTGTTCTCACAGAATAGCGTCGTCAAATGTTCAACCTTGAGCTATAGGTATGTGTATCGTACCGTGAGTGAGAGTTCCAGAAGCCCAAATTCTCCTCCTATCTTATTCCTCCTAGCTGAATCTATAATCCTATACATCCTATTTCTCTATTATATATTATACTAGAGTTTTAATTAACTCTTTTTTACTTAAGGACTGAAGGATTCTTCAGTCCTTAAGTTTCTTGTTGAATTCACTACAATTACAAAGAACCTAAGTCAATACAATGTAGACAACTGCGCAGCAAAACATCAAAAAAGTCGCAGCCAACCTGATTTGAAGTAACTAATACGTAATAAATGACATTTACGCAACGTGACAACGTATTTGTTATTGAATTACAGCGATGGTTGTCTACATCGCAATTGTAGCGCCATCTAATTTGCTAATCCGTCTATTCCAAGTAAATGGCTTCTTTTATCGGGATAAAATTTATCCTAAGTGTTGATTCGGGATATAAGCCATCTTTCTATTGAGTTTCGTTCATATACGGTCTGTAGTTTTCAAAAAGGATGCGGTCGCAGCACCATCTTTTTTGTAATTTGGTCTATCTCGCGGATACGACGTCATTTATCAGGATAAAAGTATACCAAGCTACGCCCCGGATATTAGCTTGCTGTGTCGAGTTTCATTTAAATCCGTCCCGTAGTTTTCATGTAATGCTCTAACAGACAAACAGACAAAAATCCAAAAAATGCATTTTCGGAATCTCCTGGTCCGAATTATCCCCACTGATTTTTAAACGCATTATAGAAACTCGAACCATTTACAGATTTATTATAGTATAGATAGATAGATATATTTCTCTTTATCCTCTTTCATCCCTCCTCTCTCTCACTCTAAAGAATGGCAATGCATTGATATAGCCACCGGTGTCGTAAACGTCCATAAGCGTCGGTAAACAATTTCCAGTCAGCTGACCACTTGGCTCCAGTTTGCTCCAGGTAATGAAAATGCACTGCGATAATTGTCGAACTCGAATGACACGAATCAAAATATTTCTAACCCCTCGCCAACTCATATGTCAAGCGGATAATCCGTACGGATACGCTTCATAGATGGATACAGGGAGGAGCCAACAGCGTTCGTCACGAAGGTTTTCTTCCGAAGGTATAAAGACGTCATCGATCACAACCCACATTTTCACAGGGCATGGAGGGTTTTCTGGATACTTGGCTCGGTTCAAGTTGAAGGAGGACCCATCGTGTCCCTGTGAACCAGGAACACCGGAAACCCCCCTATATGCACTCTTTGAATGCCCCCTTCACGCGAGGGAGCGATACAACTTGGCCAGCACCCTAGATATAGATGTCACAAAAGAGAACATTGAGGAATTAATGCGGAAAAGTTAAATTGAAAACTTTATACAGTACGCGATCAAAATCATAGAAAAGGTAGTCAAAAGAAACAGAAACCAATAAAATGTTGCCAATATATTACAATCATATATTTGTAAACATAGAATAGTAAAATAAACTGTATAATAGGACTAGATTTAATAAATAGATATAACATAAAGTAGATATAAAAATGTATTAGACATTTTATTGAAAAAAGAAAAGAAAAGACTAAAAGAAAAAGAAAAATAAATAAAAAGACTCCCCACTTATTTCCCTTATATACTTTTAAAGATAGATCAAAAGAGACAAGAAAAAAGAATATCTCTGTCTTGGAAAATGAAGGAGGAGAAGGCGATTTAAAAAAAAACCCCTCGTGAACAAAGGCGCGAGCAAAGCTAGTTGTTAATAAAGCAATAAATTTTAGCAAATCATTTTCTTGACGACCAATCCTATAATAATCCAAGATGTTGTCATTATGTACTACAAGTATATTAATTAAAGTAAATAAAAGTTGCATTTAACAAGCTTTTCATTTCCTTCGTCTTATGGTAATTTGCGTCCGTGATGAGTATTAAAAACTACATAAAAGATCATGAAACAAACGCATCTAATGACTTCGAAGTAACAGTTCAGGATGTTGGTCTCATTTACAGCGTTTTAATAAGCGATGTGCGAATTTAACGGCGACGTTATTGTTTCAATCTTTAGGCGTAAGGTTTTAAAAAGTGTATTGTGATCTGTATTACAATGGATTTTGTTCAGTAACACACTTTTAAAAGTTAAATAAATGTTTTTAATAACCTTTGGTTATTATAACGGTTATAACTGTAATACGGAAGCGTAAAATTTTGAGAGCGTTATAAATATACGAATGGTGGACGTAAACTACAGTCAGACCGAAATCAGATATTGTAGGTAACATTTAAATGAATGAAAACGTTTTATTTTACTACACCAATATTTCTGTATTATTAGGATTTAAATCCACAGACACAGACAAATCGACAAAAGTTGAAACATGTTATAAAAGGTTTTTACTAATATACACATGGATTTAATTTGAAAATCGTAAAATACAAATTATCTACTTTGGTGCTATGAATAAATAAACTAGAATAAATACAGGACAGTAATGTACAGAAAAAGTGTTTATGTTCTGTAGTGATGACAATTGTATCATAATATCAACACGCTGCAATAGACACCACATCCTATGTTCCGGTAATTTGACGGGACAAGATGTAGCATTAGTAGATAAGGAAAAATAAAATAAAACAAACAGCACTGTGGGCAAATTGCTCAGTAATGACTTGCCTTATCTGGCTAATTAAAGCGCGATTTGGCACAGCCATTATTCTAACCATACCCTTATGTTGTCATGTGATAGCTATCAGCTAATAGGTAAGTTCTAAGTTTCAGTAAAATTACATTTTATGGTATCTATAATTAGTTGAAATATAAACAGTCGGTTAAGTGCGAGTCGGTTTATGCATCGCCAATGACGCTGAGCGTTATTTTTGGCTACAGAACACGAGAAATTATATGCAAATAACCCACCCATATATTCATACGAACTCATTTTTCATATAAAAACAATGCTTGTTTAAAAAACCCAATATCTTACACGAATTTTAATTTTTAATCTGTTTTAGGACTCCCTAGCTATTTTGGAAAAAAAACGGAAGTCTTAAAAAATAGTCATGTCCGTTTGTATATTCGCCTCTACGTCAGTCATTTTTCTCGAAAATGACTTGAGACTATATAGGTCAAATTTGAAAAAAAGGTGTGCTACAAAAATAAAGTTTAGTGATGATCGCCATAGAAGTAATTATGGTTTAATTTTTATTTGTTGTGTAAATAATCGCATAGTTTAGTTAGATTTTGGAAAAAAATCATTAATAATTTTTTTAATGAACTCAAAACGTAGGTAGTTTAAGTTGTAATTCGTAAAAATTGTGTCTTCCCCTCTAACTTTTAAACAATAAAGTGGAAAATTTCGAAAAATTCCAAAAATTCAAGATGCTAGAACATAGTTCAAACTTTCTTTGAAATAATTATTTATGTTCTTGTACCTTGAATAAGTCATTTTCCGCATCTGTCTATCTGCCTGTATTTCCGCTAACTCCTCCTAAATCGCGCAACGGATTTTGAGCGGTTTTCAGTGTCGGTGAGATAATTTTTCAGAAAAGTTTATATATTATACTTATATGTACTATATTTTGCTCCCGGCTTCGCTCGTTATATATAAAATTCCTAATAAGATTTTATGTAAGTAGAATAGGGCTGCTTAATAGAGTTTAACCCACGGGGTAGCCGCTGTAAAATCTATATAAGTAATAAGTTCAAAGAAAATTAGTTCCAAGAATATCTGCTGTAACATTAACAGCCCATAAACGTCCCACTGCTGGGGTCGGGCCTCCTATTATGAGGGGAGATAAAATACTTGCCACGCTTGTCCAAGGCGGCTTGGCTGGTTCGTCACATTGGTTATCTCGATGTGCAGGTTTCATCACAATGTTTTCCTTCACCGCTAGCACGTGGTAATTGTATCAATATGCACATTAGATCAGAAACCGGCCTAAGCAGTGCATGCTTTCCGCCCAGGATTTGAAATGGCACCCTTTGATTTTAGGACGCGTGCTCTAACCATTAAGCTACCACCGCTTAGTACCTGCTGAGTAGTTTCTAAAAAAAGCGGTCTTTCCGGTTAAAGGTCACATTTGTCACCTCTACGGAATCCATCCTTGCCGCGGAATGCCAAGCTCTTACTAATACTGTATTTTACTCAATACGTGGAGGATATACTTTAATTTTCGTAAATTATATTTCTGCTTTGTCTTAAATGATGTACTGCACTGAACAATCTCGAAATACAATCAAGCACACCATTTTAAACGATCAAAATCCTCAAGGAACGGCACCAAACCGTAAAACCCCACTTTAAATTATACTAATATTCTATTTTATCAGTCCTGAATAAGACAGGAGTCCATCAAGCATTCACCGACCTGCATTACTTTTACGATCTTGTACGATTTTTTTCCTTTAACCCTGTGGGGCCGCGCGTGCTGTACAAATGGGCCCCTGTGATAACTCTCACTTTTAAATCCTTTTACATCCATGTCAACTTGTATATGACCCGAAGATTCTCATACCAAAACCAACCTTATAGCCTAGACATCAAGGTTGATTTTGCTTTAGCGTTTGAGTATACTTTAAATTCCTAAAACATAAGTCATTTGTTAAGCTATCAGCACTTTATTTAGAGGCAAAGATTTGGGAATATCTGAGTTTTGTTTTTTTAAATTGCCTTAAGGATGTTTTACATTTTTCGAATGCTTTCTTTAGGCGCCCGGTGAACAGTTAAGATAATATGTAGTACAAGTAAAGGGCTTATTGGTACAGTCGATAGATAAGTTATCAAACGGCGGACTAAGACATGAATTCAATTTGTTTTACATCCATTTGGGACTTAATAAGGTATTTGTGTATCCATATTAAGTATAACAGGCATACATATTGTTCTAGTGATAACCCTTTATAAATTAGTATATATACCAGCTGAGCCGTGCACACTTCGCTCGGCGCTACTCGAGATAAGCCGACATATAATTGCCCATGGGAAAAACACTCCTTCCCCGGCCCACTTCGCTGGGTGCTATTTGGGATAAACCATCATATAATTGCCCGTGGGAAAAAGACTCCTTCCCGTGCCCATTTCGCTAGATACTACTCGAGATAAGCCAACATATAATTGCCCACGAAAAAAACACTCCTTCCCATGCCCACTTCGCTGGGCGCTACTCAAGATAAGCCATCATATAATTGCCCATGGGAAAACACATATTCCCGTGCCCACTTCGCTGGGCACTACTCGAGATAAGCCAACATACAATTGTCTTTGAGAAAAACACTCCATCCCAGGCCCACTTCGCTGGGCGCTAAACGAAATAAGCTAACATATAATTGCCCATGGGAAAATCCCTCCTTTCTCAAGTCAATGCCCACTAGAGAGAATGTTTGATCCTGGGACTTATTTATTGTTTAGTCAGCGCACCCCCATAAATCAACGCATCAGCCCGATTTTATCGGAATTGATATTTCAGATTAAAAAATTAAAAAATATTATTAATCATAATTAAATATAACCTATGTCACTCAAGAATAATGTAGTTTTCTACTGGTGAAAGAATTTTCAAAATCGGTACAGTGGTTCAAGAGATTAATTACTTCCTACAATTAAACCAACTCACAAACTTTACCTCCTTATAATATTAGTATACATTTCACGCCGATATTGTGTTAGAACCGGCCCTAAGAGCTGTACTCATGATAATAATATCAGCTTAAGCCTACCACGTGTACTAGTAGTGTTGACTTAATAATAAACATTCAATTCATTTTTTGATATAATAAATTTATTTTTAGTAAATGTAGGTAGTGTAGTACTATTAGAAATGTATAACAAGATTATTATTACGTAGGTTTTGTTATTATTATATAAATATAAACTAATAATACATACTAATAAAACCTTCAAATAAATTGAATACTATAAATAAACTATACATACTAATTAAAATTAATTTAGGAAGTCCAATGCCAGATAACTATCAGTTGGGAACGTTCCCAATAGGCTGGCCGCATTCCCTCTGTGAATGGCAACCCTAATGCGTTGCCTGATATATAGACCAGCCTTGTGCTCGCGTGAGACATTATATAACTTTAAACTCTAATAAAGTTTCAGTTGTAGCTATGTAAAACGTCATTTAGTTAGCAAACTATAAATTAGACTTTATTGTCGTAAGTTTGTAACTATTCTACGTTTAGATTATTTTGAGATAAACATATCAAATAAAATAGAAAACTTGCTTTATTTGTTCGAGTTAATTCGAAGTAATTTATGGTATAGAAAAATAGATTAAACTACATGAAACATAATACTATGTTTGAATACTTATCAAGGTTTTATAGACCATACAATTGAGAGAAGAGAACAAATAAGAAGAACCACCATACCATAGTAAAGTATACTTACTATTAATGATAACCCCCCCTTGGCACCCTGTCAATTTATTTAAAACTAGTTGTGTCCGCAACTTCGTCCACGTGGATATATTTTTTCAATACCCTAAAAACTAGTAGCGTAAGTTACTCCTTATGACATCAGCTATCTGCCAGTGAAAGTCCGGTCAAAATCGGTTCAGCCGTTTCAGAGATTAGCCAGAACATCCAAACAGACAAAAAAAAAACAAAAATGGATTTTTGCTAGAAGTACCGTATATAATTTCATATGCATTTGGTATAAAGCTGTTATTTTGACATTACAAACAGACACTTTAGTTTTATTTATCTGTATACTGTATACGTACTAGAATATGCCCGCTTTATCTACGCTTGACTTGGAATTCTCAGGACATAAAGTACCGCAGCATTTAAAAAATAATGTAAGGTATCATTTTAGTGAAAACTGTGTCGGAATAAGCTAATTTTTATGCATCCGAATAACTTCAAACCGCTCCCAGAAAAATTCTCACATTCATCACATAATATTTGATATCGATCAGTGTAAAAATCGCATTGGAATTCGATTACTTTTTCAATCTTGCCATTTTAAATAATTCTCAGAAAAATTCCTGCGGGATTCCCGGGATAAAAAGTAGAACAGACAAGAAATCTGAAAACAATTGCATTGTGGTCTCCAAAGTTTATATAATCTATTCTAGTTGTTTTTTTAATAGCTTCAATGTACAGACACGGGATGTCTGTAATTTTATAATATTATAGATAGATAGATCATCATCATTAGACATCTTTGTGGAGTGTACTATATCTTATGGAAACCACGTTTCCGTCATGGACTGATGACCTGCGTGATGTCACCGATAGGGGCTGGATAAGATATAAGAACTAAGATATGTGGTGTAGGCTTGGGGAGGCCTACGTCCAGCAGTGGACATCGATAGGCTGAAGACGATATAAATATTACTTCTCTAAAAATAATATTGCAATTTACAGTTTTCAAAGTGAATAACAAGTTATAATCGTTCCTTACAATTATTTTAAGTTTAATGTTTGAATACATGTTTTTAAGCACATAATAAAATAGTAATTTAAATTCCAGTTCATACATTATAATATAAAGTAAGCACTATTTATATTTAAATACAGACATTTATGCGAACAAATGAAATTGAAGCAGTTGTCTGTAATTTGAAAATAAGTAACACAATAATAAAATGAAAAACAAAATACATACTAACTTAAACTATACAGAGTAGAAATCTTTCAGCGGGGCAGTAAGGGTATGTTACCTTAACCATTGCATCTAGACGAATATACTCTTAGGAGACGATCCATATTTTTTTGTGAAATTCTGATCCCTATTCACAGATTTTTTTAAACCGTGCAGTTAGCAATGAATAGTCATTTTACACAAAAAAATATTTAGGTGCCAATCGATCCTGTTTCTGATACTGATCAAGTACTTCTATCGGACTAAACCAGATTTAAGTACTAACCCCTTATTGCCCCGCTGAAAGTATCCACCCGTATAGTAATTATATTATAAATTAAAGTAAAAAAAAAATATATATATAAATTAAAATTAAACTATAAAATCTAGTGCCAGACTGTGGTCAGTTGGGAACGTGCCCAAAAGACTGATCACATTACCTCGCTAAATGGCAACGCTAATGCGTTGCCCGAGGTATAGACCAGTCTTTTAATCACGTGACACATCTACCAGGCATTTCGCTATGTCTTGATAAAGTTTGTGCGCCTCAGGCCCCCATGGTCCTAGGATCTTGATCCCAGAGCTGAAAATATGTAGCCATTTTTTTATTGCACGAGTTCAGCAGACATCCAGACGGTCCACCGGAGGGGAGACAGTCTATCGCGTATGAACATTTGTAACACCAAAGGTTGCCGCTCTCTAGTGGGAAACTGGAACCTGGCCACTAATGCCTGAACACAACTCAAGGTTGTTATAGTAGCATACTCTAGACCTGGGGTCCGATTCTGCTAATTCAATATCTTGGCGTTGCGAAGATATTCAAAGCACGATTACATAGCGATAGTGTCATCAATTCGTATTCTACTAAATCACAAATTCTTCTCGATATCGTCGCAGCAGAATAATAGTTGAAAAAAATTGGTATTACTACTAGCAGAATTAGCGTCAGCTGAAATGAATATTGCAAAGATACCAGAATTTAAACAATTATTTCGCAAGTTTTCGTTTATATATAATATAAATATCAATTCAATTTCATTTCAATTGAATCAAAAAAATATCAATTCATATTTATAAAGAAACAATAAATAGGCAAAACTACGATTGAGACGATAATGTCCGTATCTCGATGTGCAGGTTGCATCACGATATTTTCCTTCACCGGTATTACCATGTGGTAATAGTAACAATATGCACATTAGGTCACAAAACCGCCTAAGTGGTGCATGTCAGGTCAGGATTGAACCCGTGCCCTTTGAGTTTGGGACGCGTGCGCTAGCCGTTACGCTACCACGACGACTCGTAAAGTACAAAATAAATACGTACTTGTCTTATTTTATTGTTAAACCTAGACAAAATCGCGAGAAAAACCTAGTTAGTCCCAAAATTAGTTCCTGTATCTAGTTTAAATTAAATTACTTAATTGTTAACTGGCAGTTATCTATTTAAATTTTATTATTACAGTGACTAAAATAGTATCAATTAACTTTGCAAGGCACCTTATATTAAATATATTTTATTCATTAGTTAAACAAAACTAATTAAATTGCCGGAAATTTTATAAGTTTGTATTGTGTTCATGATAATAGAGGTAGGTGTAAGGTTCGCAGGTTTTGCTTGTCTGTCGGACGTAGTTCGCAAAAACAGCAATGTCGAGTTTCTATACATCAACATTTTTTTACCATAGCATTGGTGTACATTATGGAGTATAATCATATTAAAGAGCTTATAATGGAACCTCTTCCAATCCTCTCTTTTCTCGACCAGCTTCACTTCTTGGTACAAAACGACGACTGTCTTTTTAACCGACTACCAAAAGCAAATTCTCAATTCCACTCTATGTCTTTTGAGTATGTTTGTTACACGACTTCTCCGTCAACTGCTATTGGTTAAGAACGACAGATCTATAATGTATCCATAGTGGGTACTACATATTGACAACCAAACAGTATATAAACCTAAATTTGGTAAAATATGACATTATAAAATAATACAATAAAAAAACGTGTGTGTCTGCAATCACACGCAGTAGAAGTGAAACAAAGTGTGACAAGGGGTGGGAGGATTCTAAATTTCGTGACGTCACATCTCATTTTAGTGTCGCTTTTTTGTTTCATCGAGTTTCAGATCACAACGATTCTAAAGAACTACGTTTTAACGGTTTTAAGCGCGGTAATTTATTTAATTTTTGTTATTCCGACGTTTCAGCCACTTTTCAGTGGCCGTGATCACGGAAGACAAAGATGTCAAGTGTCAACGAGTATTGTTAAAGTTTTATTTAGCCTACCGCTAACTTGTTCATTTTAATTTAAAATGAAGCTAGCAATTTTATTATGTATACAAGTCGCGAAAACTTAAGAAAATATTAAGATTTTGAAGAAGTTTCACTTCAAAAACTTAACTTAGTTTCATATATTGTATTCTACCTATCTATATACCGAAATTACAGACGGTTTAGAGTCTCACAGCCATAGAAGAGAAGTTGGCGGTCTAAGCGTATCCTATCGTCTGTACAACGGGGAGTGCTCTGATGAGCTATTTGATTGGGTGCCTACGCCGCCATTCTATCATCGCACCACTCGCCGGCGATTGGGAGTTTATCTACACTTCCTAGACACTTGGAAGTCCTCCACGGTACGTGGCGGACGCTCCTTCATGCCATATGTGTCCAAGTTATGGAATGAACTCCCTCCCACGGTTTTCCCAGAGCGCTACAATATGGGGCTCTTCAAAAAGGACTTGAACAGATACCTAAAGTCTCAACGATGTAGGCAACGCATCGGCTCCCTTAGTGTTGCAGATGTCCATGGGCGTCGGTAGCCACCTATCACCAGGTGGTCCGTTTGCCAGTTTGCCTACTAGCAAAAAAAGTCCCTTAAGACTATATGTAGAATGCTGAGCCTAGATCACCGTCTTCTATGGGTAAGGTGCCCAAAAGACTGGCTACGTTTCTTCGTTTGATCGCCATACTGATCCGTTGTCTGAGGTAGGTACCAGTTCTCTGATCACCTGAAGTATTGATAAATCGTTTTGATAACTCTTTGTAGAGAGAGGCTTGTAACTAAACTTGAATAAATTAAAAATTCAAATATCGAATCGCTACAATTTAAATGTTGCGCGGCCTTGTGACCGCTACTACAACAGTAGAGTCCACGCCACGAAAGTAGTCCCAGGGAAAATAAAGGAACTAAATTAAATTAAATACATTTTGTTCGTAAAGTAGCCAAGAAATAAATCTAAAGCTTTAATTATGGAATATTTTGTGTTTATTATTCAGTAATTACCTACATCGATTTTCGGATTAGCAAGTAATTACTCTGGCAAGATTAAATACGGCGATTGCAGCGCCGTGTCTGTGGGACTTCTTTCGTAGCGCGGACTCTAATTTTAACTTAAAACTTTTAATACTTGTAATATTGCTTTTAAAAGCAATCTGCACTCTCAAATGTCAGTTTGAAAGTGAGTGTTGTTCTAGAATTCGTGTCTAGAGAACTACTATTGTGTAGAGTTTGCATTGAACCGAAAAGTTATTATTATTTAAAAGATGTTTAATACAAACTCACTTTGTTTGACTAATGCAGTTATATTAGTGATCTGTAGTGTATGCAGAAATCGATACTTATAGCTGGATATTAATTTTATAGTAAACACCTGCCTTTAAATAATGGACAGGCCTTTTAGACGACATGTAATTTATGTGTCGTGTTTAACGGTCAATCAAAGTTTGTAATTTAGAGAAGAGTAATGAAATAGTAAAAACCTTTCAGCTTGTATGGTTGTGACTGTTTTTAATATTCGAGATCGTTACATGTTAGCAAAACATTTCTTTAAAGTAATCAATCATAATCAGTCACCTAATTCAGATATAATATCGAAATGAATGTTATTGGTTTATCATTACCAGTTTAGTTGTGGTAATATATTTAGGAGCACTTATATCATATTTCATAACTTCAAATCGGGACCGAAGAGCGTTAAAAATTTTAGATGTTTTTTAGACTTAAACTACATATTTTTACACTTATTACGTGCTGACAGTGTAACAAAAAATTGTGAGGAAATCTGCATATCGTACAACGATTATGTGTATAACCGCCAATCAGTCTCGAATAAGCACGGTGTGTATAACATCCATTCCCCTAAAATTGAGATACCCCAGCCCAGCATTGGGATGCTTACGTTTTAATATTTTTATGTCATGTACAACATTTATTTTTCTGACTAATATCAAGCATTAAAATGGTACTTTATACGACATACGCTCTCATGCGCCTAGTATTTACTGTAACAAGTCAAAGTATAAAAATATTTAGTATTGATAATAGAAATGCAAAGATCCGAAGAAGACGATAGATTTTAAATTGTAAAGTGAATGTATTTCGACGTTCAAGTGTTTACCTATTGCTCATCACGACTTAGATGTAAACTATTTAATGTTACATAAAATATAAAATACAATTTCGTTAGAAACTCACTGCAAATAAACGTAGGGACTTTTTCTTTTCGTAAATACAAAAGATTTTAAAATTAAAGGAGATTAAAACCGCTAGGAAAGGTTAAACAATGGTAAAGTAATATTAAACAATAGTTGAAAATTCGTTCAATAACTTTTGACTACTTGAAATATAATTTACACGCAAAGAATGTTCATTTTCTTAATTAATTTTTTTCGTACCTTTAATTTTTATAACGGACGAAACAGTACGTAGTATATCAGGCCCGTTGTACGAAGTATTGAGTAAACGCTGCATTAATATCGATATTATGCGGGTTATTTTATCGACACCTACGGGCTTTGCAACTGTCTATCGACATGTCAAAGTAAGTACCTCCCTTTTAAGGAAATTGGCCACTTATTTCGCGAACCGTGAGGATATTAAGGGAAGTATTTATAAACTTGAAAGTTTACTTTCAATGTTATTGATTTTAATACTAATTTCAATATCAAATCAAAATATTGTTTTCTATGTTATTTTAAGTTGACACATTAAAGACGTCGACGAATATTCAAATTCTAAAATAAATCGTCAACAAAAAACGAGGTTTTACAGTTTTACACTCTTCCCTATGCCTTCACCATTAGCTTTATTGTACGGGAATTTGAAAACACGTAACAGATTATGTACGGAAACATAGATATATTTCTTGCATAAAAACAATTTTACAATATTCTTATAACTATTGTTCGTTTGTAGATTCGATTAAATTAAAAGTTACATACAATTAATAATATATAATTTTTAAAATTATAATACAAACAAACAAAACACGTTTCAAGGTCCCACCAATCATGTCTGTGTCATATAAATTGTTTTAAGTGACTTTTTTCTTTGTGCATGTTGTAAAGATTTTTTTTTATATGTTTTACAAAAATCAATTTTTATAAAATATATGTCGAAGACCCGTAAGTCACAGCCTGCAAAATTTTGGCTCTGTATTTCGTTACTACTTTTCTTGTTTCAGGATCCTATGACAACTGTAGTCAGTGATAAATACTTTTATATCTACAATAGTATGAATTTAATCAGTAGGTCGAGTTCAATTTAGCCCCGGAAGTATCTAGTTAGGGGAAGTGACGTCAGAAGCTCGTAGTGAATGTGTACCGTTTCAGTGTGTGGTACTTGTAATCTAATATCACTTTTATTTCATTGCACATATTTTATTAGTAATATAAGAATACTTTGTGCAGTGGCGTATTTACCAGTAGGCTGAGTAGGCTGGAGCGAGCGGCAGATTTTGGAGGGGCGGCAAGTTTGAGGTCAATTTTTTATATATATCTTAAACAGTCTTCAAATTACGGAGAAAGGGACCGGTTTAATAAGACTATATATAAATAATTGCAAGTCCACTGACAAAAAAAGTATCTAAATAATTTGATTGTGAACTAATTAGGGTATCGATTTGTAGGGGTCGGTAGGGGCAGCAAAACTTGAATAGCCTACAGGCGGCAATTTTCTAAAACCGCCCCTACCTTTGTGTGTGTGTCAAGATTAAATTATATAAATATCAAGATTAAAAATTTTTAAAGAAAGAAGAAAAAAGAAATAAAAGACTTTATTTACAGAAATAGCGACACACTTACATTGCTTACATACTTGATGATGCAAAATGTGTTTAAAAAAGTCAACTTTTAAGTATTTGTACGCCGCATTTGCAGCTATCAAGGTTGGTAGTATTTTAACCCTTATTATATAGCAGTCACCACTAATATTTAGTTGTTTCATGATTTTATTACGCCATTGTATAGCGCCATATTAACTAGACCTTCCTGTCAAATTTCATTCATATAATAGAAATCACTGTGACACAAGACAATCAGACGCACGGACGAATACAACGAAAACATGGCTAAAGATAGCCACAATCGTTACGGAACTCTAAAGATGAAAACCAAGAACAAATATAAATATATAAATTTAAAGTAGGCCAATATTGTAATAGGTATTGTATAATTTATTTTCTTGTAATTATTTGAGCCAAATTGCTTATTATATAAACTATTTTTAGTGGGAACTTGATTCATATTTATTAATTTTGTATTTAAGAATATTAATTATTGTATGTTTCTCAAATAAAATAAATAAAATAATCAGCCCCAGAGATATTAGTTTCAATTATTTTTAAGTTATGTTGCCTGGAAGATATTGCTCTAAGCGATGAGGTCGTCTATTTTTATCTGTGTAGGAACGGAGAAAGAATACAATTTCCTCTTTAGAGAGCGGCAGCACATTGGTAGCCCCATTGGTGTTACAAACATTCATAGGCCCACCTGATGGAAACCGCTTTCCATCAGGTGGGCCCTCAGCCTGTTTGCTGAACTCATGCAATAAAAAAATGTATTGTTTTAATCAAGACGTAATCGTACATTTTTGTAATTGTTTATTTGGTGACCAATAAAGTGTTATCTATCTCTATTACCATTTAATTTGATATTTTAAGTGTACTTCTTAACTCTAAAATGCATACTGTTGTTAATAATATACATACAACATACTCAAAATATATACTCGATATTATTACCTGGATTTTTTCATTTATATTTTACGCAGCCTCTCACTAAATCTTTTTAAAAATGATTTTTAAAATTTCTAAACAAAAAATCATCCATTTGAGGGTTAAGAACCGATTTTTACATAACGCCCCCGGTATGCAAATTTTAAAAGGAGTGATACAAGCCTAATTCAAAAGCGTTACGTTTTTTTCTTTTAAATGATCTCTCTATTAGTGCGATCAAAACACAATTGTGTGTTTGTGCAGTTCACACGCAATAGAAGTGAAATTTCAGAGAATATATTTACAGATAATTTCTAAATTCTTCTCTAACCTTTATTAATATAAATATAATTCCTTTAGCCTACATCCGTCCATATAATTATTATAATTCAAAATAAACTTCTTAATTTTAGCTTTAAATTTTTCTCTAATCTGTGCTGCACGATGTAAAACTCATATCTAATTCAATCGCAGGCTTAGTCCTATAGATTTATGTGTTTATATCTTTTTAGTGTCGCTTTTTCGTTTCATCTACTTTCAAATTACAACGTTTCACTTCAAAATGTGTATTAAAAATCGGTCCTGCCATTTTTGTTAATTAAAGTTACATAAGTGTTAATCTGTATGTTAATATTTACCTCTAACATACTTAGCTCGCTTACCAAAATAAGTTTTAGTGATACTACTATTATATTTCCGTCAGGCACTCTGATATTACTTATATGATTTTCGTCTTTAGTTAATATGTTTGTGAGTGTGTTTCGTGTTCATATGTGTATTTGCCACTGGCTAAATAGTTACTAACTACTAGTACTACTAGTAACTGTTTTGCTTGTACTCTTATTCGGCTGCATTCAGCCGCTGTCGCCGCGCACATGCAGTATTTTAATGTTTAAGGAGTAAACTCCAGTCGTGTATCGGAGCTGACAATTACAAGTTTTATTATTTTATCTTATATTTCTATCTTTCTTTGGCACAGTATGGCAAGAGGACACAGAAAGAACATATTTAAGGCTGAATACTCTAAGCCCGTTTAACAACAACTATTAAAGCTTCCTTTAGAAGCCTTGACTAAGATGCGTCGTATAATCTTATTATGGCTCATAACTCTTAATCATCGTAAATAAAACAGAAATTATGTTTTATTACAACTTAATAGGTGTCCGAAGTGCTTTCCAAGTAAATTATTTTAATTGTCGCTAACATTGTATCGTATATGACCACAAATCATTAAACATACAATAAACTCGATATCTGCTAGTGTTGCCCTGATCACACTGTTTCGGGTTTATGCCGAATGCCGAAAACCATTCGATTGTAATTTATATGATCTGGAATAACAATAATTTTTCTACATTAATGGTATAATAGTATTACAACTTAGGCCCCGACAAAGACAATTTCCACGTACAGATCTGTAAAAGCACACTTTGTTACCTGTCGGCATTTGAACTAATTGTAATCCTTTTATGATCGTCTTCATTTGTTTACTGTCATACGTTTCTAGTTATTGTGAAGAGCAGTCTATTGTTCTATTGCACTCGTCTACGGCTGCTTGCAGGCTGCATCATTAGCCAGGTGTTGCGGATTATAAGTACACGCTAATTCTAGGAAATTATGTCGACGTTGCCGAGCGGGCACATTTGCATTTGTGCAGTATAAAACGATAGCCTGACTGAGAGAGGGGATTAGTTGAGCTACAACTACGATACGGGCGTGACGTGTGTACATTCGGGCATCTAATAGTGACTGACTTTGCGCGTTTTATTGAATTACGACCTTCTGCATTTACGTTTGCATTTGTTGTGTTCGGTTATATTTGTATCTGTGTTATACGTGTTTGTATAGTTCTAATAAACTCTATAATAATTCTAACGGCATTTTAATTCGAGTCCCGCAAATTCGTAACAATATGATAGAGTCTGCCTAGTGAAAGTAGAGACTGAAAATGCGCGGTAAAGGAGACGGGGACTTTTGAGCCATAGAAATGTAATGGGTTGTTTAATTTCTATTATAAAAGGGAAAACATCAACCCTAAATACACTCTGAAAGACGAGAAAACCTAAAAATAAGGTCACAAATAAAATCGGTTATCGATTACCATTACGGATTATAATGTGAATGAATTTTAAAAATTAATAATATAAGAAAAAATTCTGGGCCCAAGAATATATGAAAGCGCATTCTCCGTCTCTTTTCATGACGATCTGTTGCGTAGTTAAGGCGTAAAATTCACAAACAAACAAAATCTCACATTGCATTTATAATATTAGTAGGATTTCTGTAAAATATTTCTGTGTATTTTCATATTTATCACGCATATAATTACATATATCTCAAGACAGTTTCCGTTTAATATATTTTTTTTTAATTTCGTGAGTTTACCAGAGCGGCTGGTGGACATAGATAGAGGCATGTTAGGATAGTGAATAAAGGCTTTATCAAAAAGTCAAATAATATGTAATTTTATGGTTACAACACTGACAGCTATATAGGTGTAATGTGCTTTGTCATTGCGTACACTCTTGGTCTAAAAATGGATCCTGTATGAACTTATTGTAAAACTATATTATATTCATTTGTCCAAACAAAACTAATAAATGAAGCTAAAGTTCTTCATTAAATACAAAACCCAAACAGGACATTTGTAACACCAAAGGTGCTCTCAATGTGCTACCGCTCTCTAAAGGGAGAGTGGAACCTGGTCACTAATGCCGGAACACAACTCAAGGTTGTTATGGCGGTGGTATACTCTAGAC
The DNA here is from genome assembly GCA_039645545.1 of Dendrolimus houi. Taxonomy (NCBI): domain Eukaryota; kingdom Metazoa; phylum Arthropoda; class Insecta; order Lepidoptera; family Lasiocampidae; genus Dendrolimus; species Dendrolimus houi. The sequence goes on along the minus strand of CM077126.1, from coordinate 21,209,383 downwards.
CAGAGGTGGTAGCCATCCAGTCAGGCGAACACCTTACCAATTGTTGTGGGTTATTTTGTAGCCTCTTACGACAGACCTCCCGGCCGCAGGAAATTATATTCTTTCTCCGTACCTGCACGGATAAACGAATATCTAATAGTGAACGGAACTCATTTCTTACAACTCTAATAAAAAAGTTAAATTGACAATAGTGATGTCCATATACGAATGTTTAATTATATACATATTCGTTCTGCTATATCCATATACAGCGGAAAATATTCAATAAATTAATTATGTAGGTTGAATTAATTGTCTTTAAATAGTTGTATATAAGTTCTAGTACGATAGCTAAGGCACCTTATGCGATTAAGTAGAAGCACCTTTACATGCAGAGATAGCTGCATAGTCCTGAGCTCCACGTTTGCTATTTTTTTATTCCTTTTTTGGGGGTTTACTTTTAATAACTTACTCTAAATACGTTTGCTATTACAATAGGGATACGGACACATGTTACAATAAATGCAAAAAAATATATAAAAGGACAAGCGTGAAAATAACATCTTATCATCTAACTTTTAATTTTTTTTTATATTGTCTAGATTAAATGGGATAGACCTGTATCATGGAAGTCATCATTTTACGAGTTGCAGAGTTACAAGATAATAATAGAAAAGTAATCGTGCGTACGTGCAAGTGTTAGTGTGCGCCCGCGTACGAGCTTGTGTGCGTGCGTGTGTGTGTGTGTGTGTGTGTGTGAATCATCATAGAAATAATTTTAATTACTTTTCAAATAATAATTAATGTTCTATTTAATTCCTTTTACATGTACCTACTTATGACGTCATAACTATGTTGCGATGTTTTGTAAGTTTATAAAAAAGTATCTCAATTGATTTGACTGTCCGCCCCCTATTGTTTTAAAATGGTAAATCAATGACATCATAATTATTGGTTTTGCTAGCTTTGATAATTAGTGTTGTGTAGTGTGAACCTATAGTATGGTAATCGTTTATACATTTATGGCCCGTTCCTATATCTTACCAACCGTTCATTTCACTTACCTACTGGCAGTAAAAAATATGACACAAGCTCTATACAAGTAATGTCAAAATTATACTGATGGTAAGGTAAGCGAATAATTGGTAAGATATAGGAACCGGCCATTAGACACGCGCGGAATAAATCGCACAACGAATGTTATGCTTAAGATGTAAATAAAATCTGTTAGTTTTTATATAATACGAATTTGAGGTTTGGTTAGCTAATTTAAATTAATTTTAATATAAATTGAAAACATAATTACATTTTGCTTTGTAATCAATCACATGTAATTATATAAGATAGGTACTTAATATTGAGAAACCTCTTTTAATATAATTATGTATAATTTTATTAATTAAGCGCAATTTGTAAAATATAAATTTATTATTTTCAAGGTTGCTTTAATTAGTAGTAGTAAACATGTTAACATTTATGACGCTTGAGTTTTTATGCTCTTTTAGTTTCGTGTCCACTTATCATTAAAGTTAGACGTGAAAATGACTTTGTTAACATATTTTTGTGTTTATTTGGTTTTATATAGTTTACAACGAAGAACTGAATTGTCATGAAACTTGGTACATAGATATATAATACATTTTCGAAAACGAGGATAAGTCGTAATAAGATCTACTAGTTTTATAATAAAAGTTTTACATAGACTAAATGAAGTATTAAGTTGGAAATTTTCCAGGAATTAATTGTTCTATCTTTACTGCAGGTAATAAATAATTCAGTAATGTATTGCAAGCAGTTTCAATGTAGGTAGGTACTTAATGATCGTGTACCTACTAAAAAAAATACGTAAAATAAGAATTAATATGTTCTATTATTGAATTAAATCAAAAATCACGTTACATAAATATTCATTGTTCCTCAAAGTAGATCAGCCTATATTTCGGGGACGGCGTTTCCTTTCTCGGGGAGGTTTCTATATCTTAGTATTCACTCTAACCTTAACATTGGTAAAAATTTATATTACTGGTATGAACTTTATGTCAATTTTTAACCAGTAGAAAGTGTAAGAAATGATTACAGAGTTTTCGAATTAAAACAAAACTATTTTGTATCTAATAGGTGGTTTTAAATAAGGGTTTCACAATCAGGAAAAAAAATATAATGGCTTACAGTGATAGTAGTAGCAGAATTCCCCGCAAAGGCAGGCAAAGGAATCTTATTCCATAGAGCCAATTGTGATGTATAAGTCTTCGTATAGGTAGCGCAGTTGAATTGTTGGTTACAACCGACGCCATTCAACAGAGTTCTTGTGAAAACTCGAAAGGCCACATTTGACTATACAGTTCACATTTCTCACAAAAACATTTAATTACTTACTACTCAAAAACTGTCAATATCCTACAACTATTGTTTATTTTATAGTAATTTTACACATTTTTGGAATATAAAATTGCACAGCACATTGTCCCGTTTCAGTTCCCGCCAACAAAAAATTATGAGGGCTTACAGCCGGGATACAAAGTTGTCGCTACAAAAAGGCAGGCAAAAGAACTATATATAGTCTATACATCCTTGCAATTAAATAAAATTAATTAATGCTAGAACAGGAAGGAAAAAGAATAGATGCGGAAAATTCAATAAAAAAATTATAAGTTTTCTTCAATCTATGAGAGTGACTTAAAAGAGCTGTTTCACTCACCATCGCTAGTGTTAGCAGCTCCGTCGGCTGAACGTTCAGAATCCTCGCCTCCCACCAAATTCCTTATACTGAATGAATTCGTCTTTCTCGTAGTCGTCACTTCCGCCACGGCTGTAAGGTCACCTGCCTCCGTTCCGTTCACTAGTTCACGACACACCTGTTCCGTTCCGTTCATTGTAAGAATAGAGTTTTCCGGTCCCGGTAATGTACCGTCCATATCTCCACGTCGCGTGGTCAAGTCCATTTTCAAATATAACGTTAACAGGAATGCAGTTTAAAAATAAAGCACATCTAACATTTAAATTTAGAACTTTTTTGTTTTTATTTGACATGTTTATTCATTGGTTTTGTTGGAGTTCATTTCAAAACTAATTTATTAAAAATAAATTATTGAAAATTAAAGTTAATTTGGTATATTTTTTATTAAATATTATAATTAATTATAATTGATGAATCTAAAACTTTCAATAGGAATTTTGATATTAATATTAAACATCCAAGTAGGTATCTTAAATCTTATTTATATAACAGTTATATATATATTTAGTTCAGGAGCCATATTAACTTCAAACCTACTAGGATGAGTAATAATATAATAGTAATAATAGTAGTAATCGTAAAATTATTACAGTAAAACTTAAATTCAGAAAGAATTAAAATTAACCATTACAACTTCATTATGAAAAAAGAAGTCAATAAAATTACTCATTCAAATCAGTCTCACATTCACACGAGTCAATTAGTCACCTCACTAATGTTTGAATTTCGAAAAACATTTGGCGTAGAAATATTTAGTTGTTTCAAATTAACCAATCCGGAAGGCACTTGCCGGCCGGCGGTAAAGTCGCGAATATTCGCGATTGTCGCGCAGAACGCGCGCCGAGTCCGCGGTGGCGAATGCGACTGTTACTCGCGGCTCCTCTGACCTCCTCCGCAGTCGCACTCCGGCGGCCCTCCCAACGCCTCTAGGCGGAGCAACACGCCCCCTACGACGCACTTGTTTTAATTGCCATCGTGTGATTTTTTAAACTTGGAACAGCTTGTGCACTCTGAATAAGATGAGAAACCTAAAAAATGCAGCTTAAGGCTCCTGCTGCCGCATAAGGTCAAAAGTGGTGTGCAGACGAAACGACCTTTCCTTGAAATTTAGTGATCAATAATACACAAAAAAAAAATATTGCGATATAAGACGTAAATGTTTTGTATAGTTATTTTAAGTTAAGAAAAAAATTTACTAAATCATCTTCAAATTATTAACATGAAACCATTTTACTTCTTCAATTTTTAACAAAACAGGATAAAAAAGTATTCTCATCTTTATAAAGAGAGATAAATAATATGTATTTCTTAATATTAATTTTTTTTATTCACTATAAAAGTAATGCATCTGAAAAACGCCTGATTCTATTGAATCCCCGCTACCGCTCCAAAAATAAGTATCCAAAAATCCTCAAGGCTGTTGGAGTTGCTAAAAGACATAATGTTCGTATTCAGAACATCGCTTACTCAGCCATGAACAGAGATTTGAAAAGGTCTGGTAAATTAAAAGTGTATTAGAATAGATTAATAAAACTTCATATTATAAAATGTAAACGTCATATTTTGACAATGTGCAACACTGCTAGTGATAGTCGCATTGTTATGACTTTCACTTTCTTATAATTACCAATAAACTGGAAACTAGAGCTCCTCCAAAATAAAGTGGTTTTATTTAAATACTAAATAATAATAGAAATAAAATAATATAAACATAACACAAAAAATTCTCTCAAACACATGAGATTTTCTTCTCTTCTTTTTTATTATTTGCGTTGACACAGTTTGTGAATCCAGCCAGATTCACGTGTTAAACAGCTTTTTCAATTTAGTTTATTTGACTTTGATAAAAAGAACGACTTATCGCGAAAGAATTACTAAATTAAAGAAATTTGGTAACCATATAGCAGAATAATTAATGCATGAGTTGTATAGGACGCCATTACAAGTTCAACGACTTTATCAAATAGAGAAAAATAAGTATGCCTAAATAAATGACTTTTTCTATTAATTAATTTGGCCAGACTATCTATCATCTTAGAAGTGTTGTTCCAATTTACAATTTTATGATTTGTCATGATTAGGTAGGTATACCAGACTTTTAAAATAAAGGTGTCATAAAATTACTCATAAGCTTGCAGCTCGTTGGTGACCGTTCCAATGTTTTAATTGTTTTTTGTCTGTGGGCAGAGCTCTTAAATGCTAACTTTTTTTTAATTTAGGTTTATAACTAGGCAGCTAGGCCTTTAAGCCAAATCTTAGATTATAATGTAGTTTCTTCATTTTCTTAAACCTATCTGGTAGCACAGCTGAACTGTAGGTTATCAGCTGGTGCCATTCAACGGAATTCTGGTGACAACTCAAAAGGCCACATTCGACTATAAAGTTCACATTTCTCACAAAACATATAATTAATACTCAAAAACTATCAATATCCTACAACTATTATTCATTTTAGAGTAATCTTACACATTTTTAGAAAATAAAACTGCACAGCACAACATCTCCTTTCAGTTCCCGTTTCATAAACTCCTTAAATGCTAACTTTTTACATACCTTTACAGGTAAATTAGCTTCGAGACGTTTTTGCATTTGAAGTAGTGTACGGTTAGCACATAAATAAATAAACTAATACTTTTTATATATTTTCATATGCAGGTACTTAATATGAAACGAATAATATTAAACAATATTAAGATAATAAATATTAATATTAAACTTTTTTATAAAGCACTATAAATTTTTTTTTAAATAGATAATATACAATATTTGATTTAAAAAATATAAATTCTTGCAGCTCGCCGGCAGCGGGGCCTGGGGTCCAAGCCGTGCCACGTTCAAGAGTGCTGCCATCTGTATCTGGCCCTTCACCCAGCCTCCTAGCGAGAGCCTCTCTACATGACGGTCGAGGCTCTTCGCTATAAGACCGTTGACTGTGAAAACTATCGGCACAATGCTCGTTGACTCTAGACGCCAGATAGCGGTAACCTCTGCCGATTATTGTTATTATATTGTCTCTACTTAGTGCACCAACCTATATATTGTTTCAACCCGAATGTTGAAATGGTTTCTATTCATACAATGTTGATCAATCTTGCAAAAGTTTATAGCTACTGCTCCTGGTATAGAGTATGCCGCCATAACAACCTCAAGTTGTTGTCCGGCCGGACAAATGGATAAATGGTGGATAAATGGCCATGTTTAAGACTCTTCGAAGCACATTGTTAACATTTTTTCTGTCTTTTTTATTGCAGTAGTTCAGCAGACAGGCAGACGGCCCACTTGATGGAAAGCGATTACCATCGCCTATGAACATTTGCAACACCAAAGGTGCTACAAATGCGCTGCTGCTTCTATTAGGGGAGACTGGAACCTGGTCACTAATGCCGGAACACAACTCAAGGTTGCTATGGCTACATACTTTAGACCAGGGGTGTTAGCTATCCAGTCGGGCAAATGCTGTGGGTTGTTTAGTCGCCTCTTACGACAGGCCGCCCGGCCGCAGGAAATTGTATTCTTTCTCTGTTCCTGCACGGATAAAAATGTCTACAAGCGACTTTCTATTATCAGCTTGTCTGCTCTGCTATATCAATAAAAAAAACCACTTTACAAAGCTACCATTTACGTGGTAGAGCCATGCTGGAAGCTTTATCTTGATTACAGTTCTTAGGGCCGGCTTGATTGGTGTGATACTACGTGAACACAGATTTTTGTTATTACCTGAAGCAGGTAAACGGGCGGACGGCCCACTTGATGGAAGGTGGTTACCGTCGCCTATGGACGGTTGCAACACCAGGTGCATTACCAACGCGTTATCGGTCTCTGAGAAATTTTATAACGCCCTTCTTAAACCACCCCCTGTGGTAGCACAGAGGGAAAACCTCGGCGGGAAGTTCCCTCCGATCATTGATATACGCGAAATAAACGTTCTAGAGAACGGTTGCGTAGTTGAACGTGGTAGCTTCAGGAAATGGGGGTGAACATCCCGTCCATGGCGAGCGGTGCGGTCGTAAAAATGAGGATATCGGCGTGAGACGGTTACACTTACTCTAATCGTGTTTCGTGCGATGAATGAGAGTTCTGAAGCCCTACTTCCCCGTTCTATATTCCGTCACCCTATTCCAATCCCATATCCCATTCCTCTTGTCTGATCCCTCTTTCACATACCCCTATCTCCTCCTCTTTGAATGAATGAATGAAAACTCTTTTTTGTTCACCATAAATTTAAACCTAGACAATTAATATAGATAAATTTGCATTAGAACAATGGGCGGTCTTAACGCTTATAGCGATCTCTTCAGGCAACCCGGTGTCTAAGGTGATTTCAAAGAAGAACGTTGCAAAATAAGCTACCAAACAATCCATGGTTTGAGGACACACACTTTTCCGGAGAAATTATGTTAACAAGTTTTATCACATAATGGGACAAAGATCTACCCCTCTTTGTGAACAGTGTAACAAAATAGAAGATCTTGTGCATATTGTTCTAGAATGTGGCCAAACCCAACCAATTACAAGGACATTCTTGCCAAACTCGTCATTGCATAGTGAAGAAATAAATATTACTAGTGTTTGCGCAGTGGTAATTATACTTATAATTAATTTAAATTATAAGTTTGAACATTATCAAGGTTCTGTTGTCAAAGACACTATACTTCTATAATGACAGATTTCGTCAAGGCTACACTGTTAATTTAACTTTAAGAATAAACAAAAGAGTATACTTATATATGCGTGTGTGTGTTTCAAATACATGGTAGTGTGTATAAATTTTTTTTTTATCGATTTAACGTATTTTTATGCATAATTTAAAAAAATATTAGCATTCTGCACTCCTTCTCTATATAAATTATAAGTGTGCGAGATTTTATACTCCTCCGTCCGCGCAATTTTCGTAAAAATAGGTACAAAGTTTTTGCTTCACCTATTAATATAATGATTCTAAGCAACCCTTTGAGTAAGGAGGCTGGGTTTTTATTCAAGTTCATAGCTAAAATATTTAAAAATAGAGGTAGTTGTAGTTAAATATAAAATTAGAAATAATATACATAATATATTAAAAAAATTAAAGCCATCACCTATGAGGCTGATGTCGTCACTAATGACGAAGTCTCAATAAAAAAAATTTTTAAAGTAAAATTATAAAATTTTTGGTGATGTATTAAACTAAAATAAAACGAATACAATCATAATCATTAATCTCCTCTTTATTCCATCCTGAAGATTGGCAACGCGTTGGCTTCGCCCCCGGTGTTGCAAACGTCTATACGCCACGGTGATCACTTTCCATGAGCGGGATATCAGCCTCTTTGTCAGCTTCGCAATAAAAAAAAGACATTTTTCGCATTTGATTATGGAACCCTGAAAATTATCAAGTGAAGCAGCGAGAAAAGTTTAAAGTCAACTTTATAGTCCGGTCAATGATCTTTATCTGAAGCTATGTCTATGCCACTTTTTGTAATAACATGACAGTCATGACACAGTTGGAATGCAATTTTTTATTCCCTTGTAATAATGAGATATAATTACTTTTATTGCTAAATAGGCGATAGTTATAGCATTCGATATGTATATCAAGTATATTAAAGAGTGTAACTATGTCATTAAATTAATACTCGAAATAGTTTATTATAGTTTTTTATAGGCTTAATTATTTAATTGAAAACGACTTCACGGTCGTAATTAAAAGGTATCCTGTAGTTCATTATATTATGAACTGTGTCCAGACTTCTTGGATATAAGACGAATTCTTTTGTTATCATTTTTAATTAAATTACTTTTTGTTTGTTTTTATTATATATCTTTTGATAATATATTTGAATGCAGTTATGCAAACCGAACTACCTACGGCTAACAAAAATGGAATCAAAATAGCCTGTATTATTAATTTTTTTAAATCCAATTAAATACAGATAAGATTCTCACTCGAAGGATAATTAAGATTTACACAAAAAGCTGTGTAGGACATCTTTGTTTCAATATTATGTCGTGTGATAAATAAGAAAAATAAATGTCTTGGATATTTTTAGGATATACAAAATACGCGATTTGCTTAGTGTCATTCTATGCAGTAACTTAATTTTAACACAGTTATGAGCTTATATAGAAAATTACATCCAATTATTTTGAAAGAGATCAATCTAATATTAATTTAATTAAACAAATACGAGCCATACTTCAACTCATCGTGTGACTTTTATAAATAAAAATAGGCTTACGCAGAAAACTTGGAGGATGATATTTTCCTGCGGAGTTTATTTTCAATTAATATATGTAGTTAGAAATGAGCCACAGTTGTACTATATTAAATGTTCTATATAAATTATTATGATAATTGTGTAGAAAATATTAACTGTGTAACGGAACGTGTCTTTATGAGTACCCACGAGAACTTGACCAATTTTTGTGTTAATTTTGTTATTCGATTCAACTAATAATCTGTTGAGCTGCGGTCAATTTACGATTTAATATTTTTTTATTTACTATACCTATATTTAAATTGCACTTAGTCCTGAATAATCATATTATTTTTCTTTTCAATATAATTTCAAAAGATATTATGTTAATTTCCCGCTGTATACCTCATATTTATTTCTAAACCTCATATCCTCATACATTTATCCGTGCAGGAACGGAGAAAGAATACAATTTCTTGCTACAGGGTGGCTTGTCGTAAAACAACCCACATCCAGGTGGTAGGGTATTTGCCATCCAGACGGCTACCACCCTGGCCTAGAGTACGCCGCCATAACAACCTTCGGTTGTGTTCCGGCATTAGTACCCAGATTCCAGTCTCCCTTTAAAGAGCAGCAGCACTTTGGTAGAACCTTTGGTGTTGCAAATGTCCATAGGCGAGGGTAACTGCTTTCTATCAGGTGGGACATCTATCTGCCTGTCTGTTGAACTCGTGCCGTAACAAATAACAAATAGCTCTGCTATTTGATAGAATTTTTTTCGTAAAGTATGCAGGAAAAATATACAGCTTTAATTATGGAATATTTGGTATTTATTATCGAATAATTGGTTACATCGGCTTACGGATTATCAAATAATTACTCTAGCAGGATTAAGTACGGTGATCGCAGCGGCATGGCGATATGCTAGCTTCATATTTAGAGTATAATCAAGTGATATGAAGGGTAATTTCTTAAATTTAAACCGAAATTAATTTCTTCATAAATTCAAAAAGCAATGGAAATAATATTTCACAACAGTACCTGAAATAGAGATAATATCAAAAGGAGCTACTTGTCAAATAGTACTAGACAATCTATATCAACACACTTAAGGCTAGCACGTGCACTAAATCTCCTCCTATGATTCCATCGCAGAGGTCAGGGATGCGTCGGGTCAAGGCTCTGCTGGTGAAGTAGGTCGCTCTACATCCCGGGGCGACCTAAGCTTATTGCGCGCTTGAACATGGGTGCAGCTTCGCTCGTCTTCTCATGTTCTTCCACCCAAGCGCGGGTATGAGACGCAGGCTTAAGTTTAGCGGAGTAGTTGGAAACGTCTGTACCAGAGTCTTCGTACACGCTGCGCGGCATTTATAGCCGCCGGACGACAATTAGAGGGACTCAGTATGGTACGAAATGTATTCCCCCTGCGCATAAAAAAATCATTACTATCAAATTGCTAATATATTCAAACGTCCATACCATTCCATTGCGATAGTGTCAAAAATTGTATTCTAAATAGATATTAATTCCACAATATCTGTTCGATATCGCCGCGGCCGAATAATGCTGAATGAATATTGCAAAAGATATCAAAATTTTTGAACATTTATGTTGTGAGTTTTCGCCTATAAGTATTTATAAAGATAGGAATTAACTGAATACCCAAATCAGCAGACGATAGTGTTTGGTTATATTGACGAGATAATAATAGGAGAATTGGGCTAGAGATATATTCTTAGAGGAAATTATAGTTCAGGCAATATCTATCTCTGGATATATCTAAGGTCTGGATAGTTACCACCCATGGTCTAGTGTATGTCGCCATAACAACTTTGAGTTGTGTTTCGGCATTAGAGCCCAGTTTCCAGTGTCTCTTTAGAGAGCGGCAGTTAATTGATAGCATCTTTGGGTTTGCAAATTGTCTGTAGGTGATGGTAACCGCTTTTCATCAGGTGCGCCGTCTGTCTGTTTGCTGAACTCATGCAATAATAACAAATATCTTTCACATTTTTGATTGTTATTCGTTTCGGTTTCTAAATAAGGGTGCAAAGGTAAAAGGAAAGAAAGAGAAATGTTTTAGTCCAACCCTAAAGTCCTTAAATACTTGATCCTGTTGTCTTTGGGCTCGTAAATTGTAGTTAGGCCCAATCGGCCTCTTTAGCCTCCAGGGACAAATCCATTTATTACAAAACCAAGTATTGTTGTTTATTTCTTTGAATTTATTGTTATTTTAATTAAAATCTTATGCGTAATCAGAATATGATATAATGCCGGCTTTGTTTAATTTGTTTAAGAGTTTTGACATGTTTATGTTTTAAAATTCTTATGTAAATATAAGGTTTGATTAATTATTTTAATAATATTCGTGTGTTAGCTATATCATTAGGTTTAAAAAATGTACAATTTTCACAATAGAATTATTAAGCGAAGGTTAAGTTTTATTTATTATAGTGTTCATTTGAAGAATAACTCAAAATTATTATAATAAATAGATAACTGTAAAAAGATTGTATATGAGATAAATTACTTGTATTTTTATATAGGAATGAAAAACCCATTAGATAGATACTGTCCCCCCTATAATGCGGAGGCCTGGGCCCAGCAGATGAACGTTAAGGGCTATCATTAGGTATTATTAATTAATTATTAAAAATCTTATTTTTTCTAGTTTTTTTAATTAATATTATTTTAAAAGCTCTACTCAATGACGAATATCAGAATTCCAGTTACACTTTTCTCTTTTAACCCCAAAGTTATTATTTTATTGTACCAACTAGTAGTATCGATACGTATTCTCTTAAAGAATATTCAAGTTAAATTTTATTCAAACTAAGTAACATTGAAAAACATTTTATAAGGTCATTTAGAAATGCAGTGATCTGAAGCCGCTTAAATCCTTTATGTCATCGACAATCAGCGTTGATTGCAAAGAAGAACCATATTAATTCTACTTCCCTTCCCATTATACAGTATAGGCTAATTCAAATAGTGTTATCGACATAACTGGGGGAATCAATAACGAACAAATTTAAACAACGATTCAGCCGTGTTACCAACTAGAGCAGTTTTGCGACCATTCTTAAATAATATTCAAATTAAGTTTTTATTCAAACAGTTCCACTGGGAAACATTTTTAGAGTCATTTAGAAATGCAGTGATCTGAAGCCGTTTAAATCCTTTATGTCATCGACAATCAGCGTTAATTGCAAAGCAAAACCATATTGATTCTACTTCCCTTCCTATTATACTAGTAAAGGCTAATTCAAATACTGTTATCGACATAAGTGGGAATCAGTAACGAACAAATTTAAACAACGATTCAGTCGTGTTACCAACTAGAGCAGTTTTGTGACCATTCTTAAATAATATTCAAATTAAGTTTTTATTCAAACTAAGTTTCACTGGGAAACATTTTTAGAAGGTCATTTAGAAATGCAGTGATCTGAAGCCGTTTAAATCCTTTATGTCATCGACAATCAGCGTTAATTGCAAAGCAGAACCATATTGATTCTACTTCCCTTCCCATTATACCAGTTAAGGCTAATTCAAATACTGTTATCGACATAACTGGGAATCAATAATGAACAAATAACGATTCAGCCGCGTTTAATCACCGGCGACCAAAGGCCGATGTTTGTGAGGTAATGATCGAATGTTCACATGTATAAATTGCATGTTTGTCGGTTTGTTCGTATATGAATGTTGCCAGGTAGGTGAACGTTGGGAGTAGTTGGCGGTTTTTTTACTGCATGAGCTCAGCAGAGAGGCAGTCAGCCCACCTGATGGAAAGCGGTTAACATCGCCTAGGATCTTTGTAATACCAAGGTGTTAACAATGTGCTGCAGCTCTATAAAGGGAAACTGGAACCAAGTCACTAATGCCATAACACAAATCATGGTTGTTATGGCAGCATACTCTAGACCAGGATTGGTAGCCATCTAGATGGCCAAATACCCTTCCACCTTGCTGTGGGTTGTTTTGTCGTCTCTTCCGGCAGGCCGCCGGGATGTACAAAATTGTATTCTTTCTCCGTTCCTGCACAAATATTAAAATTGCATATGAACTTGGTGGTTTGATGTATTGATTCTATTGTCATTCTTCATCTGTTTGTTATAATTAGTTCCCATTAATTGTCTAAACTCTTAATTTGTGCTTATGTTGTGTTTTATTCCAAGATAAATGGAACATTAAAGGACTCTGAGAGCGACAGTAAATATCAGTATCATGTATACGTAGGCAATGTCTATACTTTATGGTGCAATATGAGACTGGACCGCTATAATAGGTCTTCGATTTTTTTATTACGTCATTAGCTCATTGTCATTTCAATGTGATTATAATATCACATAGTGTATAATATTAGCTAATAATACAAAAGTTGTAATATATTGATTATGTTTAAGCAAGAATCATATATAAGTGTGGGAAATCTGATTTGCTTAATGAAACAAGTGGTTTTTACAGCTGCTGCGTCCGCCGTTTGTTGCCCTTAATATTAACCACTGAAATTATATTATTAAAAGAACTGATAAGAAGACTGGTTCTAAAGTCCTTGAACCGGGAATCGTAAAACATTCTCATAACCATTATGATTGAGTAGCTGCTCTTGTTTGCGATTTCTTTTCACCTTCTTCGTACTCGTATATATATATATACACACATATATATATGTGTGTGTGTGTATATATATATATATATATATATATATATATATATATATAAATCAATTGCTGTTTGTTAGTCTGTCTCACTGGACTCAACTCAAAAACGGCTTAACCGATTTTGATGAAATTTTGAGTGTTTGTTTGAGTGGGTACCAAGATGATTTAGATTCACAACTAAGCCCGGAAGGTGGCGCTACAATCTGGTTCTAGATTTTATTTTTTCAGTTTAACTGATATGACTGATGAGAGTATTACTTGCACTCATCAGGATTTCTATATGGTTAACATGGCAACACCATATCCGAAGCGCCGGCGCATACAAAGAGCGCGAGTCAGCGGGGCGCCGAACTCAATTATACCGCGCGGGCCCAAACTGATTCTATTTGTATGGTAATGTACTCATTACGTGAGACAAAAAGGGTGATCAGAGTAGACGATCCGATTGATGATTTACCATAGAAAAAATGGTAAAATTTTAATGTAATAGTTGAAATTCGGCTCGCGTACCATGATGAGCTGATCATGTTTACCTTAATTATTTCTTTAGTTTTTCAAGACCCCACCCTAAGCTAAAAAGATATTTAGGGCCATCTTTACCCGGAGGTGCAAGGGATGCGTGGCACTCGGGTCCAAGGTTCTAAGGGGCACAAGTGTACACACACCATTCGTATTGTGATCTTTTGTAAAATTATCTACTTAACAAATATTTTTTATAGGTACCATAAAAATATAGGCAGCAATATTGTCTAGAAATACCTCTCATGCACCTTTCTGGAGATTTGCCTAGCTCAATAACGACTTGCGTTGTTTAAGCCAAATTTAAATCTTATTGATATAACAATTAAATTGATCTTGAAGTTGCCAGCAATAAATAATATAAAAATTAAAATTTATTGTTGGCAAGCAAGGCAAAGGGAGCACAGCCTGATTTTCACATCCCCACTTCCAATATCGACGGTCTTTTTGGTTGCAGAGGCTCGGGGTATAATTCCTTTCGAACCAAACGAATTTTCTCCGCTATTTACTATAGGCTGGGTGTCTGGGATCGGCCCCAGAATAATCCGTTGTATATTATCTATAACACAAGCGTAACTTGCTTAATTTGGGGACATACAAAATGAGTGTTTGTCTGCTGATTATTAAAAAAAATAGTTTAAGACGGCCCCGAATCGTATATGACATATATTAATATAAATAAATTATCTTATGTCATAAGTAAACTCATGTAACTAGATTCTGATGATATACTAAATTAGATATAGGTAAATAAAACGAGTAGGCGTGTTCTGTGTTACGCCTTTACGCAGAGTCATCGTTTACATTTGTGATTTGGGTTGATGTCTGTGCGTGTTGGACCGACAAAGGGACGCGGCCTTAGTGATGGGTACGGCGGCATATGAAAATTTACTGTACGCACTGTACTATAATAATATACAAGAGCTCAGCTATACATTTCATTAAATTTTCAAACCGAACAAGTGTTTCGCAAAAAAATTAACAATGCGCAAAAAAATCTCATTACCTTAAATTACATGTCATTTAAAAACTATTTATTACTGGCGAATTAGCTAATGTCTAGTAACACAGTGAATGCGAAGGACATTAATTTGAAACTATAAGTCGTGCGCAGGTTTGCCGATGACAACCCCTCCCGCCTCCCACAACCGCGACCCGCAGTCGTCTAGCTCTTAGTTACTACTTACTACTTAGTCCCGGTCCCAGTCGTAGGAAGCGGGAGGGGCGACCATCGGCAAACCTTCTGCGAACGACTTATACTAATACTGAACTAGAAATGACAATCACTCACTAAAAAGCGTATCTCTGAAATTTTCAAAATTATCCGTAGATGGCGCCACAGCGCTTCTCTCGTTCTATTTTATTTTATTTTTATTTTTTATTTTGAAAAAATTGAAAAGTTTTTTTGTGTAAATGCTCCTACTACTATTGTGTATATATGAGTATACTATACTACCATGTGGCTAGCCGCAGCCGGTTGTCCGTCCGGTTTGCCGCATGTAATAGAACATATGTAAAACTGATTTCTATAGGCACTGAGCGACTTTTCTATATAATATATGTACATTTTAGTGAATTGACGCTCTTACTCTTCAATCGGTATGATAGAAGTCGGTTTTTTTATGTTGCTGTAAATCTGATGAACTATACCTATACATACCAAGAAATAAATACACACAGGAAAAGCCTATTTTCATTATAAAGTTATTAATTTTGTTACTAATAATTATACAATTAATTTTTAAATAAATAAACTTAACTATGAATAAAGCTATACTTACAAAATAACATAAATCTATAAGTAAAAAATTGACTCCAAATCGCTGTCGGCGGGGAGTGTGCCCAAAATGCTGGCCGCATTTCCGCGTTGGATGGCAACGCTGATTTGTTGTTCTAGGTGCAAGCGAGCCTTTTAGTAACACGAGACCTCAATTAGACGCGTTGAGAGGTCTCGATAGAGGTGATGAGCTCCAGGCCCCCACGGCCCCAGGGTCTCGACCCCGAAAGCCACAAATACGCATCCACTACCAATGGACACATATTTACTATATTCAGGGTCTTCTGGTGTGCAGCAGTAGCCCCGGCTGTTACGGCTGTGTCTGGGAGATGGGACGCCGCCAAAGTATAGCCAAATATTTTAGTTTTGAATATTTTTTAAAGTTACACAACTTTTTAAAGCACAGTAAAATGATAAATTAAATTAACCACGCGCTTTCACTGTTTTGTAAAAGTGGTTTTGATTGTAGTGTTTTTAAAGTTCATTATTTTCATTCATATTCAGCGATGTATCGCCATTTGTATCTCTATAAGGCAGCAAATTATGCCTTTCTTTTTTCTATTTCGTAATAGAGAAAACAGAATGAAAACCAAAAATCTATTGTCTGGCCCTGTGCTAGGTAGCAAATAACGATCTTATTCATAAAGAGTTAGAGTAAGTTTGAACACTTCTTTATGGTTCTTAAAGAAGCGTTGAAACTTATTCTAAGTCTCTATGAATAAGACCGTAAGAATTTAATTACGTAGGTTATAAGATGAAATAAGGTCCATCACTACAGTCACGGACTTTTTTGCCGTCCACTACCGTTGTTTGTTTACCCGCCGCATTGTAAAACATTTTGACTACGTCCAGCGGACGGACGGAATCAATAAATAGATTAGTAGCTTATCGTACTTTGAAAACGATACGCCGACACTGGTCAGTGAGATTAAGCTTTTTAGGGTTCCCGTCTGGGTATTTTTATGTAACAATAATTCTGTACCCGTATTTGAGCAGTTTTTTTTTAATTATAGTGGGTACTACAGTACAAATATGGGACCTTAGGAAGGGCTTACATATTTGTGCCGGTTGGAGTTACAACATTAGGTCCGTAGGGTCCATTGGCAAAGAGTTTCTTCAAACAAATTTGCAAAAAGCTCTTTAATCCTACCCCTGATCAGAAGGCTGGGTACATATAACAGAGAAAGAATATAATATCCTGCGGCCGGGCGGCCTGTCGTAAGAGGCGAGAAAATAACCCACAGCCAGGTGGTAGGGTATTTGCCCGACCGGATAGCTACCATCCTAGGTCAGAGTATGTCACTATAACAACCTTGAGTTGTGTTCCGGCATTAAAGGCCAGGTTGCAGTCTTCGTTTAGAGAGCGGCAGCACATTGATGGCACCTTTGGGGTTATAAATGTTATAGGCGATGGTAGCCGCTTTTCATCAGGTGTGCCGTCTGCCTGTCTGCTGAACTCATGCAATAAAAAAAAGAAATATTTCGTTCAACGAATAAACATCGCCATACAGTGCGGTAATTTTTAAGCTAGTTTTAGTTTGATATTGCTTGTAAAATTAGATCACATAATCAATAAAAAATAAAAAGTTAGATTAGTTAGTAGATTATTTAAAAAAACTTACTTACGTACTTTGGCTGCGTAGCCCGACAAATCCCAGACTGGAAAAATTGAAGCCAGAGATCTCGCGGTAGATCTTCAAATAGTTGGATGGCCCAGATTGCTGACCAGCTGGACATCTCATTAAAATGACCGTGCTCAGAACTGATCTCGGTAGAAGAGAGCACACACAATTGTTCACAGCCTTCAACGTCACGCTCCTCAGCAGTGAGGGAACAACTTAGAAGAAGTAGAATTAATAGTGAACAATAGTTGTTGGATATTAGTATGGTTTATAAACAAAATACGGATGCGGACACGTTTTACAATATATTCAAATATTTTTACAAATAGAACAAAAAGCGTTCTTATAAATATCTCGATAGAAATAATTTTAAATATTTTACAATCTATTATTATTGCGCTATTTATCTCCTTGTTTTTGTACCTATTTATGACGTCAGAAGTAGGCACGCTTGTACACAATCCATGAGGCTGCGACGTTCTGTAAGTTTATAAAAAGTATCTTAATTGATTTGATTGTCCGCTTCCTTGTTGTATTTGTGTTAAAAAATCTCAACTTCTTAGTTAAATATGGCTTTTTGAGTTTCCACTAGTACTCCCTCGTTTACGTCAGTCAAAATATAGTTTGGTTAGGACGACTGGTAGTTAGATCTGACTTTCGTCTTGTGTCTATCTACTTGTAGATAATTAAAATAAAAGAAAATATCTAAAAATATAATCGATACATCAAAATGTTAAAAGTATGGACGTTAGAATGAAACATTTTGTCGATGAAGAAACGTGGGGTAATTATTTTTAAGTGTTTCCAAATTTGATGTGGTAACATATGTCTATTTATAAAAGAACTTAATCAAAATCCCTTTTCGAGCCCAATATCACGCTCTCACACACATTACACACTTGCTACCTCACTTAAGATCCAATCAATATTCAATGAGAAAAGCATCTGCGAATTTTATACGGAACCTCACCTCCAATGTCCCAAATTTCACAGTGATTTTCAGTATAATAGTTTAACGCAAGTCATTGTCGCGCAATCAGGCGCGCGGTGCGCCCGCGCCTTTGTTTCAATCGCACCGAAAACCGACGCCGGGTCACACATAGTGCATAAAAGTTTAGTGGAGAACATTTTTTTTTTATTGAAGACCCCAACTGTACTCGAAAAAAATATATTGCATACTTCTCTAAAAAGCAAAAAGAAATATCGGTATAGCATGTATTAGATAAGTAAGACACACTTTTTTGAGCAATTAATTTGAAAACAATAAGAATTGTATGTATCTGTCTGTTATCACAGTTTATATATGCTTGTAAAGTCTTATTATACCAAGGTTTATTCATTAATCTCCAGAACGTAGGTCCACTTTCAGAGTTTTCTCTTTTTCTTTTTAAAAATAGAAGTAAAAGTTGTACATAAGACGGTAACCAAGTCAAATGATCTCACTGTATTTGGCCTGACCATGGCCATACAAATATTTGGGTACACGTCAAGCTAAAAACATCACAACAATTGTAAGTTTATAAACACAATTGGATTAATTATAATTGTATTATAATGGAAAAATAAAACAATGTCAAGTTCTTGTTTTTATTATCGCTAACACCGCTTGTTGCATTACATCATTATAATTAGAATTAATGTCAACATTCTTTGAGTTGTTCGTTATCCTCAACAAAAAAATAACAGAATTGAAATTGATTAGGAACTTGAAGCCAATAACAATTATTATTTGCAAGATTTTTATTTATGAAATTTGGTTTAATTTTGTACAGCACCACAGGGGCGACAAAAATGTCAAGCCTTATTTATAACCCTCAATTGTTTCCAGTTGTTGGCCAAACAAATAAGTAAAGGCTTATTTACATGTTGCCCTATAATTTTCTTATTATTGTGAAGCTGTCAAACTAGACTACGACTACTAGATGGTCCATCGTTTGCAACACTTGAAGCTAAAGCGTTGCTAATCTTTAGGATGCGATAGAGAGTATAGAATAGAAGGGATGGGATTAAAGAGACGGGATAGGAGAGGTGGATAGAGGGATCAGATAAGAGGAATACGGTAGAGGGGATGGGCTAATCGTTTCACGCCGATATTCTATGAAAGCGTGGTATCACACCGAACGAGCTAGCCTTAAGAGCTGTAATCAAAATAATTATTCTAGCATGTCTCTACCGCATCAAGAATAATTAATTATATATTATTTATTTTGGAGTAATTGTTTTTGGATTTTGGAGTGACTACTAATAGCAAAAAAGATTTTCACATACTAGTCTGAACGTACTGTGGTCCAATATTGATTGTTCGTGTAAACTGTATTAAGTTTGTATTGAAGTGGTAATTGTCTAGCAAATGTTTGTACGGTTGTTCAATTTGACCTATCGACAATTTAAATAACGCGGTTTTATAGTTTATCGAAAAATACGCTTTAAGCTCTAAAAGAAAAAAAAACAATTAAAAATAATTGTTTTCTTTTCTTTCCTAATTTTTTTATAAATCAATCTTTAATTTTTCCTATGGTTTATATCGATTATAATTATTAACAACCAGCAAATTATTCTTTTAACTAATTTAATTAGGTGTACTTACATACTAATACTATTTATATATCAAAATGTTGTAATTTCAAAGTTTCAAATGACAAGAAATGCGATTAAATATGGATATTGATTTTATAATGCCTCTGCAACATCTAGAATAATGTTAAGTGTTAGTGACCGTTTAAGGCAGATGTAACGATGCATTGAATGCGTTATTTGTGAAGAGATCTTGTTATTAATTGTTAATGATGTTACACACATTGACACAGTGATGGATATATACTACTAATGTAGCTAATCATTAAAGACGTTATTTTTAACGCTTTAACAAGACCCATTTAGCAACAGTCACTAACATTGACATTATGCCAAATGGAGCAGGGACATTAGAATATTTTTCGTGCATATTAAGAAATGCAACTGATTTTTTAAAACAAAATACAAATTCAACTTTTTATTACAATTCTTTTGCCGTCATGGCTATACAGCTTTGGAAAGCGCTGCCTGTTGCTATTATACAAGCAAAATCGCTACCGATATTTAAAACAATGATCAGAAAATATTACCTGTCCTTGGAATATGATGATACTTAAACGTATGTATATATTCATCTATAAACATTTATATACTTTGTATAGATATGTATTTGTATGGATGTATATTAAGTATATATCTATTTAATATATGCAATGTATATATAACATTGGTGTATTTATTACTAAAATGTAAGTAATCGTACTATACTTTGCGTATACCACCATCGCCATTATCATCTCAATTCATTTCTGGGGTTGTTCATAATTAGATGTAGTTGTGTGTGCATAATTAGTTATAATTTTAGTCTGTAAGTTCATTTTAGCAGTGGTGTACAATAAAGTGTAATCTATATATAAAATCAATTTTCCTCTTAGAAGATTTACAAACTGTCATCATTGAATATTTTAAGAACTAGAAAAAAAACTTAAAAAGCTTTGGTCAACACCACAAATTCGTAGTATGGCATATCTGAAAGAGTAACGAAAAAATAATTTCACGAAAATACAGTAAATGCTCAGTATAGTAGTACGCACAAATGCTTTGTCAAACTTTTTAACATAGCAGAACAATAACTAATTAAAGCAAAGCTTCCTTTCTGGTTGTCATGACATTCTCATTAGCGCAGTACCGCACGCGGTGGCCGCAGCCCGCACTACGCACGCCCACTAATTTAATTTACATTGTACCTTGTACTTATACAATCATAGTGAAAAGTGTTACTTACTTGTTGCTTTGCTGACTGTTTAAAACTTTTAATCGCCTCATTGTGGTTGCTTAGTCCGCGCTTAAGAGCTAGTTACCTCCTGTGTACATAAGATCTGCCGAAAAGACGAGCGTGCTAAGTAGCGTGCTTTGCTAATTTACCATCGACTATGTGGCGACTACTAGAATTAATATTACTTTAACTATATCTATGGCGGCTTCCCTTCGTTTATAATTTTTAGTCGTGGCAAAAAGGTGCTTATCAAACATTAAATAAGTCCTTAAAGTTCACGAGTTGGTACTTACAGAGCTAAGAGAAAAAAAGTGTTGCGTTTTCGATAAGACTATATCCGGATTCGCATAGCAGCTCTTTCGAAGTACAGACACAGTTTCAAGTTATCATCATTGGTCTTCAGCTTCTTTTGGCGGAGTTAGTCGGATGCATAATTCTCCCCGCGACATAAAAAAAGGTGTCGCGTTGAAGCTTTTCCCCGGCTTCAACTCGGAGGAAACATTCCTCCAGTGACATGGTTTTGGACCCGCTGGAGGCTTCCCAGTACTGCTGCCTAGATAGCGACTAACGTCTTATATTACGTACGTCTCCCTTTTCTCGGCTAGTTCGGCCAGTCCGTAGCGCCTGTCAGTACGCAAAAAGGCCACTTTTTACGGCTTTGGGACGTTTGTGACCTTTCTGCTTTCGTCTTTCCTGACCGTAGGTGACGAGGGTTTGGTCACTGCCAAGTATAACTGACATTAACATTTAACTACACTTGCGCAAACTTACGGAGCTCGTCTCGAAAAAATTCATTTATAGGTAGATGAAAGTTACTTTACAAGTGTGTTTTTGTTGAAATATCTTCGAAACTCCACAAAGAGGGTACAGCAATAGCTATCCTGTACAAAATAAAAAATTTCATTCTTAGAGTAAAAAATATTTTATATTTAATATATTTCTACGTACCAGTACGTTGTTTAAGTTAATGAGAAACGATGATTTGCGAAACAAGGAGGCTGGACAAAGTTATATTAAATTTTGTAATTACCCAATCGTTTGCTGGCGCCGGTGGCCGGCCGAGGATGATTTAGTTAATAGGGAATGTAGCAGAACTACTGTTTTAATATTTCATTTATGTCTTAGATAACTACTAACGCCCTTATTCATTTTGTATTTATCCGAGGTTTATTGGCTAGTAAAAAGTTAAGGATTAACTAATTTTTAACTCTTTTCTAACATGCCGATAAACCTCGTATAACTGTAATGAATAAGGGGGTAACTGTACTGTTGTTCACTTTGTTCGCACAGGATTGATTTAATATTTAAAGTCACTCAACGGGCTATGGAGCGAGGTATGTTAGGTGTTTCTCTTATGGATAGAATTAGAAATAAGGATATGTGTAAGAGAATAAAGGTAACAGACACAGCTCGCAAGATTAGCACATTGAAATGACAGTGGGGTTATGTCTGGTGCAAGGCCGACCACCGATCGATCGATGGAGCAAACGTTTCCTGGAGTGAAGATGGCGTCTCAGAAAACGTAGTGTTGGACGCCCTCCAGTCCGGTGGACTGGCGACCTGTCGCCGGCAGGGGCTGGATGAGCAAGACGGGAGACCAGGATATGTGGTGAAAACTTGGAGAGGCCTACGTCCAGCAGCGGACAGAGCCTGGTTAAAAAAGATTTATATTTTGACAAGTGCCTAGACATACTGGTAGTTGTAAAACATAGCCTAAATTTCTACTTTATGTTAATACTTGTGATGTTCATCTTAAGAATTTGCGATAATGACTTCTTTAGGCTCTGTGGATTTGAACCTGAATCATTTGAATTCGGAACGCTTGTACAGTCAACTAAACTTTTTTTTATTGCATGAGTTCAGTAGACAAGCAGACGGACATTATGGAAAGCGGTTACCATCGCCTATGGACATTTGCAACACCAAAGGTGCTACAAATGCGCTGCTGCTCTCTTAAAGGAAACTGGAACCTGGTCACTAATGCCGAAACACAACTCAAGGTTGTTATGGCGGCATACTCTAGACCAGGGGTGGTATCCATCCAGTCGGACAAATACCCTACCACCTGGCTGTGGGTTGTTTTGTCCCCTCTTACGACAGGTCACCCGGCCGCAGGAAATTGTATTCTTTCTCCGTTCCTGCACGGATAGCTACAACGGTTTTTATATAAATTACTGAAAGTTTATTAAAATGAAGAAGAAGAACTAAATCCAAATATTTGTTAGCTTCTTAATTTTCTTAGTCCATTTGTACAATTTAAACCGAGGTCATACAATTATATTAATGACAGTCATTACAAATACCATCTCAGTATTCATACTTTAGAGTCCGTGTAACCGCAGCTTAATCATTACAAAGCGTAAATATCCCGCAATTTGTAGAAAACCACCAAATATTTCAACGTATTCGTGATTACCTAACTATACCTAGTGATTTCGGTGTGGTTTCGTCGTAAATTTCGGAATTGGCTATATTGAAATTACTGCAAAAGTCGCGGTACCAACTAAACTACCAAAGCTTAGTTGGCAACGCTCTCGAGTCACAAACTTGTGTTTCAATAGAGTCGTAGGCTTGAATGCAGGCCTAGAAGTATACACCACTAAGGCAGTTTACTAACCTAATATGCATATTGTTACAGTTACCACGTGCTAACGGAACGGACGGCGAAGGAAGGTTTAACTCAACAGTTTCGCAAGTCAACACATTTCTTAACCAATGCAAATGTAAATCAAACCTTATAAGTAACTTATTTGTTATAAGCTCAGAAGAACAAAATAGGTAGACTGAGCCCCGAGCTCTCAGAGTCAAGTCATTTAAAGGAATCAGATTTTTTAATAGGAAGTCTATCATGGCGCACTACGTTACGAGAACTTAGTATTAAAATGGAATAAATAGTTTTATGAATTTGTAGGATGTGGATTCAAAAATTCCATTGGAATTATCACAAAGTTTATTAGAAGTACACACACGTAATTCAAAGTTCTTACAAGTACAATCGAATACAACAACTCCAAACCGTGGGGCAGAAAATCGTAATCACATAAATCGCGAAAAGTCCGTCGTTATAAGACACTCATTTTGAAAGTTCACTATGTAAAGCTTCGTTCACAGTCAAAACACGACTGACTCCTTCCTTGACTGACCGACCCTATCCATTTTTAAATTAAACATGGCCACCTAGCAACATGCCAACTATTGATTTGAGTTCTAAATATATAAGCTTAATAACTCCCATGAGCTTGCATGTAATACAAGCAAGAGGTATAAGGTTTTATGACGTCTTGCGGTGGCGTAAATAAAGAGTTTAGCGCAAACAATAGATCACTCAAATTCAAAGACGGTAATAAAACACCTGCAAAAGAGCCAGTTTACATCAACAGTATTCTTCTTCTATGGTATTAAATAATCTAATTAGTCCGGATAAAGGTAAAATAGTTTCCAGTGAATACATTACTACTATCCACACAGACGCAAACAACGTGTATACATACTACAGAAACGTTTACGCACACAAGTTTAAAAAAATTGGTTACGTAGGCTTCGTCTATACTTTCATTCGTCTGAGGGGCAACCCAAAAATTCTATTTTTGGAATTGCATAAGTTAGGTAGTTAGTTAGGTTGCTAATAAGTTCTTATCGTCTTTTGGATAGACAGTTCCTTATGGCGGGTAGATATATATATGAAATACTAGCTGACCCGGCAAACTTCATACCGCCTCAGAATCAATAAATAAAAAAGCTGAATGATAATTGCAGAATGTTTCAACTTTAATAAAAAATGTGGTCAAAACATAACCGGAACAAAAGAATTCGTAACAAAAAAATGCTGGATATGAATTAGATTTTATTATTATTTTTAATTACACATGATGTTGCTTGAAAAATTGTTATATCACAAAGGTTAGGAGCTTACAAAATAAAGTTTGTAGTGTACGGTTCTAATTTGAAACTTGCTTACAATAAAAATTAATATAATATCTTTATTATCAATTTCTGAACGACGGGACGAATATCAAACGTTTGACATTCAAAAGCAAAAAAATGAAAAAAAAACTTCACTTTTAAATTTAAATTGATTTCTGCACGACTTTTAAATTTAATTAATTTCTAAATGACGGGACGAATATCAAATGTTTCACAGGTAGGAATAGTTTCTAAAGGAAAGCGAAATTGTTGTTTTTACTATATTCCAAGCATTTTTTTCATATTTACTCACCATTTAAACCTTCCCTGGACTTCCACAAATAATTGAAAACCAAAATTAGCCAAACCAGTCCAGCCGTTCTCGAGTTTTAGCGAGACTAACGAACAGCAGTTGATTTTCATATAAATATGAAGATATATATCTTAGTAATCATTTACTTGCCCTACCATCAGTTGACTCCATCCTAATGTATGGAATCAACCGATGGTACATTACTTGTATAGAGCTTATGTCAAATTTTAACCAATATTAAGGCAAATGAACGACTGGTAAGATAGACGTACTGGCTCTTAATCAACAACTTATTACTTAATTGGAAAAAATTGATGCAAACGATGACTACGACTCAACTCGCCAGTTTCGCAACTAAACTAAATACTTAACTAAAGCAAATGTAAATCAGGCTTTATAAACAACTAATCCGTTATACGAGTTTTGTTATAGGTAATTTTAATGATTGAAAAATTTTAGATAACTTTGACAATTCTTTTAAGCGATTAGACTTAACAACAGATAAACAAAAAAGATTTATGCGTCAATTGCTTTTAAATCTTTTACGCAACAACTATAGCAATGAGCTTATACTTTTGTTTACATAATGTTATTTCAATCGATAATAAGTTTAAGAGTGCTGTTTGTCTCAGACTGACTGCAATTGTGCAGATGCTGTTTTTAAATAATTACAAAAAAAAGTTAAGTTCGTAAAGGATTGTATTTATTTCAGGAGTGAGTTTCGTAGCCATTATGGCAAAAGCGGAATCCTTCTAAAATAATCATATGTCTGGTTGTCAGTATATGTATATGACAGTCATGTATCACAAAAACTTGAGTCAATATATTGGTAAAATTTAATAAATATAAATATATAAATATTATTATTATCACCTATATTCCTACACGACTTTTTATGCTAGTATTTTATTTCAATAGAAAATATCAAACGTTTAGTGAAATGTGTCTCTTCGTGTTGCCCCGACAATCCCGTTATTAGACGTCCGATAAATTTGTAGTGGTTGATTGATGACTGGGTGGAAGATTATTAGCTCTTATCTTGTTCCTATTTGATTGGAGATTAAATCAAACCTTAAATATGAATTATATTAATGTATTCAAATCTCTAGCTACATAAGTACACAACCGTGCTAAACCATATTTATGAAATTCGCCAGTCTTTCTACAAGCAGTCCGTCTAAGTGAACATTGTAGGTTTTACATTTTATAATAATTGTAGAGTAAAACTTAGCAGTAATTGTCTCGGATGGATAGCTAAACAGAATAATATTCAAGTGCGGTTTGGAATGGAGTTATGAATCTGCGAGACAATCGGAGCGGGCTTTTCTTTTTATAGGTATACAGGTGAAACTATAAGATATAGCGACAAATACTTAAAGGAGTGTCGGAAACGATTTTGATGCAAACTAAAATGGTATCATTAGATTTTTGACAAAACAATTAACTTAGTAAGTTATCAAATCGGCTGATTGTGAAAAAAAAACATGCTGTTTTATTACACCAACTCATTGGCTACGTTCCACATGAGGCTCACAGCGACAAAATTCACGACCGCGATTTTTCTCGTTCCACTTGTTTGCGGGCGCTACAATCATAAACTCTAGTGGAACGGATTATGGAGCGTTGATATCATTGACGATGAAATACACAAATGTCATTGGTTGATTTGAAAAACGCGCCTTTTTCAATGTCAATCGATAGAGAGAATTAATGCTCTGTGGTGAACGCCCACTTCGACCGACCTCTTGACATGGATCGTTGTGAGCGCTGTGTGATCAAAAATAATGACGTCATTAGTGACGTTTTCGCACGACTATAACGACCGTGGTCGCTATTATTCCGTGTAGGAACGGAGAAAGAATACGATTTCCTGCGGCCTGGCGGCCTATCGTAAGAGGCGACAAAATAACCCACAGCCAGGTGGTAGGGTATCTGCCCGTCTGGATGGCTACCACCCCTGGTCTAGAGTATGCCGCCATAACAACCTTGAATTGTGTTTCAACATTAGCGGCCAGGTTTCACACTCCCTCAAGAGAGCAGCAGCGCATTTGTAACGCCTTTGGTATTGCAAATGTCCATAGGCGACGGTAACCGCTTTCCATTAGGTGGCCCGTTTACCTGTCTGCTGAACTCGTGCAATAAAAAAATATAAAAAAAATGTGGAACGGCTGACGGAGTATTTTGGGCGTTGTGAATTACTAGAACAACGCGGCCATAGTGTACTTTATACGAATTTCTGGTTGTGGACCTTCCCAAGTCTGCGTCAAATCCCGTCTTCCTCGTCCCCTGCCACCGACCTTACGCATGACGTCGTTTACCGAGATACTCTACACTCTAGGACACGTTTGCTGCTGCTGCTTTGTGTTGTTAATTTTGTGAGCTATGTCAGTTAGCTTGATTCTCTTACGAATATCCCCATTTCTGATTTTATCCAATATCATTTACAGATAAAGTGTATCGACCTAGCCATTGTGAAGTAACCTTAAATAGTCACGAAGATTCGTACAATAAATGACAATTTAATTTACAAAAATTGTTTTTAACAAAAATATGTTTTTCTTTTTAGTTGGGGACCATCTCGGGAGTATACTCTTTCGAATAAAAAAAATGGTGTGTGTATGTGTGGGTGCGTGCGTGCGTGCGTGTGTGTGTGCAGTTCACACGCAGTAGAAGTGAAACAAAGTGTGATAGGGGGTGGGAGGGATTCTAAATTTCGTGACGTCACATTTCATAATGTATAATATCGTTATAATATACTTTAAGCTTAAAAACACGAAATTTGAAGTATTAACGAAATACTTCAAAACATTTCCAACTCTATCTGTATGAGCATAGTGTTTCAATTATTCTAAATAATGTATTCTATCTCATTCTCTCGCAGGCTTAGTCCTATAGATATGTCTTTATCTCTTTTTAGTGTCGTTTTTTCGTTTCATCGAGTTTCAAATCACAACGATTCTAAAGAAGTTTCACTTCAATTTGGAAATCGGCCCACAATTGACGAAGAAATCGGGTAGCAAAAAAGTCGATTAACAATTTTCGAGGGTTTATCTCGATTTCCCTGAAATCCATTCATTAGATCCTGACACGGTGACAATGGGGCCAATTCGGGAGTGTACCCTTTCGATTAAAAGAAAAAAATTGAAATTTGGTCCACAATTAACGGAGAAATCGAGTAACGAGCATACAATAAAAATAACATACAGACGAATTGAGAACCTCCTCCTTTTTGAAGCCGGTTAAAAATGATTGTCCAGCTGAATAGCCGCAGATGGTTGTTTCAGCGATACCAAGCTTGGTGGGCTTCCCGACTCCGTGGGAGCAGAGGCGTTCAGCCCGGAAGCAGCTATAGGGATGACTCTATCGGATTAAAGCGTAAAAGGCTGAATAAGCTAAGCCAACAGGCTGAAGTAATACAAATGGGGACGAGTTATCGACTTCGCCGGCGGAGCCGATCCTAGTCCTATCTTTACTACCGCTTCGCAACATGTTATAGCTGGTGGAGCAGAAACAGCGGAAGAAACTCTCCAGCAACACCCCTAAACTAGTCTTGTGTGGCTACTTTGTGTCTGTAATGAGTGGGTGACATTGGTGGGTTTGAAGTTGTGTGGGTGGACCGGGGCCGGGGGCTCTATGGCATCTGTTCAGTAGATTTTTTTTTTATTGGACTTGACTTTATGTTGTTGGTCCGAAGACCTCACAACTTTACCGGGGTTTTCGGGGCGAGTGCCTTTGCGAAGCGAAGGCGCTCGAGCCCGGGGGGCAACTTGCTCGAGGGGGCTCCCTAGGGAGTTTCACCTCGGCTGGACTGTTGCCATGAGAGGGGGATGAATCTAACGATGCCCACCATAGGGCGACACAATGCACTAATTGAGAGCGGGTGACGGGTAATATAAAGCCCGAGAGGAAGGATCCCGGCGGACCGGGATCGGCGGTTCGCGGTGGCCTATACTATCTTACTGCCGTTTCGCAACGTGTTATGGTTGGGAGAGAAGAAACGGCGAAAGAAACTTCCCAGCAACACGCCTAGTCTATCCTATGGGGGGGCTGTGTCTCCTGGCGTCCCTCGCGGGGACGTGGAGAGATCGTGATTGGCGGCGTCGACGCCGCCGTCTGTGTCTGTCTGTCGGTGCCTGCCAGCCTGCCGTCCTAACCGCGGGCGGGCTGATTCGAGCCAGCCGTTTTGTGATATCGTTGACCTTGTCCGTGAGGATGTTACGCGGTCGTCGCACGAGAGCCTTTCGTCGAGGCTTATAATCGGACGCGGACACGACGAGGGGATTTCGATGGTGCGGCGCTAGATCGAAATACTTACGCGAGAGCGACGTAATGTAGTTTTTGATGGAGGGAAGCTCCAGATCGCGGTGGATGTCGACGTTACACATATAGAGGGGAGCACCGACGGCTCTGCGCATGAATTTATTCTGAACGATTTGCAGTTTCTTTAAAAGGGAAGGCTTGGCATGGCCGAATACCACACTCGCGTATGTCATGATCGGGCGGATCTGTTCAGTAGAGAGTAGCTACAGCACCGTTTTATACCCTTTTATAGTGAACGCGCCACCAACACTCCGATCACGCCACTCTAATGATGTCATGGCTGGACTACCCTCTTTCTTGTAAATTATTTGTAACACCTCTTTTTCCAAATATACTTCCTTTCATACATCTTGATGCTATCCAATTGTCTCGTCGATCGAGCATCGGCCGTGATCGGTTAGTCTCGCACGCGACTTCCGCACCGCAGCCACACTCATTTCCTAACACAAAACAAACAACACGTTTGAATTGTTAGTTACGGTTTGATTTGCACTTGTTTTGTTGAGAATATTGCGGTGTTAATGATAGTATTCCTAGAAACGTGCTCAATCTAAAACATGTCGAAAGATGAATCAAGAAATAATGAGTCTAATTGAGCAAAAATCTATAAGAAGCTGTAATCATCAGTACTAATTTATAAACGTTAATTTGTTTGGGCGTTTGTATGTTTGTTTGTTCCTTATTCATGACCTGTGACCTAATTATAAAGACATACATATATTATGAAATTTCATACCTATTTGATACATTCGATAATGGAGATGAACAGGAGGATATTTATATGATACTAGAATATGGGATAGTATACGAGATATTCGAAATTCACGTGATTGTTCCGAAAGGCGTGTTTCGTTATTTCTTACCGGAAGCCTAAATCTTATACTAATATATAAAGCTGAAGAGTTTGTTTGTTTGATTAAACGCGCTAAGCTCAGGAGCTGCAGCTCTGATTTGAAAATTTCCACGCGGACGACGTTGCCCGCACAGCTAGTATAGCATAACTTGAGAAATTATGGCCGGCCTTTATATACCTACTAGTTTTATCCCCCATCTAACCTACGTTAAGATTGCTTTTGTGGACAAACTTAATTTATCTTATGGCCCGGAATACAATCTCTCCCTAATAAAGCAATAACAATAAACATTTATCTCAAACTTTCGCTTAGCTGGCAAATTACCGAATTTGATTTGCTAATTTCAAAATCAGTGGAAATACTAAATATAAAACAATAAATAAAAACTGATTAAGGAAACTATCTTAAAAATTCTAAAGACATTAAAACAAATTCAAATCGATATAATAATTATTATCTTATTCATGTACAACTAGTTCTTTACTAATTTCCTGTTATAAATATCCCCTGTGTCGAACGGCATAGATAGATTTTTTTACGTCTTTATTTGAACACAATATGTTATCTATCGAAGTCTAGAGTCTAGACGCCATTTGTAACCGTCAGAGACGTTCCAATTTCATACAAATTTTCAAATCGTGTTCTTTATAAATGTCATTTGTTCGTCGACTCAGGCGCGTGCCTGTTAATGGAAAGCTTTACCGAATGATTTGTTTTTCGAAAAAAGAATATCAACTGTCACGAATTCCATACTCAAGCGATTTTGATATTTATCTAAAGGAATTAAGGACGATTTTGTTATATCAAATCAAAAGAGGCTTTGTTATATTGGATAATAGAATTTGAGCTTTATAGTTTTAGAATATGGTTAAATTTGTTCTATCGTGTGCATTAGTAGGTTGTCTCGCCCAATTCTCGTAGTTCGGTTATCAGCGAATGTTATTTGCTTCAAGTTTCAATGTTGCTTTTTTAATCTTTTTATCGAATTTTCAAAAAGTGTTTCGAATTAATATGGTGTCGCGTGATTCGATCGAGTTAAAAGAGTTTCGCGAACAATTAGTAAAACTGCATTTTGTTTGTGAATTTACATCTTCTGATATAGAAATAGTAACTAAGAACGTATAAGTTCCAGATTCAAACTATTACATACAGAAATAATTTGACAAGCGTTCCATTACGCAGTCTAGCCTGGGTGTCTAATTTTATATTTAATTTGCTTATCTTACGAGTATACAGGTGGTTCTTTACCGCCTATAAGAATCATCAGCTGAACTTACTAGTTTAAGGAGAAGACGAGAAAAGTTCAAGCAATACTCTTATGAAATAAATAAAAAGTTTTTATTTTATCTCAGACGAATAAAACAGGTAGAACGAACCTCGAGCTTTCAGAGTGAAGCCGATTTCGGAATAGGTATTCGATCCATTAAACAATCAAATTAGTTCGGATATAGGTGGAAGTTTTCAGTGGATAACATTACCATTACCCGCATAGAGGCAAACCACGTGTTTACTACACTACATAAGTTTACGCACACAAGTTAAAAAATGCTTCACATCATTTGACGCTTTTGTTTACATAGGTCCCGTCTATATCTACTTTTATATGTTCATCTAAAATTTTACTAAAATTTATTTTGTCGTGTATTAAATCACACCTTTTGGAAATCTAGTGAATTGTGAACAAAATTAAAAAAAAATGTGTGATTGCAATTCACACATGGCAGAAGTGAAACTCAGAAAAGTAGCCTACGAGAGAAGGAGATAAATATAGAGTACAAGGAGTATTAGGATAGTTATAAGGTTTATTATTTTTATGATATTTTTACTAAGCCCAAAAATTATTTTATATTATAATGCAAAATATTACATTTCATATATTACATATTTAAGACATATATTATTCAGATTCCATGTTTTCACTTTGAACAAATGACACGCGAGCCTTATGATAACTAAAATAAGGAAACAAATGCTCCAGTTTCAATTTGATTTATGAACTTCAAAACTTCAAAATATTTCCAACTCTATCTTTACGAGCATAGTGCTTAAATTATTGAATATCTCT
Source organism: Dendrolimus houi (assembly GCA_039645545.1). Classification (NCBI taxonomy): domain Eukaryota; kingdom Metazoa; phylum Arthropoda; class Insecta; order Lepidoptera; family Lasiocampidae; genus Dendrolimus; species Dendrolimus houi. The sequence continues at coordinate 21,176,670 of CM077126.1, read as the reverse complement.
TTTCAGTGTCGCTTTTTTAAGTTTCATCGAGTTTCCAATTACAACGATTCTAAAGAAGTTTCACTTCAAAAAACTACGTTAGTAGGTAGTTGCTGGCTTATTATTATAAAAAACTGTATATTGATCATAATATATTAGTAGTATAACACCTAAAAGCGGGACATTAAACCATAAAACAATTACTTAAAAGGCATTAGTAAAAAAACTCACTGACCGGTAAACGCTATAGGCGAAATATAATTCTAAGCTATAGGCAATTATTGCCAACGAAAAAGACTGTAAAACAAAAACCGAACAATTTAAGTATCGCTTGAAGTCTGTGTTGATGTTTTCTATTAGGAATTCAATCAACATAAATTAGTTTTAATTTAGCCCATGACGTCCTGAGTACGGACGAGTATAGGGAAACGCATAGAAAACGACAGAAGATCTACTTTGTATAATGTGCGCCTAAGAAGGCTAATAAACAGATGATATTTTATGTATATACTAGCTGACCCGGCAAACTTCGTACCGCCTCAGAATCAATTTTTTTCATATTTACTCAACTTTTAAACCTTCCCTGGACTTCCACAAATAATTCAAAACCAAAATTAGCCAAATCAGTTCAGCCGTTCTCGAGTTTTAGCGAGACTAACGAACAGCATTTGATTTTTATATATGAGATAGATGTTATAAACGGCCTCTGTGGTTGAGCGGCCTAAGTCTTAGCCGGCCGAACTCGATGGAACGCAGAGGCTCCGGGTTTGATTCCTGGCATGGTAAATTTTGGGTATCTGGGATCGGCCCCAGAGTGGTCCGTTGTATATTACCCATAACACAAGCGTAACTTGCTTGGCTTGGGGATATATAATGTGTGTGTTTGTCTGAAGTATATGATTAGAAATAAATTCTTATGACGTCACGTGCCAAGATGCAGCACCACACCAAAGAGTAATTTCGTGATACTAATAAAAACATGGACTACAATGAACAAAAATAACATTTATTTAGAATTATTTAAAAGGAAGTTATATATAAAGAGGTTAGTTAAGAAAAGCCAAAGATTAACTACACTCTAAACAGGCCCTAAGTCAGCAAATGCTAGTTGATAACAACCAACACTGGTCTTCCGTTAGTGCCAAGCATTAATGTCACCTTCACAGAAAAAAAACTAATAAATATTTATGCCTAAGAAAATTCTAGAGACTTAGGGCCTGTTCCACAAAGTCGAAATAAAGTTCCCAATAAGCAGCTACTTGCAACTTATTTATCGAATAAAGACAACGCTTGCGTTTCACAATTGACAAATAGCACTAACTGGCAAATAAAGTACCCTGTAAACTAAATATATGTCAGATCAAGTGGCCAATAGCAAGTCTATCTGCCATATAAATTAGTTGGCAGCCATAACATATGGTTGACAGCTGTGATTCGAATAATTACAGAGTTAAATGGTATTTGATGCCATTGAAGACGAATTAGATGATTTTATGTACCTATTGTTTAACTGGACCGCGAAGGAATCCTGTGTTAATGTTAATAATGGTTTGCTGACTATACTATCGTTACTCGACTTCAGTAGCGCTTTCAACAACGTTAATTTTGAAATATTACTTGGTATTTTAAACTCTCTTAACATTTCTCATAACTCTACAGTAATCGACTGGTTTCAAAGTTACCTGTATGGCCGCCGGCAGCGGGTTCGCGTCGATGATGACTATTCGTCATGGTGTGAACTCACTGCTGATGTTCCTCAGGGCGTTGTTCTTTCTCCCTTATTGTTCGCTGTTTTTATTAACTCCATCTCTAATCTACTCACTTCAACCTACCACCACCTCTATGCAGACGACTTACAAATTTATACACAGTCACCTGTTGCCACGTTGGATAAAGCAGTTTTAACTATAAATTCAGACTTCGAACGCATTCTGCAGTGGAGCGAGTCATTTGGGCTTCACGTAAACCCTGCAAAGACCCAAGTCATCATCATAGGTAGCTCACGTATGCTGAATAAGGTCGACTGGAGTACCATACCTAGCATTACTTTTGACAGGACAGCTATCCCTTTCAGTAATAAAGTAAAAAAACCTTGGTGTCATATTTAATATTGAGCTGTCATGGTGACCTCATATCACCGAATTAAGTCGGCGGCTATTCCTTTCGTCCAAATCCCTTCGGAGGTTGAGGAATTTCTTACCCATTACCACCAAAATTAAGCTAGCAGAGTCCCTATTACTCCCTATCCTTGATTATGCTGATGCCAGCTATCTAGATTTAACCCAAGAACAACCTAATAAACTTGAGCGTCTCCAAAACTTCTGTATAAGGTTCATATTTGGCCTACGGAAATATGACCACGTCTCTGTATTTCGTAAAAAACTCAAGTGCTTCCCAATTCATGTTCACCGGAATACTCATATTCTTTGTATTCTTGACAGTATCTTATTTGTCCCGAATACTCCTCATTATCTTAAAGAACGCTTTGACTTTATTTCGTACTCCCATAGCTTAAGGCCTTCCACTAAACTGAAACTAAACACCCCTGCGCATAGTTCAAATTTCTGCAACAATTCTTTTACCGTCAAGGCTATAAATCTTTGGAACTCGCTGCCAGTTGCTATCAGACAAGCAAAATCGCTACCAATATTTAAAACGATGATCAGAAAATATTACCTGTCCTTGGAATATTATGGTATTTAAAATATATTTATCTATAAACTGAGCGATATTACTAGATAGTATTTAGGGCTTTTAAATAAACAACAACTGTTCGTAATACTTTCTATTCCGAGAATGAATGTACATGATTTTTGTATCTACCTACTTGTTACAATATATTACATACATAACACCTCACCACTTAATTTTGACTTTACAACTACCACTTACAACTAATCTTAAATTATAAATATCTTAATTAATTAATTTGAAACCGTACTACAGGTTTTCGATTGCGGTTGGCATGACTCACTGGCTGGGGTGAAGGCTCTTGCATTACGGCATCTGGTTCCGTGGGTTCAATTTCTCCCTTATTGTTACTCTCCCCTTGACTCATATCTGTCTCTATTATATCCGCTGGCCCCCGCTCTTGCGGGGCTTCATCCTCACACGCCCAACCACTTCCGCCTGTATTATATCATCCTCTGAAATGGTACTCCCCGAACCGACCGCTCCCGATAGTCTAGATCTACGCCTTAAGTGATCTATATGTTTTCTTATAGGTCGACCGTTACCGTCCTCTACGAGATACTCCCGTGCACCTACTTTTGTTTCAATTACCCCCTTTGACCATTTATCACTGCTAGCATAATTTCTCATCCAAACCGTATCCCCTTCGTTTAATTCACGCAATACTCCGCCGGAATACTCAATCTGCTTTTGCTGTGACGCACGCACCCTATCCTCGAGTGACCGTTCACTACGTAACAGATCTAAACGAGACTGAAGCGTACGTCTCTGCAAAAGCATTGCCGGAGTTTCTCCAGTTGTACTCTGCGGGGTGTTTCTATAGGCCAGCAGAAAAGTTTGCAAGGCTGTATCTAAATCTTTGTTTTCCCTATAGGCTTTTTTTATAGCTGATTTACACAATTTTACCGCATTTTCTGCAGCACCGTTTGATGCTGGATGGTAAGTTGGTGAAAAATATTGAGAAATGCCATTCTGTTTTAAAAAATCCCTAAACTCTGAACTAGTAAATGGGGGACCTTGGTCAGACACTATCTCAATGGGCAAGCCAAATCTAGCAAAACAACTTCTTAAAACTTTTATAACCTGAGATGCTGTTGTTCGTAACATTTCATAAACTTCTAACCATTTCGAAGACGTGTCAATTATTACCATAAAGGTCTTACCCCGTATAGGGCCTAGGAAGTCGATATGCAGCCTGCTCCACGGCTGTGTGTGAAACGTCCAGGGTTGCGGTGGTGCGCGTGGGGGCGCGCTGGCCTCTGCGGCGCAAGTCTCGCAACTCTGACATATATTTTCTATATCTTTGTCCATATTTGGCCACCAGACATAACTGCGCGCTAAATATTTTGTTTTAACAATCCCCATGTGACTACTGTGCAGCTCTTTCAATATGGTATTTCTTAATGAGTACGGTATAATTATTCGATATCCCCACATTATGCATCCGCAAACAGCCGTTGCCGTATTATTTCACTGCTGATACCACAAACAAACTGGTCTCGAATACTTTCTTCGAGCCAAGACCCAAAGTCACAAGACTTCGTCATTTTTTTTAAAACGGCAGAATATTCAGAGATACTTTCTCCTTCTTTTTGCTTACGTTGTCGAAATTTGAAACGTTCCGCTAATATACTTGGCTTTGGTTGCAAGTTTTTTCCATGATGGCCGTTAACTGCTCAAAGTTCATACTACTTGGTTTACGCGGCGTACATAAATTTACCAACAATTCGTAGCTTTCCGCTCCCATTACTGTTATAAGTGTCGATACATATAACTCACTTTTGATTCCATTTACAATAAAATAATGTTCCAACCGCTCCACGTATAAATTCCAGTCATCCGCTGCCACTTGAAACTCACTTATCTTTCCAATGGACATTTTGTTAAAATTATATTTGTTTAACGTCACAACAATGTAAACTTGATTTAGTGCACTATTTAGGGTCCGTTTTCGATCCTCGTCGCCACTGAGAGATATTACTAGATAGTATTTAGGGCTTTTAAATAAACAACAACTGTTCGTAATACTTTCTATTCCGAGAATGAATGTACATGATTTTTGTATCTACGTACTTGTTACAATATATTACATACATAACATAAACATTTATATATTTTTGTAGATATGTATTTGTATGTTATGTATATTTAGTACATATCTATTTAATATATAGAACATCCGTATATTCTGCATTTATATATTTATTACTAGAATGTAAGAAAATGTACTATGTATTATGTATACCACCATCATCATTATATTCTCAGTTCATTCCTGGGGTTGTCTGGAAGAGATCGCTTATTAGCGATAAGACCGCCCTTTGTGCATAATGAGACATAGTTTTAGTCTGTTAGTTCTATTTTGTATTAGTGCACAATAAAGAGTTATTGATTGATTGGTTGTGTTTCGAAAACGCATTAATTGCAATTATATGCAAGCCTTGGATGATAAGGATTTTAGGATAAGATTTTGACTTACTGAAGATGCTGTAGATTATGTATATTTATTAATTACAAAACAAAGAAACAAAGTCTGAAATTACGCCGATACTACAAATATTTGTTTATGATGCAACTTTCACGTTTGTTCATTTGCGATTGACGTTCCGTTTACAGTTATATAAAAACTAATGTATATGCTATTTTGGTCAATAAAAAATTAAGGGATGACATAGTTTAAGCCGTATTTACATAAAATGTATGAAAATTATACAAAATGTACATCAAAATGATTAAAATATATTTTCACAAGTATTTACAACACAGAATAGGTATATTTACTAATACATGTACTTATTTCGTATATAACGGAACTATAAAATGCGAGGTTGCCAAACCTACTAACTAGAAAGTGACAAAGTGTGCCAAATAAATTTATAGGTGGATGATCGTGAAACCCAATCAGGACTGACCAGAACTTTATGTGCCACGTAATTAATTTATTAAATAGCTATAAGGTACTGTACTTGTACATGTGAAACAGACCCTACTAGGTATTATTTATACTCATGAAGGCAAATGATCGAAAATAACACAATAATAATCTGAAACTTAAATATAGCACACTAATACACAAAAATATCAGGACAACTGCAAGAGTTCCATCCACGCCTGTCGGGTGTTGAGCAGCATTTGCCCTTCAAGAATATGGCGATTATCAAGTAGTAATTATCCACCACAATATATCTGCTCCTTTTCTAAGACTGCTTCAGATTGCCTGCTGCAGACTGCAAGTCGTAGACTACCCGTGTAGACTGCTGGTTGTAGACTGGTTAGATTACTTATGTAGACTTTCCTCACTCTTCTTTTTACGAGGGGAAACTCGATTGAGGGCCATCGGCCGGTGTGTGGGATTCGCCAATTCGGGGTGGTACTAGCACCTCTAGCCAGAACTAAAGATGCTATTACCACGTCACTGTTAGGGATACCCACTAAAACCCCTGGGTATTCCGTCCTTCGCCTTTAATGGCAGGGCAAAGGGTAAATAACCTAACCTCCCCGCTGGCCCTGGAAGGCGGTGGCCCATCGGCCTTTTCCACTGCCGGGGGACTACTATTGTCTCCTGGTATCTTCTTACTCTCAGCGCATGGGGCGGTTTCCCGGGAACCGAAGTGGGCGCGCGCGGAATACGTTGCACCCCCATCTCGAAGGCATAAAGTGGGTGGTTACTCCATTTCCGACATTCGTTCGCTTGGTAATAAATTCCTCTACACTGACATCCAGTTATTGACTACTTCCGTCATATGCTTACTTTATAATAACAAACAAGACTTCTACAGATATATTTGAACAACATAAGTTCATAATATATTATTTAATGCTTATATATATGTTGTAATCAAAGGTCGATATGCAGTCTCTTCCCTGAATGGCTGGTCTATCCTAGGTTTGGCCCAAGGCCTTTCGACAAAACGCGAAATAAATTCCAATTTCTGCCTTTGACTAAAGTATTTTTACGTAACTTTACGCCAAACGTCGAACGTAAAATAATTTGTTTCGGGCTTTGCCTAGTTGATCCTAGAAGCGTCTACAGACACAGACAGACAGACAGACTCGGTCAAACATCGATTCGTACTGCACTTGTTACATGTTTAATGACTGTATAAATTAGTCTCTCCTAGGTTAGACAAAAATTCGTTACTTAAAAGCAGAAAAATGACATTTATTTGGACTTTGACTAAGACGTTATGTCAGACCTGAGGTTTGATTAGTCAAAGCTAGGAGCGCCAGAGTTCGAGTTGGCTATAACCCATACACAATGTAATAATTTCGTAATATAGACTATCTGCATATAGTTATTTTAGGACGTCGCGTACCGACGGAGCGCGGAACCATTCGTTTTTATATAACCCGACTTGATTATGAGTAATCAATTTTTTCTTATTTATTTTGTTCAGTATCGGTTCAAATGATGTTGAATGATACGTATGGTCAAATGAGATATTTTTAGAAAGAACGATCTCAGGCCTTAATAGGGGTTAAGAGAAAGAAAGGGGTTAAAAGAAGCATGTAATTTAAGGCCACAAGGGAAATGTTACGCATGATTCGAAGAAATAAAAAACTGGGAAAATTGCAGACTATTGCAGTAAAAATATATTGAAAAATGATAAAATACCTGTAATATGAAAAATTCTACCTTAATAACTCCCTAAGTAATCATTGCTAAGCCCTAAATGGGTCATTTTATGTGGTAGGTAATCTTTGCTGATAGGATTTTTTTTGCTGCCACGTAAATAACCAAATGCAGTTGACATTTTATAAATTAATTTATGAATTCGTCTAACTTCACCACTTTAAAAGATAGCGTAAGAAGACAGCGCTGTACTTTAGTATGTCATACGAATGAATTTTTAGTATGTCTTATCATTATTACGACGATGATAATATTTTTCTTTCGTCTTATTATATCTTTTCGTTATTGTGTCCAATATTTGCTACAACTCCACTAATTCTGCGAAAAGTTATATTTCTCTATTAAAAAAAAGAACAGCTAGAGATACATAAATATGAAGAAAAAGAATTTTTAGACGTGTTGCGGGGGAAGATTTTTCTTCTTCTCAAGATCTCTTCAAAAGATTTTCTCCAGTGTAACTTAGTTTAAAATCTCTATATAAAAAGTTTTGAATTTGAATATGTGTTCACAAGGAATTATGAAAAACAGTTCAGAATCGAATAGCTGTTGTATGAGTTTTTTTACTCTGCGGTTACTATTCGTAGTTATTTCTTCTTCCAAGATAAGGCCTTTACTTCTGTCTGATAGGAAATCGGTCTTACAGACATTTAACAGTAGGGTCATTTACTCAAGTCTAATATGCTAATGCCAGCTCTAAATGAGGTGGCAGTTAATCCGTGCAGGAACGGAGAAAGAATAAAATTTCCTGCGGCCGGGCGGCATGTTGTAAGAGGCGACATGTTAAGGAACTAAACTCTTCAATGGATCAAGGATCACGGGGGTACTCGAGATAATAAGGCAACAGAGCAATCAGCGAGAAACTCCGAAACCCAACCGATTGAACCGAAACTCTTTCTACCTCTGCCGCTTAGTTGGTTTAGAAACAACTTAAGCCTAAGAACAAAGAAACTCCATCAACAATATTGGCACAACTTAGAGGAAAGTATGCAAGTCAAATTAACACTGCCCCGAGGTAATACTTTGTGTTTCTCCAGAGCAATTCTAAAGCTTAGTGGACCCACCCGTCTAAGATTGATAATAAAATTATTGCAGTCACTGTAAGCTGCGTTTCACAATAAACCAACACTCAACCTTTACAAATCTTCACCGGATATTTTAAGATTTGCAATTATAAAGTCTAGCCAAATTGTTTAGGTAGAATTTATTTCGACACGATATTTTTCGTTTCTCTAAAGACTGGCGCTACAATTTAAAAGTGCATTTAAAAACGCATAAACCAATCGTTAAAGTTCATGCCAATTTACGCTGATAACAGCCTGATTAAAATTACAAAACACCAAATCAGTTTATATTATTATTTAAAGCATTAAAGTGTCATCGTAAATATTTTTTATCGAGTATAGATTGATCTACACTCGTAGTAAAGATTTTTTGTATGTTTGTATGTATGCATGCTTGTCATTTTTCCATATTGGTGAAAAATAAATCTTTCGAAAATCGTTATGTCCGTCCATAAGTCTATCAGTCAGTGTTATCACCCTCACTTTTTTAACCCAATAGCATAATATCATTGTGGAAGTTTCATGATTTATTACATCGTCGTCAACCAACATTTGTCCGCTGCTGGACATAGGTCTCCCCAAGTTTGCGCTACCTATCCTGGTCTTTCGCTCTCTTCATTTAGTCCCCATCAGCTAACTTGCGCAGGTCCTGGCTCCATCAGGCTGGAGGGCATCCTACACTACGTTTGCCGAGACCCTATCTCCACTCCAAGAATCGTCTATTCCTATTAGTCCTGCGACAAATGTTACTTACTTTGTCGTCAGCACGAGGTAATTATTATAATTGTTATTATTAGGCAAGAAAAGTAGTACATTAAAGGGAAGAATGTAATAAAGGAACGTCACCTATGACTTTACTGTTGTTGACATGACAGCGACGTCAAAAATGTAATGTCAATCGATTTTGACAACATATACTGAAACCTGTACGTCGTAGTAATTACGAAATCATTGTAAAGCTGAAAATATATAGATTTGATAATAGATAGATTTTGAAAATAGATAGATAGATAGATTTGATAGATAAAAAACAATAAAATTTAACAAATAAAATAAACTTTATAGTTACAACTTCTTGCATAAGTAACTTTTTTAATTGCTTAAAATACAAATAATAACTTTTATGGTATCTCGAATAAGCAGTTAATAGAATCACTTATGAAAAATATTGCAACAATTAAGTTCGTTTATTTATTTAAAATTTTTTGACTCACTTTTATCCAAATTGAAAAAATAGTAATGAACCCGTGTAATTACGACTAATTATTAATTACTAAAATAATATTAAGAAGTGGGATTTGTTATATTATTGTAAATATTATATGTGAACCGACCTCCATCATAATGCTTGTATCTTGGCCAGGATTCAAATCCATGTCATTGGGCGCCCCTTAGCCACTAAGCTAGTAGCTGCTCTTTTTCCAAGCTATTCATTCCAAAAATAATACGTCTCTCAATTTACTAAGTTTATTCTTTTGTCCAAGCAAACTCACATTGTAAGGCTTGTTATAACCAAATTCATACGTAAAACATTACAGTCATCGTAAATTTAATAAATCGAATATATTTAATAGAAAAAGGGTGCGGCAGGTCATCGTTGTAGATTGAATATAAATGAAATTAGAAGATTTAATGGATAAAAAAATCCATATTGTTTATTGTGATCTGAGTTGCAAAATTAAGGCAATAAAAATGAAAGAGTTTTTGCGGAAATTTTAAGGGGTTTCGTTGTACAGTTTTTTCTCAATGTACAATATTAGTTAAAAATGAACAGTAAATATAGGATATTGATTATTTTAAAGTAAGAAATGTGTTTCTGATGACAATCTCAACTGTTTAGTAAAGTAGGCCTTTTCAAGCCACCAGAAGAATTCCCTCGTTTGGCTTCAGTCAAAGATATATAATTTGGTACGAGCTTCTTTTACATAGATACTTACCACTTTTGCCAAATGTCTTTTTCCTTGAAAATTATTTTATAATTTGAATATACACCGAAAAATAATTTTCAACCCTTAATTACATGCTAACATATTTTTTTTAGAGATTTCCCTACAAAAGTTTGTAGCGACATACAGACTACACTTTCGTGTCAAATTTCTTTCCGGTAAGTCAAATTGTTTCTGAAAAACATTACTGTCACATACAAAGACAGGCGGACAAGCATGAGATTTCAAAATAAAAAAGGGAGTTTTAAAAATACTCATTATTTCCCATTTTTTATTTTCGATTGATTTATTTCATATATCGGTATTTGACATGTTTAATAAATTATTAAAAGTAAAATGTAGTGAGACCCCATGATGCCTCATGCGTTTTAAAATAATTTTTGATTTAAACAAATTTGAATTCTAAGTCTAGTCTAGAAAATAAAATATAAACCTTTATTTTTTTCTCATTTCTTGCATATTTTCCTAGTAATTTTTTGGTCCAATATCTTGTTACATATTTTTCTATTCAACATACGTCCTCTTTCACGTAAGCTATATCATTAAGGCAATGATAACTTAAAGTATAATGACAATATAAAAATTGTATTGTCATCATCAAACCAGAAATTTTAGCTCATTAATGGAATTAGATTAATAAAGAAAGTAATTTATTCTTGTGTCATATGCTATAGGTTAAAGGCGCAGGCAGCTAAAGCTCTCATGGGTTCCCTCCCTACGAACAGAGTTATCATGAGTAGACCATTTCAAAGGGTGGGCATAGACTATGCAGGACCATTTACAATAAAACAAGATCGAATACGGCGTTCTATTGTCAGTAAAGGTTACATTTGCGTGTTTGTATGTTTTGTTACAAAGGCTGTTCATCTTGAACTAGTTTCAAATCTCACAACGCCCAGCTTTTCTAGCTTGCTTTAAGCGATTTGTATCTCGTCGTGGACTACCCAGTGATGTATATTCTGATAATGCATCTACGTTCAAAGGAGCAAGGAACCAATTAGACGAGCTATACAAGCTGCTAGCTTCCAAAGCGCACAAACAATAAGTGCAATCACAAAGTGCTCAGGAGGGAATACGTTTTCATTTTATTACCTGTTACTCTCCTGTCGGGTCGGCTTTGGGAGGCAGCAGTTAAGAGCACAAAATATCATCTAAAGAGAGTTGTACAGAGGGCTTTATTAATATATGAAGAGTTGAATACTGTTCTGGTTCAGATTGAGTCAATTTTGAATAGTAGGCCCTTAACTCCTCTATCTACAGATATTAACGACTATTCATATCTAACACCTGGTCATTTTTTGATTGGAACTGCTCTAAACACTTATCCAGAATAGAATTTATCTGATTCTCATATAAATAGATTAAGTTTTCGGAATATATATACGAGCATGTTTCAGCAGTTTTGGAAAATATGGAGCAAACATTATTTAAATGTATTACAATGTAGGCCAAATTGGCAAGATAATTATCCTAACATTAAGGTTGGTTCTTTAGTAATTTTAGTTGAAAACGATGTTCACCCTTTGTTTTGGCCTATGGCTCGGGTAGTCAATGTATTTCCAGGAGCTGACGGTATAGTTAGAACCGTAGAGGTGAGGGCACAGAATGGTAACATTCATAGAAGATCAATTACAAAAGTTTGTTTACTGCCTATTGATGTTACTGAATTAATCCATGTTTCTTTTAATTTCTTATTTCTTCCCTGGGAATACGTAGGAAACCTACATAGACACTGGCTGTATGGAAGCCTAAATATTTTATAATGAAAACCACATTTCTAATAATTTTAGTCAGTTGCTATTGAACTGTTGATGTGAAATATTATCTGCTATTCAATTAATACAAACTATAGTCCAAGTGAAGTGCAGTTTTAATTCTATATATGTACGCGCATACACCAGCTAAGTACAGTCGTGTTGTTTAAATGAAGTCTAGTCAGCCTGGTCTTTTCTTGTGGTGTGCACACGTTTGACGTTAAAAAATAATGAATTTGCGCCAAACCCATCTGTTCCCGACTGACCGACTGGCGCGATGCGTCTACACGTGTCCGCAACACTGGCGTGGGGGTTAAGGGGTACGTGGGCGGAGGTCACTGGCTTGAAAAATTGACGGCCGCTCTATTCTCACCAGCGCTGGCTTGGCTTGAGGAACAGTTTATACAAAGACCAATACCACGCCAATGCTGGCCGCCAGTAAGAGTCAACCAGCGATGACTTCGTATAAACCAGCCTTAATGGCCTAATGCACTCGTATTACAATCAACAATGACGTGGTTTCGAATTCTAGGACAATTACACGTTTCGGACATTTATCTGACTTAAACAATTAATTTGCATATTCTTATTTTACAACATGTTACGTCGAAGGAAAAAATCGTAATGAACCCGCATCAGATATTCGATTTATGATACCCGTCTTGAAGATACGTGGCGAGTATTTTGTCCGTTACCATAAAAATACTGACAGCTTGATCCCAGCAGTGGTGCGTTTATGGCCTGATATCATATGTTTTGCATCCCATATTCAAAATACGCATAACAAAAACCAGAAAACCGATTAAGTCATAACAGTTTTTTTTTTAATTAACTAATAATAACCAATTAAGTTGAAAACTAATAGCTTAAATACATTAACTACAATATACCTGGTCCCAATTAATAGTAAAATTATTTCTAACATACACTGACATAAATTTTTATAGCACAATCCATTGATTAGTATAACGAGGTAGTGGACTGTTTGATAGCGGAATTAACATTTTATATAAATTAATCGATTCTATATTTATATCGATTATTGGCTATCCGATGAATCGAGTAATAAATGTCTTGTTATAGCTAATGGTAACATATGGACTATGTATGGGAAAATAGGAACGTTTTTGGGGTTTCCTGATTATTTTTTAATCAGTTATTGTGTAATGAAATAATATCGCCCGACTCGTTATCGATCGATTAGATTTTTATAATTATTTTCGAAAAAGTTTTTGTTTTATGAATTCTTAGTTTGACATAACCTTATTTTGATCACTCAAACGACTGATGATTTACATATTTCAGTAAATATATCAATGTTTTATGTGATTTGAAAATTTATTTCTTTTTGTTTGAAATTAACTTTTTTGTTTCTTTGCGTGTGTAAATTAAAACGCATATTTGGGTTAAGTCCTCATAAGCGTTGTGGGTATACCGATTTTGTTCGGAATATCGGCTTTGGAACTAACAAAGCTGGCAGTAAAATATTTTGTTACCATAATACTTTCATACTATAGATAAAAATAAATAAATTAAGAAAATTCATAGGCACCATACATAACAATGGAGAAATATGATAACCTTGTACAGTCACTCAGGTAATAAAGTCCCGATATAGGATTAAATCCGTAAATTGCAGACTTTGGCAACTTCTTACTTACTATTAATTACTATACTAATAGGTTTCAAATGAATAATTAATTAATATACTAAAGTAGATATCAAAGTAGTCGTACATTTTTGTATAGATATCAGTGTGGACTTCATACAACTAGATTCGGATGGTAATCAGAAGCAAGTTATCAAAGAGTACAGAATGACATCCGCCATATTTGGCGCTTCATCAAGTCCTACGGCATTATACATAAAAAATAAAAATGCTGAAGAACATGAACAATGTTTTCCAAACGCAACTAAAGCAATCATCGAGGATCATTACATGGATTACTTTGGCTTCCATGAAAATTCTGAAATAGCAGCCAAATCGCGACGGATATAGAGGCTGTACATAGCTCGGCATGCTTTGAAATGCGAGAATGAGTCTCTAATGATGATACAGCTTTGACACTCTTCCCTGCAGAGCTGTGTGCTAAGAAACTATCAGAAGCTAGCCTTGGTAGTTCACCGACAGTTGTAAGAGCGCTAGGTATAGTTTGGGTTCCTAATTCTGACACTTTAGGTTACCGAACTGGCTTAGATGAAACATTTTCAGCACAATTAACTAAACGGAAAGTTTTTTCACATTTAATGCGTGTGTACGATGCCTTAGGCCTACTCAGACCTTTAGTCATCAGAGGTCGTATATTATTTAGCGGTTATCTCTGCAACAGCTACATTTATGAAACTAGCGACCTTAAAGCTCGAAAGCGCCATAAAATTATTGGCGCTTAGGTTTTTTATTCGTGCATATATTATTACTGTAATACTATCTCTTACGTTCGGCGGCTTTCCACATGTATTGGATGAATTTTTTCAAAATAAGAGGTAAGATTTTAAAATTAAAAATATTACAATTTGTAATAAGAAAATACTTCGCGAGGTAGACCTTTTTATTTAGAAGTGTTGCTGTGGTTCGCCATTACGGCGTGTGTGCTTGTAATTATTATAGTTTTTTTGTTTATTATGTTGTTGTTCACGGATTTCACTCACTTATTGGTTCATTACATTGCATATGTTTTATTTGACAAAATGGTCTTTATTAATTTAGAATGCTGCTCCACTGACTACTTGTTTAACGGAGAAACTTCATTTTCCAAACTTAGTTTTGAAAACAAAAAAACATTTTATTACCTTAGGCTGTGTTCTATCAAACATGATTATTAATTACAAGAGGCGAGAAGGCTTTTTTAACATTTTAGTACATCTTAGTACTTTAATGGATGACAGGTAGTTGCAAACTGAATAAAAAAATTGTTTTCTATGTTCGTTACTCTCCGATTCCAATTCAGTTATGTTTTTAGTTCATCTAGTGTGAATTTTACGCACGTCTAAAAAGGATTTTTTCACACCTAGTTTTATCATATATTAAAGTCACTGTCATCAAATTTTGTACGTTTTTGTATGCTGATAGTGGGGCTTCGATTACTGCAACAGCGGTGTAGTCGGCGCTTGCATCATACGGTATGTTTCGGATTACCCTAGATAAATTTCAAATAGATATCAAAGTAGTCGTATATATAAATATAAGTCAATTTTTACTTACCCTTTAAACCAACTAAGTAGAGAACTTATTAAAGAGAGGTTCTGAATGGAGGAGACAAAGCTTTGTTCATCTTAACCCCAAGAAGATAAAAGTTTGTGTATTTTCTACCAAGAAAGCCCCATTTGTACATGCGTTTCAATTTTATTGAACAGTCCTTACCACCTCTAAGAATATTGGGCTCCTCAGTGTGGACACTGCGAAAGAATTGCAGATCAGGTATCATTTTAAAGTCAAGGCAAAACTTGCCTCCAAGAAGCTGGGAGTGCTAAACCGTTCCACATGGACTTCATGTAAAATCCAGCAGGAACTGAGAAATAATTAAATCTCCTGCGGCCGGGCGGCCTGTCGTATAAGGCGACAAAACAAACCACAGTCGGGTGGTTGGGTATTTGCCCGTCTGGGTGGCTGGTTTAAAGTATGCCACCATAACAACCATGAGTCGTGTTCCAGCATTAGTGGCCAGATTCCAGTCTCCCTTTAGAGAGCGGCAGCATTGGCAGCACCATTGGTGTTACAAATGTTCATACGCTTTCCTATTTTCGTCCGCTTGTCTGCATAACTTATAAAAAAATAAGAACAATAAGGCTGTGCACGCACGACAAATATTTCGGTGCGGTGTGCTTCCGCAAAATCTGTAGCTTATGGAACTCCATAGAAGAGCATACACTGGAATTAATTCCGCTGCAGATTTAAATTCTATTGATTGTACAGTTGATACAAGTCTGTAGCGCGCTGGGCCAAAAGTTTGATAATCTGCCGTTAACCTAATATTAAATAGATTCGATTTATATAAATCGCATCTATTTAATATTACTCTCTATTAAGATATATTGCATTGTAAATTTTTTGTACGTCTCGTCATTATTGGGACGCTAAATTTATTTTCTTTTTGATTTTCTTGCTGTGTACTATTTACTTCGTTGTAAAAGTAATTGTGTAAGTTATTCCTGCTGTTATAAAAAAACAGAGGCAGATAAATATGAAGTAGAAGAATTTTTACCTACGAATTTTGCCAGGAAGTTTCATGCTGCTTCTTCTCCGAACCGCTGTACATAAAATAGTAAATAGAGTTAATCTTTAAAAGACATTCAAAAATTCTTCTCTTGTGGAATTTAGTAGCATTTGAATCAACATTTGAATTCTCATATTGCGAGTAAAAGAGGCATAAACAAACCTATAAAATTATTTTGACACATACAGTGCGACGTTGCATGAAGTCGAAATTGATTCAACACAAAGCTTATTATATTAAAGAGTATTGCAGTATATGTATGAACATACCTTCCAGAATTTATTCAAAACAGTCTAGACGTAGCTATAGGGTTACCAAACCGAGCCAACTATATTGAATGTATATGTTTATTGTGTGTTCAAAGATACAGTTAACAGAAAGAACCATTATGCAACTAGTGGATCTGGTAGATATTATCCTGCCCTGGAAAAATTAAAATTTAAAACCCGATTGCCACCTACCGGGCCCAATTGTGAACCTAAACTATCACGGGGCCCACTCAAAAACACACACACAAAGACAAAATTTCATCAAAATCGGTCAAGACGTTTTTGAGTTTTAGCCACACTAACGAATAGCAATTGATTTTTATATATAAGATAGGCGATTTTATCACTATTAGCGATATCTTCCAGACAACCTTTAGATGGATAAAAAGTAATTGGTTGGAATAGTGTTATGTCGCACTGTCATCACTTTACAGATTGAGTACAGATGGAGGAACGAACAAATAGACGGCCATGACTAAATTTCATATAGGGGTTCCGTTTTAGTCATTGGCATGCACCGTGCTCCCAGACCAGGATTCCAAACCACGTCATTGGTCGAAAAATATCACAACTTTTGTATGATTTATTCTCATCTAGTAATTACCATAAAAGTTATGACATGATATAATAATCACTAGGAATAGGTAATTAAAACTTTAAAAAAATGTATGAAAGTAATAGCGAAATATGTATATAGTTCTCATCATTTTATGACATTTTATTCATGTTTCTTACAACTAAAAATTGTATTTTCTTAAGTTTTCACGACTTGTATACATAATAAAACTACGTTTTAACGGTTTTAAGCGCGGTAATTTATTTGATTTTTGTTATACCGACATTTCGGCCGCCTTTCAGTGACCGTGATCACGGAAGACAGATGTCAAGTGTCAACGAGTATTGTTAAAGTTTTATTTAGCCTACCGCCAACTTGTTCATTTTAATTATTTAGTATTAATTTTGTTTATGGTTATTATTTACTCTATGGGAGCTTAATCTAATTTACCGCTGCTTCGCAACATGTTATGGCTTGAAGAGAAGAAGCGGCGCAAGAAACTCTTCAGCAAACATGCCTAGCCCTAATCATTTTATGTAATATTAAAATGGTTGGAAGGAAAAATAGAAGAAATCATCAGTCAAGTGGGTTTGTGTTCCGGCTACCCGTTAAAACGTAGTTTTATTAACTAAAGATTGATTTAATAAACACAGTTGTGTGATAATTATATTGTTACGAGTTTGCGGGACTCGAATTAAAATGCCGTTAGAATTATTGTAGAGTTTATTAGTACTATACAAATACGTATAACACAGGTGCAAATATAACCGAATATAACAAGTCTAAACGTAATGCAGAAGGTCGTAATTCAATAAAATGCGCAAAGTCCCTCAATATTAGATTCCCGAATGTACACACGCACGCCTTGATCGTCTTTGTAGGTCAATTGACTTCCTCTCTCAATCAGGCCATCGTTTTATACTTCACAAATGCAAATGTGCCTGCCCGGCAACGTCGACATAATTTTCTAGAATTAGTTTGTATTTATAATCCGCAAGACGTGGCTAATGATGCTCTTGAGGGGCCGTAAACGAGTACAATACGACAATTGGCTCTTCTCCACAATAACTAGAAACGTGTACCAATAAATAAAGTGATTAAAAGAAGATGATCATAAAAGGATTACAATTAGTTCAAAAGCCGACAGGTGCTTTTACAGATCTGTACGTAGAATTTATCTTTGTCGGAGCCTAAGTTATAACAATATAATACAGTAATGCATTAAAATCTAGGTTTTTTGTCAACCCTAAAAGTCAATGCAGGTTTTACAAAACGTCTTTATTCGTTGCCTAATTTACGATCAACCATAAACTTTGGTACCTTAGGATCTATATAAATAAAGGTAAACGCCTGCGTCTGCAAGCGCTAGTTTATACACTAAAATCGAGTCTGCATAATGAAGAAATAAATAACTTCTTATCGATTACTTTCTTAATTAAAATTTTTAATATAAACTTCTAATCTAATATCTAATCATAGTTACGCTTCAATATAGTAAAGGATGGAAAATTGAGAGGAAGAAGCTTAAGGAGGTATGGCCATGTCATAAGGTAAAGCGGGGTATAACTTATGTGACAAGAACAATGTTAAAGTGGATGATTAATAAATCTCTATAAAATACTAAACATGCCGTGTCTGTACATTAAAGTTATTTAAAAAATAACAACTGGAATAGACTATATATACGATGGAGAACACGATACAATTTTTTTTAGATTTCTTGTCTCTTTGTTCGGGATTCACATAAAAACTACTAGGCCGATTTCGATGCGGTTTTCACTGATCGACAGGTAATTTTTAGTCTTAAACTCTGCGCTACTTTTTATCTGGAAATCCCGCGGGAATGATTTATAATAGCTAGATAAAAAAAATCGTATTCCAATGTGATTTATTCACTGATATATCCAGAGATATCCAGCGGGACATTTGCCGGGAGCGATTTGAAGTTGTTCGCTGATGCATAAAAATTAGCTTATTCCGACACAGTTTCCCCTGAAACTATAGGTTACATTCTTTTGTATTTATTATATCTACTTATATAGATTGTGTCCCGGGAATCCTGCGGGAATTTCAAGTCAAGCGTGGACGAAGTCGCGGGCATATCTTAGTAATATTATATAATTGTAAAAGAGCAATCTTTTATTTCTTACATTTTTTGTGATTGTCTGTTTGTTCGGGATTCACATAAAAACTACGGGGCCGATTTCGATGCGGTTTTCGCTAATCGATAATAATTTCCCCAAATTAAAATCTGCGGCACTTTATATCTCGAGAATCTTACGGGAATTTTCTTGGGGAAGGTTTAAAGTGGCTAAGTCGAAAAAAGTGTTTCCAATGCGAAATTTTCACTTATCGATAAAATTTTTAGAAAAAACAATTGTAATTGTATATTACTTTAGTAACAATACTCATCCCGAGATTTTACGGGAATTTCTGGGATTCATATATTTTTATACTACAAAATCCATTATTCTGCTGAAAATAACCTTCGATTTTATATTTAGCAAAATATGTAATCTTTGTTGCGTGTCCAACGTGAACAAAGTCGCGGAAAATGCTAGTTTAAGAATAAAGATAGTTAAACAAGAGAGATACATAAATTATGTGATGGGAAGATATGAAAATTTGTTATGTAATGTTAATATAAAACATATCAACCAGTGTTTTAATTTGATTGAATTTAATAAATGACACGACGCTATTCAATGACATTGAATGGATGGATCACTTTGGTTGCTTCATCCAAATTGAAAGACAGAATTGAACTCTCCAATATCTACATGCGAGAGTGAACACGTAATATAGTTAGTGTAACGAAAAAAAAAATTACTTTTATTTTAACCTTTACCATAGGAGAAGATTGCAACTGCCAAGTAAAAAATATAGTTCTGAAAACAAACTGCATTTTAAACCTATATTTTATTTAAAACATACTTTTAAATTCAATATCTATATAAATACACTAAATTATAAAAAATAAAATAGTAATGAAAGAAACATAGTTTATATTGTCAGGTGGTAGGGGGTATTTACCCGTCTGGATGGCTACCACCACTGGTCTGGAGTATGCTGCCATAACTTGACAACAAACTTGAGTTGTGTTCCGGCATTATGACCAGGTTCCAGTGTCCCTTTAGAGAACGGCTGCACAATGGTAGCTTTTTTGGTGTTGCAAATGTCCATAGGCGATGATAACGCTTTTCATCATGTGATCCGTCTGCCTGTTTGTTGAACTCATGCAATAAAAAAAAATCTATAATCCTTCAAGACTATAAGTAGAATACTGAGCCTAGGTCATCTCAGTCACCGGTAAGGTTAAGAAGGCTGGCTACGTTACTTCGCTGGAAATAAATTCATTTAGTATCTTAACAAAATTGTTTTCAATTTAAAATGTTGACTGATTTTCTTTAAATTGTCGAGACTGAGGGCTTACTCTCAAACGGCTTTGTTGTTCTTTTCCCTTTGAAAACGTTTTAACTTTTGTTTTTTTTTATATTTAAGTACATTTTCCACTATATGTTCTACCTATTTTTGTCTTATATAGACTATCTGTATTACTGTATTATTGTAGTTTAAAAAAAATCTTTGTTCTTTATTTCTTCTATCTAAAATTCCATTGATTCTTTCGGGGTGATCAGACGAAAACAAATGACGAAAGGCGTTTAAGAGTAAGGCCTCTGTTGCGGAAGAACATCGTAAGCGACATTATAAAATTTAACAGAACAGCTACTTGAGAAAACTATTTTTAACACATTACTCACAGATTTCCGATGTTTCGTACATTCAAATTTTGTTATTACCACTGACACCGGCCTAAAGATCTTTTTATTAGGATCTATATTATTTTAGTTGTATGTTACAATACATATATACATAATATCACGCCTGTTTCCCATGGGGGTAGGCAGAGACTATGGATCTCCACTTGCGACGATCCTGACAAACAACTTTCGCTTCATCTACTTTCATTAACCTCTTCATACATACACGTTTATTTGACATGCTTTTTACCTGATCTAAAATATAATAAAATTTATAAAACGCGTGATACCTAAATTCTGTCGCTTACGATGTTTTTCCATAATAGGCTTGATGTTTTGAATATTAAATTGTTGGTTGGAGGTCAAGTGATGTTTATGTAATTCAAAACGCACAAAAATAACGACTTGTGGTGCCCCCTAGTATAATAGTAGGCTTTTTATGATTTTTATAAGTTAAACTCATGTTTTGTAGTTATTGAAAATATTGAGTACATTAACTATTGTTAAATACATATCCATGCAGGAACGGAGAAAGAATACAGTTTCCTGCGGCCGGGTGGTCTGTCGTAAGAAGCGACAAAACAACCCATAGCAAGGTGGTTGGGTATTAGCCCGACTGGATGATTACCACCCCTGCTCTCAGGTATGCCGCCATAACACCCTTGAGATGTATTCCGGCATTAGTGGTCAGGTTCCAGTCACTTTAGAGAGCAGCAGCACATTGGTAGCAGCTTGTGTGTTATAAATGTCCATAGGCGATGATGGCCGCTTTCCATCAGGTGGGCCGTCTACCTGTCTGCTGAACTCATGCAATAAAAAATATAATACTGACGTATAATGTAATATTTTAATATCAATATTATGTCCTCTACTTCAAGAAAAAATGTAGAACGTATTTATAAATACAATACAATATCATATTAAGGTTATGGAAGAGCGGAATCTTCGGATACGAGGAAAAATTGCTTAAAGGAAGATCCCAACAATACAGTTAGACTGCAAATTGTATGTGTTTTTTTTAAAATAAATATTTTTTTCATACTTGTTTACTGGACGAATCTCATTCTTAGTGTTTTCCATGCTTATACAATTTTACTATTTTCTCTAGATTATCGATAACAATACGTCCCACCACTATAAAGAATTTACCTGGGCGGAGCTCGTAAAACCTTATGTTAAGTGCCATTATCATCACAAAGGATACGTGTAATTGTTTGTCATATAAGTTATAATAAAATTTCGATATTTATGAAATATAATTTTGTTCAAAGCTCTTTTATGCATAATTAATTGGTTTGAAGGATAAAAGAGGTGTATATTATTAATCTCTTGCTATCTTTATGATTAGGTGAATGCATGAAAATGTAGTGGGGAATAATTACGATCCCCAGGAATGACGAATTCGACTTAGCGCCGGTTTTCAAATAAACGGTTTTAGTCGAAGAAATGTTTTTGTTTTTGATGTACATATTACTATGCTTTGTGTATTTGTATTATAATAATATTAATATGTATTTTTTAATATTTTTTTAGATTCTTCTGCAACAAAACCGTGCCCTAGCTTTTGTGCCATTTTCTTTCTCCATCCTAAGGTTGTCTGGAAGAGATCGCTGCCAGAGATAAGGCCGCCATTTGTACTTCATTCTATGTACTTAAAACTGTTTTTATGTATTGTTTCATAGATTTTATTGTACAATAAAGTGTATTCTATTCTATATTCTAATAAATGATAACTGATATTTTTAATTTCTCCATGTTATACTTTATTTTATGAATAACATTTATCTGATGATTCAAAAATCGGCCCTAAATTAAGAGAAAATGCGTCAAAGCATCATTCTTATTCTCTAGAGACTAACTCTTACTTACATGAGTTATTAATTAATTTTAAATTTTAATATTAATTAATTTTTACATGATTTATAAATTAATTTTATGATTTTATTTATGAATTATGTCTATTTCAAATAGGACGGTATGGCTGACACATTCATAAAACGTAATTCGTAGCGATATCGTAAACATTTCTACGAAGCAAATATTAATCTTAATAATATTAAAATATATTTCATTCTGTTACCAATGAAGAATTTTCAGTGCCATATATTATAAAGCGGTAGGTTTTTATAAAATCAAATCTTGCAAGTTTTTCTAGTATAGATTTTTAAAATATTTGTATATAGAATAAGAAGACTACACTAACTTAAAAAAATACAATTAAATGTTAAAAACAAACAAATTTTAAATAAATTCACAAAGAACCCCAAATGGCGGTCTGTTGACGTTAGTCAGTTCCTAAAACGCTCGCCGCATTTCCCCGCTCTATGGCAACGCTAATACGCTGCCCCAAACACAGGCCCGTCCTGTGGTCACGTGAGATACTCCATAGAGTTGATGAGCTTTGGGACCCCATAGCCCTAGAACTTCGACACTGAAAGCCACAAATATATATCCATCTTCCAGTCGACCCATCTTCCAGGGTATCAAAGACATCCCGTCCCGTCTCTTGCCATCGTCGCAGACCATTTTGCTCAAGAATGGCCGGTATCCCGGCAGTGGCAGAGTATCCTGTTAAATAGTAACAGGATGCTATGCCATTATAATAATTTTATTTTTAGAATTACGATGTTTATTTTGCCATTTACGTATTTTATCCCATACCATCATATTTAAAATAGATTTTAGTTTAATATGTACTAAGTTTTAAGATGAATTAACAAATTTTGGGTCTTTATAATCACTGAAATAATTGTTTCTATTTAAGTTATCCCTTTCTACGTTACTATGTAGAAGCAAACTGAGTAGCGGTGATCCTGTACCCCTGACTGCAACACAGCATCCTCGAACCCAGCAGCTGAGGCTTCTAGAATCATATGCCTATAGAAGCTTGTAACCGAGCTGTGATTATTTCTCCAGAAGGTATGTATCAGCTTGTCAGCGGATTTTTTATAATAGCGATTAATATGACTACCTCTATAGTTAAGTGGCCTAAGCATTTGCCCGCTTACCTCGCTGGAAAACAGGACCGCGGTTTCTATTTAGGGCATGGGAAATTTAATATACGAACTTTGCTACGTTTATTATGATCTGAGTGTCCAGGATTGCCCCAGAGTTGTCCGTTATTACCCACGACACAAGCGTAACTTGATTAATTCGGGTATGTACAATGTACCTGTTTCTTCGCCGATTATTATTATTAAATTTAAAATTTCTTTATTAGCAAGAAAGAAAGAAAATAATATTATTTAGGACAGTTAATCTAATATAAACTAAGTGTTAGCAAAAATAGGCTTAAAACAAAACTCGTCCTAAAAGGGGCATCAGTCTCAGCACAATGCTAGTCTGTCGACCAGCGCTGATCTTCCGCTGACCCCATAAAGCTATCATTACGGCAAACATTACACCATTAATTACATAGCTTATAACAACAATATAATCTTATGCAAATATATATGTATTTAATAGTATAAAATATAGTTTAATAGTTAATAGTAAATATATAATAGACTAGCTGACCCGGCGAACTTCGTACCGCCATATTTTCTGAATTCCTAAAAGACTTTGTTTCATGACATGAAAACAAAATCACCAAAATCGGTCTAGGTGATTAGGAGAATTCTAGAACCCGATCTCAGCGCCACCTACCGGTTCCAATTGTGAATCTGAACCATCCGGGGACCCATTCAAACACACAAAACAAATATCATCAAAATCGGTTCAGCCGTTTAGGAGGAGTTCACTGTCAACACACGTACAGAAGAATTATATATATATATATATATATATATATATATATATATATATATATACAGATGTTAATACAATAACTTATAGTAATGTTATTACACAATCTACCAGTATCTCTGCAAATTATTATTAAATAAAAAAATACTAATATGAATTTAGCCAACTGAGTGTCACCATCACGCGCAATGTAAGGTAGTATGAAAGCGAAGAAAGTCATTGATAATGATGACAAGCTTCTGTCGTCTTTTACCTAGATGAGTAAGAAACCATAAATCCGAACTAATACGAGGCTATTATATGACCGCAGATCTGTCCCATGAGGTCAAAATAATTGCGGCACGTAGACCGCGGCGGTCCCTTCACCAGGCGACCTTGGAGCTGACGCCAAATTGGTGATGATTGCCCCTGATGACTGTGATTCATAACTTTAGGCTGCGGCTAGTTCGACAGCGGGTGAGATAATAAGTTAGATATGTTATGATTGTGTCCTAGTTTCTTCACGTTAACGTCTATGCCTTATTTTAATTACTCTTATTTAATGTGTATGTGTACTTATGTGTAGTAAGTATGGAATGTGTGACATGAAACCGAATAGGCTGAGTTCTACCTTTTCTTGTTGAGTGTCGGTTCTTTGATCATTCATAAAAACACACACAGTTTTCTTTTTACCCGGCTGCTAAGGAAAGGCTATGTTTTTCGCACGTATCTTGTATGTTTGTTAACTTTATTACCTCCAAACGACTTATCGTGTCGTATCTTCCAAACGATTTGATGGATTTCAACAGTTGAGGTACCGTTATATTCGTCCTAAAAACCCAAGTGTCCTTAGATAGGTGTTGGAAAAAAAAGAAAACCTAGGACTTTCAGCTCATAATATAGTCTGTTAAACCGAAGTAGAGTTTACTTTGTTCATAGTTTATTTTAATTTTGTTTCAGTCTTTTTAATGCATTTATTTTAAATTGTCTTGGTTTCAGGTGGGTTTTTGATTTTTTAAATTCAATATTATAGTTTTTAAGTAGTTTACTAAATATTTCTTCTTTCACAGTTAGCGTAGGAAAGGAATAGTGCGGTCATTATCAGCACAAATCACTATAATTAAAACTATTTTTTCTGTGTCGTAACCATGATGTAATAAATTGTATTTACTTGGCTTAAAACAACATTGCGAGACACAATGACAACAAGGAATGTAAAAAAGTATCATATAACATTTAATATATAAGAAAAGATATATATATATATATATATATATATATATATATATATATATAAATATATATATATATATATATTATTAGAAAATAATTAGAGAAATAATATCTCTCTTACTATCATTCCCTAAAATCTCTTCCAGGCGTTAGTTAATGATCACATTGTCAAGTATTAAATTTGTAGTCATGTGCAATAGTTTAGGGCTATTTTCAGGTTTATATATAATAGCTATATATATATATATATATATATATATATATATATATATATATATATATATATATATAGCTATATATATATATATATATATATATATATATATATATATATATATATATATATATAGCTATTATATATAAACCTGAAAATAGCCCTAAACTATTGCACATGACTACAAATTTAATACTTGACAATGTGATCATTAACTAACGCCTGGAAGAGATTTTAGGGAATGATAGTAAGAGAGATATTATTTCTCTAATTATTTTCTACATTTTGCATGTGTTTGATACTTTTTAAATTGCTACAATACTGTGTAACATAATGTAATTCTCTTATCAAATGTTTTAGGCCATTCCAATTGATTAATGAATTTTAAATATTTTAATGTTCCAAGACTACTCTAATTTATTGTATGCAAATTTTAAACATTTTAATGAGAATGTTCTAGTTATTTAATACAGATTTATTAATTATACTATTTTAAATTATACCTATAACTGTCAAAAAGATCTGCTGTTACAGTACCAACACAATATAGTCTTTTTCTTTTTGTATTTTTAAACCGGTTTACAGTAAAGATTAATCCAATATTTGAAGGATGTGTTCCGCTTCGGGCCAGCCGCCACACGCCGTTTACTTCACCGTAGCTCATAATCTCATCCAGCAAATTAAATCTATCTGACAAAACTGGAATCACATCAAAGCGTATTTCACGAATCGAACCGTGGAAACTATAAAAGATCGGTATAACTTTTGTTATAACTAGTTTTACAATTAATCAATGTGGTAGATAATTAATTTAATGCAAATACTTTTGCTGGTTCTTCTTTTGAAACACGTTTTAACTTAGAACGTAACAGTGTACTGACTAACTAAGATTGAAGGGATAGTTTTAACTCGGGATTTTAACATCGTGATCTTTTCTTTATGTGTCATTGTTTTGACAGATTTCATTAATTCAAAAGCCAACATTGTAGAAGATATTTGTATAGTTTGTACACTTACTCTTGTTTGTAGTGGTAGATGCTGGTAGTAGTTTGTTGTTGCAGTGCTGGTACTTGGTGAATAAATACACCTTATTGCTTTCAGGCATTTATTCTTGAAGTTGGAGAACTTGGATGCTGATCCCTGAGTTCAACATAGTAGTAGTTGAACTCGAATGTTACGACTTATAGCAACTTCTTAGCAACTCGTGGCTGTTTCTAGCAACTCTTAGCGATGAAATAGCAACTCGATCGTGAATGTTATTTACAGTAATATTAAAGTAGACTACACATTCAGCAAAATGTACGTTAAAATACAATAATATTAACTCGATTAATGTATCCCACAGGATCTTACCTAGTTAGGTTTTCTGGTTTTTCCACTTTGAATAGCTAAGTTTTTTTTTGTTTCGAACATTTTTCTTTTCTTTTTTATGGAAAATTAAATACAGATAAACGTTCCGGTCCTGAACTTGTGGTATAGCTTTCATTATATTTTTCCACACCGTCAATGTGTAGTAATTGACGTCAGAAAAACGGCATTGTAATGAGACAAAAGTATCTTAAGTACTAACCTATCACAATTGGTATATGCTATATCTGGCAATCTGTTTAAATCAAATAGTACTTGCCAATATGTAGAGAGTAATACAACCGAAAAGTTACATTTTTTCAATTTTATGTTTGGGTATGAACAGCAGTTGTTTCAATAGATATAAATTGTATTTAATGGTCATTCTACATAAAACAAAACAAATAATTTATCAAACATTAATGAGCAATAACTACATTAAAATCACTTTTAAAATTGTTCAAAAGTGTTTTTGATACTCATACATTGTAACTGGTTTTATAGAATATTTTATTTGTAATACAAAAGTGTTCAAAAAAAGGATTGGATGGATTGGATTAAAAGTCAAAAATACTTAATTAAGTTTATTTTCATTAATACATTTGAATGGACGGATTAAGAATATAAACGAAAATATACAGATCATACAAGTACCTGAAATTAATACTCGGTTACTAAATATACGGTACTTCTAAATATAACCTATAATTTAATTACAATCTTAATACTAATTGAAAAAATATTCTATATTTACATTTTATATTAATTTTAATTTATATACAGAACTGGATGCATAAAGAATACTGAGCGTTCACAATGTAATTATTAAAAGTTTTTTTTAATCTAATTTATTTTTACATATATTGTAGGATGTACAGCAGGTTTAAATTAAGTAGTTTCTATAGTATTACAATAATTGGTCATAATACCTGTATACATGCTGATGTATATGAAGAATTAATATAAATTCTAATACATAATATAGGCAACATATAAGCGAACCTGGAAAACCAGCCAGCGGTTTCCGATGTTATTGATAATAAAAGCAATAAAAATAAATTAAATTTAGAAATATCTTATTATTTTTAACAAAACAGAATATTGAGGGTCTTGAATATTCACTTTCAATTTCTATAGAAATGAGACATAGAAGTTAAAAAAAAACATAATTGTTATAAAAAGGTTTTATTAGAGACTGCTTTTTCGTTTATGATATTATATCAATAATAAAAGTCACAAAAGAAATATTTTTTTAACAATTAAGTTCCATTATTTTTTAAAGTTTACAATGCCTTAATTCTACCAAAATTGAAGGACCGAAATGAAAAATTGAAGCCAAATATTTATAAAAAAAACATCTATTTTTGGCATATTACGTATTTAACCAATGTTCTCAATCTAAAAATTTGGATTTAAAATAGCTGCTAAACGTGCATGGCCTGATGCAATGGTGAAGATACTTCTAGAAATTAACGGCTGATTCACAGTACGTATTCTCAAATCAACTATCAGCATATCAAATTCGCTCGCTGCCTCAGCAGTTCTAACCGCAACTCGTGTTCTCGTGCTGCTAGTCTTAAAGCAGCAATACTGGAGTTCTTAACATCATCCATTGCCGGGTGAGCAAGCAAAGATTCCCTCCCAGGTGATATAGGAGGCGAAATGGACGGTGATCGTGTAACTTCAGGCGAGAGTCGTATTTTCTCCATTGATACGCGTGAATGTTCGGATGGACTTCGGGAATGGTCGGGTGAGATTCGGGAGTGCTCCGGTGATAATCTAGGTGGTTCAGGAGCAGTTAGGTTGGCAAATAAAGAGTGAAAATGAGCGGGTGATGTAGCATATAGAGGAGCACCGAATAGAGAAGGACGTGATAGTGGTGGAAGGTATTGAGCTCCGAATAGTGATGAGTTGGCATACCTGTGCACAAAAGAAGAAATATACTATTTAAAAAATTATTTCATATACACAAAGATTATCTCTAGCTCTAGACACTATATGGATGTTTAAACTAGATACATGTTTGGAATAGCACTTGGTATTAAACTACTTATCGAAAAACGATGAGAAGTGCTTGTTACTTATTTAGATAGTACTTTGTTGATTATTACCTAAATATTGTATGTAGTTTATTTTCATCCTCGTAATCGAAAGTATACAATTATACGCCAAATTTTATGATAAATAGTCGTAAAGAAGAAATAAATAATCGAATACCCGAAAGAAATCACTTTTAAATTTATTTCAGAGATGACTTTAGAGATTTAACACATTTTTTTTAAATTGGTAGTTCTTGTGTTAATATTTCGTTCAATTTTGCTTTTTTATTAAATCCGTGGAAAATTGTTATTTTTAACACTATAAATATTATTGCAGTATAATTCAAATAGGACGGTATGGGAGAAATTATGTAAATAGAGAAATAAACATCGCGATTCTAAGTATAAGATTATTACTAAATAGTAACAGGATTAAACATATTTTTATATAATTACGCTTAATAATTATTTCGTAGGAAAGTTTACGATAACGCTACAATTTACGTTTTATGGACATGTCAACCACCAACCGTTCTATTTGAAATAAACTTTAGCAAAATAACAATTTAGTAATTCCATATTACATAAATTTAAATAGCAAAACAAAGCAAAGTTTAAAAATTAACTTAGGTATTCTAAAGTAATTATGAATACAAACTTACCTAAACGAAGCTAAGGCTGTGTCAAATGGTTTTCTTAGACCAAAGCCAAGTTGTGACAAGGGATGAGGCGGAGCGGGTAGCGTGGCGGATGTCGGCAGCGGTTGGCCACCGCCTAAATACCCGCTGTAAGGGTGTGCGTGTGGTCCCACCTTTTCTTGTTTGCGCCATTTCGCTCGACGGTTTTGGAACCATACCTGGTGGCAAGTAAAGAAAAAATGTTTAACCCCTCAATTCGGCAGAGATGTAAATTACATAAAAAATCGATACACATTATACATATCAAGTGTAGTGCAAAACAAAAGTTTTTCTTCAAGATCAATTTTACAAACATTGTAATTTAAGTTACCTGAAAAAATTCGGCACATATAATTAAAACTAATTTTTAACGGTTATAAGCGCAGCATATTATTTGAATTTTATTTATATAGATACCATTTTCTTAAGTTTTCGCGACTAGTATACATAATAAAACTACGTTTTAACGGGTTTAAGCGCGGTAATTCATTTTATTTTTAATATTCCGACGTTTCGGTCACTTTTCAGTAGCCGTGATCACGGAAGACAAAGAAGTCAAGAGTCAATGAGTATTTTTAAAGTTTTATTTAGCCGCCAACTTGTTCATTTTAATCATTGAGTTTTAATTTTGTTTACGGTTATTATTTACTCTATGGTAGCCTAACCTCATTTTTTTATTTTTTTCTAATTATTTTACGTCCCACCCTTTTTAATATTGTATAAAATTATTAGAG
Source organism: Dendrolimus houi (assembly GCA_039645545.1). NCBI lineage: Eukaryota > Metazoa > Arthropoda > Insecta > Lepidoptera > Lasiocampidae > Dendrolimus > Dendrolimus houi. The sequence continues at coordinate 21,145,839 of CM077126.1, read as the reverse complement.
CTAGGCATGTTTGCTGAAGAGTTTCTTGCGCAGCTTCTTCTTTTCAAGTTACCTACATCATGTTGCGAAGTGGGGGTGAATTAGATTAGGCTGGCCTATTTTTAGACCAACGTTTAAGCGCTGCCATACAACGTGGTAACGTCACTAGCGTTTTGCGAACATTTCCATCTGGCGGTGATTTGGAACTCATTTATTATTTCTAGAATTTTTTGTTATTTCTAAATTAAACTGTACATATTATTAGTATAGGTATATTTTAGTTTTAATTTTGTTAAGTGAGTGTATGTTAATGTTCATTGTAAATATGTAATAAACATATATTGCTTAATAGGTAGAATTATTAAGTGGCAATCTTCAATATTGTGTTTATTACCAATTCCGAAAAGCTGTTAACTCGATTTTTAATGAAAACGTCAATACTTTCCCGTGATTAATTGATCGTTAACGAGACGTTACACTTTCATGAGGACAGAATCGCATTCTACAATATGTCGTATAAGGCAGCTTGGCACGTTGCGACCAAGAGTTTAATGTCTTTAGGCGGATATTAATCGTTGGTAATCTTTACTGATGGTCTGTCGGCACCTTTAGTGTTGATTTTGAAATAAAAAATATCTTATATTTTTGCACAAGACTGTACTGAGATTCTCAAGAGGAAACCATTACATTTTGTTTTGTTTGTTCTTTATATTTTAGCCGACTTTAAAAAAGGAGGAGGTTCTCAATTCGTGTATTTTTTTATGTATGTCCAGCCATGTTTTTTTGTGTGTTGATTGTATTTTTTTGTTTCTGAACCGATTTTGATAATTCTTTTAACATTGGATTCAGTAAAGCTTCAAAATAATCCCTTATACATTTTATTAGATATTGGTTTCCGAAGATATAGCAGAAAAAGGAATCCTAGCAAAAAAGATTCTTTCTACAACATCTTGAAGTCGGTGCAAAGTGTCTAAAACATAAAATTACTATATTTTGCAATTGTTGTTTTTTTTTTAAATGTTTTACTTGGCACTGACTACAAGATGTTATAGAAAATACTTATTTTTTACTTTTTAGTTACTCTCAAAGTCGGTTTCTTTTTGGCTAGAACATTTTTTGCGAAATAAATTGAACTTTTCAGTTAATAACAATCTTTACTTTTTTTTTGCAAGAGTTCAGCAGACAGGCAGACGGTCCACTTGATGGAAAGCGGTTACCATAGCCTATGGACATTTGCAACACCAAAGGCTACAAATGCGCTGCTGCTCTCTTAAGGGGGACTGGAACCTGGTCACTAATGCCGGAAAACAACTCAAGGTTGTTATGGCGGCATACTCTAGACCAGGGGCCATCCAGTCGGGCAAGTGCCCTATCACCTGGCTGTGGGTTGTTTTCTCGCCTCTTACGACAGGCCGCTCGGCCACAGGAAATTGTATTCTTTTTCCGCTACTGCACGGATAAATTGCAACAATTTTATCTGGATATAAAACGTCGATGATAAATTCAATGATCGTAAAACTAGGGTTAATTTGTCTAGTCAAAACGACTATACGACATAAATAGAAAAAAAAGAATGCGGCATCGCAAAAACTTGTAGAATTCTCTAATGCATTGCCGCATTGTATTCTTAATATCCAGTCATTCCTTCTTTGTTTTTTCTTTATGCAACTTATTGCACAAAAGAAATAGGTCAAGCCTAGTGCGATCCATGTTTCATTACGAACTAACTGATAATCAGCAATTACTTGTACGATGCCATATGCAAAGTAATTTCTGCTTTACATTATCGCATCGCATTGCAGTGCAACTTTGTTTTTACAATCTGTCGTCGCACCGCAGCGTGTGACTTCGCCCTTACCTGAAGAAAAGACTGTTGCTACTTCAGACAAGTTTTCATCATGAGTTGTCGTTATTGATAGGTTACATTATAACTTATTCAAGTCAATTAATGAATTATTTGAACTTTGTTTTAAATAACACCTTGTATTGAATACTTATTGGACATCAATTCAAATAATAATGGACGTAAAATATTGGTGCTCCGAGTATCACACATGCACGTTACTAAGTATGCACTGTCCAACACAATTTTATCATGCCCGAGTGCGTCAAAATGGACATCTGTATATCGAGTCCGTTGGCAACGAAATAACGCTGCGAATTTGCTAAATCCAACACTGAATATCAGCCATAATTATATTGTTTCTTAACAAGGTTCGACTGATATTCAGTGTTAGTGCAGCTTCGTCGTCAGCAGTGCAGTTGTCGAAAGCATTTGCGCATACCTTCGAGCCCCGTAGGGAGGTCACCGAGGATATGTGGGACTCCCGACGGCCAACGCTACACACAGGCTTTTGATAATAGAAGAAGTTACAAGCACCGACCCTCACTCTACTCGCTAAATCGTCCAGCGCCCCTCCGCCCAGTAATGCGGCTTCACAGATACGTAATTACAGGTATGATCTACTGTAAAGCCTCGATGCAAGCCAACAACTTGTTGTAATAATTAATTTTAAAAGAACGTGCTACGTCACTAGTTTTTAATTTTAGTCTTATATGTTGGCTATCAATAATCTTGTCCTTGTTAAAATTCTCTTATCCTATAAATACAGCGTAAATTCAATATTTAGGTTTTTAATTCCTTTAAACTTTGAGTATCACATTTACTTTATTAAGAGTTTTTGGCGGGAACTAATAGGGGTTGTTGTAAAAACCTTGTGCAGTTTTTCTTCTTCTAAAATGTGTAAAATTACTCCAAAATTAACAATACTTGTAGAATACTGATATTTTTAGAGTAGTAGTTATGTGTTTTTGTGAGAAATGTGAACTGTGTAGTCAAATGCGTTTCGAGTTGTCACAAGAACTCCGTTGTATGGCGTTAGTCGAAGACCTGCAATTCAGCTGAGCTATACACGAAGACTTATATATCTGAATTGGCTGTATGCACTAGGATCCTTTGCCTTCCATTGTGGCGAATTGTACTACTATTACTCAACTTGGGACAAAAACACGGCAATTTTAACAACACGTAGTCTTTGCTCAGTGTTCGATATTTTTTGTATCAATTCAGGAAAGGCCACGTTTAATGATGATGTCCCATTAATTTAAGTTGCTTATGGTCACCATATAAAACTGTCTATACTGTGTAAACGTGATAATAATATTAAAGTGTTAATTGGTGCAGTTTAACGCTATTATAAAGGTTAGCTTCATATAATTCTGAGTGTTTAATTTATAAAAAAATATTCCAGCGAATAATCGAATAGTTGATTTATGCCTAATGTACGTTATCTTCTTTACATAATATAAAACAAAGTCGCTTTCCACGTCTTTCTGTCTGTCTCTATGTATGTGTGTCTGTATGTCTGTTTATATATCCGCTAACTTCTAGATCACTCCACGGATTTTCAAGCGGTTTTCACCATCATTTAGACAAATTTTCAAGGAAGGTTTATATATACTAGTTTTTGCCCGGGGCTTCACTCGCGATATATGAAAACCTAATTATTATTTTATGTAAGGAAAATAGAGGATTTAAAAATAACATTACCGTGCCATTATCTTATTCTCATATTAACATGTACGGAGAGGTGTAACACTTTGTGTATTATCAATAGGAACAAAGCCGTCTTTATCCGAGGGTGGAAGGGATGCGTGGCACCTAGCGCAGAGACCTAGGGGCACAAGACTATCACTTTATGAGATATAAGGTAGAGACTACCTACACACCATACATAATCTGCTAGTTTTGAAAATTGCTATTCATATTAAAGCTATAGCTGAAAACATAATGAATCGCCTATTGAAATAAACTGACAATAAAATTTTACTAATTTTATTTTTTGTTACTAGAAAAGAGGGGGTTAATTTTCGCACCTCGACGCCCCCTCATGGTTACGACGGCCCTCAGTAGGAGAAAACTAAAAGTATTGTTAAAATAAATAAAATACAGTATAAGAAAATAGTGGTGATAGATGTAAGCTTTAATAAAAAGATATAAATATGAAAGAAAAAGAGTAAAAATATAAAAAAAGAGTCAATGAAGAGACAAAAATATAAAAATAAATATAATAGTTACATAAATACAACTATATGCAGGGTTTATGTAAAGAACATGTATAGGGCCATCCTTAAATTTTATTCGTATCACGATTTTCCATCATCATCTGTTTTCTCTATAAATGAGAGGCTATTATTATTATTTCCTACATCACTAATTAGCGGCGTTTAAAGTACATCTTTTTGTATAGTTTCTGAGAAAACACTAATGCGACCTATAAAATTAAATATAAACGGACAGACGGACATGTTGAAAACGTAAGAGTTCTGCGGTACCCTAAAAAACAATACGTTGTTAAAGTAATCAAACTTTAATTAGTACAAAAGCAATTTCATTGCATTTTTAATTATATGTAATTCATTTATTTAATCAACTCGTTTCGTTTCAATGGAAACGATAAGCGCTTGAACATAATTAAATGTTTATTAACAGTTGTAATGTCTTTATTAGGGCAATGATTGAGCCTAGACTAATTGTATTTCGTTAAAACTATGACCATACTACGAATTCTTCAGAGTTAATTTTCTGTGTAGTATATCATCATTGTCATCCGAACGTTAAATCCCGGTTGCGTTCGTCGCGTTCGCTTCGACGCCCTAGGTCCGCTTTCCTCAGCCGTGCGTAGTGACCGGCAGATAAATCAGATCCCCCGCAGGTAAAGGCCGGAGAGGAGGGTCGCGCACCGATCCGTGCGCCCCCTCTCACTTCAAGGTGAGACCCGAGGTAGCCGGAGAGTTCTAACTCTCACTCTCACTCAGTGGCGTGGAGTTAGAGTCATACATCTCGATTCCCCATAGCCTACCTTTTAGAAACTAGCGACCAAAAATTCGAAAGCGCCATGTATTCATTGGCGTTTACGTGTTCTCTTTAAATACATTTTTTTATTGCAGAAGTTCAGCAGACAGGCAGACGGCCCACTTGATGGAAAGCGGTTACCATCGCCTATGGACATTTGCAACATCAAAGGTGCTACAAATGCGCTGCTGCTCTCTTAAGGGAGACTGGAACCTGGTCACTAATGCCGGAATACAACTCAAGGTTGTTATGGCGACATACTTTAGACCAGGGTTGGTAGCCATCCAGTTGGGCAAATGCCCTACCACCTGGCTGTGGGTAGTTTTGTCGCCTCTTGCGACAGGCCGCCCGGCCGCAGGAAATTGTATTCTTTCTCCGTTCCTGCACGGATAGAAGGAACAATACAACATAACATATTACTAGTGTCTCTATAAATTAACTAGCGACTAAAAGTTCAAAAGCGTCATGAATTTATTGGCGCTTACGTTTTTTTATTCATGCATATATTATTACTGTATTATTTCTTACGCTGGACGGCTTTCCAGACATATTGGATGAAATAGCGACTCATAACCCGATCGGGCACCGGCTTTTATTTCAAAAGATGCGATAAGATTGCAAAATTGAAAATACAAATTGTAATAAAGAAATACATCGCGAGTTAGACGTTTTTTCAACAGCGGTGTAGTCGGCGCTTGCATCATAAAGTATGTTTTATCAGCCACCTTACCCTAGCCGAATTTCCAGCCCGCGCCACTGTTATCTTGATGGGCATACAAAGTATTATACTTATCAAGGCCATGTAAAAAATGTCTTAAAACTAAAATAGATATTGTCTTCAAATGGTAGGATGTTCATGAGATATTTTTTATGTGGCCATAAAATCGATTGTGTATCACTTGCAAGGTTTTAATTTTTCACAGCCGAACAGCTACCGATATTTTTTGTTATTTCCATTATAATAGGCATAAAAGTTGAGATAAAGCGTCTCTTAAAAATTTTCAAAAGGTGTCATTTTGAAGTTTATTGCTTCTACTCCCTTTTGTTAAAGTTATTTGATACTAGAACATAAAATGCTAGTTAAATTTGGTTTCATAGTGGGTGTTAATAAATTAAATTTACTATGAGATTCGTGCTTGATTTGATTATTGAATTTAGTTTCAAAATCAAGTTTTTATTTATTCTAAGTGCCACTGGAGAAATTTTGTAATAATCATACATTACGAGTTTAAAATTAGGTCTACCACAACAACAATATTCTTTACTGTACACCAACATAAAAAAACACATTTTCTTGTCTCAAGACTATAAGGTAAACTCGTGATAGCTTAATCGTTGTGGATGCGTCCCAAACTCAAATCCTGCTTCGAATCCTGACCGGAAAGCATGAACCTATTACACAGTTTTCTGCATGCAATATTGTTACAATTACCACGCGCTTAACGGTGAAGGAAAACCGTGATGGAACTTGCACATCGAGATAACCGATGTGTCAAACTCGCTAATCCGCTTTGGAAAAGCATGGTGGCTATACTGTCCGTTCCCCTATACGTAAATGGGAGGCCCGAGCCCAGCATTGGGACGTTTATGGGCTGTTATTATTTATTTCCAACTAGTGTTGTCCTCGTCGCTACGCCGCGTGATTCCCTTGGTAGTAGCTCTACGTTACTTACACAACAACTACATTAGGTTTATATATATATAAAGCTTTTTTATAATTATCAGACCTAATATACATAGACCTAAAACGTTACTTTTACTTGTTCAATTCACTACAATAACAAAGAAACTAAGTCCATATAGTCTAAACAACTACCTAACAAAACATAGAGATGAGTCGAAGCCAACCTGATTTGTGAAGTACTAGAATGAATGACTTGTTTCCTATGACAACGTAGGTATTTGTTAGTGAATTGAAAAAAACGCTATTGCAGCGCCATCTATTTCGCTAATCCGTCTATTCTATGAAAACGATATCATTGATCGGGTTAAAAAGTATCCTAAGTATTGATTCGGGATATAAGCCAGCTCTGTATCGAGTTTCATTCATATACGCTCAGTAGTTTTCAAAAAGAATGCGATCGTAGCGCCATCTTTCTCGATGTTATTAGGTAGTAGTACAATGGGCGGCCTTATTGGTTACAGCTATATCTTCAGGCAACTTTTGAATGGATGAGTCTTATTAAAAATAATTTGTTGACGTGCAGCTTCATAATATATGTACATCCCTATATGCATTGACTAACACGCACTTGGCCGATTTTATTCTACTATAAATTGAATAATAAATATTAATAACTCTTTCAGATATTATAAACTTTCTAAATGCGACCGAAAAAACACTTCAATAAAAACATATTTAAGATTATTTACATTATTATGAGAAGAGTGAATTGAAATGGTGTAATATAAATTATTTGTAAAGAAAACACGGGCTAGTAACACACCTGCAGTTTAACTACATCCGCTCTTGAGTCACTCAAAAAGTAATAAAACCGCCACAATATACAAAATTATGTCTTTTAGTTAATTAAAATTTGTTAATTACATTTTTTTCGCCCACATTACAATATATTTAATTAAATGAACAGATTGTAATGAAATTAGCATTTGAATTTGAAACTGCCAAAGCGTTGAGAAAAATGGATACAATTAGAAAAAGAAATCAGGGGCCTATTTCAATATATTGGCGTTGCGAAGATATGTCAAATACGAATTCATTGCGATTATGTCAATAATTCGTATTCTACTAAATCCACAATATCTTCTCGACATCGTCGCGGTAAAATAATACATTTCGTACAGTTCGCATGTAGGTATATGTAATTTATACTATTATAATCTATTTAATTATGTATATCTAATATCTATATTAGTTTATTATTATTATTTTGTTTTTCTTTAATTATATTTAATTACAATTGAATTAGTTTTAATTTAGTTAAACCACCAAATATTATTTAATTTTTCTTGTAATGTCTCCTTGGACACCGGGTTGCCTGGAAGAGATGGCTATAAGCGATAAGGCTGCCCATTGTTCTAATGTAAATGTATTTATATTAAATGTCTAGGTTTAAGTTATGGTGAACAATAAAGAGTTTTCATTCATTCATTCAATAATACTAGGAAAAAATTGGTATTACCATAAGCAGAAACGTCGTTAGCTGAAAGGACTATTGAAAAGCTACCAAAAATTTTACACATTTATTTCGCTAATTTTTTATAATTACTTATAGTGTAACGTGCCACGGGCACGCCATTGGAATTAACAGAATATCGAAATCAGGTAAACCTACGATTGAGACGATAGTGTCCGGCGATTACGGCGAGATAGTAATAGCAGAATTGGTCCCCAGGTATATCACTTACTGCATTATGGGACATTAATAGGTTATGGAATGTGTAAACGGTCTATGTCCAGCAGAGCGCGGTGTGAGTCGCACGAGGCAGGCGCCCAGTCGTGCGGCCGCAGGGGGCCCAACGTGCGACTTTTTGTCGCTCGACCATCTCCCATACGCGTTTTATGGCCCAAAAGCAAACCTTATGGGACGCTTTGTTCGACTCTCTGAATAAATTCATGAGTTTTAAAGAAATTGCTTAATTTTATATTGGGAGATGAGGTTTTGTTCGCGAACCATTTTTGGTCGGAATTAATAAATATTGAGTCGTTAATTCGCCTCTTGATAATGGAGCTTGATTACTTCATGATTCATTCAATACTAGTTCGTTTCATCGGCTTCACTTGCATTGACTTCAATTTTATCATTGAAAAGTTTGTAAATTCATCAGAATATTTGGCCAGTAAAATATAGAACAAAAATGTTTCAACTCACACAAGATGATAATATTGTTGCATGTGCAGTGTTACGAGCACGAACAAGGTGAAAATCGAATACATGCGTTTGATTTTGGAAGTTGGCACTCGTGAATGAAAAATTTAGAGGAAATAAATTAAGATGGTATGGGCATTTAATGAGAAGGGATGAAAAGTATATACCAAAAATAATGTTATGAATAATAATTATAAGAATAAATGTATGCTAAAATAGAGAATGATATATTGTATGAAGAATGTAGACCCCAAATAATTAAGAAAAGGTGGAAGAAAAGAGAGATTTTAAAGCCTAGTTCAAATTTTAAATGTATTAGAAATTATGTGACTATAAGTATTTTAGTAACCATTTCTAATTTGTGAAATTTTGTTCTTCAGATATTTACCAAACATTACGGACAAATTTATGCTATCTATACTAATATTATAAAGAGGTAAAGTTTGTTTGTTTATTTGTATGAAGTAATCTCTTGAACTACTGAAACAATTTTGAAAATTCTTTCTCCAGTGGAAAGGTTTACTTATTCTTGAGTGATATAGTCTATATTCGATTGTGATAAATATTTTTTATGCCCAGCGAAGTTAGCACGGGTCAGATAGTTAAAATACAGATACCTACTAGTTAGACCGAGTATTAACAAAGTAGACAAAATATGACATCATTCTAGAAATACCAGTAACCACAGACTATGATATTAATGTAAACTACGAAAATTTAAATACTTAATATACTTACTTGTATTCTAGCTTCAGTGAGACCAATTTTCAAGGCCAGTTCCTCTCTGTAACAACATTTAAAAAATTAAACGACTACATACTACATTAATGCGTAATTTAAATTAACTACTTCAAAAGTACATAAGTATATTTCATGTTTTAATCGATATTTCGCTTGTAAGAAAAATATTATTTACGACCAAGTGCGTGTCGCACCCCATACATTAAGGGGTCCATGGTGGCAAAGAACATTTATTGTATGAATTAAATGGATTCAGTAAAACTTCAAAATATATATATATAATATATGAATTTTATTGCTATTGAACTTTGGGTTCGAAAGATTTAGCAGAAACTTTATTAAAATCAGGCTGAAAATGTGTAGTTTTACGGTTTTTCAGCCATAACTTTTATGCTTTTGCTGAACTGATTTTGAATTTAATTGTTATTGGATAACATATACGTAACTTAACAGTGAAAACTGAAAAAATCTAGAAAAAAAGAACAACAACAAATTCGGGAACAAACACTCAGATTTTATGTATTCATAACTATTTTTTTATGAAATACATGGGCAAAGCGTACGTGTGTTATTTCCTTTTAAGGCAACTATCTCATTTTCAAAAAATTGTGTCTCTAGCTGAATGAAAGATATAGCAAGACAAACCTAGTAAAAACATCTGGGTAATGAGTTCTTCCAAACGCCTTCTCCAACTCATCAAGCTGGTAACTCGTGAAGGTGGTTCTGTATCTCCGCTGCTTCCGTCTGGGCATGTCTTCGTCTTCCATCCCACTGCCAGATCCTGACCCTGGTCTCTCAGGGTCTAGGGATGGAAGGTCTGGGGTGGCAGATGAACCAGGCTCCGAGACTCCCATTCTTCGAAGTATATGGTTACTGAAACAAATGACATTAATTAAACAACTGACTTTCAACTTATTTGTAGAAAATATTGATATAATTGTCATAATATTTTTTAGATTAGAATTTAGTTATTCGTAGCAAGTGGTAAATATTACATAGTATATATTATTAACGAGTCTATAAATCTCGTATAACTACTATGTATAAGGTGGTAAAACCTAAATAAATTAAAATTTTAAAGCATTAGTAGAAAATGTATAAAAATTTCCTCCAACGGTAAATAAAGGCAATATAATAAATAGTAAAACATAGAAACTTGGTTTAGATGACGCTATGGGTTATTTTTTCGTTATTTTATCGATTTAAGACTTCGTAACTTAAATTAAAACATATTACCAAAGTAATTTTTCCTAAAATGACCTCACATAGTATAGCCATTAATTATTATTCCACCGTTCGGTTTGGGGCTCGGGCCCCCTCATTTTTAAAAAAGAACGGAAAGTATATCTGCCATGCTTGTTTTAGGCCAATTGGTGAGTTTCACATTTATTTTTCGGGTATCTCGATGTGCAGGTTTCACCCAGACTTTTTCTTCATGGTCAGTACAGTACGACTGATGAGTCATTGCCCGTATGAACAAAGGTTTTACGAACTTTCGCGCATCTACACTCTCTCGAGTACACTCGAGAGAGTGATAGCTACACGACCAATGCTGGCATGTGACTAAGACAGAATACCTCGCGGTTCGTTCCGAGTATTGCCGAATAAGCATGAAGCAAGAAAAAGAGATGTACAATGTCGTCTTGATTAAACAATTATTATTCAAATCGAGTACAATTAAGAAATATAAATACATTAATTTCTATGTTCTAACAAAGTTTAAATTTTCTATAACTAAGTAGAGTTTTAAAATTAATATAAATTTTGTTTTTTATATTTTAAATACGGATAAAATCTCAATGAACAACGAAATATGTTTCAATTGTTTTCATCATATTATTATTAATTTATTACCTTAATGATCCTTTATACCTACATTTAACTCAATTAATTCTATTTAGAATAATCGATTATAAAATTTAATCGAATAGGCGGTTGTTTTTGTTTATGTTAGGTACATCTCTAGCTAAGACGATTCGGTTTGTATGCTTTGCGCAAACACTTGGCGCTAACTTCAGACGGGCCACGACTGATCGGTCATACTGTATGTACGTGTTAATTGTAACAATATGTACATTAGGCCAGAAAAACTATCTAACTGGTACATACTAATTCTTAGTCAGGTTTTCAATTCACCTAATTTGAAATACTGGGTGTGTTACTACTGCTACTAAGCTATCAAAGCTATTTTTAAATTACCCCGACTAAAATTACACTGAAGTTAACAAGACTACAATTACAGAGACACCAAGGCTAAAATTACCTCAAAATTACCACGGCTAAATTAATTAAAAGTTACCATGCCTATAATAACCATAAAGTTACCACAGCAAAATCACCCTTTTTTTTATTTTTTTTTATTTCATGAGTTCAGCAGACAGGCAGACGGCCCACTTGATGGAAAGCGGTTACCATCGCCTACGGACATTTGCAACACCAAAGGTGCTACAAATGCGCTGCTACTCTCTTGAGGGAGACTGGAACCTGGTCACTAATGCCAGGACACAAACCAAGGTTCTTATGGCGGCATATTCTAGACCAGGGGTGGTAGGTATCCAGTCGGGCAAATGCCCTACCACCTGGCAAAAGGCACCCCCTAAAGTTACCTCAGCAAAATTACCCTAAATTTACCGCGACTAAATGATCTTAAAGCAGCATGCTTGTACTTACCGGCGCTGGTATTTCGCTAGTCATAGATTCAGGTAGATTTTTATTAATTTGAAAAAAAAACCCATCTGATATGTAAATTACGTAGCGTTGGATAGTAAATTAGCCATTTTAGCATCAGAGCTGATACTATAATAATAATTAGGAGGCAAACACCCTGGCATAATTTATAGGCAGGTACATATCACGTAAAATATAGACTATAAAAGTCTATAGAGAAATATGAAAGTTACATTTTTGTTACTCCTTTGTTCAGTAAACTAAATAGAAGGGTTGTTAACGTCAGTTTTATTAAATCAATTACGAAAAGATATTTATTGTAGGGAAAGTTAGTTAGCTTATTAATTACCTGATATTATCGTAAATAATTAAAGTTTGTGTTATTAACAGGTTAATAAGTAATGATTTATTTGATAGAAGCCACGGGGGCTTTGTACGCTTTTATTTTCATACTTTTTGAATGAAGTAAAAGCGAATTTGTATCGCTGAAACGGGTTTTTGTATATTTCTTAACAAAAGTCTAAATATTTTTTATAATCCGAACTTCTTTAATTGGTGGTTTTTTACAAATTTTCATCCTCTTAAATAGTGTTTTTGTGAGCAAAAGGTAGTGTATGTCCTTCCACAGAATACAATATATCTCCTTGCCTTTCTTTAAGATCTTTACAACGGATTAGTTGTGCAAAGGGAACAAACAAAATTCTAATATTTATGTATACGGTATGTCTGAAACGCCACCTGTAGGCGAGTTTTCGTTTATCGGAGAAGAGTAAAGTAGATAGATAAAAAACCTTCGTTATGGGAACAGACTTAAATATGCCGACTTCCATGGTGATATATTAATATTATAAATATAAAAATAACTGTCTGTCTGTTACGTTTTCACGGAAAAATTATGTCACTGTTTTAGCTGAGATTTGGTATATATATATGTAGTCTTAATACCGAGAGTAGACAGACATAGGCCGTTTTATCTCGCGAATATAAAACTTGAACCGGATGATATATGAAAATTGTATGTGAGATTTCTCATTTCTCGAGTTTCAATCATATCCAGGGATATAAATTTCATTATTTTGTATAATAATGAAAAAATATTTTGTATAATATCGATTGTGTAGTTTTTGGGATATGGGGTATTTTCTATTAAACGCTTTTTTTATTGCCATAAGCTGGCAAACATGCAGACGACCCGCTTGATGGAAAGTAGTCACTGCCGCCTATTGACATTTATAACACCAACGCGTTGCCGTTCTAAGAAATTTTATAACGCCCTTCTTAAATACCCTATGTCGTAGCACAGAGGGAAACCTCAAGTTGGGGTCGCCACTTGTGGGGGTCGAAATAAGTTGAGTCGTGCGTCCTTGATAGTTACGCCGTTGGATAGGGTGACGCACCACTGGCGAGAGTCCATGACTCTATCGCCAATTTTTTTTTTTAAGGCGGGGGAAATGCATTTTGCACATACCGGGTCCTTTGCTAGGGATTAGACCGTTGTTGATCATGGAGGCTTTCCACTGAGGCAATCCAAACAATAATCAACCGGCTTGTGTGGAGACTCGACTAATCAATACCCCACTAAAACCACCCTCCTCCCATGTGCCCCGTGCTTATGGCAGGAAAGGTGTGAGATACAGAACGTAGTTACGCCCACACCGATCCTAGCGCACAAGTGCTTGAGAATGCCCCGGGAGAGGCAAACTCACTTCGTCAACAGGGGTGAAGACTCTTCTGCTCCCTAGATGCTAGAGGGCCCCTGCACCGCTATTTCAGGGAGGGAGGTCATGCGCATACCTGCGCCTCCGGGCTCCCGACTGACGTCGGCGCCCGCGAGACGCATGCGCACTACCATCTCTCTCCCTATCTCGTTCCACGGCCTCCTTATGAGACACTACCGCCTCGCAGAAATTGGCCGCACCCACCCACCAATCGTCGCTGTGCAGCATGGCTTGCACCAGATGGCCCAGCGATTCGATCGGTCCTACAAGTGTCTCGAGTTCAAACCTCTGAGGTGCCCATGCTGCGCACTCGACTAGCGTGTGTAACGCCGTGTCTAGCGTGCCACATTGGCGGCATTGGGGTGAAGGCAAGCAGCCCGCAATCTGACACAGATACTTATCGAAGCAGCCGTGCCCGGTAAGTATCTGTGTCATTCTGAAGGTCAGGGTCCCGCGTTTCCGCGAGAGCCATCGCAACAGCTGCGGTCGAACCGCTTCCACCGTGTCAATGCCAGCAACAGGGTTTTCCAACTCTACTGACCAAGCTTGGATCATGGCCGCGGTTTCACGCGTCCTGATCACCTGGAGTTCGGCCTGGCCATAGACCAGGCCACGGGCGAGGGCATCCTGTCGGGAGCGCCGAACTTTGGCTATCACGTCCGCCTGGAGAGGCCAGGGCGGATCGCCTGCCAAGAGTGTTGACGCCGTCCACGACACTGTACGGTATCCTCGGATGGTCCTCACCGCCAGGACTCGTTGTGCGCGGTACAAGAAAGTCCTGTTGTGGCGGTGAAGTGCAGTGGACCATACGGGTGCACCGTACAGGGCCATACTCCTAAGGATGCCCATGTAGAGTTTCCTAGTCGTGCCCCCTGGTCCCCCCACGTTGGGAAGAAGCCGAGAGAGGGCGCCTGCGGACCTCACGAGCTTAGGAACTAGCTGCTCAAAGTGCGCCTTGAACAGCCATTTCCCATCAAAAATTAGCCCCAGATATTTCATCTGGGGGCCTACGCGAATGTCCACCCCTTGGAGTGTAACGGACAGGTCCGCGGGGGATTACGAAACCGCCTATGGAACATGATGGCCTCCGTTTTCGCGGGGGAGACCTTCAAGCCCAGCCTACCTATTCTTCGGACCACGATGACCAACCCGGCGTTGGCGAGGTCCACGGATTCCGCGAATGACGCGGCGCGTGCCGTGAGTAGGGTGTCATCCGCAAAACAGATTAGCCCTATTCCGGGCAGGACCGGAACCCGAAGGATCCAGTCATAACCGACGTTCCAAAGAACCGGCCCGAGGACCGATCCCTGTGGGACGCCGCACGCGACGCGTCATGACTCTATCGCCATGCGGTAGCTAGACTTGACCGCTTGAAAGCAGAGTACAAAATAAGACGACGAGTGTTGTACACTAGATGTAATTATTGCTTAATAAATTTAACATTTAACTTGTAGTGGAACATTAACAGGCCAATAGAAGGCGCTGTGCAAACGTTTCCCGAAAATTATAAAGAATATATACAAATTTTCAACAATAACAGATGGGCCTAGGCCTGCGAGGAACAACAATAACCTCTCTGGAAGATCTTCCTTTGAGATGGAGGAACATTCCATCTCGCTCCTCCACCCTATACGGGTCACCCTTTAAACTTAAGAATATATATATTTATATATATACAGTAAATCTTAACTTTCTTAACTGTTACGTGAAAATTTGCAAAACCGAAACATGTTCGTAAATGCATCTCTTTTCTGTATTGATAGATTTTGGCACGTAACATGGAGTACTCAGTTTTAACCTCGCTAATTATGTAGCAATAAATTATTTCATGTACGTGACGTCACAGAAGGTTTCCTCCAAGCCGTTATTGGTTTGTCCTTTTTAAGTTCCAAACCTAAATGACGATTTTTTTTACAAAAACAAAACCGAGTGTGATGTAAAAAGCAAAAATAAATATTTAGAACATCTCGATGTCGGTAAATTTTGAAACTTTGTTATTGTTTTTTATGTTTTACTTGGCACCTACTTCAACATGTAAACAATATTTATTTTTTGCTTTCTAGTGTCTGAAGTCGACTGTGTTTTTGTTAAAAAATCTACTTTTTAATTCCACAAATATTTGAATAGCTTTAGAAATAATATATTAAGCGCATGTAGAAATTATACTACTGGCACGCGTATACAAGTTTGCGTTTCGGGGAGTGTAGGCGCTCTTCAATAAGGGTTGCTCTTGATTTCCCTGGTATCCACTCATCAAATCTTGATTTGGTGACAATAGGACCACTCCAGGAATGTGCTTTAGAATTTTAAAAAAAAATTGAAAATCGGTTCACAATTGAAGGAGAAATCGCGTAACAAATGTAGAGTCGAATTGAGAACCTCCTTCTTTTGAAAGTTAGTTGAACATTTGTTGTCTACGGAACCCTTTGATATTCCCGGACTGTCAAGCGTTTACTCATTATTTATTCCATGCAGGGGCCACATTTTTTCTCTTCAACGATCCGGCCGATTAGTTTTGCTCCGAGAAATAATTAGCACAGTTAATTATCTACAGAGAACCAATTAAACAAGTGTTTAATCAAGTTTTAGTGGTAATTAAACGCTGTAGAAACCATTTTTAGTCCACAAAATAACATCTGTTTTAATAATGAACCTTGAAATATGAGACATAAAGCCAATTTTTGTAAATCAAAATTTTATTGAAAAAAAAAGTAATTAACTTTCACAAAGTATCAATAGCTCTTTTCATTCAATATTTATTACATCAGCCAATTAAGTAGACCCGAGCGTCATCTGCTTCAACTAAGCTTGAACTGATTGAATATTATTCGGTAATTTCAATATATTCTTGAACACTAACCCCGTTTATTCATAATAGTTATACGAGGTTTATAGTATATGTATATTTAAATTCTTTACATATTTCTAGAAAAGAAACATATATCTTCTCTACTCAGCAAAAACAAAATACACGAATATTCTAAACATGCCGTGTGTCTACATTGATGGTATTAAAAAACATGTGGAATAAACTATATAAATAGAAAATAGAGTATTTTTTTTTTAGATTTCTTGTCTGTTTGTTCCGGATTCTCGTAAAAACTACTGGGTCGATTTCGATACGGTTTTCGCTGATACACAGCTAATTCTTAGACTTAAACTCTGCTCAGATTTAATCCTGGGAATCCAGCGGGAATTTTTCTGGGAATTATTTAAAGTGGTCAGATTTTAAGTTCTGAATTCCATTTTTTTTTAACTCATTTATAGCAAATTAAATCTAATAAAATGTGTGATTTTTTTTGTGTCCCGGGAATCCCGCGGGAATTTTAAATCAAGCGTAGACAAGGTCGCGGGCATATCCTAGTTAAAGATAAAATTGCTGGTTTTATTAGGTACCGTCCTGAATTCGCACGGGCGATTTATGGCTATGAAGTTTTAGTAGGGATCCTAAATTTTTCTAGTAATAATTATAGCCTATGTTACTCAAGGATAATGTAGCATTCTAATGTTCTCGAGACACTGCGATCTGTAACGGACGACGCAGTCCAAGCAAAGGATACTGTCCTAGCGGTTTCGCTAGACATAGCGAACGTCTTTAACAGCCTCCCTCACGAAACGACCAGGGAGGGGCTCCGTCCACACGGAGTTCCCCCGTACCTCACGAGCCTGTTGGACGCGTACCTCCAGAACAGGTACATCCTTTGGGAGGGCGGCGAGTCCGAGAATCGCGCGACAGGTCGGCGACGCGTCGCGTGCGGCGTCCCACAGGGATCGGTCCTCGGGCCGGTTCTTTGGAACGTCGGTTATGACTGGATCCTTCGGGTACCGGTCCTGCCCGAAATAGGGCTAATCTGCTTTGCGGATGACACCCTACTCACGGCACGCACTGCGTCATTCGCGGAATCCGTGGACCTCGCCAACGCCGGGTTGGCGATCGTGGTCCGAAGAATAGGTAGGCTGGGCTTGAAGGTCTCCCCCGCGAAAACGGAGGCCATCATGTTCCATAGGCGGTTTCGTAATCCCCCCGCGGACTTGTCCGTTACAGTCCAAGGGGTGGACATTCGTGTAGGCCCCCAGATGAAATATCTGGGGCTAATTCTCGATGGGAAATGGCTGTTTAAAGCGCACTTTGAGCAGCTAGTTCCCAAGCTCGTGAGGTCCGCAGGCGCCCTCTCTCGGCTTCTTCCCAACGTGGGGGGACCGGGGGGGACGACTAGGAAACTCTACATGGGCATCCTTAAGAGTATGGCCCTGTACGGTGCACCCGTATGGTCCACTGCACTTCACCGGCACAACAGGACTTTGTTGTGCCGCGCACAACGGGTCCTGGCGGTGAGGACCATCTGAGGATACTGTACAGTGTCGTGGACGACGTCGACAATCTTGGCAGGCGATCCGCCCTGGCCTCTCCAGGCGGACGTGATAGCCAAAATTCGGCGCTCCCGACAGGATGCCCTCGCCCGTGGCCTGGTCTATGGCCAGGCCAAACTCCAGGTGATCAGGACGCGGGAAACCACGGCCATGATCCAATCGTGGTCAGTAGAGTTGGAAAACCCTGTTGCTGGCATTGACACGGTAGAAGCGGTTCGACCGCAGCTGTTGCGATGGCTCTCGCGGAAACGCGGGACCCTGACCTTCAGAATGACACAGATACTTACCGGGCACGGTTGCTTCGATAAGTATCTGTGTCAGATTGCGGGTTGCTTGCCTTCACCCCAATGCCGCCAGTGTGGCGCGCTAGACACGGCGTTACACACGCTAGTCGAGTGCGCAGCATGGGCACCTCAGAGGTTTGAACTCGAGACACTTGTAGGACCGATAGAATCGCTGGGCGATCTGGTGCAAGCCACGCTGCACGACGATTGGTGGGTGGGTGCGGCCAATTTCTGCGAGACGGTAGTGTCTCATAACTCATAAGGAGGCCGCGGAACGAGATAGGGAGAGAGATGGTAGTGCGCATGCGTCTCGCGGGCACCGACGTCAGTCGGGAGCCCGGAGGCGCAGGTATGCGCATGACCTCCCTCCCTGAAATACCGCTGCAGGGAGCAGAGGAGTCTTCACCTCTGTTGACGAAGTGAGTTTCCTCTCCCGGGGCATTCTCAAGCACTTGTGCGCTAGAATCGGTGTGGGCGTAACTACGTTCTGTATCTCACGCCTTTCCTACCATAAGCGCGGTGCACATGGGAGGAGGGTGGTTTTAGTGGAGTATTGATTAGTCGAGTCTCCGCACAAGCCAGTTGATTAGTGTTTGGATTGCCTCAGTGGAAAGCCTCCATGATCAACAACGGTCTAATCCCTAGCAAAGGACCCGGTATGTGCGAAATGCATTTCCCCCGCCTGAAAAAAAAAAGCATTCTAATGTTAACATAATTTAAAATTTCAAATGACTTTGAAATGAATGAAGTTGAAAAAGAAGGATATCTACATATTTCAATTGGAAATCAAATTCCTTATATTTCCTTAAGTTGAAAAATTAGAAAAAATTACAACACTATAGACAGATAACACTTTATTGCGCACTAAAATAAACAATTACAAAAAATTCATGTGTACAATGATTTCTAGGCAATGCAATAGGCGGCTTTACCGTTCAAAGCGATCTCTTCCAGGCAACGTATACACATTGAAGTTAATTTAAAAAATACAAAACAACCCACAGCCAGGTGGTAGGGAATTTGCCCGACTGGATGGCTACCACCCCTAGTCTAAAATATGTCGCCATAACAACTTTCAGTTGTTATGGCGATGGCATTAGTGATCAGGTTCCAGTTTCCCTTAAGAGAGCAGCAGCGCATTTGTAGCACCTTTGGTGTTGCAAATGTCCATAGGCGATGGTAACCGCTTTTCATCAAGTGGGCTGTCTGTCTGTCTGCTGAACTCCAACAATAAAAAAATAAAGAATACAAATACATTATGTTAAGTCTTTTACAATATGTCCCTTGAAATAAATAGCCTTTCAGCTCTATATATATATATTGCCAAATATCACCATGCTTATATAAGGTGCTTTCTAAAGATACTCAAAAGAATGATGGATGGAAATAATAATGTATTTGTATCATAGGTAGATAATAGAATAACGTGGTTTCGATAACAAATGTTAATTAAGTTAAGAAGAAGCGGCGCAAATATGCAACCCTCGGCGAGTGATATATCTTTGTATCGTTTGCTGTTGAAACGCTTGGACAGTGGGGTCCTCAGGCCATGAGCCTCTACAAAGATATTTCAAAACGACTTATTGACTCTTCGGGAGATCAGAAGGCTGATTACTATCTCGGACAACGAATCAGTATGGCGATCCAGCGAGGTAACGTAGCCAGCCTCCTAGAAACCTTGCCCATTGACTTCGATGACCTAGGATCAGTATTCTACTTATAGTCTTAAGGGATTTTAGGTAGAATATAACATAAGTTAAGTTTTCTTCACTGTATTAGCTTATAGTTCTATTCTTAAATAAACCGCATTGTCATAAGGTAATCCAAGCCAAAGGAATGATGTGATGGATGGAAATAATAATGTACTTGTATCATAGGTAGATAATATACTAACGTAGTTTTGATAACTAACGTTAATTAAGTTATAAAGATCAATATCTCGAGACAAAGCTTCGAATTAAAAATGCTAATAATATGTAGGTGGCGTTGGGAAATCGTCGGAGAAGTAATTAGTGTTATCTTAATCCCGAGGGATTCTTAAAATTCCAGTGCCATTGATCTTACTTAAGACATTCATTATGTTTTCATATTCTTAGAGATCGGTAGCCATTTTGGCGAAAAAGGAATCCTTGTACAATCGTTATGTATCTACATC
Organism: Dendrolimus houi; assembly: GCA_039645545.1. Taxonomy (NCBI): domain Eukaryota; kingdom Metazoa; phylum Arthropoda; class Insecta; order Lepidoptera; family Lasiocampidae; genus Dendrolimus; species Dendrolimus houi. The sequence continues at coordinate 21,125,239 of CM077126.1, read as the reverse complement.
CGTCTGTCTATATATGCCACAAACATCTTTTTTTTTAATGCATGAGTTCAGCTGACAGGCAGATGGTCCACCTGATGGGAAGCGATTACCGTCGTCTTTGGACATCTGTAACACCAAAAGCGCTGCCAATGTGCTGCCGCTCTCTGAAGGAGGGCTGGTACCTAATACCGCGGAACACAACTTAAGATTGTTATGGTGACATACAATCTATAGGCCATGGGTGGTAGCCATCTAGACGGGCAAATACCCTACCACCTGGCTGTGGGTTGTTTTGTCGCCTCTTACGACAGACCACCAGGCTGCAGGAATTTGCATTCTTTCTCCGTTCCTACATGGATTAAACTTTTCAGTGACTACGGTATCTAAGAGATGCCTGGTGGTATTATCGTTAGTATTTTTCTAATTCTGTTTCAGTTATCAATATCTGACAGAAAGACACACTCTATATGCCTCTCTACAATGATGTAGTGAATTCGCGTAAAAATACAAATTGAGCCGACATACGTGTAACTGAGGGATTTCTTAATGGCTATTAAGTCTAGGATGAGCCCCATGAAAGCGAATATATTTCTCCACGCGATGGGGAATTATATTAAAAGTGTGACCCTCTCCTTAACTTTTTGAATTATAAGGTAGAAAAATTCTGAAATAATTCAACGTGCTAACGTTCTAAAATACTTTTAACGAAAATTATTCTGAATTAATTCTATATTTAATGAGAATTAGAAGACTCTTTTTAACAGATTTCGAGATATGGAATATTTTAAAATTGAGAACAAGACACCAGATTACCTATTGCTATTTGTGTACAACATGTATCACGAAAATTCTGAAACTATTGTAATAGCAGACACGGGTCCCACTTTATTGAGAGATAAGAGGAAAGCATTTACGCATAATTAAGGATTCCGTTGTCGTAAGTCGTAGTAGTGTAATGGCTAGTACACGCATGCACCACTTAGGCAGTTTTCTGACCTAATATGCATATTGTTACAATTACCGCGTGCTAACAACGGAGAAGGCAAACGTGGTGGTGAAACCTGCCCATCGAGATAGCTGATGTGTCAAACCTGCCAAGCCACGTTAGACAAGCGTGGCGGGTATACTGTTCCCCTATAGTGGGAGACCCAAGCCCAGCAGTGAGACGTTTATGGGCTGTTATTATAAGGTTTTCGTAGCTATAATGAACGCTGACGTCTTATCAGTGAAGGAACGAAGGAAGAAGTAACGAAGAAAAAATACAATTCCCTGCGGCGGGCAGCTTTTCGTAAGAACGACAGGCCACCCGGCCCCAAAACAACCCATAGTCAGGTGGTAAACACCAGATATGGCTACCATCCCTGGTTTAGAGTATGTCACCATAGCCCTTGAGTTATGTTCCGGCATTAGTGTTCAGTTTCCAGTCCCTTCTCCAAAGCCAGCAGCGCATTCGTAGCGTCTTTGGTGTTGCAAATTTTCATAGGCGGTGTACTGCCTTGCTTTCCAATGCCTACTGTGCTTACATAATAATAAAAAAGCAATTTATTTATATCATTTGGCTACTTAATCCTACAAAACGCAACTAAACTTTCAATCAAATACTGCATGAAAATTATTGAATCCACGATGCTATGAAAACCATTTAATCGTGACAGAACTCGGTCACAGTTCATCAAATACACGGATCTAATAAAAGCGGTTGTGATCTGTCCGCTAGTACCACAGAGCGTAACAGCAGAGCACCTGCGCAGCCGCATCTGCCGCACGCGCCGGTAATCGCGATATTACTTTTCCTTTATAGTCCATATTTTAGGATTAAATTGTATGTTCCGTTTGACCTATGTTACAGCTAACATAATTCTTGTATCTAATATTAAATGTTGTGTTTAACTGGCCTTCATTACTAATACATGTAATTTTAATAACGATGTACGCCAAAGTTCAAGGATATTAACGACATATTTAATTCTATCCACGCCTTTTTATCTCATTAAGGGGGATTTTTCAATCACCAGATAAAAGTTATTCATATAATAAAGTATAACACGGAAAAAATAAAAATGTCTGTTGTAGAAATAAAACAGTTGAATGGTTTCACTTTTCAATTCACTCAGGTTATAATTTATTCGGCTGATAACTTTTATCTCATGTTTGAAAAATCGGTCCTAAGTCCAAAGAGCTAAACTATTTATAGATCTAATTTCAACAGCCACCAGAAACCTAAATAGTTTTAGTTTAGTGGTGCGTAATAGAATTGACATATCCATGTGTTTACAAATCCTGGAAAAAAAGAAGGAGAAAAAGAAACCTATTTTTTAAAAAGCCTTTAATAAAAAATAATTCATATCTAAATAATTACTTAACATACCTTGTTCAAATAAATCTTTATTCATTTAAGGAAAAAAAGGCGCAATAAAGTTGTAACTTTTCTTAGTTATGTAAGTGCTTTGTACGACAAAGTTTTATATTTAAAAACACGACAATGATTTACTAAAAAGGAATTTACCAAATGTCCAATTTTGTCAGTTTTTCTAAGTTTCGCCATGACTCGTGACATTCGATAGTTTTACATTTATTATAGGTAAATAATTAATATAATTGTAATAGTAACTATAAAATGATTAAGTAGGTTTTAAGCTATTTTTCCATAATATTTATTTTGTCAATTCAACGTTACAACGATTATTTTCTCTATCTATCGAATATATTATCTATGGTTATTAGTAAAAGAAATATGCTGAAAACGCGTTATGCAAATGCAATTTTCTAAATTAACAGCTGGAAATATTTCACTGGAATATTTATTTGAAAAGCGATGTTCGTTTGGTAACGGTTTATTAATTTTTTTTTAACAACCAGACGTTATCAGCAGTGTGCCGACAACGGATACTGAAGTACTTTGGTCACATAGTCCGTAAGAACCCAAATAACTCGGAGAGACTTGTGGTCACGGGGAAAGTTGAAGGCGAGAGACCTCATGGTAGATCTCCAAACAGGTGGATTGCTGGACACAGCAATAAGATTGGCCCTCCACCGTGGTCAAAACTGATCTCGGTAGAGGCATTTATTCACTGCCATTAAAGTCACGAGCCTCAGCAGTGAGGGACGCCTTAGAAGAAGAAATTTTAAACACTTTACCTGTAGGTCCAATTAGGACTAACGCGTTACAACGTTAAACTTTTTATGTGCAACAAAGGCGATAAGTAGATAAACCGCGATTCATAGTGAAATTTGAGAAACATTTAACGGTTGACAAAGCAAATTGTCCAGACACGGTCCAAGTGTTTCCTATTCGCGAATTATAAAAACTGTACAAATTAAATAAAGCAATCATGAAGTTGATTTAAACGCTTCAGTGGTGTTGCTCACAATATTGAGGGAATATTAGCCATTGATTGGGTCTTTCGACCGAATAATCGACGCATTGTAAGAAGTTTTTACGTCTCTAGCGGTACCGAGTTCATTTGCCTCAGTTAAATAAACCTTAGCTTTTTGCGTCATAGCCTCATAACTAACCAATTTGGGTAAAGCAACTTTCCTTTTGGCTTCAAGTGGCATAATAGCAATGTAATCAAAACTAAACAGAATCTAGACGATTTATATTTCTGTCGTTTTTACTATGAATGTTTTTGTACAGAGAAAAATCATTTGGAATCGAAAACATATGATTTTGTCTTCCACATTATTCTGTTCTAGTATATTTGTCACATCACAAATCCTCATATCACCCTGAATAAAATTTATATCTGTCTTTTTTGTTCTACCCTTTCTCTCATATTCGTCATTATTTTCATTTTTATTATTAATTTGCAAAGAAAGCATTTTGATCGAAAAAAATATGCATTTATCTTTCACATTATTATATTCTAGTCACACCAAAAATCTTCATATCACCCTGAATATAGTCTATTAAATTCTTTTTTGTTCTACTTTTTCTCTTAAATTCATTAATTTTCATTATGAAACTCTTTTCGTCATGTGTATTTCGTCCCTCCCCATTATATGGCTATGCCTATTTAATTATATGTATAACATTATAAATACCAACATTAGAAACAGATTATCTCCTTTACACAAATTTAGAAGACCTTTTATCTTCGAGAACTTCAGTAGATGACTATCTTCTAAACCTAATTCAATTCAGACGGTAATCATTTATTGTGACAAAATTTTAGAAGTAATTATGTTCTAAATTTGTTAATCACGTGTACAATTTTCAAGTCATTTTATGTATTCAATTCTCAGTTTATCTTTCCTCTGTACGCTATAAGTGGTATCTGTCACAACGTTCTCATTCTCATCTCACGTTTCAGCTGTATACAGGCATCTTTGGTTATCGCCTTTTCTGCTTAACATTTGGAAGCAAAATTATGTTACGACGGGACATTTTTTAAATTGTAATAAAACATGAGTATGACCTTTATAACAGATTACAGTCGGACCTTAAAGAGAATGATCACCATATGTATATTATATAGATAATAATAATTAACTTAGATCGACATAATTATTATATCTTGATGACAATTAATGACAGAAGATATCTAAATTATAAAAATACAAAATATAATATTTAAATGGACTACACTAACTTAAAAAAATACAATTACGTATTAAAACTAAACTAACTTATAAATAAATTAAAATAATGTGAAATTACAAACAACAGGTTCCAAACCGTCGTCAGTTGAGAACGTTCCCTAAACACTGGCCGCATTTCCTCGTTGTATGCCAACGCTAATTCGCTGCTCCAAATACAGGCCAGCCCTTTGGTCATGTGAGACTTCTATTAAACGAGTTGTTAGGTCTCTATAGAGAGATGATGACTGACATAAAACAATTGTAGTGTCATGTCGAAATGGAAGTAGATAATATACTATGATCTGTGAAAAACAATATTTATAGATCTGAGAACCGATCGAAATGTCGGAGAAATGTAATGAAAAATAAACAAGTAAATATTGAAGGAGCTACGTTAAAAAATTCAACTAGATACAGGCTACTTATTTCCTACTAGCAGTTCCCGCAGACGTTGTCCTGCCATAAAAAAATAAAAATCCAGAACTCGATTCCAGCGCCACCTGCCGGGTCTAATTGTGAATCTAAACCACCTCGGGACCCACTCAAACACACATAAAATTTCATCAAAATCCTAGAACCCTGTTCAACAGCTCTAAGTATTTTGTTTAGTTTGATGAGTTACATTATTGAAGTTTCAGTAGGTATCCCTATTTTTTTCTAGTAAGTAGTAATATAGCCTATGTTATTTAGTGATAATGTAGCATTCTAATGGTGAAAGAATTTTTAAAATGGGTTCAGTAGTTTTTCAGGTATTTCGTTACAAATATATAAATCTTTTCTCTTTATAAATTTAGTATATATGAAATTTGGTTATAGAGTACATACTAGGATATTGTATTTATAACTTATAACAATAATGCAAAACAGTCATTAACGCAAGTTTGGTCACGTTTTATGGAAACCAGTCACTGTGTCTGAATGTGGAGGACAAATTTAAATTTCTAGTAATGCCATCTGACCCTAGTCACTGCAAAGGAGTAGGTCCAAGAAATACTAGCTTAACGTCGTGAAGGATGACGTGCGTGCCCAATACCTTCATCATTAGGATAGCTGAAGACCACGCAAACTGGAGTAAAAAGTAAGAAAGCTGACCCCGGACGAAGCGGATGCTCCTAAAGCAACCGGTATTTGACGCCCGGATGATGATGATATACTACGATATTACATGTATTCTACAGAAACATAACAATGCTTGAAGCATTGTGTTGTCATAGTATAATTTAAAAGCTGCATATATTTAGCAAAGTTCATAACAGTTTACTATAGGACTAACAGACAACGATGATCGCTGTAGTGTAAAAAGTTGTTACACCAGACTTTACTGCCTCAAATGAGTACGTTTTGAATAGTTAATATTATTTTACGACTGTCTAACTACTATGCAGTGAATATTGAAAGGTGAACAAAATTGATTTTTATCTTTATAGTAATAAGAGTCATGAAATTATCAGATGCATCGGAGCATCCCTTAAGCAATTTCAAGTAATTGATTCCGGTAATATCGCTGCAGGATGAGAGGGAAACATTAATAGCGTGTGTGAAGGTAAATATCGTCAAGTGAAAGACATCAATGTTAGCTGTATAATTATTTTGTAAGAGGTTATGAAGTATCATAACTTATCTGAAAAATTTCTTTAACACTCAGTCGTAATTATTAAACCCAACATCCGAGGAAAAAGCTATGTGAGAACCTGAATAATCAATGAATTTATCAATCAGTAACATGTAAATGATATTATTTTGTATTACAAATTTTAATACTTACATATAAAATAGTTTGCAGAGGTTTTACTGAAATCGATTCCTATGTACGCACGATAAATTCGGCCCTCCACCACTCATAAAGCCGATTTCGGTGGAAGAGACCAATAATTCACTGCTATCAAAGCCTCGATTCTCAGCAGTGACTATACGGACGGATGAAAAGCATACTAAATAAGTTACGCTTTTGTTGCGTGTAATATACTACTCTGGAGCCGGTCCAAGACACCCAGGACATAGTAAATAATGAAGAGTTCTTTTACAAAATTTACCATGCCAGAAATCGAACCCGGGACATCTGCCTTCGAGTGCACTAGGCCGGCAAAGGCTTATTTTTCTTCCATACCTACAATCACTGCCGTTATCGGAAGTATATTTTACCCATATTCACATTAAACAGTGCCTGAGAACGTGATACAAAAATACAAGCAAACTCACTTTTAGGTACAGTCGTGGTATGAAAAGATTCACCAGTTTTCAAATTGGTTCGTTTAACTTTTCACGAGCTCATGTTAACTTTTCAAACTAAGTCACAGAATAGACTTTTCCACAGAAAATTATGTTTAACTGTTTGACAATAAAGTTTAAAATTACTTAGATCAAAGTTGTTTGACTTTCTATCTTGTTTAAGAATACTGTTAATAAAACCTTTTTATTAGTTTTAATATTTATGATAAGCGTAGTAATTATAACCTCTTTATTTTTATTGTTAATCTCAGTGTCTGTCATTGTCAACATTGCAATTTTCTTCTTTCACGTTTCTGTTTTATAAACGTAACAAAACCTAACATATATTAAAATGTTGGCAGTATAGTTTCTAGTACTCATGCAAGCAAAAGTCGACTTTCAGGTAACGAACTTTTCATTCCGCAACTGGACATAAGTAATTTTAGATAATTAGTCAAATATATTGCTATTACAGATTCAGTGTAATATAACAGAATAACAAAGAATAATAAGAAGTATAAGTAAAGACATTGGAAAGGAAACCAAATCGGTTTATTAAATTATATATAATCAGATTTATCGCCTGATAGGTGCCAGTGGCGCCTGGAGGATTAAAGTTTTTGTCCTTCTTGGTACATTAGGCACGCGTTCTAATCGTCTGTTTAAGTAGCTGTCAATGGACAAGTTTAACGAACCTTTGTTTGGTTCTATCTGAATCATCAGTAGCTTCGAGTTTACTAAATACAATCAGAAATTAATTACAGCCAGTTTACCTTCAAATTTAAAGGGTGCTTGCTAATGTTTGTGAAAAAGAACATTATAATCAAAATATTTTATGATATCTACTAAAAAAATTGACAATGAGCACTGAAGTCTTGCTGGCAGCTGAGGCCCCTAATTCTTATTTCGATCTAGAATCAAGTTCTAGCACATATTATATAGGTATCATTCTTATCTGTATGACTAGAACTATATCTCCAGTGGATCTTAGTTTGATACCCGAATTTATATTTATAATTTAGTTTTTCCGGCCTAAAGTGCTACGTGCCAATTGTGATGTAAAATGTAAGAAATTCATCAAGATTTAATTTTAAGTGGCCAATTCGCCTTCAAGGTGCGTGGTGGGTAGGTTGGGTACACTATTCATTGCTAAAATAGACCAAAAGTGCCCAGCCCAGAACTAGAAATGTTATTAGCTGACATTATATAATAAGAAAGCTTTTTAAAAACTACTGAATAATCTTTTCAATTGATAATTCAACCATTTAAACTTTTCTGATAATAAGTAATTTATTATTTATGTAGTTTATGTCTCAAACAAGATTCTTTATCAAAAGAAATTTTAAGTTGTATTCAAATCCGGATTTGTTATTTGTTCAACAAATGCAAACCTTTTTTGTAAACATTAATATTAACCAAAACTTTGAAATCTTTATTTTGCACTTCGTGAATTATCAGTGTCTCTAAGAATTCGGAGGATTAGAAGTTTTTGTCCATTAAGGACCAAAACTTAAGTGTTAATGGTGTCTCGGATTATATCGCCTGAGCTTCAGATAAGTGACTGACTCATTCCTGTCCTGACTGATGGCTTTTTGCTACCTGATAACCTCTAAGATCCTTCATTTCTATCACATTAAGTTCAAAGTCGTTTAAAAACATAGCTTACAATTAATGCTTTACACATATGGATATCTTCTATTACACTCAAATTACAAAGCAGTAAGATACAATTTTGCTCAGCACACAGTTTTATTTAACTACTGTTGATATGTAAATCGATTTGACTAATTATTCCTTTGTTCCATTATGTGCATTGCTTCACACTGTTTCAATTTTTAATTCATTTATGTTTAACTCAATACTACAATTATGTCCAGTAATAATTGCAGTAATTATAATTCAATCTGATTCAAAAGCTGATTCAATCAAAATATTATTTCCTTCAAGAAGCAGCTTAATATCCATCTAAGTTAACAATCAGCACAAATCCATTATAAATGTTATTTTCACTGTCGTAATAAAAAAAGCAAATATAACCCATACTGGATATTAAAAAATAATTATTCAGATAGTGATTTATAAATTGAGTTCTATCGAGCCGGCTGGTAGCGCAGAGTAGCGAGTAATGAGAAATCAGAATGTTAATTAAGATCTAATTAAGTCTAATACAATCAACAATGCTGCTCGCGTTCCGGAGGCATCCGCAAGTCATCACGAGGGTTTTATCGCGTCCAATATAGAAAGGCCTGTGACCTTCCAATACCAAGGCAGACCAGCAACAATTTTATAAGATATTGAGAAACTTGGTAGGTCTATATTAAGCGGTCACGTTAATCGAATTGAGATCGGCCAACCCTTTAGTAAAAAATCGGTTAAAAACGCTCTTTCTAAGGCTATTGTGATGAGAGAACTCAATTTAGTGAACTGATGTACTGAACGTGAGATCACTTCGAAGGGTAATGGAGATATCAACTTCTTACACGTAACATAATTACCAATCAGCTTGCGACCCAAGGATCTTTGAGTCAAAATCCATCCTTATAATACATATAATAATCAATCAATAATAATAATCAATTTGCTTACACAAAAAAGATGTTTTTTTTTACAATTTTTGGATGACTATCAGCTATTCACATTACAATAATAACAGATTAGTAATAGTGAGCTATTAACAAGTCTGCACAGATAGAAATAAATTAAGATATCTAATCAGAGATCAGAGAACTATAAACAAAGATAAAAAAAATTGAAAGTTAAACACGAAAGAAAAAAAAAGAAAATCTAACATCCTAAGAAAACCTGCTCATTACACAGTAAAATTCAAAAAATAGATTATCGAGTTTATTCCTAAAACGAGACACTGAGGTACCCGTTATATCCAAATCATAGCTGCGAATTAATTTATTATAGGTAGTACACGATCGATACAGAAAACTATTTTGACGATAGTTCGTGTCAACCGATTTCAAAGCAAAATAGGGACTATGACGGAAAGACTGTCGAGGAGTATATATATCTATTTTGTTAAGTAAATCGGGACAATCAAATTTCTGTGAGTTTACAATACGAGCTAGGAAGGTTAAATCAGCGATTTTCCGGCGCTGTGCGAGTTTCAGAAAATGGTGATTCTTACATGATATACTAAAATCTTTTAATTTGGAGTTGGTCCTAAAAATTAGATATTTAATCAATTTTACTTGTATTTGTTCAATGCGTTTAATGTATACATCATATCTTGGATTCCAGACTTAAGAAGCGTATTCTAAATGAGATCGAACATATGTAGAATATAAAACTTTGAATGTTTTAGCCTGAGTAAAATCTTTCGAGAAACGCATAAGGAACCCTAGTGCTCTAGAAGCTTTATTAGTAATAGCAGTCACATGCCTATCAAATAATAGTTTCGAATCGTGTATAACCGAGATCTTTGATTTCTTGTACTGATTGAAGCTTTTTCCCTTTTAAAAAGTAATCAAATAATATATAGGTGTCTTTTTTCTTGTCAAAGTTATACACGAACATTTATCAATATTTAGATCTAACCTATTTAGTGAACAATAATTATCCATTCGAACTAGATCCTCTTGTAATGCTATAGCATCATCTACGCAGTTCAAAGACTTGAAAACTTTCATATCATCGGCAAAATTTAAGATAGATGGATAGAATAAATCATATGAATAGAAATGTAAATTAATTTAATAAAGAACTGTAGATGTAATAAAAAAATGGCGTAGTATAAAATTTGTATGGCGTATATTGTTAATCCAAAAATAATAAATGGAGTTATATTAATTTTTATAATAAAATACAGAAAAACGTTTTTTAAACTAGACAAATTAATCGTTAAAAACCTTATTTTATTTATAGATATGATTTTTTCAACGGTAAAGCAATCCTATAGAATGGCTGGAAAAAAATATAAATTACAAAGAACAATCAAAAGTCCACATACATATATCAAATTATAAATACCTAAATCAAACACTTAAACAAAATATCTATTCTTATTTCTTTTAATACAGTGAAATTTGTCCAAAATTTTAGAATATTTTTAATAAACAGTTGATAATAACAAAAATTAAGATAAAACTATTTTTCAAATAATATTCAATGGAATAGTAGATCAAATCTAAACCTAAATGAAAATTTAATTAAAATGCAAACTACTATTGTAAATTTCGCCGACGGCAAACACTATTCAACAAATCTTTCAAAAATCAATTCAACGTAATTAACAATTGTGATTTAATAACTTTATAATTAACGGACATACAATTTAACCAATTTACAACCACAGGCATAATATTCGCTTCACACAATTAAATAATATACCAAAGTAATAAAATGAACATTTAAATTTGACTTTTAAAAGGGAAATGAAATACCGACCATCACATTCCAATTCTAATAAAATCAAGATCAATAACATAAAATACGCTATTGTTGTTCATCTTTACAATATCTAACAACTTTTATAGTGGTTGAGATATGGGTCATAACATTCAAAACTGACCATAATACAAGCTATAAACAAAATTAACAACACAGGATCTCCCGCTGGTTTCAATTTTGAGCCTGACATCGGCCCTAATTCAATAAAGCAATAAAATTCACCTAATTATGCAAATGCCTTTTGGATATCAGCCTTTTTGATTCCCTTAAAATATGATGGGTGCCGTCAAATGAGGTTGTTGGAGATTCTGATTAATGGATTCTAAGTCCTGAGCCCAAACGATGATGTCATTATTATAATAGTTAATTGTTTTACGTAATTACAAGTCGACGGGAGGCGTATCGGGGGACAATTTTAAATTACTTCACCATCATTATAGTATTATCCTCAACTTTATAATCAGAATTTGATGCGTGCTAAAATGATTCTAAGCTCATTTTAATAATTTGATTAGTTTTATATTAAATACAAATTTTAATGAAAATATATTAATATTAATGAAAGATGGAGATTTATAACAATAATGTATTAGGTTATTTATATTTAAAAATAAATATCTATCTCCTTTTATTATTTTATTTATCATCGATTTATGAATTATGATATTAAGTTAATTATAATCAAGCAGATGAAATCGAATTTGTAATTTCAGTTCTTAATTGACTTGATTAAGTTGATCGGATTCTAATAAATCAAAATTAGTATTGAAATTAAAACAGTTTTTAAATCTGTTTTGTAATGGATTTATAAAAAAAATCGATAATGTTTAGTGGACCAGAGTAATAAAAGATATATCGAAAGCTATAAGCAATAATTGCAATACCTAATTTAAAAAAATAAAAACACTCACATAATTAACACAGTTGCACTTTCCTGATGATGTCCTTTGAACACGTTGAATTGTTAACACGAATAAGTAACTGCCAATAAGGGCCACAATTTACATAATAACCCGTGAATTTTTGTAACAACAAGGCAATAAACTATAACACACCAACGCCTCCGAACGACTGGTGTAGAGAGCCGGTCTCGGTTGCCTACGCACCGCTCTAAAAAATATAACAAAAAGCAGCGGGCCCAGACCACTCCCCTGCGACACACCGAGCCAATAAGCGCGAGCTGATATGGCGGCGGGCATGAGGGTGGGCCCCAGTCGTTGATACGGGCCCCTTCTTCGATACCGCTAATTGACTTTATCAACAAACCGACTTAACTGGCCGAAGTCACGATATATGCGTTTGTCTGCCGTGTCAAAAGCCTAACTGTGGCTCACTAGCGCTGTAATTAAGTGTGCTGGGGGTTAATGGATGATTTGAGCTAGCCGAGATTTTATAGAGAAAGTCTATGTACCTACATTGAAAAAGATAAAGCATGCTTAAAATATTTTCAGGTATACAGTAAAGTTGTATGTAGTAATAATTTGACATTTTATATACATATATCCTTGGCATTCATTTTTGTTCGTAACAGTGAGATTGAACAATTCAGGATACTCAAAGATATTGCCAAACCTAAAAGAAAGTTGTAAATTGTGTCGTTTATAAAATCATAAAAAAGACTTGTGGCAGCCAAAGTTAGAGGAACTAGCTTTATAGTAGGAACCACTGCATATATGTATGTCTGTACAAGAAATATTTCTTTTAAACCTTATATAATTTACAATACGGAGAAATAGTCTTATCAGTTTAGGAATAAGCCGTATTTAATATTTCTAAGGAAATGAATCCTGATTATAGAGAGACCTCTTGGAAAAGTTATTAAAATTGAAACTTTTAATAGATTAGATGTTAAAAGAGTATTTACGAATGGGATTTTGAATTTCTTAATTATTTTCAGATTAAACCTTAGACAATATTTACATACAAATAGTTGCGAAACAGGAAGATATGGCCAATAATTACATATTAAACTCACGAATTACATAAATGGCTGTATTAAGTATACAATTATAAGCAATGAAAAATTTATAAGCATGGCTGTATCGGCGAACAGTATTTGTGAACGTCGGCATCTTCTATCTAATTGCACTAAGGGCTATAAACCGCTATGAAACTTGCAACTAAGTTGAATAATTTTGCTATAAGAGTTATTAGACGCAACTATAACTTTTATAGCTTCAATATAAAATCTAAATGTTCATGTAAAATTATTAATTGATTTTATAATTATTAGTTAGGTGCTAGATGTTACCATAGACTTCGTCTGCTTTTGTTATTTAATTTCTGAATGAAGTGTTATAAAAACGCAACTGAAATGCCTCTGCTATACACCTTGCATAATGTTAGTGTTATTGATTGTGTCAAGCAGGTGTAGCCAAGAGTTTAATGCGATATTGTCAATGAAGTTAACGTTAATAATGACAGACAGCTAATGTATAGGTATATACTAACATAGCTAATACAGCGTTATTTTTTAAAATTATAAGTAAATCGCATTTGGACACAGTCATTATCACTAAAGCAAGTGGAGCAGAGGCATAACATTAAAACATATGTTTATTTCTTACCAGAAGCTTAAAAGTATATTTTCATAACTTTAAATTTGAGGAGTTATGAAGGAAAGAAAATAATTTTATGTACGACAAATTACATGAGTATATACCTAGTTGTTAACAAATTTATAACTAGAATAAAACAAATTTGTCCTGAGAAGGTACATTATAAATGGGGTTGCCCATACAAATTTTCACTCGTTTCAAATTTTTGAGATAAAAGGTATCCTATATATTTCTCCACAATACAACTTGTATTCTTGCAAAATTTCATTAAATCGGTTCAAACTATTATTCATGAAAAAGTAATGAAAAGATATAGGTAAGTAGCATGTTGACAATAGTTTGGTAACCAATATACTGTATGTCTTTGAAGACCACGAACCATAAAAATTGCACGGACTTTTGGAGGGCTTGCGTGGGGCCATGGGAAGGCCAACACATAGAGGCCTTTTGACAAATTTAATGTAAATGTGGCGTGACACTGACCGGCGATTATCCCTGTCTACACCATATAATAATGAATCCAAGGATAAGCCCCGGCCAGTGTAGGAGTATTGTGGGAAATCAGATCAGAAAGTACCTGGCTATTGGGGTGAGCTGCTAGTGGTACTAGGGGTCTGGAATATGGGGACTATGGCGTCTGCCCGTCGTAATACCCGGGGAACATGAAACAATGGGTAGACGGTGACTCGCCACTCCCTGCATGGGAGTGGCGAGTCCAAAAAATGCCATAGAAGACAGGGACAACATGGGTGTGAGTGGCTAAGGGGTGTAGAGAGGTGGGCTGCAGGTTCACCGAAGCTACTTTTGACGTGATGCCATTTATCACTTCCACCCCTGGAGCTTGAGTCTTAGCTCTAGCGATCTATACTCCGTGCTGGCTGGCTAAGGCAAGCACGGAGGTGGGGACCTTGCCTTGGCCCCCGGAGTCGGGTCCGAGGTGTTGCTACTCACCGAAGGCTTCGCCACAAAGTCCCCTGCGGGTAACCAATATTATTATTATTGTCGCTATCTCTGACCTGTGGTCATACAAATGAATAGGTATATTAATAATACAAATGTATCAGTGTTTTCTTACATCTTAGATAAAAGAAATCAGATAAGATTTTCTGAATTGAAAAATTGCTTTCATTCTTCAGCAGTCAGTTCTTATCAAACATGAAAGAAAATTAAATAGGTAAGTACGCTATTTTTCCTTCTGGTAGCGATTTGTTACATAGTCTATAATTACTTATTTATAAGTCGGTTTATATTCAACATATATAATCAAACACAAGTATATTTCTTTAAAAATACCTTATCATGTACAACAAAAATAATGTTAAAACTAAATTTCTAATAACCATATAATTAATTACTAATAAATTATATTTCATTAACAAAATTAATATATGATAAAATGATGTCGCGGAAACCAAAAAGAATTTTAAGTTAGACTCTAATCAATGCGACATCTATCTTATTTTAATATTTTTTATGTTGACAGATTTAATAAACCATAAAACATAATTTGTTAAACTCAATCAACTAATTGGCATTATAAATATAAATAATTTTAACGTCAAAGTAATGAACTCATTTCACTAAATTTTAAAGTTGATTAAAATAGAATTGAAAACACCGCTAAAGATAGCACTTAATCATCAAATCGATACACAGGTATTGCCTATATTTATCCATGTAGGTATATATATATATATAATTATATACTTTAAATAACGTAATATTTATGCCAGGTGGTAGAGTATTTGCCCGTCTGGATCGCTACCACTTCTGGTCTAGAGTTTGCCTCCGTAACAACCTTGAGTTGTGTTCCGGCCGGCATTAGTGGCCAGGTTCCATCCAGTCTACCTTTAGAGAGCGATAGCACACCTTCGATGTTTCAAATGTCCAAAGGTGCTGATAACCGCTTGCCATCAGGTGGGCCGTCTGCCTGTCTGCTGAACTCATACAATAAAAAACGTAAGTGATTTGAAGTACATCGCAAAAGAGTGATGATATTCTTAAAGCGGTTATTAGATACACTACAAGTGTGAAACTTTTCGGCCCCCTTTTTTAAATGAGAGATCTATAGCTAGGGCACACCATCTTTTGTAACAGGTCCCTAAATCAGTGTAATATAACAAGTGTTTTAAACAGAGACTGTATGTGCAGATACTTACAATCTGATTGGTCTTTTTAATCCTGTTTATATCTACCTAAAAGGTAGATAGATATTTTGCTTAACCTTGATCTTAAATGAAGACGCTTATCTGAGCTTAATCCATTGAAATAATTTGTGTAAGTGCTTGGCAGTCCGCACGCCATGAAGCGTTTCATAAAGGTTACAAACATCCACTGTATTCGTCATTTAAGTACATAATAGTATTTAATCGAAAATACCCAATTTCTTAAAAAGAACTGTACAAATATACAATAAACCAATTTTGAATGAAATTATTTTTACAAATCAACAACGTTGCTATTTTCAGAATATTTCGCTTCATTGCTTAAAAATTGTTCCAGGAGCTTAGACATATTGAAAAACTAATTTTCATGTATCAGTTTTTCGTAATAAAACTACTTTGATTTGATTTTTATTCCGACGTTTCGGCCACTTTTCACTAGCCATGATCACGGAAGACAAAGATGTCAAGTGTTAATGAGTATTGCTAAAGTTTTATTTAGCCTACCACCCACTTGTTCATTTTAATTATTTAGTTTTATTTTTTGTTTATGGTTATTATTTAGGTACTCTGTGGGAGCTTAATCTAATTTACCACTGCTTCGCAACATGTTGTAGCTTGAAGAGAGGAGGCGGCGCAAGAAACTCTTCAGCAACATGCCTAGCTAGCTCTCATAATTTCATATAATACGAGAGGTCTCGGCGGACGTGTCCTGCCCTGATAAAATAAAAATCTATGACCCGACCCCAGCGCCACCTACTCGTTCCAATTGTGAATCTAGATAATCCGCGGACTCACTCAAACACACACAAAAAAAAAAAAATTGGTAAAGTCGTTCTCAAGTTATGCGCGTACATACATTTCTACGATTCATGTTTATTTATATAGATTAGTGGTCTGCTAGTGGTCGAAATTCGACCATAATTAATTTAAATTATAAGTTTGAACATTATTAAGGTTCTGTTGTCAAAGACTATATATACTTCTATAATCACAGATTTCGCCAAAACTACACTGTTAATTTGACTTTAACAATAAACAAAAGAGTATATATGCGTGTGTGTGTCAAATACATGGTAGTGTCTGTAATGTTTTTTTTATTGATTTAATGTGTTTTTATTAAAAAAAAATATTATCACTCGTCGCTTCTTCTCTATATAACTATAAGTGTGCGAAATTTCATACATCTCTGTCCGCGCAATTTTCGTAAAAAGGGTACACAGTTTTTGCTTCAAGTATTAATATAATAATATATTTAAATGGGTGGGAGGTAAAATACATAAAATTATTACATGTACTAGTCGCGAAAACTCAATAAAATACTTTACGTTTTTATTTTTGTTGGTCTGTATGAAACCCCTCAATGGATTTCAATGACAATTTTTTAATTGAAATATAATAATTTAATGTAGTCGTGGTAGCGTAATGGTAAACGCACGCGTCCCAAACTCAAAGAGCGCGGACTCGAAACCCAGCCGGAACGCATGCACCTCTTAGAGAGTTTTTCGACCTAATGTACATATTGTGACAATTACCACGTGCTAACAACGGTGAAAGAAAACATTGTGATGAAACCTGCACATCGAGATAACCGATGAGTCAAACCTGCCAAGCCGCCTTGGGCAAGCGTGGCGGATATACTCTCCGTTCCCCCCTATAGTGGGAGGCCCGAGGCCAGCAGTGGCACGTTTATGGGCTATTATAAAATAATTCATTAGTTTCGCAAGAACGGAGTTGTGGGCATAACAATTACAAACATAGGATTTTAAGCCGATAAGAGAGTTCATGTCTGTCTTTAATTTGGATGAATTAACCAAAGTGATCCCTAACAACATAAACTTGAATCATTCAATGCATTGAATACCGTCGTGACCTTTCAGTTCTGTGCTGTTCAATTAAATTTACTATCCGTTTATTATCAGCATACTCTCGTTCTTTTTTTCTTTCACCTTTTCCCAATTATTTGGGGTTGACACAATATGTCTTTTCCTTCCACACTCCTCTATTGTGACATACGTCCTCTATCACACCACAAATCATCATATCATCTTTGACACAATCCATCCATCTCTTTTTTGATCTACCTTTGTATCCATAAATCTTGCAGTTTAACATTCCTTTTGTCACGTGACTTTCATCCCTCCTCATTACATGCCCATACCACTTTAATCTTCTGCCTCTCAATTTTTCAGTTACTGGTGCAACTTTCAAAGATCCCTCTTATGTACAGCATTATAAAAAATAAACAAAAAATCACAGCTATGGGAATACACATTTTCATATTTAATTTTGATGTTACTCCTAACGACTTGAATAATAACTATATTAAGAAACAACAATGAGACAGGCTAAAGCACACAATCAAAAGTACTTGGATAATTCAACTGCCGCAATTAGTCGTGCAGTCGTCGACGTAATTAAAACTATTAAAATGACATTTGGCGCAACATCGAGAGGTTGAGCCGGTCTACGTTTCCGTGTATAATGATATGAAATCGCTTTATGCACTATTATTTCAAACACAATAAAATTTTAAAACAATTTAACGAGTAAAAAAACGAGAATTTTCTGGAAATTATTATAGAAAGTAAACCGAGTGCGATTTAAGGTAATTTTAAAGTATATTTTAATGTCTAGAGTGAATTTTAAGTTTCATTTTTTTATTATTTCATAACTGCGTTTGTGTAGTGTTAGGGTTCTTTTTTGTTTTTGACATTTAATTTATCGAAAGCAATATCTATCAAGAATTGTGTTAGATTTTTATTTTGAAAACCTATTCACAAATTTACTTATAATTCAAATTACTTGAGCTATCTAATCTATTACGGTTTCCATCTTTCTTTTTCTCTTCATGCCTCATCAAGTTTAAGTACCATTCATAAAAAACGTAATAAAAAGAAGTATTTTTCAAATGGTATATGAATGTTTAATAAATTATAATAATATTTTTTTTTATTGCAGGAGTTCAGCAGACAGCCAGACGGCCCACTTGATGGAAAGTGGTTACCGTCGCCTATGGACATTTGCAACACCGAAGGTGCTACAAATGCGCTGCTGCTCTCTTAAAGGAGACTGGAACCTGGTCACTGATGCCGGAACACAACACAACAACAACAGGGGTGGTCGCCATCCAGTCGAGCAAATACCCTACCACCCGGCTGTGGGTTGTTTAATCGCCTCTTACTACAGGCCGCCTGGCCGCAGGAAATTGTATTGTTTCTCCGTTCCTGCACGGATAAAATATAATAATCCGCAGACAACCATACATATTGTATATACCCAAATTCAGCAAGTTACGCTTGTGTTATGGGTATACAACGAACTATTCTGGGGCCGATCCCAGTCACCTAGACCATAGTAAAAAACGGAGAAAATTCGTTTCGGAAATATATTATACCAGGAATCGAACCCGGAGCCACTGCGTTGCAGTGAGTTAGGCCAGAAAAGACTTAGTCCGCTCAACCACAGAGGCTGTTAATAATGTTACGACTTAGCCAAAATTCCACGAAGCACAACAACAAATGCGAATGAACACCTGCGGTCATAAATCCCAAGTTTTATTACATTTGCACTTCTTTTGTTTTCTTTGTATTTAATATTTGTAATTAGAAAAGCCGCCTATTGTGTATTGTAATCTGTTCCGGTAGGCAGTGGCCAGGTGTGATTCCGGGAAATCGGGTGCACGCGATGAGGTAGACATATTGCACCGTGCAGTATAAAACAATGCCCGAACGGAGGGGTGGGGCAGTCAAGCGAGGATTACGATACGAGCAAGACCTACATTCTATAAGCGATATAGTGACGGATTTTGCACGTGTTATTTAATCGTGCAGTTTGTACTGGTTGTATCCAGTTATATTTGTACCTGTTTTATACGTGCTATTATTATTCTATCGACGAATACAATAAAGAAAGTAAAAGTAAAAGTAAATAAACATATATTAAAAAGAAATATTACATCAAGTTAATTTGGTGTGTAATGAAAAAGAAACAAAGAAATTTATTCTTTATTTCTTACAAATAAATTTCTTTGTTTCTTAAACTCACTCTCCATTCGTATATCGATGGTGGAAAGTTCTAGTGTCGTAAGTACACTTTTATAGTATTTTACTTAGTTTTTTTTCTCTATCAACAATTTAAAGTAGTTTTTTTTAAATTATGGCTGCAATGCAAGTTACACCAAAATAGTTTCCTTTTTAGACTAGGCGTGTAAAATATATTTAAATAAAAAAATTGTATTTTCTATGTCATAACAGACATTTATTCCAAAACTTTGTACAGTTGTTGTATGAAGAGGTTCGCCAGTTTTCAGATTGTTTCATTTAACGTTCCGCGAGCACATGTTACCTTTTCAAACTAAGTCACAGAACAGACTGTTCCACAGAAAATTATGTTTAACTGTTTGACAATAAAATTTAAAACTACTAAGATCAAAGTTGTTTGATTTTCTATCTTGTCTAAGAATATTGTTTAAAGATGTAAAATTTATTGATTGTAATATTTATGATGAGCGTAGTGATTGTCTCCTATTTGTTTTTATTGTTAAATACAGTGTCTGTCATTGTAAACATTGCAATTCTTTTTCGCGTTTCTATATTTTTTTCTACATATATATCTTCGCAGAACTGTTTCTTGTACTCGTGCAAACAAAAATCGACTTTAAGGTGACGAACCTTTTCACACCGAGACTGTATATACTATTATATGATTAAAATATTGTGTTTGTAGTATAAATTTAAAAAAATACTTTCTGAAAAGCGCGAGTTTGCCTATTACTATATTTAAAATTTCAATCATCAATATTATTACAGTTTTTATTCTCTGTTTAAAAATTCGCTGAATACTTCTTCAGTTGTAAAATTATTTTTATCTCGATTAACTCAATGATGTTTAATATTACAGTAATAACGCCTCACAAACGTGAATAA
Source organism: Dendrolimus houi (assembly GCA_039645545.1). Classification (NCBI taxonomy): domain Eukaryota; kingdom Metazoa; phylum Arthropoda; class Insecta; order Lepidoptera; family Lasiocampidae; genus Dendrolimus; species Dendrolimus houi. The sequence goes on along the minus strand of CM077126.1, from coordinate 21,104,425 downwards.
TTCTTTTGTAATCATTGTTTGTGTACAATTACTTTGCACTTAGCTATTTTTTGTGTCGCATTAATATTAAAATTTGAGTCTAAATAAATATTTATAATGAAACACAAAATTATCGTTATAACGTTAGGCCAAACTGTTAGGCTTTGAACATACTATATTATACATATTTCTATGATTTTTATAAGCATGTGGGAATCTAAAATGGACACGAATATATATTTAAATCTGTAAATTGATATTTAGCCTTTATTAAAATTTAATAAAAACAAAATAAGACTAAAATTATTTTCTGTTTACAATAAATTAATCCTCTTCCTTCGTTTCCTTGAGTACATTATCTATTAAAATGAAAAGATAGGTTTAGAAAAGAATATAAATAAAAGTACCTATATACAATTGAACGTGTAAAGACGTTTTAAAGAATTTTAACGCGTTTCAAAATTGATTTTTCATTTTTATTTTATATATTTTAAGTTGGCGTTGACATATAATATTCATATTAAGACAAATATGACTCAATAGGTTTTCCTAGATAAAATCATACCAATGTTATCTTTGATACTTTTTATTTTATAATTATAATATTTATTGCAACCGATTTCTGTTAGCGATAGACGTTATTTAATACAAAATATCAAAATATGCTGTTGCGTAGTGGTCTGCAGACAATCTGGAGAGCCCATAAAGTTCATATTTCATAAAACACAGGTAACTTGTGAATGTTAAGATTATAATAAATCATTACTGTGGCTCAAGGATGCAAATTAATTCTTGGCATTCGAAAGCCACAAACCTATTATACAACTTTCATCTGCCTAGCTGTGGGTATAGCCAATTCAGTCAGTGTTCATTACGTCATCCTTTTTTTTATCGAGTTGTAATCCGTTGTGAACACCCTACCGTCCAGGGTTAGCAGTACCGTAGTGTTGAACTCCCGATGGCATGCTTGTACCGTTCAACTAAACCTCCCCGGTGTTCAAACGCAACGCTGTAATGTCAGTCTCGGGAACTAGCGATATCTACATATTAGCTTATATTTTTTGCTTGAATAATTACAATTGAATTTACCGGTTTAAAGTTGCGATCTGGAAAATCCTATCAGAAGGTGGAAAATCACGCAACGTTGAACGAAACAATTCAAAGAAATCAGACTTTATTATTTTACTTAGAATTCGACACTACCATTGTTTCCAGCCTTACAAAGTCTCCTCAGTATTCAAAATCACACGAAATTACAGCTAACAACGTAATTCCCGCTCCCCAGCACAAATTGGCCCATATTTAATTTTGGGAAAATGTACAAATAAACGTTTTTATTTGTGTAAATAACACAATAAAACTGTCGGGGCCATTATGAGCGAACCGACACAAAATTTGTACCAACCAAATTATAGAGATAAGATCTGGTCGTTGTAATTGTTTCGCCGTCTGTGTCGTCCTTAAAGCATTACTGTATCTGGTCTGAAAGTGAGTCGCCAATTTTATTTATTTATAGTCAACACAAGCCTTTTATTCAAATCTTTATTTTTATTTATGTATATACAATATCTTATATATATTTATCTAAAATGTACACTAGTAAGAGTTTGATGATAATAACATTCATAATTAATTTTTGGACTTTCGAAATCGAATTTTGAAAGTAATACATTATTGGTGTATTCAATTAATTTACCAAGTAACCATACTATTCCTGCAAAATCCATAAAAGTCATAGTGTCCACTTTATAATAATAAATGAAGTGTATTAATCTCAAGCATGTAGTCCTGGAGAAAAAATTACGTCTCAACAAACTTAGTGCAGGATGCTTTTTTGTCCGATGGAACGACATACTGCACAAATTCGTCAGTCTTTGCTGGATAATATCAAAGGTAGACCGAAATGTCGTACGTAAACTCTAGGAGACTTATTTCTAGCCTTCTAGTGTACTTATACCTCCTGCCCCGAAATGTGATAGAGGAGAAGGCGCGAAATAATAAAAAAAACAGTAGTAGATACCTATTGAGTGAGCACGTTCGAGCAAACGTAGGAAAATAAAAATTTATACAGCTGATGAATATTGGTCCAAATTGGTCCTGAATTTAGACAGTGGAAGTACTAAATCAAGACTTATCGCAACTATATTGACAAAATATGTCGTTATTGCCTGGAATTGTGTAAATTCAGTTAGGGAATACAATTTTTGTACTAAATTCAATATTCCGATTATTAAGGGGCCGGAAGCGTTGGAAAAAAAAATTGCGCGCTTCCGGCGTTTAGCTTTTGCAGTTGCAATAATTATGATGGACACGACATAAATATTTTTAGTGTTATTTATGTGACAATATTATAGAGTAATGAATGAGTCTCATACCGCTGAACTAGTTATAACGATATGAATGCGGACAATTAAGGAAGTGGATATATATTGATGGTTTTCGATAACCTTTTCCTTAGATCGGTTCTTTAGATCTGTCGCAGCAACTAATCTAATTCACTTGCGGTTCTTCAAAATTATGATTGACTTCTTTTGACACAGCTAGGGCTGGTATCATGTTCAATATTTCATAAATTTTATTTATTGTAAAGATGTTTGACAAACAAAATATTGATGCAGCAGGATAATATGGTTATTATTTGCAGATTGTATTACGAATTTATCAAGTGTCAAAGTGATATAAATACCTTAGCAATATCTTCAGAGTATAAAGGTTTGTGTATTCATATAACAATATTAATATCTCTACTCTTACACCAAAATTACACATCTTACACAAGTGCAGCAAAATGGCCACTTTAGGGCAACTGGTAGTAAATCATTGTGCGGTTGTTACAATATACAGACGGCCTATGTAGTTGAGCGAGCTTAGCGTTTGTCGGCTTACCTCACTGCAACGCAGAGACTCCGGGTTCGATTCCTGGTATAATAAATTTCGGAAACGAATTTTCTCCGTTGTTTACTATGGTCTACGTGTCTGGTCGGCCCCAGAGTAGTCAGTTGTATATTACCCATAATACAAGCATGACTTGCTAATTTGGGGATATACAATATGTCTGTTTGTCTGCCAATTATTATTTAAAATAAAAAAAACTTCGTTTAAAAAAACCGACTTCAAAAACTAAAAATTATAAAATAACTTAATAAAGATTTAATTTAATACTTCTTATTCTATAACATCTTGAAGTCGGTGTCAAATAAAACATAAAAATTACTATTTTTTGTAGTTTTTGAAGCCGGTTTTTTTAAACGAAGTTTTTTTTATTTGTTACTTTTTAGTGTCTAGCAATGGGTAGGGCTACGAAAGGTGCCGCGCGCCTTAAAAAATATAGGTTCCAAGAAACGGGAACATCGGGGAAATCTTGCCAAAGACAATTACATCGTCCACGTAAACAAAAATTTTCATAAAATGAAAACTACTGAGTCAAACTCTGTTAAATTTTTAGGGGACCAAATGGCAACTATTCCGTATCAAACTAAAGAAGAATCACGTGAATCGGATGATAAATCTCAACGTAATCGGTGTATATACATAAAAAAATACCAATCAAGTTGAGAACCTCCTCCTTTTTGAAGTCGGTTAAAAATACACTATTTTTCGGACCACTTCTCTAAATCAGGATGGTATAATAGAGCCGTTTAAATTATGGCAACATCTTGAAAAACTGTCTTTTGGCAAAACCGCTAGGACTTGCTAGTCACCGTTGTCCACATGAATTTGCCCTGGCGTGTTGTTATCTACAAAGTTGTATCAGTTCTTTAAAGAACTATAAAGTTTTATTGACCTTTTAATATTATATATATTTGTGATAAGATTTTACTAAGTATCAGATCATCATAGACGCAGTGTCTTCCAGACTACCTTTAGATGGATTTAAAGAGTATATTTATTTATATTTAACCTCTTCAGAGTCTTAACTATAGAGCACTTTTCATATAATTTAACATATATGGTGGTTTAGAAGTAAATGAGATAATACAGTATTTGATTGTTTGAATTTGTAATGTTAATATAAAAATTACGTAATATAGCTGGAATTGTATATGAAGCAAAGAATGTTTGCTCTGCGTCTCCACTTAACCATTTCTGTACCCCGATGGTGTAAAAAATGCTGTTCTTTATTCCTTTTTAACGTTTGATGTACAAATAAATTGATGTGGCATTTGATATTTTTTTAAATACTAGTTTAGTTGCAAACCCTGGTGTTACCAACCTCCGGATGTGACAACTCCCTGACTCGACGCCGACGGTTTCCGGTTGCTTTTTCATCCAAAGGCTTAATTTAAAATAAATTGTCCAGGCCATTCACTTTTGTATCAGCATCTTAAACTCGATTCCAAACGTTTACATCAAACCAATTGTTCTAAAACAAAAGATTTGAGTAATTATTCAGCCATTGACTTGTTTAGAAAAGGAAATGGGCTTTGATTTGGTCGGGGATTGTTTTTGAGTGAATTACCTGATTATAATTGCAATTGTCGGTCGGCTTTTTATCTGGGCTTACCAGTGATTTAAGTCTACATTTAAAATTCACCTTTTTTGTTGCATTAGTCCCCAACTAATTAGTTACGTATTAGAGCCTTGTTGGAATCATTGTCAGCGCGAACAAACGAGCCCTAACATTATATCACAATCTATGCATTTTTGTGTTACACTTTAGTGAGAAACCGATGAACTACAACTTCTTGGCGTTTCCTTGACATCGACTCTCAACTTTGCTCCTACATCAAGTGTATAGCACAAACTGCGGCAAAAAAAAAGTACGAGCATGTATGGAGTACTGCTCTCACCTTTGGGATGGCTTAGCCAAATATCAACTCTAAACACTAGAGTCGATTGAGCGGAGAGCCAGGAGGTTGGTTGACAACGACCAGCTTTTTGACGACAAAACTCAAAGTCTCAAACATCGACGCAGGGTTGCCAGCTTATCGGTTTTCTATCGGATTCACTTTGGAGAGTGTGCAGCTAAGCTCTTCGATCTGATCCCGCTATCTCCCTTCCATCATCGGACAACCAGACGCACCGGCATGCGGCATGGATATATGGTGGATATTCCACCTATAAGAACGAAGCGCTTTGTATCTAGCTTCATCATACGCGCCGCAAAGGAGTGGAACTCATTGCCGGAGTCTGTCTTTCCCGATACTTATAACCTGGATGTCTTCAAGTCCCGTGTGAATAGGTACCTTCTAGGTAAGCGTGCTCCATCCTAGACCACATCTTCGCTCCATATAGGGCTAGATTGTGATCAAACGTGAACCTATACTACAATAAAAAAGAAAAAAAAGAAACTATCACACTTTCAGATTTGGACTTTGACATAGTATTAATTTCAATATATTTCTAAATGTCTAGAATCTATCATAAAATATTATTTTATACACATTTAAAAAAATAAAAGATACAGCAATTTATATTAATTACAATTTTATTGTATGAAGAATTTTGTTTGGATAATATAAAAAATAATGTAAATAATTTGTCGTATGAACTATTTACAGAAGCCCATCTTATTAATCGATACATTAAAAGATATTTTTGTTTAACTGTCTTATAAATTATTACTTGGTAGAAAAGTTCGCGAGCCCTCCTAAAGCACCGCTTTTTGCTAATTTTACATACGCACGCATTTTATACCTTTGCAAATACTTAAATATAATATCATCTGAATCCTAATATTCTACAGTATTACTAGTTTAGCGATTCAGAATTTTATTTTTATGTAACAAATTACAAACTACAAATATTTTCTTGCAGTCGAATGGCTGCCAATGCTAACTAAAACACAGATTTGATTCTAGTACAGGGTCTTCACAACAACCTGACTGTACACTTTTCTTTGTACAATTTTGTCTTTTTTGTACTTTTTACGAGTGCGTAATTATAGTATATGGCTATAAATAAATATTTTATTATTACTATAAGCATTTTATTTATTTCCAAAACTTTTACTTTTAAAAAAGATATATATAAAGACATTTTTTATATAAAAAATTGAAAAAAATGTTTTATAAAAATGCATTAAAAATAAAATACATATACAACAAAAAAAATACAAAATCTTGCAGCTCGCCGGTCGTGGGGCCTGGGGTCCAAACTACCGGTGGTTAGGGCTGCAGAGACAGGAACTTCTTCACAATTGGTGTTGTGTCCAAGAGCGCTGCCTTCTGTATCCTTCACCCAGCTCGATCAGTGTGAGATCACACTCTCACAGAATATTGGCATGAAACGGTTAACTTCCAACTAATCGTATTTCGTACGACGAGTGAGAGTTGCGTTGGCCCATTTCTTTCTTCCCTATCCCATCCCTCCATTCCCTTCCTCTACCCCATCCCTCCTATCCTATCCCCTCTATCCTATCCTAAAGGCTGACGACGCGTTGGCTTGGCCCTTGGTATTGCAAACGTCTATAGGCGACAGTAACCGCTTTCCATGAGCTGGGCTGTCTGCCTATTTGCCAGCTTCGCAATAAAAAAGATGTCTTAGTGATAATAATGACCAAAAATTACTATTAAAAAAATTATGAAAGAATTGATACAAAACCATTAACATAGTGTACAGAAACAATTTGGTATCACAAACAACTGCTGCAGTATAATATTGTGTAGTTGTTAGTGCCCACTTCCAGAAAACTCGTTTGTTATACAACTTAAAAAAGAAAATTATTTTAAAGTTTATACATTTCGAAATTATTTCGTGATACTATTTGTAATGTATGTGGAAATGTATAAGTGTGTGTATATGTATGTATGTGGAGTGTATGTGTGTGACGCGGGGGAAAAGAGTCAGCTCCTCCTCCTTAGCCACAGAATAGGTTTAGGTGGGTCAATGCTCTATACAAGATAATTAGGTAGTATATTTAATCTGTTCCGCGGCAACCGGTGGACTTCTATGCACAAAAGGGTACACTGGCCTGACGAAGCCTTGAAAGCTCTTCGAGTCAAGTTGTTCCACAACTCTAATATTAACTCGACCTATAATCATCCACGTCTGGTATATGCTGGCTTGGTTGGTAGGATTTCCTAGGTAAAGTAAGGGTAGCCTTGGTCCTGGAATTAGATGATGAATAGGCATTAGGTTTGACACAGTGTCCTCCGTTAAAAAACTAAATCAGCTCAATTATATTTAGTTTTAAGTAGTAGAGCAGTTACATTTTACATATATGGATAGGAACTCACCCCAGCGGGAAGACGTAGTTATTTTAATAACGTTAAAGGAAGTTTTGAATAGTCTGGAATAATATTTATAAAAGAATTGTAACAGCTGATATTTTTGAATTTCGACCGAGTCTTAACCGCCGTCACAGCTTTTTATTTTTAAAACTCTCTTGACAGTGACATAGTTTGACATTAGTACTGTCATTGGTTGTCTATTTTTTTTTTATAGTGGTGCAAGTGCAACGTTACATGTGTGTACAAGTGAACGAATGAGTGATTTGTTGAAAACATTTATAACTGAACTTAAACTTGGTCACAAGACTATTTTGTATTCAAATAAATCCGACTAGTAAGCAAATTGTAGTGGTTATTTTAATCGACTTTAACCACTTTTCCAGCAGTGTATCTAGTGTGAAAGCTTGGGTCTTTAGCTATTGCAGCATAAGTGTTGACATCCAAAATGGTGTCAGTATACCAGCTTTCAGATTTAATCTTTGTGTTTGAATGACATTTGACATTAATCACTTTTAATCTGCGATTTGTGCCATACAGTTACTCATGACAAAACACTCTTATCTCTAGTCGGTATAAGCTATTGTCGTAATATTTCAACATCATCGATAATATTGCTAAGAACTTATATATTGTTTACAATTGCTTTTTATACAAATTCGCTTACATAAAAGATGCAGTGACTAAGAAGCATTATTTTTATATCTTCAACAGATCGCAATATTTGTGGATCTAGATCAAGTCATGAATGGCTACTACCCACAGCCATTCGAATTTGATCTAGATTTAGAGTATGCCGTCATAACAACCTTGAGTTGTGTTCCAACATTAGGGGCTATATTATAGTCCCCCCCTTTGAGACATTGGTGACTACTACGTCCCACTCCAGAGCTCGGGCCTCCCATTATGGGGAACGGACTGTATACCCGCCACGCTTGTCCAAGGCGGTTTGGTAAGTTTGACACATCGGTTACCTTGATATGCAGGTTTCACACGATGTTTTCCTTCACCGTTAGCACGTGGTAATTGTAACAATATACACATTATCAGAATAACTGCCTAAGTGGTGCATGATTTCCGGCCAGGATTCAAACCCGCGCCTTTTTGAGTTTGGGACGCGTATGTTAACCATGAAACTTACACGGCTTCTTCAAATGTCCATAGGCGACGGTAATTACTTTTCATCAGTTGGGCCGTCAGCCTGGCCTCTATACACCAGCAAACATAAAGAGTATGAAAATTTAAGTTTTAGAATAATTAGTAAGAAAATAAGTAGCAAGCGAAATAGGAACCACCAAACTTCAACCAAATTGTAGGTCTTTGAATAACACTAAATAACAAAAGTTTTATAACAGCTTGAAAAATCCAAAACCTCAAAAATTCTTGCTTAAAACTATGTGTAAATAATATCCAAAATCTATTTATTGTTCATTTATACCAGATATATGTATTTCAGTGTTTAGGTGTGTTATTTTTCCCCTGAAGTTACCGCCTAACTAAAAATATTTTTGAAGTAAAACTTCTTTAGAATCATTGTGATTTGACACTCCATGAAACGATAAAGCGATAATATAAGACTAAGCATGCGAGTGAATGAAATAAAATACATTATATTTAATAATTTAAACACTATGCTTATACAGATAGAGTTGGAAATGTTTTGAAGTTTTTCGTTAATACTTCAAATTTCGTGTTTTAAAGCTTAAATATATTATAACGATATAATATATAAAATGTGACGTCACGAAATTTAGAATCCCTCCCACCCCTTCTACTGCTTCCAATTTTATTTGAATACTGTATTAATCAAATTAAACCATAATCTCATAATGTTATGTTACTGTACCATCATGTATTTAATTGTATATATACTATTATACTATAATTATTTATTGCGTTCGGATGTAAAAAAAAGAAGTAAACACCACCAAAGCAACAGTGCGTAATCCCTAACCCAATATTGGTTTAATAACAACAATAATTGATCTTCAACGGCGTGATCTGACATCCTGTCGAAAAACCAATGTCACGACGTCGCAACACGACCGAGGACTAACAAAGTTTAGTAGTTATTGTGTTGGATGGACAAAAAGCAAATCGAGTTACGGACCAAAATCGAGAAAATCAACACCATTACCACGGCTATTTTCGATCGGGATCCGCTCGTGATAGCGTTTTTCATTTGCCTCTACAATGTATTACGAAACGACAGCTGCTGGCGGATGATGTTTACTGTTCATTGCTGCTTGTGAAGAACATTGTTCAGCTTTGTCTTTTCTTGGATTTGTATAAAGAGCGAAATAAATTACGCATAACATATGTTCTATTACGCCCTAGACCCCATCTGGTGTAATGACTATTTACTTGAGTTATTGTCATAAAACATTTTTTTTTTTTTATTGAGACCCTGTGGGCCTCGGCATCTTTACTAACTTAGTCAGGGCTATTGTACACTTATATTTTACTGTCTTCGTATAATTTTACATTTTACTTATTTATAAATTTTTCAGTTTGTACTTATTCATTTAATTACATTTATTATCTATGTATTTATTTGTCATGGTATTTTTATATAACGCCTTTTATAATGGGTTTGGCTGGGTTTAACTTACTTACTTACTTTTTACATCTTTGTCCATCATCTAGTTTTATTTTTTTCAATTGCCTCTTTGGCTATATTAAAGCAACAGTTTAACCGGTGATTTGATTTAAATGAAACGTAAGATGAATGTAGGGAATTAATATCTAGACATGCCACCTCCGCCAATTCCCTGTAGGGACAATAATTCTTGGACAGCCCCAAATAAATATTAGCTTGACAACGTGAGAGATGTTTGTGGCCTCACAATGAACGATGCAGAAGGCCGTAAGAAGTAAAGAGGAAAGAGGGCTTGGAAGCGTATGTTCCGGATACAATTCATATTTAAAGTTAGGGTGATGATAAATAAACATGGCGTTCATGAGATTAGCACCAACAATGGCACGGGGTAAACAGAGATGCTCCGAACAAGTCGTTTTAACATCATATTCAAACGCTTGAGTCAATCAAATTTGTGAAATCAGTATGGGAGTTTTCAACATGCTAGCTAATATTTGTGATGATATATAATTATAGTTGACATGTAATAGTGTTATCAATAAATAAAATGATTTCTGATTTCTAAACTAAAATGATGACGCTTAAGCTTTTGATAACTTGGCTATGCATTTTCATTTTGCAAAAAATGTATGATACTGGTTAAAATAAATAATAGCTATAAGATTGCTTAGAGAAATGTGATCTTTTGAGCCTCAACCTTGATTGGCGTCAACCGAACCACGCAATTTGGCAAAGATTTAATTTAAATAGCGCAGTTGTCACCTGGTACTTCGAGATTATTTTAAATGTATTCATGAATTCTTAACCCTATATATATATATATATATATATATAAATAACAATAATAAATCGGCAGACAAACACACACTGTATATCCCCAAATTAAGCAAGTTACGCTTGTGTTATGGGTAATATACAACGGACCACTCTGGGGCCGTTTCCCAGACACCCAGACCATAGTAAATAACGGAGAAAATACGTTTTCCGAAATTTACTATACCAGGAATCGAACCCGGAGCCTCTGCGTTGCAGTGAGGTAAGCCGGTAAAGGCTTAGCCCGCTCAACCACAGAGGCCGTAAATATATTACTCGTCGATACATGAATCGTGAGGGGCATATTAAAAAGAAGGAGGATATTTGCGATTCTCGTAATGTTTCGTGGTACAAGCCAAAGGGATTCAATTCACGACTCGTCTTTTTGTCCAGATTCGGTCAGGTTGTGCGCTAAACAAACTGCCCCGGCGTTGTCCGGCGAATCGATTGGTCTCGCGCTCTGCGGGATCACACAAAAAGACATGACTTGATGCTTGTTTGTTTGTTTGTGTACGATGCTGTGGGAAATTTTAATTTAGGTTTTAAACTTATTTTTCTTTATTTAGTTATCTTATTTCCTTCATTCTCTTTACAATACTTATTAAACGCAAAAATGCACCCAAAAATAATTTACTCGCGATGGTTTTCGTCACCATCAGTACGTAGTAATTGTAATAATGTGTATGTGAGATTAGAAAAATTACCTAAGGTTTTGCACGGTTTCTGGTTAAGATTGGACCCATACTATTGAAATGAGCAAACATTTTTCTTTTTCTTCGTGCTACACCTTGGCGTTAGTGACTGCGTTCAAATGCAGCTTATAACATTAAAAAATAGCGCCGTAAATGGTTAGCTACATTAATGTATATACATGTCAACGGTTAACGTGAATAACAATGTCACATCTCAAACGACGCATTAAACCCTTTGCTACGTCGGTGTGACACAAGTCACTAATACTAAGAATATTCCAATTGGGGTTGTGTCATGGCAGCTAAAATTACCTTCAATTTTGAAAGCATCCATCTTAAAAGTGTCTTATTAATTATGAACATGAAGCCTAATCATCAGATAGTTACGAACAACCCTTATGTTGTTTCATAAATTTAAACTGTCAAAATCATCATTAATCAAGTTATAAAAAGGATTCTTCCATTTAGTGCTGTCACTTTAGTAGTTATTATGTAGTAAAGGGGGCATTAGAAAGCAGGGTTCGCGCTAAATCGACTTTTAATTAGTCAGATAAGAGTCTCATTACATTGACATTAGCTGTGCCAACTAACGTTTTTCCGTATTCCATGAGTTTAGGGATCCATTAGAATATAATTGAATTTTCCAATTTATATAGGTTTGTATAGATTTTGCGGTTCCATCTCTCTACGCTCCAATTTATACTCATACCTATGGAAAATAACAACTTGGACAAAAATTAAAAAAAAAAATTGTTTCTTTTTATTTATAATAATTAAGTCTTTATTAACAGAATACATACACCAGCATACACATCCTGTTTTTATAATTAGCTGTGCGTCTCTGGAATTAGTTACATATGGCTATAAGACAAGCCAAATCTTTACCGTGCTTTAACAAATCACGTTCAGAAGCATTACTTTTCTATTGTGCATAATAATTCCTAAAGCTATTATATATGTATATGTTTGTATATATATATATATATATATATATATATATATATATGTGTGTGTCTGCATGTATACGTGTGTGTAAATATATGTGTATATATATATATATACTAGCTGATGCCTGCGACTTCGTCCGCGTGGTGCGGTTTTTAACTATCCCACGGGAACTCTTTAATTTTTCGGGATCAAAAGTACCCTATATGTTGACCAGGGATATAAGCTACCACCATACAAAATTCCATTTAAATCGGTCCAGTCGTTTCGGAGATTAGCCGGTACAAACAGTCAGACAAACAGAAAAACAAAAAATTTGAATAAAATAAAATTATAATTTTAATTTGCTTAAATTTAAAATAAAAGCAATCATTCAATTAGTAATGACTTCCATTGAAGTTCCATGTAGAATCGTAATAAATGTAATGTACACTGAGAGTGTTTACGACATACTTGACAAACTAAAAAAAGCCATGTTCTCTTGCAAGGCCATGACATGTTTTGTTATAATTGTAACCCTAAAATGATCCGTACATTGAACCGAATTTTTTATTGGATTCTAGGTGGAGAATATTACCTGTTTTAATATCACCTGTTTCTACACCTACATACACATACATGTCACCGCTTGAAAATAAAATAAATATTTTTTATTGAATCTGATGTAGCTTATACGATACAGAACCCAAGCCGTTTCGTTTTCTCTTGACTTTATAGACGAATTACGTCAACTTCATATAATATTTGCGTTGGGTGAGCGCGGCAAGCAAGCGTGTCGCGCCCATAATGTTGTTTTAACACATGTTGATGTTATTTCTACAAGTACACCATTACATAGAAATTGCTTCTCAGATTTATGTATATGATAGTCATTAAGGAATTATATGCAATTTTTAATGACACAAATGTTTGCTCGTTCACTGGCGTGATTAAGAAATACATTATCCAATCCTAGAATTACGTAATCTGACCTATCTATACCTACTTCTAAAGTTTAATCTTTATCTTTTAATATCCAATGTATTTATCAAATTATACATTTTTTGTATTCATCTGGGCAAAGTTCGGCTCCTTATTTTCTGGCAATTCTTATAGAGCAAGATCCAGTGCCGTAAAGAGGGCGGTGCCACCGGTGCCCAGGCACAGGGCGTAGACTCTGGGCGCAAGAATGGCCAGACCAGGCAGGACTATTATTTTTTCGGTTTGCTCCTATAAGTTCCCGCTGCGTCCCTAGTGCTCGATTCCAACACATCAAAAACGTCTGTTAAGTTTTAAACTTTAAAAAAAATTGATTTTTCTTCCAAAATATTAGATCCACCACCACTTGGTGTTGATCCACCAACACCAAGGTCCTTGTGCGTTATTTTATCACCCTGAATGAAATAAAGTAGGCCTATAGATAGCATTGCTCTAGCTAGGGTACCTATAATATCTAAAAAAAACAATGACGCATTTATAGAAGCTCGCATAGGACGCAGAAAAGGCCATTTACGGCACTGGCAAGATGCCGCAATGAGCAGACCTTCGCCATAAGATCTCGATCCATTATATTTTACGTGACAATAAGAGGCCATACATGAATTACGTAACACGTTAAGGGGGAGGAGGTCGCTGAAGTTTGACATTATGTGACAAGAGGTGGGAGGGGTCCCAACTTTCGTAGCGTAACATTTCAAAATCTAATATATTTAAGCTAATTACAGGACTGCTGTTTGAATTTAACGATTTCTTGATGTAAAATTGCAAAATATGTGATGCCACACTAGGGAGGGAGGGGTCTCCCTATATTTGACCAGCTGTGCCAAGGACGGGGGAGTAGTAATAAATTCATGAAATTCGTGTGACGTAATGTGTGGATGGACCCTAAGGCCCTCCATCTTGTGAACTACAAAAAAATGAATAAAAAAATATAAGTACAAAGGACATTTAGAACAAAAGCTAACAGAAATTACAATACGTAGTTCGTAACATAGTAGCATATATTAATATATTTACCTTTCAGTTTTAAAATACCTAACACCTAATTATTCCAATTCAAGGCTGTGAAAAGGTATAAATCTAATATAGCAACAAATAAACATACTCCCTTACACAGTTACATAATTATACAGATGATACAATTCTTAGTAATTTAAATTATGGCAACATTATAAAAACTGACGAGACATACATGGCAACAGTGCATAGGCAGACCAATGACGAGAAAATCTAATTAAGTCCTTATGTTTTGCAACACTGCCAGCCCATATTTGTCGCTAATAACAATTATTAAAGGTAATGCCTTTAATTGTTGTATGCAAATACAATACTCGCATTTTATAAGGATAGATAATTTTATATGTTAATTCAATTAGCACTAATTTAATTAGCTAGTTATGTCCTACTATTTCGTTCATAGACATCGTTCTTTCTACTCAGTCTTTCCTGTTTTCCAGCCATTCGGGGTCGGAATAGGATATCTCTTCTTTTAAACTTCTCTAGATATCTTCATGTCATCCTTCATACAATATTTTCATCTCTTATACCTATCTTTACTCCTATATGTATCGATCTTCCAGTTTAATATTCTTATAATCACAAGATTTTCATGGTTCCCTTACATGCCCGTACCATCTTCTTCCGCTCAATTTATCAGTCACATATGGAACATTCGAAAATTTTCTTATATATCGAGCCGCCATTTTATCGTAAGCGAGATTTCGTAAGTATACTTTTTGTTGCAAAAGTTAGTTAATTATATTATTATTTTAATAATATATAAAATTATTAGAGATGGGCATGTTTGCTGAAGAGATTCTTGCGCTTCTTCTCTTCAAACCACAACATGTTGCGAGGCGGTGGTAAATTAGATTAGGCTCCCATAGAGTAAATAATAACCACAAACAAAATTAAATTTAATAATTAAAATGAACAACTTGGCGGTAGGCTAAATAAAACTTTAACAATACTCATTGACACTTGACATCATTGTCTTCCATGATCACGGCTACTGAAAAGTGGCGGAAACGTCGGAATAATAAAAATCAAATAAATTACCGCGCTTAAAACCGTCAAAACGTAGTTTTATTATCTATTATTTTGTTTTAAGTCTTTCAGTTTTTCATTCAGTTGGGTCTAATCTAACCAAAACTGAAAGTTAAAAAAATAGTTTATAATACCTTTTGCAACAGAAAATATACTAAGGTCTAAATGTCGCTTACTATAAAATGGCGGTAAAGCCTCGATATTATTTCTCACTCTCATCTAAGCTGAATGGAAATGTTATTATTATTTCTTCTAAATACATTAACATAATTATCTACATTAATCTCATTTATGACGGAATACTCCCTCTAAATCAATTAGGTACCTATACTATTTTATCACATAAGATATAGTCCAAAATGAAAAAGAAAACTTTGATTTTCTCGTATTTCCACCTACAAATGGCCGTACTACCCACATTTATATGTAGATAGGCCGTCTAAGCATAATTAATAATATTTTTCTAAGCATGGCCTAATTGAACCTATAATTTTACTATTGTAACGGTAAATAAATAAACTCGACATGCCTGACAAGATGATTTAATTGAATTTACGCGTCAAACAATATACAAATAATTGATTAAAAAGTAGTTCCTCATAAGGAAATCATCTTTAATTCATGATGTTACTTTATTAAAAGATTAACTTATTATTGAGTATATTTACTCCGTGTGTTTTTTACCCTGCTTGTTTATTATAAACAACCAACTTGACACAGAATATAAACAATGAAATAAATGTAATTTTGCTAATACATGTTTTAGTTTTTTGGGGTTGAGACTTATCATTATCGAAATTATTAAATACGTTTATTTCATGTAATCAAAAACTCGGTCTATAGTTGTCAAACAATATGGCAATGTGATTTTCATTTTGAAAAAGTTCCCCACGACAGTGATTCAGTATCAATTTTTACCTATAAATTAATAGATATAAATACATATATTATAAGTACGGAACATTCTATTTATTTGCTGGTAATTTAACTTTAATAAATCTTATAGCTAACTCAACGTTTCCTTTCTATAATTTCAAAAAATAAAAAGTATAATCCCATCCCTATCGACATAGAAAGCCACAAAGTTAGAGCACAATAACAAAAACTAACGTAATTCATTTATCGAAAAAACAAAATGAATAAATCAATATAAAATGTAACGGATAATTCAAAGATTACCAACCCATTACCCCGCACTTAGGCATCGAGCGGACCGAGCCAAATGATATGTTCTCGCAGTCCCACGGACTGGTAATCTCGGCAACACATTACTGGACGATTTTCACGGCTAGCTATAATTTAATATAAGCCAAAGAAATAGCTGCCTTCTTTGCGTTTGCCAACGACATTCTGCAATCAATAATGGACATTATATACAAATATGATATATCCCAACTCTACAACTGTCAAGAAATAAAAACAGATTTGAATTTTAAACCAATGGGAAACGGTTGAGTTTGAAAATGGAACGTTTGCCGCACGATTCTTAACTCAATAGTGTTGTCCATAAGATGTGTATGTTGCGTTTTCGTATCACGTACAAATGATCGTGATTTCGCTAATCGGATGGTATGTTATCGATCACGATGCTAAAGTTTCGATTCGATTTGATTGTGGATCAAAGCTTGTTTTGATTTCCAATTCGCGCTTGCGTTGATTCGGTGTTAAATAGCGTCACGTAGTTCTCGCCTCTTATTACGTGTGTTCGTGCGATGCAATTGCAATTTTGTATTTCCATGTATTTGGAGAGGTCGAATGACTGATCTGAAAGCTTTCAAATTACAGTGGAATATAAGATAATTTTATAACTTATTGTAAACTATCTATTATTATCTATAATGCTACTGGATTTGTCAAAAAAATTACATACGGGTTAGTTGTTTCACATATTTGTATGTTGGGACCACCTTTTCCATTTGTTCAATAAATGCTCTTCTTTTCCTTTCCTCTTAATGTATTTCTATGATAATGTCATGATTTTCACGGTAACGATAATTTAACGGAAACTCGAAGAATGATGTTTTGCAATGCAGATTAATTAAAAAAAGATCTATATACGTCAATCAAAAAGTTCTTAGACGTGTATATATTGTTACAATTGGGCCACCTGCATATTTGTAAACATTGCACATTTATTACTCGCCGTCGATGTTTGAGCTAATAACATTGAAGCGCTCTTATGACCGTCTTCTTTTGTTTACTTATTTATTGGTTGTTGTGGAGAGCAGCAGGCATAATTAGGCAGGTGTGCGGATTACAATTTCTGGGAAATTGTGTCGACGCTTGCCAGGTTAGACATATTGCATCGTGCATTATAAAGCAAGGCCCGATATTAATGGAGAGATCGGCAGTCAAGCGATAACCACAAGCGTGGCAAGATGTGTGTACATTCGATAATTTATATAGTGACGGACTTTGCGCGTGTTATTGAATCGTGCATTACGTTTGTACTGATTGTGTTCAATTATATTTGTACCTGTGTTATACGCGTTTGTATAGTTCTAAATAAACTCTATAGTAATTCTAACGGCATTTTAATTCGAGTCCTGCACTCGTAATAATATATAATATAAAACCTTTTTGGGAGAAGTTCGATATTCAAGTTAACGAGTGTCAATCACAAAATATTTATACCAACTGTCATTTGTTTTTATCTGGTAGTTCGCACGTAATAAATTGTTTTGTGCAACAAGTTGCTAAAAACGCAAAATTATTATGGATAAAAGTGAGTTATGTGCGGTGATGAAATATCTCAGCTTGAAAAAAATGTCTACGAAAGAAACTTTTTCGGACGTTCAGCAGACATTAGGGGATGATGCTGTACCCTATTCTAAATTTTTGTACTGGGTGGCTGAATTAAAAAGAGGTAGATCAAGCTAGAAAGATTACCCGCGTTCCGAATGGCCTTCAAACCCCATTAAGGAACAAAATGTCAAAAAGTTTGAGAATCTGGTTTTGGAAGACAGAAGAATAACTAGAAAACATATAACTGAGATCCTAAGATAGTCAGTGGCTTACAGTTTAATTGACCTAAGTTCTAGTTAGGTTAATCGACTTAACTTGCTTTACCTGCCATTGTGGTGAATTTAACAATAACCCTAATATCGGTTTACTATGGCAATAATTGTTACAAATTATACACTTCTTTTCCACAGTATCCGCTCATTATGAAAAAATTAATCTCATGTAAGTATATAAAACTTAGATACCCGAAATCATTTACCAAAAAAAATTAAGCCTCAAAACTTCACTCTCTTTTTTAGGTAAATAAAATACTTTTACCGGTCTTAATTTACACTAATTTGGTAATACGAGGAAATAGGATATTAAAAACGTTCGGTTTCATAAAATGACTACGTGTGTGATTCGTGAGCGATCATTTATAGTGCCATCAGATCGCTCTAATGTATAATAACGACCGAGTGGACGTGACATCCGCCCGTGTGCCGTGAAACTTGAAAGGCACAACGGGCTAAAATTTGTACGGTTCAGATATTTTTTTTATTTCCTGGAGCAGGCAAACAGGCAGGCTTTTTTAGACAGTTTGCAACACCAGGGCCCGTAACGCCCTTCATAAAGAACCCCATTGCGCAAAAGATAAACTGTGGCGGGAAGTTACCTCCAGACTATTGTTGTACGCGGAATAAATGTTCTAGAAAACAGTTGCGTGGTTGAGCGTGAGGGGAATTCAGGGACATAGGGATGAAAATCCCGTCGCTGGCGAGTGGTGCGTTTGTAGAAGTGTTGGCATCAGATCAAACAATTCCTGGGAACACTCCCCCTTGTACAGGTGGTAGAATACGAACTGGGACGCAGTCTCTCCGAAAGCTAAGCGGCTCTAATCCGCCTGTTAGTATGGGATCGTCGATGATACGAAGGGCGCGGCGCTGGAGAGTCGTTTCGTATGTATGGTTTGATTACAGATTATTAATTAGTTCATTAACGTCCCACTTCTAGGTTTGAACTTTCCTATTTTATAAGCAGTGTAATCGGATGCTTAGTTCCTACAATAAGTATTATTTCCATTGTATGTTACTTTACATTAAAGTACCTACAATTGAATCTATAATGTATGTTTTGTGTACTTAAAATGGGTCTCATTTATCTGTATCCACTACGTGCAGGATATTAGGCTGGTTGGTGGTGAATGGTGGCTGGTCTTAACTCGCAAGTTCTCAGTCGTAACTTGCTACTTAACTAATGGAAATGTAAACCAGCCTTTAAACATGGTTTCCTTCACAAGCATTACGTAAACATGGTATATGTACCTAACAATTACTATATTTAATTCATATCAACTGTTTATATACATTCATATCATTGCGTATCATGCATGCTATTTTATTTTTTGACGGTCTTACTACAATTCAAAGGCTCCGGGTTCAATTCCAGGCATGGTAAATTTCGTAAACGAACTCTCCATTGTTTACTATGGTTTGGGTGACTGAGATCGGCTCTAGAGTGGTCGGTTGTATATCACCCATAACACAAGCGTAACTTGCCTAACTATATACCCATATACAATGTGTGTGTTTGTCTGCCGATTACTTATTATTATTTATTATTGAACCACGATTGCTCCGATCGTCCTGTTATTTTAATACGCTTTAAATTGTCATTGAATGTGACGAGTGAGTCGATCCGTGGCGAGTAGTGTGCGTACGCTTTGTCAAATTTAGGATGATAATTTTAAAAGTTCACTGTAGGGATGAGGTAGTATATAATCGTTAATGAACCTATTCGATTATTATACTTACAGAACTAGGACTCGATAGTGGCATATTTACGCTGTATGGTGGGCTTATAATACAAAATATTTTTTTTTTATTAAGATAAAATATATATATTTACCTAAATGTTACTTTTCATATGATCGATTTATTTGATTTAAAAACCGATTTTCAATAGTTTGTGGTTGTTCGTTACACGTGGCACTTCATTAAGTGGGCCTTACCCGTCAATGAAGTACGACATTAGCTGTTGTAGTACAGTTTACCGAAAAAACTACGAAACTGGACGTAAGCTCATAAAATTATCATTCTAAATTTGACAATTTATAATGTTGGTAGTGTACCAAGTGATACAAAAAATATAATAAAGCAAGCCGCAGTTAAAAGAGGGGATTCACGATTGGGTGGAAAGTGTGAATTGCTCACGCGCACACAAAAGTTAAATAAACAATCTATGCAACAGGAAACACGGTCACTTGGATCTGATTGCGTGTCCTTGCACATGACAAATTATTTTTTTAGGCTAACATCACTATAACCAGAGAATGACCGACGAGTTTTGGGACTCTGACAATTAACATTTTAACAATTGTTCTTAGTTAGTAATTAAGTAGTTGGTTACTTAATATTAATTTAACTGGATTCATAATTTTCACATATGCAGGTATATCATGGAAGAACAAAATTAGGAACAAAAAAATGGTTTTTTTATTGGACTTGACTTTATGTTGTTGGTCCGAAGACCTCACAACTTTACCGGGGTTTTCGGGGCGAGTGCCTTTGCGAAGCGAAGGCGCTCGAGCCCGGGAGGCAACTTGCTCGAGGGGCTCCTAGGGAGTTTCACCTCGGCTGGACTGTTGCCATGAGAGGGGATGAATCTAATGATGCCCACCATAAGGCGACACAATGCACTAATTGAGAGCGGGCGACGGGTAATATAAAGCCCGAGAGGAAGGATCCCGGCGGACCGGGATCGGCGGTTCGCGGTGGCCTATACTATCTTACTGCCGTTTCGCAACGTGTTATGGCTGGGAGAGAAGAAACGGCGAAAGAAACTTCCCAGCAACACGCCTAGTCTATCCTATGGGGGGGCTGTGTCTCCTGGCGTCCCTCGCGGGGACGTGGAGAGATCGTGATTGGCGGCGTCGACGCCGCCGTCTGTGTCTGTCTGTCGGTGCCTGCCAGCCTGCCGTCCTAACCGCGGGCGGGCTGATCCGAGCCAGCCGTTTTGTGATATCGTCGACCTTGTCCGTGGGGATGTTACGCGGTCGTCGCACGAGAGCCTTTCGTCGAGGCTTATAATCGGACGCGGACACGACGTCGATATAGATCGACATAGACATAGATCGAAATACTTACGCGAGAGCGACGTAATGTAGTTTTTGATGGAGGGAAGCTCCGGATCGCGGTGGATGTCGACGTTACGCATATAGAGGGGAGCACCGACGGCTCTGCGCATGAATTTATTCTGAACGATTTGCAGTTTCTTTAAAAGGGAAGGCTTGGCATGGCCGAATACCACACTCGCTTATGTCATAATCGGGCGGATGCATGTTTTATATAGAGTAAGCTTGTGTCTGAGGGACATGTTGCTTCGTTTATCTATCATGGGTGCTAGACGACCCATCACAAATCGCGCTCTATTCCGGACTATAGTGATATGCTCGTTGAAGCGCAAGTTCTGATCTAGGGTGACACCCAGGTATTTGGTGTACTTTGCCCAGGGGATCTCTTGTTCGTAGAGCGAGATGGCTTTTAAGCGAAGGCAAGCGCGTTTGGGAGAGCGAAGCGTGCCCGGGGAAAAGAACATTGCTGCGCTTTTCTCCGGTTTACCTCTATCCTCCATTTGCGAAACCATTCGCCTAGCTCTGTTACAGCTACCTGTAGCCGGACGCAAGCCATTTGTCGGTTGTGATCTGATGTATAGAGTGCGGTGTCATCCGCGAAGAGGGCCAACTCTACATCTGGAGTTTTTGGGATGTCGCTGGTGTACAGCGTGAAGAGTAGTGGAGATAGTGCCGAGCCCTGTGGTACACCGGCTGTGAGTGGGTGAGGGACGAGCGTGTTCCCTCCACTCGAAAACGGAAGCTACGGCCTAGGAGGAAGTCTCGCAAGATGAGCACGAGTCTGTCTGGTACACCGAACTGGTACAGCTTGTAAATCAAACCGTTATGCCAGACCTTGTCGAAGGCCTTAGCTACGTCAAGGAACAGTGCGGCTGTTCCTATAGGGCGACGAGGGCGATGGGCAAAGTGGGATAGTATGTGCTCCGTGATGCGGTGCACCTGTTGGACGCATGAGTGTCTGGCACGGAATCCAAACTGCTCATCGGGTAGTAGATGTTTGCTGATGGCAAAATCTCTTAGTCTAGAGAGGATGACCCTCTCGTAAAGCTTGCTGAGTGTGCTCAGTAGGCTGATTGGGCGGTAGCTGGACGGTTTATTAGCCGGTTTTCCAGGCTTGTGAATACCGATGACGTCTGCTTCCTTCCAGATCGCGGGAAAGAGCAGTTTGTTATGGCGGCATTGAAGATGCTCACTAAGATTATAATCAAGTGGCCGGGGAGGAGTTTTAACACGCGATTGTTAATGCCATCGATCCCTGGGGCCTTTCGTGGTTTGAGGACTTGATCAGATCTTGCACTTCTTCCACCGTGACTGGGTCGAGTGTGGTTTCCGCTGGTAAAGAGGATCTACGTTCAACCTCGAGTCCACCTCCGTCAGGTGTGACTGGTCGACGTTTTGTGTAGTGGGGAGCATTGAAGCTCTAGACTCTGAGCAAGGCATTCGGCTTTCTCCTCATCATCGAACGCCTCGGTGTTGTCGGCTCTTTCTAGCGCGGGTATGACAGTGAGGGTATCTGATTTGAGAGCTCTAGCCAGCTTCCAGTACGCCTGGTGAGTTGGTTCGATATCTCTCAACGTTCTGTCCCAACGTTGTTCCCTGACTTCCCGGATACGTAGTTTGACCTCGCGCTCTAGTTGGCGGAGTCGGACTCTGTTGTCTTCGGTGGGATATCTGTCGTGAGCTCTGGAGGCGGCTCTCTTTTCCCTCAGCAGTACCCTCACTTCGTCCGGCAGGCATAAGTGGCGGTCATTCTCCACTGGCACCTGTCTGGACGAGTTCCGCACTGCGGATTGAAGGTGGCTGGTGAGGGCCTCGATCGCCGTCTCCGTGTCTTGGTGGGATTCGATGTGGTCCGGGATGCGGTCCAAGTCTTGTGATTCGGTTTGCCTTGAGGAGGTCCCCAAGTCTCAACCAGTCCACAGAGGTCCTAGTTTCAGATGTCTGGTCCGTCTGTTGTCCTAATTTGAGGATAACCGGGCGATGGTCCGAGTCTATATCGTCCATCGTTTCGATCGAATGGAACTGAAGAGTTACGCCCCTCAGTAATGCTAGGTCGAGAGTGTTTGGGGTCCCCAGTCGCGGTTGGGGGTATCGTGTGGGGTCATGGGAGTTATTATATCAAACAAAAGATTGTCTGATATATTTATTAGAGCTCTGCCATTGGGGTTGGTGGTATTGCAATTCCACTGTTCGTGTTTACAATTCAGATCTCCGGCTATTATAACAGCTGGGCCTAAGTTGAATAGGGCTTCTAGGTCTTTCTTAATAAGGGTTTTCTGGCACGCGAGGTATGCTGAGACTATGACTAGAGGTTGGTGGCCAGTCATTGCTAGTCTGCAGGCGGATACCTCCATACCTACTAGTGGTGGGGTGACTAGAGGCATGCAGTGTAGAGATCTTCTGAAATAGATCAGGGTGCCGCCACCACGGCCTATCCTGTCATGTCTAGTGACCCGATAGTTAGAGATCTTTGGATCTCTTTCACTCGGTTTCAGGAAGGTCTCCTGCACTAGTAGTATATCTACTTGATTGGTAACCAGGAAGTCATGGACCAAGTCGCGCTGGTTTCGAAGGCCGTTGGCGTTATAAGTCGCCAGAGTCAATGAGCGTGGTTTATTTCTACCTACATGCGCCATTTGTTACCGGTAACATTAATTTAACTAGGTTGTTTAGTTATAACGACCTAAGTACCTGGAGGAGGTACGCGTGATCCATTTCGATCACGAGTTGATCCCGGAGGAGGGTTGATCAGACTCTGCAACTTGTCTCAGTTTTCGAGCCAAGAGTTGGACCTCTGCTAGGTCGAAAGGCAAGTTCTTGGCGAATTTAGTCGCCAAGGCTAAGTCCTCCGCTAAAGAGTGGTGGGGTGACGGCCCAGAAGGTGCTTTTAAAATGGGGGCGGGGGCAGGGGTTGCTTGGGGTAGGCCGGCCAAAATTGGGGCGCGCGTCCTTAGTGGAGGGAACGCTTCCGTCGTGGGAAGACCCGTCCAGTGATTTACCACTGGAGGGGCGGCTGCCACGAATGCGGGTTTGTTCGGCACTTTTCTAGTGCCTTTTTGGGCGTTGCCCTTTCCGAACTTACGTTTGGTTCGGGGGGCGGCAGGACAGCCTCTGTAGTTAGCGGGGTGACCCGCTTGGCCGCAGAGAATGCAGCTCGGTGGCTCCGGGGAGTCCCGGGTGCGTGTGCACTCCGAGGTCCCGTGGTCGCCCAGGCACTTGACGCACCTGGGACGGGATTGACAATGTAGGGCAGAGTGCCCATAAAGTTGGCAACGATGACACTGCCGCAGTGTATGTTTTTCGTGTGGGCGTTCCACACGAAGGCCAGAGAGGCCACAGACCTTCTCAAGTTCGAAGATCTTTTTCCCTCTGGGGAGAGGTCGAGGACAACCAATACTAGGTTTAGAGGAGACTTTGTTGCGTCGCCTCTGTGCATACGGTGCACTTCGTGCACCGGTACAGCTTGGGGACTTAAGGTCCTCGAGAATGTAGGAACACTCGATTTCCTGTGGGAGTCCGCGGATTACAGCCCGAAGGCGTTTTTCTTCCGGCAGGGCATAAGTATAGTAACCGATTTTACGGTCACATAACAAGGATGTTAGGGAGCGGTGGTCACTTGAAGACGTGACCATAACTTTGATGCCGTGTTGGGTATCACGGGCTTCTTTTATAGAGATTGCCTTACCTGGCAGCTCCTTAGCGAGTTGAAGCCAATGGGCTTTCTCGCGGATGATCAGGGGTGGCGGCGGGCGCTGTGAAGGTGGCCCAGGGCGGCTGGAAGGTGCCGCTGTTGGTTTTGGGCCCGCAGTGGGAGCGGGGTTGGGGGGACCTCCCTCTGGGTCTTCCGTTTTTTGGTACGATTGACGGTTATGAAACCGTCATCGTCCTCATGATTTAAGGGGATGTTCGCGGGAGGCACGACATCCATGGGGGTGATTTCATCGGCCGGTGGAAGAGGGGCATCCTGAGGTATTGCGGACCGTCAGGAGATAATTCGATTTCTCGACGAGAATCGATTACGCGGTGTATGGGCGATCGCGAACGCGATGTCGTCGAACTCGCGGAGCTCGATCGCGGTTGTCCTGACGCGGAACCGCGAGAAGCGGTGTGTGTGCAAGATGCGGGTGCGGGGGCACGGCAGAAGTGAAACTTCAGAAAAGTAGCCTCAAAAATTGGTCGAGCGAGAGAATGAGATAAATATAAAATGAATCAGGAGTATTAGGATATAAAAACCACCTATTATTTTTATAATATTTTGAAGCTTAAAACACTCAAAAAGCCGAGGCGGATTTTATATTTTAATGCAAAATATTACATTTCATATATTTAAGATATATTATAACACATATTATTTATATTCCATTTTTTCACTTTGAACACGAGAGGTTTATATATAACTAAAACAGGAAACAAATACTCTAGTTTCAATTTGATTTATGAACTTCAAAACTTCAAAATATTTCCAAGTCTATCTTTATGAGTATAGTGTTTAAATTATTGGATAACGAAAGAACTACAAAATATTTCCAACTCTATCTATAGGAGCATAATGTTTAAATTATTAAATATCTCTTTGGTGTCGCTTTTATTTCGTTTCATCGAGTTTCAAATCACAACGATTCTAAAGATGTTTCAATTCAAAAATTTTCAGTCGTAAGACTGCACGTCAGAAGTGAAAGTTTTATATCTCAGTTTGACGGTGACGGGACTTCAGTACTTTTCCTCATCCCAAAAGAGTTCAATCTGTCTAAAGAAGTTTTCACTTCTAAGAAGCTCCTACATGCTTAGGTAACTCGCAAGTTACTCTTCTTTTCACTTTGGACGTTTATACATCTTATATTCATCGCCAGCCAGCTATTGTCCACTGCTAGACGCAGGACTCCCTAAGTCTAAGCTAGATATTCCGATCTCTCGCCTTCTTCATCCAGCCCCTGCCGGTGACTTTACCCATACCGTAAATTCACCGGGCTGGAAAGCGTCCTTCCTACGTTACTTTTGACAAGACGCGGTCTCCACTCCAGAATACGTTTACTCTATCGTCCGTCAGTCCTGCGACTAACGTGACCGACTGTTGTCCACCGTCACATCGACTTACTAATTTTGTGAGCTGTATCGATTTCCTTGGGTCTCTTGTTTTATTATTTAAAACATACATTTGTACCAAATCAGTAAAACCCGAAAAAATTTTTGGCTTTTCCCTAGAATAATTGTTAAGTAGGTAGATTATTTATCGCTAGAGTACTGCAGACAAGATGACGTCCCACCTGATGGAAAGCGGTTACCGTCGCTTATGGATGTTTGCAACACCAGCGATGTCACCAATACGTTCTCGGTTTGAAAGAAATATTATAACAACATCCTTTTTCAAAACCCCATGTCTTAGCGCTGTGGGAAAACCTCAGATGGGATCTCATTCCAAATCCCCACGGTAGCGTAAGAGAAACGTTTTTGAGAAACGCTGCGTGCATGTGCGAAGCGACTCAAGGAAGTAAGGATGAACTCTCAGTCGATGGCGAGCGATGCTGTGATAGAAAGAAGACGATGACAGCATTCTGAATACTGAACAGAAACAATAAAACATCCATGGATGGAGAATACAGAATATTCTTAGAGTGAAGTTTTTAACTTTTGTATGTTTATATAACGGAAACAAAGTCTCGAGTAGGTAATTAGGTAATTACCCTTAGAAGTAGTTGATAATGCAAACAAGTTACAGGTTTTTCAATAACTCAGCAATTATTTTTTCTCAATGCAAACAAACGAATGTGTTAATTAAGTTAATGCAATTATTAGATAACTTCTGTACTATGTAACGTACACCAATGTCGTATTCCGATTACACTCCTTAAACAATATATAATCTCTTATAATTTTAACAACAGAGTCTATATTTGCTTATGTTTGATTTTAGACCCGGCAAAGTTATGTTGCTTTTTAACTTGTACACAGTTTTATATTCCGACCTTTTGAAGTGAGGGAAAAAATACAACCAGGACATATGCATTCGGTGTTCGTGAAATGCCACATGTCAGACTCAGGTGGGCATAATAACAAGGCATTGTGACATCGTCGGTTGGATAGAGGATGTTGAGTTTATCATATCAATCCACGATAATTATTTTGCTACTGGATAATAATTACATTAATGTTTTAACTATAATTTGAGCTGTCTCTGTTAGGGCTGAGACTAGTTTGAGTGAAAATATCATATTTTCAAATAATTTAAATATGCATGCATATATATTCTCACGCCTGTTTCTCATTGGGGTAGGGGTAGGCAGAGGCACTTTTCGCTTCATCATCAACTTTCATTAATCTCTTCATACATATAAGCTTATTCAACGCGCTTTTCACATGACCTTTCTTCAAAATATCTTCGATTTGATCATGGTGTGTACATTGCGGTCGACCAGTACCGAATCTACCACTGACATTGCTGTCATATACTTGTTTTGTATTTCTGATTTCATTCATTCTCTCTACATACCCAAACCACCTGAACATTCCTTTTTCAAATCATGTCACTATAATTTAAACATATATGTAGATATAGCAAGGTTTGCGAATTACGGTTATTACTGTAACATTTTCAAATCATTCTGTGTTTTAATTTTAATAGATGCGAAAGAAGCCGGCCAAGGATTTTATATCCATTACAACAGTTTGACACGTTTTTATATCGTATATTGGCAGAATATTCAGGGCATAGACAGTCTTGTTATTCCAGGCGTAGATAGTCTGAGCATTCAAAGCGTAGGCAGTTTTTATTTTCACAGGGTTGATGTCAGCGATTAGAGAATACTTTAGTGAATACAAAACCTCTAATGTTACAAACCCCTAATCATGCAATGTGTAGATGCATATTGGTTATAATATATTCTCACTGAATTGTATCCAGTAGTTGACGAGAAAAAGTAAGGAAGGATAAGACAGCCGGACGGCTACGACTATTTCGTTTTTCAAGGATTTCATAAAACGGATACCTAAAAAGGGTAAAGCAAGGCATTCAATCGTTAGTAATTAAAGTTAATCTTTCTCTGAGTGCGATTATAAACGTTTCCTATACCAAAGAAAATCGGTGGTATTTTGTATCTTTTGGCCACAATCTGTTACTCACATTTACTAAGTTACAACCCCTCCCGTGTACCTCCCCCGCTAAATCACCGTGCAATGTAATTGCGAGTCGCGTGTACGAAACCATTAAACCACACTGTACTAGATTACATTGCCATTGATGTCTCCGTTACTGCACTACTAACACATTATGTTGCTCGCTAATAGTCGATATGGGACTTTTTGATTACATGAATGGTGTTACGGAAAGTTCAATGTTATTTTTTCAGTTTATGTTTTAGAATATTTTTTGAGTACTGTTTGTTGATTAAGTAAAGTCGCGTACTCAGCCGCGAGCCGTAACCTCTAGTCTAATATACAACGAACAACAACAACAGTTATATCGACTTAACACAAGAACAACTGAAGAAGCTCGATCGACTTCAAAATGTCTGTATACGGTTTGTAGTTGGGTTGCGCAAATATGACCATGTTTCTGAATATCACAAGAAGCTTATATGGTTCCCCATTGGCATTTGCGGGATGGTTCACTTACTCTCTCTTTTGTACAATATCCTTTTTGATCCTCGTAGCTCTCCGTATTTGAAGGAACGTTTTGATTTCCTACATCTTTCTCATTCCCGTTATTTGTGCTCTAGTAATAATCTCTCCTTAATGACACCTGTACACACTTCTTCCTTCGTTGATAACTCTTTCACAGTACAGGCTGTCCGTTTAAGGAACTCACTGCCACTCAACATCAGACAAGCTAAATCCATATTGTCTTTTTAAACTGATGGTTACTAAATATCTTTGATCCTCGCAAGTCTAAAACATTCTGCTGATTCTATAGTATGATATATCTTATTTTTGTATTATAGTATGTAAAGTATGTTATTTTATTTATTTTTTTACTTATTCTTGGAATGTTTCTTATTATTTATTGTCTTCACCACCACTGTTGTCTTAATATTGTCCTTAGTTTAGGGGGTTGCCTGGAAGAGATCGCCTTTTGTTCAACATTTACTGTACTTAGTTTTAAGAACGTAGTTTTAATTTTTGGTGAACAATAAAGTGTTTTCATTCATTCATTCATTCATTTAGCAACTCTAGGGCCGATCCTAAACATAGTAAACAACGCAAAGTTTGTTTACGAAATATGTATATAAAGCCAGGAATCGAACCTGGAACTCTGTGCTAACATTACACAATTGATTTATTGATGTAGTAAAAGTCCGTATTTGATATACAAAAAATCAGGTATCCAACTAACCATTATTATATTCGCAACAATAAAACTCCAAAACAATTCTAGACAAACCAGTCTTAGTTCCAGCGTTAACTTCACACCACATTTTCCAATTAAACTTTCCGCTAATTTCGTGAAAGGGACCGTTCGTGCAAATTAAATTTGTTCAGCCGATTACTGGGAGGCCACGGAGTTGCAGTCTTTATCGCTCGTTTGCATGTTTGGCTTGTTATACCAAAACGGTTGCGGTCATGAACGGATTCGTGTGGTGCAATGTTTAAATTAAAAGCGATTTTTAAATGTAGTTCAATTACTATCTCACCTTGATATGAATCCAAATATAATTACATACACAGACAGGAAAATTGAAGTGCAAATGTAGCGTGGATTAGTAGTTCTCACCCAAAATCACTACAATTATCCTTCTGAAAATTGCAATTTATACTTTTACTTTCAATAAACAAGAAACTCGGGAGTTTTGGCGGGAACTGAAAGGAGATGCTGTGCTGTGCAGTTTTATTTTCTAAAAATGTGTAAAGTTACTCTAAAATAAACAATAGTTGTAGGATATTGATAGTTTTTGAGTAGTAATTATGTGTTTTTGTGAGAAATGTGAACTGTATAGTCAAATGTGGCCTTTTGAGTTAACACTAGAACTCCATTGAATGGCTTCAGTTGATAATCTTAGCTCAGCTAAGCTATACATGGGCTTAAGAAAATGAAAAAACTATATTATAATTTAAGATCTGGCTTAAAGGCCTAGCTGCCAAGCCATAAACCTAAATAAATAAATAACAAGAAACTCGTATGCAGTATACACATATCACTGTCTGACAGCTTACTTGTAACGCGAGTCAGCCTTGTGCACGGCCTATATAGTATATAGAGTGGGAAAATAAAATAAAATATATTAAACATTTCATATCTTTACAGTAAAATAATAAAATAACACATTCAATATTTTTAGGTTATGAAGTAAAATGTCATTTGTTGCCTCATGTCAGTGACGTGGCACACAGAATGTGGTAATACTCGGCAAGCACTCAAGCGAATTGTATTCGAATAAATGATTGATTAATTAAATTAATGACAAGTTGTGATAAGAGTATTTATTTTTATTTTGAAGTAACGTATTTATTGTTGGTTTTATTAAAATGTATTTATTTGTTTTACTAATTAAATATTATATAAGTAGAATTAGTTTAATTAATTATTATTATTATTTAATTAACAAAATTGGGTCTTTATGGTCTTACGCTAAAAGGAAGGTTTGCACTGAAAATCAGCGTTGTGTCGGATATAATTCCGGCACAGCAATATGATGAGTGCAAACCTTGTTTGCTGAAAATGCGGCGTACAAATTCTCAGAAGTTGCTCTGTGTATGCTAATGTATAAGGAATATAATGACGTGGCTATTTCTTCGAATAAGGTTTTCTTTCTTTCTTAAATATTTATTTCTATTCGTTATTTTTTTGTACGGTAAAATAAAATCAACAGTTATATTCAATAAATCCTATATAATTAAACTATAAATTAAATTGATTATCTATACGGATAAATAAAATTGAAGTATCCGTTTGTAATGTCAAAATAACAGCTTTTTACTAAAAGCATATGAAAGCATATACGGTACTTCTATCAATTTTTAAATTTTTTGTCTGTCTGTCCGGATGTTCCGGTTAATTTCTGAAATGGCAGGCCCGATTTTGACGGGACTTTCACGGGCTAATAGCTGATCTCATAAGGAGTAACTTAGGCTACTTTTTTTAGGGTTCCACGAAAAAAACCACGCGGAGAAAGTCGCGGGTACAGCAAGTTATAAAATAATATAGGCTCTATGTTTCTTTCAAGGGAATGTGCGACATTCATCGAATGTGGATTGTCGTGTTTCATATATGGGTAATTTCGTTTTTTTCACTGTGTTTATTGGTGCTAAGCTTAAAAATTGTCTAAGCTGTATGGTTGTGCCGAGGAAAAAATCCTTAGTTTTTATTCGTGCACAAACGGAGAAAGAATATAATTTTGTGCAGCCGGGTGGCCTGTCGTAAGAGGCGACAAAACAATCCATAACCACAGCCAGGTAGGGTATTTTCCCATCTGGATAGCTACCACCCTTGGTCTAGAGTATGCCGCTGCCGCCATAACAACCTTGACTTGTGTTCCGGCCTTAAGGTCTAGGTTCCAGTCTCGCTTTAGAGAGCTTCAGTACATTGGTCAGCACCTTAGGTGTTACAAATGTCCATAGGCGATAGTAACGACTTTCCATCGGGTGAACCGCCTGCCTGTTTGCTGAACTCATGCAACAGAAAAAAGTAAAATCTTCCTCCACTTCTCACTATCCAGAAAAATAATATAACTTTTACACGAAGAATGCGCAAAAACAAGTTTTTACATTCTCATCGCCTTATATCGTTGTTGAATAATACAAATAATAAAGAAAAGTGCAAATATGTAATTAAATAATTTTATGATAAATTACATCCTAATTGTTATTGTGAAACTCTCGGGGGAAGGTTGATGTCCAGTGACGTATTTTAGGTAGAAATTCTTTTCGTACAACCCACAGCTAAATGACAACGGCTAGCGTGGAACTTGTAGAAACTGACGTACACTCGATAAAACCAGCCCAATATTTAACTAATCACGACTCTGGCAGGATTGTCTTTCTGATAAAGAACTGACCCACAGCCGCGCCATTACTAGACATCGTTTTGGACTAGCTATGGCGAGTGTCGCCTTACCTCCGCAACTAACTCGTAACTTAGACCAACGTTTAAAAGCCTACAAAAGTTTTACGGAAGGAATCAGTTAAGTTAATTTTCCAGAAATGTTTTTAGCGTAACAACTTTAAGTATTTTTTGGTTTGATACATATTTGTGGCCTTCAGAGTTCAGACCTCGAGGTCATGGAGGCCCGAGGCTCATCACCTTTATTCAGGTTTCTCAACGCCTCTGATTGAGGCCCTGTGCGACCTAATATACACTTAGATAGATAAACTCTGGTGACAATTGATATTAATAACATCTACTTAGATATTAATAATGATAACATTTTAGTGATACATCATACTACAACAAACTTGCATTTAAGCCTCATAAACCTCTCAAAGGTTAAAATGCACATAATGCCTGAACTCCCATAAACACTGGCCTAACAGGTGTTCAAAGCTATGTTGGAAATCGTGTGATATTACAGAGCATTATAAAATTACAACAATAAACATCTAAGTCTGCAATAGGGTTGGCAAAACAACTCTATATTACTATTATACAATAATTATATAAAAAAACCTATTGTTTAGCCCATAATTATATAAGTATAGATAGAACATAAATTTATAATAAATATATTCGAAGTGATTGATTTTTATTGCTTTTAAGCGATATCTGTAGAATACAGAATAAACGTAGGGAATCACATTATACGACAAATGTTATGTTATGTTACGTGCATCATGTATATAATTTATCAAGGTTGTAACACTCCAAGATCGTGATCCATAATCTACACAGAGACATCGAGTACCTAATCCATATATTATTATTTGTATTTCCCTCTTCCTTCTA
Source organism: Dendrolimus houi (assembly GCA_039645545.1). Classification (NCBI taxonomy): domain Eukaryota; kingdom Metazoa; phylum Arthropoda; class Insecta; order Lepidoptera; family Lasiocampidae; genus Dendrolimus; species Dendrolimus houi. The sequence continues at coordinate 21,071,259 of CM077126.1, read as the reverse complement.
GTGATCGTCGCTGTGGACCAAGGCCTCGACCAAGCTTCCCAGCGAATGGATCGGCCCTACATTGGGCTAGGTGGAGACGAATGGCTTCCACTGTCTCTACGCCGGCCTCAGGGGATTCTAAGTCCCTTTGCCAGGTTTGGATCATAGTCGCGGTTTCCTGCGCTCTGAGCACTTTCGTCTCGGTCGGGCATAGTGGCTGGCCCCTACCACGGGCATCCTGCTGGGAGCAGCGCACCTTAGTAAGCACTTCCGCCTGGAGATCCCAGGGCAGATCACTTGCCAAGAGTGTCGCTGCCGTCCATGACATAGTACGGTAGCTCTCGTCGTGTTGTGTCAACTCATACAATGGAGTAACTAAAAACAAGGTACCACTCCACAGAAAATATCTCCCACAATGGATAATAACTATTATCGACGGAAACTCATGTAATAATAATATTTCCATTTATGTATAATTGTTACAATATAAATCAGTAAGATTAAAAATCTGTCTTCTACTTGCAGTCTTAAAAGCTTTTTGTTTGAATACCAGGCTTCGTAGTTCAAGTCAAGAATAAGAGTTAAGTTACATCGGAATACTCAGTCTTTTGACTCTAAAGAATTGATACGTTACTTTTAAAACCTTATTTATTTAACATATACATATTATATCTTTATATATAAAAAATCAGCTTCCGTCTACATTGAGTGTTTATTTTACAATTAACGACTGAATCACAACGAAGCGAGACGGGGCTTGGTAGTTCAAAATAATAGTGGAAGCTAAAGGAAGTCTTAAGTTCAAGTAAACTGCTCGGCGGCTACTAGGAGTTCATTCACGCTTCCTTGACACCTGGAAGTCATCCACTGAACGTGGCGCTCGCTCATTTATGCCATGCGTAAGCAAGCTAAGAAATGAACTCCCTCCCGCGGTTTTCCCAGAGCGCTACAATAAGAGGCAGTTCAAAAGTGACGTAAACAGGTATTTAAAGTCTCAAAGAGATAGGTAACGCATCCCTTAGTGTTGCAGATGTCCATGAGCAACAGTATCCACTTGCCAGCAAGTGGACACGTTTGCTAGCTTGCCTACAAGCAAATATACAAAAAAACATTTAATTTGCAAAACAAATTGATTCTTAAGTTAATGGAAAATGAACACTGAGTCTTTTCATAATCTTAAAGTATTCACCAACCCTACACACAGCAATAAAACTTAGCTTAATAAAGCAATAACTTGCGCGTTTGCAATTACTATGCTATATTGAAAATTAAAGTCATAATATTGATTACTAGATTTTGTATAAAATTAAATATAATAAGGCAACATTATTATATTTATATATATATTTTATCCGTGCAGGGACGGAGAAAGAATACAATTTCCTTCGGCCGGGCGGCCTGTCGTAAAAGGCGACAAAACAACCCACAGCCAGGCGGTAGGGCATTTGCCCGACTGGATGGCTACCACCCCTGGTCTAAAGTATGTCGCCATAACAACCTTGAGTTGTGTTCCGGCATTAGTGACCAGGTTCCAGTGTCCTTAAAGAGAGCAGCAGCGCATTTGTAGCACCTTTGGTGTTGCAAATATCCATAGGCGATGGTAACCGCTTGCCATCAAGTGGGCCATCTGCCTGTCTGCTGAACTTCTGTAATAATATACATACATATTCTGTTTTTCTCCCTTTAAAATTTTAGTTCATTTCTATGTCTTAGGTGGTTAATTTAAAACATTTTGTACTTTAATATTTCACTTTAGGTGTTTTTTAAGTTGCAGACTTTTAAACATAAATATATAATGTAATTGAGTTAAAAATTCTGGTTAGTGAAGTACCAAAATAATTTAATAATAATAATAAAAACATGTCTTTATACCTTTAAAAAAAATTAAAATAATAAATACAATATAATAATAATAAACTTTATTTTCAGTAACAAAAATCAGCTAGGTAGCATAACAAAAATATTATATGTAGTACAACATAAATATGTTTGTGACTGAGACCGAAACTAAGAATAATCTTGTATCTTCGGCCTCACCTCCTTCCGATTGAATTTGACCATATTGTAACACATAAATGAATAGCTGCTGAATAGTTCTTATACAAAGATAAACAAAGTTAATATGATCTTAATTAAAAAGGAAAAAAAATAAACAAATGGAAGAATCTAGAAAATCAAAAAACTAAGTATAAATTATAAAGAAAAGAAAAAAAGTGTTTTAAGTGTCCTCTCTGTGTGTATTGGCAAGAGTGTATGTGAGTGAGTGTGAGAGGGTGCGTATGGAGGATCAAGGAAATTATAAATTAAGTGAATGATTAATTTTAAATATTCATACATTAGGTATATAAACTATACACATATATATATATATATATATATATATATATATATATATATATATATATATATATATATATATATTCATCAATTAAAGTTAAGTCAATTAAGTAGGCACCAACAATAATTCTTCTGTTTGCTCGTAGGATAAGTCTTGCAAAAACAACGAAATTTTTTCTTTAGAAACTTTCATAGTTAACGGATAGAAAATGATTTTGGCGTTCAGACGTTTATAAAGTAAGGGTCCAAGGAAAACAGGGAATCTATTAATAAATTTAGTATTTATATGACATGGTTGTGGGCAAATTTGTTCTATCTGTTGTTGTTTCTACGTTTAGCGACAATATTTGGGTCATACATCAATAAGGAATATTCTTTTAGTAGTATCCTAAGAATAAATAATTGGCGGATGGTAAGAACCTTACATTCCTTATATAACATTGCAGTAGGGTAGGCTTATGTAGGCTTAGAAGTCATAACTTTCAGTACGGTACGCTGTGCGATTTCAGCACTTTTTGAAATCGTTTTCGAAGACCCTCCCCAGGAGGAAATAAAGGGTAAATTACCAGTGATTGACAAAGAGCAAAATATGTCTGCTTAAGTAATTTGAGGTAAAGTAATTTACATACTAAGTGAAATCAATGCATCCATACTTCTTAAGTAAATTAGAATGTTGGAACGAAAATCTTATAATAATCACATCTGACCCAAAAATAAGGGCAGATATAAATTTGAGTGAGTGATTTGTATTGTGATTTCGTTTCCTAGTACACAGACGCCGTGGTTTAGTTGGTTAAAGCGCCTGTCTAGTAAACAGGAGATCGTGAGTTCGAATCTCGCCGGTGTCTTCATTTTTCCCCTACGTTCGAAGGTATTATATTCATTATCAGGATAATACAAATATTATTATAACATAAATAAAACGTATAGTGTTGGTCGAAGATCTCGCCATGCCCACCTCAATGACATCATCCGCCGGGTTCTTGTCAGCGTCCATGTACTGGCCGTATTAGAACCGAATGGCTTGGTACGCGACGATGACAAGAGGCCGGATGGTGTGTCACTTATTCCTTGGAGGATGGGACGGCCGCTTGTTTGGGACGCGACATGTGTAGACACTCTAGCGCCGTCACATCTTCCAATGACTGAGTTAGAGGCTGGCAACGATGCTTCAAAAGCTGAAGCTCTCAAACGGCGCAAATATGGAACCTTAGGAAGGGGTTACATATTTGTGCCGTTTGGAGTTAAAACATTAGGTCCGTGGGGTCCATCGGCAAAGAGTTTCTTCAAAGAGATTTGCAAGAAACTCTTTGATGCCACCCGTGATCAGAAGGCTGGCTCATATTTTGCCCAACAAATAAGCATCGCCATACAGCGCGGCAATGCAGCCAGCCTTCTGGGCACGCTCCCATCTGGTAGCTTGCTTATAGCTATATAGCTTGCTTAATATGCTTGCTTGCAAGCTTATAGCTTGTACTATTTATAACTTAGTTTATTTTTAGTTTTTAATTGTATTTATAATTTTAAAAGTGATAATTTTATAAAACGTCTTCTGTATGGAAGCAACGCATCATATTTGAGCTTAAGGGTTCATTATCTAACCTTGAGTGAGGCAGAATAAAGGGAAATTATGTTCACATTTCATAAGTATATGAACACAGTATAAAATTTCAGCCATATTGTGAAACATCAAAGTTTATTTAGTAAACTGTTATTTAAATTTTGCAGTCTTTTGATTCAGTTTCTCTCGGAGCGAGTTCAAATATCTTGCCGACCGTTCATTTGCCTAATTATCGGTTAAAATTTGTCATAATGGTAAAATTCAACCGATGGTAGATTAAGTGAATCAATAGTAAGATATAGGAACCGTCCATTAGTAAGTAGATTTATCTGGAATATATTTTGATTGGCCATCTCTCCCGTAAAATCATCTCTAATAATTTTACTTTGTATATTTTTAGTGGAAACTTGATTGATATGTGTATTAATTTAGTGTTTTATATTTAAGAATATTATTTATTGTACTTTTACCAAACATTAGTGTGGGACGTCACGTGCGTTGACACTTTGGCAGCGTCCCATCTTTCCGACACGGCTGTAGTAGCTGGTGCAGCAGCTGCCCGACAAGAGGACCTAAAACGCCGCAAATATGCATCCGTTGGTAGCGAATACACATTTGTGGCTTTTGGTGTCGAGACTCTGGGGCCATGGGGTTCAGAAGCCCACCGCCTTTATCGAGACCTATCAAAACGGTTGATAGATGTCTCACGCAACCTAAAACGCTGGCCTATATTTTGGGCAACGCATAAGCGTCGTTATACAACGTGGTAACGCGGCCAGCGTTTTGGGAACGTTCCCAACTAACGGTGATTTGGGACCCATTTACTATTTGTAATTTTCATTTTTTGTAAATTAAGTTGCATATAGATATTATTAGTAGGTAAATGTAAAATTTTTAAACAATTAAATTTTCCCAAACAAAGTAAACAAATAAATAATATGTACAAATTGTTCTAAATCAGTTTTGTGTGTCCTTACCTCAGACAAAAAAGAGACAGAGCTACTACTACGAACAAAAGCGACAAATGAAGGGAAGTATACTGGCTTGACACGCTAGCGCGTGTCTAGATTTTGTGCCTTCTGTGCGTAAACTTATCTAATACATACACGTGGTTCATCTCTATGTGATTGATAGTAATGTATCCACCTGGTGACCATTATACCTTCATCCGTACTAATTCGATTAATTAATTCGATTCGATACTAAGTTCCCGTAACGCACTGCGGTGCGGTCGGCATACTTTAGCCGGCTTCACTTTGATAGTTCGAGACTCCGTCTTTCTATTCATGGTCTAAGGTCCTTACATATATAGATCTACAAAAGGATATTAGCTTTCGAATATCATTCTTAATTCGGTCGTAAGTCGCAAAGAACAATAGAGAAATAAAATAAAATGATTACTAATCATCAAATGCATAACGTTTTAACTTTTTATTGGAGTAAAATATTCAGGGTAACTCGTCACGCGTCGCCGAAGGCAACAAATACACCCATAAAAGGGAACTCTATAAATGATGTTTTCAACTTGATACACTGCTGACACTGTGTCAATATTAGAACTGAGAAAATTCGTAAGCTGATTTTTCTTTAAGTTTTTAGTGGGGACTTGAAGTGCAATGTCTTACTGTGTATGTAGTTTTATTTTTTTATTTATATTAGTTAAAAATGAACAATATTTGCGAGATATCTATTGATTGCTTTTAAGCAAAAATTGTATGTTTGTGTTGAAAATGTCAACTCTTTAGTGATCGAGCCTTTTCGAGTTAAAAAGTTCCTCGTATGGTGACTTTTTTTCAAAGCTTTTCACTTCATAGTTTAAAACTCAAATATTATTATATTAACTGTAATATAACACTCACTAAAGAACACCGTTATGGCATTTTAAGATATGAATAACAATATAATGAGGGTTAAAAAAGATAATCCAACCTTCAGTTGAACTTTCACTACGGTATTTTGTAGCGGCATACAAATTGCATAATGATTACTACTTAATTTTACTTATATAACCCAGTAGTATTCGAAGCCACTATCACATAAAAATACAGATGCACAAACAACCAGTCATGCTGATTTCTAAGGTCTGCGTTTTTAACAGAATTTAAAAAACGCAACGATGACACCCAAAGAAAGTCACAAAAAATTATTGAAATATACTTATTTCTACAAACTGCCCAGATAAACTTACGCATAAATTTTCTGAAAATATACATACTTAATAAACTTTATTTTTTATTTTTTTTATTGCCTGAAGCAGGCAAACAGGCAGACGGCTCACCTGATGGAAAGTGGTTACCGTCGCCTATGGACGTTTGCAACACCAGGGGTGTCACCAACGCGTTGCCGACCTCTAAGAAATTTTATAACGCCCTTCTTAAAGAACCCCATGTCGTAGCACAAAGGGATTTTTTTATATTTATATGTGTTATGTGTGTGTTACATATACATAATATTATAAAACAGGTAATAATTTTACCCTGCAATAGGAAGCCGTACGTTCGTCGTTCGTCCGACACAGTGTCTAGTTGGAAAAAGCTCGTAACCCCATAACAAACGAGGGTAATCAAAATAATAAATGGCGGTCCAAAGCGGATCGGTTTTTGAGCCCAATTATTTTTATTGGTGTTCTTTTAATTACATTCTTCGACGATTCTTGTTCGCGGCCGCAACTTGCACGGCGTTAACTTTTATAGCCCCGGCTTATTCTGGACCGTTTCTGCTGCAGTTCTAGGTTTCCTTTTTTTATTACATGAGTTCAGCAGATAGGCAGACGGCCCGCTCACCTGATGGAAAGCGGTTACCATCGGCTATGGACATTTGTACCAAGGTGCTACTGCGCTCTAAAAGAAGACTGGCCACTAATGCCGGATCATAAATCAAAGTTGTTATGGCGGCATAGTGTTGACCAGGGGTGGTAGCCATCCAGGCGGACAAATACCCTACCACCTGGCTGTGGGTTGTTTTTTCGCCTCTTACCACAAGCCGCCCGCCCGGCAGCAAGAAATTGTATTCTCTCCGTCCCTGCACGGATAAAAGGATCCATCTTCTATTTTCTTATTTTTCATTCTTCTTCTACACCCAGGATGAAGAAGATTCTAGTATAATTTCGTGACTGTCGGAATTCCACGATAAATCGCTTCGAATAACACTCCCGCGTCTTTTTGTCGGTCAATCGCAGTTTATTGATTAAGCTATTTGCCGAGCCGCGATATTTTAATGGCCGCGCTGTTCTGAAGTGCCGACTCTGATGCAAGGAATGTCTCCATTTTGCGTTTACATTAAAAGTAAAAGAGATTCAGCCGTAAATGGACTTGCCTGTGACATTATTTGACGATTAACAGAATACCTTTTTAATATCGAGAACCTAGTTTTTTCTGGAATCTTTGCATTAGAGTCATTCTTTAATACATCAGTCCTTTAAAGTTATTATAAGTGAAAATTAATAAAATCAGGAAAAAGGGGTACGAACATATGATACAATAGATTTTAATATTTTTACTTATACAGGAACAAGCGTAAAATAACATCGTGTCATGTAACTTAAAATATTGTTACAACCTAGCCATAATTCCACGAAGCACGCCGACAAACGTGAATGCACACCTGCCTGCCATAAAGCGCAGTTTATTACCTACCCGTATTTGGACTTCTTTTGTTTACTTTGTGTTTAAAATTTGTAATTAGAAAAGCCGCCTATTGTGCATTGTAATCCTTTATGGCAGGCAGTGGCCAGGTGTGATTCTTGGAAATCATTGCTTACACGGTCGTAACATATTGTAAGCTGAGTATAAAGGAATGCCCGAATTGAGAGATTGGCAGTCAAGCGACGATTACGATACGAGCAAGACGTGAACATTCGATAAACTCTATAGTGACGGACTTTGCGCGTATTATTGAATCGTGCTGTTTGTACTGGTACTGTCTAGTTATATTTGTACCTGTGTTATACGTGTTTGTATAGTTCTAATAATTTCTATAGTAATTCCAACGGCATTTTAACTCGAGTCCCGTAACTCGTATCAATATTATAAAATTCTAAATATGCCGTGTTTCTTTGTAACATCTTTAATGTAGAGAACATTTTATTTTTTATTGCTGTAGCACAGCAGACAGGCTGATAGCCCAACTGTGATGGAAAGTGGTTACCGTCGCCTATGAATATTAGCAATACCAGAGATGCTGCCAATGTGCTGCCGGCCTTGAAGAAGAAACTAAAACCTGGCCACTGATACCGGAACACAACTCAAGGTTGTAATGGTAGCATACTCTAGCTACCAGGGGTGGTAGCCCTCCAGTCGGACAGATGCTCTACCATCTGGCTATGGGTTGTTTTGTCGTCGCTTAACGACAAGCCGCCCGGCCGCAGGAACTAGTATTCTTTTTCCGTTCCTGCACGTAGAAAATTAAAGATATTTAAAATAAAACTGGAATAGACTATATAAACGACGGAGAACACGATGCGATTTTTTTTTAGATTTCTTGTCGGTTTGTTCGGGATTCTCGTAAAAACTACTCGAATTCCAATGTCATTTTTTCATCGGTCGATAGCAAATTTTATGTATTAAAATGTGTGATATTTTTTGTCCCGAGAATCCCGCGGGAATTTTGCCGGGAGTGCTTTGAAGTTGTTCGGATGTATAAAAATTAGCTTATTCCGACACAATGTAAACGATAGCTTACATCCTTTTATAAATGCTGCGTTCGAGGAATTCCTGGGGGAATTTCAAGTCAACCGTGGACGAAGTCGCAGTCATATAATTAGTAACAGATATAATTTTAAATACTTTAAAAAATAATCAATGCGCTATTTGTATCCCTTTATTGTGCCTAGTTATGACATCATACGCAACATTCTGCAAGTTTCTAAAAAGTTTCTCGATCGATTTTATAGTTCGCTACCTTATTTAGTCTACGAATTATGAATGGTTTCGTAGAAGTGACAAACGTCTATTTTTTCATCCTGATATCAAAAACATATAAAACACTCCAAATTTCGAAAATTACTCAATGGAGACAAGTTAGAGAGAGACAGACAATTGTGACAATTTTGGGAGCTTAATTGACAACGACAGATCTTGTGGAATCATGGAGTTATGTTTTAATAACACAAACTCAATTTATGTTATTAGAATACAACTCCGTGATTCCACAATATTTGACTAATAATACTCATACAGGTAATACTGGAAAATGTGCTATATGTATATATGACGGCGATCCCTAATTTTTACTTGTTTCCCTGTTTTAATACACTATTAACCATACACAGTACACCTTTTTGTCAAAATTCATCCAAATAGGCTCAGTAGTTTTTAAGCAAAATGCCTGTGATGTACGGACACATGGAAAGGCGTATAAATGAACGCACAGAAATAACGAATGTATAAGGTTTCTCCGGTTATTATCAAAATGACTACAGAATTCTGAAAATTTATCCTTAACCAATTAAACAATCTTTATTACGTTTGATAGATAATTTAATAAATACGACCCCAATAATAAAACGAAATGGTTTTACAATTTCCTACTAACTACGATCGATGTAGTGGCGCCTGCCTTTTTAATTGATACCCTATGTTGCGATACGCCGAAACATATCGTTTGACATCACGTAAACTGAAAAAGGAAAAATATCTATACCATATTAAATCCACATAGAGGTCGAGTGTGAAAAATGAACTTAAAAAAGAGAGAAAAAAATCAGGTTGGCCAATTCGACCCACCAAATTCCGAAATTACAATTTTTAGACTTTTCTTCATCTGTCAGAGCATCACGTGAAAACTAATGAACAGATTTAAATAAAATTCGACACAAAGCTAGTTTATATTCCGGGACCTCACATAGGATCCTTTTTATCTAGATAAATGATGTCGTTTTCGCGGCGATAGACGAATATGGCCAAAAAGATGATGATGCGGTCGCGTTTTTATAAGGAGCGTCGTTACAATTCATTACCAAACGTTGTCATGGCAACGCGACCGATGTTCCACTGGCTCAGCTACTTAGAATATAAATCATAAATCATTTTATTGGTAACATTAATACACGTCAATGTTTGTATAATTTAAATGGTTGCCATAAACTCATCATACGTGTAAAAGGCGCGCTCGACTTACCACCTCTTGAGCCGTATTGTTAACAACTTTACCGATGGTGAGTCTGTTATATATATCGGGAGTTTATCATAAAACATATTATCGGTCCCATGCCATGTGTCAATCTGCCTGACTTCCCAAGATTGCATTTTATATGCCTCATATCATTCCTATGTCTAGTAAAGTGCGAATGGTATATAAATAATAAATAAATAATATTAGTATAGAAAGAAAAAGAAAGAAAGAAAAACGTTTATTTGCCAAAAGCGACAGAGACGATATATATATTAAGAGTTCTATGCCGCAAATAAGGTGGACACAGTATATTGCTGTGCCGAAAGTTATTCCGAGACAGCACTGATTTTCAGTACCAACCTCTTAATCTATCAAGTATTAGTAGTAGTATCTAGATGTCTCATTGTATTATATGTAGATAAATAATTTCAGACCTTATTGTTATATGTCACAAACATACCCAAGGATCAGGAGAGCGCTGGACAGAAAGGGTTGGAATACGAGTATTTTCATCTTTCATTTTAGTTCGTTGAGCAATGTTACGCCACGTACATAGAATAATTTATTGCTACATTATTAACAAGGTTAATAGTCCATGTACGTGCCACAATCTGTCAATACAGAAAACAGAAAACCTTAGGAGATGCATCTAAGAACATGTTTAGGGTTTTACATATTTCCACGTAGCAGTTAAGATTTCTGTATATATAAGTATAGTTTCAATTTAATGTTAAATTAATTGAGCAATAATTGCATATAGAGTACAAAACACGTCGTCTTATACTACGTACGTACGTACTCCCCTCTCAAGCGATCGAGCCTAGCTCCCGCGTGGCGATAGAACCATTGGCTCTCGCCAGGCGTTGCCCTATTCAACGGGGTAACCATCATCGACGCACCGCACAACTTAATAAACCCCCACAAGCGATATAAGTTAAAAATAAAACAGTAGTAAAGAAAACCCACATATTAAATTAAAGAAATCCTTTACACAAAGACTAGGTAGGTACTAGAAACAAATCGCGACATTACAACCTATTCAATAAAACAACAAATTTAACACATACGACTTCAAAAGCCAACAACCGAAATTATCCTACTTAATTGGATTTTTCAAATTAAAATTTAAATAAACTAAATAGCCGATCCTATATAATTATGGGACATATTACCAAGAAACTGTTGGCACAAAAAACTTGCACCGAACCCGACCAATAAAAACTTGTAGCCATAAACAAATTTGTAACAATCAAAAAGCTCATAAAGTCCAATCAAGGAAATTACTTCACAATGGGAACAAAGTCGGTTTTATTACCTAATTATATTGATTTGTTTTCTCAAATGAGCGAACATGTTCTGGATTAGTAGGTTTGTAATGTACCTTAAATTGTGGCAGCTCAATGACTGCAGAGGCGTCTTATCCCATTGATTTGGGTTCGAAACCTGGCAGATAGTACGAGACCTTTTTAGATAGATTACTTGTAATTTTATATCGTCTATCCTTTATTGTACCTTAAGCTTGATTTACATTTGTATTAATTAAGTAGGTAGTCAACTTGTGAAACTGGAGATTTAAGTTCATATGAACGTTTGGGCAGAAATTTTTCAGTTGGGTAATAATTTGTCTATTAAGTAGATGTCTGTCTAAATGATGATAAGAATTTAATAGCTAGTTATTTAATTATGAGTTATTTTATTTATGGGTGTTTGATAGACATATAACATTTTATTGCATACGAAAATAAACAATACAAAATCCATGTTTACAATACTTTCCAAGCAATGCAATAGACGGCCTTATCGGTTGAAGCAATCTCTTCCAGGTATTCTAAAATAAATATTTTTTTAGTTAATCTGGCTAAACATTTTAAATCGACATATATATGATGCTTTTATTTTACAGATTTTCTAGCCTTATGTACCAGACAGCGGAATTGCAAGAATTAATTCTCCCCTTACCTTTTTACCACCGGACAAGTAGACGTACGAGCTCACACCATCGATATATGGTAGAAATACCTAGTAAGCAGCCGAAGCGCTATGCTTCCACTTTTATAATACGCATCGCCGATGAATGGAACTCCTTACCGTCGTCTGTTTTTCCTGAAAAATACAATTTAGGTGTTTTCAAGTCTCACGTGAACATGTACCTTTTAGGTAAGCGTGCACCATTTTACACTACATTTTCATCTGACATCAGGTAATGTCGGTCAAACGCGACGCTATACAACATAAAAAAGCGGATACCGTCGCCTATGGATATTTGTAAAACTAAAGGTGGTACCAATATATTCCTGCCCTGATGAACTAATTCCAGAAAACAATTGAGGGTTATTATCGCGGCATGCTGTAGACCAGGGGTGGTAACCATACAGACTGCCAAATGCCCTACCACCACCAGCGGCGTATACATATGGGGGGCGGGCGGTCTTCCCCCTTTGCGTGGCTTGATTTTTTTTACGACAAAATTAAAGGTAGCTCAAGATATCTTTAGCACCCCCTCCTTGAATTGTTGCTGTATTCGCCTTCGACCATAAGGCCGTGGGTTGTTTTGTCGCCTCCAACGACAGACTGCCCAGCCACAGGAATTAGTAACTTTTGTCCGTTTCTGCAAAGAGGTCATGTAAGATATAATATATATAATGTCTCTCTAAAGTCACATATTTATCCTACTAAAGGGTTTCAGCTGATTACGTAGCGTTGCCCTGATAAGATCTTTAGCTTTGGCCTGCTGGTATTCAAATTACAAATATACCGAATACTCAGAAATAAAAATTAGTCTATATCTAAGATCATGAAGAGAGAACAAACACACTTTTGCATTCATTAAATTATGAATTTTCATTTATGTTATTTAATCGTTTATCTAATGGTAGGAGGCGGGCCGCCCAAATGCACCGCCCATTCCGCCCACAGCCTGCGGCAGTGTTGTGGTGATAAAAATAAAGCCGCTGCGCTGACAGTAAATGTACTGGCAAGACCAACGGTTTCAATGCAATTTTTTCATTTCTTTATAAAGTTTATATTAACATACATCTAATTTATACCACTGGTTATACGTATTATGTCTTTCTGTTTATTTTCTTAAAAGATGGTGGGATCATTTCCAGTAAGAATATTATGTTTCAGCTTTTGAAACAGGTAGCAGATGACCTCGTAACCGTGACCCACTTAAATTACAGGTCTTTGACTGATGCTAAATAACGGACTTCTTGTGATAACCCCAAAAGTCTTGCATTAAACATTTGAATCTTTCTACACAAACCACATACAAGCACACGAGTCTCACTTAGGCCTGATTTAAATTTGCATTGGTTAAGAAGCTGGTCAACTTGCAAAATTGGCGAGTTAAGGTTTTACCATCGTTTGGACAGAAATTTACCAGTTAAGTACCTAATAAGTTTTCAATTAAGTATACTAAAAGCTTAATTCGCCTGTGTTACAAATTAACTGGCTTCTTAACCAATGCAATGTAAATTAGGCTTTAACGATAAAAATATATTACAAGGCCTATTTTAAATTTAATTAATCTAATTTTTAAAATTGAATAATTTTGAAACTCATTAAATTTTAGACATTACAAATAGAATGTTAAAGAAAAAATTTAATAGAAGCTCCCATCAAATGGTAATTCGATCCGGTGTTTAATTGCTCCAGGCTTTACTAACATACAAATGACGGTATTACAAATGCATATTTTGTTCCGAATGTAGACCAAATACAGACACGTCGACGCAACTCCATTATCGTATCCTTTACACCAGATGGCGTTAATAGCATTCGACTATACAAAATAAACCCTTTTGTTCCCACCGATACCTGACCCGCAGCAATAAGTTCGTCCGGGTCTGATTGCGCCGAGCGTTCTAATGAGAGGCTTATTAAATAATTGTTAATCGCCGATAACCCGCTGCGAGCACCAATTGGAGTACCAGGAATTGATATATCATTCCAGAAGGGCTTTAACGGTTTTTCACTCTTCGATTTACAGGTATTGTCCAACTGAAGCAGTGTGATAAGTTAGGTGCGTCCTCCTAGATGAGTCCATTGGATTTTCTGCATGATTAACCGCCATAATCAGTCAGGAAAGAATTATTAACCTTCGTTATTCATAATCGTGATGGTGTTCTTAAATATGTTGATTTAATGTGTATGTAGTAAACAATAAATTATATCAGCAATACTCAACCTTTTTCTTATAAGAGCCACATAAATGTATTAGATAATGTGCTTCGGGCCATAACACAAATTTATTTAGATGTTTTTTATTGCTAGAGTATAAAAGAGACGGTAAACAGCTTTCATTGGATAATCCGTCTGCCTGTTTGCCAGCTTCGCAAAAACCACGGTAAAAAAATAACAAATGATTATTAGCCTTTAGTATTTTACAATTTTAACAAAAAAACACTATAGAAAGGTAATTAGTAAACAGTAAAGATGTGTTAATTTAAAATGCGGCTATGGAATTAAAAACAAGTAGGTATACCTTTGATCTCAAACTAGGAACTCTGTGTTTTGAGTCAATTAAAGGTACCCCTCACCTATGATTAAACGACATAATAATAGCTCTTAGGTATGTAATTGTATATGCTTACGTGCATGGCGTATGTGTGTGGCTGTGAGTGCGTAAAAAATTAACGGTAATCTATTTGAATAAGAACGGTTGAGTAGTTTTTGAGAAATGGGACATTTTCGATAAAATGCTTTTTTAAGGTTTCATAGCCAATGAGGAAAAGGGTGGACGTTTGTAATCTCCGCGGAACCATTCAAAGTTCATGGACTGCAAGTCACTTGCCCAACTTTTTTTAATATCACACCGTTCTCTGAACATTAATTCTTGCATGAAATAAAGTAACGTGTGTTTATTCTTGGTAATATCTTAAGGCGAAATTGAAGTAAGTTATTGCCGGCCGTCAACGCAGCCGCCATTTTCATATTCAAATTTAAACACAATATATTATATTTGTTTGTTATGTTAATTGTTAAATGAAGCGGCTCGTTATTTTATCGCGAAATCCTAACTAATATTATAAATGCGAATGTGAGTTTGTTCGTTTGTTACGCTTTCACGCTTTAACCACGCAATAGATTGTCATGAAATTTTGCATACACCGCACCCAGGAGGTGGTTACCGGAGGGCGGGTGAGACTCCTAATGGCGCGTTCTCCACTCTGTCTTCAAAATTTATATTAACGCGAGCGAGCTGTGGATAAAAGCTAGTACATTTTTTGTCCTAACCCTTCTCTGACCTTCAACGTGTGTGGACACGCACTTGACGGGTATTTAATTAAGACCGGTCATTGTACTTATTATTGTATAGCATAGTCGTGGTAGCGTAAAGGGTAGCGCACGCGTCCCACCTTTAAGGGCACGGGTTCGAATCCTGACCCGAATGCAGGCACCACTTAACAGTTTTCAGACCTATTATGCGAAATAAATAAATCTGCACATCGAGATAACCGATGTGTCGAACATACCAATCCGCCTTGGACAAGCATGGCGGGTATACTGTCCG
Source organism: Dendrolimus houi (assembly GCA_039645545.1). NCBI lineage: Eukaryota > Metazoa > Arthropoda > Insecta > Lepidoptera > Lasiocampidae > Dendrolimus > Dendrolimus houi. The sequence goes on along the minus strand of CM077126.1, from coordinate 21,055,756 downwards.
TTCCTTTATAGTAGGAGGTCTGAGCCCAGCGGTGGGACGTATATAGGCTGTTATTATATTATACTGTACTTATTAAGCATTGTTTTGTGCAAAATATTATTTATTTTACATCTATCTATTTTGCACTGTTTGACAGTCTAATCAAATGAAGACACTTTTTATCGTGATACAAAATTCCAAAGCCTCCTTGGTTTTCTATGAATGTACAGGTAAATTAGCTTGGAGACGTTTTTGCGTTTGTAGTAGTATTTGTATATTTACAAGACTTCTAAACTTGAAACTTAAATTCACTTGAAATTTAGTTTTTTTAATATTAATATTTATTATTTTAATCTCGTTTAATATTATTAGTTTCATATTAAGTACCTGCCTATAAAATATGTAAAAAGTATTACTTTATTTATTTATGTGCTAACAGTACACTACTATAAACGCAAAAATGTCTCAAAGCTAATTTATTTGTACGTATTGCGTTGTGACGTCATAATTGTAACAAATCAAATAGATCATTGATTATTGTAAAAATAGAAAGAAAAATTATTTATATTATGAAATTTTGAAAGTAGTTGATAACAGGATACTACAACGCGCACACTTTTTTACATATTTTAGAATTTACTGTCAAATGTGTTAAATATCCAATACAGGTCTTTGAATAACAAGTGTCGATACTTGGCGCATATGTATATAATTCAAAATGCAATATAAGTCAATGTGTATAATTTATATCATTTTCCATTAAACCAACTAATCAAATGTTCATATTCCGAAACCCTATCGGCGATAACGAGCCGAAATTTAATAATGAACAAAATTAGTCGTTATTTATGACATTAAAAGTATGGCGCCTTATTTTAAAACAAATATCGACTCGGGACGAATTGATCATGCGTCCTAGAGTAACGCAGTTTCCGAGTAGTGGAGCAGCCACAAAACTACCTTTCTCTTTCTAAACGACCTATTTATTCCTAAAACACAAAACAAAAAAATGTATGGTTCTTTTATAAGAGTTTAGTAATAATATTTGTAAAAACAGAACTCTTATAAAATTGTCACGTCCGTTCATCTGTCGTTCTATCTATTATTATTGCATTTATTTTCAGAAATTATTTGGTCCAATGTTTGGAATGTGAAAGGAAATTGGTTTTTATACATCGTGGCGAGTGACAATTGCAATAAAAAATATTACTAAAAATTAGAGGGCCATACGTGTAACCGAAGGATGAACATTTTCAGTGTACATACATGTCTTAAAATCCGTAATGATTTTTCTTTATGACTGTTTTACTTAAGGAGATAAATTTGCTTTCTAATTCCTAAAAAGCATATCTCCACTCTAACGTTGCTTGAACGTTGAAACAGCAAATTCCGGAAAAAATAAGGTAGCTAGCTTTAAAAATATTTCGAACAAGATTTGTTTTTGCGATATGGGTTGTTATGGGTGCAATAATTTAAAAATACACGTATCGGTAGCTCCTGGTCTTTCAGCCTAAGGTTGAATGCACGTAAAAAATAGAGTATTTCCCATTACATTATTTTGTAAGGCAAATATGTCCCAAACTGTGGACATGTCTTTAATGTGGATACTAATTTACGTAATTGTAAATTGGATGTCTATATTCGTCCGCTGTAGGTCCAATATGAACTTATAAAGTTACTTAAGACTAATCTTCTATACACAAATCAAACTCATATATCAGTTCTTTAAAAACATTAATGTCATACATAAGAAAGATACTGGTTACTATAACTTTGAATTCTTTTGGTATTTAATGTTAAGCGTGTAAGTTCACGTTTCGTAGAATATTAGTTCAGAATTAAACTTAAAATTATGCGTTAATTTTTCTTTGATTTCTGTTAAAAGAAAAGCCGGCTGTTGTTATGGAGAATTGTAATTAAAGGCAATAATATAAGTTGATTGCTTAGCATTATGTACTAAGATGCGATTAATTTCGTTAAGATACAATTTATTTTGGGAATTTCATTAGGAATGCTATTAAACATAAGTGTTCCAGTTTATTGGCATATTGGACAGATTTGATATTTATTGTTATTATATATTTCGTTTTTGTTGTATTTATTATGTAAGGCAGGATATTAAATGAAAAATAAGATATATGTAAATAGTAGAGCAGAGAACTCTGGGATCTACCCAGAGTTCTCTGCTCTACTGTTGATCAGAATACTTATTAGTAATTTAAGTTATTTTTTTACAGACCTCTAGACCATTGTTTCTCAATGATTTTTATGTCGTGACCCACGAAAAAACCAAAAAGTTAAGTAAAAAATTTTGCGACCCCTTCACTACGGAATTAAAATAATATTTTAAGTAGTAGTTTATTTACACATTTTACGTTTGATTGAATGGAATCTTTTGTATATAGGTCTTATTTTTTAACAGACTGCGACTCCCTTATGAACAAGCGCGACCTCCACAAGGGTCGCGACCCCCAGGTTGTAAACGGTGCTCTAGATAGAGCGTACTTGTAACGGTCACGTAATAAATAATCGACTCTTCAGGTGATCAGAGAGTTGATACCTACCTTTGCTAACAGATCAGTACCTATGGCAATTCACCGAGGTTTAGTTAGTTTTTGACCCGTATTGGGTGGAGAAGCGTGATGGAATGCTCCTCCGTCTCGAAAGAAGATCTTCCAGCGAGGCTATTGTTGTTCCTCGCAGGTCTAGGCCCATCTATTATTGTTGGAAATTGTATATATTCTTTAATGGTTTGTAAGTGTTCCACTACAGAGGTAACGTAGTTAGACTTCTGGGCACTGTACTGGCAAAAAATAATGACCGGTTTTCTACTTATATTCCTAAACGATTATAAGTAAAATATAATGTAATCAATCCTTATTAGAGTACGTAGTGAAATAGTTAGATAAACCGCACATTTATTACGTCCCATCATTTACATTAATTTGTTAAACGATTTACAAAAGCACTTTCTAAATTTCTAAAAAAGAACAAATCTGAATAGAGTAGATAAGCTTACATAAGCAAATACATTTTTATAACACTTACGTTTACGTAGTAGGTATTATAAGACCGCCATTGCAGCCCTATATCTGATATCACACTTTTTTTTAATTTAGTTATCAGTTAGATGGAACATAAAGAGGTATCTATGTATACATCTAGCAGCATATTTATGAATAAATATACTTAAACACTGTAAAGGAATGCTGTTCCTAACTCCATAATAACAAACACTATTTCAACAATCCAACCCTGCGGCTGCGGACGAATTTAATTATTTCCCAAAAGCTGGTCTCAAAACATTTGCATAAAACAACAATAATTTATCAACACGAGAAATTAACCTTTTGGCTCAACTCAATTAGAGCAAAGCAAAGCGCATACAAAAAGGGTTTAATAAGGTGGGGCGTGTCCACTACTTTAATTTAGTTTTTGTTCGTCAAGCTCATAAGTCAAGTAATCAATTAGTCGTACGTCCGTCAGTAATAGTCGTGACAGACAGTGTTTAGTTGGTTCTCCTTTAAATTAATGACGCTGAGTATAATATTTATTAAATTTTAATTTGTAATTTCAGTCTGTGTGCTCGTTGTGGGCAGATAGACCACCGATGCCGTGATGCATCAGTTGCTGGGCTCTGTAGCCAACAGACTTTTAGTTAAAGACGTACAAATATATATAGGAGTACCTACAAACTGTCAAATATGTTTGCCATAGGGGTAGATAGACAAGAAAGATGAATGAATGAATGAAAACACTTTATTGTTCACCAAAAATTAAAACTAAGTTCTTAAAACTAGGTACAGTAAATGTTGAACAAAGGGCGGCCTTATCGCTTAAAGCGATCTCTTCCAGGCAACCCCCTAAATTAAGGAAAATATTAAGTCAACAGTGGCGGTGAAGACAATAAATAATATGAAACATTCTAAGAATAAATGAAAAATGTTGAATAATATACTTTATATACTATAGAAAAACACAATATATCATACTGTATATAAAATCAGCAGTATGTTTTAAACTTGTGAGGACCAAAGATATTTAGTAACCATCAGTTTAAAAGACAATATGGATTTAGCTTGTCTGATGTTGAGTGGCAGTGAGTTCCATAAACGGACAGCTTGTACCGTGAAAGAGTTATCAACGAAGGAAGAAGTGTGTACAGGTGTCATTAAGGAGAGATTATTACTAGAGCGCAAATAACGGGAATGAGAAAGATATAGGAAATCAAAACGTTCCTTTAAATACGGAGGGGTACGGGGATCAAAAAGGATATTGTACAAAAGAGAGAGTCAGTGAACATTCCGGCGAAGGCGAATAGGTAAAGGCAAAACATGTACTGTCTACTTAACATAACATCTACAAAAATTTCCATGTTCCAAACTAAATTAATTACGTTGACTATGACTACCATACAGACAAACACTTCACTTCATCTAGTTTCATTAATCTCTTCATACATCACGTTTATTTGACTTGATATTTACCTCACCTTCCTTCAAAATATCTTCAATTTGATAATGGTGAGTGCGTCGCGGTCTACAAGTACCGACTCTACCATACATACTGTTCTCATATAGTAATTGTTTTGATTGCTCTGATTTTATTCATGTTTTCTACATACACAAACCACCTTAATATTCCTTTTTTAACTCTTGTTATGTATCTGTTCACTATTTGTACTTCGGGGAGGGTTCTAAAGGTTTCTTTAATTTAGTACCTCCGTCACTTTTCTAGCTTCCTTGGTCATTCTCTTCTCATTTTCTATATAACGTTTTATTATTTTGAAAACAACTTTTAATATATACCAAGTCAGTCAAATGAATCAAACTCAATCAAAAATAAGATGATTATTATTTTTGATTTATTAGATCTAAATTTTTAAACTATAAAAAAAATCAAAGAGCGGGACAATAAATGACCTGTGATATGTAAAGTTTTGAAACTTTTCACTGGGTGATGTCATTCCTCTTTATTTTCCATGCTTGCGATAAAGGAATATATCACGAGGAAACCCAAAAATAAAGATGAAGCGTGTATGAGACACACCAGTCCATTCGAGTAAAACGTAGCGGGCTTTCCGCCAATTCTCTTGAAGCAGGAAGGCTCGATCCCAATATCGGTATTTCTGAGATTGGGAGCGCGTATGATTGTTTGTTCCAAAAAATTCTTTGCATAGCATTTTTAACTACAACCACACATTATGCCCGTCGTATAAATGTGATAAATAGTCATTTATATAAATAGCAATTCTTAATGAATTCTATTACTTTCACTATTGAAAGGTGGTCAAAGCATTTAATACTCCAGCGCTTTTTTACCAAAGAAATAAATTAGCTTCAAAATATGTGACTGATATTATTGTTATTTTCATTTCACACTTAATTTTTAAAGAATTAAATGATAATTAAAAGTTAAGGGCTATTTATGTACGGAAATAAAAAAAATAATATGAAATAAATGACTCGTACAGAAAATTTATGACAGAAAGGTTAATAGAGTGCACATAACTTAAGAACAAAAAGAAAACAAAGTTTTATTTTAAAATTAAATCTATTTAGGCATAGGATGATATACTGCAGTTCTCATAGTCGGTTAATGGTCTATAAAACTTAAATAATGTCAATAGAATTTTTTGTTTAATTTTAAGTTTGCGTTTCGCGTTCGTTGGTTAGTGAGGATTAAGTTATTAACTCTTTTACTTTATTCAGTTAAGTTATTATTGATGTGAAAATACGGTCAATAATAATAGTATATCTGCCTTTAAGCTTTCTAAGTATGTGAAATGGAAGAAAGGAAATTTTAACTACTAGGTACTTTTTCTTTCTCTTTATTTATAGAGCTTTATCACGATACTAATAATGTCTCTCTGTATACAACCACACTTACATAGAAACACTCTGTATTAAATTACATTAAAATACACATTGTTATTTCATATTATTATATATTACTTTTTTAATTGTGCGAGTTTATACAGCATTCTCGCCTGATCTGACATAGGAAAGGAGAGAATGCTGTTACATTCTCCTACTTTTTTCAGATTGTCGCCAAAGTTCTCCTTCGATTCGATTACATATTTAATACGTATCTACTCAATACATAATCGCAAAGCTTGTCCTGGAAGAACATTTTTCGTATTATTACATTACACGCTAGGTATTATTCCAAAATAAAACATCTAATAATAAATTTGAAATATTTTTGAAACGTATTAAAAGAGTATATTTGATACATATTTTCATTTTCACTCTTATCTTTCTTTAAAGTTTCCACATTTCTGAATTGGAGATTAACGGAAGGTGTCACAAAGATTTAGACATCTGTTTAATATAGGTGTCACTGACAGCCCCTGTGCAGAGCCTGGAGGCAGAAGAAACAGCGGCCCATATCGTGCTTGAATGCGGAGAGGTAGACCAATATAGGGTGATGTATCTGGGCGCCTCAGGTAGCCTCCGTGAAGTCTTCATCGACGTAAAGAAACTGGCGCACTTCTCGGAGGAGCTGGGCTTGATGGAGTACCAGTCATCCACCCTTGCACGCAAAATAGGCGTTATGTCGTTGAGGTGCGTAAACCGGCCCGCTTAAAGAAGAAGGTGTCACAAAAAACTCGTCCGGAGACTCGCCGCGCCGCTGGTGATCGTGAAACCGTCACTATTATCTCTAGTGATTAATATATTCTATCTTCTATCAATTCTATCAATCTTAAGTTGAAAAGTTCTATCAAATGTGAGGCAGTACTTCACACCACTTCACTTGCTGAATCTTTACCAAGCACAAGTACGGTTTTGCATGCTCTCATATTTGGGATGGCTCAGCCAAATACCAGCTGGAGACATAAAAGAACACTCGAGTCATAAAAGAAAAGAGCTAGGAAGCTGATAGGCAATAACAGACTATTCGACGAGAGGCTTCAGAGCCTAAATCATCGACGTAAAGTCGCTAGTTTGTCGATATTTCATGGATACACTTCGGTGAGTGTGGAACGGAATTGCATGAATTAATTCCTCCCTCACCATTTTACCACCTGACAAGCAAACGAGCTCACGCCACCGATATATGGTGGAAATACCATCAAAGCGGACGAAACGCTATGTTTCCACTCTTATCATACGTACCGCTGAAGAGTGGAACTCTTTATCGTCGTCTGTTTTTCCTGAAAAATACAATCTGGGTGTCTTCAAGTATCGCGTGAACAGATATCTCCTAGGTAAGCATGTTCCACCTTAAACTGCATTTCCACCTGACATCAGGCGCAATGTCAGTCAAACGCGAACCTATTCAATATAAAAAAATATTAAAGAAAAGAGGATAACCAAATATCCCAGTGCACCTACTTATATAAACGAAATAAATAATATAAAAATGTATTATTTACCATGCACAGTTCAATTTACAGTGATAGCAGCAAGCACGAAGCGTAATTGGAATTGCCCCGAGCGATGCTTATTTATGTCCGCCATACATCAACGGGTTGAAAACAAACATACGGACAGACGCGATGCAAATGGACTTAATGCTATAACGACGGGCTGCTTATCAATATATTTAAAAAGGTTAGTGAGTACTTATATTATAGTTTTAAAATTTTCTTAAATTTCGTTTTGGATAATAAATACTTCACCCATCAAGAATGAGGTTAAGAAAATTATTTGTCGTACTTATATTATTGATTCGGATTATAACTCGCGAAAGGTAAAAATATATTTAAGAATCACAATACATTCCAATTTCTTATAAATCGCTATTGAAGATTGAATATTAATCATTATAATGAAAAAACGTGTTTCTTTTCCGGTAAAAAATAGTATACAAAAAAGAATACTAAATAATTTAATTAATTAAATGAAAATGGATGTATTTATTTAAAATTGAATATTACAGATTACTTATTGAAAGTCATGAGTCTACCATCGCTTGCAAAGCAATTTTAGTTACTGTGAGAAGAAGCGGCGCAACAAACTCCCCAGTAACATATCTTTGCTTCATAATTATTTTGTATATACATTTTTTATCATAAAATGCTGTTACGTGTTGCGGGACTCGAATTAAAATGCCGTTGGAATTATTATAGAGTTTATTAGAACTATACAAACACGTATAACACTGGTACAAATATAACCGAACACAACAAATCCAAACGTAATGCAGAAATTCGTAATTCAATAAAACGCGCAAATTCCATCACTACTAGATTCCTGATTGTACACACGTCACGCCTTGATCGTGGTCCTTGCATGACTGCCCCCTCTCCCCATCAGGCCGTCGTTTTATACCTCACGAACACAAATGTGCCCGTATCGTAGTCGACGTAATCCGAAACACCTAGCTAATGATTCGGCCGCAAGCGGCCATAAACGAGTACAATAAAATAATGGGCTGTTCTCTAGAAACGTATGCCTATAAGTAAACAAAAAAGACAATCATAAAAAAATTACAATTAGTTAAAATGCCGACAGGTAATAAATATGTTTTTACAGATATGCAGGTGGATTTTGTTTTTGTCGGAACCTAAGTTGTAACAATATAAATTAACAAATTAAGATTGCTCCATTATCAGTCACATAATGAACTCTGAGTGAAGTTATTGGTCTCGTTATCAGGAGTCACATGTTTCATGGCTGTGTTGATAGGGGGCGCAAGAATTCCGCGTGCGTCCATCTCACTTCTATATCGTAGGAATGGCTAACAACTCGACAGAATGAATAGGGCCTGTCCCCTGTAGGAAGATGTAGTTAATCCGGTATCTGCGCAGCTATATACCTTAGCATCCGTCTAGATATAGACGCAAGACTGAGCTAGATAACAGAATACCGATTTAAGGGTTTGTTCGACAGTCACTGCAACGCCCACATTACTTTGCTTATCCATTGAGAATAACATCATATAATAGGTATACATAAAGCACTTCCACTGAGAGAAAAAGCAATAACACTTACATATATGTATATCTACAGGCTTACCTTTCAAATGTCAAAATAAGCGGCCGGCGGCCATCATTATTTTAATAATGAAATTGCTTACTTATATTATATTTCAATTGAACATAATATATATTCAAGTACTTACTTTGTCACTTCTTTAAATGAATTGGATAATAAAATCCTTATTATGTTAATGTTCAGTATGTTAAAATAAGGTAACAAATACTTATAACTCGACGGTCGCTAGCGCTGTGTCGCACAGCGTGATGTCGCGCCCACTCCTGCGCATATGCAACACGCCGACGCGCTTTGTATAGACACCTACTTAGATTTCATATGTAATTCTTTAATTCGAAGTTAATTCTTACTTTTCGCCAGTATTCCTTTGGTAATAAAGGAAGAAAGATGTTTAACAATCACCTCAAATTAACGTGTAAGTGTGAAGAAGTATCTTAAAATAGCTGGGCCGTCTTAAGAGTATTGTGCGGAAAACAGTTCGCCCCTCCAAGAATAAAAATAGCATTTAATTTTTGTGTTTAATTTTTAAGGATCCCTAGTCATTTGGCAAAAACGGAACGCTTGTGCATTCATGTCCGTCTGTTCTGTCTTTATGTCACAATATTTTTCTCAATAAATGACTGGGTTTACTTGAATGAATTTAACACGAAGATGTTATAAATAGTATATTTAAGTGTTCTTAGTCAGATCTTGACAAAACATAATGTTCTTTAATTACTTTTTTATTGAAATCAATCCGCTTGTGCCCCCTAGTCTTTGCACCCGGGTGCCACACCCCTTGCAGCCCTGGGTAAAGTTGGTCCTGAAAAATAGATTCATAAGGTAATTTTATCTCGGTTAATGTGATAGTTTCCACCATCACCCAGGGCCTCTCCCTATCTGGGGACACACGATATTCACCTACGTGATTTAATATATCGGTAATATCGATGTAGAGCTCCTCACGACTTCATTCCTCGGGACTGGCACTGCATAATTGTAAAAATAGGCATTCATTATGGTAGACGCATTATTTAATTCAAAAGTTGTGGAACTGTACAAGTTTATGCTAGAAAAGACCATAACAGAAAATACAATATTAATTCAATTGTGGAAGTGTCAGCCTACGTATTCTCTTATGGTAATAGTAACGGCGGGTGTCAGGTCGCGGTTGTGATGCCACGCTGTGCGCGCGCGCACGGTAATGAACAACTTCACCTAACACTATTATCCGCGGGGTGACCATAACAATTATGGGATAAGAGAGCACAAAATAATAAAATGTGCAATGTGGTAACGCGGCCAGCGTTTTGGGATCGTTCCCAACTGACGGTAATTTAGGACCTATTTGTTATTTATAATTGTTTTCCTATTAAGCTGTAGCATGTATTATTTGTATATTTTAATTTTCAGTTTGTGTCTTTAACATGAATGTAAATTTTAATTGTAAATAACCAATAAAATATTCACCCGTAATAATAAATGTCTATAAATCAGACTCATTTTGTTTCAACTAGGTTATTCTCTCATATAGAATGCCATTTTCAGAAAAAATCGAATTCTATAATCTAGATTCTAACTTAATTGAGAAGGTACACGTTATTGAAAATATCACAAATTAGTTTTTAGGATTCCCTATCTATTTTGCCAAAGGTATAACCGCGATACTCCTCTGTCTGTGTGTGTATGTCAGTCATTTTTTCGAAGAAATTGGGTTTATGTGGACGTAAATTGGCAAGAAACTCTAGTCTATATGGCGATACAAAATTGTATAGTAAAATAGCGAACTGATATTTCAAAATTTACTTAAACAATTTTGATAACAGTGAGAGGTAAGACATTACACTCGAATTGTCAGTAATATTACATGAGAATAATGCAACATAATTACCTCTGTTCTTATCAAACTTCTTGTCCATCCAAAGGTTGTCAGGAAGGAATCGCTAATAGGGATCTTATTATTTTACGATTATCGTATGACATACTCATAGGCGAGTTTTTGTTTTTTGGTTGAATGTAAAGATGTCAATCCGATTATTGTCTAATATGTATCGCCTATTAAAATAGTCGACGATTTCTTGTCCCAAAACCTGCGATAAACTCTCCATGTAAATGGCCCTTTAAAATAACTGGCGTATCCTACTGTACTGTTTATTTGAAATGAGATTAAAGAATATATTGAATCTAGAAATGTCGAAGTTAATTTTTTGTGTTTTTGTTTTTAACAGTTATTTGAGTAAAATAATAAGTCTATATCAACTGCTGCAATCCCTAGATAGTAGTAATGGGACAACACCAAAGTTCGTAGTCCAATGTTGCTATCTTATTGCCATAATCTGCGTATAAATAAACAGTTGTGTTCTTGGATTGAATTTATTTGATTATATTATCCTGCGAATTTAGTGGCTTTGTAAAGTAGTCTGATGTTAACAACTCGAGTGCAGGTTATAGTTAATTTTAATGAAAATATTCATAATGCATTGAAAGAAGATACTTCTTTTTTATCTTGGGGCACGGATTGAGATTATATATACTGTATGTTTATTTGTCTGCGATTCATCATTTTAATTATGATTCATCGTTGAGCCCCGTGAATATCGCTTCGGGGGCTTCACTGATTTGAATGCAGGAATTATGTAACATTAGATTGATTACTTTCTAAAAAAAATATTTGTTTAATACGTTATTTAATTTACTAGGTTTTCTATCTGCCTTGAAAACCTAAGTAGATAGTAAAATACCGTAATAATGTCTACAAAGTAATTTAGATTTCTTCGATAGTTAGACGCTAACTCGTTGAAAATAAATAACCCTAGGCATATAATTACTTGATAACTTTTAGAACTTTCTACCAATCTCACCACCCATTTCCTTTAACCGTCGCACTTCATAAATATGAGGGCTGGTTAGCTAGCAATTTTCCGCTCGATTTACCAACGAAACGCGTATGCCGCGTAACAAAAGGCCCCGAGTCACGGCGGGAACGCAGACAATTAAAAAAAAACAAATTATCTATAATCTATGGACTCCAATAATGGCGCCCTCCATTGTGTGTCTTTAATTAATTAGTTGTAAACAAGAACGATGATTTTACGAAAAGTAAATAGTGTAGCAGTAGTAGGCGTAAAATTAATAATGTCGGATTATTTGGTACATTTTTTGTGATATTGAATGGAGACGATGTTCTGAAGATGGACTCGGCGTTTTTCTATGGCATCAAAGGCGATTTCCTTTCCTTTGTTGTTTCATTTAAGTTAATACAGCCGATTGAGGCTTGTTTACATGAAAATGGATAATCAGTTTAGTTTAACGAGTTGTGAATTTAAAATTAAGTTAAGTAGCACATTAAGCATTTTTCTCAAAGATATTGCCCTAAAAGTTAAATATTTAAAACATAAACCACTTATTTTAGATTTTTCGTTGTAATGTTAAAAAAATACGTAAATCATTAAGTCCTGCTTTTTGTATATTTATTGTGCTTATTTACACACTACGTCTAGTTCGAAGTACCTACACCTTTGAGGAGGAATGGTCTCTTGCAATGGTGTTGAGTAAGGGTCGTAATTCAATATCGTCGTTATTGAGTAGGAACGAACTTTAAAAGTCCTAGGTTGGTTTTCTCTGACATAGATGCCACATAAATCAGCCTTCTCAAGAGAATACCTGATACATTTGCACTTCACAGTTACAGGGAAAATAATTAGCATCCTGTTGTTAGTTACATTTCACGTGGGAATCTATATACTAGGCATCTTCTTAATTCTCAACAAAACTGACGAAAATAACATTTTTTTCAAGTGTGGTAGACAAAACAAAAATAGTCTAAAAATCTATTCCATATTAGGCGCCAATAGAATCAGTCAAAGGCGTGGCTTTCAAGTTTTATTTGGCTAGTCAGCGTCTACCGATTACACGTGCCACACCCACGCCGAGCGGCATAAGTACAATAACCACAAGCCTCCCATACATTGGATTACTCAGCAAATTTTAACAAATAAACAGTGTGCTCTTGTCAATGGTTCAGAAAAACTGAACACGGACACGTTTTAGGCGGCGAATGTATTGCGGTAGCAAGTTTTAATACAGAGAAAAAGTCTGTAAAGCCTGGTTCAGACTACACAATTATTTTAAGAGTGAGTGAGTAATTTTTGGACTAGACCATTGAAGTTCATGTACCTACTACGTTCTAGAGAAGGGACGCCTCGTACCTAGTAGTTTTAAGAAATCCATATCGATACTATTAAGGAAAAGACGTTGTACTTATTTACTTTTGTATCTCTTGTTAACAGTATTTAATTATCTAATCATCGTTATAACTATCTTACCCCTTTCCTCCCTCTGCCTTCCAGTTTTCATATCTGTCATTATTAACTACCATCTTCTTCCTTACTATATTACAACGAATATCGCGAGATTATTGAAAATTTATTGTCCATAGTGTGTAGTAGTTCGCATCTGGTAATTTAGATTATCCCTTTTATTCATCTAGGAGAACAGATAATATATACGACGAATTACAATCCAACATGAAATTAAGAATATATTTAACTAAATTCTTGGTAGGCTGTGTACCTACTGTATTTCATATATCTTATGAATATCTGTGGTTCTCAATGGCCAGTCCTATGTCTTACCGACCGTTCATTTGCCTTACTATCGGTTAAAATTTGACATCAAGTAATGTCAAAATTTATCCGACGGTAAAGCAAGAGAATGAATAGAAATATATAGGAACCGGCCATATATAAAAAATTAAAAGATCTTCGAATGATTGAATTGATAATCGTATGGAGCCAACTAGATAGGTGTCATTTTATCATATCATAATACAACTAGGACATACCCGCGACTTCGCCCACGCTCGACTTGAAATTCCAGCGAAATTCCCGGGACACAAAGTACTGCAGCATTTAAAAAATAATGTAAGCTATCGTTTTATTGAAAACTGTGTCGGACTAAGTTAATTTTTATGCACCCGAATAACTACAAATCGCTCCCAGGATAATTTCCGCGGGATTCCCGGAATAAAAAACATCGTACATTTTCAAAAAATCACATTGGAATTCGATTTTTTTAATCTGGCCATTTTAAATACATATAAAAGTGTATAATTATAAAAAGTAGAGCAGAGTTTAAGTCTAAGAATTAGCTGTCGATCAGCGAAAATCGGATCGAAATCGGCCCAGTAGTTTTGACGTGAATCCCGAACAAAGAGACAAACAGACCAGAAATCTAAAAAAAATGCATCGTGTTCTCCATCGTTCATACAGTCTATTCCAGTTGTGTTCTTTTAAATAGCTTTAATGTACAGACACGGCATGTTTAGAATTTTATAGATAGGTAGATAGATAGATTTTACACTCTAGTTTGAATGTCATTTAGAGTCTTGAGTACGGGACTGCGATTTGTCTAAGGATCGAACGAAATAAAAATGAAGAACTAAATCGAAAAGTATATACCTTTATTAATTGTATCTACATATAAACACATGTGAATACGATATTGCTACATTATACTTAATCTAAGAGACCAGTGCATTACACAAATATTATTTTACAAAAAAACCTTCACCTTTTAGTCTTTGGCACATTATCTTTGAAGAAGACAAAGACTACTCTCAGTTCTTTAGAATTCCTTATGGCTATTTTATATACATTTCAGTATTGGATTTATTCATGGCCCACTAACATATATTTATTTTAAGAGATTAATGAAGACTGATGAAGCGAGGTGTTTGTCAGGATCGTAGCAGGTGGAAATCCTATCGTCTCTGCCTGCTTACACCAATAGGAAACAGGTGTGATAATATGTCTGTATGTACTAACATTTATGAAGCAAGTTTTCTTTATTCTCTTTAAGGGCGCAGTTATGTCATAGTAGATCAGAAAATTTACAGATATAACAGGTAAACGTAATGGACTTAATTAAGCTTGTAAAAATAAATATGGAACGGTACATTTTACATTTACTATTTCTGTAGATCTGTGGACAAAACAAAACAAATGTGTTAGACTAACTACACTAAAGATAGCAGATAGCTTACCTACTCAATACCTATATTTTGTACGATCTTCGATATCTTTCATTGTCAGTATTATATGAACTATGTAACTCATGTACAAAACAAAACTTCTAATATAAATCATAACTATTAATATTATCATAAACTTACTAAAGTTATGATATTTCAATACAAATAGCTCCAAACAAAACACTTGAAATCTTTGTAGAAGTTCTCCTCTCTCCTCAAACTTTAACTTGAAAAATATCTTAACTTGTAAACAACTTTTATTACAGATCGTTTTAATTTGCTGACAAATGCACTTATAAAATGTGAATTATTTATTCATTAAAATATTTATTATTATTATTTAATAAACAGCAGGCCATGAATAAAACCAAAGTACTGTTACGACGGGCATCGTTCGTGTTTCAGTGCGAATACGCACGGTGTGCAGAGAATTTTTAATACCTTATTATTTGGTAAATTTGCTAAGTAATTATCTAGTTTTATTTCCCAAATTGAGTCTGGAATTCGGGAAACTTATTTGTAATTCACAGCTTCCCATGGTGTACCATAGTTATAGATAGATGAATTATACAAAGTTTATTCGGGGTCCATATTCATTTTGCTAATCAATACCTAGTCAGAAGACAATTTGTTTCATCCGCAAAGGATGCGTTTCCAAGTTAATTCCAAACCGGAATCTAACTATGACGTATTTAATGTCTAGTTTTAATAATTTCTTAATAATTATGTTGGGTTCGGCTGTTTTCAAACTGCTGTGAATTACACGTGTAGACGTCGAATAGTCTTATATTTCAATTAGCATTTGATCGAACCCCTTCATATGTAACAGTACTTTAAAGAACATTATTTTTGTACGACACCAAAATGCATACAAAATCTTAATACGATCGATTACATTTCAATAGAGTGGTAACACATTAATTTCGAATATTAAATGAGTGCATGACTTAAAAGACATTTATGAGTAAATAAAAAAGGAAAAGAAAAATACAGAACTTCACAACTAAACAACAACTCACATTATATCAAAAGATTATAAGATATGCGATAAATTAATTGAACGTAATGTTTTTATTAAAATACGTATAATTATAGTAATAATAGTTAAACCAAATTTTCTCTCTATCGACTGAAAGAGACAAAAACTAATCAGCTAATAGACAAAATATTTCTGATTGTATAAATTAATTTTCAAATATAATTTTCGTTTAGTATCATCAATAAAATACAAATGTACTACGGATTGGAAAGAAACTACAAAGTTGATGTATCTGTTTTAACATAATATAGAAACCGAGTGATTTGTGGTGATGATTTTTATTAAACTGAGACTCAACGTCGTTAGGGGCCACAGATTACGTCACACGAATTTCATGATTTTTGACCCCTCCCCCGTCCTTGTCACAGATTTCTCCCTCCCTAGTGTGACATCACATATTTTGCAATTTTGCATCAAGAAATTAATAAATTTTAAACAACAGTTCCGTAATTAGTTTTATTTTCATTTCAACTATTTTTTAATAATTAAAACACTGCTCATACAGACAGAGCTGGAAATATTTTGATGGTTTTTTCGTTAATAGTTCAAATTTCGTGTTTTCAAGCTTAAATATATTAGATTTTGAAATGTGTCTGTGGTGGTAAATAAGTTACTCTGTGCGATATAAGTGAATTACTACCGTGATGTTAATTGTGATTCCTCTTCTGACTTCAATTATGGCGTGTCGGACAGATGGAGATAAAATGAAATAAATGATTAAATTATATAACTGTATTTAATTTAGCACGTACGACTCGACTCCGAAAGGTGATGTGGGGCGACTAACGGTAGTGCCACGAATATACATATATTACATGTCACAATTCATCGACCTCCTCCTGCCCCTTAAAGTGTCGTAATTTATGAATGGCCCCTTACGTTCTTGGTCTATGTAATGAAATCTATTTTATTTTTACACAACATGGCTATATATGATGCGCGTAGGTTCTCCGATGATCACCCCTCCCGCTTGTAACGACCGACCCCCCTCGTTTAATTAGTAATACGAACTAGGCGAACGTGGGTCGCGGTAGTTGATCAGGGAGGGGTTCTTATCGGCAAATCTTATACGCGCTGCTTACACGTCGTACTTTTATGAAACTTTGCATATTCTGGATTTAACCGTATCATTTAGCAAAAAAAGCATTCCAAAATTATTGATTCAAAGCGAAAAATATAGTTTAAATAAAAATGAAAACACGGACACAAATAACACAAATCGTAATAAAGCTTTTTTCTTCTATAATTATTTCTAAATATTCCTTTATGTAATAATCACAAAATCTCTTATATTTTACATATTATTATAATGATATTTTAATAATATTTTACAACGCTATAAACAACATAAATTAAATAAAGAATTGACTAAGTGTTAATGTGACGAGGACAGTATACAGAAAGCAAAGACATGACATGACAAGCTTTCAAAATTTTGCAAAATTCGTAAAATGAGAATTAAAAAAGATACAACAAATATAACAAGTGTTTATGTGTTTATGGGATACTTAGTGTCGATAGGCCGCGATGTACTTACGACGGCTAAATATACGAAGTTTATGAAAGGTCTAGTTAGAAATACTTTAAATAGGTATTCGTGCATAAAATATGCAAGGAAACCGATGTGAAATTTTTGTAAACTGTTGGGTTCGACGTTTCTAGAACACGTTGCATAGCGGTGGTATAAAAGACTAGGAAGTACAATTAGGGCCAATTTTCCAATTTCCAGATAAAAGTTGTTCTATAGAATAAAACAGAACATGGGAAAATTAAAAATGACAGTTGCAACAGTAAAATTGTTTTACTTTTGAATTTAGTCACGTTATAATTTATTTGACTGATAACTTTCATCTGATGATTGAAAAATCAGCCCTAAAACTGCTTAAGCGCGTGTTTTTATGCCTCGAAAATAAGTCTTGTAACAGATTTTAATTTAAATGAACTCCGATGAACCATTTTATAAGAATCTTCGAATCTAAAATTTATTTTTGAAATATAGAGTATTCTCCATATTTTACGTCCCTATTCATGATAGTTATAAGGTTTATAGGCTCTTTAAAAGTGTATTTAACAAAATTTTAACCATCTATAAACCTCATATAACTATTATGAATAACTCTTATTCATAATTGTAGTTAGAACTAGTTATAACATATGATTTACGAATATACGTCCTAACATTAGAAATGCCAGAATTTGTGTATAGCCTGACTTTTTGAATAAGAAATATTTTTTTATAATTAACAATAAGTGAGTATTAATGAATTCCCATCGAGTCCAGAATTCGGTGGTAAAAGATATGTTTAAATTTTAATGACTTTACGAAAAACATCGTGTATTCTTTTACTATAACTAATTCTAAATAATTATATGGTGTAATATAGAAAGAATACGAATAACAAAAGCTTTTTCCATTAATAAATCTATGTAAATATTTTGAGTATTGAAATAGAAAACAACTATAAATATAATGAGTTAGCATTTGACTATATTATATTATAACAATTAAGTTATATATTACGGGCAAAACTTCAATACAGTATTAAAGTTGGTACAGGTTATTGCAAAGAATACAATTATAAGGTTACACGATGTAATACGTACAGAGTTGAAAGGGAAAAATATTGCGCTCTCGCTCGGCCACTATTCAAATTAGCATGGCATCTCTTTCGCACTGTACACTATCAGATGTATTAAACGTTAACACTTCAGTGGGCCTGTGCAAACTCGAGGAACTAACTTCTCACGAATCGCATTTAATGCATATACCGCAGATACTATTATAAAAAAAATCTCTATATTGTTCATTTGAAATCAATATTTAACATAGAAATTCTGCATAAACGTGAAAGTACTCTTTTCTGCACGAGCAACTGCATATTATTGATCGTATTGTTACGAGTTACAGGACTCGAATTAAAATGCCGTTAGAATTACTATAGAATTTATTAGAACTATACAAACACGTATAACACAGGTACAAATATAACTGAACACAACCAGTCCAAACGTAATGCACTATTCAATCACACGCGCAAAGTCCGTCACCAACGTCTTGCTTCGCTTGTGGATATCGCTAGACTGCCGATCTCTCCATTGGGCCATTGCTTTATACTGCACCGATACAATATGGCTGCCCGACCACGTAGACCTAATTTCTTAGAATCATTTCGACACACCTGGCTAATGACTGCCATAAAAGGTTACAATACACAATGGGCTGCTTTCTAATTAAAAATTTAAACAAAAGTAAACAAAATGCGGAAAGGTAATAAAGTGTGCTTTTATGGTATGCAGGTGTGAATCTACTTTTGTCGGCGTGTAGGTCGTAACACTATCTTACTAACATTTTGTAGTCGTACGATGATTTCACCATTTGTAGCTCTTGCGCGAATTGCGGTAAGAAAAGGTACTTTACTTTTATGGTAACCTAAAAATATCCATAATATCTGAATCAAGTTTTATTTCGAATAGTTCAGGAGATATCGGGGTCACGACGCTTTTGTTATTCGTACTATTAAAATTAAATACATTTAATTAACAAATAATCATAATTTATTAAGTACAATAATCTCACGCCGAATTAATTGCTATACAAATATAATACCTACAAACACACTACATCGATGCTAATAATCACTAATTTATATTTTAATAATATGTATAATTAGGTAGGTATCGCTAATGACATACACAGCCCAAAGTTATGGTATATTTGATCACATTCCATTGGTTCCTAGAATTTTTAGAAGAAATTCTCAAGTCCATTAAATTCACAATCTACGAAAGTTAAGAATTTTGTAAATAAGAATTGATAATGTGAAATTTTAGTGAATTATTATTCTATCAAAGAAATTGTCATTAGCAAAAATCTATTTTGCGCGCTAACACTTTTTAAATTGTTCTCGAATCCGTATTTATCTATGGAAGCATTTTAGTAGATAAAAAGTTCCATGACCCGCGAACGTTATTTTTGTTTTAATATTCTGAACTTTCAGCTAAATAACGGCATTAGTTACTTAAACCACTTTAAAAAAGTATTCAAATGATGTAATACATTCTGCGGTTCGAAATGTGTACAAATAAATATAATCCACTCACATAAAACGCCAAACATTGACAAGCTTGTTTCGCAAATAGAAAAATACCAGTTTTTATTAATTAATGTTCATAATTATATTTCTTATCACAACGATATCAGGTCAGTTGCTGGAATCCAAGAACGAATTTTAGATGACGGTGGAGGTTTACAACTAAAAATATATATACTCTAATTTTAAAAAAAAACCAAGAAAACAATTGCA
The DNA here is from genome assembly GCA_039645545.1 of Dendrolimus houi. NCBI lineage: Eukaryota > Metazoa > Arthropoda > Insecta > Lepidoptera > Lasiocampidae > Dendrolimus > Dendrolimus houi. The sequence goes on along the minus strand of CM077126.1, from coordinate 21,035,482 downwards.
TTTTTTATTGCAGTTATTTTACTTATATTTTGATATTTTATTTTCTTTTGTACACATCTGGGGAACAAATTACCACAGGACGTGTCGTTATATAGAAAAATCAAATTTGATTTACTAATGAAGCTTTTGTGCTGCATAATATTTTATTCCGCTAATAACACACATATGCTAACTGCGCATGTTTTTTAATTATACTAAGAGTATAAAACAGTATTTACTGTAAATGTTTACATTATCGCATTAAGAACGAGAGGTCGAGGCACTTTACTAATGAATGACGTCATAACAATCCACCAACTACGTGCCCAAAATTCAACGTGTGTAAAAATGTTAATTGTTTATTATACTAGTAAATTCGTGATTTGTGCAAGACATACATAAAGCACTTTATTGTGATGTTTTATTACTACTACGTTATTTGGTAAGTCGTCGAATGAATTGTTGGTTCATACGGAAGAAAAATACTACGAATGTGTTCAAATATTGTGTTTTAAAATTTTTTTTGTATGTGGCAACACTGAATTCCTTATTAATTTTCATAGCCTCTGGAAAGTTGTGTATTAAATTAAAAATACTTATTAAAGTGAAATATTTGTTGTGCAAGCTTGTTTTATTAAAACTCTTCAACAAAGGTTATGCACCAAGCATAACGGTGCGCACATACAAGCTTGCACGAATAAACACGTTCACAAACAAAAAAATCAAACTATTACGATTCTAAGATTGTCCTTCATTTGAACTTCACAAAATACAAAGAAAAATGTCAAAAGCCTTAACTGATAGGCTAACCTGGCATAATAACTTCGCAAGCTGAAGATTTGCTCTAAAAACATAACTCCAACATGAAGATTTGTGGGAGTGTGGAAGACTACAACATAGTCTCAGTGGACATCAAACGTGACACGAAAACAAGGTCTAAAATCGTACTACTAGTAGATCCAGTGAACTACATTCATGTGAAGTCGCCACAACGGCAAAAGAGGAATAGCAAAATCTTTGTAAAGCTTTTTACAACTCAGATCTAACTCGCAGATTAAAAAGATTTAATCACAACTACACTCGACACAAGTCGGAATATAGAAGAATATGTCAATAAAATAGTATCAACTGCTTATAAATAAATAGTATAAGCCCTGGATGATGGCACGTAGAAAGTTCCTGCGTAGCGATATCTAGGGACCCTCTAAAGTCAATTTTTACAGGAAGTTAAAGATCCTGAGATATCCGTGTTCTATGTTAATAGGACGAGAAAAAGAGAAATACAAATAAGAAATTCTCCGGTATAATTGACCACAATGTTTTTCTTGTAACAAATATGGCTATTTAGGTAAAGATTGTAGAAACACAAAGAAACAAAATGATTCAAGTTATGTTGTAGTACTTTTAGTATCATTCAACAATTATTGTGCTTGGTATATCGTGACAGGTGCCTCTATGCATATAGCAATGAACAAGGACTGGATTTATGGCGAGAAAACGCCTCCAATCAAGTTTGCCAACAACAAGATTTTCAATATGGCTTGTGGGAGTAAGGTAAATGCGTAAATCTAAATGGCATACAACCAAACGGCACTGCTACTATCATACAGGTAAATCATGTTTTATAAACAAGTGAGCCTCTGTGGTCAAATCGAAAATTTAAGATATAGCGAAAACTTCTCAAAGGAGTCTCTTTATCGATTTGGATGAAAACTAAAATCAACTAATTTTAGTAAAAAAAAGCACATATTGTATTATTACATCAAGTTATAGTGAAGCTTTTAAGGATTAATTTCTATAAAGCAATGTTAAACGTCAAACTACACCAAAGTAGTTGAACATCAGAGTGACATCATACATGTGTGATAACGCAGGCACCGTACAACACGAGCACGACTCACGAGACGATGTGTATTGGTATGATGACGATAATTCTCATTCCTATTCAAGAGATTCAACACATATGACCCATCCAACCCTTATATAAAAAATCTTTGCATTCGCTTTCTCCAAATTATATAGCAATTTACTAAGCAAGTCGTATAATTGTAACAGCGAATAATATAAACAAAATCATTTATCGAATACAACATATGTTTATTATTATGAACCAACAAATCAATCCGTAAACAATTCTCTTTATATTTTAGTGTTGTAAAAAAAACTGTTTGGATACATTTACGTACCTTGAGTAATCTATGTATATTAATCAGCGAAATATTTCGCAATATACATATAGCACAGTTCCTTCAATTTGACTAATAACTATTATCTAAATATTTAATTAGATATTAGAAGACCGACTTCCTACTAATGACCATCCATACATTATAAAGTCAATAATGAATGATACAAGTAATTTCCTATTTCAGATATTGATCTATATAATATTCATGCGACGATCGAAACTTACGATAAACGACAACATTGAATTGTCTCGCGGTCTTGACGCGTCGTGCATTTGGAGCTATTCATTAATTTAAAATGTATTTTCATCCCAGGTTAATTTGTGCATCTATCAATATCAAAATAACATCTATCAATATAGATGCACAAACTAACCTGAGACGAAAATACGTTTAAATTAATGAGTACCTTCAAATGGACGACGCGTCAAGACCGCGAGACATTTCAATTTTGTCGTTTATCGCAAGCTTCGATCCGCGCATGAATATTGTTCTACAATACGGAACGTAATTACTGAAGATGGATTTATATTAAGAATGTCTCTATTTGACTACTACGCCCAAGACTTTAGTTCTTATTATATTTCTATATGGTTACAAATCTGTACAAAAGATTTGCAATTTGAAAGTAAATTCTATTCTAAATCACAATTATTACAATCGACCAAGTGAACATCGCCTATTCGTCATTCTTACTGTCAAATCCAATATGGCCTACCGAATTAAGTTAGTTTTAAAAATATAATTATCATTACATTGCGCGACCTTCATTTCAATCAGCTTTAATCAGAATTCGACATTATTTTACTTACAAAAATAATTTAATCTAGAAACATCTATATTGCAAGATGGTCCTCCGAACCGGATTCATTCTCTCCTTTATGCGACATCATCATTTAAAAAGTAGCCTATGCTTTTCTTTTATTAAAGTCGATACGGTTCTTACCGTATCGCTACTTATTCAGATTTTTAATGAATCTAATCAAAATTAAATTGATTAAACATCTGAATACTTTTATTATATCGTGTAAAATTTGAAACATTTGTTAAATCTCATTGGATTACGATGCTACACGTTAAAATCTGCTAGATAAAGTTATATCGTGTGATATTTATGTAGGTAATTTATCAAAATCCATTTAGAACAATTTTGATAATATATTCAGGGCAGCGAATTTAAGCTGCGTTTAGCGAATCATACAGGCCTTACAGGGACAAAGCAGGCTGAGGCGCCAGTGCCAGTTTCGGGCGCTAGGTGGCATTGGCGGGCGTTGGAGCCAAAGTAGGCGATGTTGCGGTGCTGACTGGGTGCGGTGATGAGCGCAGCGCTGCGTGCCTTCGCAGTAACTCCGTTACTGTGATCGCTACTTGAACCGTACCTTTTCCTTCTAGAACATCCGCTGCGCAGCACATAAGTTTCTGTAACGTAAAAATAAACATATAATATTTTTTTATAAAAGATAAATCAATAATGTATAATCTCACAAAGCATGTTAAATATTTGCGTACGTGATGTATGCATGTATGTTTTGTTTTATAACGGCATACGAAAATGTTCTTTTTTGTAAAATGTATTAACACATATTATTAGAAACTAAAACTTAGGTTTTGCTCAAATAGAAAGAATATTATCAAAATTTATTTTTTCTGAAGTATTCCTCTGTACGAATAAAAAGCATTGCAAGTATCCTCAAAAAACTGTTATTATATCTTCAAAGCATTTATAATTATAATATGGATATGTAATAAATAAGATTCTAATCTCTATTAATATTTTCAAAAGTGACATTAAAACTTTTCAAAGACTAATCTTTCAAATAATAGAGAATTGAGGTTTAATTTAAAAAAAAACAATAAAAATGTCAATAAGAATTTTATTTTCAAATAAAAACCATCATAAGTACATACAAAACTTTCTTGGTTAATTAATAACGACTTAAATAGTCAAGAAAAATCATCGAAAACAAATCGAGTTAGTTCAAAAAACTACAAAAGTTAAATCATAAGAATAAACCGCGAACTTAGGATTCAGTAATACTGAAAACTCCAACAAAAAATAATTATAGCAACCAAACAATATTAATACTATTTAATCATCTTAAAAATAGTGGAATATTATTATTATGACTGGTTTAAATGTACCTTAGTAATAATATATGGCAAGAAAGTAATCAAGATAGCAGCTATAGTAAGTAAATTAAATAAAACTAGTTCATTTCAAAATTGTCATGAATTACTAGTGGTAATTTATTTTTTCAAAATTACGTACGAACTAATAATATTATGAAATGATGTCGGTGAGCTTTTAGTCTATACTATTCTGAACTTTTTACGAAAACGTACAGTATGTATGGCAAATTTTTATATGTTACTGTCCATTCAATTGTAATAACAGGAACGGACAGTTTACCCGCCACGCTTGTCCAAGGCGGCTTGGCAGGTTTGACACATCGGCTATCTCAATGTGCAGGTTGCATCACGATGTTTTGCTTCACCGTTGTTAGCACGTAGTCATTATAACAATATGCACATTAGGTCAGAAATTATTATCAATTATTACGCTACCACGACTTTCTTATTAAATTGCCTTGGTTAAAATTTGACATATTTTTGGCAGTATGACGCATCCTTAAATAATGTTAGATTGTTAACCTTACTTAAACATTTTTTATACTTTACTGTTTATTGGTAGAAAATTGACATTACTTGTATGCAATTTATATCAAATTATAACCAGTAAGTAGTAGGGTAATGGATGGATAGTAATATATAGGAACAGACCATAAGCGATGCGTGTATCGATGGTGGGCGACGTGGATAGAGCCCAATATTTGTTTGAAGACACATGTTTCGCTCGTTGTCGCATCGTCAGGAATGGGTCAATACATGAACGTATTGACGCATTTATGCCCTTTTGAACTAAGGATTGGATTGAAGATTTTATTAAATCGTTTTCTTTATAAGTAGATGAAGTATAAATGAACGTCTGTAAAGGTAATATACTAAGATCATCAATACCAGTCACTACAAACTACAAAAATAAGTACCCAAGCACCTAAGGCGAATAAATATACGCGGTAAGCTTCAAAATTATAATATATTAAACTTCATTTTTACAATAAGCATTGTACTCACAATTTTAAAGCTCGAAAAATTAAATTGTATTCATCAACCCATTATATACAAAAAAAGAAATATATCGATTAATTTGAAATTAATCTAAAATTACATTAACATTTGCGATTGGATATAAGTAATTAAAATTTGTATATACCAGTAAAATACTTGCAATCAATTTAAACAACCGTATTAAATATTTTCTACAAAGTACAGAACTAAGTTCTGAATGTTTTTGAACGTATATCCAATCAAAAATGCTAGTACAACGCTGTAGTAATTTATAATTTAGTCAATTAGTTACATTAGAAAAAAAGAAATAAAGGCAAGTAAACAATAAGCTGTGGACATATAAAACTCAATGAATTAAATATCTTTGGAATGATTACAAAACAAAGTACAGATAAATTAGCTTCCAGACGTTTTTGCGTTTGTAGTAGTATTTATATATTTACAGCACTTCTAAACTTGCAATTTAAATTTCCTTGAAAGTTAGTATTAAAAATTATGTTTAATATCATTTTTATTAATAAAAGTTAGAGAAGAATGTTAAGGAATTACAACAATCGAGTACTTAAAAATAATACCAGTTAACCATATGATTAACTCAAAAGGAAAGGGTAGAAATTGCACCACGAGATATATATAATTAATTTATTAAATTTGCACCATTAGCTGTTGAAGGAAATTTTTATGTAACAAAGTCAAATTTGTTGGTGTTGCCAACATGCTGGGGCGCGGCGGTGAAGTTAAGCACCACACCGAATAATATTTTAATTCTTGTTACCTCTTGGTATTATATTATTATGCCCTGAAGTCAGATACTGGTATCGCTGGTTTAATATTACTATTTATTATTTTAATATCGTTTAATATTATTAGTTTCATATTAAGTACCTGCCTATAAAAATATATAAAAAGTATTAGTTTATTTATTTATATGCTGACAATACACTACTATAAATGCAAAAACGTCTCGAAGCTAATTTACCTGTACGTTCAGTGTTTATTTAAATAATACCCTTAATATGAGTACTATAAGCTGTAAAGACGTGACAACAGAGGTTAAAGAGTTATTCCTATTCTCGCATCCATGACACATATCACCAATGTATCTGTGGATGCGTGTGGTATGCAGTAATTCTTGTCCCTTTCATACAACAACTTCCCTACAAAAAATTGGTAGAGTTACATAAATTAATCTATTAGAGCGTTGTTGTAGATGCTTCATAAAATACCCTAGCTTTGCACTCCTTTAACCTTTTATCTTAATTCCAAACTTGCACACTTTAGCAGAATTAAAATCCATATCGTCATCGGCCATTTGTAAGCATTGTCAAGTTTGCGCCGTGTATCCTATTAGTCTTCTGCAATCTTCATCCAGCCCCTATCGGTGACCTTGAGCAGGTCATTCTGTTCACTGGGTTAGAGAGCGTCCTACACTACGTTAGTCAAGACTTCTTATGCTCTGGTGTTAATGCCTGATTGATTTAGTACAATAACCCACCACTATCATATATCTTCTTACAAATATTCCTTTTGTACTGACACATGAAAGAAAAGTGTTAAGCAATGCTAGGGCATTTATTCTACAAACTTATTTTTGCTCTATGATCAAACTATATAGTTACATTAATAGATAACGCTAGGGTGTCTGTAATGAATGTATAGATATACGTAGTGTCGGAAAATTACTCAAACATACTAAGGGTACTGGATAAACACGTCCTGAACGTTGACATAAATTAGTTTTATTATAATAGGGCAAAACATTCATGCAAACAATAATAATAAATTATCCTTTATAGATATTAATTCTATTGGCATGTTAATATTGTATCTCTTAAATATCGAATATAATAGTTAAAAAATGTTGTTTATATGTCTTTATAATTTTTATTACACTTAAATAATGGTATTGATAAATTTATAACACCTGTATTGTAGATCTTCAGTAATTTAGCAAACATTGGCGCGTATTTTCTTATTTAGCAAACGAACCCAATTCTACAAGCTATGACTTTTGCAATATTTTAAAGTACATTGACATTATGAAGTGATTATACCAAAAAGGGCAATTATAAAGACATTCGAGATGAATGAAAATGTTTGGAAACTTATTAGGATGATATATATCGAAAAAATTTTATAGAAGGAAAAGTTTGTACAAGAGAGTAGGGAAGACTAAAAAACACTGACAATTTCAAACAAAAGTAAAAATAAATGGGTAAATATAAAACTTTGAGATGGTTAAGAGCCGCTATTTATTATTAACAGAGTGAAATATACAGTCTCATTGTCAATGTAACTTAAAAAATTGCAACATTTCAGAACATATATATCTTTTGCATTAATAATACAATAACGATATGATGTTTCGATTAAGGCATACAAATTCTTATTTTATAAGAAACGCTTCAATTATTTTAAACAGCTAAGCTACGAATATAATTCTCATATTATAATGGTTATAACATATTTGTCATTTGACTCCCTAAGCCAATTTATTCAGTTCTACTTTATGCACCAACGAAATTGTTATTGTACTTTTGAAAATCCAAGACGGTCGCCGTTTTAAATTTTTTGTTTATTTAAATATATTTATTATTGGTAGGAAAGGAAGTTCTAGGTGACTAAATTTGGTTTCATAAAAAAAGCATTAGCCTTGCTTATGCCCAGTTTCTCGGGTTGCCAGTTATGAGTTCAATAACAATTGATTCAATAAAGTTATGTAATAGATAAACTTAGGTTAACTGTAAACTAAAACTAGTACCAAAACTCGCCACTAGATGGATCTATTTAAGAAGGAATATCTAATATTTATTTACATCAAACAAAAACAAAACGTCAAACAAAAGATATGGAATAGTTAAGTTAAACCTAGTTTAACTAACGTACGATGGTGTGTTAAGAAACGCAATTTTATAAGTTATTGAACCGATAGCGCTAACGAACAGATAAACTACAATTAAAAGTACCTCAAAAATCGGGCATTAGTAGCATAAAGAAATAATTTGTCCAATATAAGAATCCATTAAGAAAGCCTGCCTTTTATAACAATTATACTAGTTTTCAAGATTCTTTAAATTCGCTTTCGAAAATAGTTAACTAGCATGCAATTTTATTTCATGGTAGCCGTCCTTAGCATTTTAGGGACGAAAAATATATATGGAATTAATTTGTCAGCAAGAAGACTCGCATAAGAATCTCCTTTGCCTAAATTATCTACACGATAATGTATTTGGTGCAAAAAGACTATCTAACATCCGTGTCTAAGAAACATATCTAACTATTATTTTGCATTGTATAAAGTACCAATATTAAAAAAATAATAAAAGATAACTCACGCATACTCGTATATCTTATACAGTACGAGCAAAACTTATATACATCCTTGAAGTTCGTACATGTCATAGCGCTAAATACAATTAATTATAAGATTCACAGACAGAGCGAAGAAGGGAGAGTGTTGCGCTCCCGCTCGCTATCCGGCCTCTCATGCCATCTCCTTCGCACAAAACACCGTAAGGTACAATAAACGTTAACATTAGACTGGACCTGCGCAAACTCACGGAACTATCTTCAATCGAAACGCATTAAAGTTTTGCGCGTACAGCGCTCGAATATTCTACCAGTCATATACATATACAAGCATTCCCTTATAATTGAATTGAATACATAATAAGTTTTTAAAATTCTGAAAGTTACATCTATCTTGGAAGTTCTATGATCTTCACTATTCTTTCAGTGTTAATTATTCCTAAGTGTATGTTTTAAATTTTAATCGATATAGTTTTTTTTAATAATTAGAAGAATATTCGACATTAAGCTACTAATCTCAAATCGCTAAATAATATGATCCATAGTATATATAATTCGTAAAAAGTTCTCGTGTCGTTCTCATCGTAAAATTAATTCGCCCAAACAAAAAAAGCGCAATTATGTTTGACACAAAAAAGCCGATCTAATACAATACAACAATGAGATCTAAATATACAAAAGATAGCTCAAAAATCATTGTAAAAAAACACTCCAATCACAAATCAAACATATAAGTAAATGCATACAACCAACCAATTGGCAAATTTTACAATCTAATTACGATATATTAAAAAAATTAAATGCCTTTAATAGGAATGAACTAATTATAATTCAAGTGGAATTAATCATCAGACCAATCGGTAAATTATGTCTTATTAGATAATTTTGCAAGTACCTTAAGTATGAAAAATAATTTAAACATTTTAGTGCATAGTGACAACTATGAACAATTGAAAAACAAATGCTGAACAAATATGTAAAATGTAAAGGACTACATTTGTAGAACTGTACCCTTAGTATAAGTTTAACAACTTCTATTTATTGCACAGTAATGCCTCTATTGAAGTCCAGTGGATTAAATTATTGATCTTAGTTTACGACACTGTCCGCCAGGCGCGCTAGCGTTGCATAGGCAATATAGTATAGAGAAAACAAAACCAATTAATTTTCATAAATATACTTAACTTATACTAAGGCTACAGAACTATCCTAACATATGCTATGAGAACTAAACGCTTCTTTTATAACATATAACTTAAGAAAATGTGATGAAGAACACAGGAAAGTTACTACTATTTAATTACACCAAAAACTGAGGGGCGTAAGAACCAGTACAGATGTATGATCAGCAAAAATTACGCTTAAAACATATTCACTCGTCCTAACGCCGATCCTAACGTAAGGAGATTTTTACTAAATGCGTCCTTTATGACATCCTTGTTAATAAACCCTATTATTATAGCTCAAAGGAAAAGGTTCTTATGTGCAAATTCTTAATCTTTGTCTTTTTCTCTAGTGTACAAGTGTTGCTGTTGCACTCACTCGTTTCTGTGGTGCGAGTGCGACGGTAGGACATGAGCGAGTGAAAAATAGTTAGGACTTGTACGAAATTTCTCTACATCGTGATCGAGGTCCAACTAATTTACGCAATTCATGTCTTTACCATTTACAAGCTAAAATTTATATGTTCTGCAATAAAATTACATTTTAACATAGGAAACGACATATAATTTTAGTTCAATATGAGAGAAATCTTCTAAAACAAAGACTATTAAATAATTAGAATATGCCTAACAATCATCAACATTCAAATTCCAGCATACAATTCCTTCTTTAATGTTCCTAAATTCCATACAACATTTACAAAAAGATCTATACAAATAGACATTTCTAAAATTAGCCTCCAAATTCATACCACATCAACACAGTCATACTGTGAGTAAAAGGCATTTAAGGGCATGTAAGTATTACCGCTTAGGGGATGCGACCGAAATAGTTTTAACTATATGACGTTATAGTCAATAAATCCACTTTTGTTCCTTGTAGTGTTTTTTCAATCTGTTAAACTACGTTTAAATACATACACGTACCAAGAAATATCATGTAAAATAACATGTCTGCAACGAAGATGAATCCTAGGAATAAAACAACCACAGAATAAAAAATCAGAACATTGAAAAAATCCCTAAAAGCTTTTTTCACTTGCGTTTTGATGTAGCCAAACCCCGTTAGACTTCAACATTTATTAATTTTATTATTTAAATCATATTTTTAAACTAAAACAGTCAAAAAATTAAAACGGAAAGAAACTTATAAGACTAAATTTTTGACTGAGATGATAGAACCACTGGTTATTAATATTTAAATGTTAGCGGAAAATCTAGCAATGTTTTGGTACATCAAAACGCAAGAGAACAAAAGATTTGGCGCGATGGAAATGTAAGAATTAGGGTCTTTTTCAGTGCTACATTGTTAACTAGATGTTGTTCATTTTTAATATTCTTTCTCCAGTCATTACTTTATTCTTTTAATATGCTTATATTAGCATCAAATGTGGATTTACTGATCACAGGACAATGTGATCTATGTGACTACAATAAGTCTATTTATGCACACGTCAGAATTAGTACAAAGACGACTCCAAAAAAGAAAAAAATACTTCAATATGAACAGAAATCAATAAGATGATACTGTGTATATTATTCTATAGTGACTTAGCGACATCTCCATTCTATAGTTTTATTAGTGTAACCTTCAATAGAAAAATCAGTATCAAACAAATGAAGATAAAATTATCTGACATGTGCAATATTTAAAACGACCAAAGACGTGTACACATCAAAAAGATTCGAATTGTTCATGAAAACTCTCAATACAAAGTGTGTCAATAAGTCTTATTTGAGTCTATGTGTATATTTAAGGCGGTGGTGAATCATTTAAGACTACCTTCTTTTAGTACTTATTACCTTTAATAAAAGTTGAGCAAAAGGATCAAGGAATTATTTCCTGTTTTTGAATTAACATTTAAGAAAATGTTTTAATTAGTGAATTAATTTGAAGTCTTATGTGGTGTCCTATATATTTATAACTAGAAATATCTTCCTTGATCAATTTCTCCACTTTCACCATAAGTAGCTTATTGTGTCATTTATTTCTTATATAAATAACCGTAACAAGTTAAAGCATCTTGCACTCCAAGATTAGTCATTGATCATCATAGTATAAAAAGTATAGCCGACTACAGAAAAAAAATTAAAGACTTCAAAAAGCCATGTAAGATATTAAATTACAAAGGGTATAAAATCAGCACGACAGTTGACAAGAAGAATGTGCCGAGGCATAGCCAAGTGTAAAAAATTCTTTCTTTTTCCTCCCTTTTCGCTGCATCCGTCTCTATGGTCAACTGCGTATTTAGATTATTTTGAATTTCGAGATTCATCCTACCCCTATCGTATCTTTCAGAGATATCTCGTTCGGCTGTTTCCGTAGAGAAATCTACTTCGTCTGTGTCATATATTTCTAAATTGTCACCTTTCAGTAGAGAATCTTTACAAAACGGCGTTACGAATTGCACTCTATTCGTTTGGTAATAAGGTCCTCTGTTCCTCAACTCATTATTACCATAGACCATTGAATAATGTTCAGACTCCTCAGCGTTGTTGTTTTCATAATTCTGATACTCTTCCGATTCGTCGATAACGTTATTACCATAATCGGCGAAGTTGAAGTTGCTTATGAAACGTTCATCGGAATATCTTCGGAGTTGTTTTTGGTAATTGAGTTCTACAGTTTCGTAGTCTTCATCGTATACGTCGACAGTTAGCGGGTAATAGGGCTGTGCGATATCCTTTGGCGAGTGTTGCGTGGCGTGCGAGTTTAGCGCGTGGACTGTGCGCGCCACATTTGCGAGTCGCGCGTCTCTCTCCTCCAGTATATCTTCGGGCGAGCAGATCGCTTCCTGCAACACACGCCATCCCATTCTTTATTTCACATGTCTTATTTATTGCTTTTTGCATCGCTCTTTTGTTGCTCGCTAAAGGATATCGTACATGGCCCTGCAACACTACAAACGGACACGACTTTGACGTATGAATACTGAAACTTTTGTTACGATAAAACAGCATGAACTGTTTTATCGACAGCTTAAAATGATGAAAGTATTTAAAAAATTAACTCGCACTTTTTTGTGATTTGTACATCATTTATAATTCTCGTCAAACTTATGGTATTAGAGATTAGCTGTAAAAAGCAGCGCATAAACAGATTTTATATGAAAACCCGTTCATTACGCAGCCATTTCCAACTAACACGACTCATTAAATTTAGAGCGATCTATAAAAGAATGATTGTATATTTGAAAGGAAGTGTCACATAATAAAGAAAGTGCGAGTAAATAAGACTAAATAAATTCTGTTTAATACATTTAAAGACACTTCAATATATTCTTAAGATGATTAAATATACATAGAATATAAATCTCAAAGTTTCAATATTCTAACTCATTGGGACATTTATTAAAGTTATTAAATCAGTTAATACTATTCTGAGATCAAAGCTTATTGTAAATGTATCAAAAGTATTGGACGAGCAAGAAAATAGTTAAAATAATAACCAAAAGGGCGAAGGAGTTTTAATAAGTGTTATTTACCCAGATAAGCATATATTATATCGAGAATATGCAATGGAAAATATTCACATTGAACATACACTATATAATGTTACAACAACAAATACACCTGCACTTTATCCAAACGACGTGAGTTTAAATCCTGGCCGCGAAGCATGCGTCATAAAGAAACTTTTTTAAGCTCAATGTGCATATTGTTATAATTACTAAATGTTGATGATTAAGAAATATATCGTGGAGAAATCGTCATAAAGAGATAACCCACGGAAGGAACCCACTAATCCCTATGGAGCTTGGCGGGTCAAATCTCTATCCTAATTCTAAAATGGGAGCGTACGAACTCAGCAGGGGGGTGGGTATTCATGGCCTGATATTATAATTTTAGTATTTGTTTTAAATAAATCTATATTGTCTTACACAAATTAGAGCACAAGCTACCCCAACGATACCACAGTGCCATTTATCTCAAGTTTTTTCGCGATTTTATTACATTGTGTAGACTATATGGTACTCTTGCCAAATTTCATACATATAGACCTAGCACATTTAAAAAAAAATGGCTGTGATATACATAAACCTATGTACAATGGACATGAAATTTGTACAAGGATTTAAATTTTTGCTAAAAATAATCTATTTCACAACCATCACTCACTAAATAAGGGCGGGCAGCCGTTAATGTTAGCGCGGACTGTGCCATCGACTTTTTTACGATATTCAATACAAATAATAGCAGAAGAATTCTAGTACTAGTATAAGATATACATATATAACATACCTCTTCAACTCCTATTTTCCTGCACGCCTCTAAGAAGTTGTCCACGTTTCTTCTACATCTCGCCATCGATAATTTAGGCTGAAAATAATACAAATATTTCTTACTTATACACATATCCTTACATCAATGGACATCTATGGTCTCGGTTACTGTTATCTGACTGCGCAATGGCTGTTCTATGTATCTATACAGAAAAATAAAATTGAAGTGTCTTTTGTAATGTCAAAATAACAGCTTTTTACTAAATGAATATGAAAGTATATATAGTACTTATAACAAAAAATACTTTTTTAATGTTTGTGTCTGACTGATTCCAGCTAATCTCTGAAATGGCTGGACCGATTCTGACGGGAGTTTCACTGGTAGCTGACATTATAAGTAGTAACTTATGCCACTTTGTCTTTGAGGGTTCCGCGAAAAAAAATTCACGCGGACACAGCTAGTCTAATATAAATAAATAGTTACTAAAAACAACTTTTCATTTTATGTCTTCTCTCTTGGGTACGCTATAAATATGAGGCACTTTTATTTATTATTTGAGACAAAGTGAATTTTAGGTGGTTATAAAAAAATAACCACGAAGGGTAAGGCGGAAAGCGCCGCTTTGCTTCGCTCCCGCCTCCGGTAAGGAGAACAGTCTATGTATAAAAAGCGTCCGTTAAAAGGTGCTACATAAGGGTGACGCTACAGTAGCCACCGGGTATATTTTAAAAAGAATGCTAAAAGTTATTAGCAAAGGATAGATATATAAATACGGACGGAAGAATAGCCCACTTTTCAAAATAAGAATAATACAAAAATAGATACATAATTTATTGTTTGCTTATAATTTTTTAACGCCTGATTAATTTTTACAATATTAAAAAAAATGATTCGAAAGCAGAATAATAAAACCCAATTCTACAAATGTCAGTTTTTTTATTCAAAAGATAATTTGAATAAATTATAAGAAATATCAAAGAATTCATGTTTTAAGGCATTTTTATTACCATAAAAAATATTAGTCTTTTAATTTTTTGAAGTCTGGTTCAGTTGTAATATTAGCATCCATTAAATGATTAAATTTTCTAACTCGGCATACTTCAATCCGTTAACAACTGCTACATTCATACCACACCATTTGCCTACGCTAGTGCCATTTCGGAGGATTTTTGAACTATTGTTCACTACTAGCTGCGCCCCGCGGTTTCACCCGCGTGATGATGGAAAATCGTTATATTTTGGATAATTCACACTATATCTTTATAAATTATAGCCTATGTGTTATTCTGATATGTAAGCTATATTATGCAAAGTTTCATCAAAATCCATTCAGTACTTTTGACGTGAAAGAGTAACCAACATACATACATTCTTACAAACTTTCGCTGGACACTTTTTCAACTTTCCACCCATATGAGACGGTTCTCCTTACCTCTACCCACCATTTATTATATATATATATAATAAATAAATATGCCCTATAACTATATCCAGCCCTTTCTCTTAATAAAATAAAAATTCTTCAAATTGTATACTGAAATACACTGTTTCATTTAAAATTTAAAGAAGCATGTAATTAGTAAATCGTGCAGTATACTGTCAGTAAACATTAGATCTTTGATCTAATCAAATGGTCCATTCCTGTATATTATAGAATGTTCTGGAAGAGTTAAATCCGTCCTCAAACACGCTACGTACAGGGTCGGACTATAAACATAATATAAACGATCCCTTGCAATGAGATTACCTGCGCAGGCGAGGGCACGTGCACCGAAGCGACGGACCTCGGCCTGACGTGGTTCGCGAGGTGGCACAGCACCACACCATCGGCCAGCACCGGCGCCAGCTGCTCCGGCAGAGACATCTTCAACCGTGTCTCGATTATCTGTCAATTATTGAGTGAAACTATTAAATACTAAATTATAATCCCCGGCACGCAACTTGGCCAAAGTCGTTTTTAGGTCTCTATGATTGTCAAGCGGGACGCGGGGAATGAGTCTACTCAACTGTCTCCTTCATACTCATAAGTTTGCCAGCGCGCCAGAGGACGAGCATACTTTTCATGATGCGAATGCAGTACGACGTCAAACTACGCAGCTATTCACACACACTACACGAGCACAACGTGTGTATATGTGTTGAACGTGCCATGCGCGAACTTACCCCCACTACCAAAACGTGGCCAAGTTGCATGGCGCGTACTATACCTATTATTATCTGTTTTGTTTAAGGTGTATTGCAATTTGAACGGTATGGCTGACATATCTATAAAATCTAATTTTTTAGCGTTATCGTAAACTTTGCACCAAAATAAATATTCATTTTAATTATATAAAAATACATTTTAATTATATTAAATCGTGTTACTATTTAATAATACTCTTAAACTAAGAATCATAATACTCATTTTTCTATTTACGTAATTTCTCCCGTACGTTCCTATTTGAAATAGATTTTAAGTGTATTCTCTGTGTAATTTAATTCTATTACTTATATTCAGAAACATAATACCTATATGGTCAAGAGATAGAACTATATGAAAACCTACATGGCGTTTAGGATATTCGGCATAAATATTGTTACGAGTTTGCGGGACTCGAATTAAAATGCCGTTAGAATGATTATAGAGTTTATTAGAACTATATAAACACGTATAACACAGGTACAAATATAACCGAACACAACAAATCCAAACGTAAAGCAGAAGGCCATAATTCAATAAAACGCGCAAAGTCCGTTAATATTAGATTCCCGAATGTACCCACGTCACGCCTTGGTCGTAGTTGTAGCTCAACCCCCTCTCAATCAGGCCATCGTTTTATACTTTAGAAATGCAAATGTGCCTGCCCGGCAACGTCGACATAATTTCCTAGAATTAGCTTGTATTTATAATCCGCAACACGTGGCTAATGATGCTCTTGAGCGGCCGTAAACGAGTACAATAGGCTGTTCTCCACAATAACTAGAAACGTATGCCAATAAATAAAGTGAACAAAAGAAGTCGATCATAAAAGGATTACAATTAGTTCAAATGCCGACAGGTAATAAAATGTGCTTTTACAGATCTGTACGGGGAATTTATGTTTGTCGGAGCCTAAGTTGTAACAATATATACAAATTCTCTAAAACAAGTGTTGGGCCTAGGTCTGCCAGGCATTACAAATTGCCTGGCCAGAAGATCGTCTCACATTCGTGGATGAGCATTACACCTGGCTCTACTCCTAAATACAAACTCCTTAATTCTCTATCAAAATAATATCAAATACTACAATTAATTATGTTTCAAGAATAAAATAGGCCAGTATATTTTCCATCCTTGTACATTCTGTCAAAAAAGTATCAAGAATGGATGATTTCTTTATGTTTCCAAATGTATTTTTTTTTGTTATGAGACTGCCACAACTGTTATTTATTTTGGTGCGGAGTTTCAGTTGCAACGGTCATTTAGATTACACACAGTGCTGTTTTTAACTAGATCATATCTAGTATGTATTGCGAATTTCATAATGGACAAAAACATCGAACAACGAGTTTGTCTTAAATTTTGCATCGCCAATAGAATTTCGTGTTAGGAGACACTGAAAATGTTACAGAAGGCTTACGGTGAATCGACTCTATCAAAAACAAGTGCTTATGAGTGGTACCAACCGTTCAAAAGTGGTTGAAATATGCTGGAAGATTTACCTCACCCTGGTAGGCCATCAAAGTCTTCAACTGAAGTTAACATCGCAAAAGTGAGTTATTCGTTGGCGTAAGTGTATCGTTTCTGAAGGAGCATACTTTGAAGGTGATAAAATAAATTTGAATGAATAACTAACATTCTGTGTATTATTGACTTTTTCCTGGTTCTTTTTTGACAGAGTAGTAGTATATTATGAGAGCCTGTTATCTATTTTTTTTTTTAATAAAAATTGATTGATGCTTTCAAAACTCACCGTCTTCAACTGCGCCAAGAGGTCCAGCTCCTCTTTCTGTTTATCGAACTCCCTCTTCATCGTGAAGCTGAGCTTGTCGGCCGCAGCGGCTTCTTTGCTCCATGCCATCTTCCCGGGCGGTTTCGGAACACCACCTTTCAAGTACGAAACCGTTGTTGTTAGCAGTTTCGCGTTGTCCCCCCCATTTATTTGCCTCGGTATACTCGACTTTCCTATATACCCTAACGTATTCGTGGGCGACTTAGACGGGGATGTCGGTTTTATATAACTCTCACTTTGACCGTTTAAACGATTGTATTCCACATTCCCATTGGTGGTTGAATATATTTTATTGACGTTCCGCGAAGGGACGACCTTCTGTACCGGCCGCTTGTTCTCTTCTAACTTCTCCGTGTTGCCGTTCTGATTTTGAAATCTCCGCGGGGTCGAATGTAGGAGGGGGGAGTTTGGCACTTGGGGGTAGTTCTCGCTACTATTGGAAGATACGGATCTATATATGGGGGATACGTTACTGTAGCCGTTGATCGGTGAATTCGGGTTGGACTTGTGATGGATTGGACTTTGGTTCTGCGGTGAGGAGTCTAGTTCGGGCGAGGGTTGATCGGTGCGAGGGCGGTATATGTCTTGCTGGCGTTGTTGTCTTAAGGCTTCTTTGTATTGTCTGAAAAGTTGTAACATCGTAATTAGTATATACCTCCATAAAAGTTTTTGGTTGGTATTCTTTTAAGTTTTATCAGCTGTCGTTCATGATTCAAACTGCGTTTTAACAGTTTCAAGTGTATATTTAATTTAATTTCTCATATGAAGTGTTCATTATTACAAAAATTAAATTTAAAAGCAAACTACTTCAAAACTATTGAAACGTAAGTAATTTAAATTAATTACTTTAGATTGGAGGACCAGGAATTAATTAAAGTTATCCAGCAGATGTATTAAATGATAATTAAAAGTTACTTATCCATGGTAACCATAAACAAATAATTTGACAAGAAATTTCTCAAACATCAAATGGTTAAATTGTACTAAATATGTTAAATGAAATATTAGTAATTTCTGCCCCAATGCTGTCTTTCATACCTATACAAGTATTAATAGCATTGTTGCTTTACTGCATTATAATTTAGAGTTTATATAAGAAAAAGCAACCAAATCTGAAAGATAATTTGGTTAAAGTCACAAATCAGTACCCTACGATCTAACAGGCATTGTGATTAACATATATGCACTATATAACCACATAAAATCCATTTTATAAAGACGAGTCATATAATAATCATGCATGCATGATGACAAACATGTAGCCATGTTTGTTGCGCTGTTGAACTATTGTTATTTCCTTACACCTCACTCTATAAGTAAGTACACCATATTTGATACCAAGAAAACAGTGCAATGATGACATAGAAGGAAAAATTTTAAAATTATGCTGGGTCATGACTAATAAATAACAGTTAATAGTTTACAAAGTATAAACAAGTTTAGAAGTTAGAAAATTCAGGCTTAATTATTTAAAATTATAATAATAAGACTTGTATTGTTATTATAAGAAATAAATTGTATTTAAAGTTCTCTCTTATTCATCATAGTTATATAAAATTTATCGGCTCGTAAAATGCAGTTAAAAAAGTATTTTTCATAATTGCATTCAGAATGTGATTGAGAAAAACATTTCTTTTTATCTTAATTTTAAGGAGCTGATAAATCTCATATGAATATTATATGAATAAGTTGATAAATGTCTACAAATCGTCTTTAGATATAATATTTTTATACATATACACGTGACTATTAAAACATTATTACAATTTGTTTATATAACTCGTCTGTATATAGACCAGGAGCTACCGGTTGGTCCAAAGAACCCTGATTAACACAAGTTTTTTATGCATCAAAAAAATAAGCTGGGAATACTGTTCAGCGGTTCACCCCTATTTTTATTAATTATGACAAAAAATAAAATTAATATATTTCAACATAGCTACTATTTCAATCACTTTCAATTTAAATTTAAAACACACCTTTCACGGAATTGAAATACACGCCAGTCGAGTTTTACAGAAAAACTGATTGATTATTTTGACAATGGTGAGCTAGGTTAATTTTCTTTGCATATTGTTAAAGCTCTTTTGTAAATTGTTATCGAACAAATTTTAGAGGATGCATGACATCTTCGTTACCGGCTTCCTGCCAAAGACGCTGTGATGCAAGGTTAGTAGTATCCAGTATGCATGCGCAGAAGAATTGAGCCTTTATACTATGACGTAAATCTGACCATGCGAGCTCTTAAAGACGCTTTCTGAATTTTCGGTGCAGCAGCGGTACGGAATCAATATGCTCGGTATACGCAGTATTGGAAACTGTACCAAGCGTCTAATTTCTATAAGTATTTCCTGATTCGCTCTGCGTGCGCCGTTCCCACACTGATACCAAGCGAATCAGCTAGCACTCAAAGTACCACGGTAGCACGTATACCGATTCCGCACCACTGCTGCACTAACAAATCAATAAACGGTTATTTACGAAAAAAAATATTAATTCTATAAGATTAATTTTTAAACTTATGCTAAAGCAAGATGTTCCAACTGACCGTTAGCTCCACGCCTAATATAGGTTATACACATATAAAAAGAAACTCCAGTGCGCGTAAATGTTAGTGAGTGAGTGCATATGAGTGACGATGTACCTGTACGTTTGTTGATGGGCTAATTTACTCTTATCGTCGCCATTGGGCATGCTCCCTTCGGGTGATATACGGATACTGAAAGGGACAACGCCGGGGTTAATAATATGAGAGGGCTCAAATAAAAATATAGGTCAACTAGACTGGTACTATTGTAGACATTTTTGTGGAATTCTGACATAGACACAGACCACTATGATATTATATTCCTGATTTCAGTTAGTACAAATTATCATATAATAAGTTCTTATTAGTGTAACCTAATGCTTATTGGACCGAATTACAATAATGGGCGACCAAGCCTAATAAATAAATAACCATTTATTTATCAAAGTGAAACTATTTTAATTGTAATCAAAGTTAATTTATTTGTATTATTTTTATCAAAATACAAATTTTATAGTTACCACTTAGAAATCGTGTCGGAATGAATTCCATTTATAATTGTACGATATATAAAAATTCTTTAAGACTTTCATTTATGTAAGTTCCAAAAAAACATATTAAATTAGAATATTACAATTTAATATTGTTTTTGTAATTGTGTCTATGCCAAAATATATAAAAAAAATCAATAAAAAAGAGACAGAGGATATGGAGTGAAGATGATATTGTTTAAAAAGGCTAAATTTTCTTATTACCTCTGTTATCGGCCAATGCAAAAGAAATAAATAAAATTAAATATAAGCATCTATATATTTGTATCACACATTCCACTAAGACACCAACATACATATTACAGTTTTGTTTAGAAACTACATTTTTACGATTGTATACAAAAAGGAATATAACTTCTATAATGTTGTATTCTTCTTAAGATTGTTAATAAGAATCCCAATTTTTTTAAATTTATTTTTATACTAAATAAGAACTTAAATTATGCTAGAATTCTTTAGATTTTTAGTTTTATTATTCATGTTACTTATAAACAACTTCCAAAGATGAAAATATGCGAATCTCTTAATCTAATAAATGACGAGTAGAGCATAATTTAAACTCGAACTATCTTATAACATGCAGTTAGTAGTCTTTATTATTTTCTTTTAAAAGCCATCCCAATGATTCAGAAACTCTCGACAACTTGTTTCTCGATTCGAATATGTTACTATTGCGCGATTTGTATTTTACATAATATATGGTAAACTATAAAATTGTTGGCACGGAAAACGTAACTAAAAAGCCCATAAACCCTGCATTTCTACTATTTACCCGAGAGCACTGCAAGTCTTCAAATTCACGCTTTTCGATATACAAAAACAGAAGTAAAACTATCAATGAACATAATTATTTTACACCAAAGCAGTTAAAAATTGAAAGTCAACTCTTTTCAAGTTCATATTTAATGAGAATATAATCAGTATGTCTGCACAGATGTTACTTTTAAGTAAAATCACTCTGAACAGTTAATAGTGACATGTAAATAAAAATATTGTTACGAGTTGCAGGACTCGAATTAAAAAGCCAGAATTATTATAGAATTCATCAGAACTATACAAACACGTATAACACAGGCACAAGATATAATAACACGCGCAAAGTCCGTCACTAAAAAGATTACCGAATGTAGTACACACGTCTTGCTTCGCTTGTGCTTATTGCTAGACTGACTCACACCTCCGTTGAGGCATTGCTTTATACTATACAAATACAATATGTCTGCTCGACCGCGTGGACTGAATTTTCCAAGAATCACACCTGGCTAATGACTACCATAAAGATTACAATACACAGTGGGCTGTTTTTCCAATCACAAATTTTAAACACAAAGTAAACAAAAGAAGGCAGTCATAAAAGAGCTTCAATGTTATTAGCTCAAACGCCGGCGGGTAATAAATGTGCTTTGTTTACAAATATGCAGGTGGCCCAAATTGTAACAATATTAATCGTCATTGAGCATTATTTTTCAATGTTATGGCAAGATTCTTATTAACCTAATTCGAAGAACACAGCTACGCTAGCTGTATAAAATCGAATTTTATCGAGAATTTCTGGATCGATGCGTTCAACCCTCCACATAAAATACCCGACATTCATCCAAAATAAAACTTACCCAGTCAGCAAAGGAGTTAAAGGTGCTAATGGAGTTTCGCTGGAGAGTGACTGAGCCCTGGAAAGGGCTGCACCCGGAGACAAGGTCGACGGTGTACTTGGCGTTGATCTGCCTGAACCACCTCCCCCGCCTGCTTCTCCACCAGCTGGAATAAAAACAGTTATAATAATAATCGAAAAATTAATAATAGAGAAACACGCAAATTGTATATCCCCAATCTAATTTAAACAACTTATGTCTGGTAATATACAACAGACAACAACTCTGAGGCTGATCCCAGATCATAAGTAAATAGTTAGTTTATAAAACTCTATGCCAGGAATCTAATTTGGGACCTATGTGTTCCAATTACTCCAGTGACGTAGATAGACAAAGACTTATAGACCACTCCTCAAGCATAGAGCCCGCCTTTAGTAAAATATTATTGGAGTTAAATGTTTCTTCTCTCTTTTTGTCTCAATAATGCAGATAAAGAAGCAAAAAATATCAATGATACAAAATAATTAATCATACAATCCTTTAAAGTTGTTAGAAATTTGAGCATGTTTGACGTACTTTGAGGTATGTAAAGACAGAAACAAAACAGACGAATAGAAATAACATGGAACATAGATAAGGCACTTAGAAAACATATAACCTGACAGAAAGAATTCACAGATTAAGGAGTTTTCTTGGCCTAATATGCAAAAAGTATGAGACAAGACACATTTTGACACATAAACAATTTCAGTTTCTACTGGAGAATATATCGTTAAGTGGTCAAGCACTCCAGTACAAATTATTACGCCCAAACTAATAAATACGCATTAACCGTACCACAAATAAGTAAGCAAATGGAAGAGCTCCATATCGACCCGGACGGTTTCGGTCGTAAACCTGTTGTCGCGTTATTCATACTTTACGAGCTCGTCAAAAACGGCTTTGAATGCCCGACCCTGAATGGAAGATTGACATTGACAGCACCGGCCTCATCATAAATAACAGACGTTTATAGCTTAATATAACAAAATTACTCCGACAGTAGACCAAAATAGCTATAGCGCCAATTTCAATTAGCCACAAAGACCGAACTGGGTCATGCAATTAATCCTACATAGACTTTCCGAAGATGCGTGTCCAAATCCGTACCAGTTTTAAAGTTTAAATAGATTTGATTGTTCCTATTTCACGGCTGTGGGGATAAACCAATTCCTAAAGCCGTGATTGAATTATTGTGTTTGAAATATTAATGATGCCCTATCGGTAACAAGTATTATAATAGCATAGGACATTTTTTTGTCACAGAGGACGAGTTTCGTGGGATATGTATCCCGAGTTTATAACAGCTATTTTTATTTAAAAATGTCTTTATTATAATTATATATTCTTTAAAGATTGCCGGTAAGCAAGCTGGCAAACGGTCTACCTAATGGTAAATGGTTGCCGCCGCACATAGACATAAAACACCACGGAAGTCGAGGCGTATCTGTCTCGTAGGCACTAAAAACAATCTGTTTACACTTAGAGCATGTGCGTTAGAGAATTTACTTACTGTTATTAAGTACTGAATTTTCATCAAAAAATTGTGCATATTTAAACAAACTAGTGGTCGCCCAGTGGCGGAAATTCGACCATAAATAATTTAAATCATAAGTTTGAATATTATTAGGGTTCTGTTGTCAAAGATTATACTTTTATAATCACAGGTTTCGCCAAGGCTACATTGTTAATTTAACTTTAACAATAAACAAAACAGTATATGCGTGTGTGTGTCAAATACATGGCAGTGTGTGTAATGTTTTTTTTATTGATTTAATGTATTTTTTATGCATAATTAAAAAAAAATATTAGCATTCTGCACTCCTTCTCTATATAAACTGTAAGTGTGCGACATTCATACTCCTCCGTCAGCGCAATTTTCGTAAAAAGGGGTACAAAGGTTTTGCTTCACGTATTAATATAACGATGACCGTATACCTTATCCTTGATGTAAATTGTTTTGTAGTTTTAGTTTCGTGAATCTAACGGAAATACATGTCGTAGCAAAATAAGTAAAATGACTCACCATCATTCGACCACCTTTTATCCACTCCATCTGTACTATAACCACTATCAACAACATGCCTTGGTTTATGCCTAAGACAATCGATAGTAGCGTTCCCTGAAGTGATTTGATGCGCAGTACTTTGGTTCGGCGAGTTATTGATATATGAACTGTGTTTTGTCGATCTTCTTGTTTCGTCCACCCTCCTATGTGCTGGCAACGTATCTTTATTCGCCATGTTTTCTAGATATTTAAATATGTGCACACGCCCGCGCATGCATACCTGTAAATTTATGAAATAGAATAGATGATTCTTTATATTTCTACCTCTCTCTCTCTTCTCTCTTTTCTTTCACCATATCCCAATTAATTGGGGTCGGCACAATATGTCTTTTCCTTCCATACTCCTCTATTCTGACATACATCTTCTATCACACCACAAATCATCATATCATCCTTCACACAATCCATCCTTCTTTTTTTGGTCTACCTTTACATTTGTACCTATCCATCATGTAGTTTAACATCTTTCATCCCTCCTCATTATATGCCCATACCAACTTAATCTTCTTCCTCTCAATTTGTCAGTCATGGATGCAGCTTTCAAAGATCCCCTTATGTACTCATTTCTCACCGTATCCAACCTTGTAATACCGTAATTATTCTTCTTTATATTTCTACCGATAGACTTAAAATACCCGTTTATTTACTGTGATCAATAATAATCCAAAGAGGATTTTTAGAGAACGCGAATATACCCTCTATAATTAGGTTTACCAGATCAAAAAAATCCAGACTTGAAAAAATAGAAAATTATGTCTCCTGACAAGAATGCTTGACTATAAGTTAGACCCGCAGCGGCTACTGGTGACGCTTCGACGCTGAGGGCTTGTTGGGTGTGGTGGCTTTACTTTTGCGGCGAAGGTTTATAAGGGTTGGAGTCAGCGTCCCCGGCATTAAACGCAGTGACAGGGATGCATGGAATACCTTGCACGCACTAGTCTAATCCAGTTCTAGAATCCAGAGTAAAGTAATCTACATTATAAAATTCTAAACATGCCGTGTCTGTACATTGAAGCTATTAAAAAAAAATCATCTGAAATAGACTATATAAACGATGCATAACACGATGCAATGTTTTTTTAGATTTCTTGTCTGTTCGAGATGCACGTAAAAACTGCGGGACCGATTTCGATGCGGTTTTCGCTGATCTACAGCAAGTTCTTAGAGATAAAATCTGCTCTATTGTTTATCCTGGGAATTCCGCGGGATTTTTTCTGGGAATGATTTAAAACAGCCCATTTAAAAAAAGTAGTCGAATACCAATGTGATTTTTTCACTGATTGATAGCAAATTTTATGTAATAAAATGTGTGATATTTTTTATCCTGGGAATCCCGCGGGAATTTTCCCGGGAGTAGTTTATAGTTGTTCGGGTGCATAAAAATTAGCTTATTCCGGCACAGATTTCTCTAAAACGATAGCTTACATTCTTATTTAAATGTTGTGGTACTTTGTGTCCCGCGGGAATTTCAAGTCAAGCGTGGACGAAGTCGCATATCCTAGTATATAATAAAAAGTGACTATACAAAGAGAAAATGTCTAATATAAACTTTATCTTCAGATGTAATAATTACACTCGTCATTAAAAACCAAAGACAAAACAAAGGCATTCTTTCCAATAAGCTCATATATTTTTAGACGTGATCAGACCACTTCGCTGTTTATTGAATACTCCAGTAGTATTTGTTTTCCCTGTTGTGACATACTTACTTACTCGTCAGTCCGCCATGGATTTATCATGACATTCTATTAATAGTTCGAATGTTTGTTTACCACAGTTTCGTTCTGAGATGTTTGTTATAAAAAGAAACGTTATACCGCGCTCCGTTTGGGCAATAAAAAACGAGGTAATTGTCCACCCTTGAATCACTTGAACCACCCTGTGTCGCGACTTCACCTCATCTTATACTAATATATAAAGCTAAAGAGTTAGTTTGTTTGCTTGCTTGAACGTGCTACTCTCAGGAACTACTGGTTTGATTTGAAAAATTCTTTCAGTGTTAGATAGCCCATTTATCGAGGAAGGCTATAGGCTATATATCATCATGCTAAGACCAATAGGAGCGGAGCACCAATGAAGAATGTTTCAAAATCGGGAGGTTTTTTTAAGTTCCTTTTTTTAAACTATTCCACGCGGACGAAGTCGCGGGCAGAAGCTAGTTAAAATATAAAACCCGACACTTTTTATTATACTTATTTCTGTATCATCTAAGTAAACTTCTTCTCAATCCTAGCTCCTCATATCGATCGGATATACATATCGAAATGTACCTAGGAGACAATCAAAACTCTATACATAAATCATTATGAGGCAAATAATCTATACAGATTAATAAAACTGAAGTGTCTATTTGTAATGTCCAAATAACAGCTAAATGCATATAAAGTAGTTATATCGAAAAAACAACTTAAAATTTTTGTCTGTCTGTCTATTTGTTCCGGTTAATCTCTGAAACGGCTGGACCGATTTTGGTGGAACTTTCACTTGCAGATAGCTGATATCATAGGGAGTAACTTAGGCTACTTTTACTTTAGAAAAAAATTGAAAGGCCCACGCGCACGCCGCAGTCGTCGTCGCCGCACCGGAACGCAAATTAAATTAAATTCCGACGAAGTCGCGGGTAACAGCTAGTAAAATAATAATTTTAAAAACGTCTTAAGACAGCACAATGCCTATCAATTCGGTTTCAATTTCGGTTATGTAACGTTGATCACGTTAGCAAAGTGATAAATTTGAAAAAATGAAACTCACTGTTGTCGGTGGGGAGACGAGCGGATTGTTGTCCAAATTGAGCGTTATTAGCGTGTTCATATTGCGAAGCTCCAAGGGAAGTGAAGAAATACAATTGCAGCTCACATCCAAATGCTCCAATCGCAGATACGTGATCTCTGAAACGTTTAAATAAACAAAGTAGAAACGGTTGAAAGCTTTTTAAGACTCTTTTGAAGTTTAAAGTGCATAAGAGACACTTTTGTATATTGCTTTGGTACTAAAACAAATCCCAGAGCTGTTGAGATTTAAAATGGCAATGCATAAACATTATACTCTCGGGATTAAGATTGCGAGTTCAAGTTTTTGCAGTGCGCATATAAATAGATGCAATTTCAGTGATACTTACGCAAAGGCAACAGTCCCAGCTGATTATTGCTAAGATCGAGTGCTCGCAGCCCTGCGCAATCCCCTAGGGTCATCGGCACTTGCGTCAGTCTGTTGTTCGAAGCGTCCAGCTCCGCTAGTGAGGTCATCTTGCCTATCTCCTTCGGCAACGTTGATAGCATGTTGTCGGGTACCAGGAGCACTTGCAGGGGCATCTGGCATACTTCTCGTGGTAGTTCCGTCAGTTGATTTGAACTGAAACGTAATTATATTATCCGTTAAAATTCGACCAAGTATGTCGAACAAAGCACAGTGAAACGTTTTGTAAAGGCAACGAACGGCTACCGCTACTCCTACTAGACTGATGAACAGAAGATAAAATGCTTAATCGAAAATACTCTATCCCAGAAATTAATAAACGTATTTTCTCCAAAGTACAAACCAATTTTAGGTCCTTAATACCTTTAATGTTTTAAAAATTTTGCACCCCATAATTTTAAAGTTAGGAGGCGAACACTTTTCACGATTGTAGAAGCGCGTTTTTATTGACTAAAATAACAAGTCATTAAGAGTAAGAGCTGTGACATTGACGTTCAAATATGACAAAAAACCGACTTCAAGAGTAACTAAAAAACAAAAATAAAATTACATGAAAACCATATACATTGTTACAACAACAAAATATTGCAAAATCTAATCATATTCATGTTTTAATTGGTGCCGACTTCAAGATGTTGTAAAAAATTTTATTTTTTGCTTTTTAGTTACTCTTGAAGTCGATTTCTTTTTATTTACAAATTTTTTATTTTACACTTTTGAGTTACATATATGGTATCCCTAATAAGGTATCTTCTCGAATGCGGAAACGATAACTGCTGAAACGGAAGCATATTTAGAAAACGTTGAGCGTAATTCGAAGGTAAATTATGTATATGCACTTAAGAATCTCTAATAAGCGCCGTCAAATTTAAATTAATGAAGTATCGCTAGGACATGCTAGTCAGTTATTAAATGTATATCAGTTTGTTCTGGCACTCGCCGGCCGCTGCCCCGACTCTTGCCATTTGGTTTACAGAAAAGTAACTTGTGTCAATTGTTTTATTTTAAAAGTCCGTTTGGTGTAAGTGCTGCACCAAAATTGTTACATATAATTATGATTACACCCATCGTCTGGTTGCACCAGGCAGTATTTTTGTTTGAATCTCAACTCCAATCATCGATGTTTTCTAAATACAACGGATATCATAAATCTATTTTACGCGGTCTTACTGTTTATCGTTATGGATTTCCATTGTACGCCTTCGTAGTCCTAGTCGAGTCTAGTACAGCACGTTACTGATCTTGATTAATACCTACTCGTTTTAGGATTTCATGAACCTAACAATATTTCAATACGTTTTCTATTCGATTTTGAGAAAATTTTCTGCTATATTTACGTAACCCAAAGTCTAATAGCGATGAAATTTATATGGAATAATTATGAAACTATTTTGAATCCAACACAAAGTAAGTTATAGCTGAAAAACCGCAAAAAATTCGTATTTCATCTTGATTTCAAGGTTTTTTCTGATATATCTTCGGAACCCAAAGTCTGCTAAATAAATCATTTCGTAGCCTTGCTAAATCGAACGCAAAAAGAATCATCAAAATCGGTTCAGAAACAACAAAGTTATGGCTGAACAAACAAAAAAAATACACGATGAATTGGGAACCTCCTTCTTTTTTGAATTCAGTTAAAAATATAATATGAACGTTCCGTTTTTGCCCATTAACTATGTAATCCTAAAATGTACATTTAATCAAACACTTGAGACAAGATTAATTATTTAATTTTGACATAATCTCATGCGAAGAGTCAATGCACGTTCAAGTAAACAATTTCAAGCGATCAATAGAATGCTATGCGCCTATTTTTACGCGTGAAACCTACTTTGGTTTAAGATTGCGTGTAATTAGAGCGTTCAGACTATAAATCGCTCGGCGCTTAACCTAATAGCGTTTGAGCCCAGCGAACATGTAAACATCAATGTTGAAGCGTACATCCGAACTTCCTGTATTACACGCTGCGGAACCACATAAAAAGGGCTTTCGAATTTGATGAAGTATTTGCATATTGCAAGCGAGAACTGGAGCAGAGATAATTGCATAGGTTTCCCTGGAGGTTTGATGAATTTGTAAACATAGCGTCAATATTTCGCGACTACACGCGACGTGTTTACTACGTTTTCATTTTGCTGGCGACGCCATAAGATGACAACAGGCACGACTAATTAAGAAAAATACAAACGGATTTTAATTAACATTTCTAGGAACAGCTAATGAGAAAACCCTAAGGTAGGATCCGGTCTTCCTTTACAGAGAGTTATTTAAACTTTGCGCAG
This sequence comes from Dendrolimus houi, assembly GCA_039645545.1. Lineage (NCBI taxonomy): Eukaryota > Metazoa > Arthropoda > Insecta > Lepidoptera > Lasiocampidae > Dendrolimus > Dendrolimus houi. Next base: position 21,005,264 of record CM077126.1, on the reverse strand, counting down.
TCTAGACGCTTCGCATATTTGTTTCTATGTGACTAGATTAAATTGCATAGCTAGGAATCGATAATTGCTTTGGGGTGAATACACTAAGAACATATCGCCTCTTTGTGAGAACAAATTGTTATCTCCAAAAACGTGTTTCACAGATCCGTGATTTCCAATTATCAAAAAAGAACCGCTCTCAATAGCATAATATACCTTTACTTATTTGATCTAATACAAAATTTAAGATATAAAGCAAGGACAATAAATAAAGACATGAAGATAACTGAAAAGATTTTTTTTAATGTTTATTGCAGGAGTTCAGCAGACAGGCAGACGGCCCACTTGATGGAAAGCGGTTACCATCGCCTATGGACATTTGCAACACCAAAGGTGCTACAAATGCGCTGCTGTTCTCTTAAGGGAGACTGGAACCTGGTCACTAATGACGGAACACAACTCAAGGCTGTTATGGCGACATACTTTAGACCAGGGTTGGTAGCCATCCAGTCGGGCAAATGCCCTACCAACTGACTGTGGGTTGTTTTGTCGCCTTAACGACAGGCCGCCCAGCCGCAGGAAATTGTGTTCTTTCTCCGTTCCTGCACGGATAAAAGAAAGAGATACAAGAATAACAATCATCAAGTAAAAAATGAATTCTGAAAAGCTGCTAAATCCTACAGGGTGGGGTCAAGCGTTATTCTTATTTCACTCTTTGACATTTTAGTATTTTATACGACCTTTAGAGCAAAACAAATTAAAAAGAAACTTAAATAAGACTTTAAAAAAATTCGACACTTAAAAGTCAAATATAAACAAAGAGCTTAACAGAAACAAATAATGAATAAGTCCAAGCATGATAAGTGGAGACAATATCTGATTGTATGCGGCCGTGGGTGTTTTTATAAGATCAAAAAGAGAGAAAGAAAGAAAGAAAGAGAAAGAGCTATATTTGCAGAGGGCCGTTTACAATACGACTACTAAAGTAACTACTTTGAAGTTAATTTCGAAAGTAAACATTGTTCCCTCTGACCACACCACAGGGCCCAATAGTTAATTATCAAAGTTGGGAGGAGCAATGACCTTTCAACAAAACGGAGGAAAATGAATACTTGGGCTGCCTTGGTGCTCTAGTGGTTTCAGTGTTAGCCTGCCTGATTTAAATTCTTTACTCTGGTTTGGGATCGTCCTCCAGAATTGACCGTTGTTATACTGTCCATAACACAAGTGTAATTTACTTCGGTGGGAAATATATGTACATATAATGTGTGTATTTGTTTAGCGATTAATTATTATGATATGATATAAGAATGTATTATTAAGACTAGACAGACTCGACTATAGCTAATGCTAATGTCAAACTTACATCAGTTATGGTCACTCGAGTTTGTAATGAATACAGGAATGGAATGATAGTCTTAAATTAATTGTTCTGTACAGATAATCAATTCTTTAATATAAAAATGCATAATGTACCTCTATTATCAAAAGTAAAGTAAAAAAGTACTAAGTATTACATACATATCATAACAATTTGTTTATGCTTAAGCTCGCGAAGAAAGAATAAAAGTACATGCTCACTTTAACAACATATTTACACTTGGAAATTTATTGTTTCAAAAATATCCGTAACCAATATAATATTTTCAATATATAAAGTAATAATATAACAGTCCAAACAAATGTGGTTATTCTGTAATTCAAAAAAATAATTAAAGATTTATTGAATAAATAATGAGACGTAATCAGTTGTTGCCTACCTAAATATTTCAATGAAAGAATTTTATTTATTACAAACATTGCGTAATTAACTTTAAAGGTTTGTATTATTTGGGAATTGTAAACATTCGTAGTTAATGGACTAAATCATGTCCATACTCATATATGTATGTGGGGAAATGAGAATGTAATTTCTATGCATGTTCTAAAAGAACTGGTCATGTTGAAAATTCTTTCGATAATTAGGATAAATTAGACAAAAAACTTGTTAATTAACAACGAATTATAAACTATTTAAATAATATAATATTATCAGCCTATAAACGTCCAGCTGCTGGGCACAGACCTCCCACCCTATTTTAAAGAAACAGACTAGACACCCGCCACGCATGTCCTAGCAGATTTGCGGTTTCACACTATCGCTAATTGCTATTGTATGCGAAGGTTTCCTCACTACTTTCATACAACGTCAGCATGCGGTAATTTTTTTATTGCATGAGTACAACAGACAGGCAGACGGCCCACTTGATGGAAAGCAGTTATCATCGTGTAGGGGCATTTGTAACACTAAAAGTGGTACCTTTATACGACAGCTCTTTAAAGGGAGACTGGAACCTGTCTAAAATGCCGTAGCACAATTCAAAGTTGTTATGGCGGCATACTCTAGACCAGGGCTGGTAGCCATCCAGATGGGCAAATACCGTACCGCCTGGCTGAGGGTTGTTCTGTCGACTCTTACGACAGGCCGCCCGACCACAGGAAAATGTATTCTTTCTCTGTTCCTGCACGGATAAATTGTAAAAATATACTCATTAGGTTAGTTAACTGCTTAAGCGGTGCACGTTATTAATATGAGAGCTACCACCACGTCTCTATACCATATGCACAGAAATTAAAAAAAAATGACAGTATTTGAAAGTTTCAACATTCTAGTAATTTTTGAACTAAAGACATATCCGACCTAAAAACCACTTTTGTCTATTTTCGCATAAATTAATAGAAAATTCATACGAGTGAATCCACATAGAAGCCCTAGTGTAAATCAAAACATTACTATGCACTGTTTCTTTGAGCTTGCTGTTTAATTTATTTCCACGAATTAACTTTCGATATAAAAGTTATTAAATATTCAAATAATTCCTTTAATTTAGTACTGACATGAAACAGATCTTGGAGGAATGACTTGTTACTCTTTTATGAGTATGATGCTCGATAAGAAAAAATACCTACTATGTTATTTAATTAGAGCGTCGTTTTCTTTACATACAACATTCTGGACGAATTTTATTGATTCATCTAGTCACAAATACACTGTTGCAATTGAAAAGCTTTTGATTTAATATACAGCGGATTAACGCCTCAACCTAGGAGTTTTAAGTTGCCTACCAATTCATCTTTTGATTTATCATGGTATCATATATTTGTTTATTATAAGATACCAAATCAGTGAAGTGACAATAATGCAACATACCACTGTACATACCTAGCTTCTTGTCAATCCTAAGGTTATCTGGAAGAAATCGCTAATAGCGATAAGACCGTCTATTGTATTGTACAATTTCTTTTCTGTTAGCTGTATCTTTTAATAATAATAATAAAAACAGCCCTTAAGCGTCCCACTACTGGGCTCGGGCCTCCTACTATAGGGGAACGAACAGTATACCCGCCACGCTTGACACATCTGTTATCTCGATGTGCAGGTTTCATCACGATGTTATCCTTCGCCGTTGTTAGCACGTGGTAATTGTAACAATATGCACATTAGGTCAGAAAACTGCCTAAGTGGTGCATGCGTTCCAGCCAGGATCCGAACCCGCGCCCTTTCAGTTTGGAACGCGTGCGCTATTGCGCTACCATGACTTTGACGATGAACTGTATATTTTAACAAACAATAAAGCATATTCAATGATATCTACCAGCCTCAGGAGGCAAGTTTTGAAAAATCTGATTTATGATGTTGTTATGGTGTCCCCTTAATCTGTCTTGCTGGGGGAAATTACACCTCTTACTATATAGCCACATATGTATGTGAAGAGTTGCTATCTATATAAGTATTTATCTAGGTTTATATACTATACAAGTATGTCTGTTTACCTTTTTGTGAAATTAGTAGACCCAATAATAACATAATCCCATGGTACCCGTTTATTGCGAAGGGTCGGGCTTTGGAAGGGAGATGGAAGCCCTTAACATAGCCCGGTGTAGTATAAGTAAATTACTTAGACAGAACAACTTTAATATTCTAGATGAAAATATAATGGACGGGGTCCAAGATTCGCTCTAAATTTTATATGAGGCTCTTTGATAAACTAGCCATTGCCACCACTTCGTCCGCCTGAGATTTTTGACTTTGTACTCAGGTTTTTGAAACCCGCCAAGATATCGAAATGGATACATACTAAAAAAGTTTTCCTTAAAATAAGTCGTTTCAAGACCTATTCTAGACAAAGTTTCACATAAGACTGACAGAAAACTGCTAAAAAGGGTAATTTGTAATAAATAGGCATCATATAAATAATAACTATTAAAGTTTTGATTAAAATTTTGACTTTTGATATGTTTTGAAATCGTTTTAACTTGTCATTTTTTTTTAGATTCTTGTTTAACGAATTTGTTTAGTTATTTTTTATTGTTGGAGTACAGTAAACAGGCTGACAGCCCAACTGTGATGGAAAGTGGTTACCGTCGCCTATAAACATTTGCAACACTCAAAGTGCCACCAATGTGCTTTCGGACTAAGATGGGACTGGAATTTAACCATATTAATACCGGAACACAACTCAAGGTTGTTAGTTATGGCGGCATGCTTTAGACCAGGGGTGGTAGCCATCCAGACGGGAAAATACCCTACCACCTGGCAGTGGATTGTTTTGTCGCCTCTTAAGACAGGCCGCCTGGCCGCAAGAATAAGTATTCTTTTCCGTTCCTGCACAGGTAACAGTACAGATTAGCTATTATGGGAAGACAACATTTACACTAATAAGGGTTTAGTTCTTTGACATTGAAATCTTTTAGTAGTTAAGTTGTATATATTGATTTTGGAAGTAGGTACATCAGATGGGCTGACAGGCCACCTGATAGAAAGTAATTACTGTTCATTTGCACATTTGCAAACCTCGAAAGATTTTTTGAAAACCCGCTTTCAATATTTTTAGATGATTCTAGTAAGCAATTAGTATTCGGAGCATTATTGAACGGTTAATATTTCACCGGCAAACAGACACTAGTTCAGTAGACCCTAGCAACTCCCCCCCTGTCAATTTACTGTGAAAAATTGGCACGTTCCGCTGCGGTGATTCAAGGTCAAAATTATATTTATTCCCCTGAAAATAGGGTGGGCAGAGAACGTTCACATATGTGGGTAGCTAATATAATATATTATTTATGGTAAAAGACAACTACTAAAAATACAAGTAAAGAATAACGTAAAAGTGGTTGGTATTATTAATTAATAACTAGACCATAGTCAACACCTTCAGCCGTTTATTGTACCTATATATACAATATACGGCTATAGTTCGACACCAGATGACTCGAAAATTTGGAATATTGTGTGGGGGGGTTTAGGATTAGCAACAGATTCCGTTCAGCTCGTTTCAAATAAAGAAAACAACACATCCAAGCAAACTTACTTTCATATTTCTATTTTAAACGAGATTTTTTCAATAAGTATGAATGATTACTTTGATTACACAATCTAGCATTTCAATGTGTGATTTGTACACTTATTAAGTAAGATCCAACAGTATTTTAGCTTCCATGGGGCAATAACACTCTATATTTTGTAATAACTACATAATGTATATCCAGTTTATAGCCTATCATCAGGTAGGCGGTCATCTATTTGCATACATATCGATTATCGCTATCATAATTTTATTCGATGTAGCAATTTTCCATGGATCTATCGGTGGCATTGATTGCTATGATAGCCAGTTAAACCGGAGTTGCGAAAAGAAAACAGGTTTCCTATAATAATATGGCCAATGAAGTTTGGTAACAAAAATTGTTACGCTATTTTACTGATGATATTAGGGGCTTATTTGCACTGGAGAAAACCCTGATTGTAAAGCGCACACGCCGTCCGCGTTGGTGCGTGCGCGTGCGCACCGAACCGCGATTACAATACGTGAATTACTGCCAATCTAAGTTAGATAATGTTTTGACAATTTCGTACGCCGTGAATAATGTGAATTTTAGCCATGAATATTTTTGTATACTTGTGTATTCTTTAAAATATTGTTTTTGGGTAAAACATTTTCTGCTTCATACCAATAAAAAAAAAACAAATTTGTTCGTAATACAAATCAGGCACTTGAGTATTAAAATTAATTGGAAATTTTGTAATTGCTTCTATATTCCAAAGGCAAGTGTTAATAAATGATTGTATAGTACATGGCTTGTGCGGAAATGATAACTCTGTTGAGAATTAAATTATATCAATAATATATATAGTTCGTGAACTTCTGAGATCTTCTAACTACTACAAACAAAATTTGAACTGGACTGTATTGGACTCAATTGATTCTGATCTTTGCCAAAAGATGGCATCAAAATAAAGTTTTGCGCAAAAGATGGCATCAAAATAAAGTTTTTGCGCAAAAACTTCATGCTAGTTAGGAGTATGGTTTTTATAAAAGTATCTATTTTACAATTCATTTTAAGGCTTTGTTGGCATTCATTTATTACTGGAATAATGATATATTAAATTAAATCAGATTGATGGAACCGTTCGCAATCATTTGATGTTTGTCTACACAATTGATATTTCTTGTGCAAGGTCGCCGGTAGATCGCCGACTTGAGCTTCGGGTAAATTGAACAACAGGATTTGTTATTCAATATACCGCCGATTCTTTTGTGGTATCTTGTTTATTTTTTTTATTAAATAACCAGTTTGTTGGTATAATATCAATAATAATGACTCGAGACAACTTGTTTATATTTCATACAGAATAGATCATCATCATCCATTGAGCATTATGTATGTCAGCATCATATTGACTGTAGACGGCCGTGTGATAGCTGATTTAACATGGAAAAGTGTCTATGGCGTAGCCATTTATCTCAAATTAATAACCATCATGAAGTTTAACGAGAATTATAATTTTGTCAAAGGAATTAGGATCCCGTAAATAACTGATTTAGAATTTTCTGAAGTTTTTAGTTAGATTAAGCTACTCATTATAGTCTGTCAGTTAGGTAATTTTGTAGACTTTGCTGTTGAAAAGTGGTTACAAGTCAGAGTAAATGAAAAATTAAAAGCCACTTAAATCCGTTGCAACGTAGTTTATTAAAGATCTAATTTAAGATTTAATTTATCTCCAATGCTCAGTCACAAGCTTTCATATTTTGAATAGATTCCATCTAAAATAGTCCGCAACTAACCACTTTTACATTTCATTAACTCCCTGCTAATGATGAGAACGCCATGTCGCGTCGTCGTTCTTATTATGGAATCATGGAATTAAAATTATAAAATTCCTAGAACAAAAATGGAAATATCTTTCCCTTCTAGTCATAATTAACGAGTTATTTTGAGAAGTATTAACAGAAATAAAATATAATTAAGATTCTTTAAAAATCGCGCATACCTTTCAAAGCCTTTAAGTTTTATGGCAAACAAAATTGAATATCGATGATGTTGTATTTTTTCCAATAAATTAGGACATCAGTATCAATCAGATACTTGTTACATGACGAAATAAGACATTTATATCATACGACACTTGACATTTGGATACATTCACAGCATGAATGCAATGAATAAAGCCGGTGATAGATGTGCGAGCAAGTACTCGGTATTTATTTCTCGATTACTTTCTTTGCTCCTGAAAGTTGGCGTATTCGGGGTGACAGAGGGGCTAAAAAGTTCGTTGAGCCGTAATTACACGTACTTACTCGCACGTCTATCACCTCCATTAGATACATTTTTATTGTCTTCGTTAATATTGGATTATTTACATTGGGGATGATCTGCGTGTGTACAACATACATATTATGTACTAGCTGATGCCCGCGACTTCATCCGCGTGGTGCGGTTTTTAACTATCCCACGGGAACTCTTTAATTTTTCGGGATCAAAAGTATCCTATATGTTGACCAGGGATATAAGCTACCATCATACAAAATTTCATTTAAATCGGTCCAGTCGTTTCGGAGATTAGCCGGTACAAACATACAGACAAACAGAGAAACATAAAATTTTAAAAAAATCTAAATTATTTCTATTTCACTTCTTACATCCCCAGACTCGGTTTTTAGCATTTTTTTCATTGTACAGAAATTCGACCTCTACAGTTTTATTATATGTATAGATATACAGTAGAAACTCTTTAAGTAGAACTTAAGGGAGACGCCAAAAAATTCGAGTTCTAGAGTTTTCAACTTATGGAGGAGTTCGACTTATCGAATTTTGTAAGGAAACATTCGACTTGAGAGGTTAAGATTTATTCAAATAATCGAGTTGTAAAGGTTGTAAAACCAAATATTGCTCTGTGTTCGAGATCACAGACAGAGATCGAGACAGAGATCCAATTTATTTTTTCGAGTTATAGAGCGAAAATAAGCACTGAATTTACTTATAGCGAGTCTCTTATTATTTCGACTTATAGAGAGAGGGTTCAGATTTCGAGCAACGGAGCTTTTGGGGTTGAAGGGAAGGGAAACACAATGTTTTTTCGAGTTTGGGAGGTTTTCGACTTATCGAGGTTGGACTTAAAGAGGTTCTACTGTAATAGCTTTCATTGGAGAATGGACCACGTTACTTTTTCCTAGGTGTGGGACGGACATATTGCTCGAATTTACGGTATCACATTCCCAAAATAGAATTAGGGGAGAGGATAATAAAAGAATGAGTTTTATAGTCACATTATTATGAGCCGACAACGAGCTGAGACGTTGGTCAACTAGTTGAATAGGTACATTTTGGCACAAACCATTCACACCACACCGGGCTGTTAACGAGTGTTGGACGATAATAAAACATGACGTGGAGACCGTAGTCAGTGTTGGCAAAATAAAACTTTCAATTCGTACAAACTTCTCTGATCCATCTTAAGGTGGAAGAAATTGTTTTTAGTGATAAAAACGTGTACTGTTTTCTGTACTTATACTTCTTGAACTTTGTCTGAATGATATGCAAATAAGTGTATGCTTTTATATCATCTATACATACATATATTAAAACCGTAGAGGTCGAATTTCTGTACAATGAAAAAAAATGCTAAAAACCGATGTAAGAAGTGAAATAGAACTAACTTAGATTTTTTTTTAATTTTATGTTTCTCTGTTTGTCTGTCTGTTTGTACCGGCTAATCTCCGAAACGACTGGACCGATTTAAATGAAATTTTGTATGGTGTTAGCTTATATCCCTGGCCAACACATGGGATACCTTTGATCCCGAAAAATTAAAGAGTTCCCGTGGGATAGTTAAAAAAACCGTACCACGCGGACGAAGTCGCGGGCATCAGCTAGTAAGTATCTAAAGTGAAAAATGTTAAAACAATATAATTAAAAGAATCCATACTAAGAAGTCCTAAGTTTTCTTCCAGAATTTGTCGGACGAGACGTTTTAAATCTATTTTGGACAACACTTTGGATTGTCGCGGCATAAAAGTTTTGATTTAAGTTGTTGTATCTGTAACTGCGACTCGCTTTAATATAAATAGATAAATAAAACACAAGAGACATTTTATAGTGCCTCGTTATTCAACGTGAGGTGTAAGTAAACTTAAGGTTACACATTCTAAACAACATAACGGCCCTTTGTTTAGTATTATCACCTCGTCCACGTGTAGTTAGTACAAACAAATGAGTCCACAGTGTATAAAATTGAAAAGGGTTACATTTTGCTGCTTTACGCTAATGAAAATTTCGTTTAGTGCCTATAATTATGTACAAAAATCTTATGCCCGAAGATAATTTATAATATAATAAATCTATAGATGGTTAGAATTTGTACACTGCATTTACAAATCAGAAAAAAATCAGGGGGGTTGATTCAGACCAGCAGATTACGAAAATACAACTTTTTAGATTTTTTACTGTCTATCTATTAGAGCATCACGTGAAAACCACTGAACGTATGTAAACGAAACTCAACACAGCTAGTGTTTATATCCCAGGCCAACATTTAGGATACTCGTTTCCATGAAATAGACGAATATAGCGAAATAGTTGGTGCAGCGGTCGCGTTTTTCTGGTGCCGCCGTTGCAATTCACAAACAAATAAGCAACGCGACAGAAGTTTCGCTGGCACGTGCCGGTATTGTATAAAAACAAAACATAATGATATATAATTATAATATTTATTTATTTATTTAATCGGCAGACAAACACACATATTGTATATCCCCAAATTAAGCAAGTTATGCTTGTGTTATGGGTAATATACAACGTACCACTCTGGGGCCGATCCCAGACACCCAGACCATAGTAAATAACGAAGAAAATACGTTTCCGAAATTTACTATACCAGGAATCGAACCCGGAGCCTCTGCGTTGCAGTGAGGTAGGCCGGCAACGGTTTAGCCCGCTCAACCACAGAGGCCGTCAAATAAAATAATTATAAATGGAGAGCTTTATATAGTAAGGTATATTTCATTCTGATATTTTGCAATGTTTAGAAGACCTGATAATAAAGTTTTGGGACAAAGAAGTAGCAGACACTGTTAGTTAGCTTATATAATATAAAAGGATCTTTTATAGATAGGTGTGAAGTTTCAGCCTATGGAGTATTGGATAAAATAAAACATTAAACTAGGCCATACAAAATAAGACCACCCAAGACTTATGACTCATTGTTTTTACACTCGTCCCACCATCTAGGCACAACTTTATCTCTTTGCGTTACACTATTATTACATCGCAGTCTAATGTAGATTACAGTATGGTCTTTGTATGCAATTGCCTCACTGTTCCTTTTGATTACACTGTGTCTGCCACTACGACCGTGACATCTCCGGTCGTTGACTCCACCCACTGATCTTTATACCGTCCCAAAAACTGTTTCACGTGGTTTCACTCTTATCGTAAATTACGAAAAGTATTTTTTATAGGACCACCGTTTCAGTTAATTAATTTGAGTCGATTGCCCGGCGCTAATACATTTCATTGAAAATTTAGGTCATTCAGCATTTTACTTTAGAGAGGTGTGACTCGTTCATAGAATATTTATTTGATGATAATATAGCTGTTGATACAATAATGATGTAAAGTATATATTCCATATACATGTAGTGTAGTATATTCCATAAATGTCATAGTCATTGGACGTTTATTATATGTTGGAATCTTTTTCGTTGAAAGTTTATATTGTGGCTGATGAGATCTGTCACTGGCCACAATGCATTATTTTTAAATATGGAACACTGATATATCTTTTGTTATTTTTTATCTGTATAATTTTGCCCTCCATTAAAATCGTCATATATTACGCATGTGCAGTTTTTTATTATTAAAATACTTACAGTCCACAACAAATTGATATTTAAAGAAGTGTTTTTAATTTATTTTATTTAAATATTATCTCTAGGAAACTTTCAGTCTGCGGTTATGGATTTGTTTTCTAATGCTTGGGCTCCACCTGGGATAACGTTAAAGTTATTGACTGTGGTCAAATGCGTCATATGTATAGCGATAAAAATAACATCGTTAACGAATAGCTACATTAATTTATATACATATGTACATTATCTGTTAATATTTAACGTCACTAACAATAACAATATCATATCACAAATAACGTATTTAATCCTAAACAACATCTGCGTGCCAGCAGTAAGGTATATACTGAATACATACAGTCTAATTCGATTCACAGGACGTTAATTTATAAAATTAAACAACTTTTATTCCTAGTTAGTCCAGGTTTCTGCCAAAAACTGACGTTACCATAAACAGCTGCGTTCAAAAACCTTTAGCAAGTGCATCTTATAACATATGCTCTGCATGAAAAATAAAATAAACAAAAATAAGGCGCCTGGTTGAATGCAAAAATACCAAGCAACTTAGCGGCCGGACGTCCCGAATGTATGAGATTAAAAATTACGATTCAATATTTTATTTATATTTCAATATCTAATAATAGTAGTTACATCAGTAGGCTACATTTTGGTAACCAATGTGATTATCATTTATCTGATACGACAGACACGTTTTTATGTTTTTTATTTATACGATTAAAAGATACTGAATTGTTGTGATAACAGAGGATTACAAACCTGCAATTTGTGTATCATGGTATTGTTACGAGTTACAGGACTCGAATTAAGATGCCGTTGGAATTATTATAGAGTATATTAGAACTATACAAACACATATAACACAGGTACAAATATAACCGAACACAACAAGTCCAAACGTAATGCAGAAGGTCGTAATTCAATAAAACGCGCAAAGTCCGTCACTATTAGATTCCCGATTGTAGTACACACGTCTCGCTTTGATCGTGGTTCTCGCTCGACTGACTTAATCCCTCCATCAGGCCATCGTTTTATCCTGCACAAGTGCAGTGTGCCCGACCGTCCACGTGGACCGAATTTCCATGAATCAGGTTGTACTTTTAAAATCCGTAACACCTGGCTAATGATTCCGATACAACAATAGGCTCTAGAAACGAATGCCAATAAATAAGTGAACAAAAGAAGACGATCATAAAATAATTACAATAGTTTGAATGTTAATAGTTCAAATGCCGACGGGAATAAATGTGCTTCTACAAATCTGTACGGGGAATTTGTCTTTGTCGGCGCTTAGGTTGTAACAGTATCTTATTTTTTATTTTAACAGTATCTTATTTATATTTTTATATTTTAAAAACATAATTTCTTATATATTAATAGCGCAACACGATTAAAACTCAAGATTAAACACTTAGTAAATTTTAAATGCAATAATGATGCTTGTCTCGTGTCTGTTTTTTCGTTATCGTCAAAACAAATTTCTAGTTTGGAAATAAATAAATGTTGGAAAATAAAAGGAGCATGTAGTAAAACTTTAAAATTAGCTTTAGAAATTATATCAACCGTGTTTATTATTATGCATACTAATTAAAAACGTGACTTCATTAATGCATCGGTTATCTAATTTCAATGCTTTAACCTGTTATCGCAGCACGATAAGCAGATATTGAATGATAAATTTAATTCATCGAAGTATGTGTTGCTATTTCAAAGAAATAAAATATTACGTTCTGACATATTAACAGTTATTTTTGATTGTACATTTATAAAGATTCACAATTATATTAAATTTTTGTAAGAGATTTATATATAATTATTAATTAAATTTCTTGGAAACCGAAACCTTGAAACACTCATAAGTATGGACGTAGAATACTAAGAATGAGTGTTGCCTTGATGATTAGTTCCATTTGATTGGTCTATCTATAGTAAATTTTATAGATTTGATTCTAATACTCTTAACTATAAAATTACAAAACCTAACAAGTGCATTCCAGGAAATTTTACACCCAAGGCCTAAAAAATGGCGAACTTCAAAGATATGCCATTTCCAAACTTTAATATTTATTAAGGGAGCGATAACATATCTCGATTATTTTTTACATGTCTTGACAAGCATAATACGTCAGCAAATGCCTAATAAGACAATAAATGTAAAAACATTAATTTAAAAAAACAATGTCAGTTTCTAGGTTTTGACATTGTACAGCGGATTCTGTTTAAATATGTAATTGGAAGGGAAGCGTATTGAGACGTTTAGTAATTAATTGCAGTCTAAATTATGCTTTACATAATAAAATGTTCATAGACATTTTTAGTGATGTTTTTCTATGTCAATAATCGAGCGAAGAATGTCGTAGGGCGTCCTCAGTAGATATGCAGATTTTAGGAGCCTTTTCAGTTACGTTTTATAGCGCAGGATTGGTAGTAGCAGTACTACTCTTAATATTTTCTTAAGTTTTCGCGACTTGTATACATTATGGTTATTATTTCCTCTATGGGAGCTTAATCTAATATACCACCGCTTCGCAACATGTTATGGCTTGAAGAGAAGAAGCGGCGCAAGAAACTCTTCAGCAAACATGCCTAGCTCTAATAATTTTATATGATATTAAAATGGGTGGAAGGAAAAATAAAAGAAATTATCAGTCAAGTTGGTTTGTGTTCCGGTGCACGCAGAAAGAGCTCGCAGTGTACTGAGGTCTGGCAGTTGGTTTTTACTGGGTTTGGGTCTTGATCGATTTGATGATCGGATCCCAGACAGGTGGTACTTGCCAACCATCTTCTCTATTGATATTTGGGTGTTTTTTGATTTCATTAGCCTCACGCATCATTCTAGGTATGAAACGATTCTCTTTCGCGAGGATTTGTGGGTTATCGAATCTGATGTAGTGGTAGGGTTTATCCAGCGTGTGTTCACTGATCGCAAACTTCGTAGACATTGTGTGTTTCAAAATAACACACAAGTTCATTGATACTCTGCAGCCACCGAAAGGCTTCTCAAAACAGATCTTAACCATGCAGTACATTAAATTATCCAACAATAAAACTCACAAAAATGTAATATAAATTGAGCCATCAAGTTCAAAGCGGGTGATTCTTTCCTGAAATTCGTTATAGCGATTCCTGTTACCAGGGCGTGTCATGGATAGCTATAATAATAAAAACAGGCCTCACTTCACAGATATAAAAAAGCTATATTACTCCCCAGGCCAAGTAATTAATTACAGTCGTTCATTGTTCCATTTTAGATCTTACCGTTTTCTGTTACAAAGTTTATTCATCGGTATTTTTTTTATTACCGTACAGAAATATTAAACGGAAAAACTTTCTTTTTACTTTATGGTGTGGTAGCAAAGTTTTTTAAGCCCTCTTATTTGAATTTCACAAATAGTGAAATATTAACATAGCTTTATAAGTTATTAATTCGCTTAAACTGTGTCTAGGCAAAAGATGAGTTTTTCTAAAATACTTCGTAGATTTCAAAACTTTTTAAAATTAAATAATTTAGTATTGTATAGAGAACAACACTGACGCAACGCATGACATGATAATCCGTCCAAAGGAAAAAGTACTTTCGAATACATGAGGTGATACAGGATCATTCATCTGTTCATTCAATTTTTTCCGATTATCCTCTGAGGTGATATCACAGATTTGCAGTAGCATGACTGCATGATGTATCTATATTGGACGTAGTAATTCTTTACAACAGAACAAGTAAAAGAAGTATGACAATCTTTCTCACTAGCTTTGCCCATAGAACATATGGGATACTAGGGGACCCAACATTTCTATCGCAAATAGTTGTTGCTAACAAAGAACTACAACAAATATTCGCGCAATCCGTACCAGTTTCGACCATGAGCATTTATAATTATGGAAGTCTTTCTAAATGCTTTGAGGTTTAATCAGTACTAAGTTGACTGTTTTGGTCAAGTGTATACATCTGGCTACCTCGCCGGAATTTGAGTGTACAGTTTATCCTTAGATCATATAAACGTCCAATGAGTTTATCATAACTTCGTTTAGGCCCAAGTCGATAACTGTCTTATTTTACCTTGAACTTAAGACGTGTAGTTTTTATGATTTATTATTTTAGACACTTAAATTTAACACCGAATGGAGATTGCTTTTATGGCCATGAGAGCATTATGGATGCGTACCTACATTGCTAAAATTATGATCAAAATATTAGGAAATTACCAAGGTCTGATATATGCCAGTATTCAGCGTCAGAGAGAGACATACCTATTTACAAGAGGTTTTTTTTAGTGAACAATACCGTTTACATACATTCCTTATCTTATGTAATTATTAGTGTCTAAAATGCAAAACATCAAAACGTGTAAATGCATCCTTCACCCAGATGTAATAAATAATCACTGTAATAAATAATAATCTTTTATTTATTACAGTATGCTAAGTCTAGAAAACCAAGATATGCTCAAAAGGCACGAGAAAAATTGTGATATTGACCCAAAAGATTGGGAATTAGCTACCGCTAATAGATATGTGTGGAAGTGTGAAACGTGGTTGAAAAGGTTTGCCTAACTTAAAGCGTGTCAACATAGAAAAAAGGCACTGTAATTATAAGTCGTAATATGAAAGTACAAGACAGGTTCCGGAAATTAAGGGTCCTAAAGCAGCCGCTTTGGCAGATACGTATTGCGAATATGACAAGTATAAAAATAAAGAAATACTTTATGCTGTTTTACAGCTACCTGTATATACGTCAATTTCAGTAAGCGATTCTTTAAAACCGGCCACTTTAGGCCTATTCGATTGTTTTTTATTTTGTCTGAAGCAGGTAAACAGGCAGGCAGCCTAGATCTCTAATACTAACAATATATAGCAGTCGCTAAATCGGATTAGATAGTCTTATTAACTTCCATCTCTTTAAACTCGTTTCAAACTCTTAAAAGACTACATATAATAATTATAAGAATCCGAATTCACAGACGTAATTATGTGATTAAAAAAAGCAAACAACCTCTGTAAACACTCAAACAGTCCTTAAAGGTAAATAGTCAATTCCGATTTAGAAATAAACAAACATCAAACTAAAGTCAGGGACGGGAAACTTTCAAACGTCACAGACGTCACGGTCTGGAGAGCTGAGGGAGAGAATAAATAAATATTGGATACAGCCATAGATAATATTTACATGGATACAGCTGCGATAAGCACAATATATTAAGATAAATAACTGTATATGTGCATATAGACCATCATTACACAGACTAGCTGCTGTAGGCGTTATTAAAGCTGGTTTAAAAATTAGGGTGAGTGACACGGTTAACAGTCGTAGTTTCGCGAACGTTTTTATCATTATTGTCATCGTCATCATGCCAATTTTACAGTAAGGTTAAGCGGGAAAATTATGTAGAATAAATTATTAAAGCAGATAAACTTCAACGGTGCTTATACAGGCTGAATTTTTCAACAGGGCCTTCATGACCAAACCCGAAAATATAAGAGATAATGAAAAATACTCAAAGGAGTCTGGGGGCAGATTTTGATGAAAACTAAAGCGACATAATTAGATTTATTATAAACCTTAGTCAGGAATCGAATCGACAGATTTTGAAAAAAAAAACACGTGCTGTATTATTACACCAATACATAGTGTACCTTGTGTGTGTAAAGGAATGTCAATTTAAGGAATTTTTAAAAATGTTCTAGAAAGATAAGACAGTTGCATATTATTTTAATAAATAATGGCTTTGTTAAATTACTAGAAAAAAAACCACATATATGAAGTAATCAGTTCTCAAGAATTTAATATGCAACCGACAGACATATTCGTTCAAGGTCGCGTTATCTACGCAAGATTATATAACTTCATGTTCCACACAATATCGTATACAAAGGCATTTGGAAATATTAAACAACAATGCGTGTCAAAATAAATACATAGTATAGAAAAAATACAGAGGACAACGCACGTCGCAACTGAACGTTGAGAGCTGAATATTGCGGTTTGCGTCCGAAGTGCGGTTGGCACGAACGCGAGCGTTTCCCCCTCGGCGGGCGGCGAGGACGCCTGTACTGTAGCTCGCTCAATACCAACCAACGACTAAGTTGACCATGCGTTTTGAACTTCAAAATATTTCCAATTTTATGTAAACATTAGGATTTGCCCGCGACTTCGTCCACGTTTGACAGGTAACGTATATTACAGTTATTTTGCCAGTATTTAAAATCAAATGATATTTTCAGCAGAGCAACGTATTTTTTTAGTATGAAAATTTTTGGTAATCCGAAAATTCCTGTAAAAAACCCGGAATAAGCAATGTACTGAACGCATACATAACTAAATCAGTTCTACTAAAGATGTCTAATAAATATAGAAATTGTCGCAGCAGGCAAGTCCTAAAATCACGTGGTTTCGAAGTTAGGAAATCTCGGGGAATATAAAAAGTCCTCGATTATATTGTTTCAGTATCAATCGGAACCAAACCACCTATTTTTTATGAATAACTTTAAACTACACTTTAAAGGAGTCCCAGGAAAATTCCCGCGGGATTCCTAGGAAACAAAGTATCATAGCGTTTAAAAAAGAATGTAAGCTATCCTTTTACAGAAAACTGTGTCGGTATAGCTAATTTTTATGCACTCCAACAATTTCAAACCGCTCCCAGCAAAATCCCCGCAGGATAAAAATTATCACAAATTTTATTACACAAAACTTGCTATTGATCAGAGAAAAATTTAAATCATTCCCAGAAAAATCCCGCGGGATTATCGGGATAAAAATATGACAGACTATAAGTCCAAAAATTTGCTGTCTATTAGCGAAAAGCCCATCGAAATCGGCCCAGTAGTTTTAACGTGAATCCCGAACAAACAAACAAACCAACAAGAAATCTAAAAAAATTGTATCGTGTTCTCCTTCGTTTATATAATCTATTCCAGGTGGTTTATTTAAAATAGTTTCAATGTGCAGACATATTTAGATTAGAGTTTTATAATATTATAGATATTGAAGACTTCTAAATTTTAGTAGCCATTACCACAAATAAATAGCTAAAGAAACCCATGTAAGTTAAGTTATAAGTATTATATCACTAACAGGCCTGGGTTCGATGCCAGGCGCACAATTCAAAGAACAGCTAAACACGTTTATAAAATAAAATAGTATAATAATATTGTTTTATTTTATAATTTTCAAAACAAACCCTATTGTCCACTGATTAAAAAATAAATTGGAGACTTGTTAGTTTTTGTTCTTAATTTATAGCGAAAGTTTGCTATTACATGACGGGGCGGTAAATACCGCACCGCGTCAACACGAGTATGAAGAATTTTAACTGCGTGCTCATTTCAAACCTTACGCTATTTATCTTGAATACTTTGCCACGCGATGACGTGAGCAAATATTTTAAAGTCATTTAATTATGTGAATATGAGATTTTTCATATTATTTATCCAATTTACATTTGTCTAGATAAACCTTAATAAACCCGAGTCTAATATACAGTATCTGTTTCGAACATTGTTTAATTTGTCCTAAAACAGCGGCCAAAATGCTATGCACTCTACATTGACGCAGCCATTTTGAAGAGAAACGCCGCGTTCCCCCGCCGAGCCGACCGCCAGTCGTTCGGCGCCCGCCCGCTCGTGTGTTCAATCTGCGTTCGTTTGCCGCGCCCGCTACAAACAATAATTATTCTGAAGATACGTACTCAAATATAAGGAAGTCTTCAAGGTAACTTCATTAAGGACATACTTTGCTTTAGTATCTTTAATATTTAATAATATAGGTACGTTGAATGTTAATTGTAACAATCATAACGGACTGCGATGCATCGTCAGTTCGTCACAAATTGAATGTATTTACTTCATTAAACATGTTTTTTCATCACACCTTTATGTAAACATTTTCCTATAATACTGACACGGAATCATTTTATTTTTTATAATTAATACAAATAATCTCCTATTTCAGGTGATACATCAAAATGCAATTTGAATACGACCCAGAAAGATTAATAGAAGAGGTGAAAAAACGCCCTGGGATTTGGGACTATGAGAATCCAGAGTACCGTGCCAGGAATTTAAGATACAATCTATGGAACGAAGTAGTCCGCGAGCTAGTACAAACCGATATGAAAATGACAAAAAGCGAGATGAGGGAACTGGGTAATTTAATCAATAAATTATATTATACTACTTAGGTTTTCTGCGCGACTTGGCCTGCGTAAATTTCTACATTATAATCCGCAAAAATCCTAACGACAATCTCAGACATGCGTTGCATGTTCATTCCCGGTCTTTACATAACAACTAATGAATATATGAAAAAATTCTTAATAATCAATCCAGCTGTTTGTAAGTGACGTGTACATTGACAAGACAGACCTAGATTACAATGCCTTAACAAATTCAACATCTTAATGTCAATAATATTGTTAAAAGTTATTATTTTTTGCGACAGAGATAAATTTATGGCATTTATGATTTCTTACAGAAATCCAACTACAAAAGAAATGGAAAAGTATTCGAGATTGTTTTCAAAAATATATAGTAAATCCAAAAAGAACAAAGAGGCCTTATTTATATTGTAAGCAACTACAGTTTCTACTTAAGGATCAAGATTTTCCAAAAAGATACTACAATTATCGTGGTAATCCAGACGCTTCCAGCGAATCTGAAGAACCAACGAGTTCAAAAAAAATTTGGAGATCGAGGAAAAGAATAAAACTAGCCAAAACAGAAGAACAGTCTTCAGAAGAAGAGCAAGAGGATGAGGATTCCACAAACTTTGATAATCAGGAGGACAATGATACAACAGAATTCTCCAACGATGACACTGCCGAAACTTCACCTCCCATCAAAATGAACAGATCTGTGGAAGTTAATGAAAACGCCAGTAAAATAGATGAATTTGCATTTGCAAGCGTCGATACTCATAATAAAAACGATAGCGATGATCCGGATAAACTATTCCTCATATCTTTATTGCCTCACCTCAAATCGATTCCAGAAGAGTTTAAGTTGAATGTTAAAATGGAACTGATGCAAGTTTTAAAAAATGCAAGTTATTCTATGGGAAAATTTAACACTATAATCTAATATTTGTGTTAGAAAATATTTCTGTTCCCAAAAGTTATTTCGATAACGCAAGTTTAATATTGATACTTTAAAAGTAATAATTATCGAAGTAAATATGATTGGCCGTGACTTTAGCTGTTTGGCAATAAGAGCCTTATTAAAAACGCCATGCATAAATTATTTAATAGTTAAAAAATACATATTATATATGTGGTTTGATTTTAAGAAACTCACATGGTTATATTAAAACAAAAGCCAGTGGTACGTGATTTAAAAGACCAGGCTGTTATATGTACCTATAAATTGAAAATTAATATTAAAATTTTTAAAGTTTCATTTCCTTTTACTTACCTTAGATCTAAATATGTAAGAGACTGGAGTCCGCCGACGGCTTCTGGAACATTTCTTATTATATTTTGTGATAGTAATAACTTTTCTAGATAAATGTATGTTGTCAGTTCATCTGGAACTTCACTGAACCGATTCTTGGATAAATCTGAAACAAAGAAAAATAAATAAATATGGGAAACTTTTTCAAACAAGAATGATGAGCTCACTATATGCTGTCATAAAAGGTATCGTCATTAATTTAAGGGGAGTTTTTATGAAACACTGGATGGATGATAAATAATACTTTATTGCATCAACTGCATTGAAATTACGTGATTGTTAATGGAAGTTTGAAAAATCAATTACCTTATTACAATTGGTATTTTATACAATAACAAAATCATTCAGAACGTTCAAGTACACGACATCGTTACCTTATTTATTATCTTTCAATATTTTGTCTGCTATGACCACTTTCACTATTTAACTAAACTTTGCGTATAAAACTGCTACAAACTGCCAATCACTATACAAAAAAACTAAATACATTAAATATTTTAAAATATACATTTTGTTATTGATAAACTTGTTGTTGGCATTGTTGAAGTTCAGTTTTGATATTAAAAACAAATTCAATTCAAAACAATATGATTATGGATAAATGTAGACAATATTATTATTATATCAGTAAACTAGAAAAAGCAGTATGACTTTTCAGCGTGGTTTACTTATGATTAAACATTTGACTATTGTAAGAAAAGTGTATGTTCTTCGAATTTTCAATAACAATCATATTCCTTGTATGAATTTTTCATACACAAGTATTCATGAATCAATAAGGACTGAATGTGATGTTTTCAATTATCTAGTTACTACCTGCATGACTAATTTGGCTTTTTACACCAAATTGATTCCGTGACAGCTAGATACACTAGAAACTGAGTTTTTGATTTAATCATAGGAAGCACGTGTTATTTAAAAAATAGATACTGAACTATAAATACAACATAAAAGACCGCATGTAAACGAGTAAAATGATTCAAGAGATAACATCACTAGAACATCCGATGGCAAATGTAGTTGGAATGCTGCTGCAGATGCTTCACATAGTTGAACATCTTGTCAAGTAAGATATTTTATTACCACCTTAGATGGACCCACGCATACCTGATTGCTATAATTTCACAGAATTACTGTCAAAATGGCGAATAGAAAACATATAACCTATGATAAATGCGTGAAGTGAGATACTTCTAAAAAGAAAATAATATTAGTATATCATTTCATTCATTCCAACTTAAATAAATAATTCATAATTGATTATAACTAATTTAAAACAAGATACTCACAAACATGAATAAGCTGTTATAATGAATATTTATCCTTATACGAGATATTTTGGATAAAATGTTCAGAATCTTTATTTATCGCAGCTTCACATAAATCAATCAGTTCATCCACAAGATGATACAAACAAACGTGTAAAACCTTAAAACGACACTGTAACATCTAAATTTATTAATAATACAACAATTAACTCGCAAGGGGGCTTTGTGGCGAAGCCTTAGGTGAGTAGCGATACCTCGTACCCGACTCCGGGGGGTCAAGATAAGGCTAAGGGAAGCATGGAGGCGGGTCCTCCATACTTGCCTTTGCCAGCCGGCACGGAGTGGAGATCGCTAGAGCCAAGACTCAAGCTCCAGGGGTGGAAGTGATAAATGGCATAAATAACGTCGGAAGTAACTTCAGTGAACCTGCAGCCCACATCTCGCCAATTTGTAAGGCATTTGTTTGGGGCCCATAAAGGGAATGGCGAGTCACCGTCTACCCAGATATCCATGTTCCCCGAACATTAAGACGGCCAAACGTCATAGTGCCAGATCCCTAGTTCCACTAGCAATTTATCCCAATAGCCCGGTACCTTTTGTTCTCGTTCCCTACAATAGTCCTACACTAACCGGGACTTATCCTTGGATGCATTACTATATGGTGTAGACAGGGATAATCGCCGGTCAGTGTCACGCCACATTTAGATTTTTGTCAAGGGGCCTCTACGTGTTGACCTCCCATGATCACCACGCAAGCCCTCCAATAGTCAGGGCCATTTTTATGGAACGTGGTCTAGAGAGACATAATTTATTTAAAATCATTATAAACGATTCATAGTTTTGGTAAAAATCACATCACATGCAGAGTAATATAACCAGCAAAATAATTAACAAAATATCAGATAGACATGAAATTTTTGAACGGATATTCATAGACAATCAACCAAACACTTAACTTATGACGTAGAATAACAAATCAATTGCTGAACAAGATACAATTTCTACAATGGAAGCCAATATCTATTAAGATTGCTTACTTGACTCCACAATAACAATGATACTCTCAATTCACTCGGGTTAATGACAGTATAAAATAAAGGGACAAAATTAATTATCTATTTAGAAATCAGTAATAAGGTCAATGAATGTCACTGATCTATTAACTATACCAAAGTCGAGTATCTGTGTCAAATAGCTTTGGGTCAGCTTAAACTATTTCAATACCGGTTATTGCCTCTTAAATATTTCGTGGGAACTGGACTGCTTTAGAAAAATCTTAGCATTTTGACTATATCAATAAATTATTATGTGTAAACATTTTCTATCAGGTTTTTAACAGGATTAATTTAAAAGTTATAAGTAATGAGTAAGTACGTTTAAGAAATAGAATACGTGGAATAAAGTTATTATATGAAGCCGTACAATCTTGTAAGCAGCTTTTGCTGTCAGTATGTGTCATATCAAAAAGAAAAAACGTAGGTAGTTTTTAACCGACTTCAAAACCGACCGATTTTCAAAATTTTTCTTTTAATCGAAAGGTTATACTCCCGAATTGGTCCCATTGTCACCATGTCAAGATGTCGTGAATGGATTCGGAGGAATTAGAGAAACTCATGAAAATTATTAGCCAACTTCTTCGTAACACGATATCTCCGTCAATTGTATACCGATTTTTAAATTCTTTTCTCTACTCGTAAGTGTATACTCCCGAATTGGTCCCATAGTCACCAAGTCAGGATTTGATTTGTGGATCGCAAGGAAATCGAGAGCCACCCTTGTTGAAAAACATATACTCCGAAGAGTGAGGTGGCTAATTTTTATACGCGTTCCAGTTGTACAACTTCGACAGGCACTTAATATATTATTTCTAAAGCTATTGAAGTATTTGCGCACCTAAAAAAAAAAAAAATTTAACAGTAATAAAATAAAAATAACTATATTTTGTAAATTTGTTGTTGTTCTTTTATGTTTTACTTGGCACCGACTTCAAGATGTTGTAGAAAGAAGTCAGTTAAATAGTTATTTTTTTGTTTTTAGTGTGAAGAGGGTTTTGTTTAAAAAATATAGCGATAGCAATAAACTTACAACGTAGAAAATCCTCTGAATCAGATACAATAAATAATTTGATATTACTGCTTAGACAGTTTTTTTACTTCGAAACTTCGCTCGCATAACCTTCGTATTTGTATTCCTTGAAAAATATTACATTTTCCGATTTAAAAATACCTTATACATATTCGTCACTACTATCAAAAGTACCTTAGATACAGGTGCAACAGTTTTCAATGTCGTGAATATAAAAAAAAGATACATTTATTTACCTTCTAGTATGAATTGCTTATAAAACCACTAAGTACCGCAACATTGAATTTGCAATATAGATCTTTTATCAGCAAAAACGCATCGACATGAGTTAAGTCATTTCTCTCATCGAACAAAAACAAAATAATGAAAACCACATATTTCTCAAACTTTTCTAATACATCCTAAGGTTGTCGGGGAGAAATTGTTTTCAGTGATAACACCGCCTATTGCGTTCTGTACTTATATTTCTTGATTGTATCTTAATGTTATGCAATAGAGTATAATCTATTCTACTTTATTTATTTGTTATTTTAATTAACGCTTTAAACTGATTTACATTTGTATTAGTTAAGCAGTTGGCTAACTTGTAAACCTGTGGCGGGTTAAGTCCTTATCATCGTTTGAACAGCAATTTTCCCGTTAAGTCATATGTTGTGGATTAAATAGGTGTATATATATGGTAGGTAAGATGACTAACTTCGTCATTTTCGCCAGTTAACGTAAATAAGGTATCAGGCTTTATGGACAGAGAGGACCTTGTACTCTTAGATAATGATGGTCGCGACACTGTGTATGTAAAAAGCTCATTCAACGATAAGAAAGACGCTTCATAAAGGCTCCCAGTCTCACGCAAAGCCTTCAAAATAAAGGTTTTCTTTGCCTCAACGACAAAGCCCTGTGTGGGTGTTACAAAGGAGGTGGCCTAAACATTAATGACTGGAGCCTGTGAACAATGGGTCGGTGTCTACTTGAAAGTTGATGAAACTTTTAGCTCAGCGGAGGCGTTGGTTGGTTTCAACGTCTTGAAATTTTAACACACCGTAAATATTGTAAGTGGTTTTCGTCAGACGTATTACGGACTAGCATAATGTAGTATGACGTTTTAAATTATTAAGATATAGATAAATGAGAAGCTTTTAGGCAATACTAAGCAAGTGAATATGAAAATATCGGTAGCAGCCGAGAAGTGGCGAGTATTTTTCAAACGTTCCCAACAGATGACGACGTGGAACCAATTTATCACTTCTTTATTTTATTTAAATAACTTTTCAGGTTTTTTTGTTAAATTTCCACAAAGTAAGATTATAACAAAAAAACAAGCGAAAAATAATATTAATAATAAAGTTTTCAATTTCAACTAAATAAAATTAACCGAACTGTACGTGAGCACGTTTTATTAAAATAAATAAATATGAATCCGAAATATATGAACTGCAATATAAAATTTATTATTTTACGTGAAAAACTCATTAGAATACAACTAAATGAAATTGCAAAGAATATATTGCAATTTCATTAAATTAATCAAGAGCAAACATGAAACATTTGAAATCCTGCGAAGGAAGTTTGATTACTGAATTTACCTTGCAGGGATTTTAATCCAGAACAGGCGAGCTAAGGGCAAGAATTGGAACTTAAACCACTAGATCACAAAGGCAGACAGAATCAAAGAATTCCTAAATTCAAAAACACCGAACTGTAAATATAAGCTAAGTATTTCCGGTTGGTGTCATAAATACATAAGATACTAAATATTACGCAGTACATGACTCACGGTCTCGTTCTATATCAACTAACCTCATTTAAGACCTAATGTACAGAACCGATGTAGAATCCCACAAATACGTGTTAAAGCAACTAAATTATTATTCCTTAATCAAATTAATCTAAGAAAACTATTCAACAGTCTAGAAGCCTTGTGTGTTCACTGTGTATGTTAAACGATTAGGGTATTTAAACAAATAAACAAGATATTGTGTAAACGAAACGTATTATGATAAGTAGAGCATTAAACATTCTATACCTGATCCGGTTGGAGGATTTTGTTACGTTTTGTGTTACGAGTGAGGTTTTGACCATGTACTGATGTGAGAATCATATTTTATCCAGATAAAATTCAAAGGTCATTTGAGACTGCGTCCCTCTGCGTATTTTACCGCCTGTATAACGGGGAATGTTCCAAGGAACTGTTTGATTTGGTGCCAACGCCTCATTTTACAACCGCACCGCTAACCAGCGACGGGATATTCATCCCCATTTCCTTGAGCTCCCACGCTAAACTACGCAACGGTTCTCTAGAACATTTATGCCGCGTACAACAATGAGCTGGAGGGAACTTCCCGCTGCGGTTTTCCATTTGCGCTACGACATGGGGTTCTTTAAGAAGGGCGTTATAAAATTTCTTAGAGGTCGGTAACGCGTTGGCGACACCTCTGTTGTTGCAAACGTCCATAGTTGACGGTAACCGCTTTCCATCAGATGAGCCGTCTGCCTGTTTGATTGCTTCAGGCAATAAAAAAAGGTCAATAGTATTTTAGAAGGAAAAAATGATAGTCTAGTCACATTTTGGTTTCATTTTTACTAGATAAAAGATGTGGTAAAGACATGCTGGATCATTTATCTTTATTTCAGCTCAGAAGCTTCGATCGTCGGCGTAAAACGGTTAGCCTTAAGGTAATCGTTTGCCGTACGATAAGTGTGAGTTCTGAAGTCCTACTTCTTCGTACCGCTATTTCATTCTTCCTGGCTGACCCCTCTGTCCTATCCCATACTAAAGGCAGCGCGTTAGCTTCGCATCTGGTGTTGCTAACGTCTATAGGCGACAGTAACCATTCTCTTTAGGTGGGTCGTCTGCCGGTTTGCCAGCTTCACAATAAAAAAGGTGGATTTTTTGCACATTTTATTATTGATCAAAGAACAAAAGTTCTAATATAACGAAAAAAACGAACTTTATTATCATTTAATATTTTACACGATGACATTACAAAACTTAACGTCATCTTTGGGGAGCCAAATTTTAAGAAAACACATTTTGAATATCTGATACTTTTTTTAAATGTCCTAAGGAACGGAGAAAAAATACAATTTCATGAGGCGAAGGCGACAAAACAACCTACCGCCAACTGATAGGGTATTTAACCGCTCTGGATAGCTACCACCCCTGGTTTAGAGTATGCCGCCATAATAAACTTGAGTTATCTTCCGGCTTCCATTAGTGGTCAGGATCCAGTCTCCCTTTAGAGAGCAGTAGCGCATTGGTAGCACCTTTGGTGTTGCAAATGTCTATAAGCGATCGTAACCACTGTCCATGAGATGGGCCGTCTGCTGAACTCATACAATAAAAAAAGTCTAATTAATCCTAGCAGTTCCTACTCAAGAGATAGTTCTTTTCCTAATTTCTCATTTCTTTTTCTACGTGAAGTATCTATTTTTATTTATCAAAATTATTATTTTCACATTTCAATAAGCATTTCATAACATATTATGTACTTATATTATATTGTTCTAAAATATATATCTTTTATCTATTATTTCTTTGCTGTATGTAAGGCATAAATATTTACGTTTTTATTAGTTTTTTTCTTCTGTAAAGGTGGTGACGTTACTGCTTGGGTCTAACGGAAGACCAGTGTTGGCTATTATCAACCAGCATTTGCTGCGTTAGGTTAGGGCCTGTTTAGGGTTAGTTAACCTTTGACTTTTGTTAAACTATGTATACTTTCCATTTTAAATAATTCTAAATAAACATATTTTCTTTCTTTCTTTCTAATTCACAGTGAATCATAAACAGACAATACAGAAAGAGACTATTGTATGATCACTAAACATGAACGAAGTAACAGTAATTTTATCTTATAACTAGGATATGACCACGACCTCGTCCACGCTAGACTTGAAATTCCCGCGAGATTCCTAGGATACAAATATCACACATTTTATTACATAAAATTTGCTATCGATCAGTGAAAAAGACTCTTTTTTCAATCTGGCCATTTTAAATAATTCCCAGAAAATTCCCGAGATAAAACGTAGCGCAGATTTTAAGTCTAAGAATTAGCTGTCGATCAGCGAAAACCGCATCAAAATCGACCCAGTAGTTTTTACGTAATTCCAAAACAAACAGGCAAGAAATCTAAAAAAAATTGCATTGCGTTCTCCATCCTTTGCATAGTGTAATCTAGTTGGTTTTTTTTAAATAGCTTTAATGAGACTGCATTTTTAGTATTTTATAATATTATAGATTTAAAGTATCTACCTCTAATTTAAGAGCATAATAATATGGTAGAGCAGTGTCAGTGTCAAATTCATATTTTGTTTACAAAAGAAGTCTATCGGAGTAAAAAATAAACATGACACAACGTTTCATTTGTTTTTAAAATAATATCTAAAGCTTAAAAATAAAATTACGTGATCAGCGGTGTTCATCATAATCCAGTTTATTACATCAAAGGCCAGTCTCGTAAAACAACGCGCATTAAAGACCCAATTGAAAACAAAATTTAAAAATAAATTAATTTCGACTCGTCGTTAAAGACGTTAATAAGATGCAAATTAAGGCTTAAATAGTCATTAATAAACATCGTAATATTTCTTTAATACACTTGCCCCAAAATATTTTTTAATTCCTCAGTTACACATATGGACCAATTACATATTTAAATAACCATTCGCAACGGTTTGCGCCATCGTTGCATGGTGGACATACCATTGGTTAGAACTAAACGTTTTGCCTCCATCTTTCTTTTGCAATTTGCTGGAGTATGTGTTCCCCGATACATATAAGTTAGTGGTCTTGAAGTCACGAATGAATAGGTATCTACTAGATAGGCATGCTCCATCTTAGATCGCATCTTCGGTGAGATAGCTATCAACCTATATGACGATAATAAAAAAATGGCGACCGCTGTTTTGTTTTAAATTACGCAAAACGCGGAAATATATATTATCTTATAAAGGCGATTTCCATAGATTGGAAGTATTTTAAAAAAATACGAAAATTATTAAACAATGCATTCAAAGCAAGTTTTCATATCGTAATGGATGATATTTAATAGCTTACGAATAGATTAGACAAACACCTGGCACGAGATGAGAAGCTTGGGCAAAAGAGTTATATTGGAATGCAACAGACTGCAATAAATGTTGTTTTCTATAGTCTAGAGTCTAGACTTTCAATGTAATGAGACATTTGTTTTGCTTTTCATGCTGTTTTAACAGAAAAATGTTTCAGTATAATATAACAGAATACATACTCACTAAACGAATATATTCAATTCAGATATTATTTACAATTGCTTACAACGAAACTAAATTGCGATCTATTGAAATCTATACATTTTTAGACTCGTATATTTTAAATTAGTTATTTAAATTGTATGGAATCTGTATCAAAAACACGTATATGCATGGTAAAAATTACCTATGTTTGAATATATGTACATAGCCGTAAATACACAAATGAGAATGATGCTTCCGCAATGCAGTACATCATGTAGGTTAGGAGGCCTAAAGATTTAAGGAATTACATTTTATCCCATCGACCATGAACTTATTACTGACCCAGTTTAAATGACAAGGGTTAACCCGATATAAAGATACACAGTTGTGGGACAATTTGCGCCTAATTGGGTCTAATATGCTATTCAAATTCGAAAAACTTTACGATTCGTAATGTTTTTCGATTTCGTTTTAATATTATATATGTAAATCGAATCTATATAGATAGAATTTTTATTCGGTTCTTTTTCGAATCTAAGTAGAATCTATATATACCACATGAAAACTACCCCGTTCTGTAGAATAGAAAGTAACGTACATTTATCTCTGTTATCCAAAGGACCAAAATGTTGTAATATTCGATTAGATTGTCGTCAGCTAATCGTTTTCCACTACTGGATTCCAGTCCTCTAATTTCCGTTTCCAGCCCGCATCAGCGACTTTGCATGGGTTGTCAGTCCAGTGGGCATCCTACTATACATTACGTTTGCCTATCGCCATCTCCACTCCAGAACCTGACTGCTCCATCGTTCATCTAATCAGCGTCAAACGTTACTGTCTCCCTGCCACTTAAGCTAATTTCACGAGGTGTCGCCAACCAAAGATAGTATATGATGTCCTCTACCCCCTTAAATGAATGTGGGCCATAAACTTTTTTAAGGTGAAATGTTATTCTTCAAAAAAATGGTAATTTGTTTACATCTAGCGGGTATAGGTCACGTCGGCATAAGTGTAAGCATTTACAATCCACGCAATCACGACAGTGACAAAACCTTTTAGAGGCAACGTGATAATGTCCATAGATAAATGGCATACGTACAGATTGTGTTTAATTTAACACGCTAATAAACAACAAAGCGTCATAACAATACAATTCACTACCAAGCTATCAAAATTAATAACCCGAAAATAATAGTTCATCGTAGCGAAAAAGGTCGAACAAAAACATTAGCGTCCATTATGACTATGCTCTCAATCTTTTATACTCCTTTCCATATTTCACAACTCGGCAGAGTTTAACAATTCATAGATGCCTGGGAGAGGTCACGCATAAATATATCGGCTCGTACCAAAATAACGCACGTTTTAGGGTTTCGCAGCTAAAGGGCAAAAGCGTAACCTTTATTAATTACGTCATGACCGTCTTTGCCTATGTCATAGCAGTTTCACTTGAAGATTTTGAACACGAAAGAAACAAAATTTGGGACGATCTGTAAACTGTCGCTACAAAATGGTGCAGTGAAATTATAAAATACAATTTAGGGTAGAACACACATATACCTACCTAATTGAGAGATGAAAAGACAAATCAATGTAAATAGGTATGAGGGTATCGTCAGATACTTAAACATTGAAGTCAATAGTAGAGCCGATATTAAACGGTTCATTTATGTCTTTTAATTTGGACCAACCAAAATGATCATATAGACATAAACTTGAATTATTCAATGTTACTGGATACCGTCGTGTTCTTTAAGTTCTGTGATTTTCACCCGAATTAATTATTCAATTTGGTTGATCTATCTAATATTAGCATAATGATGTTTCTCAATTTGTAAAATATTACACGTCCAACTTTTGAATTTGAGATCCACTGCAAATGAACATCAGCTGGAACAATATATATCTAACAGTTTTTGTAATGTTAGATATTATGACAAGATTCTACATCCGAATAGCGAAAACGCTGAACAGTCATCGATACCAAATACTTCACTGTGTACAGTCGGACATGCACTTGACCAGTTTTATTTACTTTCACTGTTTACATAGTGCTTTTTTCTGGTATACCGTCGTTAACGTCAAACACAACACGCACAAAATTAGCATGGCATGAATATGCAACGTAATCGGCCGCCTCAATAATGCTCCCAAACTAGTTTGTCAGTCTAGTTTTTACGTCCGTGGTATGTCCTCGAAATATAACCGCCAATACCACATGTGTAATGGTAACGAACATATTCTTCGACTCTAAACGACTCGAGTATATAACTTTTCAGCTCATAAACGTTCCACTATTTAGATCACGCTGTCATGCTAGTCCAAGCCGATGTAGCGGATTTCACATATTGGAAATCTCGATGCGTAGATATTCTTCACTTTGCTTCCTTAAACGTTAGTGCTTAAGGCAACGTATGTGGTGACACCAGGTCCCAGTAAAAGGTCCCAGTAAATCTAAGAAATGGTTACTCAATGTGTTAAGGCGTGATAGACGTGCCAATAGTCTCAACAACGAGCGATATCGAAGATCGTACGAAGTGGAATAGAAAAATTAGGAACGATAATTCCGAGCTCCTAGGAGGATGCTCCAGACGCGACTATGTGATGCGCTTAATTAAACCACCACGACGAGCGCTGTAACGATTGACATTATGTCCTTTTTACTATTGTTACCGGATACTTAAAAATACAACGGAATATGCACGGAGAATTCCGTTGAGAAATCCAAAATTTATCTATTAACTTATGCGGGATCAAAACTCATATTTCTTTATGCAAGTTGTGGATATATTGATATCGCTTATTTATCAAGAAAGATCTCTGGTGGCGTGCCAAGTCGGCAATAGACTGCGGAGTACGGACTGCGGGCCTCCACAACCTTGACCGCTAACAACGATAAATAAAGCGCAAACTGACGCCTGCAACTTGCTTCTGTTATCTCTGTTGCATTATTATCAAGCTAAATGCATTCTTGGTATCTATTAATTTTTATCCACATTTCATTTTAATCTCAAAAGATAAAATTATTCGATATGTATTATGAGCTAAGTAATAATTGTTTTAATTATTTTGACATACACGCATAACCGCTATAAAATTAAAGGCATATTTAAACAAAGAACGCAAAGATGTAGGCAAATAGAACTACATACCTTTTTAAATCGACTGATACACATATCGTATAAGTACTCCCACAATAAGCTATATACACGTGTATTCTTGCTAATTTACAACGAATGGATCAGCAAATTTTTAATCCGATCTTAGATCCGAGTAAACATGGGAAAATTTGTTTACGAAATATACCCTGACAGAAAGCAAACAAGAGTATTTCGTGTTCCTGTGAACTATGCGGGTTAATACATAGATCAGTAGATCACACAGGTCGTCTGCTTTAGATAAACTAGATACACTAATAAAAACTAATTTTGTGAAGTATACTGCAATTTTACCTAAATTACTCCCGGCTAAGCATTTGACACTTCCACTCCTGGAGCTTAAGTCTAACTTTTGCGACAACCACTACTTTCTGTTCAGTTAAGGCCAGCTAAGATCTTTCTTACGAAAACCTTACACTTCACTACG